>JAYESA010000008.1:113249315-114504315 GCA_036927795.1 Iris macrosiphon | reverse complement strand
CGAAAACGGATAGTCCAAACTTCTGGCTCTCTCACCAAGTACTCCGCAAATCAGCTCTGCCTCCCGAACTTTGCGGCATACTCCTCTATGGACATGCTTCCTTGTGTAAGTCTCTCAAATTGCCTTTCTAATTCCAATCTGTCCGTCCGAGCAAAGAACTTTTTCTTAAAGAGATCCTTGAATATCTCCCAAGACTGCCCCGTATCAGTAAGAATTGGCTCATTCCTGAACCAAGTGTGGGCAACGTCGAACAGTTGAAGTCCTACCGCCTCAACCTTCAGATCCTCCGCAAGACGGGACACCTTTATGAGTCACTCGATATCTTCAACCCAATCGTCAGCATAGACTATACCTTCTGTACCCTTGAAAACTCGAGGCTTAAGCTTCTTGAAATTTTGAATGTTGCCTGGCTTGATCTGAATATCCTGTGGCTGTGGAGGAGCCTCTTTCTGAACTGCTGTTATAGCTATCTGATGGGCATTTTCCATACTCTGCCGCATCAAATCTGACTGTCTGTGCTGGGCTTTTATCTGTGCCCTCTGTAATTCCATCATCTCTCTAAACAATGCAACCATCGACGCGGTATCTCCTAAAAATGGAGATGGTGGAAGTTCCTCCGAAGCAACTGGAGTAGTCCTCGGAACAGGTGGAGGAGAACCCCCGAAGGCAGCCGAGACTCCTACGTGAACTGATGTTGTAGGAGGTACAAACCCTACTGCCTGAGTAGAAGATTAAGAGGTGGCAGACCTCGCAGAAACTGCTCCTGATCGATGGGATCTAGTCTTCGGCGACATCCTGAAGACAGATCGAAACAAAGGAGATCAATTCGACACAAGATAAGATATCATCAAGGAAGGACAAAAGTATTCAGAAGAAATCAAAAGTAGCGATTCAATTCAGATTGGAATTCCTAGTTGTGATTGAGTATCTCTCTCTCATCCTAGTATCCTATATCCTATCGTAGGCACGCAGTAGTATAACTAAGTTATCGCACTACCACGACATCGTAATATTGTGAAGCCTGACCTACATGGGCCACCACTAAAAACGTGTCACGACCCACACCCGGTGTAGGGATGCAAGTCGAAAACAACGCCCAGCCTACGCCGCAGCATCGGCGGTAGAATGCTGTCTTGGTAACTATACTATCTAATTATCTCACTATAAAGCATAAACCTCCAATAATATCTCAACTCCAAGATGAGAGTATAATCAACTTAGTTCGACACAATACTCAATCACATTACTATGGCACGAAAAGATATCACAGAAGTCTAACATAACTAAGCAGTTAAAAATATAACAACAACAAATAGAAATAATATCCAAACACAAATATATGCCGGAAACAAATCCGGTACCAAAATGCTAAAAAGAACTAACTATGCTAACTAGTGAATCCGACTAAATCTCTCGACAGTCACTCCAGAACTAGTAGGTCCAAGTCTGCACCATCTATAGGCTGAGGTCCGTAGTATGTCGGACACCAATCTCCCGGATCCTCTGAAAAATGTTTTCCAGTCAGGAATGGAGCGAAGTACAACCCAATAGCAGTTCCAATTAATTGACAAAAACTATAAAATAGTACACTAGAAGATGCTATCTACGATGAGGATATAATTGATAATCAAGAACAATGAGAGAATAGGCAAAACTAGCAACAGAATATAATCAATACATACAAGAATAAAGGAATGAACTATAATGTCATAATAGAACAAGGTAATCAATGAACTGAATAATGGAATCTACAATAACTATGTGATTTGAGATACTAACTAAATATGTGATCGGCCTGGGAGATTCAATGATTACACTAAGGAGCTAACTCAACCATACGTAAATTGCATGGTTAGTTAGTAGCCAATGATTACACTACTAGCCGATAGTTTCTTGATAACATATTTAATTGGTATTTCCCCCGCCCCGACTGATATGATGGATCGAATCATGACACGTCACTAGCCAATGTATCCAATGTTTAATCTACAATATTCAATGTTATCCAATACCAACAAGGATAATATCCGATACCATCTCCATAATCAAGGTAACATCCCATGACTAACGATCCAGTAATAATACCAATCCGTGTACCATCATGTCAAGAATCATAAGTAACATTTCTAAATACTTGAATTATAGTGGTAATCAAATAATGGAAACTATCAGAGAATGTACTCGCCTGTGGTCCAGAGAAAATGATGAAAAATAATGTCCGAACTGGTGTCACAGACCTATATATGAAATATTGCATTAATACAAGTTTTGGGGAAGACAAATAAATTAAACTAGTCAATTTCTAGGTTATAAAACTATTTCTAAGTCAAAAGTCAAACTAGGTCAACTCTAAGTCAACTATGGTCAACTATAGTCAAATTATGGTCAACTACCTATTTCTAGGTTGCATGAGTCTAACTCAAAGATATTGGGCTCACACACTATGAATCTATGCCATACAAGCTACATCTTAAGATACTACGATACCGTATCTCAGGATACACAAACAAGGGATAAATATAACACATATGTACATATCAAACAATATTATATATATAAAATCCTAATTACAAATGCTAAATGGATACCTTGGTTTTGAACCAACTTGGTATCGCAATACTAAACCTCTATCTTGATATCCAAACCCAATACCGTGATTATCCTCCAATACCTTGATACTTACCTTGGCATCTCAAGGTAAATTCAAACCCTTATTTATACTAACTACCCAACAATAATTATAAACTACTATGTATTTAATATTTATATAATACTATATACCTTATTTTAGTCACCTTAATACCAACCCATAATTAGTTTACAACTATCCTATTACTTAAGTCAATACCTACTACTCATACCTTGGTATATCTTGATACTTACCTTGGTATCTCAAGGTATTTGTCAAACTTGGTATCTCAAGGTATTTGTCAAAATCTCATATATATACTAACTACCCATCAATAATTACATATATCAATCCAATATAACTCTAGTATGTACTAATAGAATAATACTAACTACCAACTACACACTAACTATTAATACATATATACGTACATACATACCTACAAATATATAATATATAAAAGATACTTATAACAATTGATAACTAAAATATACTAACTATTCTAATAAATTTATATGCTACAACTAAATATATACATATATAGTATACTATAATACAAATAGCAATTATGAATATATTTATATATATATATATACATATATATATATATATATATATATATATTAATTACCATATATATATATATATACATATATATATATATATATTAATATCTAATATATTAAAAACTGCCAAACTGTCGCTAAATACCCTGTCCACTGTCGTAGAAAGTTGCTGTGTATATAGATACACTGCAGTTGTTGTGACAGTTTCCTGCACTGTCACTAAAAATTGTCGTTGAAGCTTCTGATACTCTGCTGATACACTGTTGTTTCAGCGACAGTTTTCTGCAACTGTCGCTGACTGCTGTCGCTGAAAAGCTGCTATTATTTGTATTTGTTGCTGCTGTTGCGACACTTCTGGCTCGCTGTTGTCGCTGAAAATATATGTTATATATAATATATATATATATATATATATATATATATATATATATATATATATATATATATATATATATATATATATATATATATATATAACCCACCATATATATTTATACAATATATATTTAAATACATATATTTAAATACATATACATAACCCACAATATATATTTATACGATATACATATAAAACTATATATAACTATACATACACTTATACATAGTAAATTGTATAAAATATCACATAGTAACATACATACACACATATAGTAATATGTATATATAACTATACATATATGTATACATATATGTGATCATACAATAATATAAATACATAACAATATATAATATAACTATATATATAACCACATATAAATATATCTACTATATTATATATACATATGCTACCACTTATAAATATATATCTACATATCTACATATATATATATATATATATATATATATATATATATATATATATATATATATATATATATATATATATATATATATATATATAATCATATAATAACTATAAATAATCTAATTATTTAATTAAATATACACATATATTATATAAAATATATACATATATTTACATCCCTAACATATATTATAACATATATATTAATGCATGTAGAAGAAAGCTACATAATATATATTTTATTAATACATATATAATACATAGATCTATGATACAATAAACACTATAATAAATATACATAATACATATATAATATATATAGATACATACACATTTATAATTCAAGAATTAAAGCATAATTAATTAGATCTACACATAAACACACAACAATTGGAGAGTATCACACCGTATCCCACTAGATCTAGGATACGCATGCGACACGAGTCCACCACACATTCAATTACATCCCGAAGGACACAAACAAATCATATATAATATTTATGAACAAAACAAAGTGTCAAATGTAGATCTATGTGTCCGTGTCAAAATACGACATGTACAAAGTCCCGTGTCGGGGGAAAAATCCCCAAAACAACACGTATCACCAAATTGTTGGGATACAACCTACACGTACCCAATTGTGGACACAACACTAGCCCCAAACATATAAACATATGCCAAATTGATCTATAGGATCAATTGACACACACAACAAAAGTTATTTTCGGAATTCCCCCAAAATTGACACAAAAAACACCATAACTTTCTCCATAGGTCTCCTATGAACACAAAACCAAATCCTATGGGTAGTACATACATATGAGTTGATTATTCATGATTAAATATCAGATTTAGAAGATATTTTAAGGGCAAAAACTGAATTGTACCTATTGGAAGATGGATTCCCAATGAAACCTCCAAAATTGGTAAAATTAGCTTCCAACTTGTAGATCCTTACTCCTCTTTGTAGATCCTTGCTTTTTCCTTCTAGATCCTTGCTCTTCTAGTCTCCAATGGTGATTTGTGAAGTAATTGGGTGAAAATTTGGTAGGGATTTGATAAAATTTGGTTGAGGGAAATTCTAGATCTAGATTTGGAATAAAAAATAAAGAGAGGGAAAGTTTTAATCCCCTTTATATAGGCCTCACTTGCCCCCTCCCTCAAGCTACTATGTAAAGTCTAAAATACCCCTTGGGGCCTCTCATGAAAAAATTAATTAAAGAGGGAAGCTTCTAGTCTAATGGTTTAATTAATTTAATTATCCTCCTAATTAATGGGCTTTCTAGTTTAGCTCAATTCTAACAATTAATACATGTTGGTCCATGAGTCTAAACTAAACTAGTTAGGTCAACTAACACAAGTCCAAAAAAATAAATCTATCATGCTAATAATAAATAAATAATACAATAAATAAATATTTAACATGCACAATATTCAATTAATTCTAAAATAACCAAAATACCCTTTTCTAGAAAATACGGTAGTGACAGATCACCTATATATTGTGATGATATTGCTTGCATGTGTAGTTGCTAGTAGGATTTTATCGTGCTTGTCCCGACTTCTCTAGCTTACTTGGATTCGAATTCCATAGACAAAATTTTTCTATGGTGGATAGAGATGTCACTCTCCGTTCCCGATATACGTATTTGGAACATATTTTATTTTTAGCTTGGTTGCATGTGCGTGAAGACTAGACACATTCTTTAGTTTAACCTTGTTCATGGTTTATTTTGTAGGTTGGTTCAAGTCAAGAGAACCCTTGGTTCAACCCTCAGCCCTACCATATATAAGCCAACCTCTTATTCTCTTACTTCATTACTTTATTCTCTTTCTCCTTCTTGTGTTTTCTCTCCCATTTCCATAGGCATGTACATCTTACATGAAAAACTGATAAACTCTCTATATTATTGGTTTATTATGTTTATAATGTATTTCTAAGCACTTTTTAGAACTTGAAGTTTTCTGTTTTGATGGGTGATTTTGAGTAGATCTATATTTCTAAGTTAGAATTTTATGGGTTGCATGAGTTTTTCTTAGTTTTGATCTATTAAGCATGTATTTTTGAAAACCAGTTTTTGCTACAAGACAGAGCTTTTAATTTTAAGCATTTTGGCTTTTGGTTCACTCGATTTAGACTTAAAATGAGGATTTTATGGACAAAATAAAATTTTAGTTTTTGGAGCTTTCGCCATGGCCGAACCTGATGTTTGGAGAAGACGAAGACTTCATACGGCCAGCGAGTTATGCGACTGAGAGTGCTATACTGCCTGAAAGGGCTATGCGGCCTGAGATTTTGCCACATACTGACCAGCATGTGTCCATATTGTTGGACGCATGACTGCCATCACACAAGTATTTTGGAGCTTATCTTTAAACTCCTTGTGTGTTCATTCGCTGAACGAATGAGAATTTTACTAAGTCGAAGAGACCTCCATGCGACATCGACCTCCATATGGCACTGACTCATATGCGTCAAGCAGGCATATGCGGCAAGTAGAGCATGCGACCACTTTTCCTTGGACGCATGACTCTGAAACCTTGGAACATCTTTCTATGGTTTTGTCTTTTCTTTCTGACATACTTTATGGCTTGTCACATCAATCACTTTATGTTATATTACTGACACTTTATTTATTGGCCATCACTTCAATACTTGTCCCAAGGAGTAGATTTTAACCCTGAGCATGCGGCCCTGACTTCGTATGCGGTCAGACTTCATATGCGGCTAAGAGACATATGCGACCAGA
Organism: Iris macrosiphon; assembly: GCA_036927795.1. Lineage (NCBI taxonomy): Eukaryota > Viridiplantae > Streptophyta > Magnoliopsida > Asparagales > Iridaceae > Iris > Iris macrosiphon. Next base: position 114,497,565 of record JAYESA010000008.1, on the reverse strand, counting down.
CTTCATATACGGCCTAGAGACATATGAACCTGACTAAGTGGATAGTGACTAACCGGATAAGTGCATGACATAAGCCTTCGTGATCTTAATTAATGTGACCCAATATATAATTGGTAATTGGACTCGAATACTGTATCCATGTTGATACCACTATTGCCTGATATTTGTCCATGATTTAATGTGCGCCAAGGTGCGACACATCATTTCACGTGTTAAGTAATTATATTTGGGTTGTGCATCGAGAATGCCTCCAAATTTTTGAACGCGTAAATTTATAAATATATATATATACTGTTTCCCTAGTACGGGCATAATAAGCGAGTTACTACCAAAGCGTGGCTAGGATATTAATTAACTGAATATTGCATACACGCTCGGGTGAATCCAGATTTAACTTCCATGGATTCGTATCTAGCGTGCCCGTACTTTATATGACATCTTTAGAGAAATTCTCATGTGACCACGCCTTGAGATTTTGAACACAACATAGGGCTAATTAGGTAACTAAAAGTGGTAGTATCATTTAGAAGGAACGATATCCCGAGATCATGCCAACGAATCTTTCCACAAAGATTCATTCTAAGTGCGCTGTAGGCTGGCCACTATAGATACTGTATATCATCTGCCTTAGTGGAGTACAGTATCTAACCTATTATTATGCCAAGCCACTATTTTACTATAAAAATATTAGAACCGTTAATACCATTTTTTTAGCACAGTGGCCCTACGGGGAACCGGTGCATCTCGTGAATACTTGTTTTATTCATCTATTGGTTCGGTTAGCTCATGTTCGGTACTGGCATTATCTGAGGATACCTATTATGCATTATTTCTGAGATACGCTCAGACTCCATAATTAGCAGGCCGTATAAGTGATTGACCGATATAAATAAAATGGACTTGGTTGCGATTGTATTATTCAGTTAGTAGCATAGGAAAATGGACTATCATAGTGTGATGGTTCAATCCTTGTCCTTATTTGGTTGTAGGGTTGGGCCTTTGCACTAGTATATCCCATGGACCTAAGTTACGACACTTAACCTATGTATTATTATGTAATTATTTTTTATTGGATTTTTGTTTCTCTATTTCATGCTTCCTTTGTGGTACTTGCTATTTGGGGTATAACCCCGCTGGTTTTTGCATGGCCAAGTTTCGAGCCAGCACTCGAGGATCCAGCGTACTTTTCTCCAACTCATGGCGTGCACTAGGAATATGGTCGCAAAGGTTAACGAGTGGGTTTTCTTCTTCCCTGCTCATTCTTGTGAATTTTCTTCTTTTGGGCGTTTAGCCACCGACACTTGTTAGCCGACTCATCTGGACATTAGTCTCCTTACATGATTATATTAAATTAAACTGCAACTGATCACTGTCATGTACTTTTGTTACTCTTCCAGCTTCTTATTTTGCACAGCTAGTCTCCAGAATATTTTAAGAAAGCGTTTGTGATGCCTTATTACTTTATCATATATGCTCTATGTTTACTGTTTCTTGTTTGAATAATTGAGACATAGAAGTGTTGACCCTAGGAGACTTGATTGTAGCATGCAGACCCTTGTCTTATAAAGCCGTGATCGTTGTACGACATATAGCACCTTATTTTTGGTAGCTGGCCATATTCCGTCTTCGTATTCCGGTAATAGGACGTGACATATTTCGCTCACCTATATCATCCCATGCTAATGGCGAAATGCACTTTCTCTTATATAATGCCTCGAAGGGTGCATCTGAATACTGTCCTGGTAATTGTTGTTGTACGAGAACTCAACAAGATGAAGGTAATCCTCCTAAGACCCTACAAAATCTAAAGTGCATTCTCGCAACATATCCTCTAACGTCTGGATGGTTCTCTCTGATTGCTTGTCACACCCATTCCCAAATTTGGTATTCTTGAATTTGTGATATTTAAAAATTTCCCTGTAGATGTATTCATGCTATATTTTACAAGTTGATTCCTACTAATTATGATATATTTTATTTAATTATATTCATGTTTATTGTAGAAGATAACTCGAGACCAATAATAAATACCTTGGCAATTACCATGGACCCGTTCTTGGACCGGTATATATGATAGATACTAGACCCGGTTCACTCTTGGAACCACTAAATCTATTTTGGATGGTTGAGGTTTGGTTGTGTCATGCCCCAGTCCCAAAATACGTAGGACTAGGAATACATAAGCATGCCAGCCATATGTACATATAAACTCCAATATATGGATACCATAATACACACGTATGCTGTAATATGAATAATAGCTCACATGTGGTATAAATATTGTCACTAGTCACATGGCATAACTAAATCTCATTCACAGAATCAGATAGAAATAAATAACCAATCTACTATATAACTGAATCTCAATATGAAGTATCAGAGAATGATAGTCGGGTGGAAACAAATCCACTGCCAAACTAGAATATAAGGGAAACCACATAAGAACATCTAATGAACAATGAGACTCGAAGAGAAGACCTCCTCGAAAGAGATAAGTAGCAAGTCCTGATCTGTGCTCCTACGAATAGTCAAGTTCGTCTACACCTGAAAAGGGACCACGTCCTCAGAGGGACGTAACAAGATACATAGAAGCATGCCAATTTGAATACAGTAAACATGCATAATAGGTAGAAAATATATAAGTACATTGTACAAGATAATCTATTTGAATGCATAATGAGGACAACTTTTCGACGTATGGGCATGGGTAGGCTACTCTATCTAATTTCACAACTCACACACACGTAAGGGACATCATCAACAGTCATACCGCGAGGGTAGCGACCATCGTGACACCATCAGCCGACATACCGCGAGGGTAGCGACCATCGGACACCACTACCATAGTGCGTGCTAGTTACTATGGTTTACCAGAGTGGTTATAGCCCATACGCCTACTGATTGTCCTCCCATCCCATGATACTATATGTCAAGTGTGTGTCTCAACATATATATAGTATATAATTATGACTAAAAGAAAATACACATGCAATGAATATATAAAATATACTAAGCATGCAAAAGTACTATAAGCAATTTGGCAAGGTATCTTGTCTGGCAAGAAAGCTGCAAAGTGTAAGCGTCCATATGTTAGGCACAATGGATCAGAACTATGGCATCAGAATGAACGTCTCCGGATGCTGAAATAAATATCACCAACGTTCCCAGAATAAGCGAGATAGCTAGAAAATACTACCCTTTCGTCCAATTTGGACACAGGGCAAAATAGTCATTTCGGGTCAAAACGGGTCCATATGTGGGCCACTTTGTACCGAAAAGCTTGTCAGGGGTAAAGGTCTCTAAATAGGACAAATTATAGGTCAAAAAAAATTTTAAACGTCAGTATGAACTCAACGGGATGTCCAATTTTGAATTCCGGTGAGTCGAACACAAATTCGTCCTAAAAGTCAACCATGGGGCCCGCAAATAGGTGGCTTGGTAAACTATCTCTGAATCGCGTGAAACTTGGGTCACAGGACCAGCGTGATACTACGAATCCAATGGCATAAGTTTTGTCGCATTCTGATGAGCGTACACTAAATGGTGCGATATTTTATAAAAGTTACGATACGGAGACTTTTCACGGATACATGTTGATTCCGACGCGCACACACGTCCAAATAAGTTTTCGCGAAAGTCCACACATCCAGATATACCATACGTGCCCTTCGGTGCAATTGGTACACGACGAGGCGGTCCAGTTTGGCGGACCGCGCTCCGTATCATAATTTTTTAATATTTTTAAAAATTAGTTTTTGGTCGATTTGGAGGTTGAATAATTTTACACATAGAACAAATTAACAAAAACTAAAAGAACAAAAAATTCATGATTATATGGAGAAGAAAAACCCTTTTATTTATTTTTGAAAATAATAAACAGGTTGATGGCAAATTGGGTGTGAACATGGGATTTTGGATTCGAAATTCTGAACTGTTTTGGTCAGTTTTTCGGTCATTTTCCGATCGATTTTTCGACCAATCTAAGAAACGAAAACTCGTCCCGCTTGAATGAAAATCATAGAGGGTTAGGTTGTGAGCGTACACGAATAAACCGTACGCAAAAGTAATCAAAATTGAGGGAGATACATCACCTTGAAGATAGCCCAAAACTGTGTGCATGTGCGAAAGCGCGCGGACGCGGACGTCGCGGGCGGCGGCTGCGGCGGCGGCGGCGCTGGTCGGTGGGGGTCGGCGTCCGCCGGAGGTCAATCGCTGGGCGGCGGTCTAGGGTTAGGGTTTGGGTATTAGGGTTTGGATAGTTTACTATGTGTGTGTATATATATATATATATATATATATATATATATATATATATATATATAGGGTGAGAGTTAGGTGCTCACGCGGGTTCCAGGGGAAAGTTTGTTGTGGGGGGGGGGGGGTTATTAGATTAGGATGGGTTTTGTTAGATAGGTAGGCAGTTAGGATTTTTAGTTATTATGTTTTATTTAGTTATTAGGTTTTATTTATTTTACTTATTTCTCTTCTTTTCTTTTTCTTTTCTTTTCTTTTCCTTTTTCTTTTATTTCTTTTGTTTTGTTAACCTTATTATTATTACTATTATTATTATTATTATTATTATTATTATTATTATCATTATTACTATTATTGTTGTTATTATTATTATTATTATTAACACTAAAATTATTATTATTATTATTATTATCTATATATTTATTTATATATATATTCATATATATATATGAGGTAAAATCCAAAAATAATATTTGCACACAAAATAAATTCTAAAAAATTACTTTGTATAGCTTTAACAAAATACTACACCCAAAATATTTTATAAAATATTTTGTAATTAATAATTATATATTTATCTAGTTATATAAATCGAATCATTGTATTAGCTAATTAACTAAGTAATTAATTGAATGGTCATCCACAAAATAGGTAGTAGTAATTAATATACAAATCTATAAAAAGAAAAAAATGTCTAACTTGACACGGGGAATTATAGGCTACTAATTGTAGGAAGTTGAGAATTGAAAATGACCACAAATAAATTATATATAGATTATCTAAATATTTAACACTTAATCTATGGTTGTTACACTAATGTCATACTAATGCCAAGGGGTCGAATTCTTGTGCCACGAAAAGATTCTACATGTAGTGTCTCCTGTGTAGGCTACTTCCTATGAAGGGCGATACAAATTTTGCTGTCATCCTATATTATTAATGTCCAAACCACGATGAAGTGTCCTAATAAAATTATTGGGTTTTAATTTATTTTGAAAAAAAATCTAAAACAAATACACGAAATACAAAATACACACAAAATACCTATTTTTGGATGACGAGGTTTACAATCTACCCAACTTAAAAGAATTTCGTCCTCGAAATTAAAAATAAGGCATGATTTGCTAAATCCTCATCATCGTAATCATTCTACTAAAAAAATAAAAATAAAATTCTCAAAATTAAAATGGCTTATATCTTTTAATCTAATCTTACTTGATCATAATCTAAAAAAATTTATCTCAAGTTGACAATGCAACTCCTACCCAACTTAGAATTTACCCATCTATCACATAAGGCTATACACTTAAGAAAACTTCCTCAAATTATTTAATCGCGTTATTCAATCCTCAAAAGTTTTAACACCAAATATATCACATATGATATGCCCTTAATTACAAAAGATAGTCACCAAGTAATACGATTGACCTATAGGGTATATCTAGTACTCTACGTGTATCAAACTTATACCAAGCACGAGCGTTCGTCTTTCCGAAATAGGAGAATACGGAGAACAATAATAAATAATTCAAAAAGGAGGTGATAGAATAAAAGTACGGGGCTCAAGGCAATTTTAAGAATTCAAAAGAGAGTTGTCAAGGCAGTTGTGGATTAAAATCTTATTTTGGTAAATTTCTATTTGTATGCTCATATCAGAACAGTTATGTACCTGATATGATATGCTCTGACTTGTCTAGAGGGCAAGTATATTCATCTAACAAGTTGATTCAACTATATATCTCAATCTACGTAAGGTAGTCATGTGAAGAGCGAACCAAGCGCACTAAGGTTGATCAGACCATAATACACTGATTCTAAATAGACAATTGTATTAGTGTGTGCACCCAATAATATATATGTCATGAACAAGCTCGATAAAAGAATAAGCTTGCAAAACTAGGCTATAAAATAGCAGCATAAGCGGAGGTAGTCCAGAAAATATAAGTACGCTAGATTATGGTGGAGGAAGGTACAAAATAATTTAAGTTCATCAAAAAGATCGATAGTTGGGTGGAAACAAATAACCAATCTACTATATAACTGAATCTCAATATGAAGTATCAAAGAATGATAGTCGGGTGGAAACAAATCCACTGCCAAACTAGAATATAAGGGAAACCACATAAGAACATCTAATAAACAATGAGACTCGAAGAGAAGACCTCCTCGAAAGAGATAAGTAGCAAGTCCTGATCCGTGCTCCTGCGAATAGTCAAGATCGTCTACACTTGGAAAGGGATCAGGTCCTCAGAGGGACGTAACAAGATACATAGAAGCATGCCAATTTGAATACAGTAAACATGCATAATAGGTTAAAAATATATAAGTATGCTGTACAAGACAATCTATATGAATGCATAATGAGGACAACTTTTTGACGTATGGGCATGGTAGGCTACTCTATATAATTTCACAACTCACACACACGTCAGGGACATCATCAGCCATCATACCGCGAGGGTAGCGACCATCGTGACACCATCTACCGACATACCACGAGGGTAGCGACTATCGGACACGACTACCATAGTGCGTGCTAGTTATTACGGTTTACCAGAGTGGTTATAGCCCATACGCCTACTGATTGTCCTCCCCTCTCATGATACTATGTGTCAAGTGTGTGTCAACATATATATAGTATATAATTAAGACTGAAAGAAAATATATATGCAATGAATATATAAAATATACTAAGCATGCAGAAGTACTATAAGCAATTTAGCAAGGTATCTTGCCTAGCAAGAAAGCTGCAAAGTGTAAGCGTCCGGACGTCAGGTACAATGGATCAGAACTATGGCATCAGAATGAACGTCTACGGATGCTGAAATAAATATCACCAACGTTCCCAAAATAAGCGAAATAGCTAGAAAAAACTACCCTTTCGTCCAATTTGGATACAGGGGCAAAACGATAATTTTGGGTCAAAGCGGATCCACATGTGGGCCACTTTGTACCGAAAAGTGTGCTAGGGGTAAAAGTCTCTAAATAGGATAAATTATAGGTCAAACAAATTTTAAACGTCAGTACAAACTCAACGGGATGTCCAATTTTGGATTCCGGTGAGCCGAACACAAATTTGCCCTAAAAGTCAACCTTGGGACTACAAAAAGGCAGTTTAGTCAACTATCTTGGAATCGCGTAAAACATGTGTCACGGGACCAGCGTGGTACCACAAATCCAATGGCACAAGTTTTGTCGCATTCTGACGAGCGTACACTTAATGGTGCGGTATTTTGCAAAAGTTACGATACGGGGACTTTTTACGGATACATGTTGATTCTGATGCGCACACACGTCCAAATCAGTTTTTGCGAAAGCCCACACATCCAAATATACCATACACGTCCTTCTGTATAATTGGTACGCGACGAGGCGGTCTCGTTTGGCTGGGCACGCTCCATATCATAATTTTCTAATATTTTTAAAAATAAATTTTTGGTCGATTTTGAGGTTGAATAATTTTACACATAGAACAAATTAACAAAAACTAAAAGAACAGAAAAATTCTCGGTTATGTGGAGAAGACTTTTATTTGTTTTCGAAAATAATAAACAGGTTGATAAAAAATTGGGTGTGAACATGGGATTTTGGATTCAAAATTCTGAACTGTTTTGGTCAATTTTCCGGTCAATTTTTTGACCAATCTAGGGAACAAAAACTCGTCCCGCTTGAATGAAAAGCCTAAAGGGTTAGGTTGTGAGCGTACACGAACAAACCGCACGTAAAAGTAATCAAAATTGAGAAAGATACATCACCTTGAAGATGGCCCAAAACTGTGGGCATACGCGAAAGTGCGCGGACTCGGACGGCGCGGGCGGAGGCTGCGGCGGCGGCGCTGGTCGGCAATGGTCGGCGTCCGCCGAGGTCAGTCGTCGGGCGGCGGTCTAGGGTTAGGGTTTGGGTATTAGGGTTTGGATAGTTTACTATGTGTGTGTGTGTATATATATATATATATAGAGAGAGAGGGTGGGAGTTAGGTGCTCACGCGAGTTCCAGGGGGAAGTTTGTTGTGGGGGGGTTATTAGATTAGGATGGGTTTTGTTAGATAGTTACGTAGTTAGGATTTTTAGTTATTAGGTTTTATTTAGTTATTAGGTTTTATTTATTTTACTTATTTCTCTTCTTTTCTTTTTCTTTTCTTTTCTTTTTCTTTTATTTCTTTTGTTTTGTTAACCTTATTATTATTACTACTACTATTATTATCATTATTACTATTATTGCTATTATTATTATTATTGTTATTATTATTATTATTATTATTATTATTATTAACACTAACATTATTATTATTATTATTATTATTATTATTATTATTATTATCTATATATTTATTTATATATATATTCACATATATAGATGAGATAAAATTCAAAAATAATGTTTGCACACAAAATAAATTATAAAAAATTACTTTGTACAGCTTTAACAAAATACTACACCCAAACTATTTTATAAAATATTTTTTAGTTAATAATTATATATTTATCTAGTTATATAAATCGAATTATTGTATTAGCTAATTAACTAAGTAATTAATTAAATGGTAATCCACAAAATAGGTAGTAGTAAATAATATGCAAATCTATAAAAAGGAAAAATGTCTAACTTGACACGGGAAATTATGGGCTACTAATTGTAGGAAATTGGAAATTAAAAATGACCACAAATAAATTATATATAGATTGTCTAAATATTTAACACTTAATTTATGGTTGTTACTCTAATGTCATACTAATGCCAAGGGATCAAATTCTTGTGCCACGAAAAGATCCTACTGGTAGTGTCTTCTGTGTAGGCTACTTCCTATGAAGGGCGATACAGATTTTGGGGTCATCCTATATTGTTAATGTCTAAACCGCGATGAAGTGTCCTAATAAAATTATTGGGTTTTAATTTATTTTGAAAAAAATCTAAAACAAATACACGAAATACAAAATACACACAAAATACCTATTTTTGGGTGAGAGGGTTTACAGGTTGGAGAGTGTCATGACTTAACCTTAGGACTAACCTTATTTCTCCACTTGATATATATATATATATATATATATCTCCACTCTCATTCTTTCTCATTTTTACTTCCCTTCTTCTTTCTTCTTCCTCCTTCCCTCAAGAGATCCCCTTTGGCTGAACCCTAGCCCTATCCCTATGCTTGGTTCTAGGAAGGGGTTTGTTAGTCCACCAAGGCAAGTACATCTTGCTCAATGTGATAAAAACATGGTTCTTTCAAATTTTTATATGATTAGTAAATTAAAATATGTTTGATGAAAAATGTTCTCCTTGATGTTCTTATTAGTTTTAATTCTTGGAGTTTTTGGTTGTAATGAACGGTTTTGAGTATATCTAGGTTTTAAAGTTAAGGTTTTCATGGATTTCAAAAGTTTTTTTTGGTTTTGATCTAAAACATGGTATTTTAGAAAATTAATTTTTGTGGTTGATGGAGCACTTCATTTCGAGCATTTTGGCTTTTGTTTTACTTGATTCGGAGTTAAAATAAAGTTTTTACGAACAAAATAAAATTTTAGTTTTTGGAGCTTTCGCCATGGCCAAACCTGCTGTTTGTAGAAGGCGAAGTGTTCATGCGGCCAGTGAGTTATGCGGCCGAAAGTGCTATACGGCCTGAGAGGGCTATGCGTCTTGAGTTTTTGTCGCATACTGACCAGTATGCATCCATCTTGTTGGATGCCTGAATGCCATTACACTAGTGTTCTAGAGCTAATCCTTGAACTCCTTATATTTTCACTCGCTGAACGAATAAGAAATTCTCTTAGTCCAAAAGAGAAACATGCGGCCGACCCATATGCGGCAAGCAGGCATATGCGGCAAGCAAAGTATGCGGCTACTTTCCTTTGGACACCTGACTTTGATTGTTTGGCATATCTTTTCATGATTTTGTCTTCTTTTCCTGACACACTTTATGGCCTTTCATATCCATCACTTCATTCACTTTACTGACACGTATTTAATGCACGTCACTTCAATATTTATTCTAAGGAGTTGACTTTGCCTTGATACTATGCGACACCGACCCCTATGCGGTACCTGCCTCATACGGCAAGCAGCCAAATGCGGCCTGGGGCAGCATGCGGCCAGCTCATCCATGCGGCTAGTTGCTCATGTGCCTGATCAGTGCATGCGGCCTATCCCATGCGGTGATCCATGCGTGCACTTCTCATGCGCATATCTGATCCTATGCGATCCTAGTAATTTATGTACACGTTCCATGATTTCTTGGATTTAATTATTTTATTTAGAATATTTCTTATCGTACTCTATGTGGTTGATCGTGGATTCTTGCTAGTGTTATTCTAAGGAAGAGTGGACTTAGTAACCAGACTAGGCTAGAACTGGCTATGAGCTAGAACTGACTATGTGCATAATATGATTATATGATGAGTAGACCATGTGGTAACCCATAGTAAACTCAAATTAGTAGATTAACTTATCTTTTTGTTCATCGGATAGAGTAAGGGGCGTAGTTCTGCTCGGGAGACGATCTGTAATCTCGATCCTTTTTGGTTTAAGGATTGTGGATCTGCTCCAGAGTGGTTCACACTTTCCCCCTTACTCACGCTTGGTAGCATAATCATTAATTCAAGGATTTCACATAATTTATACTTTCAATTGATTGATAGTCTGGGTACCTAATTTGAGAAGATTATATCTTTAACCAAGTGATTCAATATGATAAGGCTCATACGACCAACTGTAAGTTTGGTGATTCGACCCTATTTCTTGTATCCGTGCTGATACAATTACTACGTGCTATGTGTACATGTATTATAATATCCACTGAGGTGTAACATAACTTGCTACGTGCTAGGAGATTACATATTTCGGATTATGCATCGAGAATGCCTCCTATACTACACGTCATGTAATATTATTATATTAATTCCCCAGCATGGGCACGGTATGTTGGTCAACTACCAAAGCATGGCTAGGACTTTATTGATTGTTGCATCACGTTGGGGTGAATCCAAATTGAATTATCAAGTAACAAAGTGGATTCATATCTAGCGTGGATCGTACTACGGTACGACATATAAGGGGAGTAACATGTGACCATGCCATATGATTCCAGCTAACTGTAGGGTTAACTAGGCAACGAAAATATATAGAGCATTAAGATGGATGAAATTCTGAGATCGTACTTAACTATCCATCCTTAGTCATATGGGGAGTGAAGGCTGGCCCCCATGGATATTGTTTAAATTCTCATTAGTAGATGGCAATATCCTATAATTTTATTGTACTATGTATTCTATGCAATCTTAGCACGGTGGCCTTCCGAGGGACCGGTGCATACTACTATGTGCTATGCGATGATTCATGACTCGGCTAGCCCCTGCTAGAACATTATTCGATCTGAGGAATTCTTTTTACATTCGTTCTGAGATAACTCAGACTCCACATAACAAGCTGTAGGATTGATTGGCCGATCTAAAATAGTATGTGCTGGTAGTCTAGGGATATAAAATATTATGGTATGATGGTTCACCCCATGTCCTTGTTTGGTTATAGGGTTGCGACAATGTGTCACAATAGGTCATGTACCGAAGTTGCATATTATATCTATATCTTAGCTTGTATTATGGCATTTATATCCTGGATTATATTGATGTATTTTATCTTCGTCGTGTTCATGATTAGTAAGTCGTACCCTGTCTCGAAGTAGTGCGACACCTCTTGTCTTTGTTTGGTTGTAGATGTGTCCTACTGCTCCGATAAAAGGTTATTCGCTTGCAGTTATGGTACAGATTCCTATTTTTATGTACTTTATTGGATTTTGCTTCATTCACTGTGCTCCTTTGTGGTACTTGCTCTCGGGGCCTAATCCCACTGGTTTTGCTTGGCCAGATTTAGTAGCAGAGCCCAAGGATCTTGTCTTGTATCTGATCAATAGCGTACACTAGGAGGATGTTCGCCGAGGAACTTGAGTGGGTCTCTTCTCCCCCACTATGAGTATCATTTTGTATTACCTTTTGGCATTTAGCCGACGACACTTGTTAGCCAGGTTGTCCGGATATTAGCTCATATACATGATTGTATATTATTTAGACCGCGGTTAACTTATAGTCATGTACTCTTGGTAATGTACTAGTGTACCATCTTGTATAACTAGTTTCATGATTATTTTTATAGAGCGTCAGGGATGCCTAACTGTTTTATCTTACACGTTCATTCTTATTATTTCTTGGTTGATGATTGAGACATAGATGTTCTTGACCCTAGGTGACTTGATTGTAGCATGCACCCCCTTGTCTAGTTTTATCTTACACATTCATTTTAATAGAGCGTAAGGGATACAAAAGACAGAACTTCCTCAATATCAGCTTCAAGTAGAGCCAATGGGTGGGCAACATGTACCAGAGATCCTGGTACCTCCGACAGTTCTAGTAACACCAACAATACTTGATACCCCGGTACTGTTAAAAATTATCAGAGGTATGATGGCTATACAACAATATTAGATAGCAGTGCAGCAGCACCAACTACTTTGACAACAGGAGAAGAATGTCCTATTAAACCAAGGACTGCAAACGGCTCTGGAGGAGAGTGAAGAAGAAGATTATGGGACGTCATACAGATTCTGCCAACTCAACCCGAGCTATTTTGAAGGCACATATGATGCTATTACGGCGGATGCTTGGCTTCAAGACATTAAGATGATCATGGCAGAAACTAAGGTTCCAATAGAGGAGCAAGTCAATCAAGTCCAATTATAACTACAAGATCTTGCTCATGATTGGTGGGCAACTAATAAAGTCGGCTTGAAGCATCCTATCTCTTGGGATAACTTAAGAACCCTGTTCAAGACAAGCATTTCGGAGTAGTGGCACAGTACGAGTGGCAGCAGAGATTTATTGATCTCAGGCAATCCGGCAGAACAATGGATGGATACGCAGCAGAGTTCTGCAGACTGAGCATGTTTGCTCCAACTATGGTGACGACGGAGCAAGAAAGGGCTATGAGATTCTAGAAAGGGCTTCATCTTAAGATTCTATGGCTAGTTGAAGAACATGACTACCAGACATTTGATGCCGTGTTAATAGCATCCAGGAGACATGAGCTTACCATCCAAAGGTTAGCTTCGAGGACTGGAAAGCATAAGAGGTCTCATGCCCAGAACACAGGTGGAGGACCAGCACCCGTTATTCGTATTCATAATTTGGCACCATGGGGGCCAGTAACATCAGATGAGACAATGATAATTTGGCAACAACAACCGAGACAACATCAACAACGTCCGGAGAATCCAGTAGGATGTACCTATTATGGCAAAAGAGGTTACACTCAGGATGTATGTAGGATGGCAATTAGAAGATTCCTGAGGTATGGGGGTTCCGACCACATGATAGCTACTTGCCCAGAGATGTAGAGGCAGGGAGGACCATATCAATAATTCTTTGAGTTTCCAGTTCCAGGAGCAGTTCCGTATCAAGACCCAGTTTTAGCAGTACGGCCGTTAGCCCAACGTCCGATGTTGACACAAGCACAGGTGTTTCACTAGAGACAATGTCAGTTTGGTTAACAGAGATATCCTAATGACAGAGTTCCAGTAGAGCCGAGACGTGCGCAAGCGGAGTTTGGTATGTTATAGTAGATGTTTGGCCTAGGGCGATCAAATCTAGGGTAAAATTTGAGCTTCTTTCAGTCATATCTTTTGGGTTTCATATATTCAGCGAGTGGAGATGATCTTTCATCTCACTCTTCTACCTTCTGATACATGATGTATGTCATATGTCCTGACTATGAAGGTACATCCTGGGCAGAGTCATGTTCTTGACTAAGTAGTTGGTACCGATTTATCTCAAAACTTGATCCCTGTCCTTTTTTGGGAGTCAACATAGGCCAGCGAGGATGGATTCCTATTTTGACCGACTCGGGAGACATATGTATCTGTATGCCTCCAGTTCTTTCTCTATTCTTTTGATTGTGTAGATTTCTTGCACATTTATTTATATTGCTGTTGCTTTTATTACCTGCCTATTTGGTTATGCTTGGTATTTAGTTAGCTGTAGTTCATGAGATTTGGTAGTTCATGAGGCTTTTGGATCATGAGTTTCCTTATAGAATCATGAGTCTTCTGCTTGGTCTATGAGTTTTCTTGCTTAGTGATCAGTTCGACTAGCCTAGCAAATTTTAAGGACAAACTTTTTCTAAGGTGGGTAGAGATGTCACACCAGTTTCCAGATTTGGTATTCTTGAATTTGTGATATTTTAAATATTTTTTGTAGATGTATTCATGCTTTATTTTACATGTTGATTCCTGCTAATTATGATGTATTTTATTTAATTATATTATTGTTTATTGTGGGAGACTACCCGAGACCAGAAGTGAACACCTTGGTAATTGCCATGAACACGTGCTAGGACCCGTATAAAGGATGGATACCAGACTTGGTTCACTCATAGAACCACTAAGTCTATTTTGGATTGTTGAGATTTGGTTAGAGAGTGTCCTGACTTAACCTTAGGGTTAACCTTATATATATATATATATATATATATATATATATATATATATATATATATATATATATATATATATATATATATATAGGGTTTTCTCTCTTCTCTCTCATTCTTTCTCATTTATACTTCCCTTCTTCCTCCTTCCCTCAAGAGCCCCCCCTTGGCCGAACCCTAGCCCTAGACTTGGTTCTAGGAAGAGGTTTGTTAGTCCACCAAGGCAAGTACATCTGCTCAAAGTGGTAAAAACATGATTTTTGGATTTTTAATACGATTAGTAAATTAAAATGTGTTTGATGGAAAATATTCTCCTTGATGTTCTTATTAGTTTTAGTTGTTGGAGTTTTTGGCTTTGATGAACGATTTTGAGTAGATCTGAGTTTTAAATTTTGGGTTTTCATGGATTCCAAATTTGTTTCTTGGTTTTGATCTATTAAAATATAGTATTTTAGAAAAATTAGTTTTTGTGGTTGATGGAGCACTTTATTTTTAGCATATTGGCTTTTGTTTTACTTGATTTGGAGTTAAAATAAAGTTTTTTTGAACAAAACAAATTTTTAGTTTTTGGAGCTTTTGCCATTGTCGAACCTACTATTTGGAGAAGACGAAGTCTTCATGCGGCCAGCGAGTTATGCGTCCGAGAGTGCTATGCGGCCTGAGAGGGCTATGCGGCCTAAGCTTTTGCCATATACTGACCAACATACGTCCATCTTGTTGGATGAATGACTTCCATTACACAAGTGTTCTGGGGCTAATCCTTGAACTCCTTGTGTTTTCACTCGCTGAACGAATGAGAAATTCGTTAAGTTAAAAAGAGCAACATGCGGTCGACCTATATGTGGCAAGCAGGCATATGTGGCAAGCAGGTATATGCGACAAGCAGAGTATGCGGGCACTTTCCTTCGGACGCATGACTCTGATTGTTTGGCATATCTTTTCATGGTTTATCTTTTCTTCCTGACACACTTTATGGCCTGTCATATCCATCACTTCAGTCACTTCACTGACACACATTTAATGCACGTCACTTTGGCACTTGTTCCAAGGAGTGAACTTTGCCTTGATACTATGCGGCACGACCCCTATGTGGCCCCTGCCTCATGCGGCAAGTAGCCATATGCGGCCTGGAGCCATATGTGGCCTGGGCAGCCTGCGACCAGCTCGTCCATGCGACCAGTTGCTCATGTGCCTGATCAGTGTATGTGGCCTGTCCCATGCGATAATCCATGCATGCACTTCTCATGCACGTATGTGATCCTATGCGACACTAGTAATCTATGTACACGTTCCACGATTTCTTGGATTTAATTATTTTATTTGAATATTTCTTATCGTACTCTATGTGGTTGATTGTGGTTTCTTGCTAGTGTTGTTATAAGGAAGAGTGGACTTAATAACCAGACTATGCTAGAACTGGCTATGAGCTAGAACTGACTATGTGTATAATATGATTTTATATGATGAGTAGACCATGTGGTAACCAGAGTAAACTCAGATTAGTAGATTAACTTATCATTTTATTTGTTGGATAGAGTGAGGGGCGTAGTTCTGCCCGGAAGACGATATGCAATCCCGGTCCTTGATTGGTTTAAGGATTGTGGATCTGCTCCAGAGTAGTTCACACTTTCCCCCTTACTCATGTTTGGTGGTACAATCACTAATTCGAGGATTTCACATAATTTAGACTTCTAATTGATTGATAGTCTGGGTACCTGATTTGAGGAGATTATATCTTTAACCAAGTTATTCAATGTGATAAGGCTCATACGACCAACTGAAAGTTTGGTGATTCAACCCGATTTATTATATCTGTGCTGATACAATTACTACGTGCTACGTGTACATATATTATAATGTGCACTGAGGTACTCCATAGCTTGCTACGTGCTACGAGATTACATATTTTGGGTTATGCATCGAGAATGCCTCCTATACTATGCGACATGTGATATTATTATATTAATTCTCCAGCACAAGCATGGTATATGGGTCAACTACCAATGCGTGGCTAGAACTTGATTGATTGTTGCATCATGCTGGGGTGAATCAAAATTGAAGTATCAAGTAACAAAGTGGATTCGTATCTAGCGTGGACCCTACTACGGTACGACATATAAGGGGAGTAACATGTGACTACGTCATGTGATTCCAGCTAACCGTAGGGTTAACTAGGCAACTAAAATATGTAGAGTATTGGAAGGGATAGAATACTGAGATCGTGCATAACTAGCCACCCTCAGTCATATAGGGAGTGAAGACTATCCCCCATGGATATTGTTTAAATCCTCATTAGTGGATGGCAATATCCGATTATTATATTATACTATGTGTTCTATGCGATCTTTGCACGTTGGCCTTCCGAGGGACCGGTGCATACTACTATGTGCTATACGATGATTCATGGCTCGGCTAGCCCCTGCTAGAAGATGGTTCGATCTGAGGATTTTTGTATGCATCCGTTCTGAGAAAACTCAGACTCCACATAATAAGCCGTATGATTGATTGGCTGATCTAAAAGAGTATGTACTGGTAGTCCAGGGACATGAACTATTGTCGTACGATGGTTCAACCCTTGTCCTTGTTTGGTTGTAGGGTTGCGCCAATATTTCACAATAGGTCATGTATCGAAGATGCATATTATATCTTTATCTTAGCGTGTATTATGGCATGTGTGTCCTGGATTATATTGATGTGTTGTATCTTTGTCCTATTCATAATTAGTAAGTCATACCCTGTCTCGGAGTAGTGCGACACCTCTTGTCCTTGTTTGGTTGTAGAGGTATCCTTCTTCTCTGATGAAAGATCATACGCTTGCAGTTATGGAAAGGATTCCTATTTTTATGTACTTTATAGGCTTTTGCTTCATTTACTGTGCTCCTTTGTGATACTTGCTCTTGGGGCCTGACCTCGCTAGTTTTGCTTGGACAGGTTTAGTAGCAGAGCCCGAGGATCCTGTCCTGTATCTGACCGATGGCGCACACTAGGAGAATATCCGCCGAGAAACTTGAGTGGGTCTCTTCTCCCCCACTATGAGTATCATTTTGTATTATCTTTTGGCATTTAGCCGACGATACTTATTAGCCGCTTTATCTGGACATTAGTTCCTCTATATGATAGTATATTATTTAGACTACGGCTAACTTACAGTCATGTACTCTTGGTAATATACTAGTGTACCATCCTATATAACTAGTTTTATGATAATTCTGATAGAGCGTTAGGAACGCCTTACTGCTTTATCTTACATGTTCATTCTTATTATTTCTTGGTTGATGATTGAGACATAGATGTTCTTAACCCTATGTGACTTGATTGTAACATGCATCCCCTTGTCTAGTTACAGCCGTGATCGTCATACGACGTATAGTACATTGTACGGGATAACTGGCCATGTCTGTCTCCGTATTTCAGTACTGGGACGTGATATTGCCCGTCTGTTTGAGGATGGTAAGCGGTACTGAATCTCAACTTGGTGCCCAAACTTTGATCCAAGCTTTTCCAAAAATATGAAGTGAACCGGGTGTCTCGATCTGATACAATACTCACTAGAACACCGTACTATCTTACTATTTGTCGCATGTACAATTCTGCCAACTACTCTGTGGTTTGTCCTACTCGGAAAGGAAAAAAATGAGATACTTTCATGAAAAGATCTACTATCACCCAAACTGTATCACGACCCATCGAGGATCTAGGTAAACCAGTCACAAAGTCCATTTTGATATGCTTCCCCTTCCACTCCGGAATATGAAGCGGTTGTAATAATCCTACTGGTCTTTGCTGTTCGGCCTTCAGTTATTGACATATCAGACATAGAGAGATAAACCGTGCTATATCCTGCTTTATCCCATTCTACTAAAAGTGTTCATTGATGTCTTGATACATCTTGGTGCCTTTTGGATGTATTGAATACTGAGAATTGTGTGCCTCGGTCATAACTTCTTAACGAATATTTTGACTTGGTACACAAACGATTCCCAAATGTAAGGGTCCCATCTTCATGAATCGTCAACTCCTTCTTGAGACCAGACTCACATTCTGCCCATAGTTTTTGAATCTTCGGGTCTTCTACCTATGCCGCCTTGATTCTCTCCACCAAAGTAGATTGTACTTGCAAACTAGCCAAAATTTCTGCGTCCTGCAGAAGTACTACCTCAATACTCATTTCTTGAAGATCCTCTTATATATGTCGTTATGATGTCAACATGAATGCACTGCCTCTCCGGCTACGTGCGTTTGCTAATACATTAGTCTTGCCCGGATGATACTGAAGTTCCACAGCATAGTCCTTTATCAATTCTAGCCACCTCCTCTACCTCATATTCATTCCTTATGAGTGAATATATATTTCAGACTATTATGGTCCGTAAATATCTTTACCGGATTACCATATAAGTAGTGCCTCCATAGGTTAAACGCAAATACCACTGCTGCCAATTCTAAGTCGTGAGTTGGATTGTTCTTCTCATGATCTCGAAGCTGTCGAGATGCATAAGCTATCACCCTTCCATGTTGCATCAATACACACCCTAGTCCCTTGCCAGATGCGTCATAATATACTTTAAACCATCCGAAACCTTCTGGAAGTGTGAGAATCGGTACCGAAATCACTATTTTCCTTAATTCTTTAAATGCATCCTGGCACTCTATTGACCAATTAAACTTAACCTCCTTGCATGTCAAATGAGTCAGTGGTGCTAAAATTCTTATAAAATCTGACATAAATCTTCTGTAGTATCCTGCTAACCCGATAAAACTATGCACTTCTGCTAATATCTTAGGAACTGGCCAACTTTCTACGAGTTTAACATTCTTCGGATCTACTATCACTCCTGCTCTCGAGATAATGTTACCCAGTAATGATATGTGGTCCAACCAAAACTCACACTTGCTGAGTTTCGCGTATAACTGGTGCTCCCTTAGGATCTGCAAGACCTTCCAAAGATGTTCTTCATATTCCTCCTTGCTACTGGAATAGACAATAATGTCATCTATAAACATTACCACAAACTGATCCAAATACGGCATGAAAATTTGATTCATCAGATCCATAAATATTGCTGGAGCATTTGTCAGTCTGAATAGCATGAATAAGAATTTGTAATGTCCATATCGTGACCTAAATAATGTCTTGGGTATGTCTTGCTCCCGAACTCTTACTTCATGATACCCTAATCGGAGGTTAATTTTGGAGAAAACCTTAGCCTTGCTCAATTGATCAAACAAATCATCAATTATTGGTAATGGGTACTTGTTCTTCACTGTCACTGTGTTCAGCTGTATGTAGTCGATACATAACCAGGATGACCCATCTTTCTTCTTCATTAGAACCACTGGCGCTTCCCAAGGTGATCCACTAGTTCAAATAAACTTCTTCACATTCAGTTCTTCTACGTGATGGTACAGTGTGTCTAGCTCTGATTGTGCCATTTAGTAAACTTTACAAGATATTAGCCTTGCCCCCGAAATTTACTCTATACAGAACTCCATATCCCTTACTGGGGGTAAACTTGGAAGTTCATCAGGAAAGACATCTAGAAATTCTTGGACTACCCCGGGAATCTGCTCTTCTTCTACTACTGCTACTGCTGTAACTCTGTCTTCACATCGATCCCTCATGATTCCTCCAAGGACAAAATCCTTCGTACCCGGGATACTAAATAACACTCTATCCCAATGGCAATCTATCATTGCATGACTGCCTCTTAGCCAGTCCATGCCTAGAACTACGTCAAAGTTACCCGTAGGGAACTCGATCAACTTGGCGGGTAATGAACGCCCGTAAACTACGATTGGACATGCTACACATACTCTACTAACTTCTACGAGCCCATTACCAGCGAGTATATTCAACCTCTCTGGCAATGTCCCGAACTTTAATCCAATATATGTCGCAAATTGTGCAGATACAAATGAATGCGATGCTCCTGAATCAAATAATGCTATTGCATAAAAAGATACGACAAAAATGTTACCTTCCACTACATCACCTGATGCCAAGGCCTTCTCCAATGATAAAGTGAATGCCTATCCTTGGCCTTGTTGCGCTCCTTACTATGGCCTCCCTTGCTAACGTTGTTGTGGCCTCTGCTGGCCCTACTGCTGGTCCCTCTGTCAGAATATCTGTGCCTGCGTCAATAATGGATGCTGAGCCACCAGTCGTGCTGCTACTGATGGTCCTCTGTATTGCACTGCCCCTAGTGCTGGTAGAGCCAAAAACTGCTGAGCCGACCCTCCTTGTCTCTGCATTATCGGGCAATTAGCAATCTTGTAGCCCCGATCACCATACCTTCTGTAAATCCTATTCGTCGCTCTGCATACATCTCTAGTATGGCCTCCTTTGCCACAGTAGGTGCAACCCATCTGCGCTCCTTGACGCTTTTGCTGCTGCTGTTGCCTCGGCTGCTTCCGAGCTAAAACTGTTGTTGTTGAATTTGCCATCCTCTATGGTGCTGTGTCATATATATGAATGCCAGGGGATGGAGCTGACGTTCGGTGTGCTGTCCCTCCTCCAATATGAGCATAAGACCTCTTCTTGCCTCCTGTCCTTGCTGACAATCTCCGTATGGTCAACTCGTGCCTTCTGGATGCTACTAATACTTCCTTATAAATCTGGTATTCGTGCCCCTATAATAATTTTACAATCTCCAGGTGAAGCCCCTGCTGAAACCTTATTGCTCTGTCTGACTTCGTAGCCACCATAGTCAGAGCAAACCTACTCAGCCTGCAAAACTCCGCTGCATATCCATCTACAGTCCTACCAACTTGCTTAAGACCGATAAAACTCAGTTGTAGCTCATACTGCGCTAAAAATCTAAAATATTTAGCCCTAAATCAAATTCTAAAACTGTCCCAAGAGATAGGATGCCTCAAGCCAACTTCCACTGACTCCCACCAGTCACGAAAAAGGTCCTGAAGCTGCAGTCGGACCTGGTCAACTTGCTCATCCTCCGGAACCTTTGCCTCTACCAGAATAACTTCCATGTCTTGGAGCCATGCATCTATTGTGATGGCATCCTCCATACCGTCAAAGTATCTAGGGTTAAGTTGATAAAATTTGACCGATGCCCCCGATTTAGTCCTTCCACCTCTCTCTAGAGCCGTCTGCAAACCCTGGCTTAATAAGACATTCTGCTATTGCTGTTGAAACTACTGGTGCTGTTGCACTGCCATCTGATATTGCTACGTAGCCATTATTCCCTAAATACTCTCTAATAATGCCGGAGTATCTAGTACCATTCGTACTATTAGTAATACTGGGGTACGGGGATCTCAGGGGCTTGTGGCTTAATATGTCCAACTTCTGGTTCTACGGTGCCAGCTTGCTCAATTACTGGCTCTATCCAGATCTGACTCTGGGTATGCGCTATCTCCCGTTGTTGTCTAGGAGAACCCTGTCCATCCATGCCTGCTGCTCCAGCAACTGAAGAATCCATAAAGAAAGGACAAGAAACATCAAGAATAGGACATGAAGGATCAAGAAAATAATTGATTTGATAGTCAAGCAAGACTTTGAGAAGAACGAATTCAGGATTTCAAAGGCACATGTTTGATTGAGACTCCTATGACCATAACACCCCATAAATCTAAAAACACATGACCTGCATGGGCCACCACTAAACCTTGTCATGTTCCAGTACCAGAATACGGAGACGGACATGGCAAACTACCCCGTACAAGATATTATACATCATACGACGATCATGACAGTAGCTAGACAAGGGAGTGCATGCTACAATCAAGTCACTTAGGGTCATAAAGAGCATCTATTATCTCAATCAGTCAAATAAGAATAGTAAACATAGAACATATACAATAAGGAAGTAAGGCATTCCAAATGCAATGCCACAATATTATAGAAATCAGTTGTGCAAAATAAAAACCTGGCAGAGTAGCAAAAGTACATGACCATGATCGGCTGCAGTCTGATTAATTACAATCATGTAAATGAAACAAAACCTCCTGATTTACGGCTAACAAGTGCCGATGGCTAAATTCCCAAAAGGTTAAAATATATGATAACGAGCAGGAAGAAGAAACCCACTCGAGCCCTTCAACGACCATCCGTCAGGTACGTGCCATCAGGAAGGGGGAAGTAAGATAGATCCTCTGGAACTAGCTCGAAACCTGGCCATGCAAAACCAGTGGAGTTAGACCCCAAATGGCAAGTACCATAAAGGAAGCACGAAAATGCAGAAACAAAACCCAACCGATAGATATGTATAAATATAGGTTATGTGTCAAGTGTTCGGTCCATAGTTTATCATAGAAAAATAGCCCAACCCTACAACCAAATAAGGACAAGGGTTGAATCATCACACTATGATAATTCATGTCCCTAGACTATCAACAGAATAATACAATCACAACCAAGTCCAGTTATATAACGACCAATCATTTGTACAGCTTGCTACTGTGGAGTCTGAGTTATCTCAGAATAAATTCATAAGAGAAATCCTTAGATCGTGAGCTGTTTAGCAGGGCTAACCAAGCCATAATATCATATATCACATTGTATATTATGAATCGGTCCCTCGTAAGGCCATCGTACTAAGATCACATAGAACGTATTGTACAATATAAGTTTTCAGATATTGCCGTCCACTAGTGCGGACTTGACCAATATCTTTGGGGGTCAGTCTTGGACATCATGAGAGTTGTCTGAGGTGGCTAATGTGCACGATCTCAGAATTTCATCCCTCCCAATGTTCTACAAATTTAGTTGCCTAAATTAACCCTTTGGTTATGTTAGGAATCCTATGTCATTGTCACATGATCAATCCCCCTATATGTCATACCGTAGTACGGTCCATGCTAGATACGAATCCACTTTGTTACTTGATAGCTCAAACTGGATTCATCCGAGCGTGATGCAACAATCAATTAAGTCTTAGCCACACTTTGGTAGTTAACCCATATACCATGCCCGTGCAGAAGAATTAATTTAATAATATCACATGTCGCATAGTATATAAGGCATTCTCGATGCGTAACCCGAAACATATAATATCATAGCACGTAGCAAGTTATGTCGTACCTCAGTGCACCTTATAACACATGTATACGTATTACGTAGTAAATGTTACAGCACGAATACAAGAAATTGGGTCGAATTACCAAACTTACAGTTGGTTATATGAGCCTTATTATATTGGGACACGTAGCTCATGTTATGCACATAGCTGGTTAGTCACTTATGACATAGTTAATTCAAGCACTTGGTCATGTCTAGCACAAGGTCGGATTACTAAGTCCATTCTTCTTTAGGATCAATCGCAGGCAATTGTCAAGACCAACCACATAGAACAAAAAAAATATTTCAAATAAAATAGCTAAGCCGTATGCACAACTTGGCGCATGAGATGAGTGCCTCATGGACTATCGGTCACATGCTACCTCAGGCCGCATACGATCCCAGACCGCATACTCCTTCAAGCAGCATGCTCCGGACAAAAGTCCACTATTTAGGACAAGTGCCAAAGTGATGTGTCAGAGAAGTGACTGAAGTGATGGATGTTACAAGACATAAAGTGTCAGAGAGAAAAGACAAAATCAAAGAAAGATGTGCCAACGGTTCAGAGTCATGCGTCCAAGGGAAGGTGGTCGCATACTCTGCTTGCCGCATAAGTCACTCGGACGCATATTGCTTTTTGGACTTAGCGAATTTCTTATCGTCCAGCGAAAAAATTCAAGGAGCTATGTCCCTTAGCTCCAGAACACTTTGTGTAACGGTCAGTCATGCATCCAACAAGATGAACGCATGCTGGTTGGTTATGCGACAAAGAGTCCAGGCCGCATAAGGATTCTGCTGCATGAAAGTCTCAACCGCATATGGTGCTGGCTGCATGAGAACTTCGTCTTCTCCAGACAGCAAGTTCGGCCATGGCAAAAAAGCTCCAAAAACTCAAAAAATATTCTTTATAAAAAACTTTATTTTAATTCTGAATCAAGTGAAAGAAAAGCCAAAATGCTCTAAATGAAGTGTTTCATCAACAAAAAAAAATAATTTTCTAAAAGAACATGTTTTAGTATATCAAATCCATGAATAACACATGGAACCCATAAAAATCCTAAACTTTAAATGTAGATATACTCATATCTAGCCATCAAAATCGAAAAATCCAAGTATTAAAAGTTTTTAGAATCATAATGCACACATATTAGACTAATAAAATACAAGGGAAGAGCAAGAATCAAAATCAAGCGGTTTCTCCATCTAATGCAACGTGTACTTGCCTAAAATGAAGGAAAAAGAAAAATAAGAGAATAGGGAAAGAGAGAGAAAGAAGTTAGCTTATATATGCTAGGGTTGAGGTTTAGACCATAGGTTCACTCATGACCAAACAAACCAAACAATTAAACTATGAGTCTAATTGAACCAAAGAATGGGTCTAGTCTCCATGACATGCGATCTAATCACCAAACAAGCAAGAATTAATATAAGCAAGAAAACTAATAAATCCTAAATACGTATATCGGGAACGGGGAGTAACACATTTTTTATGGTCCAGGTTGTCCCTATTTTTAAGTCTTCGGTATTCTGACTAGTTTATTGTTCAGTTCTCCTCCTCCAGTAGGGTCGTCCATAGTAAGTGATTGAAAGTCTTGTTCATTAATATCAGAACATTCATTTCTTAATTTTCTTAAGTGTTGAGGCAGTTTTTTGCAATAACCCAATCTTGAACACAAACATACACTTCCAAAAAAATATCCGGTAACATCATACTTCTTTTCTTGCTTAGCATCTTGAACTTGTACTAAAACAAGATTCATGTCACGCCCCAGTACCAGAATACGGAGAATGGGAGTATGACACGACCAGCTACGCACTACGGAGTACACAGGTACCCCGGGATGCGGTCAAGGCAATAAGAAGACAAGGGGTACATACTACAATCAAGTCACCTATGGTCTCTGAACATCTATGTCTCAATCATTCAAATAAGAAGCAATCATCAAAATATTCTAGAGTCTAGCTATACAAAATATTAGGTTAGCAGATTATCAACATTGTACATAAAAGTATGTCAGTTGCAGTCTAAATAATTACAGTTATGTAAGGAACTAATATACAGACTTCTCGGCTAATAAGTGCCGGTAGTTAAATGTCCAAAAGATATGAATGTACAATTTAAGTGGGGAAGAATAAAACCACTCTTGTCCCTTAGTGGCCATCTATTTGGTTTGTGCCATTCGTCAAGAGAAGATAAGCTGGATTCTCGGGCTCTGGCTCTAGACCTGGTCTTACAAAACTAGTGGGGTTAGACCCCAAGTAGCAAGTACCACAAGGAAGCACGAATAAAGAAACAAAAATCTAGATTTAGCATATAATGCAAGAACCAAAAATCATTGGCGTATGCCCTATCATCGAGATAATACGATACTCCTATACCAAACAAGGACAAGAAGAGCCATATCACACCGAGGTAGAGTACGTCCCCTGATTATGTTCAAGCTGAAGTCTCTGTGTCAGAGTTTTGGTTCATAGCCCACCGTAGCACAATAATCCAACCCCACAACCAAATAAGGACAAGGGTTGGACTACCAAACCATGACAGTCCATGACCCTAACTACTAGTAGAAGATATAATACACAAACAAGTTCATTTTATGATTGACCAAGCAATGTTACGGCTTACTAGGTGAAGTCTAGTTATCCAGAGAAATGCATAATATAGGAATCCTCAAATTATGCTATAATCGAGAGGGGTTAGCCGAGCCAATAATAACATGTGGTGCGTAGAAATGCACCGGTCCTCCGTAGGGCCACCGTGCTAAATAGGTCAGTAGCAGTTCTAGACCTCCTATAAGGACATGCTTGCTCGACAAAAATAAAGAAAATCAGATAGTACACTCTACTAGTAGATGATATATATTTTCTTTGGTGGCCAGCCTGGCACGCCCGAACTAGTGTTCGAGAGGTGGCTGTCATGCACGATCTCGAGATACCGTTCCCTTCCCACGCTCTACAAATTTTAATTACCTAGTAACCCTACTGTTAACTGGAATCTCATGCTGTGGCCACATAATTATCCCTTCTAAATGTCATACTACGTACGAGCATGCTAGGTACGAATCCATATTATTACTCAAGAGTTCAATCTAGATTCACCTAAGTGAGATACATCAAATCAATAATCTCCTAGCAACTGTAAGGTCACTGGCCAACTACCAAATTCGTGCAAAGGAGGGAAATTATGTACTATATAATATAATACATAACAGGATCAAGTGGCACATCGACACATAAGTAAATCAGGTAGCACACTTGGTGCATTCAAGTGTATCAACATGGATAAAAGTAGTCAGGTCAAGAACACATAGTAGGCCCAATCAGGTCCTTTATCATGTAATCATGTAAATCATACCAGGTGCATATACCATGCTATGCTGGCTAATTATCACATGGTCTAATTATAATGGATATTTTATTAGAATGTCTCAGGTATTGGTCACTTGTTCATAAAATCTTGTCATTATAATCATCATGCTCTATTTTTATCTTACTAGAGTCAAGGCAAGCATTTAAAATAATCAAGAGGAACAATAATTCCTAATAATTCAACAAAATATACGCGTAGGTTAAATATGCATATAAAACAACCAAGCAAGGGCCGCACAAAATCGGCCAAAAAATATGGACAAGTCGCATATTTTATAGAAGGGTGCATCCCTTAGAGAAGTATGCACAGAAACACAGGATAAGTCATGCGTATAATCGCATGACAAAGAAATAAGTAAGCGCACTTTTGAAAAGTACGCGAGCTAGAGAAAATTGGCTTACAAAAGAAGTATGTGGGCAGAAAAAAGGAATACTAGAAGACAAAACACAAAAACCAATACTAGCATGACAGCCAAAAATACACAAATCGAGAAAACAAAAATCGAGAACATATAAATCGAGAAGCAAAAAAGTCAAAGCCCGTCTACCAAGAAAAGTACGGGAACCCAAAAAATATATGCCAACCGAAATTTAGGCGCACTTTATTTGGTGAAAGGGAAAATTTGCAAAAGTACACCCCAAAGGTACGCCCAACAGTTTTCTTTCAAAAAGTGAGCTCACGAAATTCTTAAAGAGTCCCTGGTGTACTTTGGCAAGGAAAGAAGATGCTGTACAAAAGTATGCATAGGGGATTTTGCACAAAGTGCACCCAAGTTAGGGATACACGCATTTTATGCGAGAGAAAGTTCCCATCCACGCTTTTCGTAGACGCTGTTAACGTTCTTCTTCTCGGGTCAGCACCTATAGTGAGCACTCAGAGAAATGTTCCAACTCATAAAATCCATGCTCAAACTCCAATTCAAGTTGAAACAAAAGCCAAAGTCAGGTAAATCTAATCCCCTACAATATGAACCAAATTTTTTAAAAAAATACTAAGTTTTGGGAGATCATTCCCTAGGAAATATCAATTGAAACCCATAGCTATAAAACTTAGATCTACTCATTTCTAGCTATCAAAATTGAAATCACCAAGTTCTAAAGATGTAAAGGAACACAACATGCACATAATAGACTAATAATGTCACCCCCACTTTTTAGATTAAGGGTATTTTTTTCTTTTTATAATTAATGTGTAAATGATTGCATGATATTTAATTATATTTAAATTGCTGTAATTTTATTTGATTGTTGTACTTTACCGTTGCTTCGATAATTAGAGCGCTACGCTAGCCATTGTCTTCCAACCAGTTTTACATCCTTGTCCTAGACGTGCCAGACTATTATTTTGATCCTTGTGTGACTCATAACCATGTCTTGTTGTACTTTATTTTAGTCGTACAACATTCACCGCAACCGACTACATTTAATTCTATATAAATCAAATATTGTATCCTTGTGTGTTCTAATCGAAATTAGGGCCACAATCTCGACCCATTTTGAGCAACCCAAATTAGGATAATGTTCTATTCTGAGTCTACTTCATTCATAACAATTATGGAAAACTCAAATTCAGTCCCTTGTACTTCTAATTAATTTTAGAACACCTATTGTATTTAGCTTAATTAATTAAAAATCATAAACCTCACTTTGGGCAATTTTTTCAATTGTTGGGCACTTTTGTGCACAAGGCATTAAGGTATCCATCCCGTTGGACTCGACACGCAAATAAACCCATTTTCCTTCATGTGTATTTTTCTATAATTTTTTGGAGTATGCAAACTGCGATATTGACCGCTTTGAACCATGGCCTCAAAACCTTGAACCAATGCATCATGGCCATTCATTTCAATTTATTTGAATCCTAACCATTGAAAATATCCATGAGAAGACCCCCTTTTCCAAGGAGTTGACCAAAGTCAAACCTTTCTAGGTCAAACCAAACCCCTATGTATATACTCTTTTTCCTTACTTCCTTTTCTTCTAGACCTAAAACCATATAGCAGCCGACCAAACTGTACCGGAAATCGATGCCTCCCGCTGTTCCCCGACTTCACACAACCCTGACCTCCACCGCAGAACATCGTCGACCAACCCCCTCGACCGGAGCCGACCGCAGCAGCAGCAGCAGCACTCGCCATCTCCCTGCCGACGATAACCTCGGCCGACTGAAGCAAGTCGCCTGAACTTTATCCTAGTCCACCCGCTTCATCCTCACCGGAGAAGCCCAGAGTTCGACGACCAATCGCTGCACTCGACCGGCCACAGACCCGCCTGTACGACCGTCGGGACACGCCTGAACCTGCTGAAGTCAACCGCCGCAGCCTCCTGATTCGACACGAGCAACCCACTGAGCCCTGCCGACTTCGCATGACTCGCCCACGTACCCAAGTTCTATCCCCCCTCTCGCATGCATGTACATGTATGCGCACCCGCGTATTTTACCATCGTATTGCATACGTGTTTAGACATAGTATTTAGTATATGAGGGTATATTGGTATGATTGTATGTACATAGTATATATATATATGTATAAGAACCCGACTTGTATATATATATATTATAACCCTCATTTAGTATATATGTATATAGATGTATTGTATATACCTCCCTAATGTATGTACAAGTATTAATTCTATTTAGTACATATATATATACGTATATCTATTATATTGGTAACTAATGGATATTATGTATATGTTAGTATTTATGCCTATGGACTAGATGACTAGAATGTAACCACGGATGCCCCGTAGTTACATTGACCCGTGACTAGATAACATGTTAGCAGACTGCCATATGTACACCCACGTACTGGCAAGACCGTATCATTGACTGTCTGTTATGTACAGCAACTACAGACGTGACCCCCCTAGCGTAGTCTCTGAGATCATTGTGTTGATTGTGTGTTAGAGTAATGTCTGATGCAGAATTATGTTATATGATATGTCTATAGGACTGTTGGATCATTCAGACGATACTTTGGAACCAGGACATTGGTATTGCCAGCTAAGGACCACAGACGAGTACATTCTCTGACAGTTTCTATTATGTTGATTATCTCTATAACTCTTATTGTATAGCATACATGACTCTGACACTGTTATTTACACGAGTTGGCATTATCGAGACCTGTCACGAGGAGTCGTGATTGGAATCCATCGTGCTAGCTGGGGAAAAACGGGAAAATAATAGTAGCTTATGTGATCATACCCAACTTTAGATGCATAATAGCTCACCCACACCTCACGTCGGTGCAGCCTGACCATTATATGCCTTAAGCTGTTATATATGGTTAGCCTGACTATTATTTGCATCATAGCTATCCGGATGGTTAGCCTGACCTTACAAGAATGATAGCTAACCAATGTAACAAGCCTGATCAGTCCCAAGCCGATCACATGATATGCTGATGTTTTACACACTTAGTTAGATATTCTTGACATGTATCTCTAGTGTATTGATATAGCATTCCTTATGTTCTAGTCATGATTATAGAATTCACATATATACCAGTTCATTGTTCTAGCGTGTACTTGTATTTCTATTCATTGCTAGATGTATATTGATGATGACATATGCTCCAGTATTCCAGTTATTCTAGCATTTCTTTATTCCAATTATTCCAGTATTTCTTATTGCCAGTTTTTTATATCTGTCTTGTATTTCTTTACACTGTGCTATAGTTTTTGTCAATATATGTGGAACTGCTGTTAGTGCTTGTACTTCATTCTAATCCTGACTGGATATTTTTTCACAGGATCTTGAGGATTTCTGTACCACATACTATGGACCGGGTATAGATGCAGACTACACACCAAAGATCTTAGAGGAGACTATTCCTTTAGATGAAACTTTACCTGCAGCTATCTAGATAGTATTATATTGTGCATTTGAGACTTCTTTGAGATTTATTGAGTTTATGTTTAGATTTTGTTAAGTTTAATCTGAGACTTGTGGAGACTTTATGTTGGACAGCTAGACTGTAGATTATCTTATTTTGAGACATGGTGTTTAACTATGTCATTCTTCTTATCTTTTATCGTGCCTTACTCTTATAGATGTTGTGATTGAGTTTACATTATGAGATATTGTGAGATGTATATTGTCCTCCTTATGGAGATTGATATCATTGACAGGTATTTAGTTATATAGTATTATTGTGACCCAGACAGCGTTCTACCGCCGATGCTGCGGTGTAGGCTAGACGTACCCGTATACTCGTGCCCCTATACCGGGTGCGGGTTGTGACACATTTTTAGTGGTGGCCCATGCATGTCTAGTTTCGCAAGTTATGCGAAATCGTGGTAGTGCGACAACTTAGTTGTACTACTGCGGGCCTGCGATAGGATATAGGAAATAGGATTATGATGAGAGTATGCTCAATCACACTAGAAAAATTTTGATCTTCATAATGCTATTCAAATTGATTGCTTCCTTTAGCATTTTACTGTCCTTCCTTGATAATACCGTATCTATCACCTCAAATTGATTTTTTTGATCTGTATTCAGGATGCTGCCGAATACTAGATCCATGAGAGTGGGAGCATCAAATTCAGAGAGGTCTGCCACCTCTTAACCTGAAGAACAGACACCTGGAGTTTCTCCCACATCTCCTATTCATATAGGAGTATCTACAGCTAACAGGATTCCTCCTCTACCTATTCAGAGGATTGCCCCAGCTATGACAGACAACCTTCCACCACCACCGACACCGATTCCCGGAGGAATGCCCACTGACACGACATAGATGTTCACACTAATTCAGGGCATGCTAGAGGCCCAGAGAGTAACAACAGAAGCTCAGCGTGTTCAAGATGAGACTTAGAGAGTGGAAGCAGAAGCACACCAGGCGTAGACAGAACTGATGAGTGAAAGCATGGAGAATGCTCATCAGGTGGCTCTCTAGACTATGGAGAGAGTAGCACGGCAACCGCAACAGCATCTTGGCCAGCAACCACAGAGGCTAGGTACTATAGTGGACTTTAAGAGGATGATACCTCGAGAGTTCAAAGGCACTAAAGGAATACTCTATGCTGACGATTGGTTAGAGGACATCGAGAGGAACTTGCGTTTAGCACAGATCCCGAAGATTCTTCATATAGAGGCCGCTGGTAGTCAGATGTTTGATATCGCGCTGACATGGTATCGTACAGAGCCGAGACTCACTGTTGAAGGACTTACTTGGGAGGACTTCAAGGAGCTCTTCAAGGAGAAATTCTTTCCTGACGTGGCCTTGGGAGCATTGGAGAGTCAGTTCCATGACTTAATCCAAAGAGGCATGTCAGTCGACGAATATGCCGCAGAGTTTTATCGATTGAGTCGATTCGTGCCATCGATGATTCGAGACCCAGGAGACCGAGCATGAAACTTCAGAAAGGGATTGAATAGAGAGATCAAGTCTCGTACTTCGGGACGACGCACCACTATATTTGATGGTATTCTGATGGATGCCCAGATTGCCGAAGACGACTTGGACCTCAGGCCCAAGAGTGGACGCGACACTTCTGGAGGAGCCAGTGGTAAAACAGGACCGGCCAAGTGCCCATACATTCAACAACAACAGTAACAGTAGAGGCTATACCAACAGCAACACCAGCAACAGGCACCAGTTCGAGGACATATTCAGCAACAACAACCACAGAGACAGAATCAGCCCATTGCCCCATGTGCCTATTACGGAAAGATGGGACATACTAGAGATATTTACAGAAAGAGATTGGGTACTTGCTTTTCCTGTGGATCATCAGCACATCAGCTTAGGGACTGCCCATATATTCAGGCTCGTCAGGGTGGAGCAGCCGCTCAGAGAGGACCAGCCAGAGTACCTACTATACCAGGAGGCCAGCAGAGGGGACCTCCACTTCCACCACAGCAGCAGAGGTTTGCTCAACATCAGCAGCAGCAGAGAGGAGCACCACAGGGACGCACATTTGTCATGACTATTGAGGAGGCCGAGCCAGCTGGAGACGTGATTTCAGGTTCAGTTTCTCTTAATTCTATTCCAGCACTTGCATTATTTGATTCTGGTGCTTCCCATAGTTTCGTATCTGTATCTTATGCCCTTAAGCATCAATTAGAAATAGAACCATTAGATAGGACTTGCAAGATCACGAATGGAGGAGGCATTATCCTAGTCCATGATTATTGCAAGGATCAGAGAGTGTCATTGGAAGGCTAAGAGTTGAGCGTGAGTTTACTCGTCATACCACTTTCGGGATACGATATTGTACTCAAAATAGATTGGTTGAGTAAACACCATGCTTCTATAGATTGTCACGGAGGCAGAGTAGTATTTCAACCACCAGGAGAACTAGAGTTTGAGGTCAGGCTATCACCAGGTGAAGGTAAAGATAGAAGACATAGCAAAGATAACTTTCTGGACTAGATATGGCCAGTTTGAATTCACAGTAATACCGTTTGGTTTAACCAATGCACCAGCAGTATTTATGAACTTGATGAACAAGGTATTCCACCAGTACCTTGACAAGTTCGTAGTGGTATTTATTGACGACATTCTAATAAATTCAAAGACCCCAGAAGAACATAAAGAGCACCTGAGGATGGTCTTACAGACTCTCAGGAGAGAGAAGTTATATAGGAAGCTTTCAAAGTATGAGTTCTTCCTTGACAAGGTTGAATTTTTTGGATATATGGTGACAGGTGATGGAAATTTAGTTAACCCAAAGAAGATTGAGGCAGTGGAATCATGGGCTATCCCCAGTACGGTAGCTGAAATCAGGAGCTTCCTCGGACTAGCAGGATACTACAGAAGATTCGTATAAGACTTCTCCAAGATTGCAGAGCCAATGACTAGGCTGACCAAAAAAGATGTGGAATTTGTCTGGACAGAGGAATGTCAGGCCGCATTTGAAGAGCTGAAGAAGAGATTGACGACAGCTCCAGTTTTGACGTTGCCATCAGGGACATGTGGATTCACTACTTACAATGATGCTTGAGGAAAAGGTTTGGGATACATTTTTCAACAACACGGGAAAGTAATTGACTATGCTTCAAGACAATTATGCCATCATAAAAAGAACTACCCCACTCACGATTTGGAGTTAGCAGCAGTTATCTTTGCCCTAAAACTGTGAAAGCACTATCTGTACGGAGAGCGTGTGGAGATCTTCACAGACCACAAGAGCTTAAAGTACGTATTTATACAAAAAGAGCTGAACATGAGGCAGAGAAGGTGGTTAGAGATGATGAAAGACTTTGATATCTTATTATAGTACCAACCAGAAAAGGCCAATGTAGTCGTCGATGCCTTGAGCAGGTATCCGATGGCTATGTGCTTGACTTCAGATAGGCATTTATTAGCTGATCTTGAGAGCTTGGGAATTGAAGTACTAGTTCCAGGAGTTGAGATTTAGATATGGGGATTACAGATACAATCAGAGTTGATGGACAGAATTAGAGCTGCACAATATGATGATGAGACTCTAAGGAATATTATAGCACAAGTTCGGACAAGATTGACAAATGATTTTACTATTGCGGATGATGGATCTTTACGGCATGGCACGAGGATGTGTGTGCCAAGTGGAGAGCTGCACAAAAAGGTTTTGCAGGAGGCATATCGCTCTCAGTACTCGATGCACCCCGGAGCCAACAAGATGTATCGAGATTTGAGGGAGCATATATGGTGGTATGGTATGAAGCGCGAAGTAGCACGCTTTGTATCCTGATGTTTAGTGTGCCAGCAGGGAAAAGCAGATCGACAGAGGCCAGGAGGATTGCTTCAACCTTTACCCATTCCAGAATAGAAGTGGGATCATGTGACTACGGACTTCGTTTCAGGACTTTCACATTCTCCAGGAGGAAAGGACGCGATTTGGGTCATCGTGGATAGGTTGACCAAATCAGCCCACTTTCTACCATTCAAAGTGGGTACATCGACAGAGAAGCTAGCAGAGATGTATGTACAGCAGGTCGTCAGATTACAGGGAGTTCCTATGAGTATTGTCTCATATCGGGATAGTCGTTTCACTTCCCATTTCTGGAGGAGTCTATAGGCTAGCTTGGGCACTCAACTCAAGTTCAGTATCGCGTATCACCCCCAGACAAATGGGCAGTCTAAAAGGACTATTCAGACTCTTAAAGACATGCTACACACTTATATTTTGGATCTCGGAGGTTCTTGGGAGGATCATCTACACCTAGTAGAGTTTGCTTACAACAACAGCTACCAGGCCAGCATTGAGATGTCACCATTCGATGCTTTATACGGACAAAGGTGTCGTACACCGTTATCTTAGGATGATGTTGGAGAGAGGGCTTTGTTAGGACCAGAAATGGTCGTGGATGCAGCAGAGAAGGTGAAACTTATCAGAGACAGACTGTGAGTGGTCCAGGACAGACAGCGACATTGGGCCGATAGCCACCATAGATCCCTAGAGTTTCAGGTATGGGTTTTGTTATTCTTTTGGATGTGATTGTTTTGTTTTAGATTGCGTGTTAAGATTATTTGTTCTAGGTTGGTGATTTGGTGTTCCTACGGATTTCTCCGATACGGGGCACGATTCATTTTGGCAGAGGCAGAAAGCTTAGTCCATGATACATCGGTCCCTTCAGTATTCTTGCAAGGGTCCGTATAGTGGCCTATAAACTTGACTTGCCGCCTGCTCTAGATGGAGTGCATGACGTGTTCCATGTGTCATAGCTGAGATGGTACGTGGCAGATCCTAGTCACGTATTAGATCATTCGGAGAACAAAGTTGGACCGACGCTCAACTATCCTGAATAACCCGTTGAGATCTTGGATCGTAGAGAGAAGGTATTGCGGAACCAGACTATTTCTTTGGTTCGTGTTGCATGGAGAAATCACTATCCAGGAGAGTCAACTTGGAGGAGAGAGGACGAAATACGCGAGCAGTATCCGTATCTCTTCGAGACTTGAGGTATAATTCCTTGTTGATTGTTTGTTTGTGCTAGTTTATTTTAATTTCGAGGACGAAATTCTTTTAAGGAGGGTAGACTTGTCACCCCCACTTCTCAGATTAAGGGTATTTTTGTCTTTTTATAATTAATGTGTAAATGATTGCATGATATTTAATTATATTTAAATTGCTGTAATTTTATTTGATTGTTACACTTTACCGTTGCTTCGATAATTAGAGCGCTACGCTAGCCATTGTCTTCCAACCAGTTTCACATCCTTGTCCTAGACGTGCCAGACTGTTATTTTGATCCTTGTGTGACTCATAATCATGTCTTGTTGTGCTTCATTTTAGTAGTACAACATTCATCGCAACCGACTACATTTAATTCTATATAAATCAAACCTTGTATCCTTGTGTGTTCCAATCGAAATTAGGGACACAATCTCGACCCATTTTGAGCAACCCAAATTTGGGTAATGTTCTATTCTGAGTCTACTTCATTCATGAAAATTGTGTCCCACTCAATTTCAGTCCCTTGTACTTCTAATTAATTTTAGAACACCTATTGTATTTAGCTTAATTAATTAAAAATCATAAACCTCACTTTGGGCAATTTTTCCAATTATTGGGCACTTTTGTGCACAAGGCATTAAGGTGTCCATCCCGTTGGACTCGACACAAAAATAAACCCATTTTCCTTTATGTGTATTTTTCCATAATTTTTTGGAGTATGCAAACTGCGACATTGACCGCTTTGAACCATGGCCTCAAAACCTTGAACCAATGCATCATGGCCATTCATTTCAATTTATTTGAATCCTAACCATTGAAAATATCCATGAGAAGACCCCTTTTTCCAAGGAGTTGACCAAAGTCAAACCTTTCTAGGTCAAACCTGTCATGACCCATACCCAGTATAGGGGTACGAAAGCGTGGGTACGTCCAGCCTACGCCGCAACATCGGCGGTAGAACGCTGTCTAGGTCATGTAACTATCTAACCAATCTCAAGTGAATATCTGACTCCATAAGGAGACATGGATATCACAACGTAATGCTAAAACTACTCAATCACATAAGCTAAAGCACGATGAGATATTGAAGCAAGCATTGAAATACAAGACAAGGCTAACGACAAAATAACCATACCTGCAATCAATAACATCCAATCCCCAAGTGTCGAAAACAAGACCACTAAGTCACAGTCTGGAAAAATATATCCAGTCAGGGTTGGAACGAAATACACCTATAACAACAGTTCCACATATATTGATAAATCTATAATATAGTGTAAAGAAATACAGACAGATATAAAAACTGGCAAGAAAGAATACTGACGAGCATGGATATACTGGCAACAGAAATACTGGAATAAGGAA
Source organism: Iris macrosiphon (assembly GCA_036927795.1). NCBI lineage: Eukaryota > Viridiplantae > Streptophyta > Magnoliopsida > Asparagales > Iridaceae > Iris > Iris macrosiphon. The sequence continues at coordinate 114,460,193 of JAYESA010000008.1, read as the reverse complement.
TACTGGAGCATATAATGTACATCTAGAAATGAAATAGAAATCCAAGTACACGCTAGAATAATAAACTGGTATATAAAGGTGTACAAGAACAAAACTAGAACATATGGGGATGCTAGATCAATACACTAGAGATACATGTCAAGAATCATCTAACTAAGTGTGTGAAATATCAGCATATCATGTGATGGCTTGGGACTGACGAAACTCATAAATTGGTTAGCGACCATCCCTGAGGTAAGGCTAATCCATCCAGATAGCTATGATGCGAGTAATAGTCAGGCTAACCATATGTAACAGTGATGAAGCATGTAATGGTAAGGCTGCATCGACGTGAGACGTGGGTGAGCTATGATACATGTAAGGTTGGGTATGATCACATAAGCTACTAATATTTCCCTATTTTCCCCCCAGCTAGCACGATGGATTCCCGATCACGACTCCTCGTGACAGGTCTCAATGATACCAACTCGTATAAAGAACAGTGTCAGAGTCATGTATGCAATATAACAAGAGTTATAGAAATAATCAACATAAGGAAAACTGTCAGAGAATGTACTCGCCTGGGGTCCTTAGCTGGTAACACCAATGTCCTGTTCCAGAATACCGTCTGGATGATCCAACAGTCCTATAGACATATGATAAATATAATATTTGTATCAGATGCTACACTAACACAATCATATACATCGAACTCAGGGCTGTGCCAGGTATGACACTAGTCAACTAGAGTCAAGTGCGTCAAGTTGCACGGGCGTCGCGTTTGTAATTCTGTGAATTTAGATAGTCGATGATACGGTCCTTGCCAGTATGTCAGTTTACATATGGCAGTCTGCCATCATACTACATTGGCACAGGTCAGGGTGGCTACGGGGTATTCATAATCACATTAGGGTCATCTAGTACGTGGACATATAATACCTATTATTATTTATTATAAACATTAATTCCAACTAATTATAATTATAATAGATATATGCATTTTAATATACTTAATAGAGCTTATACTATATATATATTTATGTACGTATACATATACATTCATTCTTATTAATCGTAACATATACATTAATATCCATTAGTATATATATGTAACCCAATTTATTACATAAATAATAAATACAAGTATATAATTAAATACATACATTATATATTAAACATATACTATACATATACATTAATTTAATTATACTAGTATACATTTTATTAAATGCATATTATGTGAAAATAACCAATATACATACATATACATTAATTTATATGTATACATATGTAATAATACGTATGAATACATATGTATATTACATGGATTTAACTTAACCAAAAGAAGAAGGGAAAGAGGAAGAGGGAGGCTCACCGGGGTCATGACCGGAGTTGAAGGTGGAGCTGTGGGTGGCTCCGGGGTGTTGCTGATGGTGGTGGAGGCTCTAATGGGGAAGAGATGGCCGGAGGGAGCTGCTGTAGGTGACGAGCTGGGCTCCGGTCGAGATCGACGGAGTTAAAAGATGGTGGTGCTGTGAAGTGGCCGGGGGAGGATGGCCGGACTGAGGGGGAGGCTCGGGATGAGTCGGGATCTGGTCGGAACGTCGAGAAGGAGGCTCTGGTCAAGCTTCGGCGTGGATGCGGTACTACTCCTGCGAGAGGGACTGCTCGGAGTCGATGGAGCTGCTGCTCCGGCATTGTGGAGTCGGGTCTCCACGATGGATGAGGCGGGTGAGAATGGTGGTTCTGGATCGAGGCGGAGGGGATTGGCCGAAACTCGGGCTCGAACGGTGGTCGGAGAGGGAGCTGGAAGGAGCAGGCCGGGTTCGTGGTGATGATGGCACTGGTGGTGATGGTGGTGTGAGGGAATGCAGGAAAGGATGGCCGGACTGCTGGATATGCAGGGCGGAGGGAGATGGTACGGGGTGGCCGGAGTAAGTTCGGCGGTAAAGAAAACCGCCATGGCCGCTGCAGGGAAGAGTCGGGAAGGGAGAAGCAGTCGGAGTTTGGCCGGGGAGATGACCGGGTTCAGCTGAACGGCTTGGTCGAGGGATAGGATCCGTCTCAGGCGAGGCACTGTGGCTTTCAGTCGAGGAGAGATGGCCTCCGGTGGGGTGCTGCTCGGGTCCGGCGGAGGAGTCGGGCCGGAGGTGATCAGCTCGGGGCGAGGAGCAGGCTGAGCAGGTCAAACGGGCTGGAGGTTGAAGGAGGGTGGTGGTTACTTTGTTTTGGTGTGGGTGATAGTTTGTATTTGTGAATAAATATTATGGAGAGGGTGGTTTTGTATGGGAGGAGATGATGTGACCCCCTAGGAATTAGGGCCGGCCAAGTATTGGGATGGGGTTGCTTTGGGAAGAGGGTTGAAGTTTATGTAAGGGGTTGTGTGGTGGGGATGGCTCCATTTTAAATGGATGGCCACGATTCATCATGGAGAAAAATGCAATAAAAGGAGGAGAGAGATTGGGTTGACTAGTCAAAGCTAGGGGTTGGTTTCTTCATTTGGGTTAAACCAATAGGATGGTGACACCTCATTGAAATTTTGCAACTAAGTCCCCAACAATTGAAAAATTGCACAGAAGTGGGTTTCTGGATTTAATTAATTAAAATTAGATACACTTGGCGTTCTAAAATTAATTAGAAGTACATGGGGCAAAATTAGGTCGGGTCACAAATATCATTAGTGAAGAAGACTAAGAACAGAATATTATCCTAATTTGGGTTGCACGAAAAATGGGTCGAGGTTGTCCCCAATTTCGATTGGAACGCACAACGATACAAAGTTAGAATTTATTCAGAATTTAAATAACGTCCGCGACGAATTTTGTGCGGCTAAAATGAAGCACAAGAGAGCATAATTATGAGTTACAAAAAGGTCCGAATGGAAGGCGGGCACGTCTTAGGCAAGGTTGTGAAATTTGTTGGAAGGCAAAAGCTAGGGTATCGCTCCAAATATTGAAGCAACGACAATGCGCAATAATTAAATAAATTAGGGTAATTAATTACTATCTTCAACAATTAAATTCTAAATAAAACAATTAAATACCTAATTCCATAATTCGGTCAAGTGTTCGTCTGGTGGGCTTCTAGGTCAAGTCTACCAGCTCAACATTAATGAACACTGCATATAATAATATATTTAATTACATGTCTTACATAATTATTTAATATAAATACCATAATATTAATAATATATAAAAAGTCGAAAATACTCCTATTTTTGGAATGTGGTAGTGACAAGTCTACCCTCCTTAAAAGAATTTTGTCCTCAAAATTTAAAATTCTTAATAGTAGTATTTACTCATACACATTATTATTTTCCATCAAAATTAAATTCATCAATCCACAAAAATCGGGAAGTAATCCACATCGTCATTTCATAATTTTTTAAAGTTATGAAATTATTGGATTTCTGAAAATCCTCAAATTTAATCGTTGAATTCCATTCGTATCATAATCTCCTTAGAATCTGATGTTAGTAATTAAAAACCCGAAATTGTTATCTAATCCTCTAATTTAATCCAAACAATGCACATTTTTATAAATCAAGAAATTTCCATCTAAAAACACTAATCCATGAATCCAATAAAATTTTAAAATCTCGTCCAAAAAGTTTGTGTTTAAACACTAACCCATTTATCATCTTAATCCTTAATTTTGAGCAAATCACTATATACAAATTTTTACTATCCGATCCTTTGATCGAAAATCCAGTCCTTGCACGTTTATAAAAAATTTAAAAACTTATCCCAAAATTCGAATCCAACACTAATCCATTAGTGATCTAAATCCTCGATTTCTTTTTCCACACAATAGTCAAATATAATACTCGCAAAATCCTCAATTGAAATTTTTAAGTAAATCTATATCTTACAGTCAAATAATTACAATAGTAATCTGTCACGCCCCAGTCCCAAAATATCGAGGGACTGGACGCGTGATAATGGCCAGCAGCACGCACCGATGGACAAATCCAATTTAATGGATCCATCGGGGCATACTTAAGCTGTTATCAATAGTCAGGGGTCTAAATCTACTAATCTCATCCACATAATAAATATAACAATAGCAACAAAAGGAAATAAAAACATCATCAACAAGTCACAAGTACATAAATCGGGGAACAAGCCCGATACAAGTCTGATACAACTGTCAAGATACAAAGACAAAGATATCAACAAAAGTACTGAGTATGGAAACAGGATATACTCAAAAAATACCATAGAAGTCACTCGACTGCTGGGTCTGGTACTGCTCCAGTGCCTGCTACTGTTCCTGCTTCTGCTCTTGCTAATGCTCCTGTCCTGTATATCTCTGGGTCAAACTCGTCTGCTAATCCTGGGGACATAATCCGGATCCAGGTCCTCAGGGGACATTGTAAGGTACAAGAAAGCACATGCCAAAAATACAGTACAGCAGATAATGAAATAAATAGGGTAAACTATATAACCATCTAAGTGATATGCAAGATGAGAGCAGCACTAGAACTCAGGCTGAAACCACTACAAGCTCTGTATCGGGGAGCCGGTAGCAGTGATATCATGTGGTTGTCTAGCTCAAAGGGAGACTACGACGCCGACATAATATATAATCAACCTGTAGTTTGTGTGACTCTCCCCACCCAATGTAATCATGCATCTCATGTCCACGACGTCTCATGTCCATGCCATACAGGGTCATAACTAATGCATCCAGTCATATAATATCTAAGCAAAGGAATAAGTTATGAAAACTGTATCCTATATAGAATCACCATGAATATCTCAGGAAGATTCTGTCTCATGAATAGTGTCAGGTGTCCTGGGTAAAACGTACTTGATAATGCAAGTACGAGAAGTATAGGGTCTCGGTATCCATCTCTAGATGACTTTACACAACACCGCGTACAGTGTTGGCACCCGACTGTAATCGGACGCTAAGTAAGTCACATGGTCCTAGGTCAAGCATGTACAACAAGTATATATGTCAAGGAAATAAGTATCAAAACTGCAGAGATTGGCAAGGTACACTTGCCTGGGGTTTCGGCTCCAATTGTAGCTCTGACTTACAGTAGAAATTGCAGGGACTGCTCCGGTTGCTGAAACAAATATCACCATCAGATCCAGAAAATATCAATCAGCTAGAAACGCCTGTCCTTGAGTCCAATTTGGACACAGGGGCAAAAACGATATTTTTGGGTCAAAGCGAGGTCCACAAGTGACCTACTTTGCACCGAAAAATGCGTCAGGGTCAAAGGTCTCCAAATCTGTCCAACTTAGTGTCAACAGGTCAGGAACGATGATACGAACCCAACGGAACTTCCAGAATTGGATTCCGATGAGCCGATCACAAAATCGCCTGTCAAGTGGAGCATATGGGGCCCACGACACACAATTTTGTTAACGTTCTCAGAATCGAACCAAACTTGGCTCACAGGACCAGCGTATTGCTACGAGTCCAATAGCACAAGTTTCATCTCAATCTGACGTGTGTACACTCATTTACAGCGAGATTCAGAAAGGTCAGATACGAGGCGGTGTCCGCGGATACGCGTTGATTCCGGTGTGCACGCACATCCGAATCAGCTTCTGCAAAATCTCGCACGTCCGTATCAACGACGCACACGTATCTGTGAAGACCGCGTGTGACCAAGTCGTCCCGTTTGGCGGGGCGTACTCAGTTCCGGGAAGAAACAGGGCGTTGGTTTTCCTGTTTTTGGATCGCGGTTCGCGATCGCCAAAGGACGCGATGTACCGAGCGGGTTGTACGGGCACCGAGGGGGTCATGCAGGCTACGCGTTGCAACTGACGGAATAGAAAACAGAGCTACAAGGAGAAAGATACGGGTACCTGAACAAGGCTCCAGAAACTGCGAATTCTCGAGTCCGACACGTGTCCGACACGAGTCCGAGGGTTGTGTCCGTGTCTGCCCTAGGTTTTAGAGCTTGGGGACACTGCCGGATCTTGGCGGCCGGAGGGAGGCTGGGGTACGGAGGCGTGCTGGCCGGAGGCGGGCTGCTGCGGGGGCTCGGCGTCGGGCGAAGTTTGAGCGGGCGGCCGGAGCTACGGCTCTGGCCGGAGTTGCTGCGGGTTTGGAGGTGTCTCGGGCGGCTGGGCAGAGGCGGGGATGCCTCAGTTTCCAGAGGACTGGAGGGCTGGAGGGATCGACGAGGTCCGGTCGTGGGGTGGCGTCGGGTCGGAGGAGAGGGCGGACGGAGGCAGAGTGGTGTGGGTTTTATAGAAAGCCGAGGGAGGGGGAGAGGCGGACGATGAGGGGGAGAGGAAGAGGGTTCGGTGAGGGAGAGGAAGAGGGAGCGACGCGGGGCAGCGAACGGGCGGCGGCGGCCGGCGGAGGGGAGGAGAAGAGTCGGCCGTTCGTTTGGGGAAGAAAAGGTTTGCGGGTTTCGGGCGGCCGGGTCGGGTCGGGTCAGGCGGATCCGACCCGATCCGCTAAAAATGGGGTTGGACCGGCCGGTTCGATTTAATTTGGTTTGGTTTAACTAGGTTTAATAGAACCGGGTTCAGGTTTATTTGGGTTTAATTTAATAATTATTTAAAAATAGGTATTTGGCTTTTAAAAATATTTTCGGGGTCCAATAAATTCTCAGAAAATTATCCAAGGTCTAGTTTTTCATTTTACACCATAAAATATTATTTTCATAATATTTTAATATTATTTATTAACATTTAAAAAATCATTTAATAATTAAAACACCTGATTTTAATTTTAAAAAATTCCAGAAAATTGGAGAAAATTCTAAATTTAAAAAATCTTAAAAATCAGGGGGTTTACATAATCTTCTAGATTTTCTCAAAATTTAATGATAATTTCAGTCATTTCATAATCTTCATAAAATTAATGTTTTAACAAGATCGCCAATCCTGTTGTATCAAGTTCTCAACTCTTTATTTAAATTATTGTTTATCCTCGAATTTTAGTGATAATTTAATCATACCTCAATTTGATAAAATCAATGATTCATCAATTTTGCCTTATTAAATTGTTAACTCTTTATTTAAATCAATGTTTATCCTTGAATTTTAAGCATCTTGTCTCTCTTTGTCGAATCATACTCCTTTCATTAATTCCTTTACTAAGGTCAACTCTCAACACTCAAGGTCTAAGAGAATCCTACCTATAGTCATACACCACGTAATATAGAAACATGCATGGTCACAGTCTCCTTTGTCATGGCATTATGGTCTCTGTCGGGGTGTACTACTAGCTACATTATAACAAGAAAATCATGAATACAAGTTATGGTACTAGGGAATCAATCAATCAATCAAATAGAGAGGAACAGAAGGAAGAACAAAACATAGTCTTCTAACCCATTACTTGGATATCTTCATCCTCTAATATTCACTTAACTCTTGCACATTCACTAACTAATTCCTATTCTTGTACACTGATATCCATATTAGCTAATCATTAGTCCACAAGACATCTTTGAATACATACTCATTGCATATACCTGTCTATTGATACCTAAATCTGATACCAAGAATCTTTAGCACAATCATAGGTCAATGATGCATTCAAAGTTTGATACTCCTATCCTTGTAGGTACCTCTGTTCTACTACAAGTACACCCACTGCTAGTTCTCGTTCCTTCTACAATTGTTCATACTAGTTGTTCTTATCACTCAAGTGCACACCAAGTGTAACACACCATACTAAGTACTGTTCTCCCTAACACAACTCTAGATGGACACCCAAGTCAGTCTGCAGTGTCATCTCAATCATGCTCAAGTCAACAGATCCTTACACATGTATATCATCTACTCATATACTAATTTATATTTCTTATCCACCATAAAATCTTATCCTCATAATAAAATCATTAAAATTTAACTTTTTGAACAATTTAAAATAAAAAGTGTATATTTTCCTCAAGGGTCAAATATTCAATATTGAAATCGATTTTGATCACTTCCCAAAAATCCTTATAGCTTTTACTATGTTTATTAAATTGAATTTGAACCCTCAAAAATTTAATGACATAAGTCTCAACTCCTCAATAATTCTAAAAATGTAAAAATTTATTTTCACTCTTCAATTTATAAATTTAAATCTACTAGCATACATATAAACACTCACAGTCTCTAATACTCAAGGTGCACTCAAATACATCTATTGTCTACAACTCTCTCAACTGGGTACTAAAATTGTACTGCCTGAATTACATGCACTATTACTCCCAATGATTAAAGTTATCATCACACGTATTTTCTCCAACGAGTTTCTGTCTATATTAACTGATATACTAAATTAACATTAACATACAAGGCACTTACTATTAGCGCCTTGCTCAACCAATCCTCGATATAGAATCATTAGTATCCTTGGTATGATAATACTAGTTCCATCATCAGATCATCTCATCAAACTTATTAGAACTCACGATTATTCACACTAGTTATAACACCCATGTTTTACTTCACTCTCAAGGCATATTTCATATCTCGATTTATGCATATGTATCTTCTCTTAAATCCTTTACAGACTGTTACACTAGTTTGTGATACACTTCATATCTTACATAATCTATCTTGATGCTTCTCAACCCATGACACACCATTGGAATTTTCTAATACTCATGCTTCCACTTTTATGAACTTTTGTTTTTTGATACTTATCACCCACTGTGCATCCTGCACATACCTTCTAGGCACTCTTTCACCTATTGCTTCCAATACATTACTTGTCTCAATATCAGGTGGTAAATTCATATATCGGTACACTCAGATCAAATCACTTATCAAGGTCCTTCTTTTATCTGTAACACAAGTCTCACTACTTAGTATAATGTATTCTTATTCATTCACACTTTCCTATACACTTATGGGTATCCTCCTACTATGGCATACTCATTAATTTCCTTTATGCATATGTACTTCTTTACTCTTGACACACCCAAGTATCACTCATTAAATTTAATATCATGCTCCATTAATCTTTAACACAATTCCTTGATACTTAATTGTTTACATATAACCACCAATTACATAAATTCATGACTATCCGGGACTGGCATGCTGACTCTGATACTAACTCTTGGAACCATCACTGACACTCTATGCTCTCCTTCTACTTATAGTACCAATACTACCCATAATAATACATATTATAAAACTATTGCTATGAGGTACTATGCTATAGATTAACTCTAGATTAAGGCCTACTGCTCATATGTCCAACTAGAAAACACTTACAAACTCACAAGCAACACTCAGTCAATACTAGTACAAGACACAAACATAATTGCAAGTCACTAACTATCATACTAACAAGGAATCCTCAAGGAAAATAAGCATCAAAAGGAACTGGATCAAGGACTGAAGGTATCTTTACTGCTAGTAAAGAAAAGAAGCGATGGAACAAAGTCCTGGAATAACAGAAATAGATAAGTATTGAGATGAGACTTTAAGAACCATTTTAAGATACAACCTGATAATCATACATGTCTGTCAGAAATCATGACACTCAGAATCCTTGCCACGCTAGTAAGCATAAATGCGATAAACGACCGATTCCGTAACTAAGGTATGCAACTCTATAATTATGTCATCTAGAATCTTCGCCACGCCAACCGGTATGGCTGCGAGAGACTCTAAGTTTCATAAATAAAGTATGTATATCCAAGTCAGGTTCCTACGTTCTCGTCACGATAGCTAATATGGCTGCGATAAACTCTAGGTTCCATAACCAAAGTAGACATTTTACCTTTCTCACTGTCCTCATCAACATATGTCATCAGATGATACTGTAACGTTTAGTCCGTAAAATTCATCTCGATAAAAAAAAATCAAACTCAACAACGACACCAAGAGTTAAATTTAACAACTGGTCAACAAGAATCAAACTCAACAATGATACCAAGATTTTAATTTAATAACTGATCAACAAGAATCAAGTTCAATAACAACAAGCGAGAGCGGACAGAACAAGAAAAAGATTTAAATTATAAATTATAATAAGATTCTCAAGGGGTCGTCCCAGGAATCTCTCAAGATTTTATGATTGAGTATCCTCTCTCATCCTAGTATCCTATGTCCTATATTCTATCGCAGGCACGCAGTAGTATAACTAAGACGTCGCACTACCACGACATCGCACAACTTGCGACGTTTGACCTGTGTGGGCCACCACTAAAATATGTCATGACCCATACCCGGTATAGGGGTACGAGAGCATGGGTACGTCCAGCCTACGCCGCAGCATCGGCGGTAGAACGCTGTCTAGGTCATGTAACTATCTAACCAATCTCACGTGAATATCCGACTCCATAAGGAGACATGGATATCACAACGTAATGCTAAAACTACTTAATCACATAAGCTAAAGCACGATGAGATATTGAAGCAACTAATGAAATACAAGACAAGGCTAACGACAAAATAACCATACCTACAATCAATAACATCCAATCCCCAAGTGTCGAAAACAAGTCCACTATGTCACAGTCTGGAAAAATATATCCAGTCAGGATTAGAACAAAATACACCTCTAATAGCAGTTCCACATATATTGATAAATCTATAATACAATGTAAAGAAATACAGATAGATATAAAAACTGGCAAGAAGGAATACTGACGAGCATGGATATACTGAAAACAAAAATACTAGAATAAGGAATACTGGAGCATATAATGTACATCTAGAAATGAAATAGAAATCCAAGTACACGATAGAATAATGAACTGGTATGTAAAGGTGTACAAGAACAAAACTAGAACATGTGGGGATGCTAGATCAATACACTAGAGATACATGTCAAGAATCATCTAACTAAGTGTGTGAAATATCAGCATATCATATGATCGGCTTGGGATTGACGAAACTTATTACATTGGTTAGCGATCATCCCTGAGGTCAAGCTAATCCATCCGGATAGCTATGATACGAGTAATAGTCAGGCTAACCATATATAACAGTGATGAAGCATGTAATGGTAAGGCTGCACCGACGTGAGGCGTGGGTGAGCTATGATGCATGTAAGGTTGGGTATGATCACATAAGCTACTAATATTTCTCCATTTTCCCCCCAGCTAGCACGATGGATTCCCGACCATGACTCCTCGTGACAGGTCTCAATGATACCAACTCGTATAAAGAACAGTGTCAGAGTCATGTATGCTATACAAGAAGAGTGATAGAAATAATCAACATAAGGGAAACTGTCAAAGAATGTACTCGCATGGGGTCCTTAGCTGGTAACACCAATGTCCTGTTCCAGAATACCGTTTGGATGATCCAACCGTCCTATAGACATATAATAAATATAATATTTGTATCAGATGCTACACTAACACAATCATATACATCGAACTCAGGGCTGTGCCAGGTATGGCACTAGTCAACTAGGGTCAAGTGCGTCAAGTTGCACGGGCGTCGCGTCTGTAATTCTGTGAATTCAGATAGTCGATGATACGGTCCTTGCCAGTATATCAGTGTACATATGGCAGTCTGCTATCATACTACATGGGCATAGGTCAGGGTGGCTACTGGGTATTCATAATCACATTAGGGTCATCTAGTACGTGGGCATATAATACCTATTATTAGTTATTATAAATATTAATTCCAACTAATTATAATTATAATTGATATATGCATTTTAATATACTTAATAGAGCTTATACTATATATATATTATACATTCATTCTTATTAATCATAACATATACATTAATATCCATTGGTATATATATGTAACCCAATTTATTACATAAATAATAAATACAAGTATATAATTAAATACATACATTATATATTATACATACACTATACATATACATAATTTAATTATACTAGTATACATTTTATTAAATGCATATTATGTGAAAATAACCAATATACATACATATACATTAATTTATATGAATATATATGTAATAATACGTATGAATACATATGTATATTACATGGATTAAACTTAACCAAAAGAAGGAGGGAAAGAGGAAAAGGGAGGCTCACCGGGGTCATGACCGGAGTCGAAGATGGAGCCGTGGGTGGCTCTGGGGTGTTGCTGATGGTGGTGGAGGCTCTATTGGGGAAGAGATGGCCGGAGGGAGCTGCTGTAGGTGACGAGCTGGGCTCCGGTCGAGATCGACGAAGTTAAAAGATGGTGGTGCTGTGAAGTGGCCGGGGGAGGATGGCCGGACTGAGGGGGAGGCTCAGGATGAGTCGGGATCTGGTCGGAACATCGAGGAGGAGGCTCTGGTCGAGCTTCGGCGTGGATACGGTGCTACTTCGGCAAGAGGGACTGCTCGGAGTCGATGGAGCTGCTGCTCCGGCTTTGTGGAGTCGGGTCTCCATGATGGACGAGGCGGGTGAGGATGGTGGTTCTGGATCGAGGCGGAGGGGATTGGCCGGAACTCGGGCTCGAATGGTGGTTGGAAAGGGAGCTGGAAGGATCAGGCCGGGGTTCGTGGAGATGATGGCACTGGTGGTGGTGGTGGTGTGAGGGAATGCAGGAAAGGATGGCCGGACTGCTGGAGATACAGGGCGGAGGGAGATGGTACGGGGTGGCCGGAGTAAGTTCGGCGGTGAAGAAAACCGCCATGGCCGCTGCAGGGAAGAGTCGGGAAGGGAGGAGCAGTCGGAGTTTGGCCGGGGAGATGACCGGGTTCATCTGAACGGCTTGGTCGAGGGATAGGGTCCGTCTCCGGCGAGGCACTATGGCTTTCAGTCGAGGTGAGATGGCCTCCGGTAGGGTGCTAATCGGGTCCGATGGAGGAGTCAGGCCAGAGGTGATCAGCTCGGGGTGAGGAGCAGGCTGAGCAGGTTGAACGGGCTGGAGGTTGAAGGAGGGTGGTGGTTACTTTGTTTTGGTATGGTTGATGGTTTGTATTTGTGAATAAATATTATGGAGAGGGTGGTTTTGTGTAGGAGGAGATGATGTGACCCCCTAGGAATTAGGGCCAGCCAAGTATTGGGATGGGGTTGCTTTGGGAAGATGGTTGAGGTTTATTTAAGGGGTTGTGTGGTGGGGATGGCTCCATTTTAAATGGATGGCCACGATTCATCATGGAAAAAAATGCAATAAAAGGAGGAGAGAGGTTGGGTTGACTAGTCAAAGCTAGGGGTTGGTTTCTTCATTTGGGTTAAACCAATAGGATGGTGACACCTCATTAAAATTTTGCAACTAAGTCCCCAACAATTAGAAAATTGCACAGAAGTGGGTTTCTGGATTTAATTAAATAAAATTAGATACACTTAGCGTTCTAAAATTAATTAGAAGTACATGGAGCCAAAATTAGGTCGGATCAAAAATATCATTAGTGAAGAAGACTCAGAACAGAATATTACACTAATTTGGGTTATACGAAAAATGGGTCGAGGTTGTCCCCAATTTTGATTGGAACGCACAACGATACAAAGTTAGAATTTATTCAGAATTTAAATAACGTCCGTGACGAATTTTGTGCGACTAAAATGAAGCACAAGAGAGCATAATTATGAGTTACAAAAAGGTCCGAATTGAAGGCGGGCACGTCTAGGGCAAGGTTGTGAAATCTGTTGGAAGGCAAAAGCTAGGGTATCGCTCCAAATATTGAAGCAACGGCAATGCACAATAATTAAATAAATTACGGTAATTAATTACTATCTTCAATAATTAAATTCTAAATAAAATAATTAAATACCTAATTCCATAATTCAGTCAGGTGTTCGTCTGGTGGGCTTCTAGGTCAAGTCTACTAGCTCAACATTAATGAATAATGCATATAATAATATATTTAATTACACGTCTCACATAATTATTTAATATAAATACCATAATATTAATAATATATAAATAGTCGAAAATACCCCTATTTTTGGAATATGGTAGTGACAAAACCAAATCCCTATATATATATATATATATATATATATATATATATATATATATATATATATATATATATATATATACTCTTTTTCCTTACTTTCTTTTCTTCTAAACCTAAAACCATATAGCAGCCGACCATCATATTCCCTATTCACCCATCACGTCGTCGACCCCAAGCACGTCGTACCGAACCCCCGAACGCCGCCTTCCTCGGCAGTCGACTGCACAGCCGAAGGACCTCGCCCATTATCGCCAGCACGATGACGGAACCCCATCGTCGTTCGAACCCGCTGAACCCCAACCGGATCCCCGTTTCCAAACTGCACCGAAAACCAATGCCTCCTGTTGTTCCCCGACTTCACACAACCCCGACCTCCACCGCTGAACATCGTCGACCAACCCCCTCGACCAGAGCCGACCGCAGCAGCAGCACTCGCCATCTCCCTGCCGATGACAACCCTGACCGACTGAAGCAAGTCGCCTGAACTTCATCCCAGTCCACCCGCCTCATCCTCACCGGAGAAGACCGGAGTTTGACGACCGACCGCTACACTCGATCGGCCACAGACCCGCCTGTACGACCGTCGGGACACGCCTGAACCTGCTGAAGTCAACTGCTGCAGCCGCCTGATTCGACACGAGCAACCCGCTGAGCCCTGCCGACTTCGCACGACTCGCCCACGTACCCAGGTTCGATCCCCCCTCTCGCATGCATGTACACGTATACGCACCCGCGTATTTTACCATCGTATTACATACGTGTTTAGACATCGTATTTACTATATGAGGGTATATTAGTATGATTGTATGTACATAGTTTATATATATATATATATATATATGTATAAGAACCCGACTAGTATATATATATATATATATATATATATTATAACCCTCATTTAGTATATACGTATATAGATGTATTGTATATACCTCCCTAATATATGTACAAGTATTAATTCTATTTAGTACATATATATATATACGTGTATCTATTATATTGGTAACTAATGGATATTACGTGTATGATAGTATTTATGCCTATGGACTAGATGACTAGAATATAACCACGGATACCCCGTAGTTATATTGACCTGTGACCAGATAACATTTTAGCAGACTGCCATATGTACACCGACGTACTAGCAAGACCATATCATTGACTGTCTGTTATGCACAGCAACTACAGACGTGACCCCCCTAGCGTAGTCTCTAAGATCATTATGTTGATTGTGTGTTAGAGTAATGTCTGATGCAAAATTGTGTTATATGATATATCTATAGGACTGTTGGATCATTCAGACGATACTTTGGAACCAGGACATTGGTATTGCTAGCTAAGGACCACATGCGAGTACAATCTCTGACAGTTTACATTTTGTTGATTATCTCTATAACTATTATTGTATAACATACATGACTCTGACACTGTTATTTACACGAATTGGCATTATCAAGACCTGTCACGAGGAGTCGTGATTGGAATCCATCGTGCTAGCTGGGGAAAAATGGGGAAATATTATAGCTTATGTGATCATACCCAACTTTACATGCATCATAGCTCACCCACACCTCACGTCGGTGCAGCCTGACCATTACATGCCTCATAACTGTTACATGTGGTTAGCCTGACCATTACTCGCATCATAGCTATCCGGATGGTTAGCCTGACCTTACAAGAATGATAGCTAACCAATGTAACAAGCCTGTTCAATCCCAAGCCGATCACATGATATGTTGATATTTCACACACTTAGTTAGATATTCTTGACATGTATCTCTAGTGTATTGATATAGCATTCCTTATGTTCTAGTCATGATTATAGCATTCACATATATACCAGTTCATTGTTCTAGCGTATACTTGTATTTCTATTCATTGCTAGATATATATTGATGATGACAAATGCTCCAGTATTTCAGTTATTCCAACATTTCTTTATTCCATTTATTCCAGTATTTTTTATTGCTAGTTTTTCATATATGTCTTGTATTTTTTTACACTGTGCTATAGTTTTTGTCAATATATGTGAAACTGCTGTTAGTGCTTGTACTTCGTTCCAATCCAGACTGGATATTTTTTCTAAAGGATCTTGAGGATTTCTGTACCACACACTATGGACCGGGTATAGATGTAGACTACACACTAGAGATCTTAGAGGAGACTATTCCTTTAGATGAGACTTTACCTACAGCTATCTAGATAGTATTATATTATGCATCTAAGACTTCTTTAAGATTTATTGAGTTTATGTTTAGATTTATGTTAAGTTTAATCTGAGACTTGCGGAGACTTTATGTTGGACAACTAGACTGTGGATTATCTTATTTTGAGACATAGTGTTTAACTACGTCATTCTTCTTATCTTTTATCATGCCTTACTCTTATAGATGTTGTGATTGAGTTTACATTATGAGATATTGTGAGATGTATATTGTCCTCCTTATGGAGATTAATATCATTGACAGGTATTTAGTTATATAGTATTATTGTGACCCAGACAACGTTCTACCGTCGATGCTACGACGTAGGTTGGACGTACCCGCGTACTCGTGCCCCTATACCGGGTACGGGTCGTGACAAATAATATACAAGAAGTAACAAGCTTCAAAATGTGCATCTTTTATATTTTTTCATGAGAGCAAGATGTACTTGCTTATGAAAAAAGAGAAGAAAAGAGGGTAAATGAATGAGGAAAGAGAAAAAGAAGAATATATATGGTTAGGGGTTCAATGCTAGCCATCTGATCAAGTCATGATCAATCCTAGCCACACAATCAAACCCATGAACCCAACTCAACCAAAGAGCATGGGTCGGGTCCGAATCACATGGCGGTCAAGCCAACAAGCCAAATACATACAAAATATACACCGGGAACTAGGAGTGATATCTCTACCCACCTAAGAAAATTTTTGTCCTCAAAATCCAATCCAAGGCAACTAAAAATATCTGGATAAGTACTACACTAACTACAAACAAATCTATACATACAAACAAGAAATCACAAAATAAAGAAAAGTAACATCATACTATATGGGTGATCGACGATCACGAAATGTAAGATACAACGACATAAGAAGGAATATACCTCACGAGTCAAATAGGTACGGGTACCGAGATCGAATATCATCCTCGTGCTCCCACTTTGAGTCCCCCAAAGAGTGATGACCCCAAGCAACACGAACAAGATGGATAGTCCAGTTCTTGAGCACCCTCTCTCCGACAAAAATAGATACGGGATATTCCTCATAAGACAAGTCGGTGCCAACGACTAGCGTAGAATGATCGAGGTCATGGCTCGAATCTGGGATATACCTACGCAACTGAGATACATAAAATATATCATGCACTTCACGAAGCGAAGGTGGAAGGAAAAGGTGATAAGCAACATCACCCACCCACTCGAGAATGTCGAACGGCCCAACGTATCATGGAGTAAGCTTTTCGTGGGAAAAAGTCTAATGACTCCATAGGTAGGCAAAATTCACAAAAATACATGGTCACCGATACAAAACTCTAGAGGCCTACGATAGTGATATGCCCAATGATGATGCCTATCCTGCGTAACCCGAAGTCGCTCTCTGGTCTATTTGACAACCTCTACTGTCTGAGTGATCATTTCTGGGCCTAACATCTTTTGCTTACCGATGTCATCCTATGCCAAAGGTGACCTGCACTTTATTTCGTACAATGCCTCGAAGGGAGCCATTTGAATACTGGCTTGATAAGTGTTAATATACGAGAACTCCACTAGATAAATATGACCTTCCTAAGACCCACCAAAATCTAAAGTGCAAGCCCGTATCATATCTTCCAAGGTCTGAATAGTTCTTTCTGACTGTCCATCTGTCTACGGATGGTAGGCTGGAATAAACCTTAATCTGGTGCCCAATCTCTTATGCAAACTCTTCCAGAAATAATAAGTAAACCAGGTATCTTGATCTGATTCTATACTTATTGGGATACCGTGCTGCCTTACTATCTGACACATGTACACTTTTGCCAGCTGCTCTGTGGACTGCCCTACTGTGAAAGAAAAAAGTGAGCTACCTTTGTGAGTCGATCTACTATCACCCAAACTGTATCTCGATCAGTCAGGGATCTAGGTAAACCGTTCAAAAAATTCTAAGTGATATGCTCCTATTTCTACTCCGGAATAGGAAGTGGTTGCAATAATTATGCCAGTCTTTGCTTCTCGGCCTTCACTTGTTGACATACAAAACATCGAGGGATAAATCGTGTGATCTCCCTCTTCATCTCATTCCACCAAAAATGATGCTTGACATCCTGGTACATCTTCGTGCCTCTTGGATGAATAAAATATTGAGAACTGTGCGCTTTAGTTATTACTTCTGTCGAATAACTCCACTTGGCAGACAAAGATGGTTCCAAACCTAAATGTTCTATATTCATGAATCATTAATTCTTTCTTAAGACCAGACTCGCACTCTACCCGAATCTTCTGAATCTGCGGATCTTCTGCCTGAGCTGCTCTGATCTTGTCTACCAAGGTAGACTATATCTATAAACTGGCCAATATTCCCGTGTCCTGTGGAAGTACTATTTTAAAGCCCATCTCCTGAAGATCCTCCAAAATATGCCTCTGTATTGTCAAAACAAATGCACTACCTATTATGCTAAGAGCATCCGCTACTACTGTCACAATCTGTACCCGGTGTATGGGTACGAGAATATGGGATATGTCCAGCCTACGCCACAACATCGGTGGTAGAACACTGTCTAGGTCAACAATACTGTCTATAATCTCACATAATATATATGTAACTGTCAAGATATCTCAACTCCAAATAGAGGGAAAAATAATACTCAATAATCAATCACAATAAACTAGAGGAATAAGTAACACGATATAGAATAGAAGGAAGAAATGAATCACAGTCACAAATAAATCTCATATCCAAGTCTAATAGACTAGCACAATAGTCTCAAATATAATACATGCCAAAAGTCTAAACTGAGACATAACCAAACCAATAGTCTAAACATCTGTAACTAGCTGATCATACTCCTCCTGAGCTACCGTCTCTAACTCTACATCCACTACGACCCAAGGTCCATAATGTATAGGTTACTAGTCATCTAAATCATCTGAAAAATATATATCCAGTCAGGATTGGAGTGAAGTATACCTCTAACAGCAGTTCCAAATAAATGGTAAAGACTATATAATAGTAAATAGAGAGAATATACAAGATAAATAGAGCATGAGCAAAAAATATACAGAATATGAAAATGCTGTAAATAATACAAGAGAGATGAACATCATATACATGAGCCAGAAAATAAAACTAACTAAGTGAGTGAGTACTGGCTTTGACATATAATTGGCTTGGGAACTTGTACAGGAATCATGGCCTGGCTAATCATATGTGAGGTGTATGATTAACACTAAAATGGTACTTGTACATAAATACTCGTACAAGGTGGGTATGATCACATATCTAACTAATACTCCTCAACCCCCGACTGGTATAGTTAATCCAACCATGGTATGTTACGACATGGGATTCTTCGAGAAGGTAGCTAGTCTCCACAGGAATTAGTGTCCATACAAGTACAAAAGCAACAAGGCATGTACAGGATACGCCATAAACTACAGGGAATAATATCTCATGACGGGATCTAAAAAATACCAATCTGTGTAACCACGTATCAAAAAGTCAAGGATATATACACTAAATACAAGAAACATAGAAGATATCATAAAGGAAAAACTGTCAGAGAATATACTCGCCTGGAATCTGGGGTGAAGTATCAACGATATCCGTAATAGTGCCTTGAAGACCTAAATATGGAATATCATATCAATACAATATTTTACAATGATAATAATGTTAAGTTAGTTAATTTCTAGGTCTTCAAACCACCTCTAGGTCAAACCAGGCTAAAACAGTCAAACTAGGTCAACTATAGGTAAAAGTAGTCAAACGTCAAACGTCAAACAAGTCATTTCTAGGTTGTATTAGCTTATATCTTGGTTTCTAGGTTGATATCTTGATGATAATAGCTATAATAGCTAAGATGAGGTATTAGGATACCTTATAATATCAAGATTAATATATATAACTTATACACATATACTAGTTAATATAGTAGCAACATATAATTTGATATCTATTCTCTACTTAATATCTAATTACACCAACCTATTAACTACACCAATACTACACCAATACCTTGGTATCCACTATTATTTTAATACCCTCAATAACAAGTATCATAAACTAATACTCTTGTGTAACTCTACTTATAATTGTATCCTAATGCCTTAGTGTTCTAACTGATACTCTAACTCACTAACCAATTACCAATACCCATCTCTATAGGATACTAAGTATCACCAACTCTGATACTTATTTAACCTATGCACACACATACTGATACCTAAGTATCAGTTCACCCTTGCTAGCCCAACCATATCAACCTCATGCTTACCTACAGAACAACTTCATACTACTGCTACCAATCCCTTACTCGACCCCTAACTTCTACTAAGGTCTGAATAGACCTTGATGTTGCCACCTTCATTGCTGCTGTTGCAGACCACTGCTATCAATGCATTGTAGTGCTATTTAACATGACAGTTACATTGTGTACTCCTACAACCCAATACCCCAAGAACTATATTGCTGCTGCTACTAGCTATTTCAGACCAAAACCCGACCCCCACTCCTCTGTGCATTGATGCACATATGCAGGCACTGCTTGCCTTCCCCATGATGATGAAGACTTGGTTCTAATTCTGTACAGACTTACCTCTCCCACAATGGATGCACAAGGATGCATCATTTCCAATATCTAACTCCCCTACCTGTGTACGTAAGTGCACATGTTTGAACATTACCACTGATACTCAAAGTATCAGTTCAGATATTATGCCACCCTCCCTGGCTCAAGAACTGAACACAGACAAATTAAAACTCTCTATATACTCAAGCACACTCTAATATATATATATATATATATATATATATATATATATATATATATATATATATATATATATATATATATATACTAATATATCTAGGTACATACTTACACTAACAGTCACTCCTATAGACAAGCAAAGACATACACATATCTAGTAACATTAAGTCAAACACTTGACATGCACATGTGAGATACTATATGATACGCTCTCAATTAAGATATCAAAACTCCTAATTCTCCGTAATTAATATTCATACATATCATAATCATCATAATACAACTAAAGTAACTTGCTACAAAGAAATTTAAAGAGTAATTACACAAATTATCCAAAATAAACCTTGTGTCATAGTGTATCATAAAATACCATGATACGCTCTACTCATGTCTAATTATGGACACGTACCTAGTCAGATATCATTAATCAAAGTCTAATTAGATCTAATTGGTCTCATGACATACACTTGATGCATCAATCTCAAAATACCCCCAAATTGGGAACAAAAACCTATGTAAAAGTCACAATACAAGTCATATGAACCTAGTTCTTGTTCGTATGGATAGCTATAATCCAAGAAAAATTTTATACTAGTCAAATGCATGAATTAGAGTCTAATTAAAGAAAAAATTCATAATTATACCTATTAGGAGATGGATTTCTAATACAAAATCCAAATGGACATAATTAGGACACAAGCTCCTATCCAATAGCTCATTCTCTAAGTGCTCCTTGCAATCCAAGCTCCAATGCTCCTTAGGTGATGTAAATGAAAGGGAATGAGAGTGAATTGGATGAATTTATTGGAGGGATAAAGTAATTTAGGGAAGAACACAATTTGGGGATCTAATTTAAAATAAATTAATGAAAGAAGAGGGTGACCCTTTCATATGGACGACCTCTCTCTCGCCCCTCCTCCAAGCAATTACACAATGTCTAAAACACCCTTACGAGTTAGTTATGAGAAAATAATTAGGAGGGTATTTGATAATAAATGAAAGAAATTGAAACTAGGTTTTTACGAAACCCTTTCTTTGGTTTACAAACAAGAAAAAGAAGTACAATTAAACCTATACGAGGATGTTAAGTACAAAAAATTAATTATGGGAAAATATTGCTATAGGAGTCTGATCTGCGGTCGATCACTTTGTCTCTTGGACCACACGATGACGAAGAAGTGCTGTAGAAGACAAAAAAAGAAGCTTCAAAGGCTGTAGGAGGGATTGAACTCTCGTTGCCAAAACACTCTCTGGATATACTCTCTTTCCTTGATGAATCCTCGACTTTCCTCATTTTTCTTCTTTGACTCTTTGACCCTTCGACCCTTGACCTCCATGGCCGGAGGTCTCTATTTATAGAGTTCAGCTACAGTCAGCGTAGAAACCGAACAGCGGAGAGAGCTGCACCTTTTATGCGGCGGTTATAATAACTGCTACCCACGTATGAATGATCTCTTGAATTGGCGTGAGATGCGTGTCCCATTATGATGTAACGCGTATAATTGCTTATCGAAGATCACGACATGCAAGCCACGTAGATAACTGCCCCTCACGTAGAGATGGTTGGCATAAAAGCCAAATAACTGTCTCGTTGGCGTAAAAGCCAAATAGCTGCTCTGATGGCATAAAAGTCAAGTAGGCGTAGAAGCCGAATAGCTGTCAAGTTAGCGTAGAAGCCAAATAGCTGTCAAGTTGGCATAGAAGCCAAATAGCTGTCAAGTTGGCGTAGAAGTTTGGTGCTGCATGGATAGGTAACCAGCATAAAGATAGCCAGTTATCCTTCTTTAACTGAGGTTTTGAGCGTATTCTGGGCCAGATAGCCTTATCACGCACCTTTGTAAATATAGCCTGAGTTGGCGTATTTCGAGGAGATAGCGTACGGCGTACTCCTATAGTTGAAAATGGCCAGGTCGGCGTAATGTGCGGGGATTGTGATGTGGACGTATTAGCCCTAATTATAGCTCACCCAGTCATTAAAATTATAACCAAATCTCATGCATTAAATACAGAGATCTGCCCCCATCTCGCGCATTAATTGCAGAGACGTGCCTTGAGTTCTGTACGAAGAACAGCTTTTGACGTGGCGGTTGGTTTCGTGTCATCCTGAGCGTAAAGCTCATATCTGCCTATGTAGAATAGGCAGCGTATTCCTTGAATGCGTAAACGACATCTTATATCAAGGGTTATGTCACTAGACGACAGTCTGGAGTTTTGTACAGAGCCATCATTACAGCCGTCATCTCGATCACCGTGCAGTACTCTTTGTCAGGAGTCAGGTTCACTGCTTAATCTGACAGGTTCATTCGAGAAATACGAAGAGTTCCTCGTACAACTTCCCGCTTCATTAAGAGCGACGGATTTAACGCCGAAGTGGCAATGTAGCAACCTTTTTACGGTGAAGCAGTCTGGAAATACTGTATTACGTTGGTTGTTCTGGAGCTATGTTTCACGCTTGAATAGCATTGAAGCTTTGTTGTACGCCAATGGCTCTGAAGCCATGTTTTACGCCACCTAGTACTGGAGCTCTGTTTTACGCGAGCTTCCTGCATGTTGAGAGTTTTACGCGTATGATTTCCCAGCGTATTTTTTTTGCTTCTACAAGACCCCTTTTAAAGTTTTTAAATTCCTCATAATTTGAAACACTTTGAATGAAGCATGAAACGGTCAAGTTTGACTCATTCTGCGAGGCTGATTTTTCGACAAATTTTTAGGAGTTTGTAGGGATTTGGTATGTTCTCCTCTGCCTATATAAAGGCGAATGAGTTGACCTGTTTTTCCCATCTTCCTTCACCACAAAGAGATGGTTGCCGAGCTTCGTCGGTTTGACTTGAGGAAGAAGAAGATCATGTTCTTCCAGCATGTAAGAAGCCATAAAAAGAGGCATCTTCGAGCAAATATCCTCTGCAACGATGGATCATGGAAGGATATCATAGCTTCCTTTGCTCCGGATAATCAGCAATTTTATATGGCAATTCGTCCAGGAGAGAGGAATGGTCTCATTTGGCCACACAGCTTGCAAGCTGTATTTTCTTCCATCATGGCGCTGGACGAAGGCAGACAGCTTGGCCCTGTCTTCCAGTATTGAGTTGGGTCTGAACACCCAACACAATTTCTAGGACATGCTTGCCGTGGCGTATGGAGGGTGGGCTTGAATAATTTACACAGGCCCAGTTCTGTATCCTCCCGCCATTCACTATTTTCTTGTTCATCGGCCGCAGAAGCCGATGAAGTACCGTAGAAGACAAAAAAGATCTAAACCAATATGAGAATCTGGCAAAACAGATTCTTGGTGCGATCTTAAATGAAAATGAGAAACCCTTTGTAGAAAAAGGATTTCCATCATATGTAATCATGAAGATGAAGAACCCTTTGTAGACTGAATTTCTATCATATGTAATCATGATTAATAAAATTGTCTTCTTTTACGCATCTGATGATTTGCCATACTTGCTGTGAGGAAGTCTAAATATGTCAGCTTCGGCACATCTGAATAATTTTACGCCGACTCTGATAGAAGAGTATATGATCTCGTCCCATCTTTTATACGTAGCAGAAGACGCATAGAAAACTCCTTAGCATTTAAGTTGTAGATCCAAACTGTTATGCTATTTTGGATGAAGAGTCGAGTAGATTTCTGAACTGTCACTTCTCTGATACGAAGAATTTTTGTTCAGATCATCATCTTCATGAATGGTTTACCCGGAAATCCCTTAAAAAGGGGCGAGAAATGTCTGTCGACTAAGCCATCCTTGAACTTTTGTAAAGTATTCTGACTGGACTTTGGATGAACTTCCACATGACCCAAGAAGAAGAGTCGTCTTCAATGCTGAACTCTGTGTATTTCAAGCACTTGGAATATTTTGTAGCCAAGAAGGAGTATTTTCTGCGTAGACCCTTATAATTGGCCGTCTGTAGCTTTCGAGCATAGAATCGTAGATTTATAGCCTCTGAGCGTAAACAGCTTCCGAGCGTAAAATTATAGATTTGCAGCCTCTGAGCGTAAAATCGTAGGTTTGTAGCCTCTTAAGCGTAAAAGCTCGTGAGCGTAAAAGCATTTGAGCGTAAAACCATAAACTTATAGCTTCTGAGCGTAAAACCATAAATTTGTAGCCTCTCAAGCGTAAAAGCTCCTTAACATAAAATCATAGATCTGCTCTGTACGTAAAATCTGGATCCACTGACTGTCCGTCTTCCCTAAATAATAGGTTGACATGGTCCCAAATCATAACCGAATATTAAATATCGAATTTGGTTAGGGATTCGAAGAGTTATCCGAACTCTATAAATAGCCCAAAGTCCTGAGAGAGAAAACTTTTATCTGCCTTTCCAAAACCCTTGCTTTCCAAGAACCCTTCTTCTTCGTCTCTTTCTTGAGAACTCAGAGTCGACATGGCGCCTAAATAGACTTCCACTGCTAAGGGAAAGAAGGTCGCTTCTTCTTCCCGCTCCACTGCTCAAGCACGAGCAATTCCCATTAGGCTGAACGAGCCATGATCGGAACGCAGCGCTCCGCCGTCGAGCTGTGCTCCGGACATTACAGGTAAAGACTTCGGGAGAAAAAATCCTTCGCATACGTTGTATGTGCACACGCAATGTCATCTTTTGTACTGAGAGCCTCTTCGAGGAGGATGTACTGAGATTTTTATTGTTACGCGCATATTCCTAATATGTCGGCGTAAAAACTCCATATTTTTACAGTCTGGCATAAAAACTCAGACTGTCGAAATTTTGGAGTAGAACTGCAAACTTTGAATTTTACGCGCTGGATATGAATTTCGGCGTAAAAAAATTCAAATTTTGTCAATCTGGCATAAAAGCTCAGTTTGTTAGATTTTGGTGTATATTGTAAACCTTGAATTTTATGCCTTGGAAATGGGTTCCAGCGTAAAAGCTCAAGTTTTTTGCAGTCTTGGCGTAAAAGCTCAGACTGATAATCTTTGGCGTAAACTGCAAGAGCGTATCGTTTAGTGTCAAGACTGACTGATTT
The DNA here is from genome assembly GCA_036927795.1 of Iris macrosiphon. Taxonomy (NCBI): domain Eukaryota; kingdom Viridiplantae; phylum Streptophyta; class Magnoliopsida; order Asparagales; family Iridaceae; genus Iris; species Iris macrosiphon. The sequence goes on along the minus strand of JAYESA010000008.1, from coordinate 114,434,461 downwards.
TCTTGCATTTTGTAGTGGACTTGCAGATCTCTCCTTTGGCTGAAGTTATGGGCTCTGCTGCCGGGATGTTGAGCTCAAACTATTTGGAGGATTTGTCCCATGTGACATTCCCCATTTCTGGAGCCAATTATCCTTAAGAAAGGGCAACCTTACTCTCGTCCCAAGGAGAACGCATGCTGTTGAGTATGATCAGTGGGGAGCCCCTGACATACATAGACGGGACGGAGTATAAGAAGCCAGGCTTCTTGTTCGGGGACGTTATCGACAAACAGTCCCAGACCAAACCCAAGAAGGAGGATTGGGTGTTTACTGCTGAGGGCACGGTCATATATCTGCCCCGGATGCTCAGGGATTACCCTATCTCTGCGTTCTTCTACGCCACACATCCTAGGAAGATGTTATGGACACTGACTCCCGACCTTCATGGCCGACCGGGGAAAATCTTATACAGCAAGGAATACGATGGGGGGGGCCTATATGAGCCGTCCCTCGGGCCCTGTTATGCCCTTTAGGGGATTACTGCCGGATAGTATTCCGAGTGAGGATACTTCGCTGATCTAGCCGGTTCAGATGTCGACCTTCTGCAATGACTTTATGGGGCAGGGAGGAATGTACCCCAGGGTCAACCCTCGGACCAGCGGATGGCTTAGCCCGAGGAATCTTCGATGGGCCAGTTTGACTGCCTGGGCCCTGAAGCACTTCCAGACAGAGCTGGAAAGTATTGGCTTATTCGCAGTTGTGAGCGCCACAAGTGTTGGGCTGTCTATGAACCCTAACTTGTTTTTAGCCTTGATGGAGCAATACAACTCGCTCACTGGGACTTTTGCTACTCCGCTAGGCGAGTTGGGCTTAGCCCTTCATGAGATGGCAGAGATTTCAAGACTGCCGATGGGGGACGCTCCTTATGAAGAGTATGTCCCTACAAACAGGGAGTTGAGGGATACAAACCCTCGGGCAGAGGCAGTATATCAGGAGCTAATGTGCCACTATCTTGCCTGTACCACTTTTTACAAGGAGCCCTCTGACTTGGCTTACATAAACAAGTGGGCAACCTATCTCTTCTTCCACCAGGCCAGAAATATTAAGCTGGACAAGGTGGTAGATAGCCTAGATAGGCCTTTGAACCTCTTGAGCATGCTCAATGCTAACACGGTCGATGACCTTATTGAAGACGCAGGGGCTCCAGATTATATTTTTGACGAGAAGATAGAGGGTTACCCTGCAGGCACAAAAGCCTTCAGTTATATGAGGCATTGTCGTAAGCCTCTGTCAAAGGAAGCTCAATTGGCTGGCTTCCTCTCCATCTGGCTTTGCCGCTGGGTAGTGCCTGGCATCGCGTCTGCAGATCGCATCCATCGCAACACCTTATGGCCTGCAGTACGTTTGGTGTTTGGAGCAAGACTGGGCCTGCTTCCTGCTATGGTATGTAGAATACAAGCAGGCCTGAGGGCGCTTACTGATGGGCTGCTTGCTGATGATAAGCAGTGCGAAAGCTTTTCCTGAGTGGAGTTACCATTCCTATACTTGATGGGATGGTTAGTTCTTCATAATACCAGGGTAATGTCTCTCGGTCCTGGCAGTGGTTCGGGAAATAACTTCTTGTTGAATTACAAAAATTTCTCTTGGAACATGGCGACCGTCATAGATTGCCGGTGGGCGTTAAATGTTGCCCACAGCTGGAAACTCTTCTGTATCGTCCCCCCTATGCATATCAATCAACAAGGAAAGAAGATTAAGGATGGGGATCAAGGGAGGATCATTCTCTCTCCTGAAGCCTTATACTGGTTGGTCTGCATTAGACCTTCCTATTTGCTGTGCAGAAGCGATGACCATTGCTACCTGGAGCCTTATTTGCCCAGTCGGTTTGCCAAGCAGTTTGGGTACGACCAGTTGCATATGGGGAATGCCATTACCAGCTTCAAGTCCAAAGGTAGACTTATTGATGGAGCCAAAGGATGGCGGTACTTCATCACGGGCTGTACTGGTGCCACTTTTGCTGTGCCCGTGACTTCTCTCTCTATGGAGTTGCACATTCTGCACTCGTATGCGCAGTTCTATGCGTCCATCAATACCTTCTATCGCAATTTTGATGTGCATAGAAGTTTTATGATGTCCTTCCATAGGTCTACTGCAAGGGAGGAGGTTCTGTTTGTTTCCTCGGACGAGAATGAGGACACTGCCAGGGCAGATGAGTTCTTGACGACAATACTGAGAGGCATAATAGCTCCGCCAGCTGAGCCTCTCATTATCCCCCAGAAACGGAAGGCTTCCACTCCTAAAGAGCCTTGCCCTCGCAAGAAGAAGATGGCCAGAGGTCTGAAAAGGGCTTCCACCAGGGTGACTTCTAGGAGCGAGCCTGTCGTCTCCCCTGTTGGGGATGATTCTTTGATTAGAGGTCCTTCGTCTTTTAGAGAGGGAACCTCCATAGTTCTGGCTGGCAGTGCCGGAGATTCTTTGCTCGAGATCGCTGCTACTACTGCTTCTGGTAGTGCTACGAGATCGCTTCCGAGGCCGAGCATAATAAAATTCCATATACCTTTATCCAGACCAATAATGGGAGTAACCCCTACTTCGTCTGTAAGTATTTCCAGCGAGATTCCACCCGATGAGCCTCGAGTAGATCTTGGTGAAGACTGGGAAGACTACCCGTCAGTGTTAGTTAGTGCACCCCTTTCTCCAGGTATGATATCTTGTCTAGCATCATTAAGAGATGATTTAGCTATTCAGGCTGCGGACGTGACATATATACCATCGGACATGGGTAAATGTTGTCTTTATGCCCTTTTTAGGAAAATTAACATCAAATTGATATTATCTTTCTTTTGTCTTCTTCAGGTGCAGACATCTCAGGGGAGGGCAGAGTTGATGCAACCTTTGACTTTGTTGCAGATACTGCCGACGAAACAGCGACGCTTGATATCGAAAAGGCATGCTTTGGAGCTGTCGATCCTTCGTCTGCAATGTTATCGAGTGTCGTCTCACCAACAATAGTTCAGATATCTTCAGAGGAGGATGAGCCCATCATCGCGACTGCGCCTCCTTCGTTGAGTACACCAGCAACTTCAACTGTTGCTGGTGTTCATTCTTTTATAGCACCCTCTGTAGAGGCAACGACCGTAGCAACATCCTCCATGGTCATTCCTGGAAGGAGATTTCCTGGTATCGCAGCCACTCCTAGTGTACATCCAGTCTTCGATATGCTGATTGAACAATATACCAGCCTATTCTACCACAGTTTAAAGGAGTTGATTTCCATGGCCAGGTCGGCGTATTTCAAGGAGATAGCGTACAGCGTACTCCTATAGTTGAAAATAGCCTGGTTGGCGTAATGTGCGGGGATGGTGATGTGGACGTATTAGCCCTAATTATAGCTCACCCAGTCATTAAAAGTAGAACCAAATCTCAGGCATTAAATGCAGAGATCTGGCCCCATCTCGCGCATTAATTGCAGAGACGTGCCTTGAGTTCTGTAAGAAGAACAGCTTTTGATGTGGCGGTTGGTTTCGTCTCATCTTGAGCGTAAAGCTCATATATGCCTGTGTAGAATAGGCAGCGTATTCCTTGAATGCGTAAACGACGTCTTATATCAAGGGTTATGTCACTAGACGACAGTCTGGAGTTCTGTGCAGAGTCATCATTACAGCCGTCCTCTCGATCACCATGTAGTACTCTTTGTCAGGAGTCAGGTTCACTGCTTGATCTGACAGGTTCATTCGAGGAATATGAAGAGTTCCTCGTACAACTTCCCGCTTTATTAAGAGCAGACGGGTTTTATGCCGAAGTGACGATGTAGCAACCTTTTTACGTCGAAGTAGTCTGGAAATACTGCATTATGCGGGTTGTTCTGGAGCTATGTTTCATACTTGAACAACGTTGAAGCTCTATTGTATGCCAATGGCTCTGAAGCCATATTTTACGCCACCCAGTGCTGGAGCTCTATTTTACATGAGCTTCCTGCATGTTGAGGGTTTTACACGTATGATTCCCTAACATATTTTTCATGCTTCTACTGTCACTACCACTTTTCCATATAAGGGCATTTGTGTAATTTAGCTATTTTAAATAATTATGAATTTAATTAATTGCTGAGTTTTGTAAGTAATTATATGTTGTTAATAATATTTAGTTTTAGGTCTAACCCTAGAACTCATTAGGACAGACCCTAGTGAGTCAACCCTAATTGTAAACCCAGTTCTAGTGAAACCCTAGAATACAAATTTTAGGGTAAACCCTCAAAACCCTAGACTGACTTAACCTGAGTCTATTAGGTTCTACATGAGAGGGCCAGAGGGGGGTTTAACCTAAAAACTATGCATGGAAACCCTAGAATTGCTTTAATATAAAAAGGAAGCCTCTTTCTAAGCCATCCTTCATGTAGAGAAAAAAAAAGGAAACCCTAGCCTCCACAAGAGAAAACCATCTCCCCACCCAAATTTTCGAGATCAAACCCTAGGTTCCATTTTCTCCTCCTCCAAAGCAAGGAAAGCAAGGGACGCGGGTCAGGAAGCCTTGGAGAAGAAGAACCTCATTGAAGAAACCATCCCTGCAGGTAAAAACCCTATTTCTATTCCTTTAAATTCTGTTTTCAGATGTTCATGGCCCTTAGGAACCCACCCCTTCTGTGTAGAGTTTGACTTTAGGGTTTTGGATTGGGTTTTGGCGACCATCATGGGGTTTTCCCTAATTATCAGAAACCCTAACCCTAGGTATTCGTAGGTAGATTGATTTCATCTCGTATGGGTAGGTTGAACTCGATTTTTAGGGTTTTGAATTGAGGATTCATGGGTTCTTGAGTAAATCCGATTTTTTGCACTCTTCGTGTTTGTTGAAATGTTCATTAGGGGTTTTGCCTATCCTTGTGTTTTAATTCTGCATATTTTGATACATAAATCTATATACCTAAATATATTTGTGTTATTGTAGTATGTATCTTGTGTCCCCGTGTCTTGGGGATGTCAGACACGGTAGAAAATCTGTGTGTGTGTTCAGTGAGGTGTGTTGTGGAGTTGTGTGTACAGAGCAGTCGGGGGGGGGGGAGATGTTATATATGTGTGGTTATATGTTTACCTGTGTATGGAGATGCATTAGTTGTAAGGAGTGTGACATCTGTGTGTGTAGGTAACTCCAGGGTTACTCGAGTACAGGTGAGATGAGGGAAGTATTTCAGTGCACTATGTGCATTGTTTTGATCACAGCAGTAGTTGTATCAAAGGGTTGGGGGTACCAAGTTAGATGCAAGAATGATGGTAAGAGTAGGTGGAAATTAGTGAAGTGTGGGTAGTCCTTAGAGTGTGATCGTGTGTATTAGCTAGAATGGTCTACCTGTGTAAATCTTAGGGAATTAGAACCTATATGTGAATTCTCTTTGTGCAAAATTCTGTGTAGGTTGTGTGTGAGTGTATTATGTATGGAAGTGAGTATCTGTGAGTAGAGGGTGTGTACCAGGTATCTCAGTGTGACTGTGTGTGTGTATTAGTGTGCCAATGTTGAACTAGCTGTGTTGGGTTCCACAGTGCAGTGTGTGGGAGAGGAAAAGTCTGAGAGCAGTATCAGTCAATTTTGGAGTTCCTGTCAATGTGTAGATTTATGTGTGTGTAAATATTTCCTGTGAGAGACTGTGTGAGTACCTGTGTATCATTAATCAGTGAGTATAGCTGTGAATTGGGTGTATGTGTAGATGTTTCCTGTGGGTGCAGTGAGTTCTTGTGTGAGTGCAGTGAGGTATTATGAGAGTGAGGAACTGTGTCTGTGAGTAGCTGTGTATTATGTGTCAGTGTGTATCTATGTGATTCAGTGTGTAGCAGCATGTGTGAGTGTGGGTGCTATGTGTATCAGATAGCCTAGGACTGTGTATTAGATTACCTGTGTCCATGTGCTAGTGTTTCAGTGAGCAGTGGATGGGGGGGGTTTAAGTGTGCTGTGCTGTGTCACTGAATTGAGAGAGTTCATTGAGGAAATACTTGGGTGTAGGTATTTAGGGGTCAGTGTGTGCAATGTGTATCAGATTGGGGGGGGGGGGGTTCCTATGTAGCATAAGGACTGATACTTGGATGTATCAGTGTTGGGAACTCGAGTTAGGACTGTTGGAGTGTGTGTATGTGTTGGTCCTTGAGTGAGATTCAAGAGTGAAGGAATATGGGTAAGTATCCTATTGGAACTAAGGTGCAGGAGTGTCTAAGTATCAGTATTGTGAGTGTTCTCAGTTATATGTGTGGTATCTGTGTTTGTGTGTGGATGATAGGTTTGGCTAAAGTATAAGATATGGGTAATAGTGTTGGCAAGGTATTGGTCAAGGTATTCAAGATTAATTGGGTTATGAGAGATATTAGAGGGATATATAAGTATAGCTAAGATATTAGAGATAGTAATTATATAGAGTCTATATTGTAAGTATAGAACATAGAATATAGTGTATTTAACTAGTATTGACCAAAAACCTAGAGTTGACTTAGTAACACCTAGTATAGACCTAGAAATGGCCTAACACCCCATTTCAAATTAGCTAATCACTTTTATTATTCCAAACACCATTTTAATATTGTTATCTTATATATAGGTCATTGTGATCCCACTTTGGACATCGACCCTCACATTTTGCTCAGGACCACAGGCGAGTACATTCTCTGACAGTTTTCATGGTTGATTACTTCTATAAATTATAGTGTATTACATACTTGATTCCGACACTATGGATACACGGGTTAGCACCCTAGATCCCCATCATGAGGAGTCGTGATTGGAATCCATCGTGCTAGCTGGGGAATGGGAAACTATTAGTAGATTATGTGATCATATCCAAACATTATATGTACCATAGCTCACCCCACTTCTCACGTCGGGTGTAGCCTGACCATTTATATGCTCCATAGCTGTTATATATGATTAGCCTGACCACTATATGCACCATAGCTAACCATACGGTTAGCCTGACCTAAAAGAATCATAGCTAATCATATATAACCAGCCTGATCCAGTCCCAAGCCGATCACATAATAAACTAATATTTCAAACACTTAGCTGGATGTCTATTTTATTCTGATTCACTTGTTCTAGCATTCACTATTTATTGTTCATTGCTAGATGCTCTATTGTCTATTTCATTTCTCCTGTACTTCACATGTTCAGCTTTTATTTCCATCTTGTATCTCTTACACTGTTTATAGATTTTGTCAATTTAATGAAACTGCTGTTAGTGCTTGTGCTTCGCTCCAATCCTGACTGGATAACAAAATTTTCAGAGGACCTGGAGGACTTTTGCCCCACTCATTACGGCCCAGGAATAGAGGGAGATTGCACTCCAGAAATCCCAGAGGAGGTGCCTATCCTAGAGGAGAACTTACCAGCCTGTTCTTAGATTATTTTTCTGCATTTATTGTTTTAGGCTGAGACTGAGTTGTATTTATTTAGTTTTGTGACTTTGTGAGGTCTTTTAGACCCAGGATTTGAGTTGGACTTATTGTGGTTGGTTTTTATTAGAATTCTTTTCAATTCTCATCGTGCCATTATTCTTATAGTTTGTGATTGAGTATATTATAGAACTGTGGTTTATTTATCATTGTCCTCCGTACGGAGTTGAGACTATTGACAGGATATACTATGTTTGTGACCTAGACAGCGTTCTACCGCTGATGCTGCGGCGTAGGCTGGACGTACCTATGACTCATGCCCAAATTTCGGGTGCGGGTCGTGACACGTTTTTAGTGGTGGCCCATGCAGGTCCAGTCTCTAGTCAGTAGTCTTAGATTCACCTTAGAGCCATATCGTAGTGGTGCTCTCTTAGAGTATTACTACGAGCCTGTTTTAGGAAATAGGAATTAGGCTAAGAGTATGCTCAATCACAATTAGGAAATTCTGATTCTTATGATACTATACTTAATGATTAATTCCTTTAGAAATTTTCTGTCCTTCCTTGATATCATATCTATTGCCTTAATTGAATCTTTCGATCTGTCTTCAGGATGCCGCCGAGAAGGTCCCAGAGACTAGGAGCAGCAGATTCAGAGAGGTCTGCCACCTCTCGCGCTGCCGGACAGACATCAGCAGCACCTCCTACATCTCCAGTACATGTGGGAGTGTCTGCAGCATTCGGGGGTCCTCCACCACCTGTTCAGAGGGTCCCCACAGCTACGACGGAGCCACCACCACCAGCACCAGTTCAGTATCCAGGAGGTGTGCCTGCCGATGGGGCACAGATGTTCGCCTTGATTCAGGGCATGGTCGACGCCCAGAGGACGTCGGCAGAGGCCCAGAGAGTGCAGGCTGAGGCACATCAGGCCCAGACAGAGATGATGAGGGTGAACATGGAGAATGCTCACTAAGTGGCTCTCCAGGCTGTGGAGAGAGTCACTCAGCAGCAGCAGCATCCTGGTCAGCAACAACAGAGGCCGGGCACCATTGTGGACTTCAAGAGGATGATGCCTCGGGAGTTCAAGGGGACAGAAGGGATACTCTACGCCGATGATTGGCTAGAGGACATCGAGAGGAACTTGCGTTTGGCGCAGCTTCCAGAGGCGCTCCAGATCGAGGCCGCCGGCAGCCAGATGTTCGACATTGCCTTGACATGGTTTCACACGGAGCCGAGACTCTTGCGCAGAGGACTCACTTGGGAGGCTTTCAGGGAGCTCTTCAAGGAGAAATTCTTTCCTGACGTTTCCCTGGGAGCATTGGAGAGTCAGTTCCATGACTTAGTCCAGGGGAGCTCGTCCGTCGATGAGTATGCCGCGGAGTTTTGCCGCCTGAGCCGCTTCGCGCCGTCGATGATTAGAGATCCGGGGGACAGGGCCCGGAAGTTCAGAAAGGGGCTGGCAAGGAAGATCAAGTCTCGCACGTCGGGACGTCGCACCGCTACTTTCGAGGGCATATTGATGGATGCCCAGATAGCCGAGGACGACTTGGACCTCAGGCCCAAGAGGGGACGCGATGTTTCCAGAGGAGCAAACAGTAGTGTGGGACCAGGCAAGCGTCCACACTATCAGCAGCAGCAGAGGCCCTTTCAGCAGCAGCACCAGCAGCACCAGGCACCAGCCCGAGGGCAGGTCCAGCAACAACAACAGCAGAGGCAGACTCAACCCGCCATCCAGTGTGCGTACTGCGGGAAGATGGGACATACTAGAGAGATCTGCAGGCATAGATTGGGCTCATGTTTGTCCTGCGGATCGACGACACATCAGCTGAGGGATTGCCCTACCATTCGGATTCATCCAGGGCAGGGTGGAGCAGCCGCCCAGAGAGGACCAGGCAGGGTACCTGCCGCACCAGGAGGCCAACAACAGAGGGGACCACTTCCACCGCAAAATCAGAGGTTTGCCCAGCATCAGCAGCAGAGAGGTGCACCCCAGGGGCGAGCGTACGCCATGGCAGTCGAGGAGATCGAGCCAGCAGGAGACTTAATCACAGGTTCGGTTCTTCTCGATTGTATTCCCGCATTTACCTTATTCGATTCTGGCGCTTCCCATAGTTTTGTGTCTGTATCATATGCACTTCGACATCATTTAGACACAGAACCATTAGCTAGGACTTGCAAGATCATGACTGGTGGAGGTATTATACTAGTCCGTGATCACTGCAAGGACCGGAGAGTGTCAGTAGGAGGCCGAGAGTTGAGCGTGAGCTTACTTGTCATGCCACTTCCGGGGTACGATATTGTACTCGGAATGGACTGGTTGAGTAGGCATCATGCTACTATAGATTGTTATAGAGGCAGAGTATTGTTTAGACCACCAGGAGAGCCGGAGTTTGAGGTCGTCAGAGGAGCAGCGGAACAGAGAGGGAGTACATTTTGCGGAGCCAGGGCGGAAGAAGAGGAGTTGCCACATCCTCTGATAGCGGAGTTCCTAGATGTATTTCCAGAAGAGTTGCCAGGCTTGCCGCCAGACAGAGATGCTGAATTCTCTATAGACTTAGTTCCAGGAGCGGAGCCCATTTCACAACATGTCTATAGAGTCAACAACAGCGAGCTGGCAGAACTGAAGAAGCAAGTTGAGGAGCTGCAGGACAAAGGCTTCATCAAATCTAGTTCATCACCATGGGGAGCTCCGGTGTTGTTCGTACCGAAGAAGGACGGCACGGTGCGCATGTGCATTGATTATAGAGCTTTGAACAATATCACTATCAAGAACAAGTACCCGCTGCCGAGGATAGATGATCTTTTCGACCAGTTGAGCGGGGCGAGGGTGTTTTCAAAGATAGATTTGAGGTCAGGCTATCACCAGGTGAAGGTGAAGAAAGAAGACACGCCGAAGACAGCTTTTCGGACCAGATACGGCCAGTTTGAGTTCATGGTGATGCCATTTGGTTTAACCAATGCACCGGCAGTATTCATGAACTTGATGAACAAGGTGTTCCACCAGTACCTTGACAAGTTCGTGGTGGTGTTCATCGACGATATTCTTGTGTATTCCAAGACCCCGGAGGAGCACGAAGAGCACCTGAGATTGGTCTTAGAGACTCTCAGGAGGGAGAAGCTGTACGGGAAACTCTTTAAGTGTGAATTCTTCCTTGACAAGGTCGAATTTCTTGGGCATGTGGTATCGGGTGACGGAATCTCGGTAAACCCAAAGAAGATCGAGGCAGTGGAGTCGTGGGCTACCCCCAGTTCGGTAGCTGAGATCAGGAGTTTTCTTGGGCTAGCAGGATACTACAGGAGGTTTGTACAAGACTTCTCCAAGATTGCAGTGCCGATGACCAGGCTGACTAGGAAGGATGTGGATTTTGTCTGGACGGAGGAGTGCCAGGCCGCATTTGATGAGCTGAAGAAGAGATTGACGACAACTCCAATTTTGACGTTGCCAGCAGGGACTGGTGGTTTTACCATCTACAATGATGCTTCAGGGAAGGGTCTGGGATGTGTTCTTCAACAGCACGGGAAGGTAATTGCCTATGCTTCCAGGTAGTTACGCCCTCATGAAAAGAACTACCCCAACCACGACTTAGAGTTGGCAGCAGTTATCTTCGCTCTAAAGCTGTGGAAACATTACCTGTACGGAGAGCGTGTGTCACGACCCGCACCCGGAAGTTCGGGCACGAGTACGTGGGTACGTCCAGCCTACGCCGCAGAGTCGGCGGTAGTACGCTGTCTAGGACAATCCATCTAACTAATCTAACTCATTCACAATTTAACATAGGCAAGATAATAATGAGAATAGAAACTTAAATTTTGCAACTGAAATGAATGAGACAACAATTCAAATGTTTAGTACAGGAATTCCAAAATAAAATCGGGGACAAACCCGATTAAATAAGATAAGAACAGAAATAAAAGATAGCTACTAAAAGCTACTCAGCAGCAGGGGTCTCCTGGGTAGGGTCTGGCTCCTCATAGGTATCGTCTGTACCCTCATATGGACCATAATAGGTAGGGGCAAGGTCCTCATCATCGCCTAAATCAACAGATCCAGTCAGGAAAGGAGCAGAGTACACAGTGCACAACAAGGTTAAACTAAATAATTATGACAATTAATTATTGAATATCATGTTAAGGAAAATTGCATAAAGAATGTCAATATCTCAGAGTCACAACTATAAACAGGAATATGAGAAAACAGAAGTAAATGAGCAGAGTGAACTATCACAGTCAGCAAGAAAGATAACATGACTAGAAAATATCTGTATGAAACTTGTGTTTGTTTTTAGAATACTTAGTTGGCATGTAGGGGTTTATAAGGCTAATCCGGCCGTCATGAACGGCTATTAGACATGAATAATCGAGATCCGGCTGAAGGACAGTCGTGTACCAACAGCTATTATTCACGGCAAGGGGAAGGGTAAACTACATGCCTTTCAGTATTCTCCCACCCGACATGAGAAACAAGACATGAATTCCAAATATTCAAGACATGAAATATAGTATTCTAACACTACGTGTAATCAGCAAGAGTACTAGTGGAGCAGGGAATTTAATTATCACAATATAAAGATTAACTTGAAGTGCAGGTACTTGCCTGTTGTTTGGATCTGTTTAATTTGGGTCTTGGGAGAAATTTCCACAGATGAGTCCAAAAGCTGAAACAGATATTACCATCATGCTCAGAAGATGTCAAATAGCTAGAAACGTCTGTCCTTAGGTCCAATTTGGAGACAAGGGCAAAAACGGCAGTTTCGGGTCAAAACGGGGTCCGCCGTTGGGCCCGCTTTGCACCGAAAAATGTGTCCGGGTCAAAAGTCTCCAAATTCACCAAACTTAGTGTCAACAGGTCAGGAACGCTGATACGAACCCAACGGAACTTCTAGATTTGGATTCCGATGAGCCGAACACAAAATCGCCCGTCGAACGGGGGCCTGTGGGGCCCACGACACGCGATTTCGTCAACGTTCTCAGAATCGAACCAAACTTGACCCACAGGACCAGCGTATCGCTACGAGTCCGATGGCGCAAGTTTCGTCTCGATCTGACGAGTGTGCACGAAGTTAGGGTGAATTGCCAAAAAGGCGGATACGGGGCGATGTCCGCGGATACGCGTTGATTCCGGTGTGCACGCACACCCGAATCAGCTTCCACGAAGACTCACATGTCCGTATCGATGATGCGCACGTATCTGTGATGACCGCACGCGACCAAGTCGTCCCGTTTGGCGGGGCGGACTCAGTTCCGGGGTGAAACAGGGTCTGGTTTTTCCTGTTTTTGGATCGCGGTGTGCGATCACCACAGGACGCGGTGCCCCGAACAGTTTGTCCGGACACCGAGAGGGTCATACAGGCTTCACAACGCAATTTACAGAATCGAAAAAGGAGCTACGAGGCGAAAGTTACACATACCTGAAGGGGACCCGAAAACAGGGTCGAAATCGTGTCCGAGTCGTGTCGGACACTGTGTCCTGTGTCCGACACAGGAACAGGGATTAGGGTTAGGGTTTCGTCGGGAAACGGTGGAGGACGGCGGAGGACGGCCGGAGAGGCACCGGAGGGGGCCGGGGATGGTTCGCCGAGGGGCGGCGCGTCGGTTGACGGCGGCGGCGGCGGCGCAGGGCGGCGGCCGGAGACGCTGCGGCTGGCTGCTGTGCTGCTGTCGAGGTGCGGGGTCGACCGGAGGGCGGCGGAGCGGCTCTGCTGCGGGAGGAGGGAGGAGGAGAAGTCGGCGGCGGTCAGCGAGGCACGGCGTGGAGCGGCGGCCGGCGTCTAGGGTTACGGTGATGGAGTGGGGGAGACGGCCGGGGTCGGGGTCGGTTTAAATAGGGGGCGAGGCGGTTGCAGGGGGCCGGCCAAGGCGGATCGTGGGGGGGGGGGGCGTTGTCACGACCCGCACCCGGTTAGGGCACGAGAGCGTGGGTACGTCCAGCCTACGCCGCAGCATCGGCGGTAGAACGCTGTCTAGGTCAAGTACTATCTAAACAATCTCACTCTAGTATCCATCTCCATAAGGAGACGTGGATATCAAAAATAAATCTAGAAATACTCAATCACAACTACAGCACGATAGGAAATGAAGAAATAAAAGAATACAATACAAGTCTAAAGACAACATAATCATACCTGCAATCATTAACTTCCAATCCCCAAGTGTCAGAAACCAGTCTACTAATGTCACAGTCTGGAAAAATATTTTCCAGTCAGGAAGGAGCAAAGTACATCTCTAAATAGCAGTTCTATATAAATGACATAAACTATGTAGCAGTTCTAGATGGAAATATACCAGATGCATGTATAAGTACGAGAATGTACAATGAGAAGTACTGGAAATACTGTAAGTAAATGCAGGAAAAAAACAATATGTCCATGAGCAAGAATTATATGACTAAGTGTGTGAGTACTAGTTTTAACATGTGATCGGCTTGGGATCTTGATCAGGCTGGTTACATGTGATTAGCTATGGTTCATATAAAGTCAGGCTAACCGTTGGTTAGCTATGGTTCATATAAAGTCAGGCTAACCGTTGGTTAGCTATGGTGCATGTAGAGATCAGGCTAATCACACGTAACAGCTATGGTTCATATAAGTGGTCAGGCCGCACCCGACGTGAGATGTGGGGTGAGCTATGGTGCATATAAAGTTGGGTATGATCACATATCTACACTAAAGTACTCCCCAAACCCCCGACTGGTATAGTAGATCCAATCATGGTACGCTATGGCACAGGATTCCCTAGGAAGGTAGCAAATCTCCCCGGGAATTAGTGTCTGTACATGCACAAGATATCAAGGAAACAAGTCTCGTACAAGCTACACCATGAATAAGGGATAACATCTCATGACGAGATCCGTGTATACCAATCCGTGTAACCAACGTGTCAAGAACATGGATATTTACACTAGATACAGTGAACATAGGAGATATCATAAATTAGAAACTAATCAGAGAATGTACTCGCCTTTGGTCCTTAGCTGGTGAATACCGAGGTCCTGTTCCAGAGTGTCCCCTGGGTAACCCAACAGTCCTATAAACATATCACAAGCAAAACCACATTTGCATCAGATGCTATACTACACACACAATCAAATACCTAACTCAGGGCTAAGCCTGGCATGGAACTCAGTCAACTAGGGTCATCTAGTAGGGACACGTATATAATATACATTACCTTTATTAATACTTACAATATTTATACATGCACCAATTTAAATGTATTTACAATATATGTTCGATTTATACTAGTTGAACATTATATATGTATACTCATACATATGCTAAACTATATTTTAAAATATATATATATGTGTATTGCCAATGTTATCATTAAAATATATACTAATACTAGTACATCACATTAAATACATATACAATACATTAATTGTATGTACAAGATATATATATACATTTATACTAATTATACGTATTTGAAAATATATTAGGTACATATATATTTATATATATACATTTATTTACATATACTAAACATTATATATTTTATACCAAATAATACGTATACTATTACATATATGTGCAAAAGTACATTTTAGAATATACCTATACATATTGTCAACATCATTCGTAACATACTAATATTAATTCACCAAATTAATTTTATACCATATAAAATACCCAAATATACATACATATACAACTAATTACACATGCTTAATTATACAATTTTTATTAATAAATTAAATAATATATCTATTCATATTTTAAATACATACCTATACCAATATGAAAATATAAATCTACATATATATTTTTATGCCAAAATACGGTTATATATATATATATACAAATTTCATAATCAAAACCCTTATATATAATACATAATTAAATTTTTAAACAATAAAACTAATATGCATATATATGTATATTACCAAATTTATTATAGGAAATTACTAAATTAATTATATTTAATTAATAAACAAATTACTAATTACTAATTTATTAAGAAATTACTCACTGGTCATTAATTAACAATTTAAATTAACTAAACCAAACTATGTTAATTAACTACTGACTAAGAATTAATTACTAATTAAGAATATAGTTACTGATAAAAATAATTACTGATAAAAATAATTAACCAATTAATTATAACTAAACTTCTTATAATTAAACTAATTAATCATTAACTAATTAACTATTTAACTAATTAATTAATTTACTACTTAACTAATTACTAATTAATTAATTTACTAATTTACTTAACCTTTTTTTTTTCACAGAAACTCGAAGAAGAGGAAAGAGGGAAAGAAGGAAGAAGGGGCTCACCTAGGGTTCTCCCGTCGGCGCGGCGCGGTGGGGTCCGCCGGGCAGGGCGGTCGTCGGTGGATCTGGCGCTTGTCGGCTCCGGTGAGGGAAGCAGCATCTCGACGGAGAAGAGGAGTGGCCGGCCGCTGTGCTTCGAGGAAAGGTGGATCTGGTCGAGGCGGCTGCGGGTCGACGCTGAGGGGGAGGCGGCGGCGGCTCTGCGAGGCGGTGGCGGTGCTCGACTTCCAGCGGCGGCGCTCGGCTCAGCGGCGGCTTTGAGTCGGATCTGGGCGGATCGTGGTTCGAGACAGCGGGGGGAAAAACCGAGGGCAGCGGCGGCTTCGAACTCGGCTCGAGACGGCGGCGTCGGGTCGAGGAGCGGCGCTCGGCGCTCGAGGAGGCGTCGGCGTTCAATTCCAGCGGCGACGGCGGATCTGGCGGCGTCCGGCTTCAGCGGCCACGGCTCGACGCGGCCACGGTTAGGTTTAGGGTTTGATCGGTTCTGTGCGTCGGGGTCGTGTCCGGGGGCTGGACACGGCGGGGGTGTACTGTAGACGTGTCCGGTGTTGGACACGGGTGATGCTGTGTACAGTGGTGGATGTGGAGGTGGTGTCCGGGTGTGTCGGACACGGAAAAGCTGGTTGTAAACTGTAAATCTGGACACAGGAAAAGAAATGGATATGGTGGGACACCCGGGGTCGGACCCGAGGCCATCACGGCTGACACGGTGATGCTGGACACACGGACACGAGTACACAAGATGATGGTGATGGCTTGTTGGCTTGGGAATTGTGGAGGCTAGCTAATAATTAGGAGATTAGGGTTTCTAGGGAGATGTGAAAATGAGAACTTAAATAGGGAGAAGGGTGTGGGATAAAGGGTTGCGGGTTGGCCCAACGATGAATGGCCCAGAATTAAATATAAAGGGGCTTTTCATGTGGGAAGAATGGGGCGTGAATGGGAGACGGAAAACGATAAATTAAATAGAAAAGAAATTTAAGAAAAATGTTTTTAAGAAGCTTTTGATTAGCTACTAATTAAACTCATTTTTTCAAAATATTAGGAAGTATGTAATTCATTTATTTACTATCCCAATAAAATCTATTTTATTTTATCAACTAGTCCTTTAAATAACTATTTAGTCAAAACAATAATTTTATGACTCAAGCCAATAAATATTTGAAACTAGAAATATATATTATTATTTATTTATTTATTTTGTAATACATCGTCATTTAGGAAAAATGATTTTTATAAAAGATTTTTTAAATTACCTTCTAAAATCAAACATCGTTCAAAATCAATTAAATTTTTTTTTTTTTTTTTTTTTTTTTAAGGAGAATTATTTTATAAATTTGATATTTTAAAATAAATTAAAATCTAATTATTTTGGAAATTGGAAATCGGAGGTTACAAGTCTATCCACCTTAGAAAAATTTCGTCCTCGAAATTTAGGGACGACTAGGATAGAAAAAAAATTTGTTGCTCATAATGATGAATATATCATTGAAAAAATATTTCTATAAGGAGAATATTTACCAAACAGCAGAAAACATGAAGAAAAAGAAATATATGGTTTAAGATAGGAGTAACTTGAAGGAATTATGGCTCGGCCTTGAATCCTCTAGAAGGTTTAGGTTTTGGGAAGTAGACACGATCACAAAAAACAGATAATTGGAATAATGCACGTTACCTTGTCAAAGTAGCTAAACCAAGGAAGACCCAGTATAATGAATGATATAGACATGAAAGTTATAGCTAATTCGAAAGATACGGTCGACAATTTGATTTAAGAAACTTAAATACATCCTTCAGAATGTAATCAAGAGACATCTAATTGCCTTCTTAATTTCTAGGAAAAAGTCTACACTACCATCTGAAAATAATCCTTCCTTTTTATCCTCGTTCATTTTACTTTTCTCAATCTTGTGATTCATCATTAACTAACATTTATAAAAGTTCAAATTCCACAAACTTTATTAGATTAGATCTTAGAATTTCTGAATCAAAAGCCTTATCATCAAATTCGAGTTTGTTTATCTTAACATCAACTATACCTCGATTATTTTCTTCGATTTCAAATGTTACTGTCATGGTCAAGATTTTAATTTAAATCACAACCTCAATATACCATGATCTAACCTTACGACCTTCAATTATATGATCCCATAATCAATTATATTATAATATTCTTTATCATGAGTTTTATTTCATTCCATATTTCTCTATCCGTATGTATAATGTTTCCGAATTTTGAACTAATATTTTTTTTTTCATCCTCTGAATTTATTATCCCAATGTGAAATTTTTACTACTCAAATCCTCAATATTTTAATTAAATTTCAGTCGTAACATAATCTCCTCAAATTTTGAGTAAATAACTAAATACAAAATTTTACTATCCAATCCTTTTAATTGAAATCCAATCAATGTATATTTATAAAAATTGTATCCCAACATTTAAATTTTTAAACACAATCCATCAATCACCTTACTCCTCTAACTCAAATTCAATTGATGCTCATTCATAATCTAATCCTATCCCGAGAATTGAATTCGATACTATTTCATTAACGATTTTATTTCCTCCTTTCTCTTCTTTTCTTTCCCTTTTTTTTTTTTTTTCAAAACACTTAACGATGTGATACTTACGAAATCTTCAATGCAACCTTCATAATATAAAATTTTAACTTTTTATCTTGCAATCAAATATATATGATGATAATCTCTCAAATTTCTCAAACTTTTCATAGTCAATTCAATCATATCAAGACCTCCTTAAAATTAATAAATCCTCAAATTTTTGGCTCTGTCAATTTCTGAACTCTCCCTTCAAGTCAATATTTATCCTCAAGTTTCAATCATCCTCAATCTTCGTAAAATTAATGATCCATCAATTCTTTTATTAATGCCTTAACTTTTTATTTAATTTAATGCTTATCCACAAATTTAATCCTCTTGTCTCTTTTTGGTCAGTCATAACCTCGTCATAGATCTTTGCTATGGTCAAAAACCCAATGATCATGGTTTAAGAAACTCTACCTACAGCCATGCAATTTAAGAAAATATAGGTCATGAGTCTTGTCATGGTATTTCAGTCTCTGTTAAGGGGGTACTACTAGTTATGTTCTAACAAAAAAATCATGAATATAAACCACGTTACTAGGGAATCAATCAATCAAAAGACGAAAAAGAACATTAGGAAAGAAAAGAAAGAACCTGCTAACATATTACTTGTAGTGTCTACTATCTCTAACAACACTTAACTCTAGCACATTCACTAACTAATTCCTATTCATGTACACTGGTACCCATATCAACTAATCATATATTAATATTCATATCTCTCATCTACCAAAAATTAATTCTCAAAATAATCGTCAAGGTTTAACTTCCCGATCAACTTAAAATAAAATGCATATACTTCCTCAAAATTAGATACTCCACATCGAAATAAAAATTTAATCACTTCTAAAATCTTTGTAGCCTTAACTATGTTTAGTGAATCAAATTTAAATCCTCAATAATTTAACAACATAAAATCTCAACTCCTTAAAAATTCTGAAAATTTAAAATTCATTTCCACCTTTTAATTTATAACTCCTCAATGTACATATCAGTGCTCACGGTCTCTGATACTCAAGGTGCACTCAATACCTATATTGTCTAGAACTGTGTACTAAATTTGCACTGTCCGAATCACTTGCACTATTACCTCCAATGATCAAAGTTACCATCAACTGTGTTTTCTTTCATAATTTCAATTTATGTCAACTGGTATATCATCTAATTATCATCACACCGAGTGCTTACTGTTATTAGCACCATTTTCAATAATCCTTGATATAGAATCATCGACACTCTTGGTATTATATCACTAGCTGCATTAATGGATTATCTCATCAAGCTCATTAGACTCATGATCATCTGTATCCTCTATAACACTCATGTTTCTTTACTCTCATGGGTATGTGTATGGTTCCTCATCTCGGTGGTTGTATATGTATTTCCTTCAATCCTTTAAAGCCTATCAAACTAATCCGTGATACGCTTCACAACTTCCATTACTAATCCTGATATTTCTCTACTTATGACATCTCGTTAAACCCTTTATACATATACATTTCTTTAACATTTCCGATATCAATCATCAATTTGGACATCATGCTCCATAAATCCTTAACACAATTCCTGGATACTTAATCGTTTACATTGATCACTCAATTACATAATCATGATTATCCAGGACGGGTAACTGGCTCTGATACTAACTCTGAGAACTATCACTGATACTCTATACCCTCCTCTACTTATAGTACTATAAGGACACTACTCCTAGAATCATTGGTACAAGGTACTATACTAAGGGCTAACTCTAGATTAAAGCCTACTGCTCACATGTCCAACTAAGAAACACTTACAAATCACTAGCAACACAGTCAATACTAATACCAGACACAACAAAATTACAAGCCACTAATTACCATGCTTAACAAGAAATCCTCAAGGAATAGGAGCTCAAGACTGAATTGAGGACAGAAGGTATTTTTACTGCTAGTAAAGGAAGAAGCGGTGGAACAAAGTCCTGGAATAACAGAAATAGATAAGTCTTGAGATGATATTTTAAGAACCAATTTAGGATACAACCTGATAATCATACACGTCTGTCTGAAATCATGACACTCAGAATCCTCGCCACGCCAGTAAGCATAGATGCGATAAACGATAGGTTTCGTAACTAAGGTATGCACTCTATAATCATGTCGTCTAGAGTCTTCGCCACGCCAACCGGTATGGCTGCGAAAGACTCTAAGCTTCATAACTATAGTATATACATCCAAGTCAGGTCCCTACGTTCTCGTCACCACAGCTAATATGGCTGCGATAAATTCTAGGTTCCATAACCAAAGTAGACGTTTTACCTTCCTCACTGTCCTCATCAATATATGTCATCAGATGATACCATAAATCCTAGTCCGTAAAAATTCATCTCAATTTGAAATCAACTCAACAACGATACCAGGAATTAAAGTTAACAACTGGTCAACAAGAATCAAACTCAACAATGATACCAAGATTTTAATTTAATAACTGCTCAGCAAGAATCAAGTTCAGTGACAACAAGCGAGAGCGGACGGAAACAAGGAAAGATTTAAATTGAAAATAAGATTCTCATGGGGTCATCCCGGGAAATCTTTCAAGAATTTGTGATTGAGTATCCTCTCTCATCCTAGTATCCTATGTCCTATATTCAATAGCAGGTACGCAGTAGTATAACAAGGATGCCACACTACTACGACATCGCACATCTCGCGAAGTCAGACCTGCATGGGCCACCACTAAAAACGTGTCACGACCCGCACCCGGTTAGGGCACGAGAGCGTGGGTACGTCCAGCCTACGCCGCAGCATCGGCGGTAGAACGCTGTCTAGGTCAAGTACTATCTAAACAATCTCACTCTAGTATCCATCTCCATAAGGAGACGTGGATATCAAAAATAAATCTAGAAATACTCAATCACAACTACAGCACGATAGGAAATGAAGAAATAAAAGAATACAATACAAGTCTAAAGACAACATAATCATACCTGCAATCATTAACTTCCAATCCCCAAGTGTCAGAAACCAGTCTACTAATGTCACAGTCTGGAAAAATATTTTCCAGTCAGGAAGGAGCAAAGTACATCTCTAAATAGCAGTTCTATATAAATGACATAAACTATGTAGCAGTTCTAGATGGAAATATACCAGATGCATGTATAAGTACGAGAATGTACAATGAGAAGTACTGGAAATACTGTAAGTAAATGCAGGAAAAAAACAATATGTCCATGAGCAAGAATTCTATGACTAAGTGTGTGAGTACTAGTTTTAACATGTGATCGGCTTGGGATCTTGATCAGGCTGGTTACATGTGATTAGCTATGGTTCATATAAAGTCAGGCTAACCGTTGGTTAGCTATGGTTCATATAAAGTCAGGCTAACCGTTGGTTAGCTATGGTGCATGTAGAGATCAGGCTAATCACACGTAACAGCTATGGTTCATATAAGTGGTCAGGCCGCACCCGACGTGAGATGTGGGGTGAGCTATGGTGCATATAAAGTTGGGTATGATCACATATCTACACTAAAGTACTCCCCAAACCCCCGACTGGTATAGTAGATCCAATCATGGTACGCTATGGCACAGGATTCCCTAGGAAGGTAGCAAATCTCCCCGGGAATTAGTGTCTGTACATGCACAAGATATCAAGGAAACAAGTCTCGTACAAGCTACACCATGAATAAGGGATAACATCTCATGACGAGATCCGTGTATACCAATCCGTGTAACCAACGTGTCAAGAACATGGATATTTACACTAGATACAGTGAACATAGGAGATATCATAAATTAGAAACTAATCAGAGAATGTACTCGCCTTTGGTCCTTAGCTGGTGAATACCGAGGTCCTGTTCCAGAGTGTCCCCTGGGTAACCCAACAGTCCTATAAACATATCACAAGCAAAACCACATTTGCATCAGATGCTATACTACACACACAATCAAATACCTAACTCAGGGCTAAGCCTGGCATGGAACTCAGTCAACTAGGGTCATCTAGTAGGGACACGTATATAATATACATTACCTTTATTAATACTTACAATATTTATACATGCACCAATTTAAATGTATTTACAATATATGTTCGATTTATACTAGTTGAACATTATATATGTATACTCATACATATGCTAAACTATATTTTAAAATATATATATATGTGTATTGCCAATGTTATCATTAAAATATATACTAATACTAGTACATCACATTAAATACATATACAATACATTAATTGTATGTACAAGATATATATATACATTTATACTAATTATACGTATTTGAAAATATATTAGGTACATATATATTTATATATATACATTTATTTACATATACTAAACATTATATATTTTATACCAAATAATACGTATACTATTACATATATGTGCAAAAGTACATTTTAGAATATACCTATACATATTGTCAACATCATTCGTAACATACTAATATTAATTCACCAAATTAATTTTATACCATATAAAATACCCAAATATACATACATATACAACTAATTACACATGCTTAATTATACAATTTTTATTAATAAATTAAATAATATATCTATTCATATTTTAAATACATACCTATACCAATATGAAAATATAAATCTACATATATATTTTTATGCCAAAATACGGTTATATATATATATATACAAATTTCATAATCAAAACCCTTATATATAATACATAATTAAATTTTTAAACAATAAAACTAATATGCATATATATGTATATTACCAAATTTATTATAGGAAATTACTAAATTAATTATATTTAATTAATAAACAAATTACTAATTACTAATTTATTAAGAAATTACTCACTGGTCATTAATTAACAATTTAAATTAACTAAACCAAACTATGTTAATTAACTACTGACTAAGAATTAATTACTAATTAAGAATATAGTTACTGATAAAAATAATTACTGATAAAAATAATTAACCAATTAATTATAACTAAACTTCTTATAATTAAACTAATTAATCATTAACTAATTAACTATTTAACTAATTAATTAATTTACTACTTAACTAATTACTAATTAATTAATTTACTAATTTACTTAACCTTTTTTTTTTCACAGAAACTCGAAGAAGAGGAAAGAGGGAAAGAAGGAAGAAGGGGCTCACCTAGGGTTCTCCCGTCGGCGCGGCGCGGTGGGGTCCGCCGGGCAGGGCGGTCGTCGGTGGATCTGGCGCTTGTCGGCTCCGGTGAGGGAAGCAGCATCTCGACGGAGAAGAGGAGTGGCCGGCCGCTGTGCTTCAAGGAAAGGTGGATCTGGTCGAGGCGGCTGCGGGTCGACGCTGAGGGGGAGGCGGCGGCGGCTCTGCGAGGCGGTGGCGGTGCTCGACTTCCAGCGGCGGCGCTCGGCTCAGCGGCGGCTTTGAGTCGGATCTGGGCGGATCGTGGTTCGAGACAGCGGGGGGAAAAACCGAGGGCAGCGGCGGCTTCGAACTCGGCTCGAGACGGCGGCGTCGGGTCGAGGAGCGGCGCTCGGCGCTCGAGGAGGCGTCGGTGTTCGATTCCAGCGGCGACGGCGGATCTGGCGGCGTCCGGCTTCAGCGGCCACGGCTCGACGCGGCCACGGTTAGGTTTAGGGTTTGATCGGTTCTGTGCGTCGGGGTCGTGTCCGGGGGCTGGACACGGCGGGGGTGTACTGTAGACGTGTCCGGTGTTGGACACGGGTGATGCTGTGTACAGTGGTGGATGTGGAGGTGGTGTCCGGGTGTGTCGGACACGGAAAAGCTGGTTGTAAACTGTAAATCTGGACACAGGAAAAGAAATGGATATGGTGGGACACCCGGGGTCGGACCCGAGGCCATCACGGCTGACACGGTGATGCTGGACACACGGACACGAGTACACAAGATGATGGTGATGGCTTGTTGGCTTGGGAATTGTGGAGGCTAGCTAATAATTAGGAGATTAGGGTTTCTAGGGAGATGTGAAAATGAGAACTTAAATAGGGAGAAGGGTGTGGGATAAAGGGTTGCGGGTTGGCCCAACGATGAATGGCCCAGAATTAAATATAAAGGGGCTTTTCATGTGGGAAGAATGGGGCGTGAATGGGAGACGGAAAACGATAAATTAAATAGAAAAGAAATTTAAGAAAAATGTTTTTAAGAAGCTTTTGATTAGCTACTAATTAAACTCATTTTTTCAAAATATTAGGAAGTATGTAATTCATTT
This sequence comes from Iris macrosiphon, assembly GCA_036927795.1. Classification (NCBI taxonomy): domain Eukaryota; kingdom Viridiplantae; phylum Streptophyta; class Magnoliopsida; order Asparagales; family Iridaceae; genus Iris; species Iris macrosiphon. The sequence goes on along the minus strand of JAYESA010000008.1, from coordinate 114,410,051 downwards.
ATTTACTATCCCAATAAAATCTATTTTATTTTATCAACTAGTCCTTTAAATAACTATTTAGTCAAAACAATAATTTTATGACTCAAGCCAATAAATATTTGAAACTAGAAATATATATTATTATTTATTTATTTATTTTGTAATACATCGTCATTTAGGAAAAATGATTTTTATAAAAGATTTTTTAAATTACCTTCTAAAATCAAACATCGTTCAAAATCAATTAAAAATTTTTTTTTTTTTTTTTTTTTTTTTAAGGAGAATTATTTTATAAATTTGATATTTTAAAATAAATTAAAATCTAATTATTTTGGAAATTGGAAATCGGAGGTTACAGGCGTGGCCGCGGGGAGCGGCGCAGCGCGCGGAGGGCGGCGCTGCGCGCGGAGGGCGGCGGTGGGGTCGGGGGATCGTGGGGGACGGGGTCGCGCGGGCTGACGGGTCGGCTGCGGTGGGTCGGGTTCGGCTGAACCCGACCCGACCCGATTAGAGCGGGTTGGGCTGGGCTGGTTAGCGGGCTGGGCCGCGGCCCACGGGCCAAAATAAAAGAAAAAATAAAAATAAATAATAAATAATAATAAATAAAAATAAATAGATAATTAATTAATTAATTAATTAAATAGTTTTCAGGCATTTAAAAATATGTCTGAGGCCCAGAAAAATCCAGAAAAATTACCCTAAGTCCAATTTTTCATTTTACACCCAAAAATATTATTTTCATGATATTTTAATATTATTTATTGCTAATTAAAAATCATTCATTAATTGAAAAGCTTGATTTTAATTACAGAAAATTCACAGAAAATTCCAGAAAATTGGGAAAAATCCAAGATTTAATAATTTGAAAATTTTGGGGGTTTACAACCTACCCAACTTACAAAAATTTCGTCCTCGAAATTTAAGAATAACAAGGCACGAAAAGAAAAGGCCGAAAAATAAAATACACCTCAGGGTTCAAAAAGATAGGGGTATCGCTCTCTAATCTCGTTTTCTCGCTCCCAGGTGGATTCGCCGGGAGAATGGTGCTTCCAAGCTACGCGAACCAGGGAGATAACCTGGTTCCGTAGAACTTTCTCCGAGCGATCCAGTATCTCCACGGGTTGTTCTTGGTAAGTCAGACTTGGGCCTACTTCGAGCTCTGAGTGATCCAAAATGTGGCTGGGGTCTGACACGTACTTCCTCAGCTGCGACACGTGGAAGACGTTATGTACTCCATCCAGAGAGGGTGGCAATGCCAGACGGTATGCCACTTCTCCGATTTTCTCCTGTATGCCAAAAGGTCCAATGAATCTTGGGCTGAGTTTTCCACTTCTTCCGAACCTAATGGTGCCACGTGTCGGGGAAATCTTTAAGAATACTAGCTCTCCAACCTTTAACAAAGTCATAATCAAGTCTTAGTTCCATAGGCAAAATATTTAAATTGACTTGAATTTCATAAATTTAATTACCTCAAATTCCAAGGGCCTTCGGTGGCTATTTGCCCAATGTCGTTGCCTGTCTTCAGCCACTCGAAGTCTGTCCCTTATTTGCTTTACCTTCTCAGCTGAATCGATCACCATCTCTGGTCCCAGCAAGGCTCTTTCTCCAACGTCGTCCCATGATAGCGGGGTACGACATCTTCGTCCATACAGAGCTTCAAATGGAGTCATCTCGATGCTGGCTTGATAACTGTTATTATAAGAGAACTCCACCAGATGTAGGTAGTCCTCCCAGGATCCTCCAAAATCCAGAACACATGTACGGAGCATATCTTCAAGTGTCTGGATTGTACGTTCCGATTGTCCATCGGTTTGGGGATGATAAGCTGTGCTGAATTTGAGTTGAGTCCCCAAACTGGCTTGTAAGCTCTTCCAGAAGTGAGAGGTGAATCTTGAATCTCTGTCGGAGACAATACTTACTGGAACTCCATGCAGCCTAACAATATGTCTGATATATAACTCTGCCAGCTTCTCTGTAGATAGCCCTACTTTGAAAGGTAGAAAATGTGCAGACTTGGTCAGTCTATCTACTATCACCCAGATTGCATCCTTACCACTAGGTGTTCTTGGAAGACCGGAAACAAAATCCATTGTGATATGTTCCCACTTCCACTCCGGAATGGGTAGTGGTTGAAGCAATCCTCCAGGTCGTTGTCTTTCAGCCTTAACTTGCTGGCACACTAAACAACGAGATACGAACCTGGCTACTTCTCTTTTCATGCCATGCCACCAAACATGCGCCCTCAGGTCCTTGTACATCTTGTTGGCTCCTGGATGTATAGAGTACTGCGATCTGTGTGCCTCTTGCATAACTTCTTCTCTTATGTCTCCTTGAGGTACACATAATCTATCGCCATGCCTCAGTGATCCATCTTCATGAATTCTGAACTCTTCTACTAATCCAGCTTGCACTTGACCTCGAAGGCTTCGCAGGCCTTCGTCCTGAAATTGAGTCTCCTTGATCTTGTCCATTAAGATAGACTGAATCTGCAAGTTCATCATTTGGCCTTCTTTTCCTGGGATAATTACTTCAATACCTAAACTTTCCAAGTCCTCCAGCAGGTGTCTGTCCATAGTCAAGTACATCGCCATAGGATACCTGCTTAGAGCATCAGCAACTACATTTGCCTTCCCAGGGTGATATTGAAGAGTGATATCAAAGTCTTTCATTAGTTCCAGCCACCTTCTTTGCCTCATGTTTAGCTCTTTCTGAGTGAAGATATATTTTAGACTCTTATGGTCTGTAAATATTTCCACCTTTTCTCCATAAAGATAATGTTTCCATAGTTTAAGAGCAAAAATGACAGCTGCCAATTCTAGGTCATGAGTTGGATAGTTCTTTTCATGTGGTCGAAGCTGTCTAGAGGCATATGCTATTACTTTCTTATTCTGCTCCAATACACAACCTAGACCTTTTCCAGAAGCATCACTATAAATAGCGAAACCTCCGGTTCCAGAAGGTAAGGTCAGAATAGGGGCAGAAGTCAGCCTTTTCTTCAATTCCTCAAAGGCACGCTGACATTCATCAGTCCAGGTGAACTCTTCATCCTTTCTTGTTAATTTTGTCATGGGCTCCGCAATTCTAGTAAAGTCCTTCACAAACTTCCGATAGTAGCCAGCTAGTCCCAGGAAGCTTCTAATCTCTGCTACAGAGTCTGGAGTGGGCCAGGATTCTACTGCCGCTATTTTCTTAGGATCTACTGCTATTCCATCTCCCGTCACAACATGTCCCAAGAATTCTACTTTGTCTAGGAAGAAATCACATTTAGACAATTTTCCATAAAGTTTTTCCTTCCTCAAAGTCTCCAATGCTAGCCTCAATTGTTCTTCATGTTCTTCGGGGGTCTTGGAGTAGATCAAAATGTCATCAATAAAGACCACTACAAATTTGTCTAGGTATGGCTGGAAAACTCTGTTCATTAGGTTCATAAAAACTGCTGGAGCATTCGTCAACCCGAACGGCATTACTAAGAATTCGTAGTGTCCGTTCCGGGTATTGAAAGCAGTTTTAGGGATGTCTTCCTTTCTCACCCTTACTTGGTGGTAACCAGACCTTAAATCAATCTTTGAAAATACCCGAGCTCCACTCAGCTGATCAAATAAGTCGTCTATCCTGGGCAGGGGATACTTATTCTTAATTGTCAAGGCATTCAGGGCCCTATAGTCAATACACATTCGGGATGTTCCGTCCTTCTTGGGCACAAATAATACTGGAGCTCCCCAGGGTGAGACACTAGACCTAATGAAGCATTTGTCTTCTAGTTCTTTGATTTGCTCATTTAGTTCTATTATCTCCTTCTTGTTGATTCTGTAGGGATTCTGAGATACTGGTGCTGCTCCTGGCACTAAGTTAATGGAGAATTCAACTTCTCGGTCTGGGGGTAAGCCTGGGAGATCCTCAGGGAAAACATCAAGGTATTCAGAGATGATAGGTGGTAATTCTTCTGTTACTAGGGCTCCACAAATTATGTTATTACCCATTTCTCTAGAACCTCTAGCAAATTCAAATTCTGGCTTGCCAGGGGGCCTGAAGATTACACTGCCTCTGTGACAGTCTATTGTGGCATGATGTTGACTTAACCAATCCATACCCAGTATAATGTCAAAACTGGGCACTGGCATTACAAGTAGCCTAGCACATAGTTCTCTTCCACATAGTGAAATAGGACAATTATTACAGGCATCACTAACCGGGATGATTCCTCCACCGGTAATGATCTTATAACAATTCCTAAGGGGTTTAGTGATTAAGTTATGCTTCATAAGGAAGTCTACTGACATGAATGAATGAGAAGCTCCAGAGTCAAATAAAGTAATAGCTGGTATTGAATTTATAAGCACAGAACCTGTGATCACGTCTGCTGTGGCTTCAGCTTCTTCCAGAGTCATTGCATAAGCACGGCCTTGCTGCGGTGCACCCCTCTGTTGCTGCTGTTGGTGCTGAGCAAAGCGTTGTTGTTGAGTTGGAAGCGGGGGTCCCCTCTGTTGTGCTGCTGGGGGCCTGGCCTGGACTGGAGCCTTTGGTGCAGCTGGGCGTCCTTGAGCAGCAGGACAGTCCCTCAATTGATGTGCTGGGGAGCCACAATAGAGGCAGGCACCTAGCCTCTTTCTACAGTCTTGCCAAGTGTGGCCTGGTTTTTGGCAATAGTTGCAAGGGGGAGCTCGCTGGTTCTGTCCCTGGGCCTGGTGTTGGGGTGCTGGAGCTCGAGGGAGAGGACGCTGAGTTTGCTGTGGGGCCCTCTGTTGTTGCTGTTGTTGAAAAGGGCGTTTGTTGGGTCCCGCACTTCCGGTATCTCTTTCTCGTTTCAGTTTGTGCCCCATATCTCTCTCTACGCCTTGTGCCACGCTCAGGATTTCTTCATAGGTACGAGCTCGGCTGGTGGTGACAGCAAGGCGGATATCCGGAGATAGCCCCTTCTTGAATCTACGGGCTCTGTCCTCCGGGGTACGAACCATGTACTCCGCAAAGTGGCTTAACCTACTAAATTCAGCAGTATATTCATCAACAGTCATGTTACCTTGTTCCAGTCTCTCGAATTGGCTTTCGAGAGCTTCCCGAGCCACTTCGGGATAAAATTTCTCCTTGAATAGCCTCTTGAAGTCCTCCCAGGTGATGTCAGGAGCTGATAGTTGGGGTTCATCTCTGAACCAGGTTCGAGCAATGTCAAACAGTTGCAGGCTTGCGGACTCCACTTTGAGGTCATCAGGGACCCGGGCAGTCTTCAGGAGTCTCTCGACATTCTCTATCCACTCATCGGCATAGAGAATGCCCTCAGTTCCATAGAATTCCAGAGGCCTAAGGTTCTTGAAGTCTTTGGCACTCCCTGGCCTCTTGAGTGACGACTCCTGGGGTTTAATAGCTTCTGAGAGGCTGGTCCGCAGAAGTGCAGTCTGTTCTTTCTGGGATTCCACCAATCCCTGGAACACTCCAAGTAGTTGTGCCCCATCTAGCATAACTGCCAGAACAGATGGAGGCGGTGGGAGTGCAAGAGTCTCGGGCACATTCTGCTCAGCTGGTTCTGATGTGCCTCCTACTGTGTTCCTGGTCTGGACCATTCTGAAAGATTAAGGGATAGGAAGATCAGAATAGAATACTTGGAAATCAAAGGCGATAGGAAAAATTGAGCAGCAATGATATCAAGAAATAAAATAAGGACGCTATACTGTGAATGAGCTTTTCCTAGAATTCTCAATTTTATTCCATACCCTGTCCTATGGTATTACCCTATTTTAGGATAGGACCTGCATGGGCCACCATAAAAACGTGTCACGACCCGCACCCGGAAGTTCGGGCACGAGTACGTGGGTACGTCCAGCCTACGCCGCAGAGTCGGCGGTTGTACGCTGTCTAGGTCAATCCATCTAACTAATCTAACTCATTCACAATTTAACATAGGCAAGATAATAATGAGAATAGAAACTTAAATTTTGCAACTGAAATGAATGAGACAACAATTCAAATGTTTAGTACAGGAATTCCAAAATAAAATCGGGGACAAACCCGATTAAATAAGATAAGAACAGAAATAAAAGATAGCTACTAAAAGCTTCTCAGCAGCAGGGGTCTCCTGGGTAGGGTCTGGCTCCTCATAGGTATCGTCTGTACCCTCATATGGACCATAATAGGTAGGGGCAAGGTCCTTATCATCGCCTAAATCAACAGATCCAGTCAGGAAAGGAGCAGAGTACACAGTGCACAACAAGGTTAAACTAAATAATTATGACAATTAATTATTGAATATCATGTTAAGGAAAATTGCATAAAGAATGTCAATATCTCAGAGTCACAACTATAAACAGGAATATGAGAAAACAGAAGTAAATGAGCAGAGTGAACTATCACAGTCAGCAAGAAAGATAACATGACTAGAAAATATCTGTATGAAACTTGTGTTTGTTTTTAGAATACTTAGTTGGCATGTAGGGGTTTATAAGGCTAATCCGGCCGTCATGAACGGCTATTAGACACGAATAATCGAGATCCGGCTGAAGGACAGTCGTGTACCAACAGCTATTATTCACGGCAAGGGGAAGGGTAAACTACATGCCTTTCAGTATTCTCCCACCCGACATGAGAAACAAGACATGAATTCCAAATATTCAAGACATAAAATATAGTATTCTAACACTACGTGTAATCAGCAAGAGTACTAGTGGAGCAGGGAATTTAATTATCATAATATAAAGATTAACTTGAAGTGCAGGTACTTGCCTGTTGTTTGGATCTGTTTAATTTGGGTCTTGGGAGAAATTTCCACAGATGAGTCCAAAAGCTGAAACAGACATTACCATCATGCTCAGAAGATGTCAAATAGCTAGAAACGTCTGTCTTTGGGTCCAATTTGGAGACAAGGACAAAAACGGCAGTTTCGGGTCAAAACGGGGTCCGCCGTTGGGCCCGCTTTGCACCGAAAAATGTATCCGGGTCAAAAGTCTCCAAATTCACCAAACTTAGTGTCAACAGGCCAGGAACGCTGATACGAACCCAACGGAACTTCCAGATTTGGATTCTGATGAGCCGAACACAAAATCGCCCGTCGAGCGGGGGCCTGTGGGGCCCACGACACGCGATTTCGTCAACGTTCTCAGAATCGAACCAAACTTGACCCACAGGACCAGCGTATCGCTACGAGTCCGATGGCGCAAGTTTCGTCTCGATCTGACGAGTGTGCACGAAGTTAGGGTGAATTGCCGAAAAGGCGGATACGGGGCGATGTCCGCGGATACGCGTTGATTTCGGTGTGCACGCATACCCGAATCAGCTTCCACGAAGACTCACACGTCCGTATCGATGATGCGCACGTATCTGTGAAGACCGCACGCGACCAAGTCGTCCCGTTTGGCGGGGCGGACTCAGTTCCGGGGTGAAACAGGGTCTGGTTTTTCCTGTTTTTGGATCGCGGTGTACGATCACCACAGGACGCGGTGCCCCGAACAGTTTGTCCGGACATTGAGAGGGTCATACAGGCTTCACAACGCAATTTGCAGAATCGAAAAAGGAGCTACGAGGCGAAAGTTACACATACCTGAAGGGGACCCGAAAACAGGGTCGAAATCGTGTCCGAGTCGTGTCGGACACTGTGTCCTGTGTCCGACACAGGAACAGGGATTAGGGTTAGGGTTTCGTCGGGAAACGGTGGAGGACGGCGGAGGACGGCCGGAGAGGCGCCGGAGGGGGCCGGGGATGGTTCGCCGAGGGGCGGCGCGTCGGTTGACGGCGGCGGCGGCGGCTCAGGGCGGCGGCCGGAGACGCTGCGGCTGGCTGCTGTGCTGCTGTCGAGGTGCGGGGTCGACCGGAGGGCGGCGGAGCGGCTCTGCTGCGGGAGGAGGGAGGAGGAGAAGTCGGCGGCGGTCGGCGAGGCACGGCGTGGAGCGGCGGCCGGCGTCTAGGGTTACGGTGATGGAGTGGGGGAGACGGCCGGGGTCGGGGTCGGTTTAAATAGGGGGCGAGGCGGTTGCAGGGGGCCGGCCAAGGCGGATCGTGGGGGGGGGCGTGGCCGCGGGGAGCGGCGCAGCGCGCGGAGGGCGGCGGTGGGGTCGGGGGATCGTGGGGGACGGGGTCGCGCGGGCTGACGGGTCGGCTGCGGTGGGTCGGGTTCGGCTGAACCCGACCCGACCCGATAAGAGCGGGTTGGGCTGGGCTGGTTAGCGGGCTGGGCCGCGGCCCACGGGCCAAAATAAAAGAAAAAATAATAATAAATAATAAATAATAATAAATAAAAATAAATAGATAATTAATTAATTAATTAATTAAATAGTTTTCAGGCATTTAAAAATATGTCTGAGGCCCAGAAAAATCCAGAAAAATTACCCTAAGTCCAATTTTTCATTTTTCACCCAAAAATATTATTTTCATGATATTTTAATATTATTTATTGCTAATTAAAAATCATTCATTAATTGAAAAGCTTGATTTTAATTACAGAAAATTCACAGAAAATTCCAGAAAATTGGGAAAAATCCAAGATTTAATAATTTGAAAATTTTGGGGGTTTACAGCGTGTGGAGATCTTCACAGACCACAAGAGCTTGAAGTACGTGTTCACACAGAAGGAGCTGAACATGAGGCAGAGGAGGCGGTTAGAGTTGATGAAGGACTTTGACATCTCATTGCTGTACCATCCAGGGAAGGCCAACGTAGTCGCCGATGCCTTGAGCAGGTATCCGATGGCTATGTACTTGACGACAGATAGGCATTTGTTGGCTGATTTGGAAAGCTTGGAGATTGAGGTGTTAGTTCCCGGTACTGAGATTCAGATGTGGGGATTGCAGATACAGTCCGAGCTGATGGACAGGATCCGAGCTGCACAGTACGATGATGAGGCTCTGAGGAGTATAAGAGCACAGGTTCAGATAGGATTGTCGGACGACTTTACTATCGAAGATGACGGTTCTTTACGGCATGGCACGAGGATATGTGTGCCTAGCGGGGAGCTGCGCGAGGAGGTTTTGCAGGAGGCACACCGCTCTCAGTACTCGATGCACCCCGGTGCCAACAAGATGTATCGAGACTTGAGGGAGCACGTATGGTGGTATGGAATGAAGCGCGAGGTAGCACGCTTCGTATCCAGGTGTCTAGTGTGCCAGCAGGTAAAGGCAGACCGGCAGAGGCCAGGTGGTTTGCTTCAACCTTTACCGATTCCAGAATGGAAGTGGGAGCACGTGACCATGGATTTCGTTTCAGGGCTTCCACGTTCGCCAGGAGGGAAAGACGCGATTTGGGTCATCGTGGACAGGTTGACCAAATCAGCCCATTTCTTACCTTTCAAGGTGGGCACGTCGACAGAGAGGCTAGCAGAGATGTACGTGCGACAGATTGTTAGGCTTCATGGAGTTCCTGTGAGCATCGTCTCAGATCGGGATAGTCGTTTCACTTCCCACTTCTGGAGGAGTCTGCAGGCTAGCTTGGGCACACAGCTCAAGTTCAGTACCGCAATTCACCCCCAGACAGACGGGCAGTCTGAAAGGACTATTCAGACTCTCGAGGATATGCTACGCACTTGCGTTCTAGATCTCGGAGGTTCTTGGGAGGATCATCTGCACCTGGTAGAGTTCGCTTACAACAAAAGCTACCAGGCCAGCATCGAGATGTCACCGTTTGAGGCTCTTTATGGACGGAGGTGTCGTACAGCGCTATCGTGGGACGAAGTTGGAGAGAGAGCCTTGCTAGGACCAGAAATGGTCGTGGATGCAGCAGAAAAGGTGAAACTCATCAGAGACAGACTACGAGTGGCGCAGGACAGACAGCGGCATTGGGCCGACAGCCACCGTAGACCCCTTGAGTTTCAGGTATAGATTATTATTTTGGCTTGTGTTTGTTGTTTAGACTGCGTATTGAGACTATTTTGTTTTAGGTTGGCGACCTAGTATTCCTACGGATTTCTCCGACACGTGGAATGATTCATTTTGGTAGAGGCGGGAAGCTTAGCCCACGCTACATCGGACCCTTCGGTATTCTTGCAAGGGTAGGTGCAGTGGCGTATAGATTAGACTTGCCGCCTGCATTGGAGGAAGTGCATGATGTGTTCCACGTGTCGCAGCTGAGACGGTACGTGGCCGACCCTAGTCACGTACTTGATCACTCGGAGATTGAGGTTGGTCCGACGCTCAGCTACCCTGAGCAGCCCGTAGAGATCTTGGACCGCAGAGAGAAGGTGTTGCGGAACCAAACTATTCCCTTGGTTCGTGTTGCATGGAGACATCACTCTCCAGGGGAGTCGACCTGGGAGAGAGAGGACGAGATGCGCGAGCAATACCCGTATCTCTTCTAGACTTGAGGTATATTCCTTTTTGATTTCATTCTTGTTGTAGTTCAGTCCAATTTCGAGGACGAAATTTCTTTTAGGAGGGTAGACTTGTCACTACCACTTTTCCATATAAGGGCATTTGTGTAATTTAGCTATTTTAAATAATTATGAATTTAATTAATTACTGAGTTTTGTAAGTAATTATATGTTGTTAATAATATTTAGTTTTAGGTCTAACCCTAGAACTCATTAGGACAGACCCTAGTGAGTCAACCCTAATTGTAAAGCCAGTTCTAGTGAAACCCTAGAATACAAATTTTAGGGTGAACTCTCAAAACCCTAGACTGACTTAACCTGAGTCTATTAGGTTCTACATGAGAGGGCCAGAGGGGGGTTTAACCTAAAAACTATGCATGGAAACCCTAGAATTGCTTTAATATAAAAAGAAAGCCTCTTTCTAAGCCATCCTTCATGTAGAGAAAAAAAAGGAAACCCTAGCCTCCACAAGAGAAAACCATCTCCCCACCCAAATTTTCGAGATCAAACCCTAGGTTCCATTTCCTCCTCCTCCAAAGCAAGGAAAGCAAGGAACGCGGGTCAGGAAGCCTTGGAGAAGAAGAACCTCATTGAAGAAACCATCCCTGCAGGTAAAAACCCTATTTCTATTCCTTTAAATTCTGTTTTCAGATGTTCATGGCCCTTAGGAACCCACCCCTTCTGTGTAGAGTTTGACTTTAGGGTTTTGGATTGGGTTTTGGCGACCATCATGGGGTTTTCCCCAATTATCAGAAACCCTAACCCTAGGTATTCGTAGGTAGATTGATTTCATCTCGTATGGGTAGGTTGAACTCGTTTTTAGGGTTTTGAATTGAGGATTCATGGGTTCTTGAGTAAATCCGATTTTCTGCACTCTTCGTGTTTGTTGAAATGTTCATTAGGGGTTTTGCCTATCCTTGTGTTTTAATTCTGCATATTTTGATACATAAATCTATATACCTAAATATATTTGTGTTATTGTAGTATGTATCTTGTGTCCCCGTGTCTTGGGGATGTCAGACACGGTGGAAAATCTGTGTGTGTGTTCGGTGAGGTGTGTTGTGGAGTTGTGTGTACAGAGCAGTCGGGGGGGGGGAGATGTTATATATGTGTGGTTATATGTTTATCTGTGTATGGAGATGCATTAGTTGTAAGGAGTGTGACATCTGTGTGTGTAGGTAACTCCAGGGTTACTCGAGCACAGGTGAGATGAGGGAAGTGTTTCAGTGCACTATGTGCATTGTTTTGATCACAGCAGTAGTTGTATCAAAGGGTTGGGGGTACCAAGTTAGATGCAAGAATGATGGTAAGAGTAGGTGGAAATTAGTGAAGTGTGGGTAGTCCTTAGAGTGTGATCGTGTGTATTAGCTAGAATGGTCTACCTGTGTAAATCTTAGGGAATTAGAACCTATATGTGAATTCTCTGTGTGCAGAATTCTGTGTAGGTTGTGTGTGAGTGTATTATGTATGGGAGTGAGTATCTGTGAGTAGAGGGTGTGTACCAGGTATCTCAGTGTGACTGTGTGTGTGTATTAGTGTGCCAATGTTGAACTAGCTGTGTTGGGTTCCACAGTGCAGTGTGTGGGAGAGGAAAAGTCTGAGAGCAGTATCAGTCAGTTTTGGAGTTCCTGTCAATGTGTAGATTTATGTGTGTGTAAATATTTCCTGTGAGAGACTGTGTGAGTACCTGTGTATCATTAATCAGTGAGTATAGCTGTGAATTGGTTGTGTGTGTAGATATTTCCTGTGGGTGCAGTGAGTTCTTGTGTGAGTGCAGTGAGGTATTATGAGAGTGAGGAACTGTGTCTGTGAGTAGCTGTGTATTATGTGTCAGTGTGTATCTATGTGATTCAGTGTGTAGCAGCATGTGTGAGTGTGGGTACTATGTGTATCAGTTAGCCTAGGACTGTGTATTAGATTACCTGTGTCCATGTGCTAGTGTTTCAGTGAGCAGTGGATGGGGGGGGGTTTAAGTGTGCTGTGCTGTGTCACTGAATTGAGAGAGTTCATTGAGGAAATACTTGGGTGTAGGTATTTAGGGGTCAGTGTGTGCAATGTGTATCAGATTGGGGGGGTTCCTATGTAGCATAAGGACTGATACTTGGATGTATCAGTGTTGGGAACTCGAGTTAGGACTGTTGGAGTGTGTGTATGTGTTGGTCCTTGAGTGAGATTCAAGAGTGAAGGAATATGGGTAAGTATCCTATTGGAACTAAGGTGCAGGAGTGTCTAAGTATCAGTATTGTGAGTGTTATCAGTTATATGTGTGGTATCTGTGTTTGTGTGTGGATGATAGGTTTGGCTAAAGTATAAGATATGGGTAATAGTGTTGGCAAGGTATTGGTCAAGGTATTCAAGATTAATTGGGTTATGAGAGATATTAGAGGGATATATAAGTATAGCTAAGATATTAGAGATAGTAATTATATAGAGTCTATATTGTAAGTATAGAACATAGAATATAGTGTATTTAACTAGTATTGACCAAAAACCTAGAGTTGACTTAGTAACACCTAGTATAGACCTAGAAATGGCCTAACACCCCATTTCAAATTAGCTAATCACTTTTATTATTCCAAACACCATTTTAACATTGTTATCTTATATATAGGTCATTGTGATCCCACTTTGGACATCGACCCTCACATTTTGCTCAGGACCACAGGCGAGTACATTCTCTGACAGTTTTCATGGTTGATTACTTCTATAAATTGTAGTGTATTACATACTTGATTCCGACACTATGGATACACGGGTTAGCACCCTAGATCTCCATCATGAGGAGTCGTGATTGGAATCCATCGTGCTAGCTGGGGAATGGGGAACTATTAGTAGATTATGTGATCATATCCAAACATTATATGTACCATAGCTCACCCCACTTCTCACGTCGGGTGTAGCCTGACCATTTATATGCTCCATAGCTGTTATATATGATTAGCCTGACCACTATATGCACCATAGCTAACCATACGGTTAGCCTGACCTAAAAGAATCATAGCTAATCATATATAACCAGCCTGATCCAGTCCCAAGCCGGTCACATAATAAACTAATATTTCAAACACTTAGCTGGATGTCTATTTTATTCTGATTCACTTGTTCAAGCATTCACTATTTATTGTTCATTGCTAGATGCTCTATTGTCTATTTCATTTCTCCTGTACTTCACATGTTCATCTTTTATTTCCATCTTGTATCTCTTACACTGTTTATAGATTTTGTCAATTTAATGAAACTGCTGTTAGTGCTTGTGCTTCGCTCCAATCCTGACTGGATAACAAAATTTTCAGAGGACCTGGAGGACTTTTGCCCCACTCATTACGGCCCAGGAATAGAGGAAGATTGCACTCCAGAAATCCCAGAGGAGGTGCCTATCCTAGAGGAGAACTTACCAGCCTGTTCTTAGATTATTTTTCTGTATTTATTGTTTTAGGCTGAGACTGAGTTGTATTTATTTAGTTTTGTGACTTTGTGAGGTCTTTTAGACCCAGGATTTGAGTTGGACTTATTGTGGTTGGTTTTTATTAGAATTCTTTTCAATTCTCATCGTGCCATTATTCTTATAGTTTGTGATTGAGTATATTATAGAACTGTGGTTTATTTATCATTGTCCTCCGTACGGAGTTGAGACTATTGACAGGATATACTATGTTTGTGACCTAGACAGCGTTCTACCGCCGATGCTGCGGCGTAGGCTGGACGTACCCACGACTCATGCCCAAATTTCGAGTGCGGGTCGTGACATCTACAGAGGGCTACATTAGAAAGCTTCTAATCTAATAAAAATTAATCTAATCTCCTTAATTAACTAAAGAGAATGAGTCTAATGGGCCTCATGATGATCTAATTGGGTCCATTAACGACAAGTCCTATAATTAGGCTAGCCTACTAATTAATAATAAATAGCACAATGCAATATAAATAATTAGTAGCACAATATATAAATATTTAATCACTAAATATAAAATATGCTAGATGACAAAAATATCCTCATCTAGAAATATGGTAGTGACAAGTCTACCCACCTTAGAAAAATTTTGTTCTCAAAATTTTAGGAAAGAACTAACACTACAACAAGGAATCACACCAAGCAAGAAAGAATAATACCTCACGGCTCAAACATATAAGGATATCGCTCGCGCATCTCAGTTTCTCTCTCCCAGGTAAACTCTTCCTGAGAGTGATGCCTTTACGTAACGCGTACCAAGGGAATCATCTGGTTTTGCAATATATTCTTCCTGCAATCCAGAATCTCTACTGGCTGCTCTGGGTAGCTGAGAGTCGGACCTACCTCGATCTTCGAGTGATCCAATACGTGACTAGGATCTGCCACGTATCGTCTCAGCTATGATATATGGAACATGTCATGTACTCCCTCTAGTGAAGGCAATAAGTCTAATCTGCAGGCTACTACACTAACCCTCATAAGGATACTGAAGGGTCCGATATACTGTGGACTAAGCTTCCCTCCTCCACCAAAGTGAATTATGCCCCGTGTCAGAGAAATCAACAAGAACACCAGATTGCTAACCTAGAACAAATCACAACCTTAACACTCAACCTAAAAAAAGCAATCACAAGTAATACATACAAAACCTATACCTCAAACTCCAAGGGTCTTCGGCGCTTATCGGCCCAATACTGCTGTCTGTCCTGCATCACCCGAAGTCTATCTCTAATAAAATTCACCTTTTCAGCTGCATCTACAATCATCTCTGGTCCCAACAAGGCTCTCTCACCAACATTATTCAAAAATGGAGGTTTCGGTCACCAAATCTGAATCCGAAAGAGAATATTTCAGATATCTCAAAATATCGGACACTTCAACTTTATACTGAGCTAGAGGAGTGCGATACCTCCATCCATATAAATCCTCGAATGATGGCATCTCAATACTGGCCTGGTAACTATTTTTGTAAGCAAAATCTACCAGGTGAAGATGATCCTCCCATGAGTCTCTGAAATCCAAAACACAAGTGCGAAATATATCTTCCAGAGTCTGAATAGTCCTCTCCGACTGCCCATCTGTGTGGGGGTGATATATGGTACTAAACTTGAGCTGGGTGCCTAAGCTAGCCTACAAAGTCCTCAAGAAGTAGGTATGAAGCGACTATCCCAATTCAAGATAATATTCACAGGAACTCTATGCACTCTGACAATCTTTCACATATTTATCTCTGCTAGCTTCTCCGTAGACTTACCCACTTTGAATGGCAAGAAGTGGGCCGATTTGGTCAACCTGACTATGATAACCCAAATCACGTCTTTTCCTCATGGAGAACATGGAAGCCCTACAAAAATCTATGGTAACATGCTCCTATTTCCACTCTGGAATGGGTAAAGGCTGAAGTAAACCACCTAGCCTCTATCTCTCCGCCTTTACCTGCTAGCACACTAAACACCTGCATATGAAGCATGCCACCTCCCGGTTCATACTATACCACCACCATGCTCCTTCAGATCTATATACATCTTGTTGGCACCTGGATAAATAGAGTACTAAGATCGATGCGCCTCATGGAGAACCTTCTAGCGCAACTCCCCACTCGACACACGTAGTCAGGTACCATGTTGCAATAATCCATCATCAGCAATAATGAAGTCCTCTGATAATCCCATCTGAACCTGTGCTCTGATGCTCCTCATAGTCTCATCATCATACTGGGTATCCCTAATCTAGTCCATCATCTTAGACTGTATCTGCAATCCCTACATCTGTTTCTGCAATCCCCACATCTGTATTTCGACACCAGGAACTAGCACCTCAATACCCAAGCTCTCAAGATCGACCAATAAATGTATGTCTATCGTCAAGCACATAGCCACTGGATACCTGCTCAAGGCATCAACGACTATATTAGCCTTCCCTGGATGGTACTGCAATGATATGTCGAAGTCCTTCATCAACTCCAACCACCGTCGCTATCTCATGTTCAGCTTAATTTGTATAAATACGTACTTCAAGATCTTGTGGTCTGTAATGATCTCCACATGCACTCCGTACAAATGGTGTTTCTATAGCTTTAGAACAAAGATGACCGCTGCCAACTCTAAATCATGGGTAGGGTAGTTCTTCTCATGAGGACTTAATTGCCTGGAAACATAGGCAATCACCTTTCCATTCTACTGCAGAATACAACCCAAATCCTTTCCTAAAGCATCACTATAGATAATGAATCCACCTTACCCCGATGGCAACGTAAAACTAAAGTTGTCATCAATCTTCTCTTTATCTCATCAAAAGTGGCCTGATAATCCTCTGTCCAGACAAAATCTACATCCTTCCTGGTTAGCCTAGTCATCGGCTCTGTAGTCCTAGAGAAGTCTTGTACAATTCTCCTATAATAACTTGCTAGCCCCAGAAAGCTCCTGATTTCTGCCACTGAACTCAGAGTAGCCCACGACTCCATTGCTGAAATCTTCTTCGGGTTTACTGAGATTCCATCTCCAGTCTCCACATGTCCAAGGAATTCAACCTTTTCAAGGAAGAACTCATAATTAGAAATCTTCCTAAAAAGCTTCTCCTTCCTGAGAGTCTCTAGAACTATCCTTAGTTGCTCCTCATGCTCCTATGGGGTCTTCGAATATAATAGAATATCATCAATGAATACCACCATAAACTTATCAAGGTACTGGTAGAATACCTTGTTCATCAGATTTATAAATACCGTTGGGCTATTGGTCAACCCAAATGGCATAACTATGAACTCAAACTGGCCATACCGAGTTTGAAATGCTGTCTTCGGAATATTCTCCTTTTTTATTTTTACCTGGTGGTAGCCTGACCTCAAGTCTATCTTTGAGAATACCTTCGTGCCGCTCAACTGATCGAAGAGATCATCTATCCTCGATAGCAGATATTTGTTCTTGATAGTGAAGTTGTTCAGAGCCCTGTAGTCGATACATATATATACCGACCCATCCTTCTTCGGTACAAATAATACCGGAGCACCCCACGGTGATGAACTAGATCTGATGAAGCCCTTATCCTGCAACTTATCTACCTTGTTCTTCAATCCCCTAGTTCACTGTTGTTATCTTTATAAATGTACTGAGATATCGGTTCTACGCCTAACACAAAGTCTATAGAGAACTCCATATCTCGGTCTAGCGGCAACCCCGACAACTCCTTCGAGAAAATATCTATAAATTCTACTATCAATGGATGTGATAATCCTTTCTTTTCCACCATGGATCCACAAATGGCATCCTCGCTCTACTCTGGTTCTCCTCTGGCAATCTCAAACTTTGGCACTCCTGGAGGTCTAAATAATACCTTGCCTCCACGACATTCTATAATAGCATGGTGCCTACTCAACCAATCCATCCCGAGTACTATGTCGTAGCTCGGAAGTAGAATTACGAGTAATCACTCACTCAACTCCTGGCCTCCTAGTGTAACTCTTCGATACTTGCAAACATCAGTAACTAGGATAATGCCACCAACAGTCGTAATCTTCAAGTCCTAGCCAAAGGTTCAGCCTCTAAACGATGCTTAAGAGCAAAAGATACATAAACAAAACTATGGAAAGCACCGGAATCAAATAAAGCTAATGTTGGAATAGAATCAAGAAGAACTGAACCTGATATAACATCTTCCACTGTCTTGGTCTCCTCGATCATCATGGCGAATGCTCACCCCTGTTGTGCACCTCTCTTCTGCTGTTGGTGCTTTACAAACCTCTGCTGTTGTGTTTGCAATGGAGGTCCTCTCTTCTGACCCGCAGTTGACCTCGCTGGTGCTCTTTGAACTGGGGCTTCTCTCTGAGCTGCACGATGAGGAGATATGGGATAATCCCTTATCTGATGTCCCTCTATGCCATAATACAAGCACACTCCCAACCTTATCCTACAAACCTCCCAGATATGGCCTATCTTTTTACAGAAGTGACAGGTGGAAGTCTGTTGAACCCGTCTCTACTACTGCTGCTATGGCACCTGTTGAACTGGTGCCCGAACTCGACCCTGCAACTGTTGTGGTTGAAAAGTCCTCTACTGCTGAAAATATGGTCGCTTAGTTGTACCTTCACTGATGCTAGCTCCTCCGAATACGTCTTTTCCCCTCTTGGACTTGAGCTCCAAGTCATCCTCCGTACTCTGAGCATCCATCAACATATCCTCGAATATCATAATATGATGGCCCGTGGTGAGAGATTTGACCTCCCTGATCATTTTCTTTCGGAACTTCCTCGCTTTCACAAGGGGATTTTGTACCTCCACAAATTTGCCCAATCTACAGAACTCTGCGGCATACTCGTCTACCGTCATACTCCCTTGGACGAGGTCCTGGAACTGGCTCTCTAGGGCACTCAGAGCCACGTCCGAAAAGAACTTTTGATTGAAAATCTCTTTAAAATATCCCCAAGTAAATCCTGGCATCGCGATCCTCTGGTCCGTACGAAACCATGTCAGGGCAATATCAAACATCTAACTGCCTGCTACCTCTACCTGTAGACTCTTCGGAATCTGTGCCAATCCCAGGTTCCTCTCTATGTCCTTGATCCAATCATTGGTGTACAAGATCCCCTCTCTTCCATTGAAGTCCTTTGGCTCTATCCTCTTGAAATAAATAATTATACCAGGCCTCGGCTAGTGTGAGGCTGGATAAGACGGTATGACCTATAGCTGGACAAGTGTTACCTTCTCCACAGCTGCTAGTACTAACTAGTGGGCATTCTCGATGTCCTGGCATAGAATATTTGTTTGCCTTTGCTGTACTGCCATCATCTCCTAGAACATGGCAAACATCTGCGTCCTGTCTGCGGGCATGGGTGGTGGGGGTGGAAGGTCCTCCGTGACTGCTGGAATAACCCTTAAAACTGTTGGTGGTGCACCCTTAAAAGTTGTTGAAGCCCCCACCTGAATCGGTAAGGCAACTCTCTGAGATGGAGGAGGTGGAGAAGTAACCGACCTTGCTAAAACTGCTCCAGAGCACTGGGATCTGGTCTTCAGCGACATTCTGAAGACAGATTCAAACAAAGGAATCAATATTGTGCAAGATACGATAGCATCAAGGAAGGACAATAATATTTGAAAGAAAGCAATTATTTAGAATGATAAAGATTATAAATTCAATAGATTAGAAATGCACCAAGTTGTGATTGAGTATTCTCTCATCCTATATCCTATATCTTATAGCAGGTTTGTAGTAATACTCTAAGTCTGAGTACTAATACCTGACCTGTATGGGCCACCATAAAAAATGTGTCACGACCCGCACCCTGTGTAAGGGTACGAGAAAGTGGGTACGTCCAGCCTACACCACAGCATCGACGGTAGAACGATGTCTATGTCAATAATACTATCTAACATCTCACATAATATATATGTAATTGTCAAGATATCTAAACTACAAATGGAGGACAAAATAATACTCAATACTCAATCATAATAAACTAGAGAAAGATATAGCACGATATGGAATAGAAGGAAGAAATGAATCACATTCACAAATATATCTCATATCCAAGTCTAATAGACTAGCACATTAGTCTTAAATATAATACATGCCAAAAGTTTAAACTGAGACATAACCAATCCAATAGTCTAAACATCTACAACTAGCTAATTATCTCCCGGTACCGGCTCCTCCCGAGCCACCATCTCTAACTCTACCACAACTACGTCCTGAGGTCCATAGTGTGTAGGATACCAGTCATGTAAATCATCTAAAATATATATATATCCAGTCAGGATTAGAGAGAAGCATACCTCTAACAGCAGTTTTAAATAAATGATAAAGATTATATAACAGTAAATAGAGAGAATATACAATATAAATGGAGCATGAGAAAAAAATATACAAAATATAGAAATACTGTAAATAGTACAAGAGAGATGAGCATCATATACAGGAGTCAGGAAATTCAACTAACTAAGTGAGTGAGTACTAGCTTTGACATATAATTGGTTTGGGAACTTGTACAAGAATCATGGCCTGGTTAATCATACGTGAGGTATATGATTAACACTAACAGGGTACTTGTACAGGAATACTCGTCCAGGGTGGGTATGATCACATATCTAACTAACACTCCCCAACCCCTGATTGGTATAGTAGATCCAACTTTGGCACATTACAATATAAGATTCTCCGAGAAGGTAGCTAGTCTTCCCAGGAATCAGTGTCTATAAAAGTGTAAGAGCAACAGGGCCTGTACAGGATATGCCAGGAACTACCGGGAATAACATCTCATGACGGGATCTGAAAAATACCAATCCGTGTAACCACGTATCAAGAAGTCAAGGATATCTACAATAAATATAAGAAACATAGAAGATATCGTATACAAAAAGCTGTCAGAGAATGTACTCGCTTGGAATCCGGGATAAAGTATCAACGGTATCCGTAATAGTGACTCGAAGACCTAAATAAGAAATATCATATCAATACAGTATTTTGCAATAATAATGAAGTTAAGCTAGTTAATTTTTAGGTCTTCAAGCCACCTTTAGGTCAAACCAGGCTAAAATAGTCAAACTAGATCAATTCTAGGCCAAAGTAGTCAAACTAATCATTTTTATGTTGTATTAGCTTATATCTAGGTTTCTAGGTTGATATCTTTAGGATAGTAGCTATACTAGCTAAGACTAGCTATTAGGATACCTTATAATATCAATATTAATATCTATAACTTATATACATATACTAGTTAATATAGTATCAACATATAACTTGATATCTATTCTCTACTTAATATCTAATTACACAAATCTATTAACTACACCAATACCAATTACCTTGGTATCCACTATTATCTTAATACCCTCAATAACAAGTACCAGAAACTAATAGTCTTGCCTAACTCTACTTACAATTGTATCCTAAGGCCTTAGTGTTCTAACTAGTACTCTAACTTACTAACCAATTACCAATACCCATATATATAGGATACTAAGTATCACCAACTATGATACTTATTTAACCTATGCACACACACACTGATACCTAAGTATCAGTTCACCCTTGCTAGCCCGACCACATCAACCTCTTGCTTACCTACAGAACCACTTCATACTGCTGCTGCCAATCCCTTACTCGGCCCCCAACTACTACTAAGGTCTGAACAGACCTTGATATCTCCCCCATCATTGCTTCTGTTACAGACCACTTCTATCAGTGCATTGCACTGATATTGAACCTGACAGTTACACATCTGCCTGCTGTGTACTCCTATAACCCAATACCCCAATCACTATACTTCTGTTGTTACTAGCTATTTCAGACCAAAACCTGACCCCCACTGCCTCTATGCATTGATGCACATATGCAGGCACTGCCTGCCCTCCCTATGCTGCTGAACACTTGGTTCTAATTCTGAATAGACTTACCTCTCCATAATAGATGCACAAGGATGCATTATTGACAATATCTAACTCCCCTACCTGTGTACGTAGGTGCACATGTCTGAATATTACTATTGATACTCAAAGTATCAGTTCAGATATCATGCCACCCTTCCTAGCTTAAGAATTGAATACAAATATATTAACACTCTCTATATACTCAAGCATACCCTAATTGTAGAAGCATGAAATTTGTCGGAGAATTGTTTGCGTATTTTACAGTCAAAACCCCTAACATACATGAAGTCCCTGTCCGCGTAAAATAGAGCTTCAGAGCTGTTCGCGTAAAACAAAGCTTCAAGGCTGTTTGGCATAAAATAGAGCTTCAGAGCTGTCTGCGTAAAACAAAGCTTCAAGGCTGTTTGGCATAAAATAGAGCTTCAGAGCTGTCAGCGTAAAACAAAGCTTCAAGGCTGTTTGACATAAAATAGAGCTTCAGAGCTGTCCTCGTAAAACAGAGCTTCAAAGCTGTTTAGCGTAAAGTAGGGCTTTAGAGTTGTCTGCGTAAAACAGAACTTCAAGGCTGTTATGCGTAAAAGGTTGCTATACCTTTCTACATAAAGTTTAAAATACATTGTTTTTATGCAACGTAAAGTGGTACGAGGAACTCTTCGTATTCCTCGGATGAATTTGTCAGTCAAATCAGTGAACCTGACATATGACAAAAGTACTGCACGACTGTGATGATAATTTTGCACAGAGACCTAGGTTGTCGTTTTGTGATATATTTTTGATACTAATCGTTTTTTTTACGCATTCAAAAGAAGAAAAATGGAGTCTTCTGAATACGCTGCCTATTCTACATTGACAGAAATAAGTTTTTACGCTCAAGACAAGACAAAATCAGACGCCACATCAAAAGCTGTTTCCTGTACAGAGATTGAGGCATATCTCTGCATTTAAGGCACGAGATTTAGGCATATCTCAACATTTAATGTACGAGATTTTGTTCTATTTTTAAAATTTGTCATGACTGGGATAGCTAAGACTGGGACTAATACGCTCGCATCACTGTTGAAGCATGAAAAATACGCAGGGTAGCTCTACGCAGCGTGTTGAGGCAGAGCAGCACAAACAGAGGACCTAAGAGCCATCAAGCGTGCAACAGAGCCTTTCCGCTGAGCACAACGTAAAAGCTTAAAACTCCAGAACCATCCGCGTAATGCAATGTGTCCAGGCTGCTTCAGCGTAAACGGGGTGCTTCATCGCCTTTATGGCGTAAAACTCATCCGCTTTCAATGCAGCATTGAAGTGTACGAGGAACGCTTCGTATTCTTCGAAATGAACCTGTCAGATCATGCAATAAACCTGACGTCTGGACTCCTGACAAAGAGTACTGCACGATAACCTAAGCGACGGCTATCATGATGGTGCGGCACTGCAACCCAAGATGTCATTTACTGCCATTTCCTTTGCGTAAACCACTTTTACACATACGAAGGAATACGCTGCCTAGTTTTACACAGGCAGATGTGAGCTGTTTATGTTCTGCAGAAGAAAAATAGCCTACCACGTCAAAAGCTGCACTTTGTACAGGGCTCGAGGCCCGTCTCTGCATTTAAAGCGCAGAGCGGTGATAGTTTCTCGAGGCACGTCTCTGTATTTAAAGCGTCGAATACTGACAGATGCCCAAGGCACGTCTCTGCACTTGATGCACAGAAGGGTGGCAGACCTTCAAAACATGTCTCCTTATTTAATGAGCAGGATAATGGCGGATCTCCGCATTTAATGCAGGAGATTTGATTAAATGTCCCCGAACCATCGTTTAGTGACATCCCCCTTGCGTAAACTACTCTTACGCATATAAGGGGATACGCTGCCCAGTTTTACACAGGCAGACGTGAGCTTCTTACGCTCCACAGAAGGCAAACAGACCGCCACGTCAGCAGTTACTCTTCGTACAGGATTCGAGGAGCGTATCTGTATTTAATGCGCAGAATGATGTCAAATCTTAAAGACAAGCCTCTGTATTTAATGCGCAGGATGGGGGCAAATCTCTGCATTTAATACAAGAGATTTGATTATATCTCCAAGAGTCGTAATTCCGGCTACTATGCCCACTCGGCTTCTACGCCTGCTCGGCTCCTACGCCCACTCGGCTTCTATGTCCACTCGGCTTCTATGCCCACTCGGCCTCTATGCCCACTCGGCCTCTATGACCACTCGGCTTCTACGCCAACTCGGCTTCTACGCCTACTCGGCTTCTATGCCTACTTGGCTTCTACGCCATGGTGACAATTATTGGCTTCTACGCCAACCTCTTCTACACAAGGGATAACTACCTACGTGGCTTCTACGCCGTGATCTTCGTAGCAGATATACGCGTTCTGTCCCTTAGTTGGACACGCGTCACATGCTCACTCAAAAGGTCATCTATACGCAGGTATTGGTTATTTTAAATCATCGTGTAAAAGGGTACTGTATTTTCCACTACTCGGCTTCTACGTCGACTGTGTGGTCACTGTCACTAAAAACTCTATAAATAAAGACCTCTATCAACAGAGTACAAGGAGGAAAATTGGAGATCAAACAGTCGACAAAAAAGAGAGAAAAACGGTCAAGAGAGAGAAGAATCCAGAGCTCAGGCAAGAGAAGGGATCGACGACTTTGGCATCGGGCATCCACCCTCTTTAGCAACCTGTGAAGCTGCTTTATGTCTTCCACGGCACTTCTTCATCATCGTGTGGTCCAAGGGCTAAAGTGATCGACTACAGATCAGACACCTATAGCAATATTTACCCAGATTAAATAAATTGTACTTAGACATCCTCGTATAGGATTAAATTGTACAATCTTGTTTGTAAACACAGAAGAAAGGGCAGGTTTTCGTATAAGACCTCATTTTCCATATTCTCCTCTCATTTATTATCCGAAATAAGATGGCAACTCTGTTGGGGACATCTTTCTCTTCTGATGAGGAAGCTATGGCTCAACACGATGCGGTATCCGTGGGATCCGTGAAGAAGACACTGGTCGTCCAGTTCGACCAGTATGCCTACGAAGACATGCTTCGAACAGGGGGTAGCTCTCACTCCCTCTCCATCCAAAACAACAGGAAGCTGCGTAAGGTCTGGATGCCCAAGACATCCTCTACCATTCCTGTGGACTCTCCGATCTCTCCGATCTCTCCGACCAATGAGGTTGTAGCAATGCTTCCTCCGCGCCTTGTGCGTAAAATTCAGTCGCCTGTCTCTGGCAGGGCCGACAAAACTTCTGGCAATGCCTCAGTGCTAACCCAGAAGTATACTCCACGCCTTGCGCTTAAAATTCAGTCGCCTATCTCTGACAGGGCCGACAAAACTTCTGGGAATGCCTCAGCGCTAACCCAGAAGTATAATCCGTGCTCAGCGCGTAAAATTCAGTCTCCCGTCTCTAGCGGAAAAGACAAAACTTCGGACAATGCCTCAGCGCTAGTACAGAAGCCTATTCCGTACTCTGCGCATAAAATTCAGTCTCCCGTCCCTGGCGGAATAGACAAAATTTCTGATAATGCCTCAGTGCCAAATCAGGAATCACAAACGCACTCCGCGTGTAAAAATGCATCTGTCTTCCACGGAAAAGCAGATGATCTTTGCAATCTACCCAAGGGAAAGCAAGCGGCGGACTACTCAACTTCTCGGCCTTTACGCCAGCAAGGAAACAATCTGCCGGCCTTCCGGATTATGCGAGAAGCTGATGGCCGACTGAGTACATCCTCAGCTTTATGCCAACTAGAGCAGAGCTCCAAATTACGCTAAGAGAAGCCCCTCAGCGTAAAGAAGGCTTAATTTGTGGGAAGACACCCTCCTCGGGGATTATCCGCCACCCAGATGGCCAACCTGTTGTATATAGGTGGCACAGGGAAAACTATGGTTCCCAACATCCGCATCTTCACTGATGTGAACAGAAGGAACAAGCCATCATCCTCTTCTTCTGCAACTCCTCCTGACCTGCGCAATTATTTGATCCAGAAGCGCAAGGAGAGGGGATCTTCCAGCATGTCTATTATGCCTTCTAGCGAGCACTATTGTAATAGTCATAGGATTGTAATTAATTATTGCTGTTCTGAAGCAAAATGGTCAGTTTTCGACCGATTGAGCTACTCTCCATCTTTCCAGGAAGAAGAGCCCACACATGCATCTGTGAACATGGCTTCACACATACCTAGAGCAGGATCGGTCTCAAGACGTCATCCCTCTAGAACTCCGAACCGAAGGAGATTCAACATGCTCCTTAGGAACACCGAAGCTGGGGTGTTCTAAAACACTCGTTCGAGGTCGCGACAACCGGCTTTGCACTCATCTGATTCTGATGCTGGGGGTCGCCAGTCTCCCGAATCAGATGCCGAAAGTATAGAGTCAACTTCTACAGAGACCTATACTAATCTTTCAATGTCACCCAGGGAGATGGGAGTTTATGCCATTGGAGATGAATACGAGGAAGCTTTCCTGTTCGGGAGCGCTGAGCAACACATCACTATACTAGAGACGTCTCTGAAGGAAATGCAATCCATGATGGAGAACATGCACCAGATGATGCTAAATCAACATGCAGCTGCCATGGCTCCAGCATCGGCCCCTCCAACTCAGATACGCGTGGGGGTGGACTTACCACCATCCAACATGATCCAAGAGCCTGCTCTAGATCAGGAGTCAGCAGTTCCTCCGCTTCCTCACTCGGAGAATATATTACCTTCCGTCGGAGTCACGATGCAATCGATTCCTCATCACTCCATGGTCCCGCTACCGGCTGAAGATCCGATTCAGGCAGTACGGGAGTTGAAAGCCCAATTTGATGCCCTGAAGCACAAGAATTAGCTCAAGAAATTGGGAACAACCAACCTTACCCAGCTATCTGGGAAGAGGTCCCTTTCCCTCCTAGATACAAACCACAGACTATGGCTTTGTTCGAGGGGAAAACATCACCGAGTCAGTACATAAACTACTTCAGCATGATGACGGTATTGTTACAAGGGAACGACGCCCTCCTCACTCGGGTGTTCAAGGGCTGTCTCTCGGAAGTAGCTTACCAGTGGTACCGCAGCCTGGCAGACAACTGCATTACTTCCTTTGAAGACTTCAAAGCTTTATTCTTCATGCAATTCTATGAGGGAGGCATGGACATGTCTATGTCCTCTCTCATCGAAGTCAGGCAGAAGGAAAAAGAGAATGTTCGCACTTTCATCGAACATTTTCGTCAAGCCACTCTGCAAATGCCTCCAGGAGTCCCAGACTCGGCATTGGTAGACATCTGCAGGAAGAATCTTCTTCCTGTGATATCGGTGTTCACAGGACCATATCAGTTCCATGATTGGCCCTCGTTCATCATCTCAGAAGTAGCCGCGGAGGACAATAGTCAGAAGGCGCGCGATAATGGCATTATGATCTCGGCCTCTGATAAAGGCAAGAGGTCATCCTCCAACATCGACCATCCCTCGTGGTACCAAGGGTAAAGAAGCTCTGGCGATCAACACGTCCAGGCAAAAGACGGTGGCCACCACGCAGACGAAACCTGGGACTTCCAGGCCCGTTGAAGTATACTCTTACGACGAGGACGATATTCCGAGCATATTCGAATGTCTCTTCAAAAGCGGCAAGATTACCCTTCCTGAGGTGAGACGGCCCAATGAGGCCGACAGTACCAACAACCCCAAGTACTGCATCTTCTATAGGTACATACACCACCCCACAAAGGCATGTTATATACTGAAAAGGAAGATCCAGGAGCTGATCAATGCTAAGGCCATCACTCTGCGCAACAGCGAGAAGACGGTCACGGCCAACATGATCTCCCTGCAATTTGGCAATCTACCTCCCCAAGAAATCTCGGACGGTGTTACGCCTATTTCTTGGACGACGATGAACATCGTTAATCTCCCTCCAGTTAGAGGTCAAAATCATGACCTGCTACCACTAACTACCCAGCGAGGAGAGACTATGTGGGTTCATCCGGATCTGGTGCCAGAGATCGAGAAAGAGACTCAAGCTGCCAAGGCTAAGTCTAAAAAGAACTCAAAGCACAAACCTTGTCACATGATTATGGTACACTCGGCATCAGAAGACGAGGTCTTGGCTACTGGAACCCACTCAGGGAAAGCCTACCTCCAGGACTATGGAGCCAGCCAGGAAGATGCATCGGCAGACGCTTCAGCTGCCAAGCCTTTAGAACCGGAATCCGTCGTACCAGAGGCCGGTCCTTCAAGACCAACTTCGGCAGACAAAGGGAAGCAAAAGGAAGTGCGCTTCGATAAACCTGTGAAAAACATTCAAAACAAAGGTTTAGAGAAGCCATACAACTTCGACATCCTGGCCCAACTGGCTAATACACCAGCCAGGTTATCCATCTTCGAGCTACTCAGGCTCTCTCAAGACACTCGTCTAGCCCTGAGCGAAGCACTGATACAGGCGGAGGCATACTTCACCCAGCTCAAGTCCCCCGACGAAGAACCCATGGCGTGTCCTCAATGTCACAGTGTGATGGAGGTGGTCCCAAGCATCACTTTCACTCAAAATGACATGCTGTTAAAACATAACAGACATGACAGACCCCTCTATTACACCGGGTACATCGGTTCCATGGAGGTCGATCGGATTCACATAGATCCGGGATCATCAATCAGCATCATTCCTCATAGTCTGCTCAGACCGCTGAGGATTCCTACCAGCGAATTGGCTTACACCACCACTACGATCGTGGGTTTCAACGCCGAAAGAAGTAAGCCGTTGGGGAAATTTTGCCTGAGGATCTTGATTGGCAACCTCAGATCGGTGGCTACATGTTACATCATCGATTCAGAGGTGTCTTACAACATCCTGCTGGGAAGACCTTGGATCCACGACCATAACATCGTTCCTTCGACTCTACATCAATGCTTCAAATATGTAGACGCCCGAGGAACAGTACGAACGGAGATTGCTGACCTAAACCCGTTCAAAGGAGTAGAATCCTACTACTCTGATGCCATATTGTACTCTCAAGACTGTACGGAAGAGGTTTCAGCCGAAGTAGAGAAGGAATCCCACCGGGAGCCAGAAGAACCCTCTGCCAAGCAACCTATGTCAATCAAGGTGAAAGGACGGACTACTCGTCCAAAAGCTATAAAGCCTATGGCTATCCACCTAAACGAGACTAGGTCAGGAAAAGGGGGTGATCCTCTAGTGATCACTTTGAACCAGAAGCCTCCACCCTTGGTCATCAAACTCCGGCGCAACAGGCAGCCGAGTGATGTAAATACAACCGGGAACAGAGTTTTAAATGATAATAAACATCCTCTTTTTCGGTATATTGATGCCCAAATTCCGAATCAGGAATCCTCCCCCCACGACGATGTAGAACCTATAGCACAAAAATTCCTGGAAGCTATAGATTCCTATCATCCGTATATATGGGAAGTGGCTTCGTCATCCAATGTCACCACGATATATGGACCGCATGAGGATTCTATCTTCATTGTACCGCATACTTGTAGCAGTCAGCATTCAATAGTCTTCGGCCGCATGCGTAATGAACCGACTGTGCAAGAGGATTCTTCCGATGACGATGACGGTAAAATACAGGTTCACAGATACAGCCCGCAAGCTTTGAAGATCATGCAAAACATGGGTTATAACTTAAAGCTGGAACCGGGTCTCAACTACGGCGATCCCTACTATCAACGAGCTCGTTTTGGGTTAGGTTACACTACCTCCCTCGCAGCTCCTGAGTCGGACGAGAATATCTTTTCCTCCTCTCAAAACGGCTCAGCGCCCTCCGACTTATCTCATGCTCTCGAGCGAACATTATCAGTAAATATGGTAGTGACGGATTCCTTCGAATCAGACGAACAAAAATCTGAACTGTTTGAGAATGACGCTTGGGCTCAGCAAATGGATACACAATGGGAGTTCCACTTCGAGCAGAGAGAACTTCCCACTGAAGACAAAGTTATCCAGATTGACGTTGGGGATGAACTTTCGCCAAAGCCGATATTTATCAGTAACAATCTTTCCGAAGCAGAAAGGGAAGAAGTTATCCAGCTGATAAAAGAATATATCGACGTCTTTGAATGGAATTATGAGGATATGCCAGGCCTTAATCCAAAGGTGGCTACTCATAAGCTCAATATATTGTCCGATTCAAAGTCTGTGAAGCAGCACCAGCGCCGGTTTTGCCCGGATATGATGGACGCCATTGAAGCTAAAATCAAGAAGTTGATAGCCTGCGGCTTCATCCGTGAAGAACAACATCCCGATTGGGTCGCTAATGTTGTCCCGGTCATGAAGAAAAATAGGAAAGTACGGGTCTACATCGATTACCGAGATCTAAACGCAGCCTGCCCCAAGGATGAGTTTCCTCTCCCTATCACAGACGTCATGATTGACAAATACATGCGGTTTTGAACGTATGTCTTTTATGGACGGATTTTCAGGATACAATCAAATCAAGATGCATCCTGAAGACGAGAAGCATACTGCCTTCCGGACACCATTGGGGGTATATTGCTATACGGTCATGCCCTTCGGATTAAAGAATACCGGGGCTACGTACCAACGGGCTATGAGTAGCATATTCCATGAGCATTTACGCAAGACAGTGGAGTATTACGTGGACAATGTAGCTGTCAAAAGCTGCCTCAAGGATAATCACATCCAAGACTTGAAGACAGTATTTGAATTGATGTGCCAATATCAACTCAAAATGAATCCTACAAAGTCCTTCTGGGGGTATATAGTGGCAAATTTTTGGGATTTGTCATTACCGCTAAAGGCATTCAAGTGGACCCTGATAAAGTCAAGGCCATCTTAGAAATGCGACCGCCCCGCAATCTGGGGGAACTCAGGGGATTTCAAGGTCGACTGGCTTATATCCGGAGATTCATATCCAACCTCTCTGGGAGATGTCAGCCCTTTTCTCGTCTCATGAAGAAAGGTGTATCCTTCGTATGGGACAAAGCCTGTCAGCAAGCGTTCGGTGATATCAAGCGCTACCTTACTAGTCCGCCAGTTCTTGTGCATCCCATCGTAGGAAGACCATTCGTGCTGTATGTTCGAGCGATGGATCATTCTCTGGGAGCTCTTTTCGCACAAAAGAACGATATAGATCACGAGCAGGCTATCTACTACCTTAGTAGGATGATGGTCGGGGCCGAACACCGGTACAATCCAGTGTAGAAAGAATGCTTGGCTCTGATGTTCGCTATTCAGAAAATGCGACACTATGTCACAGGCCAGACCATTCACATCATCTCCAGGATCAATCCTCTTCGGGTACTAATGAACAAGCCAAGTGTTCTTAATTCCTGACTCGCGACTTGGGCGATGTTATTAACACCGTATGACATGGTGTACGTCCCTCAAAAGTCTATCAAAGGCCAAGCGTTGGCTGACTTCCTAGCTGCTCATCCGATCCCGGAGGCCTCCAAACTGTACGAGGACATCCCCGACGAAGTTGCAGAATGTAATTCCGCAATGGAAAGTGATCCATGGCAACTGTTCTTCGATGGTGCCTCCAGAACTGGTCCCAGGGGAAACGTGGTTTCGGGAGTAGAAATTATTCTGGTCACTTCTGATAAGCTCGTTATCTACCGAGCATATTCTCTTAGCGAGCCCTGTTCCAACAATGTGGCGGAGTACAACGCTCTACTAATCGGCCTCCAAGTCGCTAAAGAATTGGGCATCGAATCTCTGGAAGCTTTCGGTGACTCTCTGCTGATCGTCAATCAAGTCAGAAGAATATATAAAGTCCGGAATCCAGACCTCATCCCCTATCACCGAGCAACGGTCGAGATAGCCATGACATTCAAAGAATTTTTCCTAGAACATGTGCCTCGATCTCAGAATCTGGAAGCTGATGCCCTAGCCAGTCTAGCTACAGATTTAGCTACCCCTATAAGAAGGCAGAATTCGGTAATCCTTCTTAACAGAGATTTATTCTGTGTGAAAAATAACTTTCACATAGAACGCAGCTATGCGGTGGACACAGATCTTCCAGAGAGAGACTGGAGAAGTCCCTTTATAGATTTCGTAGCATACGAAATCTTGCCAGAAGACCCTAAAGAAGCAGTATCCGTCAAAAGATGATTATTGCGCTTCTATTTTGACGCATCTTCACAATGTCTATATGGTCGGTCTTATGACGGACTATTATTACGATGTCTCTCTGGTGATGAAGCACATCAGATTATCCGTGAAGCTCATGACGGCGTATGCGGAGCACATCAACCCGGTTCTAAGCAACAGGATCGCATCAGGAGAATGGGCTATTACTGGCCTACTATGATCACAGATGCAATAATGTATGCAAGATAATGCAGAGCTTGTCAAGTCCATGCCGACTTTATCCATCAACCTCCTGAGTATCTACATCCTACGGTTGCGTCCTGGCCTTTTGAAGCATGGGGTATGGATATCATTGGTCCTATTCACCCGTCTTCTTCCAGAGGTCACCGGTTCATACTGGCCATCACGGATTACTTCTCCAAATGGGCAGAGGTGATCCCCCTTGCTGAGGTAAAGGCATCTAATATGATCAGCTTCATCAAGCATCACGTTATTTATCGCTTCGGGATACCCCGGAGGATAATTCATGACAATGGGCCGCAATTCATCAGCCAAGCATTTCATCAATTTTGCGATAAAAATTGGATACAAAATGTTGCCTCTACGGCATATAATCCTGCTGCTAATGGTTTGGCAGAAGCTTTCAACAAAACCATTATCAAGCTCTTGAAAAAGTTCGTCTCTTCGAACAAGAGGGATTGGAATGAGAAGCTGGGAGAGTGTCTCTGGGCATACCGCACAATGGTACGAGCACCGACAGGTTGTACCCCATTCTTATTAGTTTACGGGAGCGAAGCAGTTCTCCCCATCGAGATCCAAATTCCGTCACTCAGGATAGCCGTGGCTAATGAGTTGACTCAAGAAAAGAATGACCTATTAAGGCTTCAAGAGCTAGAAGGATTAGACGAGAAATGCCTCCAACCTCAACAACGTATCGCGCTCTAGCAAGCACGCATTTCCAGAGCTTTTAATTAAAAAGTAAAGGAAAGAGTGTTCAAAGTCGGCGAGCTAGTTTTAGCTGTAAGAAGGCCGATGATTCTTACTCACCGAAGTAAGGGCAAATTCTAGCCCAAATGGGAGGGCCCTTATGTGATCGAGACGATATTCTCAAACGACGCTTACAGGTTAGCCCAGCCTAATAGAGACCTGTTAATGGCTCCTATCAATGGCAAATTCCTGAAAAGGTACTATGCTTAACCTTCTCTGCTCAAGTGGAATATGGCGAAAACCTCATTCTGACAAAACTACTTCCAAAACAAAACTAGTTGTATCGTATTCTATCATGTCCATATAACCTCTGAATATATATGTTTAACTAATTTGGAACTTCAAGACCTATCACGTCCATACTACCTCTGATAGTGTCTTGTGTACAAATTTTAGCTAAAAAGCATATTTCTATCATGTCCATATAACCTCTGAATAGATATATCCTGCTAAAACTTATCGAGAGTATATCACGTCCATATTACCTTTGATATCACTTTCACCCAAACTTGTCATTTACATTCCAAAATGATGGGTCCACAAAGTCAGATGAAAGCCTCTTTATTATTCCCAAAAAAGAGCGAAGGTATAGTGAAAAGCGAAAGCAAAAGTACATCATTTTGGGGGAGCGGTCAGGTCACGAAGCTGCTGCGCCAGTGCGGCCATCCTCTCAGTCTTGGAATCCAAGACATCATTGCGAGCCTGCTTCAGTCGTGCCTCATCATTGCTCAGGAGGGACAGTCCAGCTCTAGCCCGAAGAAAACCAGCACGGGCGACTCCTGCACGCGCCAAGTTCTGTTGTGCTACGCCCAATCGGCTATCCGCCACAGCTAGAGCTTCCGACGACTGAGAAGCCCACTCCTTTGCATGAGCGAGTTTCGTTTCCAGCCTGCGGACCCTCGCTACATTCCCTTCATGCTCGGTCTGGCACTTCGTTTGAAGGGCGATGGCCTCCTCTAGGATGGCTTTTCCTTCATCCATCTCCTGCTGATATGTCTGGATGGATTTATTTACGCCTGCCATCTGTTTGGCAAGCCACGCAGTCATGGAGTCGTATCTAGCCTGGACCAGCTCTTCAATATTATCTCGAGCTAGCTGCAAGTATTCGTTAATGGGTTGCTTCAAACCATTAACTATCTCCTCCAGCGTTTCAACTAGCCCAGTATCGTCGAATTCTCGGATCGGCACTATCACGGACCGAGAGGACCTCTTCTGCGATGCAAAGCTCAGATTCTTCGCCAACACCCTTGATAATAACATTTTCAAAGTGGTGTAGAAGATGCCGGTGTACTGCTCAATCAACGCAGCTAAATCTGAATAGACACCGGGAGTGGCCTCGATATTGGCAAATCCTCCTCCGAGAACAACCGTAGACGATGTTGCCACGGCCATCGCCTCAACAGGTGGTGTGACGAAAGAAGAAGCGCCAACACCGGACGAAGATACCAGCATACTCACAGGAGGCATTATCGCAATGACAGGCTTGTCCTCCTCTTGAGATACCGAGACCTCGTCGACAGGCGAGCCGGCACCCAAAGATGTTTTCTCTTCAAAATCAGCCACCTCTGTGTCGCCGCCAGGACCTGACACAGAGCCAAAGGGCGCATCTATACTGCCCTCCCCGAAGAGGTCTTCCCCTGAAAGGAGGACGAAAGGAAGTTAGTATCGAAATGATGGTAACTTTTCTAAAAAGAGCCGTGAAGACGACATTTACCCATGGCCGACAGCACATATGTCGCATCTGCGGCCTGTACAACTAAATCATTTCTTAACGATGCTAAGCAAGCTGCATACCTGGAGAAAGGGGTCTGCTAACTGACGCTGACAAATAGTCTTCCAGGTCCTCGTCAAATTCCAACCGAGGCTCATCGGCAGGAATCTCGTCAGGTGCGCTGACAGGCACGGCAGGGTTCTCTCCCGATGTCGATCCACATAAAGATATACTCAGCCCCGGAGGCGACCTCGTTCCACTACCTGAAGTAGTAGCAGCGACGGCGGCCTCCAGCAGAGATTCCCCAGCACCGCTGGCCGGAACATTAGAGGGTCCCTCTCTAAAAGGCGAGGAACCTCCAATCAAAGAATCATCCCCAACATGGGGAGATGCAGGCTCACTTCAAAAGCCTCAATACCAGGAATCTGGAGAGGACGATTAACCATCTTCTTCTTTCTCTTGCGAGGGAAAGTCTCCTTCGGAGCAGGAGCCCTTCGCTTCCCAGAGATTACCAAAGGCCCTGCAGGAAGAGGTACTTCACCCCTCGATACCGCCAACAGAGGCTCATCAGGATGGACGAACTCCTCACCCTCATCGAAAGAAACCGAGGGGACTTTGACTCTTCCCCCAGACTTGGAAGAGGGTACCCTAAAACTTCCATGCATGTCAAAATCACGATGGAAGGTGTTCGTTGCCACATAGAACTGGGCATACGAGTGCAGGATGCGTATCTCCGAGGAGAGGGTAATGACCGGCACAGTAAAGATTGCTCCAGTGCAACCCATGAGGAAGTATCGCCAGCCTCTCGCCCCATCAATGAGTCCACCCCTGGACCGGAAGCTGGTGACGGCATTGCCCACGTGCAACTGATCATACCCGAACTGCCTGGCAAACCAACTAGGCATGTAGGGCTCCAAGAAGCAATGATCTTCACTTCTGTACATCAAATGGGAAGGTCTAATACAGACCAACCAATTAAAAGCTTCAGGAGAAAGATTGGTCTTCTCTCTGCCTGAATCCTCAAGCCTAATCCTCGATTGATTACGATGTACAGAGGGGACAGTGCAAAAAAGCTTTCAGCTGTGACTGAAGCCCAGCACCCTCCGACAGTCTATAACGGTGTTCACATTCCAGGAAGACTTTTGGTAGTTCAAGAAAAAGCTACCCCCCGAACTACTGCCGGAGCCGACAGACATAACCCTGGGGTTATGAAGAATTAACCATCCCATCAAGTACAGGTATGGTAATTCTACCCTGGGAAAGCTATCACGTCGGGCTTCATCGGCGAGCAGCCCGTCAGTCATGGCCCTCAGGCCAGCTTGTATATAGCATACCATGGCAGGGAGCAAGCCCAGTCTCGCCCCGAACACCAGACGCACTACAGGCCATAGATTGTTGCGGTAAATACGGTCCGCAGATGCGATGCCAGGTACTACCAGTCGGCGCAGCCATATGAAAAGGAAACCAGCCAGTTGAGCTTCCCTGGACAGAGGCCTGCGGCAGTGCCTCAAATAACTATAGGCCTTAGTGCCTACAGGATACTGTCCTATCCCTTCGTCAAGAATCGAGTTCGGGGCCCGGCGTCTACCATGAGATCGTCGACTACCTGAGCATTAAGCATGCTCAGAGGATTCACAGGCTGATCCTTGCCCTCCAATACCTTCTCCAGCTTAGCAGTCCTGGACCGGTGGATTAAAAGATAGGATGTCCATTTATTGATGTGAGCCAAATCTGAAGGAAGCGGTACAAGCGAGGTAGTGGCACATCAGCTCCTAGTACACTTCTACTACCCGAGGGTCTGAATCTCCCATCTCCTGGTTCGTGGGAACATACTCTTCATACGGAGTATCCCCCATCGGCAGTCTCAAGATCTCTGCCATCTCATGGAGGGCCAATCCCAACTACCCCAGTGGAGTGGCGAAAGTCCTGGTGAGCGAAATATATCGCTCCATCAGTGCCAGAAACCGGTTGGGGTTAGGAGGTAACCCAATACTGGTGGGACTCACAGCTGCAAACAGACCAATGTTCTCCAACTCGGTCTGAAAATGCTTCAGGGCCCAATCAGCTAAGCGAGCCCATCGAAGGTTTGTGGGGGTCATCCACCCGCCGCACCGAGGGTTCACCTTGGGGTATACTCCCCCGTGTCCCATGAAATCATTGCAGAAAGTCGGTAACTGGATCGGCTGGATCACTAAGCTGTCTTCACTCGGGATATTGCCCGGGTACAGTCCCCTGAACATCGTTACATTACCGGAAGGGCGGCTGACAAACGACCCCTGGTCAGCTCCTTTCAGATGAAAGATCTTCCCCGGCCTGCCGTGAAGATCGGGAGTCAGCGTCCACGACATCCTCCTGGGATGTGTGGCAAGGAAGAAAGCTGAGATGGGATAGTCTCTCGGCATCTTGGGCAGATACAAAACCAAGCTCCCGGCAGGGAAGGCCCAGAGTTCTTTCTTGGGCTTCGTCTAGGACTGTTTGTCAATTATGTCCCCGAAGAGGAAAGCCGGCTTTAGGTACTGGTCCCCGTCTATGTACGTCAGGGGCTCCCCGTTGATCAAGTTCAGCAGCGTTCGCTCGCCCTAAGCCGATATCAGAATTTCCCTTCCTTCTGGATACTGGGCCCGGAGATAGGAAATATCATGTGTGACAGATCCTCCAGATAGTTGGAGTGCAGCATCCCGGCGACAGAACCCATCACATCGGCTAGCGGAGACACATGCAAGTCAACTGCAAGAGTGCAAGAAAAACACATCAGTTCCTATAACTAGATATTACAGATCTTACAGCATACGCCAAAAATCAACAGTCTGTGCTTTACGCCAAGACTGTGAAACTTGAGCTTTTACGCCGGAATCTATTTCCTAAATGTAAAATTCATGGCTGGCAGTATACAGTCTGTGCTTTACGCCAGACTGATAAAATTGAGTTATTATGCCAAGATTTTCTTCCAGAAGCGTAACACTCAAATTTTATACCCCAACTTTTGACAGTCAAAGCTTTTACGTCCGACTGCAAAAAAATGAAGTTTTTGCGCTGACACATTAGAAATGTGGACGTAAAAGATGAAACGTCTCTGTGCATCATCTTCCCCAAAGAGGCTATCAGCATAGAAGACGACCTAGCGCGGTCACGTACAACGTGTGCGAAGGATTTTCAGTCGTTCTTTTTCGTCCCAAAAGCTCTACCTTTGAGGCCGGGTGCACTGCTCGTCGGCTGCATACTTCGCTCAGAGTGAAGTTTGCCTTGCCCGCCCGAAGACGCTCTCGCTTGAACAGAAGAACGAGAAGAAGAATCAACCTTCTTTCCCTTAGAGAAGAAGGATTGTTTCGAGGCCATTACTGAAAACTCTGAAATCTCTGAGAAGAAACGAAGCAGAACTCGAACAGTCGAAGGCTTTTCTTTCACAGAAGATGGATGAAAAGTTTTTCTCTCAGAAACTTGGGATATATATAGAGTTCGGATAGACTCCTCAAAACCCAAACCAAATCTCCTAATTAATATTCGGTTATGATTGGGGACTACGTCAGCCTATTTACTCAGAGAAGGCGGACAGTCAGCGAATTCGAAAAGCTTTCGCGCAAAGCAGATTCGTGGTTTTTACGCTAAGGAGCTTTCTACGCTCGACAGCTATAGATCTACGGTTTTACGCTCACAAGCTACAAGTCTACGGTTTTATGCCCGGATGCCTTTGTGCTCGGTAGCTTTTACGCTCGAGAGGCTACAAACCTACGGCTTCACGCTCAGCAGCTACAAATCTATGATCTCACGCTCTGTGGCGTTTAGTTTACGCTCAGAGGCAACAGATCCACAATTTCACGCTCGGAAGATTTCCTTTTCACAGCTACAAATCTAC
The DNA here is from genome assembly GCA_036927795.1 of Iris macrosiphon. Taxonomy (NCBI): domain Eukaryota; kingdom Viridiplantae; phylum Streptophyta; class Magnoliopsida; order Asparagales; family Iridaceae; genus Iris; species Iris macrosiphon. The sequence continues at coordinate 114,371,874 of JAYESA010000008.1, read as the reverse complement.
AGTTCTACGCTAAAGAGCTTTCTACGCTCGACAGCTACAAATCTACGGTTTTTACGTTCAAATGCTACAAGTCTATGATTTTACGCCCGGATGCCTTTGTGCTCGGTAGCTTTTATGCTCGAGAGGCTACAAACTTACGACTTCACGTTCAGGGACTACAAGTCTATGATTTCACGCTCGGTGGCATTTAGTTTATGCTCAGAGGCTGTAGACTTATGATTTCACGCTCTATGACTTTCCGCACATCTGAAGGATACGCCGGCCAGAGTACGCGTACATCTGAAAGATTCTCAAGGCGGTCAAATTGCAAGAGTTCACAGAGAAGATACTCCTTCTTGACCTCAAGATACCCTAAGTACCCGAAGCATACAGAGTTCAACATTAAAAATTACTCTTCTCCGTGGGTCGATTCGAAGTTCATCCAGACTCCAGTCTGAATATTTTATCTACAAAATTCAAGATGGCAACTCAGTTTTTAACAGCCATTTCTCGCCCTGTCCCAAGGGATTTTCAAGAAATCATTCTTGAACATAAAGTCTGAACAAGAATTCTGTTTATCAGAAGTAACAGATCAGAATTCTACGCGGTTTCTCATTCCTAAACAGCAGGACAGTTCGAACACTTGACTGCTAAAGCGGCTTTTTGCGCATCCCTAGCTATGCGTAAAAGACAGGACAGGACCTAGCACTCTTTCTAAAAAGAGTCGACGTAAAGAATCAGACGTGTCGAAGCTACACATATTCAGACTTCACAACAAATTATGGCAAGATGATCATATGAATAGAAGAAGACGATCTTATTAAAATCATGATTACATATGAGAGAAATCCAGTCTACAAGGACTTTTCTCAATTTTCGTGGTTACATATGAGAAAAATCCCGTATAAAAAGGGTTTCTTATTTTTATTTAAAGATCGTGCCCAGAATCTGTTCTGCCAGGTTCTCACATGGGCGACATTCTTCATCCATCTTCTCCAGCAGTCAGTTAGTAACCGCAAACTGACTGACTTATTGGTCAACGGCGGAAGGATACAAAACTGGGCATAGACCCATCCTCCAACAGAAGAAAAGCAGAGTAAATCTGCTTTCCTACAGACAATGCCGTGACAGATTGAGTTGAGATATTCCACCCAACTCAATCTCGGACAGAGCTAGTCTATCTGCTCTCGTCCACGGAGGTAACGGGAGAAGGTGCCACTTACAAGCAGCGTGGTGAAATACGACCCTTCCTCTCTCCCGAAGAACCACCATACAAAGTTGTTGATTATCCCGAGCAAAGGAGGATATGATATCCTTCAATGATCCATCGTTGCAGAGGATATTTGCTCGAAGACGGCATCTTTTTTGGCTTCTTACATGCTGGAAGAACATGGTCTCCTTCTTCCTCAAGTCGACCCGACGAACGCCGGCCATCTTCTCTGTGTGGTGAAGAAAGTATGGGAAGAACAGGTTAACTCCCCAGCCTTTTTATAGGCAAAAAAGATCATACCGATCCCCAATAACTCCGCCATAAAGTCAGCCATGAAAGAACGTGTCAAGCTTGACCGTTTCAGGCTCCATTCAGAGCGTTTCGAGTTACGAGGAACGGTTCATGCTTCATTCAAAGTGTTTCAAATTACGAGGAATTTAAAAGCTTTGAAGGGGGTCTTGTAGAAGCATGAAAAATACGCAGGGTAGCTCTACGCAGCGTGTTGAGGCAGAGCAGCGCAAACAGAGGACCTCAAAGCCATCAAGCGTGCAACAGAGCCTTTCCGCTGAGCACAGCGTAAAAGCTTAAAACTCCAGGACCATCTGCGTAATGCAATGTGTCCATGCTGCTTCAGCGTAAACGGGGCACTTCATCACCTCTATGGCGTAAAACTCATCCGCTTTCAATGAAGCATTGAAGTGTACGAAGAACGCTTCGTATTCTTCGAAATGAACCTGTCAGATCACGCAATGAACCTGTCGGATCATGCAATGAACCTGATGTCTGGACTCCTGACAAAGATACTACACGACAACTTAAGCGACGGCTATCATGATGGCGCGACACTGCAACCCAAGCTGTCATTTACTGCCATTTCCTTTGCGTAAACTACTTTTACACATACGAAGGAATATGCTGCCTAGTTTTACACAGGCAGATGTGAGCTGTTTATGCTCCGCAGAAGACAAACAGCCTGCCACGTCAAAAGCTGTACTTCGTACAGGGCTCGAGCCCCGTCTCTGCATTTAATGCGTAGAGCGGTGACAGTTTCTCGAGGCACGTCTCTGCATTTAAAGTGCCGAATACTGACAGATGCCCAAGGTACGTCTCTACACATGATGCACAGAAGGGTGGCAGACCTTCAAAACATGCCTCCTCATTTAATGAGTAGGATAATGGCGGATCTCCGCATTTAATGCAGGAGATTTGATTAAATGTCACCGAACCGTCGTTTAGTGACATCCCCCTTGCGTAAACTACTCTTACGCATATAAGGGGATACGCTGCCCAGTTTTACACAGGCAGACGTGAGCTTCTTACGCTCCGCAGAAGGCAAACAGACCGCCACGTCAGCAGTTACTCTTCGTACAGGATTCGAGGCGTGTATCTGCATTTAATGCGCAGAATGATGGCAAATCTTAAAGACAAGCCTCTGCATTTAATGCGCGGGATGGGGGCAAATCTCAATATTTAATGCAAGAGATTTGATTATATCTCCAAGAGCCGTAATTCTGGCTCCTACACCCACTCGGCTTCTACGCATGCTCGGCTACTACGCCCACTCGGCTTATCGGCTTCTATGCCTACTTGGCTTCTATGCCTACTTGGCTTCTATGCCATAGTGACAGTTATTGGCTTCTACGCCAACCTCTTCTACATAAGGGATAACTACCTACGTGGCTTCTATGCCGTAATCTTCGCAGCAGATATACGCATTCTGTCCCTTAGTTGGACACGCATCACATGCTCACTCAAAAGGTCATCTATACGCAGGCGTTGGTTATTTTAAACCGTCGTGTAAAAGGGTGTTGTACTTTCCACTACTCGGCTTCTACGCCGACTGTGTAGTCACTGTCACTAAAAACTCAATAAATAGAGACCTCTATCAACAGAGGACAAGGAGGAAAATTAGAGATCAAATGGTCGACAAAAAAGAGAGGAAAACGATCAAGAGAGAGAGAGAAGAATCCAGAGCTCAGGCAAAGAGAAGGGATCGACGACTTTGGCATCGGACATCCACCCTCTTTAGCAACCTGCGAAGCTGCTTTCTGTCTTCCATAACACTTCTTCATCATCGTGTGGTCCAAGGGCTAAAGTGATCGACTGCAAATCAGATACCTATATCAATATTTACCCAGATTAAATAAATTGTACTTAGACATCCTCGTATAGGATTAAATTGTACAATCTTGTTTGTAAACACAGAAGAAAGGGCGGGTTTTCGTATAAGACCTCGTTTTCCATATTCTTCTCTCGTTTATTATCTGAAACAATCACCATCCTTGCATTTTACGCCAACCAGGCTATTTTCAACTATAGGAGTACGCCGTATGCTATCTCCTCGAAATACGCCAACTCGACTATATTTGTAAAGGTACCTTAATAAGGCTACTTAGTCCAGAATACGCTCAAGACCTCAGTCGCGAAGGATAATTGTCTATTTTATGCTGGTTATCTATTATTCACGAAATCATCAAGTTTTATGCAGGGGCAGTTACCTACGTGGCTTGCATGCCATAATTTTTGAGAACCAGTTATACGCGTTACTTTATAAAGGGATACGTGTCATACGCATATTGAGAAGATTATTTGAACGTAGGTAGCAATTTTCATAACCGCAGCGTAAAGGAGACAATCTTCTTCACAGTTTGGCCTTTTACGCCAATAAGACAATCATTTGGCTTTTACGCCAACAAGACAGTTATTTGACTTTTACGCCAACCAGGCAGTTATTTAATTGATCTTAAGTTTTACGCAGGGAGCAGTTACCTACGTGGATTGCATGCCATGATCTTCAAGAAGTAGTTATACGCGTTACTTTATAAAGGGATATGTGTCATACGCAGATTGAGAAGATTATTTGAATGTGGGTAGCAGTTGTCATAACCGTAGCGTAAAGGAGTCAATCTTCGTCATAGTTTGGCCTTTTACGCCAACAAGACAGTTATTTGGCTTTTTACGCCAACTAAGCAGTTATTTGATTGATCTCTATAAATAGAGACCCCTGGTCATAGGGTAAAGGGATCGGGGTGTGTTTTATTTTGGCTAACAACTTTGAGAGATCAAAGGCAGAGGAGAATACAGAGTTTTGGCTGACAACTTTGGTAACAAGAATTTGATCCTACTTGCAACTTTTCTTTGGTCGGGTTTTGCCTTTAGTTCAAAGAAAGTTTGAAGCTTCTTCTACAGCACTTCTTCATCATCGTGTAGTCCAAGTAACAAAGTGATCGACCGCAGATCAGACTTCAATAGCAATACTTCTCCAGAATTATTTTATTGTACTTAATATCCTCGTATAGGATTACTTGTACTTTTCTCTTTTCTTGTTCGTAAACAAAAGTTTCGACCAATCTCGTTTGTAAGCATCGTTTATCCAAATAAAATGGCGACTCTGCTGGGGATGACTTTCACTTCTGACGAGAAAGCAATTGCTCAACACGATGCTGTATCCATAGGATCAACGAAGAAAACCTTGGTCATCCAGTTCGACCAATCTGCCTATGAAGACATGCTTCATGCAAGGGGTAGTTCTCATTCCTCCTCTGTCCATAACAACAGAAAGCTGCGTAAAGTGTGGATGCCTAAGACGTCCTCTACCCTTCCTGCAAGCTCTTATTCACTAATCAACAAAGTTGTGACAACACAGCCAACACGCCCTGTGCATAAAACTTTGTCTCCCGTCTGTGACGTGGTAGACAAAACTTCTGGCAATGCTTCAGTGCCAATCCAGAAGTCTCAAACATGCCCTGCACGTAAACCTTTGTCTCCCGTCTATCACGTGGTAGACAAAACTTCTGGCAATGCCTCAGTGCCAATCCAGAAGTCTCAAACACGCCCTGCGAGTAAACCTTCATCTCCCGTCTGTGACGTGGTAGACAAAACTTCTGACAAAGCCTCAGTGCCAATTCAGAAATTTCAAACACGTCCTACGCATAAAATTATATCTCCCGTCCATGATGAGGCAGATGTACCCTTTGATCATATCAAAGGAAAGCAAGTGACGAATCCTCAACCTCTAAGCTTTTACGCCCACAAGAGAATAAAGTTCCCACTTTGCGTATTACGCGTGATGTTGAAAGTCGTTTGAGGACTTTTCCTGTTTTACGCGAACCAATACAAAAATCCAAATTATGCCAGGATAGGTCTGTCCGCATAAAGAAGACTCGTTTCACGGAAAGATACGCTCCTCAGACAGATGATGGATGATATGTTACTCATGTGGGTGGACTATTGTATTCCTATGACAGAGAAAAGGTTATGATTCCTAATCTACACATTCTTACTGATATAAAAAGGCAGAATAAGCCTTCTTCTTCTTCTTCTGGTAATCTCCCTGATTTGTGTGATTTCTTAATCCAGAAACGCAAAGACAAGGGATCTCCTAATATATCTATCACACCCCCTAGAGAACATTATTGTAATAGTCATAAGGTTGTAATTAACTGTTGTTGTTCTAAAACAAAACGGTCAGTGTTCGACCGATTGAACTATTCTTTGTCATTACAAGAAGAAGAACCAATATTTGCTTCAGTAAACATGGCTTCACATATTCCTAGAGGGAGGTCGAGTTCAAGACGTCATCCCTCCAGAACTCCAAGCCAAAGGAGATTTGACAGACTCATTGAGACTTTTGAAGGAGGTATTTTTTGAAACACTCGCTCGAGGTCACGACAATCAGCTTCATATTCTTCAGATTCCGACACTGGGAGTCGCCAGTTTTCTGAACCAGATGCTGAAAGTATAGATTCATTCTCTACAGAGATCTATACTAATCCCTCAGTGGTATCTAGAGAAATGGGAGTTGATGCTGTTGGAGACGAACATAAAGAAGCTTCTCCATCAGAAAGTACTGAACAACGCATCACTGCATTGGAAACATCACTTAAAGAAATGCATACCATGATAGATAGTATGCATATATACGTACCTATGCATATATATAGATATCCACACACATATACATATACCTATATACCTTACCTTACCTATACATATATACATCTAGCTATAATATATATCTAGCTATATGTATTTATATATCTATACCTATAGATATATATATATCTAACTATCTATCTAAATCTATCCATCTATCTATCTAGTTATATATATCTATCTATAAATCTACGTATCTATCTATCTATTAATCTACGTATCTATCTAACTATCTATTAAACTATTCATCTATGTATCTATGTATCTAGATATCTATCTACCTAGCTATCTATCCATCTATTAATTTAGCTATCTATAGATCTATCTATCGACTATCTATGTATCTATTTATCTATTTACCTTTCTATAGATATCTATATATCTATCTTATACCTATCTATGTATCTAACTAAAATTCTATCTAACTAGTTATCTATATCTAGTATTTATTTACCTATCAATCTATCTAGCTAGCTAGCTATCCATCCATTATCTAACTATCTACCTATCTATTTATCTACCTATGTATCTATCTATCTAATCTATTTATTTATCTAACTTATTTATCTATCTAACTATAGATATATATATATATATATATATATATATATATATCTATACATATCATTCTCTCCTTCGCTCGCTGCTAGCTGCTAGCTGTTGCTGCTGCTTACCCTGCTACTGCTGCTGCTTAAAACTGCTGCTGCTGCTGCTTTTCACTGCTGCTGCTGCTACTGCTTATTCTGCTGATGCTGTTGCTTTTTATTGCTGCTGCTGCTGCTGCTTTTTACTGCTGCTGCTGCTTATTAAATGCTGAAGGCTGCTTTTTAAATGCTGAATGCTGATGCTGCTGCTGTTCAGTCCACCCCCCTCTCACTCTCTCACACACACACACAACCACATACAGACACACATATATATACATATATCTATATATATATACAATCATATATATATACACACACACTCTATATATTTATATATCTACACACACACACATACTAACATATATATTTATACACGCACAAACACTAACATATAAATACACACATACACATACAAGCACATACATATATATATATATATATATATATATATATATATATATATATATATATATATATATATATATATATATATATATATATATATATATATATATATACGTATACACATACACACTCACACTCAAACATATATATATATATATATATATATATATATATATATATATATATATATATACCCTCACTTACACACACTCACTCTCACACACCCTCACGCACACACTCACTAATACATAACCACACACACAAACACTCCTACATATATATATACATATACATATACACATACACATACATATATATATATATATATATACATATATATATATATATATATATATATATATATATATACACACACACACACAAGCTCATATACATATATATATATATAAAAATACTCACTCACACTCACACACACACTCACCTACACATGCACTAACACCAACACACACTCACACAAACACTCACTAATATACTCACACACTCATAAAAACACACATACATATACAAATATATATATAGAACACACAGACAAATATATATATATATATATACACATATATATATTTATATAAACACAACACAACGCACACAACGCTCACCAACACACGCCCAACGACCCCGACATGCACAAACACCTATAAATATATAAAATATAGCCCGAGAATTCTAACACACACTCCCCGATGCTAACCCAATGCGTGCACAAGTCTGAAACTAGAAAACCATGCCAAAATGGCCGTTCGGTCATTTCGACGAACATGCGGTGTGCGGTTCGGAAAATCTCCTGAAACGCATACCAAACCAACTCGTAATCGGCCCAAAAGTTACCCACGGGTCCTAAACGATGTCTAGATCCTAGAAAAAATGCTAACGCGTCAATTCTAGGTCCATGGCGGAAACGCACACGCACTCAGAATCGGCGACGACGAAAATCCCGAAAACGCCCGAAACGCCCGTTTCTCCGCGACACGACTTTCCGTGTCCGAACGGAGACACGCACTCACCCTCAAGACACCTGACAATGTCTACCTAGGTCCGTCTAACCTAGGGCATCACCCAAAATTGGGCCAAATTCGGATTCCACCCGAAATTGACACAAAACCTAGTGTTAAAGTCTCCAAACTCAACCAAACTAGTTCCAACTTCCTCCCACGGGTAGCCTAAGGGTCTAGGAAGGTTCTAAACTATTAATTACACTATATAAAAGTAATTACAAGGGGAAAAATTAAGGTTTACCTCTTGGGAGTTGGAATTCCAAGCCAAAACCTCCAAAAAGCTCCAAATCCACCAAACCAAGCTTCCAAGCTCCCAAATCTAGCTCCAACACCAAATCTAAGCTCTACCCACCTAGGTTGGGGAAGAATATAGGATTAGGGTTCACATAAAAGTAAGAAATGGAAGAAGGAAGAGAAGGAAAAGAAGAAAACTTACTTGAAGTAGAAAATTGGAAGAAGAAAGGAAGAAGAAGAAGGAGTAGAGAGGAGAGGAAGAAGGATAAGAAGAAGTGAAATGGGGAGGGGAGCTACTGGAAATGCACGGGTAAGGGCTGAAAAATAGGGCCGGCCATGTGTATAAGGGTTTCACTAATTCCAAAATACCCAAAATGCCCTCTCCTAACTTGGTTTTGGGTTCCGGGTTCCAAAAGCACTCAAACTAACTCCAAATCTCTCAAACTAACCCATTAAAAATATAATAAATATTCTAAACCCAAAAATAAGTCTCACAAGGGTGTAGGATTGGTCGGACATGGGTCCACTAGGGTCTGACATGGGTCCAGGCTAGCCAAAATCCTAAAACAATCAATAAAAATATAATACAATCATTAATTAAATATAAATACAATTAATTATAAATAATACACAATTAACCCAAATTAAAATAAAAAAAATATCCGGCTCTGGAAATGGGGTAGTGACAAGATCCCTTTCCCACCAAAATATAAACCACAGGCTATGGTTTTATTTGAGGGAAAGACATCGCCAAGCCAGTATATGAACTACTTCAGCATGATGACGGTATTATTGCAAGGAAATGATGCCCTTCTCACCCGAGTGTTTAAAGGCTGTCGGTTTGGAGGAGCTTACCAATGGTATCGTAGTCTATCTGACAATTGTATTACTTCTTTTGAAGATTTCAAAACTTTATTCTTCACTCAATTCTACGAGGGAGGAATGGACATGTCTATGTCATCACTCATTGAAGTAAAGCAGAAGGAAAAAGAAAACGTTCGTACTTTTATTGAACGCTTTCGTCAGGCTACTTTACAGATGCCCCCTAGAGTTCTAGATTCAGCCTTGGTGGACATTTGCAGAAAGAACCTACTCCCACTGATCTCTGTATTCACAGGACCATATCAGTTCCATGATTGGCCCTCATTTATCATATCGGCAGTAGCCGCTGAAGATAATAGTCGGAAGGCTCGTGACAACGGAATCATGATCTCTACCTCTGATAGAGGGAAGCGTTCATCCTCCAATAATGACCATACTCATAGTTCAAAAGGAAAGGAAGTCCTGGCAATCAAAACGTCCAGACAAAATGCTCCGGTAACTACGCAGACGAATTCTGGAACTTCCAAACCTAAAGAAGAATATTCTTTTGACGACAATGATATTCCAAGCATATTTGATTGTCTAGTCAAAAGTGGCAAGTTTACTCTACCAGAGATAAAGCGTCCAAATGAAGTCGGCAGTACAGATAATCCTAAGTACTGTATTTTTCACAGATACATACATTACCCCACAAAGGCATGCTATGTACTAAAAAGGAAAATCTAGGAGTTGATCGACGCCAAAGTTATCACTTTGCGTAATAACGAGAAGACGGTCACTGCAAATATGATCTCACTCTAATTTGAAAATTTTCCCTCTCAAGAAGTACCGGATGGTGTGGTACCTATTCCACGGGTCATGATGTATATTGTTAATCTCCCTCCTACCAGGGGTCAAAATCAAGATTTAGTGCCCCTAACTACCAAGCGTAGGGAGATCATGTGGGTTCACCCTGATCTAGTATCAGAAATTGAGGAAGAAACTAAAGCTACTAAAGCTAAGTCTAAGAAGAATTCAAGATGTAAACCATGTCATATGGTTGAAATATCCCCGGTATCAAAAAAAGAGACTTTAGCAACCGGAATACGGTCAAGAAAAGCCTACCTCAAAGAATATGAAGGGAATCAAGAAGAAGCAACGACAGACACTTCAGCTACCAAACCTCCAGAGTCTGAACCTGTAATACCAGAGGCAGGTCCTTCTAAATCAACTTTTGTGGACAAAGGCAAACAAAAAGAAGTTCATTTTGATAAACCTTTGAAGAATACTCAAAACAAAGGTTTAGAGAAACCGTATAACTTCTACATCTTGGCTCAATTGGCTAATACTCCAGCCAGATTGTCCATTTTTGAGCTACTTCGCTTATCCAAATACACCCGTCAAGCCTTGAGTGAAGCATTAATGCAAGCAAATATATGATTGACTCAGCTCAAGTCCCCTAATAAAGAGCCTGTGGCATGTCCTAAATGCCATAGTGTGATGGAAGCAATCCCTAACATCACTTTCACTCAAGAGGATATGTTGTTGAAGCATAACAAATATGACAGGCCTCTTTATTATACAGGATACGTCGGCTCCATTGAGGTAGACCGGATTCACATAGATCCGGGATCATCAATCAGTATTATCCCTCATAGTCTGCTAAGACCATTGAGAATTCCTACCAGTGAATTAACTTACACTACCACTACAATTGTGGGCTTCAATGCCAGGAAAAGCAGAACATTGGGGAAGATTCGTCTGAGAATCCAGATTGGTGATCTTAGATCATTGGATACATGCTATGTCATTGATTCGGAGGTATCTTGCAATATTCTGTTGGGTAGACCATGGATCCATGATCACAATATTATTCCTTTAACTCTACATCAATGTTTCAAATATGTAGATACTCAAGGAACAGAAAAAACAGAATTTGCTAATCTCAATCCGTTCAAAGGAGTTGAATCCTACTATTCTGACGTCATATTATACTCTCAAGACTATATGAAAGAGGTGTCAGGCAAAATAGAGGAAAAATTAGAGAAAGAATTCCACCATGAGCCAGGAGAACCATCTGCTGAGCAACCTTTGTCGATCCAAGTGAAAGGGCGGATTACCCGTCCAAAAGTCTTAGAACCTATGACTATTCACTTGGGCAAAACAAAGTCGGGAGGAGGAAATGATCCTCTAGTGATCAATATGAACAAGAAACCTCCACCTTTGGTCATTGACCTTAGGCGCAACAAGCAGTTAGCTGATGTAAATATAATCGGGGACGTGTTTGCTGATGATAATAAAGATTCTCTTTTCCAGTATATTGACGCCCAATTTCCTAATCAGAAATCTTCTATACAAATATCATCAAAAAATGATGAAGATATGGATCAAGGGAAAATATGGTATAATACAACTAACGAATTTTCTCCCCATAAAGATATAGAACCCATAGCACAAAAATTCTTGGAAGCTATGTAAAATCCCTATCCTAGAAATCGTATATACCCTTTTAATTATTAATTAATAATTTAATTATAGTAATTAGTGGCTAATTAGGAGAAATAGATTTTTATTAATTTTTATTTTAGGTGTTGTTGTACTTAGGGAATTTATGGGACCATTATGAATTTTTCTGAATTTATTTCATGTAGGGGACCCCTTGAGCAGTTGCTAGCTTAACGGTTTGCATTAATATAAACCTACAATTTTTCTATGAGTATATATATATATATATATATATATATATATATATATATATATATATATATATATATATATATATATATATATATATATATATATATTTAAATGGAAAAAGAGTTATAAAAGAAAAGAAAAGGAAAAAAAACTATTAATAACATTCTAACTACCAAACCAACTTAGCACTACCTATTTCCTTAGCATTCACAGCCGCCCTAGCAAAGTGCAGCACCCTTTAGCATATTCCCTAGCAAACTAACCAACACCACCCACTTAAGTGAGCCACAACACAGCACAACACCCCCCCAGACCCGCGAACAAGCAGATTTCCCCTCCTTCCCTCTTTCATATATATATTCATATATAATTTTATTTCAATAAAACCCTAACCCTATAATCATCCAAACCCTTCCTCTTCCCATATAGACCTAGAGAGCGCCTCCACCGCAGCCGGAGAACCCCGCCAGCCGTCCAAACCAATCCCGACGACCCACGATCCCACGCACTGCAGAATTCTACAGCGAGGTACCTGTGTTCCAGAGTTGTTTTCCGTTGCCTCGCTCAACCAAATGCCACCCCGTCTTCACCGGTATGCTCACCCCTTAACCCTCTTCCATATCTGTGTGATAGTAGACCTCGAACAACGCGTAACCATAGGCAAAAATAGTACCAAAGTTGGCGGAAATAGACCATATTCTGGGATCGCAGAAAACTGCGGTGACCACCCATGTTTCCGAGTTCGTATCTCCCACCACAGAGATCCAAATTCGATGATTCTTTTTGGTATGCGTAGACCACTTGACCTAGTTTAATTTTTGTTAAATAACCCTAGATTATTAACTATTGTAGATATAATTAAATTCGTTGGAAAATCCTGCGAATCTACTTTTCCCAGATTTCTAAAAGTTGTGAAACGGAGCGCGCCCTGCCAAACGGGACCGCCCCACCGTGTACCGAGTGTACTAAACGGTGCGCGCGGCGTAACCAGACATGTGAGAGTTCACGAAAACTGATTCGGACGCGTGTGCCCGCCGGAATCAGCCCGTATCCGCAGACAAATCCGGTGTCGCAACTTTTGCGAAAGTCGCGCGCATTTTTTGTACGCTCGTCAGATTACGACGAAACTTGTGCCACTGGACTCGTGGTAACGTGCTAGTCCTGTGACCCAATTTTCACGTAATTTTGAGACGGTTGACCAAGTCGCCAATTGGCGGGCCCGACAGTTGACTTTTTGGACGAATTTGTGTTCGGCCCATCGGAATCCATATTCGGACATACCGTTGGGTTTGTATTGACATTTAGAGTTTGTTTGACCTATAATTTGTTCCATCTAGAGACTGTTACCCTTGGCACATTTTTCGATGCAAAGTGGGCCACACGTGGACCCCACTTTTATCCGAAATTACCATTTTGCCCCTGTGTCCAAATTGGACAAAAGGGAAGTACTTTTCAGCTATTTTGCTCATTCTAAAAATGTTGGTGATATCTATTTCAGCTTCCGGAGATGTTCGTTCGGAGGCCTTAGTTTCAGATTCCGTGTCCTTGATATTTGGGCGCATACACTTTACAGATTTCTTGCCAGGCAAGTATACCTTGCCATTGTACTGTATTTACATTCCATATGATGCATGTATGTTTATTTCTGTTTATATAGTTCATTTATTTTAACTGCTATATAAATTGCGCGTCCAAGGAAACTTGGGTGCAACGACGGTGTCGTCGTACTATATTTTTATTTATTTATATGCATTGGACCTACTTTATGAGACTACCCCATCTTCTTGACGCATTTATGTTTCATTGGCCATGACACTTTTCTTACACGAGTATCAGTCACATGTAGGACACGGACTTGCGTACTCGGCTGGCCACTGGTACGTATAGGTCGTGCGACGGATAGGGATAACTGTCAATAGAAACTTTGCATGCTAGTAGACCTGGCGGTTATTAGAGGTATTATCGTGTCATGGACATGACATCCTTAGAGAATTGGGTGGGAAGAACAACAAGTACCGCATTTGAGCTCCTTTGCACGTTTTCTTCTGTCCGCCCAGATTCTCCGTCGGAGATACGGGTGGTGATGATCACTATATATTATATACTATCTGGCAGGCCACCGGTGTTCAAAAGATGACGTGCCTTTTAGGCCCCTGGATCTCCAATAGAGAACCATGCCAAATCCCAATTTTCAGCCAGATAGCTCACTTGTGGGAAAATGTGTTCTTAACTGCATTCACTTAGACGGTTAGGCGACCCCATCGGATGTTTATATTTCAGTACTTTATTGGCATATTTATATGTATCTTATTATGTCCCTATGAGGACCTGGTCCCTTTCCAGATATAGATGAGCATGAGTATCCGCAGGAGTATGGACCTGGACCTGACGCTACCTATCAGACTGAGGAGGTCTTACCTTCGGATTATATGTAATTTATTGCAGCTGTTTAGAGATTCTAGTTGCTATTCTTTTCGAGACATTTATTCTTATATTGGAGTTTATTCTCTTCTCTCTTCAGTAGTTTATTATAGTTGATTTGCAGTGGATTTGTTTCCATCCGACTATTACATTTTAAGATTTCTTATTTGAGACTGCTCCTTTGATATTCAGTTATTGATTTCCAATTATCTATTATTTGTGCTGTGGATGAGATATAGATTTGCGTGTGACTTGTTTTGACAGTATATTATAACTGTGGATTGGATATTCATGTACAGCGTACGTGTATATATGCTTTCCATATATTAGAGTTCGTATACATACGGCTGGCGTGTTACGTATTCCTAGTCCTACGTATTTTGGGACTGGAGCGTAAAATATTTTTAGTGGTGGCCCATGCAGGTCGAGAATATATTGTCTCGGTTACGTAACTGTACCGAACAAGCCTGCGTATAGGAATAGAGTATAAGGATCTCATCCACGCTTGACTGAAACTCATCCTTCCTATTTAATACTTGCATCATGTTTGATTCTTGTACTTCTTCTAATCGTTTCGTACATCACCTATAGAGAGATGGATATGCAAAATGGATATACTGCTACCGATGGTGACATAACTTCTGGAGTCAATGGTCAGACTCAAGGAGGGACCCAAATAATTCCTAGGCTTCCGGGGCCAGATGGACAGACTCATACTCCAATTCCATCTGATCTTTCCGCTTCACCTATTGGGAACCTTCCAGCTTTCCCAGACCGCAAGATGGCCAAGCGCAGGTGTTCCAATTCTTTCAGATGATGATACAGGAACAGAGGTAGCAGTAAGCCGAGCAGAGGCAAGAATTTTTGGCAGCACTGGAAAGGATGGCTGCACAGGCTACTATACCAGCCCAAGCACTAGCTCCAGTACCTCGAGCTAGAGTGGGATCAGTAAAGGATTTTATTCAGATGGGTCCGAGGCCGTACAAGGGCACTGAGAGCCCGGAGGAGACTACCAACTGGATCACTCATACGCAGAAGCTACTGGAGGTATCGTAGTTACCTACGGGCCTATGGATGACAGGTGTACGGACGCTTCTAGATGGTAATGCTCATCATTGGTGGAAATCCATGGAGCGCCAGTTGGGTACATACCAGACTTGGGAGCAGTTCTTGGAGTGCTTCGAGAGGAAGTACTTTCCGGACACCGTCAGAGATATATTGTACGATCAGTTTCTTCACTTGGAGCAGGGGAACCGAACAGTGGACGAGTATGATGTCGAGTTTAGTCGACTCAGCAAATATGGCGCTGCCCTGATACTAGATGACTTGGCTAAGGCTAAGAGGTTTCATCAAGGACTAACCCAGGAGCTACAACATTATACAAGCTCGCAGTCCCGAGTCTCTTATGTTGAACTACTGACAGAGGCCAGATTACAAGAAACCATTAGCAGAGGAAAGGGAGGTCAGCTGAGAACACAACAAGGATCAGCAAGGATACAGCTGGGAGTGGCAAGGATACAACATGGAGGACCTATCAGATGTTCCTTGGCACAGCAACATCAGTAACACAGAGCTGGACCGTACCAGATTCTGGAGAAACCCCAATATAATTATTGTGGGTGGATCGAATATATTTTGAGAGATTATCGGACCCGCTTGGGTCAGTGTATGAGATGTGGCTCCGGACAGCACCTGGTGAGAGACTGCCCAATGCAGCAGACACTTCCACCGCCAGTTTAGAGATTAGCGCTTCCAGCACCGAAGCCAACTCAGCAGATGACTGGACCGGGAGCACCTCGACCCCCGGCAGCAGAAGGATTTCAGAGAGGACCACTGCTACCTATCCAGGAGGATCAGTATACGAGGGCCAGACATGGACACCCGCAGAGGAACGGGCGAGCTTTTGCATTGGAGGTAGATGACATGGATCATGAGGTGGATGTCATAGCAGGTATTACTCTTTCTTTTACTTTTCTTGCTGTAACATTGTTTGATACGGGAGCCACCCACTCATTCATATCATCTAGTTTTATTGCCAAACACAATATTGCTTCTACACCTTTATCTAGTTGTGTTAGAATTCTTACTGGAGGAGGAGTTGTACCAGTTAGCCGAGTTTGTAGATTGGGCCCTATAGTGAGACGTGGCAGAGAGATGAATGCCCAACTCTTAGTCTTTTCGATGCCATATTTTGATATTGTGCTTGGAATGGACTGGCTAAGCAAGTACCACGCTTTCTTCGATTGTTTTTTAGGAAGCATTCTTTTTAAGGTACCAAGCCAGCCTGAACTTGAGTTTGCATGAGGTTCTACAAAAATCCTTGATGGTATGCAGCTCACTATGGACGATATTGTCTATCATCCTATTATTTTAGAATTTTAAGACGTCTTTCCAGAGGAATTACCAGGACTACCCCCAGACAGAGACGTAGAGTTATCAATTGAACTAGCACCCAGAGTAGCACCTATAGCATCGCATGTTTACAGACTGGCGAAGAAGGAAATGGATGAGCTGAAGGCATAG
Source organism: Iris macrosiphon (assembly GCA_036927795.1). Lineage (NCBI taxonomy): Eukaryota > Viridiplantae > Streptophyta > Magnoliopsida > Asparagales > Iridaceae > Iris > Iris macrosiphon. Next base: position 114,355,006 of record JAYESA010000008.1, on the reverse strand, counting down.
TTAAAACAGCTAGAGGAGAAAGGTTTTATCCGACCGAGTGCATCACCCTGGGGAGCTCCAGTGTTATTTGTACCCAAGAAGGATGGGTTAGTGCGTATGTGCATTGACTACAGAGCCTTGAATGCAGTGACTGTGAAGAACAAATATCCATTGCCACGCATTGATGACTTATTTGATCAACTCAGTGGAACCAAGGTGTTCTCGAAGATAGATTTGAGATCGGGATATCACCAGGTGAAGGTACGGAGGCAGGACATTCCGAAGACCACATTCAGAACAAGATATGGGTACTATGAGTTTTTGGTCATGCCATTTGGATTGACCAATGCTCCAGCGATCTTCATGGACTTGATGAATCGAGTCTTCCACCAGTACTTAGACCAGTTCGTGGTCGTCTTCATAGAAAATATACTTGTCTATTCGAAGAGCCACAAGGAGCACGAGAAGCATCTGTGGATTATTCTAGAGACTTTGAGGAGAGAGCAGTTATATGCAAAGCTCAGCAAATATGAGTTCTTCTTGGACAGAGTTTCATTTCTTGGGCATGTTTTTACAAGAGATGGTATTTCTGTTGATCCAGAGAAGATCTCAGCAATTGAGACATGGCCTGTTCCTAAATCAGCAACAGAGGTGAGAAGTTTTCTTGGACTTGCGGGATATTATCGACGGTTCATGGAGAACTTCTCAAGGATAGTAGCACCTATGACTCGTTTGACTTGTAAGGATCAAGAATTTATATGGACCGACGAGTGTCAAGCCGCCTTTGAAGAGTTGAAGAAGCGACTGACTACAACACCGGTATTGACTATTCCGTCAGGATCAGGAGGTTATGTGATCTACAGTGACGTATCAGAGAAAGGCTTGGGATGCGTATTGATGCAGCATGGCAAGGTAATTGAATATGCATCTAGGCAGTTACGAGTACATGAGAAGAATTATCCGACTCATGACTTGGAACTTGTAGCCGTTGTATTTGCTCTGAAGCTATAGAGATATTACTTATATGGGGAACAAGTGGAGATCTATACAGACCACAAAAGCCTCAAGTACGTCTTCATGCAGAAGGAGTTAAATATGAGGCAACATTGATGGCTCGAGTTGATGAAAGATTCAAGTTAGAGCTACATTATCATCCATGCAAGGCTAACGTTGTAGCAGACGCGTTAAGCCGGAAACCAGCAACTTACTTCTTGACAGCACAGAGGGAACTATTGGAGGACTTGCAAGAGCTTGGCATTGAAGTGATATTACCCGGAGCAGATGGGACACTAGCTGTCATAGCTGCTAACAATTTATTTAATTTTATTTTCCATTTCATCTCTCTAATGTATATATATAATTAATAATTTAGGTTGTACAAATTTCCAATTGCAAGGGAACTAGTCATATATGAATTTCTAATTTTGGGAGGGGTCTTGTGCATAAACCCAAACCCATGGGAGAGGCAGGAAGAAGAAACCAGCAGCAAAGGATGAGTCAAGAGCAACCTGGCTTCTCCTTCCTCCATCTTTATTTCCAAGGGAGGAGATGGCAAGCTCTCATCTCCTCTTGCATTTCCAACACCTTTAACTTTCCTCTACTTATGTTCCCAAATAGAAACTATTCAGAACCCAAAAACCCCTACTCCTATTACTGTTGCTACTACTATCTCTGCTGTTACTGCTGCCACCGCTGCAGGCTACCACCGTCGCAGGCTGCCGCCGCTACCGTCGCTACCGCCGTCGCTACTACCGCTGCTGCCACTGCCGCTGCTGTTACTGCTGCTGCTGCTGCCGCCGCTGCTGTCAAAGCCGCAGGCCGCCGCCGACGCCAACGTCGCCACCCCGCAGGCGAACGCCGCCACTCTTCGCCGGATACCACCGCCTCCTCACCGGACACGAATACCACAGTGTTTCCTCTCCTTCTTCCAAAGAAACCTAGGTATTCTATTTTTCCCAATTCCTTCTTCCAGAACTCAATTTAGGTTTTCCAGAATTCAATTTTAGATCCTATTAATCATTAACCTACTGAATTAGGGAATCAACGTCGACACTTGGAAGAACCCTAGAAATTCAGGACCAAGGCAAGTCCTCATTCATTTTCTTCTAATTTGGTTATACTATTTGTCTGGATTATTATTTTAAGTATAATTAAAATTGGAAACTCAAGTTGTTCCTTGATAATCAATCCCTATATTAGGACACCAAATAAATGCTTTGACATTATGTGATAGATATATTATATAATCATGTTGTGATATATAATTTGGAATATACACGTTCATATAAACAAAATGATAGTACATAGCTTTGTGTCATTATATTTATAAAGATCAAGTTGTAATCAATTCGGAGAATAAGAATATAAGTTAACGACATAAGAATCCTCGATTATGAATTGGAATAGTTTGGTATAACTTGAATTTGTTCGATTACTTTCTTTCGGTACGGACTCTAGTATGAGACACAATTTAAATGATGAAAAATTTAGATTTAAACACGATCATTTAAAACATTGATGACTCATATAGGTATGTGTATATTGGCTATATAGTGATACATTAGAAAAGTATATAGTTATGATATGTATCTAGGAAAGTTACTTCTATAAAGACATATGGAGATAGAAGTGATTACACACCATTTCGAAATTACGTATAGAATCTAGAATTGGATTATACTAATTGTATTATACGCAAGAGAAGAATTCTAAGACCTTATAAATAAACCTAGCTATATATATATATTGCTTATCCTTAAAATATAAGATTTACACTTTAAGGAAATATTTAGTACATATGATACTTGGATTTGTTAATAATTAATCAAGTCATTGAAAATATTGACACATGTTTTTGAATCATTATGTTCTGACATTTACCTTTGTTGTCTTGTAAATAGTTAGCGAATGGCAGAGCTAAGGTATATGACTAAATTAGTTAATTCACCAAGGTGAGAAGATTCCTTACCTACTTAGAAGATATTATTAATAATTGTGTGTATTCCGGTGTTGAGAGTTGCTCCACCGAAGGGGTCGGCGAGCCCGGTAATGCTAAGGAGGGTTGCTCCGGGTGGAAATTATAAATTGTTAAAAAATCTGGGAGCCAAAATACAAAGGAAATTCTGCCAAAATTTTTAAGAATTCTGGTAGTTAACCAATATTTCGATATTCTGAAATATCGCCGACATCCCAATGCCTAAACCCTAGATTCACACACTACAGGCTACTAGAGATTATACTTTAAATTAGGAACAACTAGTGGAAGTCTAAAATATACAGGACACGGACATAAGGGAATTAATCCAGACTATCTGATGATCTGCTCTGTGAAAGTCGATACCTTAAAATTGTGTGATTAAATGTTTGTACTCAAGTTTATATTTTGTATCACAATGGACATGCATCCCATTTTGAACAACGGTTAAGACAATACAGAGCAGAGACTCGACCAATAAGAAATTAGAATTAGGAATGATTGTAGTTTTAGGCTAGAAGCATTGGGCGGGGAAGAACAGCATAAATGACCACCTATGAAATTCTGCCACATAATTTTAAACTATGGCTGAATTCAGCAGTTTAGGCTCTCTCGTAAGGCCTTGCGAAGTGAGCGGGTGAGGCTTAGCTCACTTTATGTTGCCCATAAGGGGCTGGGCCGGATCATAACCTTGTGCCATCTTATTTTCAAGTCACCCTAATTATAAGTACACCTTCTTCGATCCAAAAGGAAAAACCATCGAATGGGTGGATTCAAGATTGGCCCAAAAGGGGCTAGGACAGATTTGTAACCCCGTGCTCTTCTATTCAAGTCACCAATTAATAACACACCTATCTCGAATTATAATACTCGAATAGGTGAATTTAAGATTAAGCCATGAGGGTAGGGCTGGATTCTAAGCACCGTGCCATTCAAGTCACACCAAAATCCTTCACAACGGGATTTGTTGGCGGGAAACTAGGTGAAGTGGTTATTTAAGGTTTGTTCTCCAAATTGTATCATCGTTTAGGAAATTGTTTATGTATTATGGTAGTGACATAGGATTTGTGATGATTGAATTATAGATACTATAGGAGAATTAGATTAGGAATTATTTAAGTCATGAATATCATATTATGTTATTCTCTTATTTCCTTTAACTATTGCTCTTTACTCTAATATCATATCTTTTATTGTTTACCGTTCTTGGCCGAGGACTTGCTTGTCGTTCTGACGACCTAGTATTGTTCACTAGGGAATGAAGAAGGAAATGAGGAAATGCTACCCCTCTACAACGTAGACGAGAGCGAGGAGTAATCTGCAAGTGATTTCAGAAATTATAGTACCTAGTAGTTGCAATTGTAATTATGTAACTTTAAGAAGGTGCTGTTGTAAGGACTTATCTGATTTTAATAAATCAGAGTATTTTGGTTTAGATATAATTGCCTAATTATTTCAGCATGACTTGTATTTTATTCTAAAAGACTTACAGGAGACAATCGCTGATACGAATGTGATAGTATTCGTATGGGGCGTAGCCTGGAGATGTAGTTATGTACCCAACTCACCGTATCTTGTGAAGCGGGGCGTGACACGTCTTTTAGTGGTGGCCCATGCAGGTCATGCTTTTAGGAAACCTAGGTAGGACCTGAAAATGAAGAACCTAGGATAAGGTGCAAGTCTAGTTATTACAGAGTATAGGTCAGGAATAAGAGAGCGCTAGACTCTTTAACCCATAAGAATGCCCTAAGATAGGAAAATATCAGAGACTAGAAAAGAGGGAGCAAAGGTATTTTAAGAAACTTTGGTTTCCTTATTATAATTTTTACTAAATTCTTATTTTGGTATAGGACATGGATCTTTTCCTTCCAAGCGTCTGGTGGGATGGAAGTGATCGCACACTCTTTGGCTATCAGCAATACGTAAGGGAATTATGGCATCTACCAGATTGGTATCACATACCCCTCTATGAAGTGCATTATGGTATCTTACGTCCCGTCATTAGAGATTTAGAAGATAGTGCTGAAGTGGACCATGAAAGAGAAATATATTATATCTACGTACGGGACCCAGAATATGAATATGATTATCCTAAGCTAGAAGGGTATGAAGGTACATTAACTGACTTCCAAGAATTTTATCCCGAAGCCATAATCCTTACTCAAGAATGGACCCGTATTATGGGAAAATTGGACTAGACATCGTATGTGTAAGGATCTCCTATCCATCAGGTGTCTTTTGTGAAAAGTAAGGTGTATGTGTATATGTATGGAAGTTAGTCAAGGAAGGAAATATGGGAATATAATTAGTCTTAAGTATGTGCGTATGCCTATGTGCAAGTAACTCTAGCAGCATATTTGTATCACATTTTGACTTTAAGTGAATGAATATGCTTTTTATGTACCTATATGTCTCTCTGCTTCCAATAAATTCTTAGGAATTTCAACATCTTTTCTATTCTTCAATCTCAGGATTATTCCTGAGAAATTGCATTTGGATATTTTCCGAAAAATGTCTAACCACGATCAATCCCACGCATCATCCTCGCAAACTCAGAAAGAAACCTCTATCGGAGATATGTATAAGTTATTCCAATAAATTCTAGAATCCAATAATCAGCGTGCAGATACGGCCTTGGCCACAACTGGCACGATATTGGAACATTTGCAAACATCTACCAACTCTAAGGATGGTTCGCTAAAGGATTTTAGGAACATGAATCCTCTAAGTTTAATGGAACGGAGAGCCCAATCGAAGCCGGGCAGTGGATTAGAACTATAGAAGGGCTATTAAGAGCAGCAAAGATCAGTTCTGAAGATATGGTGTCCATAATCCGAATCCAATTAGAAGACATCGCTGAGCACTGGTGGAGTGCTGAACATCCTGAGGATTCGGAAGATAAAGTAACCTGGGGTGAATTCAAAAGAAAGTTTGAAGGGAGATTTTTCCCAAAATCAGCTAGAATTGAGTTGGAACGATAGTTCACTCACTTGAAACAAGAAAAACTCACAATAGACGAATATGTTGTAAAATTCTCCAGACTTAGTCGTTTTGCTCCAAATTTAATAGCTGACAAGGAGACCAAAGTATCTAGATTCCTAGAAGGACTAGGGAGTCAGCTGAAAAGTAGAGTTGCGGCTTATCGTTGCCAAACTTATCCCGAGGTAACTGAAGCGGCTAGAAGTCAGGAAAGGATGCTAAATGAAGAACAACCACTTCGATCCCAACCACAGAAAAGGGCCTTGGAAATAGGAAATCCATCCTCAAAGCATTCATGGCAAGGATCGTCCAAAAGTTTCCAAACTAGTGTCTCGGGAGGACCAATTATTTGCCACTTTTGTCATAAACCAGGTCATATGAAGGCTGACTGCAGGAAATTCCTAGGTCTCTGTATAAAGTGTGGATCGGATAGGCATTAGACTGGCCAATGTTCACTACAACGGACTCCCGGATCAACGATACAAAACCAATACCAAGGATCATGGCCTCAATTTCGAGAAAACAATATCAGGCCTATATTTCAAGGAAATGGTCCCCGACCTTTGATACAAGCACCAATGCCTCAAGCCATGCTGACTTATGGGAATCAGCAAATACCATCCTTTGCACCTCAAACCTACCAATTCCAGCAAGCTCAGAGAACAAGCCAGCCTCAAACTGGGAAAAAGAAAAAGCAAGGGCAGGCGTTCATGATGAATACTAATGAGACAGAACTGGCCGAGAGGTGGTAACAGGTACTATTCTGGTTTCAACTTGTCCGGTATCAGTATTATTTGATTCCGGGGCAACCCATTCGTTTATATCATCAGCATTTGTAGTTCTTCATGAAATCAAATCGCAACCATTACTTAAAAATTAAATATTCTTACGGGTAATGGTACGGTAGAAATTAGTCGGGTCTGCGAAGCTTGTCCAGTTAAATTTGGTGGTGCAGCTTTCCAAGTAAGATTGTTAGTATTTCTAATAAACAATTACGATGTAGTGCTAGGAATGGATTGGTTAACCAAGACATTGGCAAGTATAGACTGTGGTCAAGGAAAGGTCCAGTTCCAGCTCACTAATGGAGAGCTATATGAATTTGTTCGAGATCAGAAGGAATTTGATGCTATGGAATTAGAAAAATTTGAACTACCAATTCAAGGAAGATTTCAAGAACTAGAAGAGAAACAGTTTCCAAGGATAGTAAAGGAATTCAAGGATGTATTTCCTGATGAATTACCAGGATTGCCACCAGATAGAGCAATAGAATTTTCCATCAATTTAGTGCATGGAACAACACCTATAGCCAAGAAAATATATCCAATGAATAAGGAAGAATTGGCTGAATTAAATAAACAAATAAAGAAATTATTAGCAAATGGATTTATTCAGCCCAGTGCTTCACCGTGGGGTGCACCAGTACTTTTCGTGAAAAAAAAAGACGGGACCCTACGATTGGTGATTGATTATAGAGCCCTGAATGAAGTAACAATCAAGAATAAGTATCCTTTACCCCGAATAAATGAACTATTTGATCAATTAGGGGAAGCTAAGGTGTTTTCAAAGATTGATTTAAGGTCTGGATATCGGCAAGTAAAGGTCAAGAGGGAAGACATTCAGAAAATTGCCTTTAGGACTCGTTATGGACATTAAGAGTTCCTAGTCATGCCATTTGGGGTAACAAATGCTCCTGCTATATTTATGGACCTAATGAATCGGATATTTTACCAATTTTGGATAAGTTCATAATTGTATTCATTGACGACATCCTTATATATTCAAAGAATGAAGAAGAACACGAAGAACATCTGAAGGTGATATTGTAAACCCTAAGGCAGGAACAATTGTACGCTAAATTCAGTAAATATGAATTTTGGCTAAGTCAAATATCATTTCTAGGCCATATAATCACCGGAGAAGGTATTTCAGTAGATCCAAAGAAGGTAGAAGCTGTTAAATCCTGGCCAATGCCAAAGTCTGTGGCAGAAATTCGAAGTTTCTTGGGATTAGGCGGATACTATAGAAGATTCGTGGAAAAAATTTCAAGAATTGCAGAACCATTAACTCGGCTGACCCGAAAGGAAGAGAAATTCAATTGGATAGAGAAATGCCAAACAGCTTTTAATGAATTGAAAGAAAGATTAATTTCAGCACCGGTACTAGCCTTACCGTCGGGATCAGGAGGATACGAGATATATAGCGATGCATCAGGAAAGGGGCTAGGCTGTGTACTGATACAACACGGAAAGGTTATAGCTTATGCTTCTCGACAACTGAAGCAGCATGAGAGGAATTACCCAGCTCATGATCTAGAATTAGTGGCTGTAGTTTTTGCACTCAAACTATGGCGACACTATTTATACGAAGAGAGAATTAAGATATATACAGATCACAAAAGTCTGAAATATGTGTTCACTCAGAAAAAAATTAATATGAGACAAAGAAGATGGTTGGAATTACTCAAAGACTTTGATATAGAATTAGAATACCACCCAGGAAAAGCAAATAAAGTAGCAGATGCCTTAAGCAGGAAACCAATGGCATTCTTCATGAATACCCCAAAAGAAATTCTCAAAGACCTAAATAAGATGGGAATTAAAGTAATATATCCAACATCAGAAGGATTATGGGAAAATTTACAAATACAGTCTTCTCTAGTAGACAGAATTAAGGAGGCTCAACAAGGAGACTTTAAACTCCAGAAAATATGGAACCAAACCGAGGAAGGACTCCAGACTGGAATAAGGAAGCATACAGATGGATCGTTAAGATTCGGAGATCGATTATGTGTACCCAATGGAAATCTAAGAACAGAAATCATGTCAGAAGCCCATAACTCGTAATATTCCATTCATCCGGGAAGTACTAAGATGTATAAAGATCTAAAATAGAATTTTTGGTGGCATGGAATGAAGCAAGAAATTGCTAAATTTGTGTCCAAATGTCTTGTCTGCCAGCAAGTAAAGGCAGAACATCAAAGGACAGCAGGTCTCCTTTAACCTCTTACAATACCTGAATGGAAGTGGGAACATATCACAATGGACTTCATGACCGGGCTACCTAAGACCCAAAGAGGTAACAATGCTATCTGGGTCATCATAGACAGACTTACTAAATCGGCTCAATTTATACCATTCCAAGTAGGATAACCAACCAAAGTACTAGCAGACCTGTATATGAAATAGATTATCAATCAATATAGAATACCGGTAAGTATAGTTTCAGACAGAGACACTAGATTTACTTCATATTTCTAGAAAAGTCTGCAAGAAAGCCTCGGCACTCAGTTAAAATTTAGTTCAGCATACCATCCACAAACAGATGGTCAATCAGAAAGGACAATTCAAACTCTAGAGGATATGTTGAGAGCCTGCACATTAGATTTTGGAGGATCATGGGACGACCACTTACATTTAGTAAAATTTTCTAATAACAACAGTTATCATACTAGCATCAAGATGGTGCCTTTTGAAGCATTATATGGGAGAAAATGTAGATCACCAATGTGCTGGACAGATGTAGGAGAAAGACAATTATTGGGCCCAGAACTAGTGACACAAACTGTTGACAAGGTTAAAGCAATCAGAAACCATTTGCAAGCAGCCCAAGATAGACAGAAGATGTGGGCTGATAAACATCGAAGAATGTTAGAATTTCAACCTGGCGATCATGCATTTTTAAAGATCTCGCCAACAAAAGGGACAATTAGATTTGGGACCAGAGGGAAGCTAAGTCCAAGATATATTGGACCATTTGACATACTAGAGAAAATCGGAAAAGTATATTATAAACTGGCCCTACCCCCAACACTAGAAGGGGTACATAATGTATTTCACGTATCTCAGCTACGAAGATATGTACCAGATCCAAATCATATACTAGATCATTCAGAAATCACTATCGGACCAACTCTACACGTCGAACAATGACCTGTTGAAATTTTGGATCATAGAGACAAAATACTCCGGAATCGGATCTTTCCATTAGTTCGAGTGGCTTGGAACAAGAATTCTCCAGGGGAATCAACTTGGGAAAAAGAAGAAGACATGCGAAACTAATTTCCATACCTATTTGCTAACCAAGGTTAGCTACTCTTTGATTTAAATTTCGAGAACGAAATTTTCTAAGGAGGATAGAGTGTCATAGCTGCTAACAATTCATTTAATTTTATTTTCCATTTTATCTCTCTAATGTATATATATGCAATTAATAATTTAGGTTGTGCACATTTCCAATTGTAAGAGAACTAGTCATATGTGAATTTCTAATTTTGGGAGGGGTCTTGTGCATAAACCCAAACCCATGGGAGAGGCAGGAAAAAGAAACCAGCAGCAAAGGATGAGTCAAGAGCAACCTGGTTTCTTCTCCCTCCATCTTCATTTCCAAGGGAGGAGATGGCAATCTCTCCTCTCCTCTTGCATTTCCAACACCCACCTTTAACTTTCCTCTACTTAAGTTCCCAAATAGAAACTATTCAAAACCCAAAAACCCGTACTCATATTACTGTTGCTACTACTGTCTCTGCTGTTACTGCTGCCACCGCCGCAGGCTACCACCGCCGCCACCGTCGTAAGCTGCCACCGTTGCCGCCGCTACCGCCGCCGCTACTGCCGCTGCTACTGCCGCTGCTGCCACTTCCGCTGTTGTTACTGCTGCTGCTGCTGCCGCCGCTGCTGTCGAAGCCGCAGGCTACCGCCGACGCCAACGCCGCCACCCCGCAGGCGAACGCCGCCACTCCTCGCCGGACACCACCGCCTCCTCGCCGGACACGAATGCCACCGTGTTTCCTCCCCTTCTTCGAAAGAAACCTAGGTATTCTATTTTTTTCCAATTCCTTCTTCCAGAACTCAATTTAGGTTTTTCAGAATTTAATTTTAAATCATATTAATCATTAACCTACTGAATTAGGGAATCGACGTCGACACTTGGAAGAACACTAGAAATTCAGGACCAAGGCAAGTCCTCATTCATTTTCTTCTAATTTGGTTATACTATTTGTCTGGATTATTATTTTAAGTATAATTAAAATTTGAAACTCAAGATGTTCCTTGATAATCAATCCCAATATTAGGATACCAAACAAATGCTTTGACATTATGTGATGGATATCTTATATAATAATGTTGTGATATATAATTAGGAATATACACGTTCATATAAACAAAATGATAGTACATAGCTTTGTGTCATTATATTTATAAAGATCAAGTTGTAATCAATTCGGAGAATGAGAATATAAGTTAAAGACATAAGAATCCTCGATTATGAATTGGAATAGTTTGGTATAACTTGAATTTGTTCGATTACTCTCTTTCGGTACGGACTCTAGTATGAGACACAATTTCAATGATGAAAAATTTAGATTTAAACAATCATTTAAAACATTGATGACTCATATAGGTATGTGTATATTGGCTATATAGTGATGCATTAGAAAAGTATATAGTTATGATACGTATATAGGAAAGTTACTTCTATAAAGACATGTGTAGATAGAAGTGACTACACACCATTTCGAAATTACGTATAGAATCTAGAATTGGATTATACTAATTGTATTATACGCAAGAGAAGAATTCCAAGACCTTATAAATAAACCTAGCTATATATATATATATATTGCTTATCCTTAAAATATAAGATTTACAATTTAAGGAAATATTTAGTACATATGATACTTGGATTTGTTAATAATTAATCAAGTCATTGAAAATATTGACACATATTTTTGAATCATTATGTTCTGACATTTACCTTTGTTGTCATGTAAATAGTTAGCGAATGGCAGAGCTAAGGTATATGACTAAATTAGCTAATTCACCAAGGTGAGAAGATTCCTTACCTACTTAGAAGATATTATTAATAATTGTGTGTATTTCGGTGTTGAGAGTTGCTCCACCGAAGGGGTCAGCGAGCCCGGAAATGCTACGGAGGGTTGCTCCGGGTGGAAATTATAAATTGTTAAAAATTTTGGGAGCCAAAATAAAAAGGAAACTCTGCCAAAATTTTTAAGAATTCTGGAAGTTAACCAATATTTCAATATTCTGAAATATCGCCGACATCCTAATGCCTAAACCCTAGATTCACACACTACAGACCACTAGAGATTATACTTTAAATTATGAACAACTAGTCGAAGTCTAGAATACACAGGACACGGACATAAGAAAATTAATCCAGACTATCTGATGATCTGCTCTGTGAAAGTCGATACCTTGAAATTGTGTGATTAAATGTTTGTACTCATGTTTATATTTTGTATCACAATGGACATGCATCCCATTTTGAACAACGGTTAAGACAATACAGAGCAGAGGCTCGACCAATAAGGAATTATTGTAGTTTTAGGCTAGAAGCATAGGGCGGGGGAGAACAGCATAAATGACCACCTACGAAATTCTGCCACATAATTTTAAACTCTGGCTGAATTCAGCAGTTTAGGCTCTCTCGCAAGGCCTTGCGAAGTGAGCGGTTGAGGCTTAGCTCACTTTATGTTGCCCATAAGGGGCTAGGCCGGATCATAACCCCGTGCTATCCTATTTTCAAGTCACCCTAATTATAAGTACTCCTTCTTCGATCCAAAAGGAAAAACCATCGAATGGGTGGATTCAAGATTGGCCCAAAGGGGGCTAGGCCAGATTTGTAACCCCGTGCTCTTCTATTCAAGTCACCAATTAAAAACACACCTATCTCGATTTATAATACTCGAATATGTGAATTCAAGATTAAGCCATGAGGGCAGGGCCGAATTTTAAGCACCGTGCCATTCAAGTCACACCAAAATCCTTCACAACGGGATTTGTTGGCGAAAAACTAGGTGAAGTGGTTATTTAAGGTTTGTTCTCTAAATTGCATCATCATTTAGGAAATTGTTTATGTATTATGGTAGTGACATAGGATTTGTGATGTTTGAATTATAGATACTATAGGAGAATTAGATTAGGAATTATTCAAGTCATGAATATCATATTATGTTATTCTCTTATTTCCTTTAACAAGTAGACGAGAGCGAGGAGTAATCAGCAAATGATTTCAGAAATTATAGTACCTAGTAGTTGCAATTGTAATTATGTAAATTTAAGAAGGAGTTGTTGTAAGGACTTATCTGATTTTAATAAATCAGAGTGTTTTGGTTTAGATATAATTGCCTAATTATTTCAGCATGACTTACACTTTATTCTAAAAGACTTACAGGCGACAATCACTGATACGAATGTGACAGTATTCGTATGGGGCGTACCCTGGAGATGTAGTTAGGTAACCAACTCACCATATCTTGGGAAGCGGGGCGTGACACTAGCCAACTTGCAAGTACAATCATCATTGGTAGAGAGGATTAAGGCAGCTTTGCCTACAGACGCCAGATTCAGGAGACTGAAGGAAAGGACAGAGGTCGGAGAGCAGACATGATTGCGCATTTATGAGGATGGGACATTATGATGTGGTGATCGTCTTTATGTTCTAAATGGAGAGATTCGACAGGAGCTAAGGACAAAAGCTCATAGTTTGATATATTCTATTCATCCTGGAGGTACCAAGATTTATCGTGATTTACGACAACACTTTTGGTGGCATGGAATAAAGAGAGAGATAGCTCATTTTGTAGCTAAATGTCTGGTATGTCAACAAGTGAAGGCGGAGCACCAGAGGATAGCAGGCTTATTGCAACCACTTTCAATTCCAGAGTGGAAATGGGAGCACATCACTATGGACTTCGTCACGGGTTTTCCCAAGAGTCCAAGTGGAAGAGATGTAGTGTGGGTGATTGTGGACCGACTCACTAAGTCAGCACATTTTATACCTTTTAGAGTAGGTCAGTCTACAGAAGCTTTAGCTGACTTATATATAAGACAGATCGTGAGATTGCACGGTATACCAGTCAGCATTGTATCAGACAGAGATTTGCGCTTTACATCGTACTTTTGGAGGAGCATGCAAGAGAGTCTTGGTACTCCTCTAAAATTTAGTACATCTTACCACACACAGACAGATGGGCAGTCGGAGCGTACTATTCAGACATTGGAGGATATATTGAGGGCTTGTATGTTAGACTTCGAAGGATCATGGGAGGACCACCTACATCTTGTGGAGTTTTCTTACAATAATAGCTATCAAGCGAGTATTCAGATGGCTCCATTTGAAGCACTGTATGGAAGAAAATGTAGGTCTCCTATGTGTTGGAGTGACATAGGAGAACGTCAGATTCTGGGACCTGAATTAGTGGTCAACACCGTAGAGACAGTAAAGAATATACAGGGACACTTGCGAGCAGCGCAAGATAGGAAGAAGCAGTGGGCAGACCTTCATCGTCGTCCCTTGGAGTTCAAAGAGGGCGATCATGTATTCTTGAGGATATCACCGACCAGAGGCACCATTCGATTCGGAGGGCACGGCAAGTTGAATCCAAGGTATATTGGACCATTTGACGTGCTAGAGAGAGTGGGAGAAGTGGCATATCGACTTGTGCTACCACCTTCACTTGAGGGAGTACATGGCGTGTTCCATGTGTCGCAGCTCAGGCGATATGTGGCAGACAGCAGTCATATTCTTGACCATTCGGAGATCACCATTGGGCCGAGCTTGTCATACCAAGAGCAACCCGTGGGAATCCTTGATCGTCGAGAGAAAGTATTGATGAACCAGTCTATTCCCTTGGTTCGCGTAGCATGGAGGCATGGCGCGCCAGGATAATCAACTTGGGAGCGCGAGGACGACATGTGCAAGCATTTTTCGAACCTATTCGCAGACCAAGGTATGAATTTACTTTGTTAATTTATATCTTATACCATCCTTAGCATTCTATAAGTTTGGTAGAATATAAAACCCCTATCCTAGAAATCGTATATAGCCTTTTAATTATTAATTAATAATTTAATTATAGTAATTAGTGGCTAATTAGGAGAAATAGATTTTTATTATTTTTTATTTTAGGTGTTGGTGCACTTAGGGTATTTATGGGACCATTAGGAATTTTTCCGAATTTATTTCATGTAGGGGACCACTTGAGCAGTTGCTAGCTTAACGGTGTGCATTAATATAAACCTAGAATTTTTCTATGAGTATATATATATATATATATATATATATATATATATATATATATATATATATATATATATATATATATATATATATATAAATGGAAAAAGAGTTATAAAAGAAAAGAAAAGGAAAAAAAAACAACAACAACAACTATTAATAACATTCTAACTACCAAACCAACTTAGCACTACCTATTTCCTTAGCATTCACAGCCGTCCTAGCAAAGTGCAGCACCCCTTAGCATATTCCCTAGCAAACTAACCAACACCACCCGCCCAAGTGAGCCACAACACAGCACAGCACCCCCCAGACCCGCGAACAAGCGGATTCCCCCTCCTTCCCTCTTTCATATATATATTCATATATAATTTTATTTCAATAAAACCCTAATCCTATAATCATCCAAACCCTTACTCTTTCCATCTAGACCTAGAGAGCGCCGCCACCGCAGCCGGTGAACCCCGCCAGGCCATCCAAACCAATCCCGACGACCGCGACCCCGCGCACTGCAGAATTCCGCAGCGAGGTACCTGTGTTCCAGAGTTGTTTTCCGTCGCCTCGCTCAACCAAACGCCACCCCATCTTCACCGGTATGCTCACCCCTTAATCCTCTTCCATATATGTGTGATAGTAGACCTCGAACAATGCGTAATCATAGGCAAAAATAGCGCCAAAGTTGGCAGAAGTAGACCAAATTCTGGGATCGCAGAAAACTACGATGATCACCCATATTTCCGAGTTCGTATCTCCCACCACAGAGATCTGAATTCGATGATTCTTTTTGGTATACATAGACCAATTAACCTAGTTTAATTTTTGTTAAATAACCCTAGATTATTAACTGCTGTAGACAGAATTAAATTCGTTAGAAAACCCCGCGAACCCACTTTTCCCAGATTTCTAAAAGTTGTGCAACGGAGCGCGCCCCCCAAACGGGACCACCCCGCCATGTACCGAGTGTACTAAACGGTGCGCGCAGTGTAACCAAACATGTGAGAGTTTGCAAAAAATGATTCGGACACGTGTGCGCGCCGAAATCAGCCCGTATCCGCGGACAAACCCCGTGCCATAACTTTTGCGAAAGTCGCGCGTATTTTGTGCACGCTCGTCATATTGCGACGAAACTTGCACCACTGGACTCGAGGTATCGCGCTGGTCCTGTGACCCAATTTTTATGCAATTCTGAGACGGTTGACCAAGTCGTCAATTGACGGGCCCCATAGTTGACTTTTTAGGCAAAATTTTGTTCGGCCTATCGGAATCCACATTTGGACATACCGTTGGGTTCGTATTGATATTTAGAGTTTGTTTGACCTATAATTTGTCCCATTTAGAGACTGTTACCTTTGGCACATTTTTCGGTGCAAAGTGGGCTACACGTGGACCCCACTTTTATCCGAAATTACCGTTTTGGACGAAAGTGAAGTGCTTTTTAGCTATTTTGCTCATTCCGAAAATGTTGGTGATGTCTATTTTAGCATCCGGAGACGTTTCTTCGGAGGCCTTAGTTCCAGATTCTGTGTCCTTGATATTTGGGCGCGTACACTTTACAGATTTCTTGCCACACAAGTATACCTTACCATTGTACTGTATTTATATTCCATATGATGCATGCATATTTATTTTTGTTTATTTAGTTCATTTATTTTAATTGCTATATAAATTGCGCGTCCAAGGAAACTTGGGTGCAACGACGGTGTCGTCGTATTATGTTTTTATTTATGTATATGCATTGGACCTACTTTATGAGACTACCCCATCTTCATGAGGCATTTATGTTTCATTAGCCATGACACTATTCTTACATGAGTGTGAGTCATATGTAGGACACGAACTTGCGTACTCGGCTGGCTACTAGTACGTATAGGTCGTACGACGGATAGGGATAACTGCCAAAAGAAACTTTGCATGATAGTAGACCTGGCGGTTATTAGAGGTATTATCGTGTCATGGACATGACATGCTTAGAGCATTGGGTGGAGAGAACAACAAGTACCGCATTTGAGCTCCGTTGTACGTTTTCTCTTGTGCGCTCGGATTCTACGCCGGAGATACGGGTGGTGATGACCACTATATATTATATACTATCAGGCGGGCCACCGGCGTTCAAAAGATGACATACCTTTTAGGCCCCTGGATCTCCAATAGAGAACCATGCCAAATCCTAGTTTTCAGCCAGATAGCTCACTTATGGGGAATGGTGTTCTTAACTGCATTTACTTAGACGGTTAGGCGACCCCATTGGATGTTTATATTTTAGTACATTATTGGCATATTTATATGTATCTTGTTACGTCCCTCTGAGGACCTGGTCCCTTTCCAGATATAGATGAGCAAGAGTATCCGCAGGATTATGGACCTGGACCTGACGCTACCTATCAGACAGAGGAGGTTTTACCTTCGGATTATATGTGATTCATTGCAACTGTTTAGAGATTCTAGTTGCTATTCTTTTTGAGACATTTATTCATATATTGGAGTTTATTCTCTTCTCTCTTCAGTAGTTTATTATAGTCGATTTGCAGTGGATTTGTTTTCATCTGACTATCATACTTTGAGATTTCTTATTTGAGACTGCTTCTTTGATATTCAGTTATTGATTTCCATTTATCTATTATTTATGCTGTAGATGAGATATAGATTTGCGTGTGACTTGTTGTGACAGTATATTACCACTGTGGATTGGATATTCATGTACAGCGTATGTGTGTATATGCTTTCCATATATTGAAGTTCGTATACATACGGCTGGCGTGTTACGTATTCCTAGTCCTACTTATTTTGGGACTGGGGCGTGACAAGCTACATACTTCTATCATCCATATGTGTAGAAAGTAGCATAAACATCTAATATCGTCATGACATATAGGCCACATGAAGATTCTGTCTTTATTGTTCCACCTACTCGCAACGATCAGCGTCAAATAGTCTTCGGTTGAATGCGGAATAGACCAATTATACAAGTAGAATCTCACGAGTCTGATGTTGGAAAAATGCAAATCCACAGATATAGCCCACAGGATTTAAAGATTATGCAAAACATGGGTTATGATTTGAAGTTGAAGCAAGGCCTCAATTATGGAAAAGGCAGACGAATACCGTTGCATGGTGATCCTTACTATCAACGAACTCATTTTGGGTTAGGGTATACCACATCTCTTGTAACTCCAAATAGCTTTGAATCAAGTGATGAGACCATTTTCTCTTCTCAAGATGATTTCTCATCCTCCTATTCAGATGATAAATTTGAACTGGGATTATCAGTAAATATGGTGTTGACAGATTCTCTGGAAACGGAAGAACAAGAATCTGAACCATTTGAAAATGAATCTTGGGCACAATAAATGGATACACAATGGGAACTCTGGTTCGAACAAAAAGAACCACCCACTGAAGACAAGGTTATCCAAGTTAATGTTGGGGATAAATTTTCACCAAAGCCGATATTTATCAGTAATAATCTTTCTGAAGAAGAAAGAGAAGAAATGATCCAGCTGATAAAAGAATATATCGATGTATTTGCTTAGAATTATGAAGATATGCCAGGTCTTGATCCAAAAGTGGCTACCCATAAACTCAATATATTGTCTAATTCAAAGCCGGTAAAGCAACAACAACGCTGGTTCCGTCCCGATATGATGGATGCCATTGAAGCTGAAATTAAAAAATTAATAGCCTATGGGTTCATCCGGGAAAAACAACATCCTAATTGGGTCGCTAATATTGTCCTAGTTATGAAGAAAAATGGAAAAGTACATGTTTGCATCGACTTCCGAGATCTAAATGCGGCATGCCCTAAAGATGAATTCCCTCTTTCCATTACAGATGTCATGATCGATAATACGTATGGTTTTGAGCACTTGTCTTTCATGGAAGGATTTTCAGGATATAATCAAATTAAAATAAATCCTGAAGATAAGAAGCAAACTGCTTTTCGTACACCATTAGGTGTATATTGCTATACCGTCATGCCTTTTGGATTGAAGAATACCGGGGCTATATATCAACGAGCTATGAGTAACATATTCTATGAGCATTTACGCAAAATGGTAGAATATTATGTAGATGATATTTCTGTCAAAAGTCGCCTCAAGGATAATCACATTCAAGACTTGAAGACAATATTTGATTTGATGCGCCAACATCAACTCAAAATGAACCCTACAAAGTCCTTTCTTGGTGTATCCAGTGGCAAATTTTTGGGATTTGTTATTACTGCAAAAGGCATTTAAGTTGACCCTGATAAAGTAAAAGCTATCTTAGAAATGCGACCGCCCCGTAATCTCAGAGAACTTAGGGGATTTCAGGGTCGTATAGCTTATATCAGGAAATTCATATCCAATCTCTCTGGAAGATGTCAACCTTTTTCTCGTCTAATAAAGAAAGG
The DNA here is from genome assembly GCA_036927795.1 of Iris macrosiphon. Classification (NCBI taxonomy): domain Eukaryota; kingdom Viridiplantae; phylum Streptophyta; class Magnoliopsida; order Asparagales; family Iridaceae; genus Iris; species Iris macrosiphon. The sequence continues at coordinate 114,335,645 of JAYESA010000008.1, read as the reverse complement.
TGTATCATTTGTATGGGACGAAGCCTGTCAACAAGCGTTTAATGACATCAAATGCTATCTTACTAATCCTCCAGTTCTGGTGTCTCCTGTCATAGAAAGACCATTTTTGCTGTATGTTCGAGCAATGTATCATTCTTTAGGGGCTCTCCTCGCATAAAAGAACAATGAGGGTCATGAACAGGTTATTTACTATCTAAGCAGGATGATGGTCGGAGCAGAACACAGGTATTACCCAGTGGAAAAAGAATGCTTGGCCCTAATGTTTGTCATTCAGAAGATGCAACATTACGTGACAGGCCAAACTATTAATATCATATCTAGAATCAACCCACTTTGGGTATTGATGAATAAGCCAAGTATTCTTAATTCCCTACTCGCGACTTGGGCAATGCTATTAACACCATATAATATGGTGTACGTACGTCCCTCAAAAATCTATGAAAGGTCAAGCCTTGGCTGATTTCTTAGTTGCCCATCCAATTCCAGAAACCTCAAAATTATATGATGACCTTTCCGACGAAGTTGCATAATGTAATTTGGCAATGGAAGGTGATACATGGCAGCTATTCTTTGATGGTGCTTCCAGAACTGGTCCCAAAGGAAATATGGTTTCAGGGGTAGGGATTATTCTGGTAACTCCTGATAAACTCGTCATTTATCGAGCGTATTCTCTTAGTGAATCATGCTCTAATAATGTGGCAGAGTATAATGCTCTATTAATTGGGCTTCAAGTTGCTGAAGAATTGGATATTGAATACTTGGAAGCTTTTGGTGATTCTCAGTTGATCGTCAATCAGGTCAGAGGAATATATGAAGTCCGCAATCCAGATCTTATTCCTTATCACCGAACAACAATCGAGATAGCAATGTCTTTTAAAGGATTCTTCTTAGAACATGTTTCTCGATCTCAAAATTTGGAAGCTGATGCTCTGGCCAGTCTAGCTGTAGATCTAGCTATTCCTGTAAGAAGGCAGAATTCGGTGATCCTTCTTAACAGAGATTTATTTTGTGTGAAAAATAATTTTCACATAAGACGCAGCTATGTTATAAACACGGTTCCTCCTAAGAGAGATTGGAGAAGTCCCTTTATAGACTTCGTGTCATATGGAATCTTACCAGAGGATCCTAAAGAAGCAGCATCTATCAAAAGACGATCGCTACATTTCTATTTTGATGCTTCTTCACAAAGTTTGTATCGCCGAATATATGATGGACTATTATTACGATGTCTCTCTGGTGATGATGTAAGACGGGTTATCCGAGAAGCTCATGATGGAGTATGTGGAGCACATCAACCCGGTCCTAAGTTACAGGATCGTATCAGGAGGATGGGCTACTACTGGCCTACTATGATTGCAGATGCCGTAGAATATGCAAGAAAATGCAAAGCTTGCCAAGTTCATGCAGATTTTATACATCAACCTTCTGAATATTTACATCCTACTATTTCATCATGGCCCTTTGAAGCATGGGGTATGGATATCATTGGTCCTATTCATCCTTCATCTTCTAGAGGACATCGGTTTATATTAGCTATCACTGATTATTTCTCCAAATGGGCGGAGGCAATTCCTCTTGCTGAGGTAAAGACATCCAATGTGATCAGCTTTATCAAGCATCATGTAATTTATCGCTTTGGGATACCCCTAAGGATAATTCATGACAATGGGCCTCAATTCATCAGTCAAGTGTTTCACCGATTTTGCGATAATAATCGGATACAAAATGTGGCCTCAATAGCATATAATCCTGCTGCCAATGGTTTGGCAGAAGCCTTCAACAAAACCATTATCAAACACTTGAAGAAATTTGTCTCTTCAAACAAAAGAGATTAGAACGAAAAATTGGAGGAATGTCTGTGGGCATACCGCACAACCGTACGAACACCAACGGGTTGTACTCCATTTTCATTAGTTTACGGGTGTGAAGCAGTTCTCCCTATTGAAATTCAAATTCTATCACTCAGAATAGCAATAGCTAATGAGCTGACTAAGGAAAATAATGATCGTTTAAGACTTCAAGAGCTAGAAGGGTTAGACGAAAGACGCCTTCAAGCTCAACAGCGCATTAAGTTCTACCAAGCACGCATCTCCAGAGCTTTTAATCAAAAAGTGAAGGAAAGAGTATTCAAAGTTGGTGAGCTAGTTTTAGCTGTAAAGAGGCCAATGATCATTACACATAAAAGTAAGGGGAAATTCCAGCCCAAATGGGAGGGCCTTTATGTGATTGAAACAACATTTTCAAATAGCGCTTACAGATTAGCCAAGCCTAATGGAGATTTGATAATGGCTCCTATCAATGGCAAATTTCTAAAGAAGTATTATGCTTGATCTTCCTTGTTTAATGGAGTATGATAAAGATTTTATTCTGATGATACTACATACAAAGATTAGTTGAATCATATTCTATCATGTTCATATAACCTCTGAATAGATATGTTTAACTAATTTGATACTTTAAAACCTATCATATCCATATTACCTCTGATAGTGTTTTGTATACAAATTTAGTTGGATAATATTCTATCATGTTCATATAACCTCTGAATAGATATATTCAGTAAAACCAGTTACCGAAAGTATATCATGTCCATATTACCTCTGATATCACTTTTATCTTAGCCTATCATTTATATTTTAATAATAAGTGATGGGTCCACAGAGTCAGAAAATGTGTCTTCATTATTTCCGAGAGTTACATGGTAAAGAAGGAGCAAAAAAGTACATAATCCATCATTGTGGAGGAGCAGTTAAATCACGAATTTGTTGTGCTAAAGCAGCCATCCTTTCGTTCCTGGAGTTTAAAATGTTGGTGCGAGCCAGTTCCAATCTTGCTTCGTCATTGCTCAAGAGAGATAGTTCAGACAGAGAATCAACAAAACTTGCATGGATGACACACACATGTGTCAAGTTCTGTTGAGCCGTATTCACTTGGCCCTCCAATACATCACGAACTAGCGATGCTTTGAGAAGCCTCTCCTTTGTTTGAGCAAGTTCAGCTTCCAGTTCTTGAATCCTCACTTCATATCCCTCACATTTGGCACGAAACTGAGCTAGCTGAGGAATACTCTCCACCAATATTGCTTGCTCTTTCTCCATCTCTTGTTGCTATTCCAGGATGGATTTGTTTAAGATTTCTGCAGTCTGAGCAAATTCTGAACTTAGAAAGTCATACTCAGCCTGAACTAAGTCATTGATGCTGCCTCTGGATAATTGCAAGTATTCGTTAATGGGTTGTTCTAAACCATTAACCATTTGCTCTAATGCATTAGCTCTGTTAGCGTCATTAAAATTTCTAATTTGTGCTATAGTGAGCGTGGAGGACGTCTTCAAAGCATCAAAGCCTAGATTCTTCTCTAGCACTATGGATATTAATTCTTTTAAAGTGAGGTAGAATATGCTAGTGTATTGTTCAACTAGCATAGCAAGACTCGGATGGAAGTTGGGAGTGGCCACAATATCAGTAAATCTCCCTTCTGGAATGACTGCAGAAGATGTTATCACAGTTGTTGCTTCAACATATGGCACAACAAAAGAAGAGACACCAACAACAGTTGAAGTTGTTGGCATGCTCGACGAAGGAGGCACAGTCGAGGTGGTTGGTTCATCCACCTCTGATTCTAATTGAACCATTCCTGGCAGGATTATATCTGAGAATCTTGCATCAACGGTTTCAAGATACACTTTTTCGACAGCGGTCACAGTTGTTTTAGTAGCTGGATCCGCAACGAAAGCAGAGGTTGTTTCAACTCCGCCTTCCCCAAAAATGTCTTCGCCTGAAAATAAGATTAGAGAATGTTAATATCAATTTGATGTTAAATTTTCCTGAGAAAAAGCGTAAAGACAATATTTACCTATGGCCGATGGTATGTATATTACGTCTGCAGCCTGTATAGCTAAATCATTTTTTAATGATATTAAACAAGCTATCATACCTGGAGAGGAAGGTACACCAACTGACGCTTAAGGGTCGTCATCCCAGTCATCACCCAAATCTACTCGAGGTTCATCAGGTGGAATCTCGCTTGAAATATTTACAGATGAAGGAGGGGCTAGTCCTATTATTTGTCTTGTAAAAGGTATAGTAATTATTAGAGAGCTCGGCCTCGAAGGCGATATAGAAGCATTACCAGCAACGGTGGTAGATATAATTACGGCAGTAGTCGTTGGCAAAGAATCTACTGTGGAGGCCCCTTCTTTAAAAGGCGAAGGACGATGAGGGGATATAGGATCCCTAATCATAGAATCATCTCTAACAGGGAAAACAATATGTTCACTCTTTGAAGAGGACCCCTTGGTGGAAGTCCTTTTAGGACCTTTAGTAGTCTGCTTCTTCTTACGAGGGGAAGACTCTTTCTGAGTAGAAGCCTTTCGTTTATTAGAAATTATGAGAGGCTCTGCTGGTGGAGATGTTACGCCTCTCGGTAATATCAATAAATAATTATCTGCCCCAGTAGTTTTATCACCTTCATCAGAGGAGACAGATGGTATCTCGTCTCTTCCAGTGGATTTATGGGAGGGCATTCTGAAACTTCCATATACATCAAAATCACGATGGAAGGTATTAATGGACACATAAAACTGTGCGTATGAATGAAGAATGTGCAATTCCATTGAGAAAGAAGTCGCAGGTACAACAAAGGTTGCTCCAGTACAACCCATGATGAAATAACGCCATCCTCTATCTCCATCAATAAGCCCACCTTTGAATTTAAAGATGGTAATGGGATTTCCCACGTGCAACTGATCATATCTAAATTTTTTGGCGTAACGGCTAGGCAGATAAGGTTCCAGATAGCAGTGGTCCTCACTTCTGTACAGCAGGTGTGAAGGTCTAATATAGACCAACTAGTAAAATGCTTCAGGAGAAAGAATAGACTTCCCCTGACCTATATCATAAAGTTTAGTCCCCTGCTGATTAATATGTACAAGGGGAACAAGGCAAAAAAAAATTCAACTATGGGCAAATTTTAGTGCTAGTCGACAAACTATGACGCTAGTCACATTCCAAGAAAAATTCTTGTAATTCAACAAGAAGTTATTTCCCGAACCACTGGCAGATCCGGGAGACATCACTCTGGTGTTATGAAGGATTAACCATCCCATCAGATATAAGAATGGTAATTCCACTCTGGGATATCCTTCGCGCTGAGTGGTATTGGCCAGCAGTCCATCAGTAATATCCCTCAGGCCAGCTTGTATCCTGTATACCATGGCAGGGAGTAGGCCCAATCTTGCTCCAAATACCAAACGTACTGCGGGCCATAGGGTGTTGCGATGAATACGATCTGCAGACGCAATGTCAGGCACCACCCATCGGCATAGCCAAATAGAAAGGAAGCCAGCCAGTTGAGCTTCTTTTGACAGAGGCTTTCGGCAATGCCTCATATAACTGTAGGCTTTGGTCCCTGCAGGATAACTATCTATATCTTCATTAAGAACACAATCTGGAGCTTCTGCATCTTTAATAAGGTCATCTATTGTGTCGGCATAAAGAATACTTAGAGGATTCAAAGGTTTGTCATTGCCATCCACAACTTTGTCCTGCTTGGCATTTCTTGCCTGATGGAAGAAAAGATAAGAGACCCATTTGTTAATATGAGCTAAATCAGAAGGCTCTCTATAAAAAGTGGTGCATGCAAGATAGTGGCTCATTAGTTCTTGGTATACAGCCACTACCCGAGGGTTGGTATCCTTCAACTCTCTATTTGTGGGAACGTATTCTTCATAGGAAGTGTCTCCAATTGGCAGTTTTGAGATATCGGCCATCTCATGAAGTGCTAGGCCCAACTCACCTATTGGAGTGGCAAAAGTCCCAGTAAACTAGTTATATCGTTCCATCAAAGCTAAGAATAAATTTGTCTTGATAGGCAGCCCAACACTAGTAGCACTGATAGCATCAAATAAGTTGATACTTTCTAGCTCCATTTAAAAGTGCTTCAGGGCCCATGCAGTTAATCTGGCCTATCGAAGATTGTGAGGGTTAAGCCATCCACTGGTGCGAGGGTTAACCTTGGTATATACTCCTCCCAGCCCCATAAATTTATTGCAGAAAGTTGCTATTTGAAATGGCTGGATCAAAGAAGAGTCATCATTAGGGACGCTGCCTGGTAGTAAACCTCTGAAGGGCACAATAGAACCTGAGGGACTACTTACGAAGGATCCTTGGTCTAATCTTTTCTTATAAAAGATCTTCCCTGGCTGGCCGTGAAGATCAGGAGTCACAGTCCATGCCATCCTTCTGGTATGTGTGGCATGAAAGAATGAAGAAATGGGGTAGTCTCTGAACATCTTCGGCAGGTACATAACAGTGCCCTCAACAGAAAATACTCAGTCTTCCTTCTTGGGCTTTGTTTGGGATTGCTTATCAATAGCATCTCCAAATAAGAAAGCTGGTTTCTTATACTCGGTTCCATCTATGTATGTCAAGGGTTCCCCGCTGATCATAGTTAACAACATTCTTTCTCCTTGGGCCAAGATCAGAGTTCCCCTTTCTATAGGATACTCGTTTCCAGAGATGGAGAAAGTTACATGGGACAAGTCCTCCAAGTAGTTAGAATTTAACATTCCAGCAGCAGAACCCATTACTTCAGCCAGAGGGGGGATCTGTAGGTCCACTACAAAAAAAGCAAGAGAATAAGTCAGCTTTACGCTGGAATTTACTTTCAGTGCATAAAATGTAAGGTGCTACATTCTTGTAGTATACGCCAAATTTAACAGTCTGAGTTTTTACGCCTGATTGTAAATTATGGAGTTTTACGCTGGAATTTACTTTCAGTGAGTAAAACATAAGGTGTTACATTTGACAGTCTAATTTTTTACGCCAGACTATAAAATATGGAGTTTTACGCTGGAATTTACTTTTAGTGCATAAAATGCAAGGTGTTACATTTGACAGTCTGAGTTTTTACGCCATATTGCAAATTAAGCTAGAATTTACTTTCAGTGCGTAAAACGCAAGTATACGCCAAATTTAACAGTCTGAGTTTTTACGCCTGATTGCAAAATATGGAGTTTTATGCTGACACATTAAAATATGGGCGTATTGACAAAATAAATTATCTCTGTGCATCATCTTCCTCGAAGAGTACTCTGAGCACAAAAGTTAACTTTGCGCATATACGTACAACGTGTGCGAAGGGTTTTTATTTCTCGAAGTTTTACCTGTGATGTCAGGTGCACAGCTAGACAGCGAAGCACTTCGTTCAGAACGAGGCTCGCTTGGCCTAGTAGGAGCCGCTCGTGCTTGAGCAGATGAGCGAGATGATGAAGCGGCTTGCTTTCCTTTAGCGGTGGAGGTCTATTTTGGTATCATGGCAGAAAAGAAGGGTTTTTCAGAAAGAGATGAAGGATTTTTCAGAAGGAGATGAAGGGTTTTTCTCTCTCATGACCTAGGCCTATTATAGAGTTCAGATTACTCTTCGAATCCTTAACCAAATTTGATTTTATCATAATTAGTTATGATTTGGGACCAAGTCAGCAGATAATTTTAAAAGGAAGACAGATAGTCATGCCGCGTAAAGGATCTATCTATGAATTTACGCACAGAGTAAAGATCCACGCGCAGAGCAAGGATCTATGAGTTTATGCCCAGATGCTACAGATCTATAATTTTATGCTCAGATGCTACAGATCTATGATTTTACGCTCAGACGCTACTAATCTATAATTTTACGCTCAGATGCTACAGATATATGATTTTACGCTCAAACGCTACAGATCTATGATTTTACGCTCAGACGCTACGGATCTATGATTTTACGCTCAGATACTACGGATCTATGATTTTATGCTCAGATGCTACAGATCTATGATTTTACGCGCAAAACAAAAATCTTAAATTACACGGACAGATCAGATAGCAGAATACGCGTATATATTGATAATCTGAGTTTTACGCTCGAGAAAGCCAATTACAAGAGTTTACACAAAAAAATGCTCTTTTAGTTTAAGAATCAATATCTTTTGATTCCATATTGTTTACAAACATTGCAAGGGCCTGAAATACGCAAATATCAGCGTTTACAAACAGACGACGAGTATTCAGTAACTTCTCTTCTTCTTCAGTCAAGAGGACTTCATCAGACGAAGGGCCAAGGAGTTCCCTGAAAATGTCTGTCTTTATTGGAGATGACTTTTCTTCCTTGGCCATTGGCAGTTCATTCAAAGTTTGGCCGGGATCTTTTACATCTAGTTCAAGGATGGCCTGTTCGGCGGACATTTCTTGCCCTGTCTCGAGAATCTCTCGAGGAGCCATTTTTGAAGATGATGTTTGGAGTAGTCAGACTGTTCTTCGTATATAAAGGGGAAATGACGGTTCATAATTCTCTGTGACTCCTCGTCAAAACAGCATGATGATTTAATTTTTAAAGACAATTTAATGCTAAAAGAATTTTTACGCCTCTTCCTTTATGCGTAAAAGTTGGAACGTGACTGGATGCATATTTATCAGAGTCTGCATAAAAATTACTCAAGCGTGTTGAAGCTGCGTATTACCAGACTTCCTCACAGCAACATGGCAAATCAATAGTGTGTAAAAGAAGACAAGTTTATTAATCATGATTATATATGATGGAAATCTATTTTTTACAAAAGATTTTTTATTAATATTTAAGATCATGATTACATATGATGGAAATCCATTTTTTACAAAGGATTTTTCATTAATATTCAAGATTACGATTACATATAACGGGAATCTACTATGCTAGGTTCTCGTCTGATGGAGATCTTCATTTCTTCTTCTACAGCACTTCGTCAGCTCCTATACGCCGGGTGCCAAGAAAATGGTGAATGGAGGGAGGATACAAAACTGGGCCTGTTTAAATTATTCAAGCCCACCCCCCCATACGTCATCGGCGGCCATACTTAAATTGTGATTGGGATTCAGACCCAACACAATACTGGAAGACACGGCCAAGCTGTACCCCAGGATCCAGCTTCATAATAGAGAAAAATACAGCTAGCAAGCTGTGTGGTCTAATGCGACCCTTCCTCTCTCTTTAAAGAATTGCCATATAAATCGCTGATTATCTCGAGCAAAGAAAGCTATGATATCCCTCCATGGTCCATCATCGCAGAGAATATTTGCTCGAAGACGTCTCTTTTTATGGCTCCTTATATGCTGGAAGAGCATAATCTTCTTCTTTCTCAGTTCATCCCAATGAATCTCAGCAGTCATATTTGTGGTGAAGGAAGTATGGAAAATCAAGTTTATTTGCTTGCCCTTATATAGGCAGAAAAGAATACACGAATTCCAATGACTCCTTAAATATAGCCAAAAAATTAGCCTTGAAGAACGAGTCAAATTTGACCATTTCTTGCTTCATTCAAAGTATTTTAAATTATGAGGAATTTGAAAACTTTGAAGGGGGTCCTGTAGAAGCATAAAATATATCGAAGAATTGTCCGCATATTTTACAGTAAAAACCTCCAACATACATGAAGTCCCTATCCGCGTAAAACAGAGCTTCAGAGCTGTCCGTGTAAAACAAAGCATTAAGGCTGTTTGACGTAAAATAGAGCTTCAGACCTGTCTGCATAAAACAAAGCTTCAAGGTTGTTTGGCATAAAAAAGATCTTCAGAGCTGTCCGCGTAAAACAGAGCTTCAAAGATGTTTGGCGTAAAGTAGGGCTTCAGAGTTGTCTGCGTAAAGCAGAGCTTCAAGGCAGTTATGCGTAAAATATTGCTATACCTTTCTGCATAAAGTTTAAAATACATTGTTTTAATGCAGCGTAAAGTGGTACGAGGAACTCTTCATATTCCTCGAATAAATTTGTCAGTCAAATCAGTGAACCTGACATCTGACAAAAGTACTGCACGGCTGTGATGATGATTTTGCACAGAGACCCAGGTTGTCGTTTTGTGACATATTTTTGATACAATTTTTTTTATGCATTCAAAAAAAGAAAAATGGAGTCTTCTGAATACCCTGCCTATTCTACATTGATAGAAATAAGTTTTTACGCTCAAGACAAGACAAAATCAGACGACACGTCAAAAGCTATTTTCTGTACAGAGATTGAGGCATATCTCTGCATTTAAGGCACAAGATTTAGGCATATCTCTGCATTTAATCCACAAGATTTTGTTCTATTTTTAAAATTTGTTATGACTGGGAAAGCTAAGACTGGGACTAATACGCTCGCATCACTATCCTTGTATTTTATGCCAACCAGACTATTTTCAACTACATGAGTACGCCGTATGCTATCTCCTCGAAATATGCCAACTCGGCTATATTTGCAAAGGTACGTTGATAAGGCTACTTAGCCCAGAATATGCTCAAGACCTCAATCGTGAAGGATAATTGGCTATTTTACGTTGGTTATCTATTATTCATGAAATTATCAAGTTTTACGCAGGGGAAGTTACCTACGTGGCTTGCATGCCATGATCTTCGAGAAGCAGTTATACGCGTTACTTTATAAAGGAATACGTGTCATACGCAGATTGAGAAGATTATTTGAACGTGGGTAGCAGTTGTCATAACCGCAGCATAAAAGAGACAATCTTCTTTAGAGTTTGGCCTTTTACGCCAACAAGACAATCATTTGGCTTTTACACCAACAAGACAGTTATTTGGCTTTTACGCCAACCAGGCAGTTATTTGATTGATCTCAAGTTTTACGTAGGGAGCAGTTACCTACGTGGCTTGCATGCCATGATATTCAAGAAGAAGTTATATACGTTAATTTATAAAGGGATACGTGTTATACCCAGATTGAGAAGATTATTTGAACGTGGGTAGCAGTTGTCATAATCGCAGCGTAAAGGAGTCAATCTTCGTCACAGTTTGGCCTTTTACGCCAACAAGACAGTTATTTGGCTTTTTACGCCAACCAAGCAGTTATTTGATTGATCTCTATAAATAGAGACCCCTGGTCACAGGGTAAAGGGACCGGAGTGTGTTTTCTTTTGGCTGACAACTTTGAGAGATCAGAGGCAGAGGAGAATACTGAGTTTTGGCTGACAACTTTGGTAACATGAATTTGATCCTACTTGCAACTTTTCTTTGGCCGACTTTTGCCTTTAGTTCAAAGAAAGTTTGAATCTGCTTCTACAATACTTCTTCATCATCGTGTAGTCCAAGGAACAAAGTGATCGACCGCAGATCAGACTTTTATAGCAATACTTCCCCATAATCATTTTATTGTACTTAATATCCTCGTATAGGATTACTTGTACTTTTCTCTTTTCTCGTTTGTAAGCAAAAGTTTCGCATAAACCTCTCTTTTGTTTATCCAAACACTAATGTATATAAAAACTAATATATATAGGTACATACTTACACTAACAGTTACTCCTATACACAAGCACAAACACACACATCTAGTAGCATTAAGTCAAACACTTGACATGCACATTTGAGATACTATATGATACGTTCTCAATTGAGATGCCAAAACTCCCAATTCTCTGTAATTACTATTCATACATATCATAATTATCATAATACAACTAAAGTAACTTGTTACAAAGGAATTTGAAGAGTAATTACACAAATCACCCAAAATGAATCCCGTGTTATAGCGTATCACAAAATACCATGATACGCATTATTCGTGTCCAATTGTAGACACGTACCTAGTCACATATCATCAATCTAAGTTTAATTAGATCAAATTGGTCTCATAACACACACTTTATGCATCAATCTCGAAATTCCTCCAAATTGGACACAAAAACCTATGTAAAAGTCACAATATAAATCCTATGAACCTAGTTCTTGTTCCTATGGATAGCCCTAAGCCAAGGAACATTTTCTAATAGTCAAATGCATGAATTATAGTCTAATTAAAGAGGGAATTCAGAATTATATCTATTCAGAGATGGATTCCCAATATAAAACCCAAATAGACACAAGCTCCTATCCAATGGCTCATTCTCTAAGAGCTCATTGCAATCTAAGCTCCAATGCTCCTTAGGTGATGTAAATAAAAGAGAATGAGAGTGAATTGGGTAAATTTGGTGGAGGGATGAAGTGATTTGGGCAAGAACACAATTTGGGGATCTAAATTGAACTAAATTAATGAGAGGAGAGAGATAAACCCTCTCATATGGACGGCCCCCTCTTTTCTCTCCTCCAAGCAATGTCTAAAACACCCTTACTAGTTAGTTATGAGAAAATAATTCAAAAAGTTATATTAGGAAGCTTCTAATCTAATAAAAATTAATCTAATCTCCTTAATTAACTAAAGGGAATGATTCTAATAGGCCTAACCCAATGTTGGGCTCAATGTGTCATGACGATCTAATTGGGTCCATTACTGACAAGTCCAATAATTAGTCTAGCCTACTAACTAATAATAAACAATACAACACAATATAAATAATTAGTAGCATAATATATAAATATTTAATTACTAAATATAAAATATGCTAAAAGATAAAATTATCCTCATCTAAAAATATGGTAGTGCCAACTACGTTCACCTTGCCTGGGTGATACTGTATAACAACCTTTTTCACTTAGCCGGGAGAGCCGATTCAAATGGCACAAGTGCAACGACCTAACCTTCTTTGCTCGGCGAGATAACTCGTTTGATGCAAAGGCATTCAGACTTGGCCATTCAGAAGTTTAGACTTAGACTTTTCAAAGGCGTGCTCAATCGATACGATACATCGCTAAGGTGGGTGGCAACGATGAACTTATCTTTGCTTAGCCTGCACATCTAAAATACGGACGATATATGCTAGTCGCTAGGCAAACTAACTATTGTATGCTAATAATAAAGAGTTTAACGAACCTAGATAAGGTAATAATCCTACTCATTATATTTTTGTATAAAACTTGGAAGTAAACTGGCCCAGTAAAATACATGATCGCCGTGTTGTTTTAGAATTGTTCAAGTAGATATTTCTTATGCTGTCATACTATATATCTTCACTTAGATGTAACACTGTTACTTATATAATGACACAACATGGATGCATGACACAAATATGATTCACTCAAGTTGAGGCAGGAAGATTATTAAAATAGTCGTTCCCAACCAAGTAATAAAAAAATAGAAAGGTTTCAGGACCATAAGGTCTCCAAGGCAATTTCTCGTACCAGAAACTGCATAATGAAAGATTAAAAGAAATAAAAGATAGAAATGATAAGAAAGACTGAAAAGAAATTAAGATTATAGACGAGTATGTCGGGGATGTACAGTGGGGCTTGCTACCCGCACTGCATGGAGCACCGCCAACCAAGTCGATAATCTGTCATGGCTCGAGGAGCCCGTTATGAATAAGAAAAGAGAATTTCTCTGGGAGCCCGTTAATAATAATAAAGAAAAGAGATTTCATGGTCGCAAAAAACTTGTCTAAAAGGTTTTGTTCCTCAAAAAACAGTAGTACCAGGGCACTGGTACCATTCGGCCCTGGAGGAACTGGGTATCGCGGGCCCTCCAGGCTGGTACGAGAGCTATCGGGAGGGTGATCGTGCAATATGTCATAGTTAGACACTTCGGGATAACTCGTTCCTACCGCCGAAGGCTTCGGCTACCGTCGTCAATAAATGGCTTGTGATGCCAGCGACCTATTTCATATAGATTATGTTGGCTCGATTGCGTTAATCCGCGTGTGAGTCTTTGCATTGAAACAAGTAATCTGTATAAGCTGAATATAAGTAATCCATACATATCTGGGTAACCAGAATATAACACATCTGAGTAACCTTAACATAATACATCTGAGTAATATGAATACTTCGTTCACCTGAGGCAGAACAACGCTCGTCACACTGGTGTTTCCCTATGCGATTCTTTGATTTCTTTATATATATTTGTGTGCTTGGTTAACTTTATATATCGTGGACATGGAAGGGAAAATGATAAATTGGTAAGTTTTGTCGTGTTACTTTTATATCGTACGTCACACTACAACAAGAGATAGGTTTTATATTCATATGCCATAAAAATTGATCCTAAGGCAAGACTAGAATGACAACAAGCAATAGAGTGCACACAACTAAGCAAACATTTTTGGATTTTTTAAGCGGGCAAGAATCCTCCCTACCAGTGCATTCATGTACTGATAATCCACCAAATTGCTTGTAGGGTACGGGAGAACCTCGTTTGCTACAGAGTATCCCCTTGTGCGCACTAAGGCATAGAGCTAACTCTAGAGCCTTGGAGCGTTATGGCAGGAGCTGAAGCATATATACTTGACATAATGTATCGAAACATCGCCTATGTATCATCCAATATTGTCAGCCGTTTGGCATATTTTATTATTTTGGGAGAGAGAGAGAGCTAGAGCGACTTGTAATCTCAACTTAGTGCCGCTTGTAATATATCTTCTTATTCAATAAATAGCTTGGTTTTGTTACATACTTGTGTTCATTTAGTTTCCACTGCATTGCGACTATCTGTGCGACTCTTTGGCTTAGCATTCTTCGGCCATTTCAGGTGCTTCCCTTGCGCGGTCGCAGCTTAGGCTCACGCAGTATCACGTCCATACGAGGACGTTTGGTCCTGCGAGACTGAGACGTGACATTTTTGTATCAAGCACGGCTTTACGTTCTTGGACTTTTTATCGAGTCTCTCAGTTTTGAAATCTCGTTCGTGAGTTATGTACAAACGCTCTCTCTCGTTGTTCCGCAGGAAGTACCATACAATAAGTCTAATTATTTTGAAGTGTATACAGATGGTTGGCTAAACGAGATAGTTATACGAAGCCCTTTGTGCCGAGCTGTATCAGACTTATGGGAGTAGACTCGTGCTAGAGTTAGCAAGTTACGTGCAAACAGGAATACCACTACACTAATACTAGCGAGTTAGTATACGAGACCAGAATATCATTCGAATGGGATAGCTATACACACAACCTTTTGGCTAAGTCGTATTGGATATCGCATACCTAGACTCTTTGGTGCGAGCGAGTTATCAAGCAAGATTTGGGTATATTCGAATAAGCGTATGTCAGGCTTAGAATGAAAATCGATAGAGACGTTATCGGTATATCACTAAAGTGAATATAGAGAATCGTGCTTGAATTTTGAGGAATGGTTCGAACGAATACTTGTGTCGATAAGTTATGAATCAGAATCAAATATGGTTTACGTGGATGACTATTAATAGAGGTGTTTATGAGATTAAGACAATCGAGGTGACGCAAAGTGATCGCGCAGGAATTTTAATAAATGACTTAGTGGATATGCTATTGAACGACACGAACGCGATTGAAGATTTAATTTGGATGACTTGATCCCTGAGTGGTGTATGCGATAGCCTCGGGGATGAATAATTGATTTGGGGTTAGAGTGGATTTTAAGGATTTGTAGAGTAGCTCAAACCCTGAGTGGTGTATGGATCATCTTGGAATTGTTAGAGCGAATCAAGGATTCGGGGTAGCAACGAGTCAGTCAGCAAGCAATGTGTTTGATGCAAGGCCTTAGTAAAATTAATGCCTAGATAGTAGTGAATTCAAGGGTCTCGTGTGAGAGTTGGTTCGAACGATGGAGAATGTGTCGAACAAGTGGTAAGGCTAATGTCGAATATGAACTCTGAGTAATGAAATTGATATCTTGGTCGATGATACTTAGTGGATCGTACGTGCGATTTTGAATTGAATCAAATAAATTAAAACTTGAGTTTGAGATGGAATACTCAAGGATGCGATCGGAGTTAGTACAATTGGAATGATAGCGCGAACAAAAGATAGAGCGCATTGTAAATTCAGATTGAAAGATATATAATGACTCGGAGGATTTAGTATCAATGTTAGGTTTTCGAATTTGAATAAAGTTGATATGATATCTATAGTTGGAATATGGCACAAATTGATACAAGTTAAAGAATTTATGGTTTGATGATTGAGGTAGGAGATAACAGACTTAGTCTTGAATTTGGACGAACGATCTTAAATCTAGTTCGAAAGATAGCACTCGACGTCAGGCCCAGATGAGAACGATTATTCCGCGAGATCATTGGCATGGTGATATCATGTCCAACGGGGATGATCAAACTCGCATGAGATCATGGCCTAAAATGTTCAATAATTAATGCAAACGAACACGATGAAAGGGAACGTAAAGAAGGTGAATAGACTTTGGTTTAAGAATTTTCTCGTTAAACGAATGATAGGTAGATTATCGAATTAAAGTTTTGGACTTGAATGTTTTGAGGAATTCTAGAGGTAGACTACATATTGATCGAATGGTAACATTAAAGTTGGATGATTTGGCTAGGTAAATTATGATCACGGCATGAATGGTTATTAGATGAATACAACTTGATGGATTAATATATAACTTGGATGAAACAAAGTGTAATGATTATGTATCTTGGTCATTTCGATGATAACCCTAATATTTGACGTTCTTGTCTTGTGCGAGTGTAACTTCAGGTTTGTATATGTATCACGTCCGGATTAGTGTGATTATCCTGCGAACGATGGCGTGATAACATCGTGTCCAACGGGGATGATCGAACTTGCGGGAGATCGGGATGGGACAATTGGAGGATCGTTTTGACTTATGGTTTAATATGAAAGTGAGTAGAGGATGCAAGTATATAGTGGATGAGTTAGTCTAAAATTGAAGTAAAGTTACGCTCGATAGATTTATGAACAAATCGTAAAAATTGTGTTGGATGACTTGAAGTTTATGATATAGATCGGTGACTTAGAAATTGAATTATGGTTTGGTGATCTAGACTTAGAAAAGAACAGATAGATGGATGCAATCAAACATATTTGAGAAGATAGACTATGTGAATCGTTAGATTTGACATACGACATGATATATCGAGGATTTGACTGAACAAGCTTATCGTAGGATGGCTTTGCTTATACGGACTAGAATCCCTTCGATTGAATATTTTGATTAGAGTAGGATGATTACTGCTCGATGTTTAGAAATTTGAGTAATGCGAGCAAGGGTAGAATACGTCGTACGAATGAACAATGGTTTGACCTTAGGAATTTGGGACGAGCATCGTGCAAACGAATTTACGCGATGAGAATCGCAAACTTGAACTATACCTATGACCTTATGAGATGACCTAGCAGTTAGGCAGACGACCCTGTGCCATAAAAGTGAACCAGTATAATCGGCTTTAGAGTATCGCTCAGGTAGACGATAGAACTGGGGCAACAAAACTTAGAGTTAGGACTTGTAACTGGGAGTGTGAGCTAGTGAAGTTATGTTTGACGCGAATGGAACAAACGATAGGACTTGGAATACTTATGATAAGAAATGGGGATGTGCCAGTAAAGTTGGGATGATGAATTAAATCATTGCTTGGGAGACGTACTTGATGGTACTACAATGCTTGGTTTTTAGTTGGGTTAGAATTAACTTAGATTTTGGTTGACTCCGCTCGAGGTATTTTTGTGATTTTATAAGATGAGAATACTTGAGAAATAAATCGTGTCATCTCGAGGATGGATATAGATGACAATAAAATGAACTGGAGTTTGGTCTAGTCGAGTTAGTGAAACGTTCGGCAATTCGAGAGTAAGATTTTCATGGGTAGCTTGTCCGACTTTGCTATGGCTAAGCTTGGTTGAAATACATGTATTTAGGGGGCGTCTTAAATATGTGCACGATCCAAACTCATCGATATGCTGAACTTGAATGCAGTTGTAAGTGAAAAAAATTCGGATGCGTATCGATGAGTATAGCGACTTGGGTAAGTTAGCCTAAAGCTAAGATTTTCGTACACGGTAGCTTTTAACATGCCCCATGTTGAGCGATGTAGTTCTTCTCTATGGCTCAATGGGGACTGAGTCAGAGAACGTGATGATCAACTAAAAACAGTCAGCTCGAACTGAGTGATAGAGTTATTCAATGAAACTGGCTAAGCATGCGTGTGACACAAAATAGGGAAAAACAAATAGAAAGTTGTATTCGAATAGGTCTAAGGATACGAAGAGAAATAATTAAGTTTTATTCAATAGTGATCACTACAAGAAAAATAACCTTTTTGATGGTTTATTCCTTGACGGTCGTGTTAAACCGTCAAGTAAAGCCATTATCTTGATGGTTTAAGACATACATCGAGAAAATATCAATTTTTGTGTTAAATAACAAAATTTGACTACAATTATTATCGGTTTTAGATGAACCATCAAGAAAATCCATTTGATTTATTGACGGTTTGGTTATAACCGTCAAATAATATACGTGCGGAAAAATTCTCGCGCGCTTTGCGGCTGCTATCTTAGTAATTTTTTACAAATTTATTTGATGTAGGAGATTTATTGACGGTTGCGTGATCAGTTCCATCGAGGAACCATTGCTCTCTTATAAGGAGGACAAATCTCTCTCCTCTAAGAAACCCCATATCCCTCTTCGAATCCTCTAATACCCACTGCTCAATAAAATATTTCTTCCACAGTTGCCACCATCTCCTCCCTCTTCGATTCCTCCTCCTTCTATGGCCTCCGCCCGCGCTGTCTGTAAACACCCAGAATTTTTCAGAATTTAAAAACAAATTTTCAAAATTTTTCTAGAATTTTTAACTAATTAAAATATATATTTCTGGTAGTAAACAAATTTTGTGATTTTATTAAATATTAAAATATTACGAAAATAATATTTTTGAGTATAGAATAAAGAATTAGACATAGGGTAATTTTTCTGAAATTTATTGGACCCCAGAACTATTTTTAAAGACCTAAAAACAATATTTTAATCAAACCAAAATAAACCGGATTAAACCCAGTTGTATCGAACCGGTTTAAAAATAAACCAGCCTAATCGAACCGGACCCAATCCTATTGGATCGGGTCGGATCTGAACCCGACCCGACCCGTTAATTACTGCTACAGTAACTAACCCAATTAAACCCAAACCCCCCGACTTCCTTCCGCCGTTCACCGGCTGCCGCTTCAGTTTCCCGCCGCTCCGTCTTCCCGATCAACCGCCGCCTCGTCTCCCCGACCGGTCACCCACCGAGACCAATCGCCTCCCTACCGCATCGCCTCCCCCAATGGCCGAAACCCTAATATATATAAACCCTGCCCCTCACACCTCCGCCATCACCAACCACCAGCACGACCCCGACTCCTCCGATCACCCGAGCCCTGCCTCCGCCCCGAGCTACTCTCCTCCGGTCGTCCCCATCACCGCTGCTACCACCACTCGACCTCGACCCTCCCCCTAGCTCCCCTCCGCTGCGACCCCACAGCGCGACGGCGGCGACGCCTCCGCGAGCCGAGCCACTCCGGCGACTCCTCCGGCGAAGAACCCCGGTGATATCGAAGACCAGCGGCCATAGCAGCACTGCCACCCGCCGTCGACCGGTCATCGCGCCACTGCAAATACGCAAAATTTAGCTGTTACCGGCGTCCTGTTCCCGTAAATGTTTCTCTCTCTTCGCTGCCTCATTTTCTGAATAGTCAGTTGCGACACGTAGACCTCGTGACCCTCTCGAAACCCGTGCAATTAGTTCGGGGTATTGTGTCCTGTGTCGGTCGTAAACTGCGACGCAAAATCAGAAAAATAATTCCCAATTTCTGAAAATTCAGAATTTGTTCCAAACTCCCTAGTTCACGACCGTTTTGCGACCAACCTGCTAAATATTTTCAAAATTTGCTTGAACAGTTATTTAGACCATATAACCAAGATTAAAACCATTTTTTAGTTTATTTTATTGAGCTGTAATTTGCATGTTATTCGAGGGTGAAAATGACCAAAAACTTGGTATTTAAAAACCCCGATTTTCCCGGAACTGGATGCGCCCCGCTAAACGAGACAACTTGGTCATGTGCAAACTTCACCGAAAGAAGCGCACCATCAATACGGACATGTGGGATTTTGCGAAAGTTGATTTGGATGTGTGTGTACACCGGAATCAACGCGTATCCGTCGACAACACCCCGTATCGGCCATATTCTGAAACTCGTTGTAACTTCGTGTGTGCTCATCGTTTCGAAACGAAACTTGCGCAATCGAACTCGTAGCGATACTTTAGTCCTGTGACCCAAGTTAGGTTCGATTTTGAGAACGTTGACAAAATCCCGTATCGAGGGCCCCACGGCTTCACTTGACGGGCGATTTTGTGATCGGCTCATCAGAATCCAGTTCTGGATATTTTGTTGGGTTTGAATCATTGTTCTGGACTTGTAGACACTAAGTTTGACAAATTTGAAGAATTTTGTCTCTGGCACATTTTTTGGTGCAAAGTGGGCCACATGTCGATCCCGTTTTGACCAGAAACTGTCAATTTTGCCCCTGTGTCCAAATTGGACTTATGGACAGGCAATTCTAGCTATTTGATATCTTCTGAACATGATGGTAATGATTATTTCAGCAACCGGAGGAGTAACTGAATATCCCGCTGATACCGGAGCGATTGTTGGTATTCAAACCCCAGGCAAGTGTACCTTGCCAATCTTTTCGTACTTGCTACATAATATTCTCTTGATTTATTTACATGATGTATCTGTTCAACCTAGGACCGTGTGACATTACTTAACGTCCGAACAAGATTCGGATGTCAACGCCGTACGCGGAGTTGTGTAACGTCACCTAGAGATTGTTATCGCGACCCTATATATCTTCGTGCTTATCAAGTACGTCATACCATAGGACACTTGACACTGTTCATGAGACAGAATCTTCCTGAGATATTTATGGTGATTCTATATAGGATACAAGATTCGTGATAAAGACTTTATATATATGCTTAGCTATCATTATGACTCACTGCATCAGTTAGAGGTCATGATCTTGCGTGACATGGACATGAGACGTCATGGACATGAGATATATGATTATATTAGATGAGAAAAGTTTTACCATACTAAAGGCTGATTATATATATATATATATATATATATATATATATATATATATATATATATATATATTACATTACTGGAGGTGCCTTAGACTTTGACACAGAGCTTTGGCACATTTACTGGCCCTTCGAGAAAATGCTGCTATGGGTTTCCCTGACACAGAGCCTATAGTAGTCTCAGCCTGCATATGATTAATGCTCTCATTTGCATATCACATAGCTGGTTACATAGTTTACCCTATTGATTCATTTATTATTGTGCTGTATTATTTTGGCTTAAGTTATTCTTGTACCTTGCTATGTCCCCTGAGGACCTGGATCCGGATTATATCCCCAGGTTTAGCAGAGGAGATCTACCCTGAGGTGTACGGGACAGGAGCATACATTAGAGCAGTACCAGAACCAGAGGACGAGGTGATCGCCGAGGATTTCTCCTGAGTATCTGCTTTATCTATACTCAGTCTTTGCTGTTGTTATACTCTTTATTTCTTATCTAATGACTGTTGTATCAGACTTATTATTGGGTTGTTCCCCAAGATATGTTTTATTGAGACTTGATATTGATTTATATTTCATATTGATTGTATTCATTTTTGTGGATAAGATTAGTATTATAGACCCTTACTATTGTTTTACAACTTAAGTACACCCTGATGGGTCCATTAAATTGGGTTTGCCCATCGGTGTGTGCTACTGGTCATTGCCACGTGTCTAGTCCCTCGGTATTTTGGGACTGGGGCATGACATAGTTTTTTTTGGTGGCCCATGCAGGTCTATGACTAAATTGCTTCAGTTTCAACTGAGGGATCGAGCAAGCCTGCGATAAGGATATGATAAGTTATAGAATCTCATCTACTTGATTGAATCGTTCTTGATCTCTATATCGGATTCGAAATAATTTCTTGACATGCATCCTGCCTTGATTCCTTTGGGTGCCTCTAATAGTTTATTTTGGATACAGAGTAATGGATCCACCAACAAGCGATAAAACTCCTGCAAGAACACCACAAGGTGTTGTAGCCACCTACGAAGAAGATGGAGTGACGCCATTAAGTGGAGATCCCTCCTCTCACCAAAGCAGTCAAGCAAATCAGCATGCTTCTAGATTTCGGCGAGATGACATTCCACCTCCGCCGTAATTTTCTCCACCAATGCTCGTATTTCTACAAGGGCGGGCTATGGACGGAAATCAGATGTTCCAAATGCTCTACGTAATGATGCGAGCCCAACAGCAGGTTCATCAAGAGGCCCAGCAAAGCCAAGCGAAGTTCTTTGACGGACTTAGCTTTGAGCTACAGAAATTAATCAGCTACGTTGCAACTACTTTAGACACGGAAGTCTTTGCTGCAGCCCGACGCATGGAGCATGTCACCAGAAGAGAGTCCAGTCAGAAGCGACCGCATGTATTAGCACCAGACCAAGCATAGCAGAAAAAAGCGGCAAAGCGACCCTAAGGGAAACCACCACAGAGAGCAGCACCAAGAGCCTTATTCCTGCCTACATGTCAATATTGTGGCAAGCGAGGCTATTATGAGAGCGAGTGCAGACACAAAATAGGATTATGCTTGATTTGCGGATCCAGCCAACATTTAGCCAAAGATTGTACGATGCATCGAAGAGAAACACCGATGATAAACCAACAAGCTCTACCAGCACCAGAAGGATATCAGTCGAGGCCACCCTTGGCACCCCAAGCAGCACTCTTCCAGCAGGCCCAGCAACAGCATAGGGCACCACCGCAAGGACGTAGACAAACTTTTGCGATAACCATGGAGGACATGCAAACAGTGGACTAGCAAATGCGCGTAAGATTTAAGTTATTCATAGCTATCTATTCATAGTATTGCTTTAGCACGTGCTTTTTAGTCCAATTCTTAACCTTAAAACCTAGTAATTTTGAACTTGTTATTAATTGATAACCTAGTTTTCCTAAGCTGTAGTTTTCTTTGCTCTAACAAGATTTCTTTACTCTTGAATTACCTAACTTTTATTGTCTAGGAAAATACTTTATTCCTTTCCTATGTATTTTGCTTAACTCTCATCCTTCGATTTCTCCTTGATCAAGATTCTTTGTTTATGTGTCGTACTTTGAACATATTTTGCAACCGTGTCATCTCTTCTGACCAGTATTGTTTCGTTATTCTTTGATTGTGATGACACAATTCTCTTAAGGAGGGTAGGTTGTAAACACCCAGAATTTTTCAGAATTTAAAAATAATTTTTTGGGATTTTTCTCGAATTTTAACTAATTAAAATAAATATTTTTGGTAGTAAATAAATTTTGTGATTTTATTAAATATTAAAATATTATGAAAATAATATTTTTGAGAGTAAAATAAAGAATTAGACATAGGATAATTTTCCTAGAATTTATTGGACCCCAGAACTATTTTTAAAGACCTAAAAATAATATTTTAATTAAACCAAAATAAACCGGATTAAACCCAGTTGAACCAAACCGGTTTAAAAATAAACCGGCCCAATCGAACCGGACCCAATCCTATTGGATCGGGTAGGATCTGAACTGGAGGCAATTTTATCTCAATTGGAGGTTTCATTGGGAATCCATCTCCCAACAGGTACAATTCAGTTTTTCTCCTTAATTTAAGTTCTAAATCTGAGTTTTAACCATGGAAAATCAATCCATATGCATAGGCTATCCATAGGATTTGGTTTTGTGTTCATAGGAGGCCTATTGAGAAAGTTATGGTACTTTTTGTGTCAATTTTGGGGAATTCCGAGATTGATATTTGTTATGTGTGTCAATTGATCCTATAGATCAATTTGGCATGTGTTTATGTGTTTGGGGCTAGTGTCGTGTCCACAATTGGGTACGTGTAGGTCGTATCCCAAAAATTTGGTAATACGTATTATTTTAGGGGTTTTTCCTCCGACACGGGACTTTGTACATGTCGTATTTTGACACGGACACGTAGAACTATATTTGACACTTCTTATTGTTCATAAATAATATATGTGACTTGTTTGTGTCTTTCGGGGTACAATTGGATGTGTGGTGGACTCGTGTAAAATGCGTATCCTAGATCTAGTGGGATACGGTGTGATACTGTCCATATGTTGTGTAATTATATGTAGATATAATTATTGTGCTCTTAATTCATGAAGTTTGTAATTGTGCATATATATATATATATATATATATATATATATATATATATATATATATATATATATATATATATATATATATATATATATATATATAAATATAAATATAGATATTATGTATGTATTATAGTGTATATATTATAGTGTTTCTTGTATCCTAGATCTATATTATGTAGGTACTAAGAGTGTATGTATATTATGTAATTATTCTTCTACATATATAAATATATATGTTATAGTATGTGTGATATGTGTAAATATATATATATATATATATATATATATATATATATATATATATATATATATATATATAATTGAATAGTTATATTATATATAGTTGCTATATGATTATTTATATATATTCATGGATGAATATTATAAAATATATTTAGGTATGTGTGTGCTTGTTGCTATATATTAAATATGTACATAATAATAGGAGAGGGTATGTATAGTTATTATATATATATATATATATAGGTTTTTAGCGACAGGAGATTTGGTGACAGCAGCTACTGTCACTTAATAGCAGCAGCCGCTATAGCATTTATCAGCGCCATTAATGACAGCAGCCGCTGTCATTAATAAGCAGCAGCAGCGGCGGGAAGAGACAGCAGCAGCGATAGCAGATTCGGTGACGGTTGTAAACTGTCACCAAAACAGCTACAGCAGTGGGAATTCAGCAGCAGCAGCGACGGCAGCTTCAGTGACAGGCAGAAACTGTCACTAAAAAGCAGCGTATCAGAATATCAGTTTTCAGCGACGGTATTGGGTATTACCTTGTGGAGACCAAGGTAATTGGAGATACCCAAGATATTGGGTTTGAGTATCAATTGGTGATTATTGTTGAGATACTAAGTTGGCTCAAAACCACGGTACCTATTTAATATTATAATTGTGATTCTATATTATTATAAATGATTGTTTGATATTTATTTTATTGATGTTTTACCTTGGGAATTAAGTATTCGGAGATACGGTATCCTAACTTTTAAGATGGGTTTCTTGGCTTAGACTTTAGTATCTGACTCAATATTTTTATATTATGTTTATGCAACCTAGAAATAGATAGTTGACCATAGTTTGACCATGGTTGACTAAGAGTTAACCATAGTTGACTTTTGACTTAGAATTGACTTTTTGGCCTAGAAGTTGACTAGTTTAACTTATTCTCTTTTCGAAACCTTGTATGGATGTTGTATTCCATATCTAGGTCTTCGAGGCACCGTATCAGACATCTGTAAGATTATTATTTGGACTTCAGGCGAGTACATTCTCTGATAGTTTCTCATTTATGATAACCTCTATGTTCATTGTATCTAGTATAGATATCCATGTTCTCTTGACACTATGGTTACATGGATTGGTATATCCGGATCTCGTCATGAGATGTTGTTCCTTGGTATATGGTGTATATGGTACAAGTATTGTTTCATTGGTTATCTTGTACATGTATAGACACTGACTCTCGGGAAGACTAGCTATCTTCTTGGGGAATCTCGTGCCATAGCATACCGTGGTTGGATCTATTATACCAGTTGAGGGTAGAGAGTATTAGTATAGATATGAGATCAATACCCCTATTGTATCAAGTACTGATTACTGAATAGTGTTGATCATACACCGCACGTATGATTAGCCAGGCCGTATTGTATCTTTCCCAAGCCGATCATATGTTAAGCTAGTACTCACACACTTAGTCATTAGTATTCTTGTTAATTGGCATATTATTTATTATTATATTTATTCCAGTATTTCCTTATTGTATGTATTTCTCATATCTATTGTGCATCTTGTATATTCACATCTATTTACTGCTACATAGTTTTTATCATTGATTAGAACTACTGTTAGAGATATACTCTGCTCCTTTTCTGACTGGATATATTTTTTCAGATGACACTGAGGAGTGGTACCCTACCTATTATGGACCTCAGGATATTGTGGGTTTAGAGTCTCAGACCCTGGCTCAGGAGGGACTTATCCCAACTGAGACAGTTGACCTGGGAGTTGTAGCTTCGTAGTATTCCTTTGTACTGGATTTGTCTCCAGCTTATTTTGTTACTTCTTCAGACTCATTGATGTATTATTTAAGATTCATGAGTTATATTGTGACTATTATATTCTTTATCTGATTCATGATCATTTCCATCTTAGTTATGTGATTGAGTATATTATCATTATTGGTGGTTTATTATATTGTTAGATAGATTATCCAGACAGCGTTCTACCGCTGATTCTGTGGCGTAGGCTGGGCGTTGTCTCTGACTTGTACCCTTACATCGGGTGTGGATCGTGAAACTTCTCCCCTGCTCGAGAGGACCCAAGCCTCCACCTCTTCTTTTCCTCCACCACCGTCACCTACATCAGCCTCCCCCGGCCTCTTGGCTAAACCCCAGCATCGGCACCATCACTATAACCTGAGCCCTACAAATTCGAACTCTCCTCCTCTCCCCTCTCCATTTCTCCTTTCCTTTTCCCCAAATTCGTCAACATAAACCAACTCCATCTCCGACGATGCCACCGTTCTCCAGCTCATGCTCCTCTATGGCTATACAGATATCGTACTACCTGAGTTTTATAAGGGGTCTTTCTACAACGATGATGGCTACGAGTATGCATACGGTGTTTGAAAGCTGGCTTCATCCGACCCTCGAAATATAGGGTTGGGATTTTCTTTTCTTAAAAAACTCTCGAAATGCCCTCATTTCTCTCTATCCAGCAATGGGACTCAAATGAGCAAGACGAGAAAGTCAAGTTCCTAAATCCTCGCCCTAATTTTTTCTTTACTCTTTAGATCTGGATTTTTCTCTCACACTTATTTTTTTTACTTCTCAGTTCGTCGCCGATGGCACACGGAGTGTTCAAGAGTTGGCCTTATCCGGGCCTTGAAACCTAGGATTGGGGTTTTCTTGAAAAAGCACTCGAAATACACTCACTTCTCTCTGTCCAGCCATAGCAACTCAAATGAGCAAGAAAAGAAAGCCAAGTTCCGAAACCCTCGCCTTAATTTTTTATTTTCTTTCTCTAGATCTGGATTTTTCTCGGACACTTTTTTTTTGCTTCTCAGTTCGTCGTCGATGGCGTCTTCTTCGTAGAGCTCAACAAGGTGCTCACGTACGAGCTCGTCAAGGACGAATACTCCTGTAAGCCCCCCTATTTTTGAATCGAGTTAATTTGGTATTTTTTAATTAATTTAATTTAATAGATTATAGTAGTAATTTCTAAATCCTTCTTTTATATATATGACCCTTTGTCATGGCTTGGATATTTTAAGCAATGCACAACCTTTTTCCTCCCAAAAAAACTTATATTACTAATCTTTATTGTACCTAATATATTTGGGATATGGATATTACATTTCTTTGACCTCCCCCAAGCTCCAAAAAAATTGTCAAATATCTAGAACCACGGTTACCGTAAAACTGCCTCATTTTGACTAGAACTTGATCCAAACCCAACCCAAATGCATGTAGTGCACACAAATACTCCCATGTATATATATATATATATATATATATATATATATATATATATATATATATATTATATTTATATTAATTTGGTTTTATTTAAAGATTTCTAATTATAGAAAGGGCCATAGGTGACATCCTAGTTGGCAAACTACCTACCTACCTAACTAACTAACTAACTAACTAACTAACTACCTAACCACCCAAGATCTTATCCAACCAAATCTCAACTATAACAACTCACCCTCTCTTCATAATTTCGTGCAAGAGCAGCCCCCTTGGTGGCCGACCCCTACAAGCCCTAGGAACACCCCCTCCTAGGTTTAAATCTATCCAAAAAGCCCATATATATACCCCCTTATCATAAAATCCTAATCCTAACAACTCTCTCCCCTTTTTGGCCGACCCCTCCCCTCTCCTTCGCATTTAATAGCAACCCTCCTTGTCATCTACCTCTCACAACATTATCTCATTCACCAAAAATTCTCTCCTCTCTTCCAAAGCTCCACCTTTCATCATTCTTCTACCCAATCTCCACCAAACAACCATAAAGGCTCCACCATTGCCATCAAACCCATCAAGAACCCATTGCCATCATCATCAACCCATCAAAAACCTATTACCATCATCATCAACCTATCAAGAAGGGATAAACAAGGCAGGCACAAGAAAGAAGGTGCATTCTTGAACAAGAAGAGGTATCGTCATCCAAACCTTCAAAGCTTTCGCGTAAGGATTCAAACTTTCCTTCTAAAATCCCTATGGCATGAATCTCTTAAATTTATGTAAGTTTAATGTTTTATAATCCTCCCTTGCCATATTTTCCTACCATAAAAATCTATGAATTTTTTTATGTTAGATTGATGATAGATTGGACAATAGTAGGGCTAGCTTTAGACTTTGTGACACGGTTCTTGGAGGCCTTGTTGTTAATTCTTAAAAATAAATTTATTAGTGATTTATTAATGTAAAATAAGTATTTTAGAATTATTTTTATGGTATTTTCATCAAAATTCTAAACCCTAAAAATAAGGGTCACTAGCCTAGGTTTTGGGTAATTTTGTAACATAGTTTTGCCCATAAATAGGGGTTATTTTGGAAGAAATAAAAGGTAATTATTTTCTGAAATTAAAAAAATAAAATATGATATAAAATAATTTTTTATGAATATAAATTATACCCATAGACTGGCAATGCTCCGAATAAGTTTCAGACAAAACTAGTCAACTTAAAGTAGCCATAATCTTGAAATATGATTATTTTGTCAATTCTTGATTTAATAGTTAAAAATTAATATAAATCAGGTTTAAATCAAGATGACATGATTTATTATGATTTATGTTCATGTCCTTCGATTGGAGACTTAACCGTGAATTTTGGAAGTCGTAAACCATAAAACTAGGTTCCGATACCTCGTAAACATGTTAGTTGTTGTATCAAGAAGTTACATGTTAGGATGAGGTTAGTCTTGGATATTAATGGTTTATAATAAATTATACAATTTAGTTGCAATTAAAAGATTCTCGATTAGATACTTAAAGTACAAATTTTATTGTTTAGGTCAATTGGATTCCGGAGGAGTGGACGCGGGACCAACTTTGCAACTACATACTACAGACCCTGGCAAGTGTACCTTACCAAACTTGCAGTAGATCCTGTTATACTATCTTCTTGTATTTCTTTTCATATATATATATATATATATATATATATATATATATATATATATATATATATATATATATATATATATATATATATATACTCTTGTGATGTACTTGTTCGACCTAGGACCGGGAGACGTTGCTTAGCATCCGAACAAGATTCGGGTGTCGACGCCGTACGCAGAGTCGTGTAACGTCACTTAGAGAGTTGATTCTATGATCCTATTTTTATGTGCTTGCTTTACCAAGTACGTCAGACCGTAGGACACTTGACACTATTTTATGTGACAAAATCTTTCTTAAGTTATTTATGGTAATTCTGTATAGGCTTACAAGATTCGTTATATGAGACTTGCATATTATATATATATATATATCATTATGACTCGTTATACTAGCTAGAGGTCATGATCTTACGTGTTATGGACATGAGACATTGTGGACATGAGACGTGAGGAAAGACACACATGCTACAGGCTAATTATGTTTATTTATATACTATGTTATTAGAGGTGCTTTAGTCTCTGTACCAGAACTTGGCACATTTATTGCCCCTACTAGATACTACTTGCTGCTATGGGCTCCCTGACACAGAGCCTGTAGTGGTCTCAGCCTGAGTACTAGTGATGCTATCATTTGTATTTCACTTAGCTGGTTACATAGCTTGTCCTGAGGATCTATTTTTTCTTACTATATTTTATTTGGCTTGAGTTTTTAATGTACCTTGCTATGTCCTCTGAGGACCTGTATCCAGATTATGTCCCCAGGTATAGACGAGGAGAGCTATCCCGAGGTTTACAGGGCAGGTGTTGCTATTGGAGACATACATGTTGCAGAGGATGAGGTTGTTCCGGAGGACTTTTCTTGAGCATATAGTATTCTCACCATTCATTTATTATGCTTAGTATTCTTTGATATTTGATCTTGTAGTAACTTCTCGATATTGTACTTGGAGTTATTTTTCTTTCCATTTTGATGACGGATTATTTCCTGTGATATTATTTATATTGTTTTGGTTGGACAGATCATTTTATATTATTGTGACTGGACTTGTCTCTTTGTGATTTGGTTACTTATTGTGGATGAGATTAGATATATAAACTGTGACAGGTATTTGTAGACCATTTTATATATATTACAACTTAAGTGCACTCTAACGGGTCCAATAAATTGGGTTTGCCTATTGGAGTTGTGTTGCTGGCCATTACCACGTGGCTAGTCCCTTAGTATTTTGGGACTGGGGCTAGACATGGTTTTTGTGGTAGCCCATGCTGGTCTACGAATATATTGCTTTGGTTTCAACTAGAAGACTGAACAAGCCTGCGATTGTTTGATAATAAACGAAAGAAATGAAACTAGGTTTATACGAAACCCTTTCTTTGGTTTACAAACAAGAAAAAAAAAGTACAATTGATCCTTTACGAGGATACTAAGTACAAAAATTTGATTCTGGGGAAATATTGCTATAATAGTCTGATCTGCGGTCGATCACTTTGTCCCTTGGACCACACGATGACGAAGAAGTGCTGTAGAAGAAGGAAAAGCTTCAAAGATCGCAAAAGATATTGGATGCTCGATGCCAAAGTCGTCAATCACTACTCTCTGTCTGTGTTCTGGACTCTTCTCTCTCAAAAATCGATTTCCGACCCCCCTTGACCTCTGTTAATAGAGGTCTCTATTTATAGAGCCCAATTGCCGTAACCAACTAGTCGGCGTAGAAGTCGAACAGTGGAGAGTGGGGCGCTCTTTACACGGCAGTTATGCTAACTGCTACCCACGTATAAATGATCCCCTGGCTCTGCGTGTGACGCATGTCCCATTACGAGGTAACGCGTATAACTGCTGCGAAGATCATGACATGGAAGCCACGTAGGTAACTGCCCATCTCGTAGAGATGATTGGTGTAGAAGTGTCACTACCCAATTCTAGAAAATAGGATATTTTTTTATTTTTATTTGATAAATTGTGTATTGTTTTTAAATAATTATAATTATATTTAATTAGTGATTGTATTATTTTTATTTGATTGTTTTAGGGTTTTGGCTAGTCTGGACCCATGTCAGACCCTAGTGGACCCATGTCCGACCCGACCAATATCCTTGTGAGACCTATTTCTGGGTTTAGATTTATTTATTATATTTTTAATAGGTTAGTTGGAGAGATTGGGAGTTAGTTTGAGTGCTTTTGGAACCCCAAACCCAAACCCAAGTGAGAGGAGGGCATTTTGGTCTTTTGGACTTTGTGAAACCATTCTTTATGGTGTGGCCGGCCCTATTCTAACCCATTCTCGACCTATAACAACAGCCCCCCCATTTTCTTCTTCACATCTTCATTTCTTCTTCTTCTCCACTCTTTCTTCTTCCTTTCTTCTTCCCACTTCAAGTAAGTCTTTCTTTCTTCTCTTCTTTCTTCCATTTCTTACATTTGTATAAACCTTAACCCTATATTTTTCCCCAACCTAGGTGTTTAGAGCCTAGACTTAGTGTGGAGGCTACATTTGGAGGCTTGAAGCTTGAGGGAGGTGATTTCAAGTGGATTGGAGACTTTGGCCTTGGGATTCCAACTCCCAAGAGGTAAACCCTAACTTTTCTCTTGCTAATTACTCTTATGTAGTGTAATTAGTGGTTTAGAACCTTCCTAGACCCTAAGCCTACCCGTGGGAGAAAGTTGGAACTAGTTTGGTTGTGTTTGGAGACTTTGACACTAGGTTTTGTGTCAATTTCGGTTGGAATCCAAAATTGGCCCAATTTTGGGTGATGCCCTAGGTTAAACGAACCTAGGTAGACGTTGTCGGGTGTCTTGAGGGTTAGTGTGTGTCTCCGCTCGGACACGTAAAGTCGTGTCGCAGAGAAATAGGCATTTCGGGCAAATTTGGGGTTTTCGTCATCGCCGGTTCTAAGTGCGTGCTCATTTCTGCCACGGAACTAGAATCGACAATTTAGCATTTTTTCTAGGATTTAGACATCGTTTAAAATCCGTGGATAAATTTTGGGCTAATTCCGAGTTGGTTTGGTGTGCGTTTCAGGAGGTTTTTTGAACCGCACACCGCGTGTTCGTCGAAATGACCGAATGACCATTTCGACTTGGTTTTCTAGTTTCGGGCTTGTGTGCAAGTTGGGTTAGCTTCGGGGAGTGTGTGCTAGAATTCTCGGGTTATATTTTATATATATGTGTTTGTGCGCGTAGGGGGTCGTTGGGCGTGAGTGGGGGGTGTTGTTTGTATGTTGTGTGCGTTGTGGTTGAATTGTGTTTATATATGTATATAAGTTTATATATATATGTATGTGTGTCTATATATGTATATATATTTATATATATGTTTATGTGTTTGTGTATCTATATATATGTGTGTATTTATGTATATGCTTGTGTATATAGATCTAT
The DNA here is from genome assembly GCA_036927795.1 of Iris macrosiphon. NCBI lineage: Eukaryota > Viridiplantae > Streptophyta > Magnoliopsida > Asparagales > Iridaceae > Iris > Iris macrosiphon. Next base: position 114,303,254 of record JAYESA010000008.1, on the reverse strand, counting down.
GTAAGTGTTTGTGTATATACATATATATATATATATATATATATATATATATATATATATATATATATATATATATATATATATATATATATATATATATGTATAAGTGTGCGTGTGTTTGTATATGTATATATATATATATATATATATATATATATATATATATATATATATATATATATATATATATATGTGTGTGTGTGTGTGTGTGTGTGTGTGTGTATATATGGATAAGTGTGTGATTATATATACATAGATATATGTATACATATATATAGGTAGTGTATATATAGATATATACGTATGTGTATGTTTATATGTATATATGTATTAGTGTGTGTCTATATATATATATATAGTTGTATATATATATATATATATATATATATATATATGTGTGTGTGTGTGTGTGTGCGTGTGGTCGTGTGTGTGTGAGCAGATGAGCACTCTCGATGCCCTGCCGTAGAACGTCGGTCTGCCTCTGATGTGCCTCTGACTGAGCCCTCTGTGCCTCGAGCATCTCACGAAACAGTGTAAACATCTGTGACGCCTCTGCTGGCACAGGAGGTGGAGGTGGAAGCCCCTCAGATACAGCTGGCACAGTCCTTTGAGTAGGTGGTGGACCTCCGAAAGCAGCTGACACTCCAATCACCGGAGAAGTGACTGGTGCAGGCCCTCGGGATGTCGCAGACCTCTTAGAAGCTGCTCTCCCCTGCTGTGATCTAGTCTTAGGCGGCATCCTGAGACAAAGCGAAAGAAAGAATCAATATGGCACAAGATGTAAGACATCAAGGAAAGGACAGTTTAAGAGATCAAGTATCAATATCAAAGGAGAATAGTTGAATCAAAAGAATTTTCCTAGATGTGATTGAGTATCTCAGCCTATATCCTATATCCTATTGCAGGCTCGCAGTAGTACAACTAAGTTGTCGCACTACCACGACATCACATACTTGTGAAGCTAGACCTGCATGGGCCACCACCAAAAACGTGTCACGACCCGCACCCGGGGTAAGGGTACTAGTCGAAAACAACGCCCAGCCTACGCCACAGAATCGACGGTAGAACGCTGTCTAGAAAGTCTATCTAATATAATGAACCACCAAAAGATAGTGTACTCAATCACAGAACTAAGATAGAATGAACACGAATCAGATAAGAATAGAATAGTCATCAACTCATGAGTTTAAAATAATACATCAATGAGTCTGAAGAGTAACAAAATAAGCTGGAGACAAATCCAGTACAAAAGAATACTATCATACTACAAGCTACACTCTAGGGTCAACTGTCTCAGTTGGGATAAGTCCCTCTTGAGCCAGGGTCTCCGAATCTAAACCCACAATATCCTGGGGTCCATAATAGGTAGGGTACTCCTCAGTGTCATCTGGAAAAATATATCCAGTCAGGAAAGGAGCAGAGTACATCTCTAACAGCAGTTCTAATCTATGATAAAAACTATGTAACAGTAAATAGCTGTGGATAAACAAGATGCACAAAATAGATACAAGAGATATATAGACAATAAGAAAATACTGGAAAGAAATACAATAATGAACAATATGCCAATGAAACAATAATACTAATGACTAAGTGTGTGAGTACTAGCTTAACATGTGATCGGCTTGGGCAAGATACAATGCGGCCTGGCTAATCATACGTGCGGTGCATGATCAACACTATTCGCTTACCAATACTTTATTCAATAGGGATTTGATCACATATCTATACTAATACTCCCCACCCCCAACTAGTATAATAGATCCAACCACGGTATGCTATGGCACTAGATTCCCCAAGAAGATAGCTAGTCTCCCCGAGAATCGGTGTCTGTACATGTACAAGATAACCAATAAAATAATACTTGCACCATATACACCATATACCAAGGAATAACATCTCATGACGAGATCCGGATATACTAATCCGTGTAACCATAGTGTCGAGAGAAACATGTAAATCTACACTAGATACAACGAACATAGAGGATATCATAAATGAAAAACTATCAGAGAATGTACTCGCCTGAAGTCTAATGAAAAAGTCTCACAGATGTCTGACTCGGTGCCTCGAAGACCTAGATATGGAATACCACATTAATACAAGGTTCCGGAAAGAGAACAAGTCAAACTAGTCAACTTCTAGGTCAATAAATCAATTCTAAGTTAAAAGTCAACTATGGTCAACTCTAAAGTCAACTAAAGTCAAACATGGTCAAACCAATGTCAATCTCACAAGAAATTAATATAAATAATATAGAAATAAAATACAACAATTTAGGAATAAAAATTAGATCCCAAATCATACTCACACAAAGTATACTACTAATACAAATAATATATACCCTAAAATAATATATATACAAACCAATATGTATACAAATAACATAATATATTATTACAAATATTATACAAAACACATATATATACACATATATATACACATATATATATATATACAATAATAATATATAAAATATAATTTAAAACTGCCAAAGCGTCACTGAAAACAGGGAGTTAAAAATATAATTTAATTAAAATAGCTTATAGTGACAGTCTCAACTGTCACAGAAAAATGTCGCAAAAGCCACTGTGTAATAAAACCCACTGCTGCTGCATTGGTGACAGTTAATCAACTGTCATCGAAAACTGTCGCCACTGGTGCTAAGATTCCGCCCGCAGCATTAATGACAGAACTGTCATTAATGCACAGTGGGCTACAGCGGCTGCTGCTGGCCCGCCTATTTAGCGACAGTTTTACTGTCACAAATCCACTGTCACTAAAACACAGAAATATATATATATAAATATATATATATGCAATAATAATCACAATAAATATATATAAATAAATAATTATATACTTATATATATATGCACATATAAACTTATAATTAAATAGCAATAGTTACAACACATGCACATATTAATGTTCATATTTTACATGGCTAGAAGCACACCTAAAATATATACATTAATATACAAATAATTACATAATAATTATAAATAATATAATTACACAATTAAACACATAAATATATTTTATAAAACATTTATGTATAATTTATGTTATTAACATAAGTACATATATAATTACATGCAAGAAAGCTACATATTATATTTGTACATCATATTAGCACACACAAAAATATATAGATCTATGATACAATAATTACTATAATAAATACACAAAATAAATATATAATATCTATATATATTTACTAATTATAATTGAAAAATTTAAACCATACATAATTAGATCTATTCAAAAATCCACATAATTAGAGAGTATCACACCGTATCCCACTAGATCTAGGATACGCATGTGACACGAGTCCAACACACAACCAATTGCATCCCGAAGGATACAAACAAATCACAAATAATATTTATGAATAAATCAAAGTGTCAAAAGTAGATCTATGTGTCCGTGTCAAAATACGACATGTTCAAAGCCCCGTGTCGGAGGAAAAACCCCCAAAATGACACGTATCACCAAATAGTTGGGATACGAACCACATGTACCAAATTATGGACACGACACTAGCCCCAAACACATAAGCTCATGTCCAATTGATCTATAAGATCAATTGATACACACAACAAAATGTAAATTCGGAATTCCAGCAAAATTAACACAAAAAGAACCATAACTTTCTCCATGGGTCTCCTATGAACACAAAACAAAGTCCTATGGGTAGTACATACATATAGGTTGATTTTACATGATTAAATCTCAGATTTAGAAGCTATTTAAATGGGAAAATCTGAATTATACCTATTGGGAGATGGATTCCCAATGAAACCTCCAATTGAGAAGAACTTGCTTCCAAATTGTAGATCCTTGCTCCTCTTTGTAGATCCTTGCTTCCTTCTTCTAGATCCTTGCTTCCTCCTTCTCTAATGGTGAATTGGGAAGAATTTGGAATGAATTTGGTAGGGAATTGGAATGGGAATGGAGGGAATTTGGTAGTGGAAAATTCTAGATCTAGATTGAAAATGAGAATGAGAGGAGAGAGAAATTCCCCCCTCTTTTAATAGGCCAGCCTTGCCCCTCTCCCAAGCAATTGTAAAATGTCCAATGTACCCCTTGGGGCCTGTCATGAAGAAATAATTAAGGAAGGAAGGTTCTAGTCTAATCACTTAATTAATTTAATCCATCTCCTTAACTATGGGCTTTCTAAATGGGCCAAATCTAACTATTTAATTCATGTTGGTCCATGGGTCCAAACTACACTAGTTGGGCCTACTAAAATAAGTCCAAAATGATTAAATAACATCCAACAACAATTAAATAATACAACAAAAATTATTTACCATGTACAATATTTATTTAAATAGAAAATTACTAAAATACCCTTTTTCCTAAAATGTGGTAGTGACAAGTCTACCCTCCTTAAAATAATTTCATCCTCGAAATTCAAAGATGAAAACTACCCCCAGAAAAACATAGAACAGAACTAAAGAATCACAACTAACTAATGAACAGAACATAATAATGAACAGAACATAACTATAAATAACATACCTCAAGGTACAAACAAATATGGATAACGCTCTCGCATGTCATCCTCTCTCTCCCAAGTAGACTCCCCCGGAGAGTGATGCCTCCATGCGACGCGCACCAAAGGAATAGTCTGGTTCCTCAGCACCTTCTCTCTCCGATCCAGAATCTCAACTGGCTGCTCTGGATAGCTAAGAGTAGGGCCCACCTCTATCTCCGAGTGATCCAATACATGACTAGGATCTGCCACGTATCGTCTCAACTGCGATACATAAAACACATTGTGCACTCCCTCCAATGCAGGTGGCAAGTCTAGTCTATAAGCAACTGCACCGACCCTCTCTAGAATAGTGAAAGGTCCGATGAATCGCGGACTAAGCTTTCCGCCTCCACCGAAGCGAATTGTGCCTCGTGTCGGAGAAATCCTCAGAAACACCAAACCACCCACCTAGAACAAAATACCATCTTAAGAACTTAATCTATAACAAACAAGAACAAGCACAAATAAAATCTAAACTATACCTCAAACTCCAAAGGTCTCCGATGGCTATCGGCCCAATGCCGTTGTCTGTCCTGCGCCACTCGAAGTCTGTCTCTGATCAACTGAACCTTTTCCGCTGCCTCCACAACCATCTCTGGCCCAAGCAAAACTCTCTCTCCAACATCGTCCCAAGACAAAGGAGTACGACACCTCCGACCATATAGAGCTTCAAAAGGTGACATCTCTATACTGGCCTGGTAACTGTTGTTGTAAGCAAACTCTACCAAATGGAGATGGTCCTCCCAAGAACCCCCAAAATCTAGTACACAAGTGCGCAACATATCCTCGAGAGTCTGGATAGTCCTCTCTGACTGCCCATCTGTCTGGGGATGATATGTAGTACTGAACTTGAGCTGAGTGCCCAAACTCTCCTGCAAACTCCTCCAGAAATAAGAAGTGAAACGACTATCTCGATCTGAGACTATGCTGACGGAAACTCCGTGTATCCTAACGATCTGCCTCACATACATCTCTGCCAGCTTCTCCGTAGACAAACCCACTTTGAAAGGCAAAAAGTGGGCCGACTTGGTCAATCTATCAACAATGACCCAAATCGCGTCTTTTCCTCCTGGAGATCGTGGAAGTCCGGACATAAAATCCATAGTAATCTGTTCCCACTTCCACTCTGGAATGGGTAATGGCTGAAGTAACCCTCCTGGCCTCTGCCTCTCGGCTTTCACCTGCTGGCACACTAAGCATCTGGATACAAACTGTGCCACTTCCCTCTTCATGCCATACCACCACACACTCTCTCGCATATCCCGATACATCTTGTTAGCACCTGGATGTATGGAATACTGAGAGCGATGCGCTTCCTGCAACACCTCCTCGTGCAACTCTCCACTAGGCACACACAATCTAACTCCATGCCTCAAGGATCCATCCTCTACAATAGTGAAATCATCCTCCAATCCTGCTCTCACCTGAGCTCTGATACTCCTCAAAGATACATCATCATACTGTGCTGCCTTGATCCTGTCCATCAAATCTGAGTGTACCTGTAATCCCCACATCTGCATAGCACACCCAGGAACAATCATCTCAATGCCCAAGCTCTCCAAGTCCTCCAACAGATATCGATCCTGCGTCAAGAACATAGCTACCGGATACCTGCTCAAAGCATCGGCAACTACATTGGCTTTCCCAGGATGATATTGCAAAGAGATATCAAAATCCTTCATCAATTCCAACCACCGACGCTGCCTCATGTTCAACTCCTTCTGCGTGAAAACGTACTTCAAGGTTTTGTGGTCTGTGAAGATCTCCACACGCTCTCCGTACAAATAATGTTTCCACAACTTCAGGACGAATATGACAGCTGCCAACTCCAAATCATGGATAGGATAGTTCTTTTCATGAGGATGCAATTGCCTGGATGCATAGGCAATCACTTTCCCATGCTGCTGAAGAACACAACCTAAACCCTTCCCCGATGCATCAATATAAATAGTGAAACCTCCGGACCCTGATGGCAACGTCAAAATAGGAGCAGACGTCAACCTCTTCTTCAACTCCTCAAAAGCAACCTGACAATCCTCCGTCCAAACAAACTCCACATCCTTCCTTGTGAGTCTGGTCATCGGCTCGGCAATCCTCGAAAAATCTTGCACAAACTTTCTGTAATAGCCTGCCAATCCCAAGAAACTCCTGATCTCTGCTACTGAACTCGGAGTCTTCCAATATTCCACTGCTGAAATCTTCTTCGGATCCACTGAAATACCATCACCAGTCACAACATGCCCCAAGAATTCTACTTTGTCCAAGAAAAACTCATATTTGGACAACTTCCCATACAACTTATCCTTCCTCAGCACATCCAACACAATCCTCAAATGCTCCTCATGCTTCTCCGGTGTCCTCGAGTATATGAGTATGTCGTCGATGAACACCACCATGAACTTGTCAAGGTACGGGTGGAACACCTTGTTCATCAAGTTCATAAATACCGTCGGTGCATTAGTCAAACCAAACGGCATCACCATAAACTCGTACTGACCATACCGAGTTCTAAAAGCAGTCTTCGGTATGTCCTCCGGCTTCACCTTCACTTGATGGTAGCCTGATCTCAAATCTATCTTAGAAAACACCTTCGCACCACTCAACTGATCAAACAGATCATCAATCCGTGGCAAAGGATACTTATTCTTGATAGTGAGATTATTCAAAGCCCTGTAATCAATGCACATGCGCACCGATCCATCCTTCTTCGGTACAAACAATACCGGGGCTCCCCATGGTGAAGAACTCGATCTGATAAATCCCTTATCCTGCAATTCGTCCACCTGCTTCTTCAACTCGACCAGCTCGCTGTTGTTTACTCTATAGACATGTTGCGAAATTGGTTCTGCACCTGGCACCAAGTCTATAGAAAATTCAACATCTCGATCTGGTGGCAATCCTGGCAATTCCTCAGGAAATACATCCAAAAATTCTGCTATCAACGGATGTGGCAACTCCTTGTCTTCCACCATAGCTCCACAAATAATGCTTTCTCTCTACTCCGCAGCTCCTCTAGCAAACTCAAACTCTGGCTCTCCTAACAAACCAAACAAAACTCTACCTCCTCTATAGTCTATGCTAGCACGGTGCCTACTCAACCAATCCATCCCAAGTACAATGTCATAGCTTGGAAGTGGTATTACAAGTAGACACGCACTCAACTCCCGGCCTCCCAAAGTAACTCTCCGATCCTTACAAATATCATTAACCAGGATAATGCCTCCCCCGGTCATGATCTTGCAAGTCCTAAGCAAAGACTCAGCTACCAAACCATGCTTCAGAGCAAAAAAAATAGATACAAAACTATGGGAAGCACCACTATCAAACAAAGCTAAAGCTGGAATGGAATCAAGAAGAATAGAACCTGCGATAACATCTCCGGTGGGTTCCTCCTCTTCGACGGTCATAGCAAACGCTCGTCCCTGCCGAGCACCTCCCTGCTGTTGATACTGGACAAAATGCTGCTGCTGTGTCGGAAGCGGTCCCCTCGGTTATGCTGCAGGTGGTCTCGTCTGTATCCTCGGAGCTGGAGCTGCTCCTTGAACTGCACGACGAGGACACTCCCTCGATTGATGCCCTTCAGTACCACAATACAAACAAACTCCTAGCCTCCTCCTGCAAACTTCCCAGATGTGGCCGGGCTTCTTGCAGAAGTTGCATGGGGCCTGCTGTAACTGCCTCTGCTGCTGAGGTGCCTGGTGAAAAGGCGCTCTAGCTGGAGTCTAGTTCTGCTGTGGCTGCTGGAAAGGTCTGGACTAGAAATAAGGACGTTTGGCAGATACTGCACTGCCGTTAGCCCCCAGAAAAGAATCACGGTCTCTCTTGGTCTTCAAATCCAGATCCCGCTCAACCTTGCGTGCCTCCACAAGTATCTCCGAGTATGTCTCATAAAAAGACGGAATGAGAATCTTCACCTCCCAGTTTAGACCCTCTCGGAAACGAATAGCTCGAACCTCCGGCTCCCTCACCAAGTACTCTGCAAATCGGCTCAACCTACCAAACTCCGCAGCATATTCCTCCACAGACATGCTTCCCTGAATGAGACTCTCAAATTGTCTCCCCAAGTCAAGCCTGTCTATCCGAGCGAAAAACTTCTTCTTGAAAAGGTCCTTGAATACCTCCCAAGATTGTCCTGCGTCAACTAGAACCGGCTCATTCCTGAACCAAGTGCGAGCGACGTCGAACAGTTGAAGTCCTACAGCCTCAACCTTCAGATCTTCAGAAAGAATGGACACCCTCATAAGACGCTCAATGTCCTCGAGCCAATCATCAGCATAGACGATGCCCTCCGTCCCTTTGAAAACCCTAGGCTCCAGTTTCTTGAAGTCCTGAATATTGCCTGGCCGAAGCTGAGCAACTTGAGGAACAACCTGCTGCTGGATCGAAACTCCTCTCTCAACTACAGCACAAGCAAGCTGATGAGCACTCTCGATGCCCTGCCGTAGAACGTCGGTCTGCCTCTGATGTGCCTCTGACTGAGCCCTCTGTGCCTCGAGCATCTCACGAAATAGTGTAAACATCTGTGACGCCTTTGCTGGCACAGGAGGTGGAGGTGGAAGCCCCTCAGATACAGCTGGCACAGTCCTCTGAGTAGGTGGTGGACCTCCGAAAGCAGCTAACACTCCAATCACCGGAGAAGTGACTGGTGCAGGCCCTCGGGATGTCGCAGACCTCTCAGAAGCTGCTCTCCCCTGCTGTGATCTAGTCTTAGGCGGCATCCTGAGACAAAGCGAAAGAAAGAATCAATATGGCACAAGATGTAAGACATCAAGGAAATGACAGTTTAAGAGATCAAGTATCAATATCGAAGGAGAATAGTTGAATCAAAAGAATTTTCCTAGATGTGATTGAGTATCTCAGCCTATATCCTATAGCCTATTGCAGGCTCGCAGTAGTACAACTAAGTTGTCGCACTACCACGACATCACATACTTGTGAAGCTAGACCTGCATGGGCCACCACCAAAAACGTATCACGACCCGCACCCGGGGTAAGGGTACTAGTCGGAAACAACGCCCAGCCTACGCCGCAGAATCGGCGGTAGAACGCTGTCTAGAAAGTCTATCTAATATAATGAACCACCAAAAGATAGTGTACTCAATCACAGAACTAAGATAGAATAAACACGAATTAGATAAGAATAGAATAGTCATCAACTCATGAGTTTAAAATAATACATCAATGAGTCTGAAGAGTAACAAAATAAGCTGGAGACAAATCCAGTACAAAAGAATACTATCATACTACAAGCTACACTCCAGGGTCAACTGTCTCAGTTGGGATAAGTCCTTCTTGAGCCAGGGTCTCCGAATTTAAACCCACAACATCCTGGGGTCCATAATAGGTAGGGTACTCCTCAGTGTCATCTGGAAAAATATATCCAGTCAGGAAAGGAGCAGAGTACATCTCAAACAGCAATTCTAATCCATGATAAAAACTATGTAACAGTAAATAGCTATGGATAAATAAGATGCACAAAATAGATACAAGAGATATATAGACAATAAGAAAATACTGGAAAGAAATACAATAATGAACAATATGCCAATGAAACAATAATACTAATGACTAAGTGTGTGAGTACTAGCTTAACATGTGATCGGCTTGGGCAAGATATAATGCGGCCTGGCTAATCATACGTGCGGTGCATGATCAACACTATTCGCTTACCAATACTTTATTCAATAAGGATTTGATCACATATCTATACTAATACTCCCCACCCCCAACTAGTATAATAGATCCAACCACGGTATGCTATGGCACTAGATTCCCCAAGAAGATAGCTAGTCTCCCGAGAATCGGTGTCTGTACATGTACAAGATAACCAATGAAACAATACTTGCACCATATACACCATATACCAAGGAATAATATCTCATGACGAGATCCGGATATACCAATCCGTGTAACCATAGTGTCGAGAGAAACATGTAAATCTACACTAGATACAACGAACATAGAGGATATCATAAATGGGAAACTATCAGAGAATGTACTCGCCTGAAGTCCAATGAAAAAGTCTCACAGATGTCTGACTCGGTGCCTCGAAGACCTAGATATGGAATACCACATTAATACAAGGTTCCAAAAAGAGAACAAGTCAAACTAGTCAACTTCTAGGTCAATAAATTAATTCTAAGTTAAAAGTCAACTATGGTAAACTCTAAAGTCAACTAAAGTCAAACATGGTCAAAACAATGTCAACCTCACAAGAAATCTATATAAATAATATAGAAATAAAATACAACCATTTAGGAATAAAAATTAGATCCCAAATCATACTCACACAAAGTATACTACTAATACAAATAATATATACCCTAAAATAATATATATACAAACCAATATGTATACAAATAACATAATATATTATTACAAATATTATACAAAATACATATATATACACATATATATATATACAATAATAATATATAAAATATAATTTAAAACTGCCAAAGCGTCACTGAAAACAGGGAGTTAAAAATATAATTTAATTAAAATAGCTTATAGTGACAGTCTCAACTGTCACAGAAAAATGTCGCAAAAGCCACTGTGTAATAAAACCCACTGCTGCTGCATTGGTGACAGTTAATCAAATGTCACCGAAAACTGTCGCCACTGCTGCTAAGATCGCGCCCGCAGCGTTAATGACAGAACTGTCATTAATGCACAGTGGGCTACAGCGGCTGCTGCTGACCCGCCTATTTAGCGACAGTTTTACTGTCACAAACCCACTGTCACTAAAACACAGAAATATATATATATATATAAATATATATATGCAATAATAATCACAATACATATATATAAATAAATAATTATATACTTATATATATATGCACATATAAACTTATAATTAAATACCAATAGTTACAACACATGCACATATTAATGTTCATATTTTACATGGCTAGAAGCACACCTAAAATATATACATTAATATACAAATAATTACATAATAATTATAAATAATATAATTACACAATTAAACACATAAATATATTTTATAAAACATTTATGTATAATTTATGTTATTAACACCAGTATATATATAATTACATGCAAGAAAGCTACATATTATATTTGTACATCATATTAGCACACACAAAAATATATAGATCTATGCTACAATAATTACTATAATAAATACACAAAATAAATATATAATATCTATATATATTTACTAATTATAATTGAAGAATTTAAACCATACATAATTAGATCTATTCAAAAATCTACTCAATTGGAGAGTATCACACCGTATCCCACTAGATCTAGGATACGCATGTGACACGAGTCCAACACACAACCAATTACACCCCGAAGGATACAAACAAATCACAAATAATATTTATGAATAAATCAAAGTGTCAAAAGTAGATCTATGTGTCCGTGTCAAAATACGACATGTTCAAAGCCCCGTGTCGGAGGGAAAACCCCCAAAATGACACGTATCACCAAATAGTTGGGATACGAACCACATGTACCAAATTATGGACACGACACTAGACCCAAACACATAAGCTCATGTCCAATTGATCTATAAGATCAATTGATACACACAACAAAATGTAAATTCAAAATTCCAACAAAATTAACACAAAAAGCACCATAACTTTCTCCATGGGTCTCCTATGAACACAAAACAAAGTCCTATGGGTAGTACATACATATAGGTTGATTTTACATGATTAAATCTCAGATTTAGAAGCTATTTAAATGGGAAAATCTGAATTATACCTATTGGGAGATGGATTCCCAATGAAACCTCCAATTGAGAAGAACTTGCTTTCAAATTGTAGATCCTTGCTCCTCTTTGTAGATCCTTGCTTCCTTCTTCTAGATCCTTGCTTCCTCCTTCTCTAATGGTGAATTGGGAAGAATTTGGAATGAATTTGGTAGGGAATTGGAATGGGAATAGAGGGAATTTGGTAGTGGGAAATTCTAGATCTAGATTGGAAATGAGAATGAGAGGAGAGAGAAATTTCCCCCCTTTTTTAATAGGTCGGCCTTGCCCCTCTCCCAAGCAATTGTAAAATGTCCAATGTACCCCTTGGGGCCTGTCATGAAGAAATAATTAAGGAAGGAAGGTTCTAGTCTAATCACTTAATTAATTCAATCCATCTCCTTAACTATGGGCTTTCTAAATGGGCCAAATCTAACTATTTAATTCATGTTGGTCCATGGGTCCAAACTACACTAGTTGGGCCTACTAAAATAAGTCCAAAATGATTAAATAACATCCAACAACAATTAAATAATACAACAAAAATTATTTACCATGCACAATATTTATTTAAATAGGAATTACTAAAATACCCTTTTTCCTAAAATGTGGTAGTGACACTTTTACAATATTACTGTCCTTCTTTGATGATATAGTATCTTGCACCTTTGGTGATGTGATCTCAGGTTATGTTCTTCTTAATTCCATTCCAACACTTACTTTATTTGATTCTGGGGCTTACCGTAGCTTTGTGTCTGTATCTTTTGCTGTTAGACACCATCTTGTTGTTGAACCTTTAGCTAGACTCTGCAAGATCACGACCGGGAGTGGTATCATCCTAGTCAGTAATGTCTGCAGAGACCGGAGAGTTACCTTGGGAGGCCGGGAGTTGAGTGTGTGCCTACTCGTAATGCCACTTTCGAGCTACAACATTGTACTCGGGATGGATTGGTTGAGTATGCATTGTGCTAGTATAGATTATCGTGGAGGCAGAGTGTTGTTTAGTCCGCCGGGTGAGCCAGAGTTTCAGTTTGCCAGAGGAGCAGCGGAGCAGAGCGAGGGAGTCTTTTGTGGAGCCCTAGTGGTAGAGCCGAGGATGCTACATCTACTGATAGAGGAATACATGGATGTCTTTCCTGAGGAGTTGCCAGGGTTACCTCCGGACAGAGATGTGGAGTTCTCTATAGACTTGGTGCCAGGCGCGGAGCCGATATCCCAGCCGTATATAGAGTCAGCAACAGTGAGCTAATAGAGTTAAAGAAGTAGGTGGATGAGCTTCAGGATAAGGGATTTATCAGATCTAGTTCTTCTCCATGGGGTGCTCCGGTACTTTTTATGCCGAAGAAGGATGGGTCGATACGGATGTGTATCGACTACAGGGCTCTGAACAACCTCACAATCAAGAACAAGTATCCGCTGCCGCGTATTGATGATCTTTTTGACCAATTAAGCGGAACGAGGGTGTTTTCTAGGATTAATCTGAGGACAAGCTACCACCAGGTAAAGGTCAGGAAGGAGGATATTCCGAAGACAGCTTTTTGGACCAGATATGGACAGTATGAGTTCATGGTGATGCTGTTTGGGTTGACTAATGCCCCGGCAGTATTCATGAATCTGATGAACAAGGTGTTCCATCAGCATCTGGACAGGTTTGTGGTGGTGTTTATAGATGACATCTTAGTGTATTCAAAGACCCCAGAGGAGCACGAGGAGCATCTGAGGATAGTGTTGGAGACTCTCAGGAAGGAGAAGCTTTATGGAAAGCTTTCGAAGTGTGAGTTCTTCCTTGACAAGGTTGAATTCCCTGGTCATGTGGTGACTGGAGAGAGGATCTCGGTGGATCCGAGAAAGATCATGGCAGTTGAGGCATGGAGGGCTCCGAGTTCAGTAGCCGAGGTCAGGAGTTTCCTGGGACTGGCAAGTTACTACAGGAGATTTGTTCAAGACTTTTCACGGATTACAGAGCCGTTGTCCAGGCTGACTCGGAAGGACGTAGAGTTTGTTTGGTCAGAGGAGTGCCAGGTTTGCCTTTGATGAGCTGAAGAGGAGGTTGAGACAGCTCCAGTGTTGACGTTGCCATCAGGTTCTGGAGGTTTCACTATCTATAGTGACGCATCGGGGAAGGGACTGGGTTGTGTGTTATAGCAGAATGGGAGGATGATTGCCTATGCTTCTAGGCAATTACGTCCTCATGAGAAGAACTACCCTACCCACGATTTGGAGGTGGTAACGGTCATCTTTACTCTGAAGTTGTGAAAATACTATTTATACGGAGAGCGTGTGGAGATCTTCACAGACCACAAGAGCTTGAAGTATGTGTTTACCCAAAATGAGATGAACATAAGGCAGAGGAGATGGTTGGAGTTGATAAAAGACTTCGATATATTGTTGCAGTACCATCCAGGGAAGGCGAACGTAGTTGCGGATGCGTTGAACAGGTATCCAATAGCTATGTGCCTGACTACAGATCATTATCTTCTGGCAGATCTAGAGAGCTTGGGCATTGAGGTGATAGTGCTAGGAGTTGAGATGCAGATATGGGGACTGCAGATTCAGTCAGAGTTGGTAGATCGGATCAGGGATACACAGTTTAAGGATGAGTCCCTGAGGAGCATCAGGGTGCAGGTTCAGATTGGATTGTCAGATGACTTTACCATTGCTGATGATGGTTCATTGCGGCACGGTACCAGGTTGTGTGTACCGAGCGGGTCGTTGCGTAAGAAGGTTCTTCAGGAGGCGCATCGATCCCAGTATTCTATGCATTCAGGTGCCAACAAGATGTATAGAGATCTGAGAGAGCATGTATGGTGGTATGGGATGAAGCGGGAGGTAGCACGCTTCGTATCCCGATGCTTAGTGTGCCAGCAGGTGAAGGCAGAGAGGCAGAGGCCAGGAGGTTTGCTCCAGTCGTTACCCATTCCAGAGTAGAAATGGGAGCATGTGACCATGGATTTTGTTTCTGGACTTCCCCGTTCTCCAGGTGGGAAGGATGTGATTTGGGTCATCGTGGACAGGTTGACCAAATTGGCCCATTTTCTACCATTCAAAGTGGGTATGTCTATGGAGAGACTAGCAGAGATGTATGTGTGCCAGATAGTCAGACTGCATGGAGTTCCTGTGAGCATAGTATCAGATCGGGACAGTCGCTTTACTTCGTATTTTTGGAGGAGTCTACAGGCTAGCTTGAGCACCCAGCTCAAGTTTAGTAGTGCATATCACCCATAGACAGACGGTCAGTCAGAGAGGACCATTCAGACACTTGAGGACATGCTTCGCACTTGTGTTCTGGATTTCAGAGGCTCTTGGGAGGATCACTTGCACTTGGTAGAGTTTGCTTATAACAACAGCTACCAAGCCAGTATCGAGATGTCACCTTTCGAGGCGTTATATGGACGGAGGTGTCGTACTCCGTTATCATGGGATGATGTAGGCGAGAGAGCTTTGTTTGGCCCGAAGATGGTGGTTGACGCAGCGAAGAAGGTCAAGCTCATTAGAGATAGACTTTGGGTGGCGCAGGACAGGCAGCGGCATTAGGCTGATAGCCACCGGAGACATTTGGAGTTCGAGGTATAGCTTAGAATCTAGATTTTGTTCTTGTGTTTGCTTGTGATTGCTTGTTTTAGACTAAGTACAGAGACCTTGTTTGTGCTAGGTTGGGGATCTTGTGTTCCTGAGGATTTCTCCGACGCGGGGCACTATTCGCTTCGGTGGAGGCGGGAAGCTTAGCCCACGTTTCGTCAGAACCTTCCGTATTCTTGAGAGGGTTGGCGCCGTGGCGTATAGGCTAGAGTTATCGCCTACGCTAGAGGGAGTTCATGATGTGTTCCACGTGTCGCAGTTGAGACGGTATGTGGCGGATCCCAGTCACGTATTGGATCACTCAAAGATCGTGGTGGGCCCTACTCTTAGCTATCCAGAGCAGCCAGTGGAGATTCTGGATCGGCGGGAGAAGGTGTTGAGGAACCAGACTATTCCCTTGGTTCGCGTCGCGTGGAGGCATCACTCTCCAGGTGAGTCGACCTGGGAGAGGGAGGATGAAATGCGCGAGCGATACCCTTTTCTTTTCGAGCCATGAGGTATGGTTCTTTTCTTTGCATTCCTGTCCTAGTTTCGTCTTTTAATTTTGAGTACGAAATTATTTTAAGGAGGGTAGGCTTGTCACTACCCAATTCTAGAAAATAGGATTTTTTTTTATTTGATAAATTGTGTATTGTTTTTAAATAATAATATTTAATTAGTGATTGTATTATTTTTATTTGATTATTTTAGGGTTTTGGCTAGTCTGGACCCATGTCAGAGCCTAATGGACCCATGTCTGACCCGACCAACACCCTTGTGAGACCTATTTTTGGGTTTAGATTTATTTATTATATTTTTAATAGGTTAGTTGGAGAGATTGGGAGTTAGTTTAAGCGCTTTTGGAACCCCAAACCCAAACCCAAGTGAGAGGAGGGCATTTTGGTCTTTTGGACTTTGTGAAACCCTTCTTTATGGTGTGGTCGGCCCTATTCTAACCCATTCCTGACCTATAACAGCAGCCCCCCCCCCCCATTTTCTTCTTCACATCTTCACTTCTTCTTCTTCTTCTTCTTCTTCTTCTTCTTCTTCTTCTTCTCCACTCTTTCTTCTTCCTTTCTTCTTCCCACTTCAAGTAAGTCTTTCTTTCTTCTCTTCTTTCTTCCATTTCTTATATTTGTATAAACCCTAACCCTATATTTTTCCCCAACCTAGGTGTTTAGAGCCTAGACTTAGTGTAGAGGCTAGATTTGGAGGCTTGGAGCTTGAGGGAGGTAATTTCAAATGGATTGGAGACTTTGGCCTTGGGATTCCAACTCCCAAGAGGTAAATCTTAACTTTCCTCTTGCTAATTACTCTTATGTAGTGTAATTAGTGGTTTAGAACCTTTCTAGACCCTAAGCCTACCCGTGGGAGAAAGTTGGAACTAGTTTGGTTGTGTTTGGAGACTTTGACACTAGGTTTTGTGTCAATTTCGGGTGGAATTCGAAATTGGCCCAATTTTGGGTGATGCCCTAGGTTAGATGGACCTAGGTAGACGTTGTCAGGTGTCTTGAAGGTTAGTGCGTGTCTCCGTTCGGACACGTGAAGTCGTGTCGCGGAGAAATGGGCGTTTCAGACGAATTTGGGGTTTTTGTCGTCGCCGGTTCTAAGTGCGTGCGCGTTTCCGCCACGGACCTAGAATCGACGAGTTAGCATTTTTTTCTAGGATCTAGACATCGTTTAGAACCAGTGGATAAATTTTGGGCCAATTCTGAGTTGGTTTGGTGTGCGTTTCAGGAGTTTTCCGAACCGCACACCGCGCGTTCGTCGAAATGACCGAACGGCCATTTCGACTTGGTTTCCTAGTTTCAGGCTTGTACGCGCGTTGGGTTAGCTTCGGGGAGTGTGTGCTAGAATTTTTGGGTTATATTTTATATATATATGTATTTGTGCACGTAGGGGATCGTTGGGCGTGAGTGGGGTGTGTTGTTTGTGTTTTGTGTGCGTTGTGGTTGAGTTGTGTTTATATATGTATATAAGTTTATATATATATGTATGTGTCGATATATGTATATATATTTATATATATGTTTATTTAGTTGTGTATCTATATATATGTGTATATTTATATATATATGCTTGTGTATATAGATCTATGTAAGTGTTTATATATATATATATATATATATATATATGTGTGTGTGTGTGTGTGTGTATAAGTGTGCGTGTGTGTTTATATATATATATATATATATATATATATATATATATATATATATATATATATATATATATGTGTGTGTGTGTGTGTGTGTGTGTGTGTATGTGTGTGTATACGGATAAGTGTGTGTTTATATATACATAGATATGTGTATACATAAATATAGGTAGTATATATATATATATATATATAAATATATGTGTGTGTGTGTTTATATGTATATATGTATTAGTGTGTGTCTATATATATATATATATATATATATAGTTGTATATATACATATATATGTATATATGTGTGTGTCTGTGTGTTTATGTGTGTGCGTGGTCGTGTGTGTGTGAGGCGTGCAGCATGGGGAGGGGGGACAACGTGCAGCGACAACGGGGGGAGCAGCGCGCTGTGTGCAACGTGCACACAGCAGCAGCAGCAGCTGCTGCTAGCAGCAGCAGGGTAAGCAGCAGCAGCATTCGCAGCAGCAGCAGCTTCGTTTGTGCCGCGTCTAGCGGCTAGTAGCGAGTGAGAGAGAGAGATATAGATATATATTTATCTATATAAATAGATTAATAGATAGATTGATGGATAGATGGATTAATAGATAGATAGATTGATAGGTAAATAAATAGTTAGATAGATAAATAGTTATATAGATAACTAGATAGATAGATAGTTAGATTCATAGATAGATAGGTAGTTATTATCTATACGTATAGGTATATATACATATAGCTAGATAGATAATTTAGATATCTAGATATAGATATATACATATATTTGAGTTTGGGTATATATATGGATATATGTGTGTATGTGTGAATAGGTATACATATAGATACGTAGATATGTATATATATGATAGATATATATATATATATTTTAGCCTAGATTATTAACTAGGAGTATATCTATATGCTTAAATAGCTAACTAGATAGTTAGTTAGAGGGGTATTGGGCGATATCTCAATACCTTGAGATATCAAGGTATCTCAATACCTTGAAATATCCAAGGTATTGAGTTTCGAGCGGGGTTTTTGAGCGTTTTCCTAGGAATAGTATTGGAGTGATTTTTATAAGTATTGGTATATATATTTATGCATGCTAGCACAGGTTTTAGCGGGTATAGGCGGGGTGCGTAGCCTAGGTCGAGGTATCGGATACCGAGGGTATCTCGGTATCTCGAGGAGACGAGTTTGAGGGTTTACTAGCTGAGCGAGCTAGTTTTGACCTAGAATTTTAGGGGCACCCTAGTTTGACCTAGCTTTGACCATAGTTGTCCTCGTTGACCGTAAAAGTCAACGTTTAACCTAGTTTTGACCTAGAGTTAACTTTTTGGACCCCGAGTTGACTTTTTGATCCGAATTTCACCGGTTTGAACCATTCGACCTAGAATATCCCTAGAAGCCTATTTTTAATTATTTTATATCAGTTTAACTCCTCAGAAACCTGTTTAATCTTATTTTTCGCAATAGGTTCTTGCGCCACCGGTCCGGATCTCAATCCTCATCAGTTGCTCAGGACATCAGGCGAGTACCTACCTCTGATAGTTTTCATTTTATGATAGCGTTTATATCACCTGTTCTAGAACTGTAATACTTGATTCTGACACATTGTTACATAAGCTGGTACTAGTGGATCCCGTCATGAGATGCTATCCCCCTTACCAAGTTCAGCGGGTACTCTATCACGTGTATTTCATTATGTGCTTCGGGTATTGATTCTTAGGTGCTATCATATGCTTCTTGTGCTCTCGCCTTCGTGTTCACGATCTATTATCATGTATGTAGCGTGTTGTGGTTGGATCCAAGAGTATTAGTGGGGAGGGGAGTATGAGTTGGTTATGTGATCAAAGTCAAACTGTATTCATGTGTATGTCGGTTATGCAACTCACGCATAACGGAGTTATTGTAGTATTTTTTATGTGCAACCTAAGCCGATCACATAACGAACTTGTGCTCAAGGCACTTAGCTAGTATTCATGTTTTCTCATATGCAGTTACTTCTCTACATGTATTGTTCTCTAGTTTACTTTGCAGCTACTTATTCTGCTCCAGCATGTATTTATTTTCCTGTGCATCTTGTATACTTTTTTATTGCTCGTCATATACACCTTACCATGTATTTGGTGTTGCTTTCAGAGTTATGTACTTCATTTCAGTCCTGACTTGGCATATTTTTTCCAGAGGATCATGAGAATTTTTGCCCGACTTTCTACGGGCCGGGTGTCGACGAGTGTTGCGACCCCGAGACTGAGGAGGAGCCCTGCGAGGAGACGCCTTTAGAGCCCTAGTTAGCTAGGTAGGTTTCCTGGGATGTTCCCAGTTGATTATGTTAGATGATTGTACTTATTATTTTTTTGCCTGTGAGATATTTTAGACTATAGACTTTGACTGTATATTTGGATATTGTCTTGCTCTGTGTTTCTTTGTTTCTTTTGATATCTTATCGTGCTTTACTCTTCCCCTAGTTATGGTGATTGAGTATCCATATATATATTCCATGGTTGCCCTCCTTTTTGAGAGGATATTGACAGGTTTTGTGAGATTATAGATGGTTGACCTAGAACGGAACTTTACAGTATTCTACCGCCGATTCTGCGGTGTAGGCTGGACGTACCCACGATTCATGCCCGATTTTTTGGGTGCGGATCGTGACAAGAAGCCAAATAATTGTATCATTGGCGTAGAAGCCAAATAGCTGTTCTGATGGCATAAGAGCCGAGTAGTTGTCATAATGGCGTAGAAGCCAAGTAGGCTTAGAAGCCAAGTAGGCGTAGAAGCCTGATGCTGCATGGATAGGTAGCCAGCATAAATATAGCCGATCATCCTTCCTTGACTAAGGTCTTGAGCGTATTTTGGGTCAAATAGCCTTATCACGCACCAATGCAAATATAGCCTGAGTTGGCGTATTTCGAGGAGATAGCATACGGCGTACTCCTATAGTTAAAAATAGCCAGGTCGGCGTATTTCAAGGAGATAGCGTACAGCGTACTCCTATAACTGAAAATAGCCTGATAGCGTAATATGCAGAGGTGATAATGTGGACGTATTAGCTATAATTATGGCTCACCCAGTCGTTAAAAGTAGAACCAAATCTCATGCATTAAATGCAGAGATCTGCCTCCATCACGCGCATTAACTGCAGAGACATGCCTCGAGTTCTGTACGAAGAATAACTTTTGACGTGGTGGTTCCTTTCTTCTCCTGTTGAGCGTAAAAGCTCATGCTTGCCTGTGTAAAGTAGCTATATTTTATGCTGAATAGCGTTGAAGCTCTGTTATTTCGCCAATGGCTCTGAAGTCATGTCTTACGCCACCCAGTGCTGGAGCTCTGTTTATGTGACTTTCTGTATGTTTGAGGGTTTCACGCGTATAATTTCCCAGCGTATTTTTTATGTTTCTACCAGACCCCCTTTAAAGTTTTTAAATTCCTCGTAATTTGAAACACTTTGAATGAAGCATGAAACGGTCAAGTTTGGCTCGTTCTACGAGGCTGATTTCTCGGCAAATATTTAAGAATTTGTTGGGATTTGGTGTGATCTCCTCTGCCTATATAAAGGCGACTGAGTTAACCTATTTTTCCCTTACTTCCTTCATCACACAGAGATGGTTGCCGAGCTTCGTCGGGTCAACTTGAGGAAGAAGAAGATCATGTTCTTCCAGCATGTAAAGAGCCGTAAAAAGAGGCATCTTCAAGCAAATGTCCTCTGCAATGATGGATCATGGAAGGATATCATATCTTCCTTTGCTCGGGATGATCAGCAATTTCATATGGTGATTCGTCCAAGAGAGAGGAAGGGTCTCATTTGGCCACACAACTTGTAAGCTGTATTTTCTTCCATCATGGTGATGGACGATGGTAGGCAGTCTGGACCTGTCTTCCAGTATTGAGTTGGGTCTGAACCCCCAACACAATCTGCATGGCGTATGGAGGGTGGGCTTGAATAATTTTATAGCCAGAAAGGAGCATTTTTGCGTAAATCCTTGCAGTTGGCCATCTATAGCTATTGAGCGTAGAATCGTAGATTTGTAGCCTCCGAGCGTAGAATCGTAGGTTTGTAGCCTCTCGAGCGTAAAAGTTACTGAGCATAAAGGCATCCGGGCGTAAAACCATAGAAAAAAGCTTCCGAGCGTGAAGTTATAAATTTGTAGCCTCTGAGCGTAAAACCGTAGGTTTGTAGCCTCTCGAGCGTAAAAGCTGCTGAGCATAAAAGCATCCGGGCGTAAAACCATAGATTTATAGCCTCTGAGCGTAAAACCGTAGACTTGTAGACTCTTGAGCGAAAAAGCTCCTGAGCGTAAAATCGTAGATTTGCTCTGCGCATAAATTCTGGATCCACTGACTGTCTGTCTTCTAATGATATGCTAACGTGGTGTCAAATCATAACCG
Source organism: Iris macrosiphon (assembly GCA_036927795.1). Lineage (NCBI taxonomy): Eukaryota > Viridiplantae > Streptophyta > Magnoliopsida > Asparagales > Iridaceae > Iris > Iris macrosiphon. The sequence goes on along the minus strand of JAYESA010000008.1, from coordinate 114,280,881 downwards.
AATATTAAATATCGAATTTGGTTAGGGATTCGAAGAGTTATCTGAACTCTATAAATACTCCAAGGCTTTAAGAGAAGAAACCCTTCATCTGTCTTTTGCAAAAAAACCTTCATTTCTTTGTGACCTCTTATTCGTTTTCTCTCTGAGCACTCTGAGTTTTAGCCATGGCACCGAAACAAACTTCTACCGCTAAGGGAAAGAAAGTTGCCTCTTCTTCTCGCTCCTCTGCTCAAGCGCGAGCAACTCCTGTTAGACTGAACGAACCTCGATCGGAATGCAGCGCCCCTCCGTCGAGCCGTGCTCCGGATGTCATAGGTAAAGAACTTTGGGAAGAGAAAAACCCTTCGCACACGTTGTACGTGAACGCGCAAGGTCATCTTCTATGCTGAGAACCTCTTCGAAGACGATGATGCACAAAGATGTTCTATCATTACACCCACATTCCTAATGTGTCAGCATAAAAATTCTATATTTTTGCAGTCCGGCGTAAAAGCTTAGACTGTCAAAATTTGGTGTATACTACAAACTTTGATTTTTACGCGCTGGATGAGAATTCTGGCGTAAGAACTCAAATTTTGGCAGTCTGGCATAAAAGTACAGATTGTTAAGTTTTGGTGTATACTGCCAACCTTGAATTTTATGCCTCGGAAATAGGTTCCGGCGTAAAAGCTCAAGTTTTTGCAGTCTTGGCATAAAAGCACAGACTGGTAATTTTTGGAGCAAACTGCAAGAGTGTAGTGTAGAAACTGACTTGTTCTTCTTGCGTTTTGTAGTGGACTTGCAGATCCCTCTTTTGGCTGAGGTGATGGGCTCTGCTGCCGGGATGCTGAACTCGAATTATCTGGAGGATTTGTCACATGTGATATTCCCTATTTCTGGAACCCAGTATCCTGAAGAAAAGGGAACTCTGATATCGTCTCAAGGAGAGCGAATGCTGTTGAGTATGCTCAGTGGGGAGCCCCTGACGTATATAGATGGGACCGAATATAGGAAGCCAGCTTTCCTTTTCGGGGATATGATTGATAAACAATCCCAGATGAAGCCCAAAAAGGAAAATTGGGTGTTTACTGTTTAGGGCATGCTCATGTTCCTGCCAAGGATGCCCAGAGATTACCCTATCTCGGCATTCTTCTATGCCACGCATCCTAGGAAGATATCATGCCCCTGACCCCTGATCTTCACGGCCAATCGGGGAAGATATTTTATCAGAAAGGATTAGGACAAGGATTATTTGTGAGCCGTCCTTCAGACCCTGTTATGCCTTTTAGGGGATAACTGCTGGGCAGCGTCCCGAGTGAAGACACTTCACTGCTCCAGCCAGTTCAAATTTCGACTTTTTACAATGACTTCATGGGGCATGGAGGAGTATACCCCAAGGTTAATCCTCGGACCAGTGGGTGGCTTAGCCCCGAGAATCTTCGATGGGCCTGTTTAACAGCTTGGGCCCTGAAGCACTTTCAGACGGAGCTGGAGAGCATTGGTCTGTTCGCGGCTATGAGTGCTACCAGTGTTGGACTACCTCTCAACCCTAACCTATTTTTGGCTTTGATGGAGCGGTATATCTCGCTCACTGGGACTTTTGCCACTCCGCTAGGGGAGTTGGGATTGGCCCTTCATGAGATGGCAGAGATTTTAAGGTTGCCAATGGGGGATACTCCTTATGAAGAGTATGATCCCACCAACAGGGAGCTGAGGGATACAAACCCTCGGGCAGTAGCGGTGTACCAGGAGCTAATGAGCCATTATCTTGCGTGCACCACCTTCTATAATGAGCCCTCTGATTTGGCACATTCCAACAAGTGGGTATCCTATCTCTTCTTTCATCAAGCCAGAGATGCTAAGCTAGACAAGGTTGTGGATAGCAGAGATAAGCCCTTGAATCTTCTGAGCATGCTTAATGCTCAAATGGTCGATGATCTTATTGAAGACTCTGGGGCTTCCGATCATGTTCTTGATGAGGATATAGGAGATTATCCTGCAGGCACTAAAGCCTATAGTTATATGAGGCATTGTCGCAAGCCTCTGTCAAGGAAAGCTCAATTGGCTGGCTTCCTCTCTGTATGGTTACGCCGATTGGTAGTACCTGGCATCGCGTCTGCGTATCACATTCATCGCAACACCTTATGGCCTGTAGTGCATTTGGTATTTGGAGCAAGATTGGGCCTGCTCTCTGCCATGGTATGTCGGATACAAGCTGGCCTGAGGGCCATTACTGATGGGCTGCTTGCAGATGAAACACGGCCTAAAGGATTTCCCAGAGTGGAGTTACCATTCCTATATCTGATGGGATGGTTAATCCTTCATAACCCCAGGGTAATGTCTCCCGGCTCTGCCAGTAGTTCGAGAAATAATTTCTTGTTGAATTACAAGAATTCCTCTTGGAACGTGACTACCGTCGTAGACTGTCGGCGAGCATTAAATTTTGCTCATAGCTGGAAGCTCTTCTGTATTGTTCCCACTGTACATATCAATCAACAGGGGATGAAACTTCAGGATTCAAGTCACAGGAGGACTATTCTTTCTCCTGAAGCCTTCTACTGGTTGGTCTGTATTAGACCTTCTTATCTGCTGTACAAGAGTGAAGACTACTGCTATTTAGAGCCATACCTGCCTAGCCAATTCGCCAGGCAATTTGGGTACGACCAGTTGCATGTGGGTAATGCTATCACCAGCTTCAAGTTCAGAGGGGGACTTATCGACGGAGCAAGAGGATGGCGGTACTTCATGATGGGTTGTACTGGAGCAACCTTTACTGTGCCCGTGACTTCTCTCTCCATGGAGTTACGCATCCTCCATTCGTACGTGTAATTTTATACGTCTATTAACACCTTCCATCATGATTTTGATGTGCGTAGAATTTTTAGGATGCCCTCTCATAAGTCCACTGGAAGAATGGAGATCCCATCAGTCTCCTCTGATGAAGGTGAAGATCCTGTCGGTCCAGACGAGTTTTTATTGACAATACCGAGAGGCCTAATAGCTCCGCCTGCAGAGCCTCTTGTTATTCCCAGTAAGCGAAGGGCTCCTTCTCTGAAAGAGCCTTCCCCTCGCAAGAAAAGAAAGACTGTCAGTAGTCCTAAAAGGACTTCCAGCCATGAGGCTTCTAGGAGTGAGCTTGTTGTTTCCTAGGTCGGGGATAATTCTTTGATTAGAGGTCCCTCGCCTTTTTTTAGAGAGGGAACCTCCACAGTTTCGGCTGACAGTGCCGAAGATTCTTTGCTCGAGACTGCGGTCGCTACTACCGCTACTGGTAGTGCAGTGAGGTTACCTTCGAGGCCGAGCATATTAAGGATATCTTTATCCAGACCAATAATGGGTCCAGCCCCTTCTTCATCTGTAAGTATTCCCAGCGAGATTCCCCATGATGAACCTCGATTGGATCTTGGTGAAGACCGGGAAGACTACCCGCCAGTGTCAATTAGTGCACCCTCTTCTCCAGGTATGACAGCTCATTTAGCATCATTAAGAAATGATTTAGCCGTACTGGCTGCAGACGCGACATATATACCATCAGCCATGGGTAAATGTCGTCTTTTATGCCTCTTTTAGGAAAGTTATCATTGAGTTGATATGAACTTTCTCTTGTCTTCTTTTCAGGGGAAGATATCTCAGGGGAGGGCGGAGTCGACGCAGCCTTTGACTTTGTTGCGGCTCCTGCCGATAAAATAGTGGTGCTCGACCTTGGAGAGGCCACATTTTCGGGTGTTATCTCGCCCAATACAGTCCAGATATCTTCAAAGGAGGATGAGCCTGACATCACGACTATGCCTCCTTTGTTGAGTACGCCAGCCACTTCAACCATTGTTGGTGCTTCTTCTTTTGTCGTGCCATCTGTTGAAGCGACGACTGTGGCAACATCTTCTGCAGTCATTCCTGGAGGGAGATTTACCGATATCGCAGCCACTCCCAGCGTCCATTTGGATTTTGTTATGCTAGTTAAGCAGTATACTAGCGTTTTCTACATCACTTTGAAAACGCTGATATCGATGGTGCTGGAGAAGAATCTAGGCTTCGAGGCTCTGAAGATGTCCTCCCATCTCCTCATCGTGCAGATTAGAAATTTCAATGATAATGACAAAGCTGATGCACTAGAGCAAATAGTTAATAGTTTGGAACAACCTATTTACGAGTATTTGCAACTGTCTCGGGACAGCATCGACGATCTAGTTCAAGCTAAGTATGACTCCTTAATTGCAGAGCTTGCTGGGCAAATGGAAACTCTGAACAAATCCATCCAGGAACAGCAACAAGAGATGGATAAATAGCGGGCTGTCTTGGTGGATTGTATTTCTCAGCTAACTGAGTACCAGGCCGAATATGAGGGAGATGAAGAGAGGGTTCGATATTTGGAAGCTGAACTCGCTCAGGCCAGGGAGAAGCTTCTCAAGACATCGGCAGCTCGTGATGTATTTAAGGGCCAAGTGGAGATGGCTCAACAGAACTTGACGCGTGCTGGTGTCATCCATGCCAGTTTTGTTGATGCTCGATCCGAGCTATCTTGCTTGAGCGATGACGATGCAAGGCTGGAACAGGCTCGCAACCATGTTTTGAACTCCAGGAATGATAGAATGGCTGCTTTGGCGCGACAGATTAGGGATTTAACTGCTCCTCCCCAATGATGTACCTTTTTGTTTCTTCTGTAATTTCTCAAAGATAATAAAGACATATTTTCTGACTTTGTGGACCCATCACTTTAGAACATGATAGGCTAAGATAAAAGTGATATCAGAGGTATCATTAACATGACATACTTTCGTTAAGGTTTTGCTGAATGTAAATTTATTCAGAAGTGATATGAACTGGATAGAATATAATCCAACTAAATTTGTATACTAAACACTATTAGAGGTAATATGAACATGATAGGTTTACAAATTAGTTAAGCATATCTATTAAGGGGCCATACGAATCTGATAGAATATGATCCAGCTAACCTTTGTGCATGATATCGTCAGAATAAGATCTTCATCACAATCCGTTAAGCAAAGGAGATCAAGTTTGATAGGAGCTATTGCCAAATTTCTATTAGGCTTGGCTAATCTGTAAGCGCCATTTGCAATTATATAAGGGCCCTCAATTTCTTTATAATTGTTTGTGCGAACTTTGATTTGTTGAGAACATCCCACTGGGGAATCTTTAGTGGACCTATTATTCGTTGCGCACGTTGAGTGCAAATAATAAGTTCGAAACAAGCCCTATCAGAGGTAATACAGCTGTGGTAAAATATGACTCTGTGGGGGTAGGGAGAGATATAGTTCAGAGATAATATGGACTTGAACTAATTAGTTTCCATTGCGGGCATTTCACAGAGAAATTTTTTTTGGTGGACCTATTACTTCTTGTGCACGAGAGTGCAAGTAACAAGTTTTAGGACAAGCCCTGCCAGAGGTAATATGGATGTGATAGTTTTTTTGGAGTTAACACCACTGGCGTACTTAGAGTTAAGTACGGGTGCTAAATTGAGATGACAACCGATATCAGAGGTAATATGGACATGATAATAGATAGCCGGACCATGAAGGTTTGTTCAGAGGTAATGTGAACATGAAAAACTTTTGAGTTGTGACTCCATTGGGAATGGAGGTATATATCTGCTTAGAGGTAATATGGACATGGCAGTTTTTTGTGGACTTAACACCACTGGCATACTTAGAGTTAAGTATGGGTGCTAAGTTGAGATGACAACCGATATCAGATGTAATATGAACATGATAATCGACAGCCGGACCAGAAAGGTTTGTTCAGAGGTAATATGGACATGACAAACTCTTGTGGTGACAGATTTACTCTGCTGGAGAAAGTGGCAAGACGTAGTTCAGAGGTAATATGGACGTGAACTGATCTATAGCCACATATTGGAAGGTTTTCTCAGAGGTTACTTGGACATGGCAAATTCAGCTGGGGAAATAAAGAAATGTTTGGACAATAGTTCAGGGATAATATGGATGTGAACTCATGTCCGAAAAATTTACTGTGGAGTAATTTTCCTGAGTGGGGATAGACCTGAAGAATCCGCTGGGGAAACTTTAGGGACTCATCATCCGATATTTTCTTGAGGGAGCAAATTGTTACGTTAGAGTGAAATCAATTTGCAGTGATTGTCCCCTCGTTTATAATACAAAGTGACGACTTTGGCGTCGATCAACTCCTGGATTCTCCTTTTCAGTACATAGCACGCCCTTGTAGGGTGATGAATGTACTGATGAAAGAGATAATAATCTGGGTCATCGACTTTGCCAGCCCTCTCAGGGTATCTGATGTTGGGTAGCTAAAGTTTGTGTTCCTTCATCAATATATTGAAGATTTCAATGATGTCATCTTCATTGAAGGAGAAAGTCCCTTTTAGCCTTCGGGCTCCCGATGCCTGAGTTTTACGGTCTTCCGGAAAGATGGTCATCTTTGCATCATCTTCGCACACAGAGGGAATTCTACCCCCAGTTTTGGATGCTGCCCTATTTTGTCGAGGTAGACTACCCCAAATATGTCATGGCGTTTGTCCATAGAAGTTGATTTAGAAGGACTTGCCTCTGGTATTATAGGATCAGACTCTGAAGGTTTGGAGTTTGCAAGAGATGCAGTATACCCCAACCCAAAATGAGTTTGTTGACAGTAAGGATTATCATGCAACGGTATTCGTCTGCCTTTTCCATAGTTGAGGCCTTGTTTCAACTTTAAATTGTAACCCATGTTTTTTTGCATAATCCTCAAAGCCTGTGGGCTATATCTGTGGATTTGCATTTTTCTACCATCGGATTCGTGAGAGTCTTCTTGTACAATCGGTCTGTTCCACATTCGATCAAAGATTATTTGATGCTGATCATCGTGAGTAGGTAGAACAATAAAAATAGACTATTAATGTGGCCCATATATCATGACGACATTAGATGTTGACTCATCTTCCCACAGGATCTCCCCACGCTTGGAAGTTAGGGGCGCTAAATCTCGATTTTGATCCCTGTCTTTGCATTTCTGGATCAGGAGTTTACGCAAGTCAGGAGGATTTACAGAGGAAGAAGAAGGCTTATTCTGCCTTTTTACATCAGTTGGAGTGCGGATATTGGGAATTATAAGTCTCTCCCTGCCATACGAATATAGCAGTTCAGCCATGTGAGTAGCATATGATCCATGAGGAGCGTATCTATCCGTGTACTGGGCCTTCTTTACGCCGAGGGACTTCTCCTGGCGTAATCTGGATTTTTTCTCAGGTTGGCATAAAACTGAGGAAGCTTTCAAACGGCCATCGACATTCCGCGTAATCTGAAGAGCAGGCAACTTCTTCTCTTGATGGCGTAAAAGCTGAGAGGTCGAGAAATTCGCCACTTGTTTTTCCTTGGGAGTTTGCAGGGATCATCTGCCCCTTTATAGGAGGAAGATGTATTTTTATGACTTGGCGCTGAGGCCTTTTTAGAAACTACGTCTGCCCTATCAGCGACGGGAGACGAGTTTTTATGCGCAGGGCGCGTTTGAAATTTCTGACTTGGCGCTGAGGCCTTGCCAGAAGCTTTGTCTGCCACGTCACAGACGGGAGATGAGTTTTTACGCACATAGCGTATTGTATACTTCTGGATTGGCACTGAGGCATTGCCAGAAGCTCTGTCTGCCACGTCACAGACAGAAGACGAGTTTTTACGCACAGAGCATATAGTTTGGGATGCCACAACCTTGTTGATCGGAGAGAGAGAGCCTGTAGGAAGGGTAGAGGATGTCCGGGGCATCCATACTTTACGCAACTTCCTGCTGTCCTGAACATATAGGGAATGAGAGTTACCCCCTATGCGAAGCATGTCTTAATAAGCAGATTGGTCGAATTGGACGACCAGAGTCTTCTTTGTTGATCCGACCGATACAATATCGTGTTGAGCAATGGCTTTCTCTTCAGATGAGAAAGTAGTCCTCAGCAGAGTCGCCATCTTGTGTTTGATAATAAATGAAAGAAATGAAACTAGGTTTATACGAAACCCTTTCTTTGGTTTACAAACAAGAAAAAGAAAGTACAATTTATCCTATACGAGGATACTAAGTAAAAAAATTGATTCTGGGGAAATATTACTATAGGAGTCTGATCTATGGTCGATCACTTTGTCCCTTGGACCACACGATGACGAAGAAGTACTGTAGAAGAAGGAAAAGCTTCAAAGATCGCAAGAGAGATTGGATGCTCGATGCCAAAGTCGTCAATCACTACTCTCCGTCTGTGTTCTGGACTCTTCTCTCTCAAAAATCGATTTTTAACCCCCCTTGACCTCTATTAATAGAGGTCTCTATTTATAGAGCCCAATTGTCGTAACCAACTAGTCGGCATAGAAGCCGAACAGTGGAGAGTGGGGCGCTCTTTACGCGGTAGTTATGCTAACTGCTAACCACGTATAAATGATCCCCTGACTCTGCGTGTGACGCGTGTCCCATTACGAGGTAACGCATATAACTGCTGCGAAGATCACGACATGGAAGCCACGTAGGTAACTGCCCATCACGTAGAGATGATTGGTGTAGAAGCCAAATAACTGTATCGTTGGGGTAGAAGCCAAATAGCTGTTTTGATGGCGTAAGAGCTGAGTAGCTGTCATAATGGCGTAGAAACCAAGTAGGCGTAGAAGCCTGATGCTGCATGGATAGGTAGTCAGCGTAAAGATAGCCGATCATCCTTCCTTGACTGAGGTCTTGAGCATATTCTGGGCCAAATAGCCTTATCACGCACCAATGCAAATATAGCCTGAGTTGGCGTATTCCGAGGAGATAGCATACGGCGTACTCCTATAGTTGAAAATAGCCAGGTCGGCGTATTTCAAGGAGATAGCGTACAACGTACTCCTATAACTGAAAATAGCCTGATGGTATAATATGCAGAGGTGATGATGTGGACGTATTAGCTATAATTATGGCTCACCCAGTCGTTAAAAGTAGAACCAAATCTCATGCATTAAATGCAGAGATCTGCCCCCATTACGCCATTAACTGCAGAGACGTGCCTCGAGTTCTGTACGAAGAGCAGCTTTTGACGTGGCGGTTCGTTTCTTCTCCTGCTGAGCGTAAAAGCTCATGCTTGCCTGTGTAAAGTAGGCAGCATATTTTCTTGAATGTGTAAAAGCAATTTGTATCAAGAAAATGTCACTAGACGACAGTCTGGGACTCTGTGCCGAATCATCATTATAGCCGTCCTCTCGATCGCTGTGCAGTACTCTTTGTCAGGAGTCAGGTTTACTGCATGATCTGACAGGTTCATTCGAGGAGTACGAAGAGTTCCTCGTACAACTTCCCGCTGCATTAAAAGTAGATAGGTTTTACGCTGAAGTGGCGATATAACAACCTTTTTACGCTGAAGCAGTCTGGAAATACTGCATTACGCGGGTTATTCTGGAGCTATATTTTATGCTTAATAGCGTTGAAGCTCTGTTGTTTTGCCAATGGCTCTGAAGTCATGTCTTACGCCACCCAGTGCTGGAGCTCTGTTTACGCGGCTTCTTGCATGTTTGAGGATTTTACGGGTATAATTTCCCAGCGTATTTTTCATGCTTCTACAGCGATTAGGATAAGAATAAGTTTATATGATCTCATCCACATATTAACACGCTCTTGACCTCTATATCGGACTCGAATAAAGTTTTTGACTTGCATCATACTTGATTCAACTGTTCAACCCTATACTGATCCCGACTAAAGAAGAGAAGGCATAAAAATTATTTAACGGACTGAGCTTTGAGTTACAAAGATTGATTAGCGCAATTGTACCTACTTCTTATACAGACGTCCTTATAGGAGCTCGACGCATGGAATGTGTCAACAAGAGATAGTCCATCCAGAAGCGGCCGCATGCACTAGCACCGGATCAAGAACAACTGGAAGGAGCTACAAAGAGACCTCACATACACCAGCCACCCAGAGCAACCCCACCGATATTGCCAATATATCAATATTGTGGCAAGCAAGGCCATCAAGCTAGCGAGTACAGACGTAAGTTGGGACTATGCTTGATTTGTAGATCGAAAAAACACTCAGTACGGGACTGTATGGAATAGCGGAGACGAGCACTGATGATTCATTGACCAGCCCTACCAGTACCAGCACCAACACAAGCACCAGGACTCCCTACTTGTCATTATTGTGGCTAGGTAAGCCATCTCGCCAAGGAATATCGACACAGATTGGGATTATATTTTCTTTGCGGTTTAGACCATCATTCAGCCAGAGATTGCATGGAGCATCGAGGAGGAGCACCGATGGTTCACCGACGAGCACCGATGTTTCACCGATTAGCTTTACAACCACCGAGGCCAGTTCAGCAGCCACCGGGGCCAGTTATTCCAGTACCGAGGGCGCCAACACCATGAGGATATCCGTAGAGGCCACCCTTGGCACCACGGGTAGCGCTCTTCCAGCAGGAACAATAGCAACAGAGGACACCATCTCAGGGACGTGGTCAGGCTTTTGCAATGACAGTAGAGGAGGCACGGGCTAGAGGAGTAGCGAATATGGGTAAGATTTAGTTTTATCATAGCTAGCTATAGTAACAGATATTCCTAATAATACTTTAACATGTTCCTGTTAGTTCCATTTCCTAGTCTATACCTAGTATTATGTTAGCATGAACTTGTTAGTCTAGAGTAGTAATATGTAAGAGGTACCCAAGCTTTCAGAAGATGTAGTTGGTCCTCGTTCTAATCAGACTCCTTTACTCTTGAGTTACTCATCTCTCATTGCCTTGGAAAAAGTTTTCATTGCTTCCCTACGTGTTCTGCTTGAACAAAAACCCTCATACTTCTTCTCGAATTTTTTAATCATGACGCCTTACCCTTCATTTTCGTAGTTCCACAGAACTGTCCTGCAACCATGCCATCTCTTTTGGGGCACACCCTTTCTTGACCTGTTACGTTTCGTTTTTCTTAATTACGAGGACGCAATTCTTTTAAGTTAGGTAGATTGTAAGCCCCCTCATTTTTTAATAGGGTTAATTTGGTATTTTTTATTTATTTAATTTAATTTATTTAATTTAATAGATTAGAGTAGTAATTTCTAAATTCTTCTTTTATATATATGACCATTTGCCATGGCTTGGATATTTTAAGCAATGCACAACCTTTTTTCTCCCAAAAAAATTATATTACTAATCTTGATTGTGCCTAATATATTAGAGATATGGATGTTACATTTCTTTGGCCTCCTCCATGCTCCAAAAATATTGTCAAACATCTAGAACCACGGTTACAGTAAAACTACCTCCTTTTGACTAGAACTTGATCCAAACCCAACCCAAACGCATGTAGTCATATAATGCACACAAATACCCCCATATATATATATATATATATATATATATATATATATATATATATATATATATATATATATATATATATATATATATATATATATACCCCCATATATATATATATATATATATATATATATATATATATATATATATATATATATATATATATATTTATTTATTTTTATTTATAGAGTTCTAATTATAGAAAGGGCCGTAGATGATATCCTAGTTGGCAAACTACCTAACTAACTACCTAACCACCCAATATCCTATCCAACCAAATTCCAACCATAAAAATCCACCATCTCTTCATAATTTTGTGCAAGAGTAGCCCCTTGGTAGCCGACCCCTACAAGCCCTAGGAACACCCCCTCCTAGGTTTAAATCTATCCAAAAAGCCCATATATATACCCCCTTATCACAAAATCCTAACCCTAACAACTCTCTCCCTTTTTTGGCCGACCCCTCCCCTCTCCTTCACATGTAAGAGTAGCCTCCCTTGTCATCTACCCCTCACAACATTATCTCCTTCATAAAAAATCCTCTCATCTCTTCCAAAGATCCACCTTTCATCATCCTTCCACCCAATCTCCACCAAACGACCGTAAAGGCTCCACCATTGCCATCAAACCCATCAAGAACACATTGCAATTATCATCAACCCATAAAGAACCTATTGCCATCATCATCAACCCATCAAGAAGGTAGAATTAAGGCAAGCACAAGCAAGAATGTTCGTTCTTGAACAAGAAGATGCACCGCCATCCAAACCTTCAAAGCTTTCAGGTAAGGATTCAAACTTCTCTTCTTAAATCTCCATGGCATGAATCTATTAGATTTATGTAAGTTTAATGTTCTAAAATCCTCTCTTGCTATCTTTTCCCACCATAAAAATCTATGAAAATTTTTATGTTAGATTGATGACAGATTGGACAACAATAGGGCTAGTTTTAGACTTTGTGACCCGGTTCTTGGAGGCCATGTTGTTAATTCTTAAAAATGAACTTATTGGTAGTTTATTACAGTAAATATGTATTTTAGAATTATTTTTATGGTATTTTTATCAAAATTTTGAACCCTAAAAATAAGGGTCACTAGCCTAGGTTTCGGGTGATTTTGTAGCATAGTTTTGCCCATAAATAGGGGTTGTTTTGGAAGAAATAAAAGATAATTATATTTTGAGATTAAAACAAAATAAAATATGATATAAAATAATTTTTCATGAATATTTATTATACCCATGGACTGGCAATGCTCCGAACAAGTTTCAGACAAAACTAGTCAACTTAAAGTAGCCATAATCTTGAAGTATAATTATTTTATCAATTTTGGAATCTAATAATTAAAAATTAATATAAATCAGGTTTAAATCAAGATTACATGATTTATTATGATTTATGTTCATGTCCTTCGATTGGGACTTAACCGTGAATTTTGGAAGTCGTAAACCATGGAACTAGGTTACGATACCTCGTAAAACGTATAAGTTGTTATGTCAAGAATTTACATGTTAGGATAAGGTTGGACTTGGGTATTAATGGTTTATAATAAATTATATAATTTAGTTGTGGTTACAAGATTCTTGATTAGATACTTAAAAAAGAAAATTTATTGTTTAGGTCAATTGGATTCCGGATGAGTGGACGTAGGACCAACTTTGCCACTACATACTGCAGACCCAGGCAAGTGTACCTTGCCAAAATTATAGTAGATCCTGTTATATTATCTGCTTGTATTTATTTTCATATATATATACTCTTGTGATGCACCTGTTCAACCTAGGACCGTGAGACGTTGTTTAGCGTCCAAACAAGATTCATGTGTCGATGCCGTACGCAGAGTCGTGTAACGTCACTTAGAGAGTTGATTCTACGATCCTATTTTTACGTGTTTGCTTTACCAAGTACGTCAGACCGTAGGACACTTGACACTAATTTATGTGACATAATTTTTTTTGAGTTATTTATGGTGATTATGTATAGGCTTACCCGGTTCGTGATATAAGAATTGCATATTATATAGATATCATTATGACTCGTTGTACTAGTTAGAGGTCATGATCTTCCGTGTTATGGACATGAGACATCATGGACATAAGATATGAGGTTATATTAGATGGGGAGACACATGCTACAGGCTGATTACGTTTATATATATACTATGTTACTAAGGTGCATTAGTCTCTGTACCAGAGCTTGGAACATTTATTGGTCCTACAAGATATTACTTGCTGCTATGGGCTCCCTGACACAGAGCCTATAGTGGTCTCAGCCTGAGTACTAGTGATGCTCTCATTTGTATTTTACTTAGCTGGTTACATAGCTTGCCCTGAGGATCTATTTTTTTTACTATATTTTATTTGTCTTGAGGTTCTATTGTACCTTGCTATGTCTCTTGAGGACCTGGATCCGGATTATGTCCTCAGATGTAGACGAGGAGATCTATCCCGAGGTTTACAGGGCAGGTGCTGCTATTGGAGATGTACAGGTTGCTGAGGACAAGGTTGTTCCGGAGGACTTCTCTTGAGCACAAAGTATTCTCACCATTCATTTATTATGCTTAGTGTTCTTAGATATTTTATCTTATAGTGACTTCCGAAATTATAATTGGAGTTATTTTTCTTTCCATTTTGATGACGGGTTGTTCCTCGTGACATTATTTATATTGCTTTGGTTAGACAGATTATTTTATATTATTGTGACTGAACTTGTCTCTTTGTGATTTTGTTACTTATTGTGGATGAGATTAGATATATTATCTATGACAGGTATTTGTAGACCATTTTATATGTATTACAACTTAAGTGCACTCTAACGAGTCCAATAAATTGGGTTTGCCTATTGGAGTTATGTTGCTAACCATTGTCACGTGGCTAGTCCCTTAGTATTTTTGGACTGGGGCGTGACAACTCCAGTGTGGAGGTCAGAGTGACTTCGATGAGGACCAAGATTATCATCTGTGCCATGAGGACCCAGGACGTTCTCTATAAAACCCTAATCCTAACTTCACCAAGTCGATGCTTCTTTGTTCATGTCGTGGACACAAAAATGGCACAGTTGGTTAGTTTGGTTTGGTAAAACTTCACATTGATATGTTAATTCTTAACATAATAAACAGTTTTGTTCTTTGATCATCTTCCTGTATTGAGACTTCTTTGTTATCCACACTTAACATTTGTTTTCCATATAGTTTTTCTCCTAAAATTTTTTATTTTGGTACATTAAAAAGGTAGTGCTAAAATTTCATAGAAATTTTTATTGCTTTGTATTTATCAACCTTTATTGAGTGTTAAGTCTGAACCAGGGAAACACGAAAACTCATAAATATTTTAATCAAATGGTTTCTTCTATTTTTGTATGTTTTAGATGGTGTATATTTTTCTTTGAATATATATTGTAACTGATCTTAATTGAATATAGTTTCTAAACTAAGAACCTTTTTATTCCACCTTGTTTTTGTATTTGAATCTACGAAAACAACAACAACAAATCATTTATCGCAAAAATTCTGGATCGACATACAATTGAATATTTAGATCTCTTTTGTCTTGTGTTTTTGTGACTGAAATAGAAATACAGGCCCTGAAGGATGGAGGTTGAAACAAGGGCATTTTGAGGCAGTGACATCACTTATATAATCATGTCTTTTGTTCAAATTTGGCCGATTTGGTGAAGAAATTACCAATTTTCCTTTGTAGGTTGCATCAAAAACCTTTTTCCCTGTGATTTTAACCATGAATTTTTATTTTTTTGGTCTATGTTTGCTGAGGATTGAAGAAAGTTGGCGACTTTCTTCTACAGATTGAAATAAAGGTGCCCATTTGTTGTTTCTTTGTGTAGTTTGATTTTTGATGAGTTACTTTTGTGCGTATGACTAAAAAGTGAGAATTTTGATCAAAAAATTATTAACAGACTATTTAGGATTGGAGGAAAGTTGAAGAATTTTGTTTCTATAGAGGTACTTTTTGATCTTATTATGTATAAGTTTGTATTATGGCTCTACTTCGGACATGTGTACTAGATTTTGGTGGCTCGTGGGAGGATCATCTTCACTTGGTAGAGTTTTCATACAATAATAGCTATCAGGCCAATATTGAGATGTCTTATTTCGAGGCTTTGTATGGTAGGAGATGCCGAACTCCATTATCTTGGGATGACGTAGGAGAGAGAGTACTTTTGGGACCAGAAATGGTAGTTGATGTTGTAGAGAAGGTGAAGCATATTAGAGAGAGACTTCGGGTGGCTCAGGACAGACAGAAGTAGTAGGCCAATAGCCACAAGAGACCGCTAGAGTTTGAGATTGGTGACTTAGTGTTCTTGAGGATCTCTCCGACACGTAGAACGATTTATTTCGGTGAAGGTGGAAAGCTTAGTCTAAGATTCATCGGATCTTTCAATGTTCTAGAGAAGGTCGGGGTAATAGCTTATCGACTAGCCTTACCACCTACATTGGAAGGAGTACACAACGTGTTCCATGTGTCCCAGCTGAGACGATACGTGGCAGATTCTAGCTATGTATTAGATCATTCGGAGCTTGAGGTTGGACCAAGCCTCCGTTATCCGGAGCAGCCGGTGGAGATCCTAGACCGCAGAGATATGGTGCTTCGTAACCAAGTAATTCCCTTGGTTCGCGTCGCTTGGAGGCATTATTCTCCCGGTGAATCCAATTGAGAGCGGGAAGAGGAGATGCGAGAGCGTTACCCCTATCTTTTTGCACCATGAGGTAATTTTCTTCTTGTATTTGTTCTGCCCTAAATTTCGAGGACAAATTTTTTTTTAGGAGGGTAGACTTGTAACCTCTGTATCTTAAAATTCTAGCTTAAATATTATTATTAGGTTAATTTGGGGCTATTGTAATTTTTTCATAATTTTTTGGTTAATTAAAAACTAGTAACACTAATTTCTTAGGACTTACAAGAATTTATTTTAGTGTCAAACATAATTAAAAATATTCCAAACTTTTATATTAGGTTCTAAATAATCAAATATATTTTTTATAATTTTCTGGTATTTTTTTGATTATTTTAGCATTTATTTTGAGTTAATTATGAAAAACTAAATTAAAAACTATTTTTTAGAAGAAAAAATTAATAAAATCAACCCGCCCAATCAGCAGCTAGCCTGGCCCGCGTGTCAGCTAGTGCGGCCCAGCAATCAGTGAGAGAGGGCGAGGGCGGGTGCGGTTGAAGCGGTCCAAGCCAAGCCGAGCTGAGCCGAGTCCTAATCTGACTTGGACTCAGCCGAGCCAAGCCGGCTTGAACGCTGGTCGTTCGATCCAACGGGCAGCAGCGGATGGACGCCACATGGCACGTCCTTTAGCTGCGAATGCTCTCTCTCCTATATATATATAGTATTTGTTTTATAAATTCTAGGGTTTTCTTTTAACCGATTTTGGAGAATTATAATCTAGGATTTCCTTCATCTTCCAGAAGCCATTACTCATAGCTCCGGACTCCAAACATGGCCCAATTTCTTGCATTAGAATTGTATTGAGGTTAATTTTCTGAATATGTAAATTGTTTCAAGAAATTATGAATATTAATTCTAGAAAATTTGTAGAGCACTGCATGTCCAAAAATAGACGCGTCTCGGTGTTTTCAGGAGAACCAGGAATCAGAATCACGAACCGTTTGAAGTTTTGGAAAGCTAATTCAAAATAATTGACATATGATTTTCCTAAAATTTAATATGAAATATTTTTGTGCTGCTAATTCTGTAGAACTTCTAGGTTAAAAATTAACCACCGTTGCACAATACGATTTTAGGTATGTGCAATAATTTCCAAACGAATTTGAATTCGGACGAGCCATAAATTCTAGCATATTTTTGATGCTGAAATCTACAGAAAACCATGCATGAAAGTCGAGTTTGCATCGGTTAACTTTTTGGTCAAAAGATCGCCTCATTTTGCGTGCCATGAGTCTCGAGTTGATAAAATTCAGTTTCTTTGGACAAAATTTAGGAATTAACCTAAAAATTAGAATAATAAGATTAAAATAGGACTTTAGAGTAATTATTCCATAATTAAATAAATTAAAATAAATTATCTTTTGACATGGTAAATTTGTAATACATAGGCTATTTTGACTGTGACTTGGACTCTGATTTGTACCAGCTAAAGATCACAGGTGAGTACATTTTTGTGATTACTTTTAGTCCTTGATAGTCTTTATAATGTATGCTTATTATTGATTATTTGATTCTTGACACTTGTTACACAGATTAGTATGATGGATTCTTATTATGAGATAGTGATTGTTCTGGATTATTGTTATTTCTTCGTGACTGGTTTGGAATCCATGTGTACTTATGGAGAGGGGAAATACTTAGTGGACGTGTGAACTACCCTTTCCATCCCATTGTCTTTCTGGAATAATAGCAGTCATGCACAACATGTGTGGTTTACCGGATATTACCCCCTAGTCGTTCACATGTCAACAAGGTATTAGTTGTTCCTATCTGTTCTTCCATACTTTGCAGTTATTTCTTTTGTGGCTTGGAGATATTGTACTATATGTTTGCCATGACATGACTTCAGTATTGGTTATTCTAGTTGCCTTATTGTGAGTTCAGTTTGTTGTTATTATATATTTCTTACTATTTATTGTCTTATAGCTTCTACCATGTGTTAGAACTGTTTTCACTGTGATGTACTCATTCTTTTTCTGACTGGATAAATATTTTAGGTGACTACAATAAGGATGCAATCCCTACACATTATAGACCGTATGCTAGCGAAATAATAGAGCCTGATCTTGCCCTTCCGGAGGATCAGGGAGAGTTAGTAGCTCAGATACCGTCTGAAATGGAGTAGTTTAGTGGTAGTTGATTTTGTTAGTTATTTTGGACCAGATTGTTCTCCGGCAGTTTAATATTGTACTTTGGATATTTAGTTTTTAGGAAAACTCCTTGAACCCGCATCAAGACTCTTATTTCAATATCATTTTGGTGTATTCATTTAAACTAGTGCCGTGATTGAGTATAGTGTGGAGATGTATATATGTTGTGAGTTATAGATTATACTTGTGGCTTATTTTACAGCGTTCTACAGCCAACACTATGGCGTAGGCTGGGCATACTTATGACTCATGCCCAAATCCAGGGTGCAGGTCATGACAGATAACATCCCATGACATGATCCATTTATTACCAGTCCGTGTAGCCACTGTGTCAGAGTATACATTTCTAGAATATGCAATATATACACTATTATGAAATAAAAACTAACAGAGCGATGTACTCGCCTCGGGTCCTGAGTAAAAGGTATGACTCGGTATCTGAGTTGGTGTCACGCAATTCTATTCAGGAAATATTATTTCAAATGGTGTAATAAAGTGAATAAATGCTAAAAAATGATCTAAACATGCTCTTTTAGGCCATTTCTATATCACTCTAGCTAAACTAGGTCAATACTAAATTAATTGGTTTATATTAGTCACTAACTAGTTAGCACTAGCTATCCTTCCTAACTTTAACCAATACTTTTTTTGTATATACTAACTAGTATATAATTAACTAAATAACTTAGAATTTATACTAACATAATACTAACCTAATACACTAACTAATATTCTAATTAAACTAGATTATATATAATACTCTAATTGATACTGGCATCAATATCTTATATATATCTTATCATCTTAATATCATTAATATAACTTAATACCTTCAACACTAAAACCTTGACTTTATACCTTAGTATCTAAACTTACTTCTTTATACCTTGGCATCTATCCCAATTATCTTGCCTTTCCTTACACTATCTTCTTTATACTGATATACTAATACACTCCCTACCTATTTGGCATTTTACTAACACCACATACCCCTCTCATCTCAGATTTTAAAACCCCTTGCACACATCTAATGTGTGCTGCCACTACTACTCTTATAGCAGTGTACTTGTGCACTGCTAATATTGTTTCTCCTTATTCAGTTTAGTCCATATTGGACTATTGTTGTTGCATAAACCCAGGAACCCCCCTCCAGTTATGATATAAGCTGCAGTTGCTTCTTATCACTTGCATTAGACCCTAATCACACCACTCTAACATATATACTAACACACACCATCTCCATTACCTGAGCCCCCACTAATTCATTCCTTATTACCTTTGTTAATCCTCATAATCCAACTATGCATTTGTACACAAATAATTTCTATACAGTTAGCCTATACTGAATCTGCCATTTGAACACCAGATGTATACATTTCTACCATATTAATGCATTCATATATACTTCACTAGTATTAAAGGACACTATACTACTGAACACGAGTACATAAGATACTATGATACACCCAACTCTCTTACATGTGCTCAACACTGGACTGCCTGTGCTCGAGCTCTACAAATGCATATCATACCCACTATGTCCCACACTACAGACACTGTTGTTTCTGCTCCCTCTCATTTTTTAACAACTGACACCCCTAGTTCTTCCTATGCTCTTTCTACTACCTACTCTTATCAGGGCACACAGTGCACTGATACTCCCCCTTATGTCACACTTGACTGCCCATGCTACTGTTGCTACTCTTCTTATCACTTTGTACTCCCTTTAAGTTACACACTCTCAATAACAAACCACATACAATCCCATATACTTATATACATGTAATCTAGTGTCAAATAATCAAACACCTAGAGTGTATAGTTGAGATATTCATAATACACCCAAACCAAACATCAAAACTCACCAATTCTCAATAATCACCAATTACACATATCAAATACATATATATATATATATATATATATATATATATATATATATATATATATATATATATATATATATATATATATATATATATATAATAGAAATTTGAGAGTAAACACACTATCATGCACAAATACCCAAAATGGATCCCCGTATCATAGTGCATCCCAAAATACCATGATACGGTCTACTCGTATTTATTTGTGGACACGTATCTAGTCCCATAACCCCGGTCTAAGTCTAATTAGCCAAAATTGGTCTCATGACACACTCTTGATGTGTCAATCTCATAATTTTCCTCATTAGGACACAAATTACCATGTAGCAATCATAATACACATCCAATTAGCCTAGAACTTGTTCCTATAGTTAGCCATATGACATGGGATGGTTCATAATGGTCAAATACATAATTTGGGAGTTAGAATGAAGATGAATTCAGAATTATACCTATTGGAAGATGTATTTTTAATTAAATGCTAAATGGATACGATCCGGACACGACCTCTCCACCAAAGCCCCTTCTCCTTGTACTCCTTGATACTCCAAGCTCCAAAGCTCCTTGAGAGATAAAAATGAGAGGAAATGAGAGTATATTTAAGGTCAATTGATGGAGGGATGGAGTAAATTAGGGATCTAGAGAATTGGGGATCTCAAAATAAATACAATTGAAGAGGAGAGAGAGAGAGAGGAGACCCCTCTTTACTGGCCGCCCCCCTTTTCCCCTCCCCAAGTCACCAGCAAATATTTACAATGTCCCTACATGATGAATTATGAAGAATAATTAAGGATGGCCATTTTGAAAAGTTTTTACACTAATACAAATTAATCTAATCCTCCTAATTAATTAGTTAAAATGGGTCTAATGGGCCTAGTCCATATTGGGATCACTAGTTCTCATGACAAGTCTTATTGGGTTCACTAGTATTAAGTCTAAATAATAGGCTAGCCCACTAACTATAATAAATAATAAAAAACACAAATAAATATATATAGCACTCTAATTAAATATAATCTCTAAAAATAAAATAACTATACCAAATTACTAAATTACCCCTATTTGGAAAAGTGAGAGTGACACGCTGGATCATCGGGCTCTGGATATAAACCTGGCCATGCAAAACTAGTATGGTTAAATCCCAAATAGCAAGTACCACATGGACGCATGAATGAAGAAACAAAACCCAAAGCATAAGTAATGTATGAGCCAAGAATCATAGGCGTATACCCTATCATCGAGGTGATACAACATTCATACACAAAACAAGGACAAGAGATCTCGTATCGCTCTGAGATAAAGTACATCCTCTGATCAAGGTCAAGCTAGAGGTTCTGCTTCACATTTTTTGTTCATAGCCTTTCGCAGCACAATAGTCCAACCCTACAACCAAACAAGGATAAGGGTTGGACCACCGTACTATGACAGTCGATGTACCTAGACTGCTAACAAAAATATATAAGCACAATCAAGCTCAGTTAAAGAATCGGCCAAACAATCCTACGACTTGCTATGTGAAGTCTGGATTATCCAGTAAAAATACATATAATAGGGATCCTCATACCGTGCTCAATCCAAGCAGGGCTACCCGAACCATTAGTAATAATGCATAGCACATAGAATAGGCACTGGTCCCTCATAAGACCACCATGCTTACGGATCAATAGTAACACATAGTATCCAGATACTTAACTCCACAAGTACGAAGATTACACAGTTTTCAGTGGTAGCCAGCCTTGCACTCCCCAACCATATCTGAGGGTGGATGTCATGCATGATCTCGGAATTTTGTTCCCTCCCAATGCTCTACCAATTTCAGTTGCCCAATTAACCATATTGTTGAATAAAATCTCATGTCGTGGTCACATGATCATTTATTCTAGATATCATACCTTGGTACACGTACGCTAGGTAAAAATCTACATTGTTCAATCTAGATTTACCCAAGAGTAATGCAACATTCACTAATTATCCTAACCATGCTAAGGTTACTGACCAACTACAATGTCCGTGCGGGAGAAATCAAGATCATATAATATCATATGTCACGTAAGATCAAGTGGCACATCGGTGCACTGATATGACATTTAATACACTTAGCACGTAGTAGTCAAGTCAGGATACCAGGTCAATCAGTCAGTCACATGAATTCTTTTATCACGTTGTAGCACAATACTCAGGTTAGGTACATGGTTGGTGCCTTATGGCAAAAGTTTAACACATAGTCGGGTCATGCCCATAGTTCTATCAATTCGGGTATCGGTCACTGTGCATAAGAATCTTGGGCATTATAAGACGTGCACAGGAATGGGTGCGGGAGCAACCCCCTGGTGCTTTGTCGGAAGCCCTTCTTCATCTATTTCTATACTAAGCTCATTGGTACTTGTAACATACTTGGGTCTGGACATAAAATCAGAATAACCAAGAAAAAATAACAAAATCAACAAAATACTCAAAATGGGCAAGTCATGTGCATAGACATGCTGGGCACATGAGCAAAGTTGCGTGCATAGTCAAGTTGGGCGCATAGGCAACCTGGGCGCATATACAAGCTGGGCACATAGTGAAGCTGGGTGCATAGTCAAGCTAGGAACAAAGACAAGTTGGGCGCATAGACTGCATCGTTCCAAAATAGCAAGAACACCATGAAAAAGCTTTAGAACTTATTTTATTCATAAAATTCCATTTTAACTCAAAATTAAGTAAAATAAAAGTCAAAATTGCAAGAAATTTAATTTTCTATAACATAAAAAATATAGTTTTTTGAAAATACTAACTTTTTGAAGATCATTCCCTTTAAATACCATAAAATCTTTGGTTTAAAACTTAGATCTACTCCAAAATATCCATCAAAGCCAAAAATGTCAAGTACTAAAGATGTTGAAAATCATAATATACACATTATAGACTAATAATATGCAATAAAAATCGAAAACCTAATATATGCAATGTTTCTCTATTTGTGCAATATATACTTACTGAAGCTTAAGGAGAGGAAAGAGAATGCGGAAAGAGAAAGAAGAAAGAGGTGTGTATATATATATATATATATATATATATATATATATATATATATATATATATATATATATATATAAGATGGTCATGAATCATTCCAAGTAATCCTAGCCACACAAAATAAATCAAGCACCATAACAAATAGAAAATGGGTCTATATACCAGGAATGGAGAGTGACATCTTTATCCAACTTATAAAAAAAAATTCCTCGAAATTTAAACTCAAGGCAAGATTAGAGATATCAGGACAAGCACTACACTATAACAGACATGTCTATGCAGACAATTAAGCAATCATTCATACAAAATGAAGAAAAGCAATATCATACTACATAGGTGATCGACGATCATAAAATTTAAGATACGAAGGTATAAGAAAGAATATACCTTCCGAGTCAAATATGCGCAGATAACAGTACTTGATATCGTCCTCGTGCTCCCATGTTAACTCTCCCAGATAGTGATGACTCCAAGCAACACGGATAAGATGAATAGTCTAGTTCTTAAGCACTTTCTCTCTCCGGTCCAAAATGGATATGGGTTGCTCCTAGTAAGACAAGTCGGTACCAACGACTAGCTCAGAATGGTCGAGGATATGACTTGGATCCAGGACATACCTACGCAACTAAGATACATAAAACATCAAGCACCTTGCAGAGCGAAGGCGAAAGGGCAAAGCGATAAACAATATCGTCCACCCGCTCGAAGATGTCAAACGGAATGACGTACTACAGACTAAACTTCCCGCGGACTCCAAACCTAATAACTCCACGGGAAGGCAAAATCTGCAAAAATACGTGGTCGCCGAAGAAAAACTCTAAAGGCCTACGATGCTGATAAGCCCAATGACGATATCGATCCTGCGCAACTCAAAGTCATTCTATGATCCATCTAAAAACCTCTACCGTCTGAGTGATTATCTCTAGCCCCAATATCTTTTATTTATCAATATCATCTTATACCAATGGTGACCTACACTTTCTTTCATATAATACCTCGAAGGATACCATCTGAATACTCGCCTGATAACTGTTGTTATACCAGAAAACAACTAGATGAAGATGATCCTCCCAAGTTCCACCAAAATCTAAAGTGCAAGCCCGTAGCATGTCTTCCAAAGTCTGGATGGTCCAATCTGACTGGCGTCTGTCTACGGATGATAAGCGTTACTGGATATCAAGTTGGTACCCAAACTCTGATACAAGCTCTTCCAAAAATGAGAGGTCAATTGCGTGTCTCGGTTTGATATTATACTAACTGGAACCCCGTGCTACCTCACTACCTGTCGCATGTATATCTCTGCCAACTGCTCTGTGGACTACCCTACTATGAAAGGAAGAAAATTAGCTACCTTGGTGAGTCAATCTACTATTACCCAAACTGTATCTCGACCAGTCGGGGATCTAGGTAAACCGGTCACAAATTCCATCATGATATGCTCCCACTTTTACTTCAGAATATGAAGCGGCTATAGTATTCCTACCGGTCTCTTCTGCACGGTCTTCCCTTGTTGACACACTAAACACCGAGAGATAAACTGTGATATCTATCTCTTCATTGCGTTCCACCAAAAATGTTGCTGGATATCTTGGTACATCTTTGTGCCCCTAGGTTAATAGAATATTGAGAACTATAAACCTCGGCCATAACTTTCTATCGGATATGTCCACTTGGCACACAAAGACGATTTCTAAATCTAAGCATTCCATCTTTATGAATCATCAACTCCTTCCTAAGACCGGACTCACACTCCGGCCGAAGCTTCTAAATCTACAAATCCTCTTCCTGGGTTGCCCTGATCCTCTTTACCAAAGTGGTCTAAATCTGTAAGCTAGCCAAAATTCTTGCATCCTGTGAGTACCACCTTAATGCCCATCTCCTGAAGATCCTCCAAAATATGCCTCTAGAAATTCAACATAAATTCACTACCCCTTTTGCTGAGAGCATCTGCTACCACATTCACCTTACCTGGGTAATATTGGAGTTCTACATCATACCTTCAACACCTCTAACCATCTTCTCTGCCTCATGTTCAGGTCCTTCTAGGTGAACAAGTACTTCAAGCTCTTATGATCTATAAATATTTCACCTGATCGACGTATAAGTAGTGCCTCTATAGCTTTAAGTGCAAATACCACTACGACCAACTCTAAATCGTTGGTCAGATAGTTCTTCTCATGATCTCGAAGCTGCCAAAATACGTAAGCTATCACCCTTTTGTGCTGTATAAAACACACCTAGGTCCCTTTTTGGATGTATCACAGTACAATATAAACCGTCCGGATCCTACTAAAAGTGTGAGAATTGGTGCAGAAAACAACCTCTTCTTCAACTACACGAACGTTGTCACTCTGATGACCAAGCAAATTTGACCTCCTTACGCGTTAGATGGGTTAATGGTGCTGAGATTCTTACAAAGTCTACCACAAACCTCCTGTAGTATCATTTTAATCCCAGAAAACTCCGCACATCTACTATTGTCTTTGGAACTGGACAACTCTCCACGGCCTCAACCTTCTTTGGATCCACCTCTACTCCTACTCCAGAGACAATATGCCCCAAGAATGAAATATGATCCAACCAAAACTCACACATACTAAGCTTATCATACAACTGGTGCTCCCTTTGAATCTACAAGACCTTTCGAAGGATTTTCTCATGCTCCTCTTCACTGCTTGAGTAGACAAGAATGTCGTCTATGAAGAACACTACAAACAAATCCAAATACAACATGAAGATGTGGTTCATCAAATTCATAAATACTACCAGGGCATTGGTTGGTCCAAACGATATTACTAGGAATTCATAATTCCCATACCGCGATCTAAATACTATCTTGGGTATGTCCTGCTCCTGGAATTTTACCTGATGATACCCAGACCGTAGATCAATCTTGGAAAAGACTCTAGCTCTACTCAACTGATCGAGCAAGTCATCGATCCTCGACAATGGGTACTTATTGATGATAAACAAAAGAATAAAAGTAGGTTTATACAAAACCCTTTCTTTGTTTACAAAAAAAAAGAGTACAATTAATCCTATACGAGGATGTTAAGTACAATAAAAAATGATTCTGGGGAAATATTGCTATAGGAGTCTGATTTGCGGTCGATCACTTTGTCCCTTGGACTACACGATGATGAAGAAGTATTGTAGAAGAAGAAGAAGCTTCAAAGATTGCGAGTGGGATTGAACTCTCGTTGCCAAAGTCGTCAATCAACACTCTCTATATGTGCTCTCTCTCTGATCTTCTCCCTTTCCGACCCTTTTTCCAATCCTGTTCTCCTGTGACTAGAAGTCTCTATTTATAGAGATCGATCACAGTAACTGCCAAGTCGGCGTAGAAGCCAAACTGTGGAGAGAGTTGCACCTTTTACGCGACGGTTATACTAACTGCTACCCACGTCTGAATAATCTCCTGAATCCGCGTGTGACGCGTGTCCCATTATGAGGTAACGTATATAACTGCTTCTCGAAGACCATGGCATGGAAGCCACGTAGGTAACTGCCCCTCGTGTAAAGATGGTTGGCATAAAAGCCAAATAGCTGTCTCGTTGGCGTAAAAACCAAGTAGCTGTCATGTTGGCGTAAAAGCCAAATAGCTGTCTTATTGGCATAAAAGCTAAGTAGCTGTCTTGTTGGCGTAAAAGCCAAGTAGTTACATAATAGGTAACCAATGTAAAGATAGCTAATTATCCTTCCTTGACTGAGGTCTCGAGCATATTCTGGGCTAAATAGCCTCATCACGTACCTTTGAAAATATAGCCAGAATTGACGTATTTCGAGGAGATAGCATACGGCGTACTCCTATAGTTGAAAATAGCCTGGTTGGCATAACATGCAAGGATGGTGACGTGAGCGTATTAGCCCTAATTTTAGCTCTCCTAGTCATTGAAAATAGAACAAAATCTCATGCATTAAATACAGAGATCTGCCTCCATCTCGCGCATTAACTGCAGAAATATGCCTCGAGTTCTGTACGAAAAACAGCTTTTGACGTGGCGTCTGATTTTGTCTCATCTTGAGCGTAAAGGCTCATTTCTGCCTGTAAAAAATAGGCAGCGTATTCCTTGAGTGCGTAAAAATGACTTGTATCAAGGATATGTCACTAAACGATAACCTGGGCCTCTGTGCAGAATCATTATTACAGTCGTCCTCTCGATCGTCGTGTAGTACTCTTTGTCAGGAGTCAGGTTCACTGTTTTGTCTGACAGGTTCATTCGAGGAATACGAAGAGTTCCTCGTACAATTTCACGCTGTATTAAAAGCAGACATATTTTACGCCATAGGGAGATGTAGCAACCTTTTACGCCTAAACAGCCTTCAAGCACTGCTTTACGCGGGCATCTCTGAAGTCATATTTTATGCCACACAGTGCTGAAGCTCTGTTTTATACGGGCTTCATGTATATTACGGGTTTTACGCGTATAATTCCCCAGCGTATTTTTTATGCTTCTACAAGACCCCCTTCAAAGTTTTTAAATTCATTGTAATTTGAAATACTTTGAATGAAGCATGAAACGGTCAAATTTGACTCGTTCTGCTAGGCTAATTTTTCGGAGATATTTAGGAAGTTGTTGGAATTTGGTATGTTCTCTTCTGCCTATATAAAGGCAAGCGAGTGAACCTGTTTTTCCATACTTCCTTCACCAAAAAGATGGTTGCCGAGATCCATCGGGCTGACCTGAGGAAGAAGAAGATCATGCTCTTCCAGCATATAAGGAGCCATAAAAAGAGGTATTTTTGAGCAAATATCCCCTGCAACGATGGATCATGGAAGGTTACCATAGCTTCCTTTGCTCGGGATAATCAGCATTTTTATATGGCGATTCATCCAAGAGAGAGGAAGGGTCTCATCGGACCACACAGCTTGCTAGCTGTATTTTCCTCTATTATGAAGCTGGACACAGGTGGGCAGCTTGGCCATGTCTTCCAGTATTGTGTTGGGTCTGAATTCCTAACACAATTCTAGGCATGGCTGCCATGGCGTATGGGGGGCTTGAATAATTTATACAGGCCCAGTTTTGTATCCTCCCGCCATTAATTATTTTCTTGTTCATCGGCCGCAGAAGCCAATGAAGTATCGTAGAAGAAGAAAAAGATCTCCACCAATATGATAACCTGGCACAACAGATTCCCAATGTGATCTTAAATGAGAATGAGAAATACTTTGTAAAAAAAGGATTTCCATCATATGTAATCATAAAAAATAAAAAATCCTTTGTAAACTGGATTTCCATCATATGTAATCATGATTAATAGACTTGTCTTCTTTTACGCAAGCTGATTTGCCATATTTGCTGTGAGGAAGTCTGATAATGTGCAGCTTTGGCACATCTGGGTAATTTTATACTGACTCTTATAAACGCTCATCTGGTCACGTCCCGTCTTTTATGCGTAACGGAAGATGCGTAAAAAGCTCTTTAGCATTAAGTTGTCTTGAAGATCCAACTGTCATACTATTTTTGGACGATGAGTCGCATAGAATTCTGAACTGTCACTACTTTGATACGAAGAATTTCTGTTCAGACCATCATCTTCAAGAATGGTTTCCCCGAAAATCCCTCAAAATATGGCAAGAAATGTCCGCCGAACAGGCCATACTTGAACTTTTGTAAAAGATTCTGACTAGACTTCGAATGAACTTCCAATGGCCCAAGAAGAAGAGTCATCTTCAATGCTGACCTCTGTGAGTTTCAGGCGCTTGGAATGTTTTGTAGCCAAAAAAGAGCATTTTTTGCATGAACCCTTTTAATTGGCCATCTGTAGCTTCTTAGCGTAGAATCGTAGATTTGTAGCCTCTGAGGGTAAAAGCTTCTGAGCGTAAAACTGTAGATTTGTAGCCTCTGAGCATAAAAGCTTCTGAGCATAAAACCGTAGATTTGTAGCCTCTGAGCGAAAAAGCTTCTGAGCGTAAAATCGTAGATTTTTAGCCTCTGAGCGTAAAAGCTTCTGAGCGTAAAATCATATATTTGTAGCCTCTGAGCGAGCGTAAAAGATTCTGAGCGTAAAACCATAGATTTGTAGCATCTGAACGAAAAAGTATCTGAGCGTAAAAACGTAGATTTGTTCTGCGCGTAAAATCTGGATCCACTGACTGTCCGTCTTCTTTTTCAAATGATAGGCTGACGTGGTCCCAAATCATAACCGACTATTAAATATCAGATTTGGTTAGGGATTCGAAGAGTTATCCGAACTCTATAAATAGCCTAAGGTCTTGCGAAGGAAACCCTTCATCTGTCTTTGCAAAACCCTTCGTCTCTTTGAGAACTCTTCGTCTTTGTCTCTTTTCTGAGAACTTTGAGCTTCGACATGGCACCGAAACAGGCTTCCACTGCTAAGGGAAAGAAAACTGCTTCCTCATCTCGCTCCTCTGCTCAAGCACGAGCAACTCCTATTAGGCTGAGCGAGCCCCGATCTAAACGTAGTGCTCCTCCGACGAGCTTCGCTCCGGGCATCACAGGTAAAGACTTCGAGAGGAAAAACCCTTTGCACACGTTGTACGTGTACGCGCAAGGTCATATTCTATGCTAAGATCCTCTTCGAGGAAGATGATGCACAAAGATGTTTAATCATTACTCCCACATTCCTAATGTGCCAGCGTAAAGACTCCATATTTTTGCAGTCTGGCGTAAAAACTCAGACTGTCAAAATTTGGCGTATATTACAAACTTTGAGTTTTACGTGCTGGATGTAAATTCTGGCGTAAAAACTCAAATTTTGACAGTCTGGCATAAAAAAGCTTAGACTGTTAGATTTTGGCGTATACTGTCAACCTTGAGTTTTACGCACTGGAAATAGATTCCAGCGTAAGACTCAAGTTTTTGCAGTCCGGCATAAAAGATCAAAAGTTAGTCTTTGGCGTATCCTGCAAGAGTGTAGCGTCTAGCGTAAAACTGACTTATTTTCTTGCATTTTGCAGTGGACTTGCAGATTCCTCCTTTGGCTGAAGTGATGGGCTCTGCTGCTGGGATGCTGAATTCCAGCTATCTGAAGGACTTGTCTCATGTGACATTCCCCATCTCTGGAATCGAGTATCCTCAAGAAAGGGGAACTCTGATATTGTCCCAAGGAGAACGAATGCTGCTGAGTATGATCAGCGGGGAGCCCCTGACATACATAGATGGGACTGAATATAAGAAACCAGGTTTCTTATTCGGGGATGTTATCGATAGACAATCCCAGACTAAGCTCAAGAAGGAAGATTGGGTATTTTCTGTTGAGGGAACGGTCATGTATCTGCCCAGGATGCCTAGAGATTACCCTATCTCGGCATTCTTCTATCCCACACATCCTAGTAAGATGATGTGGACTCTGACTCCAGATCTTCATGTGCGGCCAGGGAAGATCTTATACAAGAAAGGATTGAACCGAGGAGTCTTCATGAGCAGTCCTTCAGGCCCTGTTATGCCTTTCAGAGGATTAATGCCGGGCAGCGTCCCGAGTGAAGACACTTCACTGATCCAGCCGGTTCAAATATCGACTTTCTGCAATGACTTTATGGGATAGAGAGGAGTGTACCCCAAGGTTGACCCTCGCACTAGTGGATGGCTTAGCCCCAAGAATCTTCGATGGGCCAGTTTAACTGCTTGGGCCCTTAAGCACTTCCAGATGGAGCTGGAAAGTATTGGCTTGTTCGTGGCTGTGAGTGCCACTAGTGTTGGGCTGCCTGTCAACCCCAACTTGTTTTTAGCTTTGATGGAGCGATACAATTCACTTACTGGGACTTTTGCCACTTCACTAGGGGAGTTGGGCTTAGCCCTTCATGAGATAGCAGAAATTTCAAAGCTGCCAATGGGGAACACTTCTTATGAACAGTACGTTCCCACAAATAGGGAGTTGAGGGATACAAATCCTCGGGCAGTGGCGGTGTACCAAGAGCTGATGAGCCACTATCTCGCCTGTACCATCATCTACAAAGAGTCCTCTGATCTGGCTCATATCAACAAATAAGCATCATACCTCTTCTTCCATCAGGCCAGAAATGCTAAGCCGGACAAGGTTGTAGATAGCAGAGATAAGCCCTTGAATCTCCTGAGCATGCTTAGCGCCAACACAGTCGATGACCTCATTGAAGATGCAGGGGCTTCAGATTATGTTCTCGATGAGGAGATAGGGGGTTATCCTACAGGCACTAAAGCTTTCAGTTATATGAGACATTGTCGCAAGCCTCTGTCGAGGGAAGCTCAACTGACTGGCTTCCTCTCTGTCTGGCTACGCCGATAGGTAGTACCTGTCATCGCGTCTGCGGATCGCATTCATCGTAACACCATATGGCCCGCAGTGCGTTTGGTATTTGGAGCAAGACTGGGCCTGCTTTCTGCTATGGTATGTAGAATACAAGCTGGCCTGAGGGCCATTACTGATGGGCTACTAGCTGATGATACGCAGCGTGAAGGATTTCTCCGAGTGGAATTACCATTCCTATACCTGATTGGATGGTTAATCCTTCACAACACCAGGGTGATGTCTTCCGGCTCTTCCAGCAGTTCGAAAAATAACTTCTTGTTGAATTACAAGAATTTTCTTTGGGATGTGGCGAGCGTCATAGATTGCCGGCGAGCATTAAATTTTGCCTATGGCTGGAAGCTCTTCTGTACCCCCCCCCCCGTATATATCAATCAACAGGGGATGAAACTTCAGGATGCAGGCCAAGGGAGAACTATTCTTTCTCCTGAAGCCTTTTATTGGTTGGTCTTTCCCACTTGCTGTACAGAAGTGAGGACTACTGCTACTTGGAGCCTTATCTGCCAAGCCGGTTTGTCAGACAATTTGGGTACGACTAGTTGCATGTGGGGAATCCCATCACCAGCTTCAAGTCCAAGGGTGGACTTATTGATGGGGCCAGAGGATGGCGGTATTTCATTACGAGTTTTACAGGTACAAATTTAGCTGTGCCCGCGACTTCTCCTTCCATAGAGTTATGCATCCTTCACTCGTACACACAATTTTATGCGTCCATTAATACCTTCCATCGTGATTTCGATGTGTATAGAAGTTTCAGGATGCCCTCTCATAAGTCTGCTTTAAGAGAGGAGATCTCATCCGTCTCCTCTGATGAAGGTAAAGACGCTACTGGTGCAGACAATTTTTTGTTGATAATACCGAGAGGAGTAATAGCTCTGCCAGCAGAGCCTTTCGTTATCTCCAATAAGCGAAAGGCCTCCACTCTAAAAGAGCCTTCCCCCCGCAAGAAAAAAATGGTCAAAGGTCCTAAAAGGACTTCCACCAAGGGGGCCTCTAGGAGTTAGCCTGTTGTTTCCCCTGTTGGGGATGATTCTTTGATCAGAGGTCCTTCGCCTTTTAGAGAGGGAATCACCACAGTTCCGGCTGACAGTGCTGGAGATTCTTTGCTCGCGATCGTTGCCGCTACTACCGCTACTGGTAGTGCTTCGAGGTCGCCTTCAAGATCGAGCATATTCAGAATCAATATACCTTTATCCAGACCAATAATAGGAGTAACCCCTCCTTCGTCTGTAAGTATTTCCAGCGAGATTCCACCCTATGAACCTCGAGTGGATCTGGGTGATGACTGGTATGACTATCCTCAAATGTCAGTTGGTGCACCCTCTTCTCCAGGTATGAAAGCTTGTTTAGCATTATTAAGAAATGATTTAGCTATACAGGCTGTAGACGCAACATACATACCATCGGCCATGGGTAAATATTGTCTTTACGCTTCTTTTTTAGGAAAATTAACATCAAATTTGATATTAACTTTCTCTTATCTTCTTTTCAGGCGAAGACATCTCTGGGGAGGGCAGAGTTGACACAACCTCTGACTTTGGTGCGGATCCAGCTGATGAAACGGCGGTGCTCGACGTCGAAGAAGCATGCTTTAAAGCTGCCGATCTTTTATCCGCAACATTCTCGGGTGTCATTCCGCCAGTGGCAGTTCAAATAACATCAGAGGAGGATGAACCCACCCTCTCGTCCATGCCTCCTTCATCGAGTATACCAGCAACTTCCACTGTTGTTGGTGTCTCTTCTTTTGTCGCGCCATCTGTTGAAGCAATGATTGTGGCAACCTCCTCTGCGGTCATTCCAGAAAGAAGACTTTCCGATATTACGGCCACTCCCAACGTCCATTCGAGCTTTGCTATGCTAGTGGATCAATACACTAGCATATTTTACCTCACTTTGAAAGAGTTGATATCGATGGTGCTGGAGAAGAACCTAGGTTTCGATGCTCTGAAGATGTCATCCAATCTCCCTATAGCACATATTAGAAATTTCAGTGACGCTGAAAGAGCTGATGCGCTAGAGCAAATAGTTAATGGTTTAGAACAACCCATTAACGAGTATTTGCAACTATCCCGAGGCAGCATCGACGATCTGGTTCAAGCTGAGTATGACTCCTTGACTGCAAAACTTGTTGAGCAAATAGAATCTCTAAAAAAATCCATCCAGGAACAACAGCAAGACATGGATAAAGAGCATGCTGTCTTGGTGGAGTTTATTCCTCAGCTAGCTGAGTGCCAGGTCGAATTTGAGGGAAATGAAGCGAGAGTTCGAGAATTGGAAGCTGAACTTGCTCAGGCAAGGGAGAGGCTTCTCAAGACATCGGCAGTCCGTAATGTGCTGAAGGGCCAAGTGGACACAGCTAAATAGAACTTGACTCATGCAGGTGTTATCCACGCAAATTTTGTTAATTCTCTGTCCGGACTATCTCGCTTAAGCAATGACGAAGCAAGGCTGGAACGGGCTAACAACAGTATTTTGAACTCCAGGAATGAGAGCATGGCTGCTTTGGTGCAACAGATTCGCGGTTTAACTGCTCCTCCCCAATGATGTACTTTTTTGCTTCTTATGTAATCTGCTATTCCCGGAGATAATAAAGATACTTCTTCTGACTTTGTGGACCCATTATTTTAGAATATAAATGATAGGCTAGGATGAAAGTAATATCAGAGGTAATATGGACGTGATATACTTTCGGTAAGTTTCAGCTGGATATATCTATTCAGAGTTTATATGGACATGATAGAATATGATCCAACTAAATTTGTATATAAAACACTATCAGAGGTAATATGGACGTGATAGGTTTTGAAGTTCCAAATTAGTTAAACATATCTATTCAGAGGTTATATGGACATGATAGAATATGATCCAACCAGTCTTTGTACGTAATGTCATCAGAATAAAATCTTCAACATACCCCTTTGAGCAAATGAGATCAAGCATAATACTTCTTCAGGAATTTGCCGTTGATAGGAGCCATTATCAAGTCTCCATTAGCCTTGGCTAATCTATAAGTGCCATTTAAAAATATGGTTTCAATCACATAAGGGCCCTCCCTTTTGGGCTGGAATTTACCCTTACTTTTGTGTGTAATGATCATTGGCCTCTTTATAGCTAAAACTAGCTCGCCAACTTTGAACACTCTTTGCTTCACTTTTTGATTAAAAGCTCTAGAAATGCGTGCCTGGTAGAACGTAATGCGCTGTTGAGCTTGAAGGCGTTTCTCGTCTAATCCTTCTAGCTCTTGAAGCCTTAATTGATCATTATTTTCCTGAGTCAACTCATTAGCCATTGCTATTCTGAGTGATAGAAATTGGACTTCAATGGGGAGAACTGCTTCACACCCGTAAACTAATAAGAATGGGGTACAACCCGTTGGTGTTCGTACCATTGTGCGGTATGCCCAGAGATATTCTTCCAGCTTCTCATTCCAATCTCTTTTGTTCGAAGAGACGAACTTCTTCAAGAGTTTGATGATGGTTTTGTTGAAGGCTTTCGCCAAACTATTAGCAACAGGATTATATGCCGTTGAGGCCATATTTTACGTCTGATTCTTATCGCAAAATCGGTGAAACGCTTGGCTGATAAATTGAGGCCCATTGTCATGATTTATCCTTCGGGGTATCCCAAAGCGATAAATTATATGGTGCTTGATAAAGCTAATCACGTTGGATGTCTTCACCTCAGCAAGAGGGATCGTCTCCGCCCATTTGGAGAAATAATCGGTGATAGCCAATATGAACCAATGTCCTCTAGAAGATGACGGGTGAATCGGACCAATGATATCCATACCCCATGCTTCAAAGGGCCATGATACAATCGTAGGATATAAATACTCAAAAGGCTGATGTATAAAATCCGCATAAACCTGACAGGCTTTGCATTGTCTTGTATATTTCACGGCATCTGCAATCATAGTAGGCCAGTAGTAGCCCATCCTCCTGATACGATCCTGTAACTTAGGACCGGGTTGATGTGCTCCACATATACCGTCATGAGCTTCTCGGATAACCCATTTTGCATCATCGTCAGAGAGACATCGTAATAGCAGTCCATCGTATGTTCGGCGGTATAGACTTTGTGAAGAAGCATCAAAATAAAAGTGTAATAATCGTCTTTTGATAGATACTGCTTCTTTAGGATCCTCTGGTAAGATTTCGTATGACACGAAGTCTATAAAGGGACTTCTCCAGTCTCTTTTAGGAGGAACCGTGTTTATAGCATAGCTGCGTTCTATGTGAAAATTATTTTTTATACAGAATAAATCTCTATTAAAAAGGATCACCGAATTCTGCCTTCTTATAGGAATAGATAGATCTGCAGCTAGACTGGCCAGAGCATCAGCTTCCAAATTTTGAGATCGAGGCATATGCTCTAAAAAGAATCCTTTAAAAGACATGGCTATTGCGATCTTTGTTTGGTGATAAGGAATGAGATCTGGATTGCGGACCTCATATATTCCTCTGACCTGATTGACGATCAGCTGGGAATCACCAAAAGCTTCCAGGTATTCAACATCCAATTCTTTAGCGACTTGAAGCCCGATTAGTAGGGCATTATACTCTGCCACATTATTAGAGCAGGGTTTGCTAAGAGAATATGCTCGATAGATGACGAGTTTATCAGGAGTTACCAGAATAATTTCCACTCCTGAAACCACGTTTCTCCTGGGACCAGTCCTGGAGGCACCATCGAAGAATAGCTTCCATATATCACCTTCCATTATAGAATTACATTCTGCAACTTCGTCGAGAATGTCCTCATATAGTTTGGAGGTTTCCGGAATTGGATGGATAGCTAAGAAATCAGCCAAGGCTTGACCTTTCATGGACTTCTGAGGGACGTACAATATGTCATACGGTGTCAGTAGCATTGCCCAAGTAGCGAGTCGAGAATTAAGAACACTCGGTTTATTCATTAAAACCCGAAGTGGATTGATTCTGGAGATGATATGAATAGTTTGGCCCATCACGTAATGTCGCGTCTTCTGAATGGCAAATATTAGGGCCAAGCATTCTTTTTCCACTGGGTTGTACCGGTGTTCAGCTCCGACCATCATCCTGCTCAAATAGTAGATAGCCTGTTCATGACCCTCATTGTTCTTCTGTGCGAGAAGAGCCCCTAAAGAATGATCTATTGCTCGAACATACAGCAAAAATAGTCTTCCTATGACGGGAGGCACCAAAAATAGAGGATTAGTAAGATAGTGTTTGATGTCATTAAACGCTTGCTGACAGGCTTCATCCCATACGAATGACACTCCTTTCTTCATCAAGCGAGAAAAAAGGTTGACATCTCCCAGAGAGGTTGGATATGAATCTCCTGATATAAGCTAGACGACCTAGAAATCTCCTGAGTTCTCTCAGATTACGGGACGGTCGCATTTCTAAGATAGCCTTTACTTTATCAGGGTCAACTTGAATGCCTTTAGCGGCAATGACAAATCCCAGGAATTTGCCACTGGATACACCGAGAAAGAACTTTGTAGTGTTCATTTTGAGTTGATGTTGGCACATTAACTCGAATACTGTCTTCAAGTCTTGGATGTGATTATCCTTGAGGCGGCTTTTGACAGCGATATCGTCTATGTAACATTCCACCATTTTGCGTAGATGTTCACGAAATATGTTACTCATAGCTCGCTGATATGTAGCCCCGGCATTCTTTAATCCAAAAGGCATAACTGTATAGCAATATACCCCCAGTGGTGTACGGAAGGCAGTATGCTTCTCATCTTCAGGATTCATCTTAATTTGATTATATCCTGAGAATCTGTCCATGAAAGACATGCGTTCAAAACCGCACGTATTATCGATCATGACGTCTGTAATGGGAAGAGGAAACTCGTCTTTAGGGCAGGCCGCATTTAGATCTCGGAAATCAATACAAACATGCATTTTCCTATTTTTCTTCATAATTGGGACAACATTAGCGATCCAATCAGGATGTTGTTCTTCCCGGATGAACCCACAGGCTACCAATTTTTTGATTTCAGCTTCAATGGCATCCATCATATCCGGGCAGAACCGGCGTTGGTGTTGCTTTACGGGCTTTGAATTGGACAGTATGTTGAGTTTATGGGTAGCCACTTTAGGATCAAGACCTGGCATATCCTCATAATTTCATGCAAAGACATCGATATATTCTTTTATCAACTAGATCATTTCTTTCCTTTCTTCTTTGGAAAGATTGTTACTGATAAATATCGGCTTTGGTAAAAATTCATGTAAACTCCCTCACCCAAAATAGGTATTTGTGTATATTTTATATTATTATATTTATTATAGATGTTGAATATATTTTGAGTATTATCTTAGTTAATTAGAAAATAATTTTTTTAGTATATTTACTTATATAAATATTTATTTAGAATTATTTTTAGGCTATTTTAGATTATTGGGATTTTTTTATAATTTTTAGTTAATTAAAAACTAGTAACACTAATTTTTGAGGAATTTAAAGAATTTATTTTATGTTCAAACTTAATTAAAAATATCCCAAAATTTTATTTTAGGTTCTAAATAATAAAATATATTTTCTAGAATTTTTTGGGAATTTTTCGATTATTTTTAGCATTTATTTTGAGTTAATTATGAAAAACTGAATTAAAAACTAATTTCTGAAAAAGAAAACCCAAAAAGTAATTAATTCTGCCCAGTCAGCAAACAGGGGGCCCACCTGTCAGCCTCCAGCAGTGAACAGTGCCGGGCCCGCCTGTCAGTGACCGCTGAGTGGGTGCGAGCCGAGCCGACCTCGAGCCGAGCCGAGACCGAGTTCGACTCGGACTCAGCTGAGTCGAGCCGCATCGAACTGCGACCGTTCGATCTGGGCGGGGCTGCACGGATGGCTGCCACATGGCGCGCTGTGAGCCGCGGCTGCACTTTCTCTCTCCTATATATATATATAATAGTTTAGATATTAATTTCTAGGGTTTTTCTTCACCCGATTTTTGGAGAATTATCATCTAGGGTTCCTTCATCTTCCAGAAGCCATTGCGCATAGCTCCGGACTCCAAACGAGGCCTAGTTTTTTTGTTAGAACGATAATGAGGTTAGCTTTCTGATTATATAATTTTTTTTTCTAAATTATTAGTATTAAATTCTAGAAAATTCGTAGAGCACAGCATGTCCGAAAATAGACGTATTTCGATATTTTCGCAATTTCGGGAGAACCCGGAATCAGAATCACGAACCGTTTAAAGTTTCGGAAAGCTAATGTCGAGATCATAGACATATATTTTTCCCAGAATTTAAATCAAAGTATTTTCATACTGTTATTTCTGTAGAACTTCTAGGTTAGAATTTAACCATCGGTGCACAATACAAAATTTGTATGTGCCATAATTCCCAAACGAATTTGAATTCGGACGAGCCGTAAATTCTAGCATATTTTTGATGCTGAAATCTACAGGAAATCATGCATAAAAATTGAGTTTGTATCGGTTGACTTTTCGGTCAACAGATCGCCTCGATTTGCGTGCCATAAGTCTCGAGTTGATAAAATTCAGTTTCTTTGGACAAAATTTAGGAATTAATATAAAAATCAAAATAATAAGATTAAAATAGAATTTAAGAATAATTATTCCAGAATTAAATTAATTAAAATAAATTATCTTTTGACGTGATAAATTTGTAATACATAGGCTATTTGGACTGTGACTTGGACTCTGATTCATACCAGCAGCAGGACCCCAGGCAAGATACCTTGCCAAATTGTTTACAGTACTTTGTATGCTATTTATATTTCTTTTTATTTATTTCATTTATGTATAGTTCTTGCATGTGTAGTTTTTCTCCAGTCATTACTATGTATTAGATATGTTGACACACACATGGCACCTAGTATCATGGGAGGACAATCATTAGGCGTATGGGCTTTTAACCACTCTGGTAAACCATAGTATATAGTTCGCACTACGGTCGTGTGTCGCGCTGGTCGCTACCCCAGAGGTATGTCGATTTCTGTAGAGTCGCGCTGGTCGCTACCCCAGAGGTATGTCGATTTCTGATGTTCTAGACGGGTGTGTGAGTTGTGAGGCTTAGATCGAGTAGACTACCCTTGCCCATACGTCAAAAAGTTGTCCTTATTTGTATTCATATAGATTGTCTTGTACAGCGTACTTATTTATTTTCAACTTATATGCATGTTTACTGTATTCAAGTTGGCTCGTATTTTCTGTATCTTGTTACGTCCCTCTGAGGACCTGGTCCGCTGCCAGGTGTATCTGTTCTTGAGTATTTGCAGGAGCGCAGATTTGGATGGTTGTATATGCTTAGTGGATGTCTTCTCTTCGAGCCATGATCGATAGCTGGTATACTTATATTGGGTTTGATTGTGTTGTACTTATATTGTATTTACCTTTCCTATTCGAGTTGGTAGTGGATTTGTTTCCATCCAACTATCATCCTAGATACTTCTTATTGAGATCTAGTTTCATCGATACTGTTTATTTATTTTTATATGATTTTGGTGGATGAGATTTAGATTTTACCCTGTGACTTGTATTACAGTTATACCACTTATGGATTTGATATTCATATTACAGCGTACGTGTGGATTTGGTTTCCATATATTGGAGTTGCCATATCCATGCGGCTGGCATGCTTACGTGTCCTAGTCCTACGTATTTTTGGGACTGGGGCGTAACATATTTTTGTGATGGCCCATGCAGGTCAAGAGTATATTGTCTCGATTATTTTACTGTACCAAACAAGCCTGCACCTAGGAATAGAGTATAGGATCTCATCCATATTTGACTATGACTCATCCTTTCTTCCAATCTGTTCTATTTGAATAGCCGCATCCTGCTCGATTCATGTACTTCCCTAATAGTTCTTTAAGTATAGCCTTCTCCTATAATATAGAAGTTCCTGTTGTTAGATGATAATTAAAGTAGCACACCTATTAAGAATACAACTAGAATATAGACACACCACTAAGTTTAGAATATCTAGTGAACCCTAGAATTCCTTATCTTTAGATTGGTATACCATTACCCCTTGATGTATTAAGAAGACTTGAGAGTAGTATAGACACTACTTGAGTTAGTTAGAAGTTTTACCATAATGTTTGACACCTAGTATCACATAGTCTTTTGACCTATTAATGGAGTGTGATTGAACAACATTAATTGCATTCTAGCAAAAGACGACAATGTTTATTCAGACGATAGAATTTAGAGGTCCTTGCCCCTATTTGGTCGACTAGCGACTTAGACAAGGAGGTTGTATGATAACTGTAGGGATTGTAGAGTCTTTTATTATTGTTGTTTAGTTGTTTTTATTTTTGTGAACTTGAATTAAATTGTACCTCCTTTC
Source organism: Iris macrosiphon (assembly GCA_036927795.1). NCBI lineage: Eukaryota > Viridiplantae > Streptophyta > Magnoliopsida > Asparagales > Iridaceae > Iris > Iris macrosiphon. The sequence continues at coordinate 114,240,309 of JAYESA010000008.1, read as the reverse complement.
ATCATCATCTAGCGTACTTATATTTGCTGTACTACCTTGACTTATGCTGCTATTATAGCCTAGTTTTTGCAAGCTTATTCTTTATCGAGCTTGTTCATGACATATGTATTATTGGGGAGGCCCACAATAATATAATTCAGAATCAGTGTATTACGGTCTGATCAACCATAGTGCGCTTGATTCGCCCTTCGCAATAATACTTTACGTGGATTGAGATATATAGTTGACTAGTAGACACCTGTACTTGCCCTCTAGATATGTCTAAGAATATTATATCCGTTATATAACTGTACCGATGCGAGCATGTGGATAGGCATTACCAAAATAGGACTTTAATCCACAACTGCTTTGACAATTCCTATTTGAATTCTTTAAACGCCTTGATCCCGATACTTCTATTCTATTACCTCGCCCTTGAACTCTTTATTATTTATCTCCGTCTTCCCTTATTTCGGAAAGACGAAACCTCGTGCTTGGTATAAGTTTAATACACAGAGAGTACTAGATATACCCCGTAGGCCGATCACATACTTGAGGATTATTTTTTTGTAATTAAGGACATATCATATATGATATAATCGGCGTTGAAGTTTTGAGGATTGAATGACATGAGTAAATAAATTAAGAAATATTTTTCTTAAAGTATATAGCCTTCTGTGATAGATGGATAAATTCTAAGTTGGGTAGCAGTACATTGTCAACTTAAGAGGAATTTCTTTTAGATTGTGATCAAGTAAGATTAGATTGGGAGATTCAAGTCATTTTAATTTTGAGAAATTTTAAAAGAAGGATTAAGATAATGAGGATTTAACGAATTTTAAAATCTTGATATTGCGGACCAAATATTTATACTTTGAGCACATGATTTAAATTTTGAATATTGAAGGATGAATCATCGATTTAAATTTTGAGGATAAATATAGAATTTTAGACTTGAACAATTGGTTAATTAGATTTAAATTTTACAATTTGATGATTTGAATTAAAAGTTCAATTTTGATTGTTGGGTCACCTATTTGAAATATTGAGGATGTAAATTGAGTTTAAATATTTGAATAGTACAAAATTCTTAAGTTAAGAATAGGAATAAGATTTAATTAGAATTGTTTATTGTTCAAAGTCTAGAGGAGATTATGATAGTTGGAAATTATGATATAAATTTTGATGTGGGATGTCATATAGACTTGAGTCAGATTTGGATGTTGATTATTTAAAAATCGAGAAGAGATTACGACAGGTTGAATTTTGATTTAAACAGTGGTTATCTTAATTTTGAAGTGATCGCGATAGATTTGAATAAATTTTGTTATTTAAATTTTTGGAAGAGATTGCGATTGACGTACCTTATGTACGAATGTGAAGGATTTAACAAATTATGCCTTATTTTAATTTCGAGGACGAAATTATTTTAAGTTGGGTAGATTGTAAACTCCCTCACCCAAAATAGGTATTTGTGTATATTTTATATTATTATATTTACTATAGATGTTGAATTTATTTAGAGTATTATTTTAGTTAATTAGAAAATAATTTTTTAGTATATTTACTTATATAAATATTTATTTAGAATTATTTTTAGGCTATTTTAGATTATTGGGATTTTTTCATAATTTTTAGTTAATTAAAAACTAGTAACACTAATTTTTGAGGAATTTAAAGAATTTATTTTATGTTCAAACTTAAATAAAAATATCCCAAAATTTTATTTTAGGTTCTAAATAATAAAATATATTTTCTAGAATTTTTTGGGAATTTTTCGATTATTTTTAGCATTTATTTTGAGTTAATTATGAAAAACTGAATTAAAAACTAATTTCTGAAAAAGAAAACCCAAAAAGTAATTAATTCTGCCCAGTCAGCAAACAGGGGGCCCACCTGTCAGCCTCCAGCAGTGAACAGTACCGGGCCCGCCTGTCAGTGACCGCTGAGTGGGTGCGAGCCGAGCCGACCTCGAGCCGAGCCGAGACCGAGTTCGACTCGGACTCAGCTGAGTCGAGCCGCATCGAACTGCGACCGTTCGATCTGGGCGGGGCTGCACGGATGGCTGCCACATGGCGTGCTGTGAGCCACGGCTGCACTTTCTCTCTCCTATATATATATATATATAATAGTTTAGATATTAATTTCTAGGGTTTTTCTTCAGCCAATTTTTGGAGAATTGTCATCTAGGGTTCCTTCATCTTCCAGAAGCCATTGCACATAGCTCCGGACTCCAAACGAGGCCTAGTTTTTTTGTTAGAACGATAATGAGATTAGCTTTCTGATTATATAAATTGTTTTTCTAAATTATTAGTATTAAATTCTACAAAATTCGTAGAGCACAGTATGTCCGAAAATAGACGTATTTCGATGTTTTCACAATTTCGGGAGAACCCGGAATCAGAATCACGAACCGTTTAAAGTTTCGGAAAGCTAATGTCGAGATCATCGACATATATTTTTCCCATAATTATTTCGAAGTGTTTACATACTGTTAATTCTATAGAACTTCTAGGTTAGAATTTAACCATCGGTGCACAATACAAAATTTGTATGTGCCATAATTTCCAAACGAATTTGAATTCGGACGAGCCGTAAATTCCAGCATATTTTTGATGCTGAAATCTACAGAAAATCATGCATGAAATTTGAGTTTGTGTCGGTTGACTTTTCGGTCAACAGATCGCCTCGATTTGCGTGCCATGAGTCTCGAGTTGATAAAATTTAGTTTCTTTGGACAAAATTTAGGAATTAACATAAAAATCAGAATAATAAGATTAAAATAGGATTTTAGAGTAATTATTCCAGAATTAAATAAGTTAAAATAAATTATCTTTTGACGTGATAAATTTGTAATACATAGGCTATTTGGACTGTGACTTGGACTCTGATTCATACCAGCAGCAGGACCCCAGGCAAGATACCTTACCAAATTGTTTATATTACTTTGCATGCTATTTATATTTCTTTTTATTTATTTCATTTCTGTATAGTTCTTGCATGTATAGTTTTTCTCCAGTCATTACTATGTATTAGATATGTTGACACACACATGGCACCTAGTATCATGGGAGGACAATCATTAGGCGTATGGGCTTTTAACCACTCTGGTAAACCGTAGTATATAGTTCGTACTACGGGCGTGTGTCGCACTGGTCGCTACCCCAGAGGTATGTCGATTTCTGTAGAGTCGCGCTGGTCGCTACCCCAGAGGTATGTCGATTTCTGATGTTCTAGACGGGTGTGTGAGTTGTGAGGCTTAGATCGAGTAGACTACCCTTGTCCATACGTCAAAAAGTTGTCCTCATTTGCATTCATATAGATTGTCTTGTACAGCGTACTTATTTATTTTCAACTTATATGCATGTTTACTGTATTCAAGTTGGCTCGTATTTTCTGTATCTTGTTACATCCCTCTGAGGACCTAGTCCGCTACCAGGTGTATCTGTTCTTGAGTATTTGCAGGAGCGCAGATTTGGATGGTTGTATATGCTTAGTGGATGTCTTCTCTTCGAGCCGTGATCGATAGCTGGTATACTTATATTGGGTTTGATTGTGTTGTACTTATATTGTATTTACCTTTCCTATTCGAGTTGGTAGTGGATTTGTTTCCATCCAACTATCATCCTAGATACTTCTTATTGAGATCTAGTTTCATCGATACTGTTTATTTATTTCTATATGATTTTGGTGGATGAGATTTAGATTTTACCCTGTGACTTGTATTACAGTTATACCACTTGTGGATTTGATATTCATATTACAGCGTACGTGTGGATTTGGTTTCCATATATTGGAGTTGCCATATCCATGCGGCTGGCATGCTTACGTGTCCTAGTCCTACGTATTTTTGGGACTGGGGCGTGACAATTCATCCCCAACATTAACTTGGATAACTTCATCTTCAGTGGGTGGTTCTCTTTGTTCGAACCAGAGTTCCCATTGTGTATCCATTTATTGTGCCCAGAATTCATTTTCAAACGGTTCAAATTCTTGTTCCTCTATTTCAAGAGAATCTGTCAATACCGTATTTACTGATAATACCCGTTCTAGTTCATCATGTGAGTCGGAGAACGACAAATCGTCTTGAGAAGAGGAAACGGTCTCCCCACTTGACTCAAGTTGTTCGAAGTTGCAAGAGATATGGTATACCCCAACCCGAAATGAGTTTGTTGACAGTAGGGATCACCATGCAATGGTATTCGTCTGTCTTTTCTATTGTTGAGGCCCAGCTCCAGCTTCAAGTCATAACCCATATTTTGCATAATCTTCAAAGCCTGTGGGCTATATCTGTGAACCTGCATTTTCCCAGCATCAGACTCGTAAGAATCTTCTTGTACAATTGGTCTATTTCGCATGCGACCGAAGACTATTAGATGTTGATCGTTGCGAGTAGGTGGAACAATAAAGATAGAATCTTCATGTGGCCCATATGTCGTGATGACATTAGATGTTGACGCTACTTCCTACACATATGGATGATAGGAGTCTATAGCTTCCAAGAATTTTTGTGCTATAGGCTATATATCGTTATGGGGAGAGGATTCCTGATTAGGAAATTGAGCGTCAGTATACTGGAAAAGAGAATCTTTATTATCGTCAGAAACCATGTTCCCGGTTGTATTTACATCAGTCGGCTGCTTGTTGCGCCTAAGGTTGATGACCAAAGGTGGAGGTTCTGGTTCAGAGTGATCAATAGAGGATCACTTCCGCCTCCCGATTTGGTTTTGCTCAAGTGGATAGCCATGGATTCCATGACTTTCGGACAGGTAGTCCGCCCTTTCACCTGGATTGATAAAGGTTGCTCAGCAGATGGTTCTCCTGGCTCCCGGTGGGATTCCTCCTCCGCCTTGCCTGACACCTCCTTCATGTAGTCTTGGGTGTACAACATGGCATCAGAATAGTAGGACTCAACTCCTTTGAACGGGTTGACATCAGCAAACTCTGTTTTCACTGTCCCTTAGGCGTCTACATATTTAAAGCATTGATGTAGAGTGGAAGAAACAATATTGTGATCATGGATCCATGGTCTGCCCAACAGAATATTGTAAGACACCTCCGAATCAATGACGTAGCATGTAGCCACTGATCTAAGGTCACCAATCTGGATCCTCAGACTAATCTTCCCCAATGGTTTACTCTTCCTGGCATTAAAGCCCACGATTGTGGTGGTAGTGTAAGCCAGTTCGCTTGTAGGGATTCTCAACGGTCTTAACAGACTGTGAGGGATAATGCTTATCGACGATCCCAGATCTATGTGAATCCGGTATACCTCCATGGAGCCGACGTATCCGGTGTAATAAAGAGGCCTGTCATGTTTGTTATATTTCAACAATATGTCCTCTTGAGTGAAAGTGATATTAGGAACCACTTCCATCACACTATGGCATTGAGGATATGCCTCAGGCTCTTTATCAGAGGATTTGAGCTGAGTCAAGCATACATCCGCCTGCATTAACGCTTCACTCAAGGCTTGACGAGTGTCTTTGGATAGCCTAAGTAGCTCAAAAATGGATAATCTGGCTGGTGTATTAGCCAACTGGGCCAAGATATCGAAGTTATATGGTTTCTCTAAACCTTTATTTTGAGTATTCTTCAAAGGTTTATCAAAAAGAACTTCTTTTTGCTTGCCCTTGTCCACCGAAGTTGGTCTAGAAGGACCTGCCTCTGGTATAACAGGTTCAGGCTCTGGAAGTTTGGCAGTTGAAGTATCTGTCGTTGCTTCTTTCTGATTTTCTCCATAGTCCTTGAGGTAGGTTTTCCCTGACCGGGTTCCGGTTACCAAATCCTCTTCTTCTGATGTCGGGGATATTACAACTATATGGCATGGTTTGCATCTTGAGTTCTTTCTAGACTTAGCTTTAGTAGCTTGAGTCTCTTCCATAATTTCTGACACCAGATCTGGGTGAACCCACATAATCTCACCACGCTTGGTAGTTAGGGGTACCAGGTCATGATTTTGACCCCTAGTCGGAGGGAGATTAATAATGTTTATCATCGCCCTTGGAATAGGTACTACACCATCTGAGATTTCCTGAGGGGGCAGATTGCCAAACTGGAGTGAGATCATGTTGGCAGTGACCGTCTTCTCGCTATTATGCAGAGTGATGGCCTTGGCATCGATCAACTCCTGGATTTTCCTTTTTAGTACATAACATGCCTTTGTGGGGTGATATATGTATCTGTGGAAAATATAGTACTTAGGGTTATTGGTACTGTCGACTTCATTTGGCCGTTGTACCTCGGAGAGAGTAAGCTTGCCACTTTTGACTAGACAATCGAATACGCTCGGGATATCATCGTCGTCAAAAGAATACTCTTCTTTAGGCCTGGAAGTCCGAGGATTCATTTGCGTAGTCACTGGAGTATGTTGCCTAGACGTGTTGATCGCCAGAGCTTCTTTTCCTTTGGAACTACGAGTATGGTCATTATTGGAGGATGACCGCTTTTCTCTATCAGAGGTAGAGATCATGATTCCATTGTCATGAGCCTTCCGACTATTATCTTCAGCGGCTACCTCTGATATGATAAATGAGGGCCAATCATGGAACTGATATGGTCCCGTGAATACTGAGATCAGCGGGAGAAGGTTCTTCTTGCAAATGTCCACCAAGGCAAAATCTGGAACTCTGGGAGGCATCTGCAAAGTAGCCTGACAACAACGTTCAATAAAAGTACGAACGGTCTTTCTCCTTCTGCTTTACTTCGATGAGTGATGACATAGACATGTCCATCCCTCCTTCGTAGAATCGAGCGAAGAACAGAGTCTTGAAATCTTCAAAAGAAGTAATGCAGTTGTCAGCTAAACTATGGTACTATTGATAGGCCACTCCAGACAGACAGCCTTTAAACACTCGGGTGAGAAGGGCGTTATTCCCCTGTAACAACATTGTCATCATGCTAAAGTAGTTCATGTACTGGCTTGGTAACGTCTTTTCCTCAAATAAAACTATAGCCTGTGGTTTGTATTTATGTGGAAAAGGGATCTCGTCCCAGATAGCTGGGTATGGCTGGTTGATTCCCAACTTATTGAGCTGATCCTTATGCTTCAAGGCATCAAATTGGGCTTTCAATTCACGAACTGCCCACATCGGATCTTCAGCTGGGAAAGGGACCGCGGAGTGGTGAGAGATCGGTTGTATTGCAACTCCAACAGCAGGCAATACATTCTCCGAGTTAAGAAGTTGAGGAGCCGCTGACTCTTGATTTAGAATAGGCTCCTGGTTTGTGTTGGATGGTGGTAGGTCCACCCCCACACGTAGTTGAGTCGGAGGAACCGATGTTTGAGCTATTGCAGCTGCATATTGAGTCACCATCATCTGACACATACTCTCCATCATGGAATGCATCTTTTTAAGCGATGCTTCCAATACAGCGATGCGTTGCTCAGTACTTCCTGATGGGGAAGCCTCTTCATGTTCATCTCCAATGGCATAAACTCCTATTTCTCTGGGTGCTACTGAGGGGTTGGTATAGATCTCTATAGAGATTGAGTCTATACTTTCAGCATCAGATTCAGGAAACTGGCGACCCTCAGCATCGGAATCAGAAGAATATGAAGCCGGTTATCGTGACCTCGAGCGGGTGCTTCGAAAAACACGTGCCTCAATATTCTCAAGGAGTCTGTCAAATCTCCTTTGGCTTGGAGTTCTAGAGGGATGATGTCTTGAACTTGACCTTCCTCTAGGAATGTGTGAAGCCATATTCACTGATGCGAATGTCGACTCTTTTTCCTGTAGAGACAAAGAGTAGTTCAACCGGTCAAAAATTGACCGTTTTGCCTTAGAACAGTAGTAATTAACTACAACTTTATGACTATTACAACAATGCTCCCTAGGGGGTGTAATAGACATGTTAGAATATCCCCTGTCTTTGAGCTTCTGGATCAAGAAATTACGTAAATCAGGGGGATTAACAGAAGAAGAAGACTTATTCTGCCTTTTTACATCAGTAGGAGCGTGGATATTGGGAACCATGACCCTCTCTCTGCCATAAGTATACAGCAGTTCGCCCATTTGAGTAGCATACTATCCATCATCTGTTTGAGTAGCGTATTTCCCCATGAAGCAGGTCTTCTTTACGCGGATGGGCTTATCCTGGTATAATCTGGAGCTTTGCACAGATTCACGTAAAACAGGGGGAGTCCTCAAATAGCCTCCAGCGTCACGCGTAATCTTCTTCTCTTGGTGGTGTACAACTCTAGCGGTCGAGAGATTCGCCACTCATTTTTCATTGATGTGATCCAAGGGTCAATCTGCCTCCTTGTAGATGGGAGATGCATTTTTATGCGCAAGGCGCGTTTGAAATTTCTGAATTGGCGCTGAGGCCTTGTTAGAAATTTTGTCTGCCACGTCACAGATGGGAGACGAAGTTTTACGCGCAGGGCGCATTTGAAATTTCTGAATTGGCACTGAGGCCTTGTCAGAAATTTTGTCTGCCATATCACAGATGGGAGACGGGTTTTTACGCACTATGCGCGTTCTAGACTTCTGGATTGGCACTAGGGCATTGCCAGAAGCTTTGTCTGCCACGTCACAGACGGGAGACGGGTTTCTACGCACAGAGCGTATAGGTTGTGATGTCACAACCTTGTTGATCGGAGAGAGAGAGTCCGCAGGAAGGGTAGAGGATGTCCGGGGCATCCATACTTTACGCAGATTCCTGTTTTCCTGGACAGAGAGGGAATGAGAGCTACCCCTGCGTAAAGCATGTCTTCATAAGCAGATTGGTCGAATTGGACGACCAAAGTCTTCTTCGTTGATCCGACGGATACAGCATCGTGTTGAGCAATGGCTTTCTCGTCAGATGAGAAAGTAGTCCCCAGTAGAGTCATCATCTTGTGTTTGATGATAAACAAAAGAATGAAACTAGGTTTATACGAAACCCTTTCTTTATTTATAAACAAGAAAAAAGAGTACAATTAATTCTATACGAGGATGTTAAGTACAATAAAAATGATTCTGGAGAAATATTGTTATAGGAGTCTGATTTGCGGTCGATCACTTTGTCCCTTGGACCACACGATGACGATGAAGTGCTGTAGAAGAAGATGAAGCTTCAAAGATTGCGAGTGGGATTGAACTCTCGTTGCCAAAGTCGTCAATCAATACTCTTTATATGTGCTCTCTCTCTGATCTCCTCCCTTTTCGACCCTGTTCTCCTGTGACCGGAAGTCTCTATTTATAGCGATCGGTCATAGTAACTGTCCAGTCGGCATAAAAGCCAAACTATGGAGAGAGTTGCACCTTTTACCCGGCGGTTATAATAACTGCTACCCACGTCTGAATGATCTCCTGAATCCGCGTGTGACGCGTGTCCCATTATGAGGTAACGCGTATAACTGCTTCTCGAAGACCACGACATGCAAGCCACGTAGGTAACTGCCCCTCGCATAAGATGGTTGGCATAAAAGCCAAATAACTGTCTCGTTGACGTAAAAACCAAGTAGCTGTCCTGTTGGCGTAAAAGCCAAATAGTTGTCTTGTTGGCATAAAAGTCAAGTAGCTATCTTGTTGGCGTAAAAGCCAAGTAGTTGCATAATAGGTAACCAGCATAAAGATAGCCAATTATCCTTCCTTGACTAAGGTCTCGAGCGTATTCTAGACCAAATAGCCTTATCGCATACCTTTGCAAATATAGCCAGAATTGGCGTATTTCGAGGAGATAGCATACAGCGTACTCCTATAGTTGAAAATAGCCTGGTTGGCATAACATGCAAGGATGGTGACGTGAGCGTATTAGCCCTAATTTTAGCTCTCCTAGTCATTGAAAATAGAATAAAATATCATGCATTAAATGCAGAGATCTGCCTCCATCTCGCGCATTAACTGCAGAGATATGCCTTGAGTTCTGTACGAAAAACAGCTTTTGACGTGGCGTCTGATTTCGTCTCATCTTGAGCGTAAAGGCTCATTTCTGCCTGTAAAAAATAGGCAGCGTATTCCTTGAGTGCGTAAAAATGACTTGTATCAAGGATATGTCACTAAACGATAACCTGGGCCTCTGTGCAGAATCATCATTACAGCCGTCCTCTCGATCGTCGTGTAGTACTCTTTGTCAGGAGTCAGGTTCACTGTTTTATCTGACAGGTTCATTCGAGGAATACGAAGAGTTCCTCGTACAACTTCACGCTACATTAAAAGCAGACATTTTACGCCGTAGGGAGATATAGCAACCTTTTATGCCTAAACAACCTTGAAGTGCTGCTTTACGCGGGCAACTCTGAAGTCATATTTTACGCCACACAGCGCTGAAGCTCTGTTTTACGCGGGCTTCATATATGTTGGGGGTTTTACGCGTATAATTCTCCAGCGTATTTTTCTTGCTTCTACACTTATTCTTCAAAGTCATCGCATTCAACTGCCTATAATCAATGCACAACCATGAAGATCTGTCTTTCTTGTTCACTATTACCACTGGTAGTCCCCATGGTGACCAACTTGGCCAGAAAAACTTCTTTGCCTTCAACTTCTCTACATGCTGGTGTAATTTGGCTAACTCCGGATCGGATATCCTATGAACCGGATCGGATATTGGTTTTTTTCCTGGTAACAACTTAATACAAAAAACTATATCCCTCACTGGTGGTTACCCAGGAAGCTCTTCTGGGAAAACATCAAGAAACTCCTCGACTACCCTGGGAATATGCACTTCTACTGCTACCACTACTGCAACTCCATTCTCATACGGGTCCACTACTGCTTTAACGAAGACAAATTCCTCCACTCTCAGAATGTTAAACAACACTCTACCCTATAGAAATCTTTGGTCGCGTGACTATCTCTCAGCCAGTCCATGCCAAAGATAACATCAAAGTTACCCATAGGGAACTCGATCAACCTCGCGGGTAATAAATGCCTGCACACTATGACCGGATACACTATATACACTATACTAACCCCCATGATCCTATTACCAGTGAGTATACTCAACCTCTCTGGCAATGCCTCAAACTCTAATCCAATGCGTATCGCAAATCGTACAGATACAAATGAAAGGGAAGCTCCCGAATCAAATAACGCTACAGAAGAAAAAATTATGACTAAGATATTATCTACCACCACGTCGCCTAATGCCAAAGTCTACTCCAAAGGCATGGTAAATGCTAGCCCCCGGCCCTGCCGTGCTCCCTGATGTTGCCTCCCTTGGTTACGCTGTTGCGGCCTCTTTGGTGCCAACTATTGTTGTTGCCTCTGCTGGAAACATCTAGACCAGCGTCGGCAACAGACACTGGGCTAACGGTCTCACTGCTATTGTTGGACCTCTATATTGTACTGTTCCTGGTGCTAGTAGTGCAGAAAGTTGCTGAACTGGCCCTCCTAGCCACACATTATACATAGTCCGATCTTCTCCCTACATATGTCTCTAGTATGGCCTCACTTGCCATAATAAGTACACTCACCGGTGTCCCTTGGCACTGCTGTTGCTGCCTCACCTGTTGCTGCCTGGCCGGTATTGTCACTACTGAAGTCGCTGAACTTTGCGATACTGAGTCATGTATGCGAATGCCAGGTGATGGTGCTCACATTCGTGGTACTGTTCCTCTGCCCCTACTCAGCGTATGAGATATCTTCTAGCCTCCCGTCCTCGAAGCCAACCTCTGGATGGTAATCCCGTGTCTCCTAGCCAATTTTAGTACGACATCAAAAGTCTGGTAGTCGTACCCCTATACCAGTTTCAGAATATCCAAGTGAAGCCCCTACTGGAATCTCATCGCCCTCTCTGGCTGCGAAGCCACCACTGTTGGAGCAAACTTGCTGAGTCTATAAAACTCAGCTGCGTACCTGTCTATGATCCTACCGGCCTGTTTAAGCCAGATAAATCTCTGCTGCAACTCATACTGCGCCACTACCCCAAAGTACTTATCCCTGAACCTAGTCCTAAAGTTGTCCTAAGAAATAGGAAGCCTTAATCCAACCTCTACCGATGTCTACCAGTCACGGGCAAGGTCTTGAAGCTGCAATCGGACCTTGTCAACCTGTTCCTCATCCGAAACCTTGGTTGCTGCTAGAATGGATTCAATGTCTTAGATCCAAGCATCCGCTGCGATGGCGTCTTCTGTGTCATCGAAGTACCTCTGGTTAAGCCGACAAAATTTGACTGACACCCCTGAATCTATTGTTCCACCCCTCTCTAGAGTCATATGTAACCCCTGGTTTAATAAAATGTTCTACTCCTTTTGCTAAAACTGCTGATGTTGTTGTACTGCATCTAATGTTGCTGAGTAGTCAATATTCCTCTGATGATCTCTAATAGTATCAGTGTGTCAAGCGCTGCTGGTATTGGTGGCACTACTGGGGGTACCAAAATCTCTGGTTTTTGCTGCTCAATATTCTCTACCAATGTCTCAACCATTAGATCGATTTGGATCTGGCCCTGAGCAGGCACTGCCTCCTACTAGTGTCCATTAGAACCCTACCCTACTGGATTCCCTGCCACTCTTGTTCCTCCAACAGCTGAGGATTATCATGCCCCATTCCCGGAGGAACGAACGTCCTCGCATGGACGTGATGCCGCGGGAGCCTAAGTTACGCTCGCGCAAGGCAAGAACTAAGACGAGAGATGAAATAGCTAATCCAAAGAGTCATACAGATAGTCAAATAGTAGAAGCATAGAACAAACACAAGTGTAAAAAAAAAAGCTATTTATTGATAATCAAGAAGTGTTACAAGCAGCACAAGACCAAGAATTACAATCGCTCAGTGGTCTCTCTCTCAATATAATAAAAATATTACAAGGCTTGATGTCGATGTTCCGATAAAATACGTCTTGCATATGGTTCTCCTGCTCAGGCGCAACATTTCAAGGCACTAGGATGAATTCCATGACTTAAAGCGCACACCAAAAACTCCACACCGAACGAGTTGCTCTCGCACCCTGCACATAATCTGGTGGGTTATCAGTATATTGAATGCATTGGTGGAGAGGATTCTCGCCCACTCATCAAGACCAAACACGTAAACATATTATGTGCACGCTATCATTATGTTGTCTCACTAGTCTTGCCTTATGATCAGTTTTATGGCCTGAATATCAAGCATACTTGTGTTGCATCGTGACACAGCGTGTCACAAAATATCAAAAGTAAATGACAACTTACCAACTTATGATTCGTCCTTCCCTGTCCAAGGTAAACCACGTTAACCAACATATAATACATTAAATGAAACGAAAGGGTACGCATACGAAACTGTGAGACTCATCTCACAGTATTCGTATTTTATGCGGATACGTATTTTGTTCTATTTATTATATTTTATTGTTTCTTGAAGAAGCTCAGAAATTATCAAAATTGAAACTTTACTATCTGACCAGTATATCGACGATATACTTCCCGGCAGATTTTTTTTTACTTTTTGAGATATTTTTGAGAATTTTTCTATAAATAGTACTTGAGTTTTATTTCTTTCTCTTTCTCTCTTTCTTCTCTAATTCATTTTTCTCTCAAGCTCAGAGCTTGGTCTTGAGACCTGGAGTATGGTTTCTCAACCACTTCGTGGTAGTGGAATAAAAGGTTTAGGCTGGGAGCTCGCATTAGGCAAGTACACCTTGTCGATTTCGTGAACTTCTTGTACTTTCTGTCATTTTACTTTTCTGGATCTTTGGTTTTTACTTTTTAGCTAGACATGATTTACTATAATTGTTCATATCGTAATTTTTAGTCGAGTGACCATTTCAGTTTTAATTTCTGGTAGAATCTTATTCTATCCCTTTTTGGTAACTCGGTAACGAAAATGGTACCAGAGTTATGACCGTGAGATTTAATCCATATTGTGATATGAGACTTACCCTATACTTGACTTCTTTTTAAATTGGTTCTGGCAATTTTTGGGTTTAATTTGGGTCCCAAAAATCAGACTTGACTTAACCATGATTATCCTTAGAAACCGGCATACCGACGGTATACTACAGTATACTGACGGTAAACCAATTTCGACCGACTTGGATTTCTAAATATTTTATGTGAACCTTATCGGCATACCGACGGTGTACTATAGTGTACCTATGGTATACCGATCCTTGCCGACATTGTTAACCGACTTCAGGATATTTTTCTAGGCCGACATACCGACGATATACTATAATATATCGATGGTATACCGATTTATGGAACTTTATTTTCCAGAACATTTCTTGCCTACTTGGAATGGCATATCGACGATATATTACAGTGTACCGACGACATACCGATTTGTTGGAATTTAGAACTTGTTGTGTTTTTTCTTTCGCTAGAACGGTATATCGACAGTATATTGGACTGTACTGACAATATACCGATCATTCTATTTCTTTAGGAATTCTTGGTTTTTTGTGATTTCAATTTGATTCTTCTGGCTTTTGCTTGGACATGCGATGACTTGACCTGATTAGACATGAACTTACATGGGTTTAGATGACTTGACTTGACTTGGCTTGACTGGGTTTCATCCGGCTTTGCCTGCTATACATGATGACATGATTGACTAGACTTGACTTGGCATAAATTTACATGGCTTTATCGGACATGGCTTGACTTGGATTCACTTGGCTTCACCTGGATGGATATGGTTTTACATATTTGTACATGGCTTTACCTGGTTTCACATGGCTTTACCTGACTTCACTTGGATTCACATGGATTGGTTGTTGTCATGGCTTACATGAGTCCGTCCATGTAATATATATTAAAACTTGTTTATATTATTATTAGAACCTGTTTTCTTGTATCTTAGTCATCAGCACCTGCTCTAGCAGATCGAGCCCTAATGATTGGATCCTCGAGGAGGACAACATCATCTCAGCAGTCTTTTCAGATGCTCCCTCGGTAGATGCAGTCATCTTCTTCTTCCCGTAGTGGTTTCCATTGCGGGAAACCTAGATATATAGTATCAGAGTATCGTAGGGCACATGGATTACGCTTGGTGTGTGAGATATCGGACCACATAGTCGGAGCATGTCCTAGGAGAAACTAGACTGGATCGTCATCAGCCCAATCAGCAGTTCGGCCAGCAGTGCCGCAGTACAAGGCACCAGCACCAGTGCAACAGCAACATATTCACAGGCCTTTGCCTCCACGTGCTCAGGCATTCCAGCAGAGGCCACAGTTGTATGCACAGGCCCAGGAACTGGTGATACCTAGAGGTCAGCAACAGAGGGGACCAGCACCCAGAGGGCAGGGTCGAGCCTTTTTGCTATCGATGGAGGAGGATTTGGCAGCAGGAGAGGTGGTAGCAGGTACCATTCTCGTCCACTTTCATTCAGCTTCAGCTTTATTTGATTTTGGTGCATCATATTCATTTATATATGCATATTTTATGTCATGAGTTGGATTGGAGTCTGAGTCCTTACCTAAGGTTGAATATACTTACTGGTAACGGTCTCGTGGGAGTAGATAGATTATATCCCTTGTGTAAAGTTATAGTGTGCGAAAGAGAGTTTCTCGCGAGGCTGATAGAGTTTTCTATGAACGATTATGATGTCGTCCTTGGGGTGGATTGGTTGAGTGCGAGACACATGACGATAGAGTGCCATAGTGGCAAGGTTATCTTTCATGTACCTGGTGGGGAGGATTTATCATTCTTGAGAGGTACAGTAGAGTCACTGGAGGTTACATTAATGATGGCAGAGACCAAGAAGACGTAGTTTTCCAGAATAGTTTAAGAGTTTCTTGACGTATTTTTCGATGAGCTACTAGGTGTACCACAAATTATAGATGTAGAGTTCTACACTAATTTAATCCCGAGAGCAGAGCCAATTTCAAAGAGGGTTTATAGGATGTCACTATCTGAGTTGGAGATCTTGCACCGGATGATTGAGGAGTTGATATCTAAGGGATTTATTAGACCTAGTGCATCGCCTTTGGGAGCCCCGTTATTTCTTATTAAAAAGAAGGATGGTTCATCACGTTTAGTTATTGATTATTGAATACTAAATGCGGCAATCATTAAGAACAAGTATCCCTTTCCCAGGATAGATGACTTATTTAATCAGCTCAGTGGGGCAGTTGTATTTTCTAAGATCAATTTACGGTCTGGGTATCATCAGATACAAGTCAGAGAGAAGAACATACCCAAGATGACATTCATATTTAGATATGGTCATTTGGAGTTCCTAGTTATGCCTTTTGGAGCAACCAATGCACCAGCTATATTCATGTATCTCTTGAATAAAATCTTTATCCCTTACCTAGACCAGTTTGTGATAGTGTTTATTGATAATATCATGGTCTATAGTCAAAATAAGGAAGAGCATGAGCAGCATTTTCGAGAAGCAGCTGTACACGAAGTTTAGCAAGTGTGAGTTATAGCTTGATCGTATCTCATTCTTGGGACATCATTTTTGGTGGAGGAGTCAAGGTGGACCCCAAGAAGGTAAAGGCTATTGAGAGTTGCCCAGTACCCTGTACAGCTTCAGATATGTATAGTTTTCCGGGTCTAACAGGCTACTATAGACGATTTATGGCAGACTTTGCTAGGATCTCCGCACCTTTGACATGACTGACGTATAAGGATGTGCGCTTTGAGTGGTCAGATGTTTGTCAGACTTCTTTCGAGTAGCTCAAGCGGAGTTTAATTTTGGCTCATATTCTGACACTTCTAGTGGGACCAGGTGGGTTCTCAGTGTATTGTGATGCTTCATGAGTGGGACTAGGGTGTGTCCTTATGCAGCATGACAGAGTGATAGCTTATGCATCTCGGCAGCTTCGAGACCATGAAAAGAGTTATACGACGTATGATCTTGAGTTGGCAACAGTAGTGTTTGCACTTAAGATCTGGAGGCATTACCTATATGGTGATCGAGTGGAGATCTTCACAGACCACAAGAGCTTGAGGTATGTGTTCACATAGAAGAAACTCAATAAGCGTCAGAGGAGGTGGCTTGAGTTATTGTCAGACTACGATCTTGACCTTCAGTATTATCCAGAAAAGGCCAATGTCGTGGCAGATGCCTTGAGCAGGAGAGGAGGAGCTTACTTCTTGATAGGGCATCACCATATTTTGGAGGATCTACAGGAGATGGGTATCGAGGTGGTATTACCTTGTGGTATCGATTTTATGGAAAGTCTGCAAGTTCAGTCTTCTATAGTTGAGAGGATCAGAGCAGAGCAGACTGGTGATGTCAGTCTTCAGCAGCTAAGAGCAGAGTATGAGTCAGGACGCAGACCATAGTTGAGCATTCATGAGGATAGGACTCTTCGGTTTGGGATTTGAATTTGTGTGCCGAGAGGAGATATCCAGCAGGAGATTCTGTCAGAGGCCCACAGTTCTCAGTACATCCAGGAGGGACGAAGATTTATTAGGATATTTGTCAGCACTTCTGGTGAAATATTATTAAGAGGGAGATAGCTCGGTTTGTTTCTCGGTGTTTAGTCTGTAAGCAGGTTAAGGCTGAACATCAAAGACCAGCCAGACTACTTCAACTTTGACCGGTCTTCCTAGATCCCCATCTGGCAGAGATGATATATGGGTTATAGTAGATCGACTCACAAAGGTTACTCACTTTCTTCCTTTCAGAGTAGGCCAGTCAACAGAGCAGCTAGCTGAGATGTACATGAGAAAAATAGTCAGATTGCATGGCGTACCAGTTAGCATAGTCTCAGATAGAGATTCACAGTTCATGTCTCATTTCTGGCAGAGCCTACAGCAGAGTCTGGGTACTAGGTTGAAGTTCAATTCAGCATACTATCCGTAGACAGACGAGCAGTCGGAGAGGACTATTCAGAGTTTGGAGGATTTCAAGATTGTACACTTGACTTAGGTAGATCTTGGGAGGATCACTTGCATTTAGTAGAGTTCTCCTATAACAACAGCTTCCAAGCGAGCATTCAGATGGCACCCTTTATGGCTTTGTATAGTAAAAAATATAGATCATTATTAGCTTGGGATGGCATTAGTGAGAGGCATATGCTTGGTCCAGAGATGATTGCTCAGTCGATTGGAGTGATCAGAAAAATCAGAGAGCATCTCAGAGTGGCTCAGAATCGCCATCGTCATTAGGAATATAAGAACCATCGTCATCTTGAGTTCTCTGTCGACGATCATGTATTTCTGAGGATTTTGCCTACCCGTGGAGTTATTAGATTTGGAGTACGGGAAAAGCTTAGTCCCAGATATATAAGCCTGTTCGATATTCACGAATAAGTTGGAGACGTATCATATTGTTTAGCTCTTCCACCATCGCTTCATGAGGTACATAAAATATTTTACGTATCTCAGTTGCGTTAGTATATTCCAGACCCGTGCCATATCCTGGATTATTCTGTGTTGGTCGTTGGTACCGACCTATCATATGAGGAGAGACCCGTGTCTATTTTGGACCAGAGGGAGAAGGTTATCAAGAACCAGACTATCGGATTAGTTCGAGTTGCTTAGGGGCATCACTCACTGGATGAGTAGACGTGGGAGCGCGAAGATGATATACGTACTCGTTATCCATTTCTCTTCGACTCGGGAGGTATACTTATTCCTATACTCGTGTCCTATCTTAGCCTGTGCATGTGATTGATTGTTAGCTTATCTGTTATATTTGTTACTGTTTCTTTTCTGATTTCTTGTTATTGCCCAGGAAATTTTATGCTCACATGAGTTAGATTTTTTTGTTAGTTGATTTTAGATCCTTGTGGAAATTTCGAGGACGAAAATTTTCTAAGGAGGGAGAGTTGTAAGACTCGTCTCATATTATTTGTATTTTATGCGGATACGTATTTTGGCTATTTATTATATTTTATTGGTTCTTGAGGAAGCTCAAAAATTCTCAAAATTAAACCTTTACTACCTGACCAGTATACCGACGGTATACTACAGTATACCGATGGTATACCGATTTGTGGAACTTTATTTTCTAGAACATTTCTTGCCTACTTGGAACGATATACCGACGGTATACTATAAGTGTACCGACAATATACCAATTTATTGGAATCTAGAACTTGTTTTTTTCCTATCTAGACCGGTATACCGACGGTGTACTGGACTGTACCGACAGTATACCGATCGTGCTCTTTCTTTAGGAATTCTTGATTTTTCATAATTTTAATTTGATTCTTTCGATTTTTGCTTGGACATGCGATAACTTGACCTGATTAGACATGAACTTACATGGATTCAGATGACTTGACTTGACTTGACTTGATTTGACTTGACTTGGCTTTACTCGGTTTTACCCGACTTTGCCCGGCTACACGTGATGACATGATTGATTGGACTTGACTTGGCATGGCTTTACATGGCTTTATCGGACATGGCTTGACTTGGTTTCACTTGGCTTTATCTGGATGGACATGGCATCACATAGTTGTACATAGCTTTACTTGGCTTCACTTGGATTGGTTGTTGTCGTAGCTTACATGTTCCGTTTGTGTAATGTATATTAAAACTTGGTTATATTATTATTAGAACTTATTTTGTTGTATCATGTCTATGATAGATTCTGTAGAATGTCACACTCTGATTCATACAAGAAACGGCTAGGGGTTATTAACTAGAGATTCACTTAATACATGGCTAGAAATTTTTCAAGATTGCATGCAGTCACGATTATTTATATGGTTATCTTGTGGAGTATCTTGTGGAATATCTTATGGTTTATCTTGTGGAGTATCTTGAGGAGTATCTGGTGCTGATTTGTGTATATGGATATCCCAGACAGACTACAGGGGCATGCGATCAGAAGGAACTCTAGTATCGTGTTGTATTATAATTTTTAGTAATTAGGATTATAATAACCCTAGTTAGTTAAAGTATCAAGCCGCACTTATATAATTTGCTTTGATATATGGATGATGGTTAGTCTAGGATTTACATGATCACCCCTTTATTTTTTATACTTGTTACTCTATTGATTATCAGTTCAGGATATGTCTCATTGCAGGTTTATAATATTTTATTTATTATCCTGAAATTATTTATATTCAGTCTTTACTTTCAGTATTTGTATTGCTTGTGTTGTTGGTTTAAGTTCCTATATTGGCTTCCTTAGTGGTACTTGCTATTTAGGGGTCTAACCCCACTGGTTTTGCAGAGCCAGATCCAATAGCAACACCGGAGATCTACCGTACTTTCCTGAGGATGGTGATCACCAGGAGCACCAGACTACTTGAGTGGATTTTCTTACTTCCCCACTCTGATGTACATTATACTTTTGTTGGCATTTTGCCACCGAGCACGTATTTAGCTCGTGTTATGGATTGATCAGTTAGCCTACATGCAATAGAATAATTGACATATCCTAGGGTTGAACATGTATGACTTAGATTTCGGCTAGTTTATTCATTTTGTGTTCACTAGCTTTATGATCATTTGTATATTATAGTTTGGGAAGCTTTACTATTATATTTTAGCTGATCTACCATCTTATTATTATTTTTGTTATTCTTGTGATTGAGACAGTAGGGTTTGTTGGACCTAGGCTTGACTGTTGGTTTATAGTAGTGACCCCCCATGTCTTATAGCTTCACCGTATATGCAGAGTACCGGTGTGCTCTAAGTATACATAGATGGCTTTGTCAGTCCCGCTCTCTAGTATTCTAGTTTTTGGGCGTGACATAAACTTAGTGTTACGAATGTGTTCTTGCCTTGGTCGTATTACACTTGAATAAGATAGTGTATCGTGCATCCATATCTCTAAGTACAAGGTGGCGTGCATCAAACTAATAACACAGATATCAAGTACTCTAACCGCAATAGTACAACGTGCATCAGGCGAGTGCAAGAATCAATGTGCACGCGGATTACCACTCGTACATCATCTAAATCTATATGAAGCGGTCATTGGTGTAAGCTATATTGTTTGATTTATAGTCTCTGGACGGAATATGGGTGTAATGCAGGTACTGGGGCACCATTGTACGCCATCCCGTCCTATTCAAACGACTATTAGAATGTTCCGTCAGGATCGAATCAACCCTGGTGCCTCGACGACCGTCCGCAGGAACCAGATTAAGAAACCTTGTGCATAAGTTGTCTGTGACCTTGTATATCCTCAAGTCTTCCAGATCTCTTGTCATAAACTTGCTTAAATCTTATCCTGAACAAGTATTGCTCCCAGAGCTGTCTTATCATATCTCTTGCTTAATTTATCATGATGCAGCCCCCTAGTTCGAGAACTGCCACTGCGATCTAACGGTCCCAAATACTTTTATGTTCAGACTGCATGGAACGACTATTTGATAGCCTTCTGGCGAAACTAGGTGAATCAAGGCATGCATCGTGTTATCTAGCTATGGCAGAAAAGTACGTGACAAACATGGCATACATGTAAATGATAGAATAAGAAACCTACTTATACAGCATTAAATATAAATGAGTTTACTATGTTATAAAGCATGTTATTTCTATTCTATGTTCGATACTAAAATATTAACGAGCGGGAGTTAGTCCCTTAGCTAGTTAGGTTCACTTGTTTTATTGTGAGGGACTGAGTCTCTATGCCTTCCTTTGTGCATGCAACAAGTGATAGCCTAGCGACTAGCATATATATCAAATTATTAGATGTGCAGGCCAAGCGAAGATAGGTTCACCGGAGCCTCCCACCTGAATGAGGGGTTGGCTCGGCCGAGCGAGACTCTGAGCGAATTGTTGAAACGCCAAGTCTGAACGTTGACTTACCAAGTAAATCGTCTTTCTGAACTGAGCAGAATCGGGTTGTTACATATTACACCACTCAAAAGGATTTTCGTCCTCGAAACTTACTCGGTATAACTCATCCAATTACAACACTTTTATACCAAACTTGAACATATCATGCCTAAACTTCAAAAATCCTCAAGTAAACTTATCATTCATTTACCCATTCCAAGTCACGCTCACGCCTTAGTCATATATCTCTCGAATATCTTACCAAATCAAAATCAAGTCCAACTTGAAGCCATGATGAAAGACATGAGTGCCTCGATGCAAACTCTGACTCAAATCATATTGGACCTCAGGGCAAGTATAGTCCCACAACCACCAAGAATCTCGGTGCAAGCAAGCCAAGAACCAAAAAATAATAGAGATTCAAATATGATCGATCCCGTTCCTACCACGAGGGACAATCACGCCTTGTTGCGATCATCCACTCCACTGTCGTCTGACGATACTCAAGACGCAATCCAGGAAGTCAGGGAACTGCGAGCTCGTTTTGATTCAATGAGCAACCAAGACGCGCTTCAGAAACTAGGGATACGATAAATGTATCCCCCCGAGTGGAAAAATGTGGTATACCCGCCTAAATATGTCACACACCATAATCAGAATACTAGATATCGAGGGCGGACAAAGCCAGCTACCTACACTAGAGTACTCAATACTCCGAGATACGGTCACGACTGTCTAGACATGTGAGGGTTTAATCTACAATCCAATAGTCATTCCTGGCTCAAGATTCCTAGGTGTCTCAATCTCAAGAAAGCAACAAGTTTCAAGATATTCTATCACCAAACATATAATATTAAGGCATCCCAAACTATTCATACATAGATGATCATGAAACTAGTTACAAAATAAAGAACTAGCAAGAGTACAATATTACATGATCAGCTCTAGCTATAATCTATAGTATGCTTTACATGTAGGACCGCAGGTTAGAATATCAAGTTCTAAAATACGAGCTAAATACGTGCTCGGTGGCTAAACGACTCAAATATATAAGTACAAGATCTAGTGGGTGATGAAGAAGAAATCCACCCATGTCCTCGAGTGCTCCTGGTGTTCACCATCTTGAGGCAGAAAGTACGAGAGATCCTGTAGTCCTATATGTAAGTGCCACAAGGGAGCCAACTTTGGAACTAAAACCAGCATATAGACAAATCAGTAAAAAATAGCTCAAAGAATAATTAAATAAGTACATCAGGTAAAATAATAGTTAAACAGTTCTGGATTATTTAAACAAGGATATCTAAAATTAGTACTCAGGTTATAGTTTTTCGGATCAGTTGTTAAATAAATCAGGACAAGACTAGACTATACTAGAAATCAAGCAATCACGGTCAATCATGCCCTACGGCATGCTATCATTAGCTAACTAGGGTTATCACAGTCCTAGTTACTAACACATGTAGTTTGAGATTTTATACAGCCATATGCCCTGCAGACTATCTGGGTTATCCAGGCATAAGGATACATAGAATAGATTATATCAGGTATAGTAATTTATAGGTAAATACAACACTCGATGGCGTGTTGAAAGTGTGCCCCTCATGACGGAGAGCTCAAAATCTATCAAGTGTCGCTGGGATACTGGAATTGTATGTAACCAGAAAATCTCTCTAGATGCTTCTAATTTATTATTCTAGTTGTTATCCTGGGCAAGTTATTAAGAATTTCTGACCGTGGTACTCCGGAATTTGCCTTAGACATGATGCAGGACAGGATATGAAAGTAGATAGACAAGTACATTCAAGACAAGAGCAAGCAAATCAACCACGAGAATTTATCTTATTAGTTCAAGCATTTCAGTTCAGAAAATTCTAGCATGTCAGGAGTGTACTTCATCGAACAAATTTCACTTTCAGGAATATCAGTACATGTTAGATTAACTCGATACGATGAGCTATTATCAGGAATATCAGTACAAGTCTGGTATCAGGAGTTCAAGATTAGCATAGGCACATAGGGTAAGTTGGCCGCATGTAATAAGCTGGTCGCATGCAGCACACTGACTGCATGGTAGATGTAAAGTCCACTCCTTGGAACAAGGTGAGTGACAGACAATAAATACAAAGTCAGGAAATGTACTGATGTGACTGGTCGTGTCAGAGAAGTGACCGATATGATTGGAAAAGAAAGAGAATCATAAGGAAAAGACAAAATTATGGAAAGTCATGCCAAGGTGGTGCTTAATCATACGTTCGAAGGAAAGGGGAACACGTAGCTCTGGGCCTCATGGATGACTCAACCGCATGCTCCTCTTGGCCGCATACACACTTGATCGCATGAAATCTTTTGAACTTAGAGACCTTTCATTTATTCAAGTTCCATACATTTGGCCAAGGGGCACATGTGCAGATTCAATCATGCGTCCAACAAGATGGCCGCATGCTGACTTGGAGCGAGAAGTCCAGGCCGCTTGCCAAGCGGCCCGCATGGAACTCCTTCGTCCCAAAATAGAAAGTTTCAGCCATGGAAAAGCTCATAGTCTGAAAACTTATTTTTTCCATGAAATCCTTATTTTAAGTCTGAATCCAGCAAAGTAAAGTTCAAAACCGCATGAAATCAAGTGCTCATCAACATGTAACTACTAGTTTATCAAAATATCAAGTTTTAAGAGATCAAAACCAAGTAAACTCATGGAATTTCAAACTTGAAACTTAGATCTACTCTAACCAAGGCATCAAAATAAAAAATAACAAGAAGTAAACATGAAGAGCAGTTAATAAAGCACAATATAGACTAATAAAATATAATGGTGGCTAAAAGTGCAAGTTCTTCCTCATTGGAAAGATGTACTTGCCTAAATCTACTACTAAGCTACTACTAATACCATTATAAGGAATGGGAAGGCCGGCCTCGGGCTACTCTCGGCTAGCGAGAGGAGAGGGAAAAGGAAAGAAGAAAAATGAAGAAAGAGAAAGAAATGAAGAAGAATGAGGAAGAGAGAGAAAGGGAAGGTTATATATAGTAAGGGAGAGTCGCTACGCACAAATCTAGAAATAACATTAAAGCAGCTAAAAAAATCCATAAATTACACAAAAATAATTATACAGCTATAACACACATATACCAGTTAAAATACAATAATACCTAAATAGTGAGACGGGTCTCACAAAATATAACCCCCACAAGATGATCCTATTCGACGGAAAGACATCTACTAGTTAGTACATAAATTATTTTGATTCAACGTGTAAGTCCCCTCATTTTTGAATAGGGTTAATTTGGTATTTTTAATTTAATGGATTAAAGTATTAATTTCTAAATCATTCTTTTATATATATGACCATTTCCCATGGTTTGGATATTTTAAGCAATGCACAACCTTTTTCTCCCAACCAAATTTCTTATTACTAATCTTGAATGTGCCTAATATATTTGGGACATGGATGTTATATTTGTTTGACCTCCCCCATGCTCGAAAATATTGTCAAACATCTAGAACCACGGTTACCGTAAAACTGTCTTATTTTGACTAGAACTTGACCCAAACCCAACCCAAACACATGTAGTCATGTAGAGCACACAAATACCCCCATGTATATATATATATATATGATATTTATATTAATTTGGTTTTATTTATAGAGTTTTAATTACAGAAAGGGCCATAGGTGGCATCCTAGTTGCAAACTACCTAACTAACTACCTAACCACCCAAGATCCTAACCAACCAAATTCCAAACATAACAACCTACCCCCTCTTCATAATTTTGTGCAAGAGTAGCCCCCTTGGTAGCCGACCCCTACAAGCCCTAGGAACACCCCCTCCTCGGTTTAAATATATCCAAAAAGCCCATATATATACCCCATTATCACAAAACCCTAACCCTAACAACTCTCTCCCCTTTTTGGCCGACCCCTCCCATCTCATTCACGCATAAGAGTAGCCCCCCTTGTCATCTATCCCTCACAATATTATCTCCTTCACCAAAAAATTTCTTCTCCCTTCCAAAGCTCCACCTTTCATCATCCTTTCGTCCAATCTCCACCAAACAACCATAAAGGCTCCACCATTGCCATTAAACCCATCAAGAACCCATTTCCATCATCATCAATCTATAAAGAACCCATTTCCATCATCATCAACCCATCAAGAAGGGAGAAGCAAGACAACCACAAGCAAGAAGATGCGTTCTTAAACAAGAAGAGGCACCGTCATCTAAACCTTCAAAGCTTTCGGATAAGGATTCAAACTTCCCTTCTCAAATACCCATGGCAGGAATCTCTTAGATTTATGTAAGTTTAATATTCTAGAATCTTTTCTTGCCATCTTTTTCCATCATAAAAATCTATGAGAAATTTTATGTCAAATTGATGATAGATTGGACAACAGTAGGGCTAGTTTTAGACTTTATGACACGGTTCTTGGAGGCCTTATTGTTAATTCTTAAAACTGAATTATTGGTGATTTATTACTGTAAAATAATTATTTTAGAATTATTTTTATAGTATTTTTATCAAAAATTTAAACCCAAATAAGAAGGGTCACTAGCCTAGGTTTCGGGTGATTTTGTGGCATAGTTTTGCCCATAAATAGGGATTATTTTGGAAGAAATAAAAGATGATTATTTTTTGAGATTAAAACAAAATAGAATATAATAAAAAATAAATTTTCATGAATAAACCATACCCATGAACTGGCAATGCTCCAAACAAGATTCGAACAAAACTAGTCAACTTAAAGTAGCCCTAATCTTGAAATATGATATTTTGTCAATTCTAAAATTTAATAGTTAAAAATTAATATAAATCAAGTTTAAATCAATATTACATGATTTATGATAATTTATGTTTATGTCCTTTGGTTGGGGACTTAACCGTAAATTTTGGAAGTCGTAAACCATGAACTAGATTTTGATACCTCGTAAAACGTGTAAGTTGTTGTGTCAAGAATTTACATGTTATGATGAGGTTGGACTTGGGTATTAATGGTTTATAATAAATTAGATAATTTAGTTGCGGTTACAAGATTCTTGACTAGATACTTAAAGTAAAAAAATTATTGTTCAGGTAAATTAGATTCCGGAGGAGTGGACGCGGGACCAACTTTGCAACTACATACTGCAGACCCAGGCAAGTGTACCTTGCCAAACTTGTAGTAGATCCTATTATATTATCTTCTTGTGTTTCTTCACATATATATATATATATATACTCTTGTGATGTACCTGTTCAACCTAGGACCGTGAGACGTTGCTTAGCGTCCGAACAAGATTCGGGTGTCGACGTCGTAGGCGGAGTCGTGTAACGTCACTTAGAGAGTTTATTCCATGATCCTATTTTTACGTTCTTTTTTTACCAAGTACGCCATACCATAGGATACTTGACACTATTTCATGTGACAGAATCTTTTTTGAGTTATTCATGGTGATTCTGTATAGGCTTACATGATTCGTGATATGAGACTTGCATATTATATAGATATTATTGTGACTCATTGTACTATCTAGAGGTCATGATCTTGCATGTTATGGACATGAGACATTATGGACATGAGATATGAGGTTACATTGGGTGAAGAGAGACACACTTGCTACAGGCTGATTATGTTTATTTATATATATTATGTTACTGGAGGTGCTTTAGTCTCTGTACCAAAGCTTGGAACATTTACTGGCCCTACGAGATACTACTTACTGTTATGGGCTACCCGACACAGAGCCTTTAGTGGTCCCAATCTGAGTACTAGTGATGCTCTCATTTGTATTTTACTTAGTTGGTCACATAGCTTGCCCTGAGGATCTATTTTTACTTACTGTATTTTATTTGGCTTGAGTGTTTAGTGTACCTTGCTATGTCCCCTGAGGACCTAGATCTGGATTATGTCCCCTGGTGTAGATGAGGAGAGCTATCCCGAGGTTTACGGGGTAGCTGCTGCTATTGGAGACATACAGGTTATAGAGGACGAGGTTGTTTCGGAGGACTTCTCTTGATCACACAGTATTCTCACCATTTATTTATTATGCGTATCGTTCTTAGATATTTGATCTTGTAGTGACTTCTGCATATTGTACTTGGAGTATTTTCCTTTCCATTTTGATGATGGGTTGTTCCCCGTGACATTATTTATATTGTTTTGGTTGGACAGATCATTTTATATTATTGTGACTGGACTTGTCTTTTTGTTATTTTGTTACTTATTGTGGATAAGATTAGATATATAAACTGTGACAGGTATTTGTAGACCATTTTATATGTATTACAGCTTAAGTGCACTCTAACAGGTCCATTAAATTGGGTTTGTCCATTGGAGTTGTGGTGTTGTCCATTGCCACGTGGCTAGTCCCTTAGTATTTTGGGACTGGGGCGTGACATAGTTTTTGTGGTGGCCCATGCAAGTCTACGAATATATCGCTTTGGTTTCAACTAAGGGACCGAGCAAGCATTCGATTACTCGAATAAATTTTTTGACTCGCATTATGCTTAATTCAACTGTTCAACTCTACACTGATCCCGACAAAAGAAGAAAAAACGAAGAAATTCTTTGACGAACTGAGCTTAGAGTTATAAAGATTGATTAGCGCAGTTGCACCTACTTCTTATACGGACGTCCTTGTAGCAGCTCGACGCATGGAACACTTCAACGGGAGAGAGTCCAGCCAGAAGCGGTCGCATGCACTAGCACCAGACCGAGCATTACTGGGAGGAGCAATAAAGAGACCTCACATGCACCAGCCACCAAGAGAAATCCCACCGACACTGCCTATATGTCAATATTGTGGCAAGCAAGGCCATCACACGAGTGAGTGCAGACACATGTTGGGACTTTGCTTAATTTATGGATCGGGAAAACACTCGGCACATGACTGTATGGAACAGCGGAGAGGGGCACTGATGATTCATCGACCAGTCCTTCCAGTACCATTACCAGGTGTCACGCCCCAGTCCCAAAATCTATGGGACCAGACACGTGGCAATGGCCAGCTGGTACGACTCCGTAGGGCTTTCCAATTTAATGGACCCGACGAAGTGCACTTACGCTGTCCACGGTCAAGTGATCCAAGTAATAATCTATTTCCAATATACAACAACTAAATCTAAATCTCAATCCAGGGTAAGTAATCTCAAGGAAGAACGATATGCATCATCAGTCTGCAGCCCAATAACACATCCGTTCGAATAGACCAGAAGAACAATATAGGTCTATAAATACTAGGCTATATAAGCAGAATAAAAATGAAAAGTAGTACATAACTGAAATAGCTGGAAATACAAATATACCTGCAATGATGTCCACACTCTAATAGACCAAGCATCCTGCAACCGCACAAACAACCTGGAAGGGATCCAGGTCCTCAGAGGGACGTAACAAGATACAAAAATACATGCCATAAAGTAAATACTGAATAAATAAAGGGGGGTGTGCTAACCATCTAAGTGAATGCAATTTAAGGACAACTTGAGTGTATGGGAATGTGTAGGCTAGACATATGCTGACGTAATTCACCAATCGTGACAATCGGCTAGTGTATACCACATATGCTCCCTATAACACGGGCACCTGATAACGTCCATCTCCGAGGAGCATGGTATCTGAAATAGTATAACGTCCAACATTCTTTAGAGTGTGGTATCTGCAATATGTAACAAGTAACGTCCAACACTCTAGAGAACATGGTATCTGCAATATGTATGCGTCCGTATCACTCCGTCGAGTGCGGTATCTATATAGAAGGAGTGGGTGTCCCATACGCCTACTAGTCGTCCTCCCCGCCCTATGATCTAAGCATGTTGTATCCACAACACGCTTCCGCTACTACGCCGGGGCGTCGTAACTCTGGCTCATAGTCAACGTTAGAGCAAGGGTCCATCCCTACAACAAAACAAGGACAGGGATAGGACCATCGTACCACGCTAGTCTATGCTCCACCTACTAATAACTGCTAAGTCTTCTATCATGCATCACTAATAGCAGTTATTCCCTATCCGTCGCACGCCTACACGTACAGGTGGCCAACCACATACGCAGGACCGTGTCCTACATGAGACTCACAACACGTGTACGAGATGTGTCAAGGCCTAGGAGTCATACTAATAACTCTACAACTTTAGGTGGGTCTACTAGACACTAAGTCAGACACAAGTCCTAACGTCAACGTTTTCGTTGACTACACCCGAGTCTTCTCGGGGCACACAGTTATAAAATATTTAATTAAATAAATATGCAACTAAAATAACTGAATTTAAACAGTACAACAAGGCAAGGTATACTTGCCTGCGCGAGGCTGCTGATGACGGGGTCCCAGTACCGCGTCCAAGTCCTCGGGTCCCGCAGTACCTAGAGATAGATACAACCCAAAATCAATAATCTATTATACGCCAAGCAGGGATGCGACACGCATCTACACCTAAACTCAGTCTCAGCTATGACTCACAGGGACAAGACACTAGGGGGTTGACTACAGTTGACTTTCGGTACGATAGTCAAAACAACTAGTCCTCTATATGCTCTCCTCAAATAATTCTCCAATATTAAATTAATAAATCCTATCATGAACCATACATCCCAATTATTTATTTAAATGTCACAAACTCACTTTACCTCAAATTCATAATTTAATTTTATTTGTTCT
The DNA here is from genome assembly GCA_036927795.1 of Iris macrosiphon. Classification (NCBI taxonomy): domain Eukaryota; kingdom Viridiplantae; phylum Streptophyta; class Magnoliopsida; order Asparagales; family Iridaceae; genus Iris; species Iris macrosiphon. Next base: position 114,210,146 of record JAYESA010000008.1, on the reverse strand, counting down.
ATTTCAAGTCGAAGACAATCTCTAATCCACAGTCCAACTTTATCAAATACGAGATACATGCTCCCTATAAATATTTAAACTTATGTCAACCTCATTTAACCCATCCTCAAGTCATTTTAATTTTTCCATATGCATTCACATAAAACCTCATTTGAATTAACCAAAGTATATCTTATCACATAATCCAAAGTAAACCTACACTAACCATTTATATATATTCAAGGACCTTCTTTCAAATGTAATTAACCCACAAGTAATTTATTTATCATTCCCTTCAACCATGCATTTATCCATGATACTTATTCATGTTCAAAAATACACTAAACTAATCCACACAATATACACTCTAACAATATATAAACATCTCCATAATTAAACATCATTCCATTATATAAAACTTCCTATTTAACACAATTAATAATCTGGAATTTAATACATGAGAGGTGGAGGAATGAACCTCAATGAGGCTCGTCGGAGTTGATGGTGCTCGTGGTGGTCGTGGGGCTGGATGGTGGTGGTGAAGTGACTGGATGGGGGTGGTGAAGTTGAATGAGGTGGTGGTGAAGTAGTTATAAAGGTGGTGATGAAGAAATGAAGGTAGTGATGATGAAATAGTGAGGGGAGGGGTTGTGCACAGTGTACACAGTGGGGGTGGGCTGTGCACGACCGTAGGGGTGTGGAAAGGGGCTGAGGTGGTGGTGGTGGTGGAGTAAAGAAGGTGTTGGTGAAGTAAGGAATTAAGTGGTGAAGAAGGAGGGAAGAAGAAGAAGAAGAAGAAGAAGAAGAAGAAGAAGAAGAAGAAAAGAAAAGGAAAGGGAAGGGGGGTCGGCCGAATAGGGAGAGGGAGGAGAGAGAGAGGGAGGGGGGTTTTCCAATGCTCCTAGAAATTAGGGCCGGCCTAGGGATAGGTGTGTGAGGGGGGGAATTAAATAGGAGAGAGTGGTGTGAATGTGTGGTTAGAAATGAGTGGAATTATTTGAATGGATGGTTGAGATTTATTATGATGGATGAATGAATCCATGAGAGAGAGGGGGTGGGTAGTGACCGGTCCAAAGAGGGAGGAGGCTTTCTTCATTGGCCCAAACCAATGAGAAAGTGACACCTATCGCTACTTTTGCACATTAGCCCCTTAAGTTCGGGAACTTGTACAAACACATGAAATAATGTGAAAATTATGCCGAAAATTGTATTTATTAAATTGTATGACGAGGGGGTAGTGTGGGTGAGGAACGGATTTAATTAAATGGGCATTGGGATTAATTTAGGATTTAAATGGGATTTACCAAGTTAGTAATCTCGAATTAAATAGAAATAAGCGTCCCGCAAATTTAATTTAATTTGGGGCACTTGGGGTCAAAATCCGAAAATGGTGCAAAAGCCAAAAATGGTGGGGGCTTGGAGTCAGTCTTGGACCCTTTTGTTGGTCCGGCTCAACGGGTTAAGTTGGTATCCCAAAATTTAGAGTAACGACACAGGAGTCCGACACCGAATTAAATATGAATTTCGAATTCGAAAAATTGTGCAATTAATTTAGAGCACAACGAAATTTGACTTTTTATGACGGACAAGTCCAGTGCCTAATTTGGCGGGTCTAGTCAGAAGTACAATATTTGTATGGAATTTATGGGCTGAAAATGGGCTCCGAATAATTAGACAACGATAGTGCGCGCCAAGGGTTTTAATTAATTGGATTAAAATTCCAGATAAATATACTCTATTCTAAACCTCAATAATTTCTATAAAAATTTTCCTGGTCCACTCTAACTATCCACAGAATAAATTTAGGGGGGTTTACATTCTTTCCAACTTAGAAAATTTCGTCCCCGAAATTAAAAGTAAAGCACGATAATATCTAAAGAATTGAAAATAACTAGTAATTAAATTGCCGTACGCAAATTCGTACCTTGCTCCTCAAATAAGTACGGGAATCGCTGCTGAATAGAATCCTCGCGCTCCCAAGTAGACTCGCCTGGTGAATGGTGCTTCCATGCCACTCTGACCAGTCGAATCACCTGTCCTCTCAAAGTCTTCTCGCTGCGATCGAGAATCTCGACCGGCTGCTCTACGTAAGACAGACTAGGCCCAACTGTAATCTCTGAATGATCAAGCACGTGGCTAGGGTCTGCGACATATCTTCTCAGCTGCGATACGTGAAATACGTCATGTACTCCCTCTAATGATGCAGGTAATGCAAGACGGTAAGCCACTTCGCCAACTCGTTCCAGAATATCAAAAGGTCCGATATACCTCGGACTCAGCTTGCCTCTGCCTCTGAATCTGATGGTACCATGAGTGGGCGATATCCTCAAAAATACGTGGTCACCCTCCTTGAACTCCAATGGCCTGCGGTGCGCATCTGCCCAGTGTTTCTGTCTGTCCTGTGCTGCGCGCAGGTGGCTCTGAATCTGCTTGACCTTCTCTACTATCTGTGTCACCAATTCTGGACCAAGTATCTGACGCTCTCCCACGTCACTCCAATAAACTGGCGACCTACATTTCCTGCCGTACAGTGCCTCATAAGGTGCCATCTGTATGCTGGCCTGGTAACTGTTATTGTAGGAGAATTCCACAAAGTGTAGATGGTCCTCCCAAGATCCTCCAAAATTAATCCTACACGCTCTCAACATATCTTCCAATATCTGTATCGTGCGCTCTGACTGTCCATCAGTCTGTGGATGATATGCAGTGCTGAACTTGAGACGAGTTCCTAAGCTCTCCTACATACTCCGCCAAAAATATGACGTGGATCTGGAATCACGAGACGATACAATGCTGCCAGGCACTCCATATAGTCGTACTATCTGTCTCATATACATATCAGCTTGTATCTCTGTGGATTGCCGTACTCTGAAGGGCAAGAAATGGGCAGACTTGGTGAGTATGTCTACGACAACCCAAACTGCATCCTTCCCGCTAGGGCTCCGCGGGAATCATGTGACGAAGTCCATGGTAATGTGTTCCCACTTCCACTCGGATATGGGAAGCGGCTGCAATAATCCTGCAGTCCTCTGATGTTCAGCCTTGACTTGCTGACAAACTAAATATTTTGCCACGAATCTTGCAATCTCTCTCTTCATCCCATGCTACCAGAAATGCTGCCTCAAGTCTCGATACATCTTCGTACCCCCGGGATGAATAGAATAAATCAAGCTATGTGTCTCGGTCATCAACTCTTGGCGTAGCTTGCCGCTCGGAACATATAGGCGATCTCCACACCTCAACGTTCCGTCTCCATGAATCCTGAGTCATGTTTGCATGTCGGCCTCTGTCCTTTCTCGCAATCGTCTAAATCTCGTATCTGTAGGCAAGGCTGCCTTGATCCTCTCAATAAATGTGTACTGAACCTCGAGACTGGCCATCTGTCCATCCATGCCTGGCATTATAATCTCTATCCCAAGCTCCTGGAGATCCTCTAGCAATTATCGCTACATCGTCAAAAGTATGCCATGGGCTTCCTGCTTAAGGCATCTGCTACGACATTCGCCTTGTCAGGGTGGTACTGCAACTCAATGTCATAATCGGTCATCAACTCTAGCCAACGTCTCTGCCTCTTGTTGAGCTCCTTCTACGTGTAGACGTACTTCAAGCTTTTGTGATCTGTATAAATCTCAACACGCTCACCCTAAAGGTAATGTCTCCATAGCTTTAGTGCAAATATCACCGCAGCTAGCTCCAAGTCGTGCGTCGAATAGTTCTTCTCATGAACTCTCAACTGTCTCGATGCGTAGGCTATCACCTTGCCGTATTGCATCAGTACACATCCCAATCTGCTCCCTGACGCATCACTGTACACTACAAATCCTTCTGATCCTGAGGGTAGTGTCAAAATCGGTGCTGATGTCATACGCTTCTTTAGCTCATCGAAAGCTGCCTGACACTCGTCGGTCCAGATAAACTCTTCGCCTTTACGCGTCAGTCGCGTCATAGGCGCAGCTATCCTCGAAAAGTTTTCCACGAACCTCCGGTAATATCCGGCAAGTCCGAGGAAACTCCTAACCTCTGTAACTGATGTAGGGGTAGGCCAGGTCTCTACTGCAGCTATCTTCTCCGGATCAACTGATAGTCCATCTCCGGTGATTATGTGTCCCAGAAATGGTACTCTATCCAAGTAAAACTCATATTTGCTGAGTTTGGCGTACAGCCTCTCATGTCTCAGCGTCTCCAACACGATTCTGAGATGCCTCTCAGGCTCCTCCTGGCTCTTGGAATATATCAAGATGTAGTCTATAAATACCACCATGAACTTATCCAAGTACTGGTGGAAGACATTGTTCATTTGGCTCACAAATACTGCTGGCACTTGGTTAAACCAAACGTCATGACTAGAAACTCATAGTGTCCATACTACGTCCGAAAAGTCATCTTAGGAATGCCCTCTCTCCGTACCTAGATCTGATGATAGCTGGATCTGAGATCGATCTTCAAAATACATATGCACCACTTAGCTGATTCAACTGTACCGTCCCATTTTTTTCTTCGGCATAATTAAGATGGGTATTGCCCCATGGAGAAACACTAGCCTGACCGAAACCCTTGTCTAAGAGATCCTCCACGACGGACCCACAACTCAACCAACTCTATCGGTGCTAGTCTGAAGACGGAAAATTAACTGGCTCGGCTCTTGGAGTCAAGTCTATAACAATTCTATCTCTCTGTCAGGTGGCAGGCCTGGAAGATTATCTAGAATCACATCCTCAACCCTGATATAATATGGTGGTACACTGGTTCACCTCATTCGTTGTATACTCCTAAGGTAGATGGGCACCATGCTCCCAGGCTCCCTGAAGTAACTCAACTCAGGGTAATCTGGTGGCCATAAATAACGTAATTACGTCGACAATCTAGTGTCGCGTGGTATTGGCTCAATCAACTCATGCTAGGACGGTGTCATCTTCCAGACTTAATCCTCAAAATAAATTCTCTTGTTCTGTTTACCACACTAATCCTCTGAAAGAAAAAAAATTCTTCCCTGTCTAAAATATAATTTCTCTTCTCAAATTTTCTCTAAAATTTCATTCCTCAAATTTCTTCTTTTTGTTATTTATCTCTCCAGGTCACATAGTACAATAATGGTATCACTCAAGCATATTTCTTGAAATCAGATCATTATCTTCCAATTGAGAGCCTGAAATTTTATCTTCTCTAGTCCATAATATCATTCCTGATATTGCTATAATATGCAACCACTAGTTTTCAGTATTGGGCTATGCATTTCCTTAGACTATTCTAGGCCTTGATCAACAATCCTTCCAGCTCCTTGTACTTTCGAGATTCACTGCTATCTCGAGTATGAATAGGGTACTACTGGGTCCAACTCTCTTGCCAACCTTCCACACTAGTTCTAGAATCCAAAGAACCCATCAATCTATTCTGATAAGGTAACAATCTTCTCCGAGAAAGGTATACAAATTCTATCTCCTGTCGTCTGGTCTTCGATCTTCTTCTGGAGGGAAGTCATCAGTCACAAGCATTCGCCTACCTGAATAATAGGGGACGAGGAACAAGGATGGCGATATTGACGAAGATTGAACGAATATAAATTGGAAGTCCAAGGGCGATAATCACATACAAGAGGAGTTTTAAAATCGGTTATGGATTGAGATCTTATTCACATTAATCCTAAGTTGCAGGCTCGTTCGGTACAGTAACGTAACCGAAACGATTTGCTCAGACCTGCATGGGCCACCACTAAAACCATGTCACGCCCCAGTCCCAAAATCTATGGGACCAGACACGTGGCAATGGCCAGCTGGTACGACTCCGTAGGGCTTTCCAATTTAATGGACCCGACGAAGTGCACTTACGCTGTCCATGGTCAAGTGATCCAAGTAATAATCTATTTCCAATATACAACAACTAAATCTAAATCTCAATCCAGGATAAGTAATCTCAAGGAAGAACGATATGCATCATCAGTCTGCAGCCCAATAACACATCCGTTCGAATAGACCAGAAGAACAATATAGGTCTATAAATACTAGGCTATATAAGCAGAATAAAAATGGAAAGTAGTACATAACTGAAATAGCTGGAAATACAAATATACCTGCAATGATGTCCACACTCTAATAGACCAAGCATCCTGCAACCGCACAAACAACCTGGAAGGGATCCAGGTCCTCAGAGGGACGTAACAAGATACAAAAATACATGCCATAAAGTAAATACTGAATAAATAAATGGGGGTGTGCTAACCATCTAAGTGAATGCAATTTAAGGACAACTTGAGTGTATGGGAATGTGTAGGCTAGACATATGCTGACGTAATTCACCAATCGTGACAACCGGCTAGTGTATGCCACATATGCTCCCTATAACACGGGCACCTGATAACGTCCATCTTCGAGGAGCATGGTATCTGAAATAGTATAACGTCCAACGTTCTTTAAAGTGTGGTATCTGCAATATGTAACAAGTAACGTCCAACACTCTAGAGAACATGGTATCTGCAATATGTATGCGTCCGTATCACTCCGTCGAGAGCGGTATCTGTATAGAAGGAGTGGGTGTCCCATACGCCTACTAGTCGTCCTTCCCGCCCCATGATCTAAGCATGTTGTATCCACAACACGCTTCCGCTACTACGCCGGGACATCGTAACTCTGGCTCATAGTCAACGTTAGAGCAAGGGTCCATCCCTACAACCAAACAAGGACAGGGATAGGACCATCGTACCACGCTAGTCTATGCTCCACCTACTAATAACTGCTAAGTCTTCTATCATGCATCACTAATAGCAGTTATTCCCTATCCGTCGCACGCCTACACGTACAGGTGGCCAACCACATACGCAGGACCGTGCCCTACATGAGACTCACAACACGTGTACGAGATGTGTCAAGGCCTGGGAGTCATACCAATAACTCTACAACTTTAGGTGGGTCTACTAGACACTAAGTCAGACACAAGTCCTAACGTCAACGTTTTCGTTGACTGCACCCGAGTCTTCTCGGGGCACACAGTTATAAAATATTTAATTAAATAAATATGCAACTAAAATAACTGAATTTAAACAGTACAACAAGGCAAGGTATACTTGCCTGCGCGAGGCTGCTGATGACGGGGTCCCAGTACCGCGTCCAAGTCCTCGGGTCCCGCAGTACCTAGAGATAGATACAACCCAAAATCAATAATCTATTCTATGCCAAGCAGGGATGCGACACGCATCTACACCTAAACTCAGTCTCAGCTATGACTCATAGGGACAAAACACTAGGGGGTTGACTACAGTTGACTTTCGGTACGATAGTCAAAACAACTAGTCCTCTATATGCTCTCCTCAAATAATTCTCCAATATTAAATTAATAAATTCTATCATGAACCATACATCCCGATTATTTATTTAAATGTCACAAACTCACTTTACCTCAAATTCATAATTTGGTTTTATTTGTTATATTTCAAGTCGAAGACAATCTCTAATCCACAGTCCAACTTTATCAAATACGAGATACATGCTCACTATAAATATTTAAACTTATGTCAACCTCATTTAACCCATCCTCAAGTCATTTTAATTTTTCCATATGCATTCACATAAAACCTCATTTGAATTAACCAAATTATATCTTATCACATAATCCAAAGTAAACCTACACTAACCATTTATATATATTCAAGGACCTTCTTTCAAATGTAATTAACCCACTAGTAATTTATTTATCATTCCCTTCAACCATGCATTTATCCATGACACTTATTCATGTTCAAAAATACACTAAACTAATCCACACAATATACACTCTAACAATATATAAACATCTCCATAATTAAACATCATTCCATTATATAAAACTTCCTATTTAACACAATTAATATTCTGGAATTTAATACATGAGAGGTGGAGGAATGAACCTCAATGAGGCTCGCCGGAGTTGATGGTGCTCGTGGTGGTCGTGGGGCTGGATGGTGGTGGTGAAGTGACTGGATGGGGGTGGTAAAGTTGAATGAGGTGGTGGTGAAGTAGTTATAAAGGTGGTGATGAAGAAATGAAGGTAGTGATGGTGAAATGGTGAGGGGAGGGGCTGTGCACAGTGTACACAGTGGAGGTGGGCTGTGCACGACCGTGGGGGTGTGGAAAGGGGCTGAGGTGGTGGTGGTGGTGGAGTAAAGAAGGTGTTGGTGAAGTAGGGAATTAAGTGGTGAAGAAGGAGGGAAGAAGAAGAAGAAGAAGAAGAAGAAGAAGAAGAAGAAGAAGAAGAAAAGAAAAGGAAAGGGAAGGGGGTCGGCCGAATAGGGAGAGGGAGGAGAGAGAGAGAGGGAGGGGGGTTTTCCAATGCTCCTAGAAATTAGGGCCGGCCTAGGGATAGGTGTGTGAGGGGGGGAATTAAATAGGAGAGAGTGGTGTGAATGTGTGGTTAGAAATGAGTGGAATTATTTGAATGGATGGTTGAGATTTATTATGATGGATGAATGAATACATGAGAGTGATGGGGTGGATAGTGACCGGTCCAAAGAGGGGGGAGGCTTTCTTCATTGGCCCAAACCAATGAGAAAGTGACACCTATCGCTACTTTTGCACATTAGCCCCTTAAGTTCGGGAACTTGTACAAACAAATGAAATGACGCAAAAATTGTGCCAAAAATTGTGTTTATTAAATTGTATGACGAGGGGGTAGTGTGGGTGAGGAACGGATTTAATTAAATGGGCATTGGGATTAATTTAGGATTTAAATAGGATTTACCAAGTTGGTAATCTCGAATTAAATAGAAATAAGCGTCCCACGAATTTAATTTAATTTAATTTGGGGCACTTGGGGTCAAAATCCGGAAATGGCACAAAAGCCAAAAATGGTGGAGGCTTGGAGTCAGTCTTGGACCCTTTTGTTGGTCCGGCTCAACGGGTTAAGTTGGTATCCCAAAATTTAGAGTAACGACACAGGAGTCCGACACCGAATTAAATATGAATTTTGAATTCGAAAAATTGTGCAATTAATTTAGAGCACAACGAAATCTGACTTTTTGTGACGGAAAAGTCCAGTGCCTAATTTGGAGGGTCTAGTCAGAAGTACAATATTTGTATGGAATTTATGGGCTGAAAATGGGCTCCGAATAATTAGACAATAATAGTGCGCGCCAAGGATTTTAATTAATTGGATTAAAATTCCAGATAAATATACTCTATTCTAAACCTCAATAATTTCTATAAAAAAATTTCTGGTCCACTCTAACTATCCACAGAATAAATTTAGGAGGGTTTACACCAGGACTCCCTACTTGTCATTATTGTGGCAAGGTATGCCATCTCGCCAAGGAATGCCGACGCAGATTAGGATTATGTTTGCTTTGCGGTTCAGACCAGTATTCAGCCAGAGATTGTACGAAGCATCCAGGAGGAGCACCGATGGTTCACAGACTAGCTTAACCAGCACCAAGGCCAGTTCAGCAGCCACTGGGGCCAATTATTCCAGCACCAAGGTCACCAGCACCAGGAGGATATTCGTAGAGGCCACCCTTGGCCCCACAGGCAACGCTCTTCCAGCAAGCACAGCAGCAACAGAGGATACCAGCTCAAGGATGTGGTCAGGCTTTTGCAATGACAGTAGAGGAGGCATGGACCGAAGGAGTAGTGAATATGGATAAGATTTAGTTTTATCATAGCTAGCTATAGTAACGGATATTCCTAGTAATACTTTAACATGTGCCTGTTAGTTCCATTCCCTAGTATATTCCTAGTATTATGTTAGCATGAACTTGTTAGTCTAGAGTAGTAATATGTAAGTGGTACCCAAGTTTTCAGAAGCTGTAGCTGATCCTCGTTCTAATCAGACTCCTTTACTCTTGAGTTACTCCTCTCTCATTTCCTAGGAAAAAAGTTTTTATTGCTTCCCTACGTGTTCTGTTTGAACAAAACCCTCATCCTTTCTCTCAATTTTTCCCTTGTCCATGGTCCCTTATCATTTGTGTTGTACTTCAACAAATATGTCATATAACTACGTCATCTCTTCTGGAGTAAACCTTTTCTTACCTGTTATGTTTCATTTTTCCTAATTTTGAGGAAAAATTCTTTCGAGGTAGGTAGATTGAAAGCCCCCTCATTTTTGAATAGGGTTAATATGGTATTTTCAATTTATTTTATTTTATTTAATGGATTAAAGTATTAATTTCTAATTTCTTATTTTATATATATGACCATTTGCCATGACTTGGATATTTTAAGCAATGCACAATATTTTTCTCCCAACAAAATTTATATTACTAATCGTGATTGTGCCTAATATATTTGGGACATGGATGTTATATTTGTTTGACCTCCCCCATGCTCCAAAAATATTGTCAAACATCTAGAATCACGGTTACCCTAAAACTGCCTCCTTTTGACTAGAATTTGACCCAAACCCAACCCAAACGCATGTAATCATGTAGTACACACAAATACCCCCATGTATATATATATATATATATATATATATATATATATATATATATATATATATATATATATATATATATTATTTATTTATTTATTTATTTATTTATTTATTTATTTATTTATTATATTTATTATATTTATATTTATATTTATATTAATTTTGTTCTATTTATAGCGTTCTAATTATAGAAAGGGCCATAGGTGGCATCCTAGTTGCAAACTACCTAACTAACTTCCTAACCACCCAAGATCCTAACCAACCAAATTCCAAACATAACAACCTACCCCTTCTTCATAATTTTGTGCAAGAGTAACCCCCTTGGTAGCTGACCCTTACAAGCCCTAGGAACACCCCCTCCTAGGTTTAAATCTATCCAAAAAGCCCATATATACCCCATTATCACAAAACCCTAACCCTAACAACTCTCTCCCCTTTTTGGCCGACCCCTCCCATCTCATTCACGTGTAACAGTAGCCCCCCTTTTCATCTATCCCTCACAACATTATCTCCTTTACCAAAAAATTTCTTCTCCCTTCCAAAGCTCCACCTTTCATCATCCTTCCACCCAATCTCCACCAAACAACCATAAAGGCTCCACCATTGCCATCAAATCCATCAAGAACCCATTGCCCTCATCATCAATCCATCAAGAACCTATTGTAATCATCATCAATCCATCAAAAAGGGAGAAGCAAGGCAAGCACAAGCAAGAAAGTGCGTTCTTGAACAAGGAGAGGCACCGTCATCCAAACCTTCAAAGCTTTCCGGTAAGGATTCAAACTTTCCATCAAAAATTCCCATGGCATGACTCTCTTAGATTTATTTAAGTTTAATGTTCTAGAATCCTCTCTTGCATCTTTTCCCACCATAAAAATCTATGAGAAATTTTATGTTAGATTGATGATAGATTAAACAACAGCAGGGCTAGTTTTAGACTTTGTGACACGGTTCTGGGAGGCCTTGTTGTTAATTCTTAAAACTGAATTTATTGATGGTTTATTACTGTAAAATAAGTATTTTAGAATTATTTTTATGGTATTTTTATCAAAATTTTGAACCCTAAAAAGAAGGTTCACTAGCCTAGGTTTCGGGTGATTTTGTTGCATAGTTTTGCCCATAAATAGGGGTTTATTTTGGAAGAAATAAAAGCTGATTATTTTTTGAGATTAAAAGAGAATAAAATATGATATAAAATAAATTTTCATGAATAAACCATACCCATGGACTGGCAATGCTCCGCACAAGTTTCGGACAAAACTAGTCAACTTAAAGTGGCCATAATCTTGAAATATGATTATTTTGTCAATTCTAAAATTTAATGGTTAAAAATTAATATAAATCTGGTTTAAATTAATATTACATGATTTATTATAATTTATGTTCATGTCCTTCGATTGGGGACTTAACCGTGAATTTTGAAAGTCGTAAACCATGAAACTAGGTTCTGATACCTCGTAAAAGGTGTAAGTTGGTTTGTCAAGAATTTACTTGTTAGGATGAGGTTGGACTTGGGTATTAATATTTTATAATAAATTAGACAATTTAGTTTCGGTTACAAGATTCTTGATTATATACTTAAAGTAAAAAAAAAATTATTTAGGTTAATTGATTCCGGAGGAGTGAATACGGGTCCAACTTTGCAACTACATACTGCAGACCCTGGCAAGTGTACCTTGCCAAACTTGCAGTAGATCCTATTATATTATCTTCTTGTATTTATTTCCATATATATATATATATACTCTTGTGATGTACCTGTTCAACGTAGGATGTGAGACGTTGCTTAGCGTCCGAACAAGATTCGGATATCGACGTTATACGCGGAGACGTGTAACGTCACTTAGAGAGTTGATTCCATAATCCTATTTTTACGTACTTGCTTTACCAAGTACGCCATACCATATGACACTTGACACTATTTTATGTGATATAATATTTCTTGAGTTATTCATGGTGATTCTTTATTGGCTTACATGATTCATGATACGGGACTTGCATATTATATAGATATCATTATAACTCGTTGTACTAGCTAGAGGTTATGATCTTGCATGTTATGGACATGAGACATTGTGGATATGAGACATGAGGTTACATTGGGTGGGAAGAGACACACATGCTACAGGTTGATTATGTTTATTTATATATACTATGTTACTGGAGGTGCTTTAGTCTCTGTACCAGATCTTGGCACATTTACTGGCCCTACGAGATACTATTTGCTCTATGGGCTCCTCGACACAGAGCCTGTAATGGTCCTAACCTGAGTACTAGTGATGCTCATTTATATTTCACTTAGCTGGTCACATAGCTTGCCTGAGAATCTATTTTACTTACTGTATTTTATTTGGCTTGAGTGTTTATTGTACCTTGCTATATCCCGTGAGGACTTGGATCTGGATTATATCCCCAGGTGTAGATGAGGAAAGATATCATGAGGTTTATGGGACAGGTGCTGCTATTAGAGACGTACAAGTTGCAGTGGACGAGATTATTCCGGAGGACTTCTCTTGAGCATACAGTATTCTCACCATTCATTTATTATGAGTAGTGTTCTTAGATATTGTGACTTCTGGATATTATACTTGGAGTTATTTTCCTTTCCATTTTGATGACTGGTTGTTTCTCGTGACATTATTTATATTGCTTTGGTTGGACAAATTATTTTATATTATTATGACTGGACTTGTCTCTTTGTGATTTTGTTACTTATTGTGGATTAGATTAGATATATAAATTATGATAGGTATTTGTAGACCATTTTATATGTATTATAGATTTAGTGTACTCTAACGGGTCCATTAAATTGGGTTTGCCCATTAGAGTTGTGTTGTTAGCCATTGCCACGTGGCTAGTCCCTTGGTATTTTGGGACTGGAGCATGACACCACGACGGAATATCTACCTCAGGACGACGCACTCCTTACCAAGATCTTCATTGAAACTCTAACTGGAGTAGCTTACGACTGATTTTGTAGTCTCCCGGACAACTATATTTCAATGTTCGAAGATCTTCGACGCCTCTTCATCGCTCGATTCTACGAAGGTGGAATGGACATGACTATGAGCTCCCTCGTAGACATAGTTCAATAATAAAAGGAACCTCTCCGAGAGTACATAGAATAGTTCAGGCAGGCAACACTGACACTATTAGAATAAGTGGGTTTAGCGACGTTTTTTAGCGACGACAAATAAAACGTCGCTAATTTAGCAACTCCATTTAAACACCGTCGCTAGACGTCGCTAATTGGCGACATTTAGCGATATTTAGCGACTTTTATTCAGTTTTAAAAGATTAGTCGCTATAAGTTCAATTTAGGTCGCTAAACGTCGCTAAAATATTTCATTTAGCGACGTTTAGCGACGTATTTAGCGACGTATGTATTTTGGACATTTAGCGACGTCTCAGACGTCGCTAAGTTAGCGACGTCATTAGTGACGTCGCTAAAACGTCGCTAAATTTTTTTTAATTATGGCTGCTTCCCCCCATTTCTTTCGATCTCTTCCTCTCCCTCTCCCTCTCCCTCTCCCTCTCCCAAACGTCACGATCTCTCCGGCTCCCCTCAGACCTCCGGCGCCCCCTCCTCCCTTCCGACGACCCCCCTCCGGCCGCGTCCTCCCCCCTCCTCCTCCTCCTCCTTTAGGTAAACCCGCTCTCTCTCTCTCTCTCTCTCTCTCTATCTCTTTCTCACAGGACACATATGGCACTGACACGACACACATGTTACAAACACTGACACAGACACGACACACACACTTACACGACACACACACGTGACCTAGGGTTAAGGTTAGGCACTACTAGAAAAAGCGGGATTAGCGACGTATTTTAGCGACGTCAAAAGAAACGTCGCTAATAATATATAAATTAGCGACTCATTATAAACACGTCGCTAGACGTCGCTAAATGGCAACATTTAGCGACGTTTAGCGACTTTTAATACAATTTTAAAAGATAAGTCGCTATAAGTTCAATTAAGGTCGCTAAACGTCGCTAATATGTCTAATTTAGCGACGTTTAGCGACGTATATAGCGACATTTAAACTCAAAATATTTAGCAACGTGTTTAGCGACGTCCTTTACGTCGCAAATATTTAATTTAGCGACATTTTTTATTGGACGTCGCTAAACGTCGCTAAAATTTGGTTAATTAGGGGTCGGTTTCATTTTTCCCCGTCAGTTGAAATTTCGATTCGAAAACAAATTTCCCCCCCCCCCAGCTCCGTCGACCGCGACTACTCCGGCAAGGTATACTCTCTCTCTCTCTCTCTCTCTCTCTCTCTCTCTCACAGGACACATGTGACATTGACACAAATACGACACACACTGACACTGACACAGACACAGACACGATACACACACACACTGATACAGACACTGATCTGGACCTAGGGTTAGGGTTAGGGTTAGGGTTAGGGTTAGGTTTTTTGACATGGGGTTAGGGTTAGGGTTAGGGTTAGGGTTAGGTTTTTTGACATGGGGTTAGGGTTAGGGTTAGGGTTAGGGTTAGGTTTTTTGACAATGTTCAGGCATGTGCGATCATGTAGAGATCAGATATTAATTTCTTCTTTCAAGTATAAAATAAATAAATAATATGGATCGATGAATAAGAAAGAAAGAACATAAGTGTATTTATTTGCACTTTTGCAATATATATATATACATACATACATACTAATTGTTTGATTTTGTGGTTACTATTCATTGGTCCAATGGAGGAGGGAAAGAAATGATGGCTATTATTGAATCCATGTTCATATGTCATGACTACGTACATTGGGTGAACAAATTAGAACTAATTCCTGAATATTCGTACAACAACTGATCATGTGATCAAATTAATTAGAACGCCAATTATTCGACCAGGAAGTGTATGATCTAAGCAACCGTCCTTAATTGTGCCCCAAGAATTTTGAGCTCTAGCTACTTCCTCGTTCCACTCCCAATATATATAGGGGTTAATTGCCGAAAGCAAAGTACTGCGGAGTTATGTATCTCAGTTCCTCACCCTACTGCCAGTTTCAAAAAGTGCCTAATGGTCTAAATAATATGACTATAACAGTTGAATTAGCTAAACGAAACTTACAAATCAGCTTAAATAAATAAAGGATTAATTTCAACACTTACTGAAATCACTAGCTAGCAGTATGAAGAGCCTCTAATGGAGCAAAGATATCATCGCAGCATGCATCATTAAGGACATGCATCTCAAGAAACTTATTGGCTTCGGCTGGAGCCTACTACACTAAAATCCGGACACTGACACAGAAGTGGGTTAAGGTATAGTAGTAAAGTGGTATTAAGATATTATTTGGGTAATGTTATATATATATATATATATATATATATATATATATATATATATATATATATATATACTGCTTTTCCAATAACGGACACTGACACAGACACAGAAGTTAATTTTGCATGTAATGATTTATATGATACATACTGTCAATTTTGCAGAAGTATCTAGAAATGGATATGAATTACTATCTGCGTTATCGTTCGTGGATGTACAACCGTCATCCTGATGACATGTGCGGTGTGCGGGATGAATTCATTGAGGGTGTACAGCAGTTCCTGCAGTTCGCCAAGGCGTTCCCTCAGTACATGGACGGTACCAAAATTAAGTGTCTATGTGTGAGATGTCGCAACAGGAAATATCATCCAGAAGTGGAAGTTACATATCATTTATACTCGAAGAGCTTTACGCCGAATTACTATCAGTGGACCGCGCACGGAGAACTTGTATCTCTAGCATCGGAGTCGGAGCCCTATGTGGAGCCGTATATGGATGTCCAAGACCACGATGCTTACGACGACGGGTTGGTGAACATGGTTTATGATGCGGCGGGGCCTAGTTTCAATCCTGACAATTATGATGCGGCAGGGCCTAGTTTCAATCCTGACAATTATGATACGGCAGGACCTAGTTTCAATCCAGACAATTATGATGCAGCTGAGGAGGCACCGAATGCCGATGCTGCAAAGTTTATGGAGTTGCTTGAGAATGCAAGGACTCCACTATATCCTGGTTGTGAGGACCATTCACCATTGGAGGTGGTTACAAGATTATTGAGCATCAAGTCCGATTTTAACATGTCGCAAGAATGCTATAATCGACTGCTCGATTTGATTATAGAGATCTTGCCCGAGGGTGCAAAGTTGCCTAAAGACTTCTATCGATCTAAGAGGATGGTGAGATCGCTTTGGATGGGATACGAGAAAATCGATGCATGTCGCAACGGGTGCATGTTGTACTACAAAGACGACAAGGATGAAGATGCGTGTAGATTCTGTGGTGCTGATCGCTACAAGGCCACTGTTAGAGGAAAGTCTGTCGGTGCAAGGAAGCCTACCGATTCGATGCACTACTTGCCTTTGACGCCGCGGTTGCAGCGGTTGTTTATGGTTAAGGAGACTGCAGAAAACATGAGTTGGCACAGGCGAAAACAGATCGAAGGAGTATTGGATCATCCATCCGATGGAGAAGCATGGAAGCACTTTGATCGAGAGTATCCACATTTTGCCGAGGAAGCGCGTAATGTCAGATTGGGGCTCTGCTCTGACGGTTTTACCCCATTCGGACTTTCGGGCTCCCAGTATTCGTGTTGGCCTGTGATCGTCACTCCGTACAATCTACCACCTTGGATGTGCATGAAGACTCCGTATATGTTCCTAACCGTTATTATCCCGGGTCCGAACAATCCGAAGAGGAACATCGATGTGTACTTACAGCCTTTGATAGATGAGTTGAATCAGCTGTGGGAAGTAGGTGCCAACACGTACGATGTTTCTAGAAAGCAGAATTTTTAGATGAGGGCAGCACTTATGTGGACCATCAACGACTTTCCGGCCTATGGAATATTATCGGGATGGAGCACCCATGGTCGTCTCTCATGTCCGTATTGCATGGACCGTTCTCAGGCTTTCCGTTTGAAATACGGAGGCAAACCGTGCTTCTTCGATTGTCATCGACAATTTTTGCCGAAGGATCATCCGTACCGGAGGAATCGGAATGTTTTTCGTACGGGAGTTGTGGAGAAGGCCAATCCACCTCCAAGGTGGCCCGGATGCACGATATGGGAAGAGGTAAAATATTTACCAAGTGCTATCGAAGAGCCTGCTAAGGGGTACAAGTGTGACGGATTTGGTCGCACCCATAACTGGACGAAGAGGAGTATATTCTGGGATCTGCCATATTGGAGCACCAATCTGATCAGACATAACCTTGATGTCATGCATATCGAGAAGAATGTGTTTGATAACATAATTAATACTGTAATGGATGTAAAGGGGAAGACGAAAGATAATCCGAAGGCCAGGTTGGACTTAGAAGACATATGTAGACGTCCTGCATTGCATCTGATAGAGGAGGGGAATGGAAAGTTAAAGCAACCTAAGTCAGTTTTCTTACTGGATAAAGAGGATAAAGGTAGACTTTGTAGGTGGATTCAGGGTCTAAAGTTTCCAGACGGGTACGTGTCGAACTTGAGAAGATGCGTCGACCTCAAGGAGAACAAACTAGTAGGTATGAAGAGCCACGATTGTCATGTATTCATGGAGAGGTTAATTCCGATTGCATTTCGGGAATTCTTACCGCAGGTCGTTTGGGACCCATTGACAGAGCTGAGCATATTCTTCATAGATCTTTGTTGTACTAAGTTGCTCGTCGATCGTCTAGAAAAGCAAGAGAGGGACATTGCGGTAACACTATGTAAGCTCGAGAAGGTGTTTCCTCCAGGATTCTTCGACTCTATGGAGCATTTGCCAATTCATCTTTCCTATGAGGCACGTGTTGGTGGTCCTGTCGGTTATCGGTGGATGTACCCCTTCGAGCGTCATCTGAATCACCTAAAGAGAAAGGTGAAAAATAAGGCACGGGTTGAAGGATCTATTTGTGAAGCTTATGTTCTCGAGGAGATTACAAACTTTTGCTCGACGTATTTCAAACCGCATGTTGCTACTAATAGGACGAAAGCTCCCAGAAACGACGACGCATATAAGGAATCTAATGATGCAATACTCAAAGTATTCAATGCATCCGGAAAGCCTTCGGGAAAAATAAAGAAGAGATATTTGAATGACGATGAGCTAAGGGCTGCTCAATTGTATATATTACTCAATTGCGACGAGGATGAAGTGGAGAAGCTAGAGGGGTAAGTAATTAATACGTCCACGTTTACATCATCTCAATGTAATAGTATAAGATACTATTATGCTACTAATTAGCAGTTGCATCATTGTTTTTCAGCATATATAATGATGAGTTAAGGTCGGTTAGACCCTACATAACAGACGAAGAAGTAGAACAAGAAATGAGATGCCATTTTCCTTCTTGGTTGAGCGCATATGTAAGATACTTGGTAATTACTTTTTATTTCTGCACTTGTAAAACAAATAACTTACCATCGCTACTTTGGTATTTAGGTCGATCGTCTAATATCATCCGAGACTGAATCTATTAGGACTCTAGCCAAGGGACCAATTACTGCCGTAAAAATATGGCCAAGTTTCTGTGTGAATGGGTTCAGGTTCAAGTCAACAAATGCTCCTATCAGAGACAGCTTTCTGGATCTTGATTCCACGAAAAACAGTGGTTTGTGTATCAAATCTACAAACTACAAAGACGTCAATCCGGGCAATGATTTTTTTGGCATCTTACGAGAGATTGTGGAGTTGACATATAATTATGGCCCAGAACCTGCTAATATCGTGCTATTCAGGTGTGAATGGTTCGATCCGATTCAAGATCAAGGTTGGAAAATTGACAAGCATGGCCTTGTGGATATAAACTACAAGCGTAGATATCAAGGCTACGAACCATTTGTCCTATCAAGTCAGGCTCAGCTCGTGTACTTCACAACTTATCCTAGACGGGGGACAGCGAGGTCGGATTGGTGGGCAGTATGCAAGACTAAAGCTAGAAATACCTTTGACATTGACGAAATAGCTTATCAGGAGGACGATCTACCTTTTGTAACAAATATTGTAGATGTGGACTCAACGAAAGTTACTCATTAAACGAGTAATAATGTAGAAGATGTAGAATTATCCGAAGAGGACGAAGTAGATGAAAGTGAAGACGAGGAAGAGGAAGAGCAGGACGAGGAAGGCGAACAAGATGAATTTTCTGAAGATGATTGAAAATATAAAATATTCTATGTAGAATGTAACTATATTTGGACTGTAAAATGCTTTGAGATATGTATCACATTTTGATATTAACGAATATATGTATTATATTTTGACTGTATAATGCTTTGAGATATGTATCACATTTTGACTGTAGAATATAGTATATATTTGTGTTTCTCTATATTCATCATATGTTGTTATCAGATATGACAGGACGACGCGGAGGATTCGGCAGGTCCCGAGGTAGACAGAGTGCCACTCCGGTACTGCCTACTGTTGGTTCCGGATCATCGTCGCCCAGTACTCCAGTATATCGAGCAGCCATATCTCCGACTGCGACGACGTTGCGTGGCATCACTCCTGGGACGAGTAGTTCCAGGCGTGATAGTACTCGTGATAGTACTCCCTCGTCCAGCGTTCCTCCTGCTGACGGAACCATGGAGACTGATGAGCATGTAGAGGAGGTCGTGCCGACGTTGTCCCAGCATCAGCAAGATCCTCCATGCGCACCACCGGAGGAGACGAGGACAGAGATTTGGGCCGACGGTACAAAGTAAGTCAATTAGATGGTTTAGTATATATTTGTGTTTCTCTTTATTCATCGTATATTGACTTTTTCAGTAATCTAAATTATTATTTCTTTATAGATATCGTCCATCGTCGGTTCAGAGACGCCTGGGCCAATTTTTGAGGAACAACTACGGTGGCCCTTGGATCAACTACTCTGAGGCTCCGGAGGAGAGGAAGTCGTTCTGGTTTGCGCACTTCCAGGTAAAAGTATATTAAATAAATCCTTTAATTTATGCATATTCGTGATGCTAACTTAATGAATTATTTATTGTAGCAAACGTATTTTTATCCTCCGCACCGGGCCGAGTTGATCGAGCGGCTCTTTCCTACCGTTGCCGCCAAGCTTATCCGAGATGCTCTGGATGACCAGAAGGCTCGTGATCGTGCTGGAAAACCGATCCAAGGTTGGATCACGCCTGAGCAGTGGACTGCGATGAGGGCTAGATTCGACGATCCGAGCTACAAGGAAAGGTCTAAGAAGGCCAAGGCGGCTAGGCAGAATGCTGCCAAGTGGTGTGGTGGCTCGATTCCGATGACGGAACATTTCCGTCGTTTGGTATATTTTTTCTTTTAAAATATATTATTTTAATATAAGTACCATAAAATGGTACTTGGAAAAAATATTTAAGTTTAGTAATAAAAAATATATTTTTAACAGGTACAGAGGGGTGAGGATGCAAACATGGTGACCGTCTTCTTGGCCACCCATCGCAAGGACGGAAATCTCATTGATGAGAGGGCCTCACAGACCTATGTAAGTATTACTTTACTTTGTGTTTATTTTAATATAACTTAGGCAATTATTGAGTTTCCAAACCTTTTCTAGGCCGAGTATCTTAGGCTTCGTGAGCGGGCGACTGCTAGTGCACCTACACCTGGAGAGGCTGGTGCTTCGTCGCAGCCCGGTCCATCTCCGTCGGCGGACGACCTGTGGGTGACCGCAGCTGGTGGTCTCCAGAGGGGTACGTACTACGGTACGGGCTCCTATGGCGCCCTGGTTGCGACGCAGTCATCTAGGGCCTCCCCGACAGCTGTGCATTCCACACACCCCTCGCAGTCGCAGCCCTCGCAGTCGTCGGCCAGAGTCCAGAAGGCCGTTGACCGTCAGATTGCGTCTCTCCGTGACGACTTGCTGCGAAGTATGGAGGACCAGTCCCGGTCCCAGCCGCAGGCGGACGATCCGATGCTTATCGCACGATTGGATATGCTCGACCGCAGCATAACGGAGCTACGAGAATTGACAAATGATATTAGAGCCTCCAATGATCGCAACATCATGGAGCTGCAGGCGTCACAGCTATCGATGGGCGAGAAGCTGACGAGGATGCATGCGTCACAGCTATCGATGGGCGAGAACCTGACGAGGATGCAGGATTCAATGGGTGATAGCAGTACGAGGCTGTTATCTACCCTGGATTCTTACAACCAGCGACTCGCAGACTTGGAGCGGGCACGGCCGCCACCGACGTCACTGCCTTCTCCATCGACATCGGTGTCGATTCCACGGGACGAGTATGAGGAGTTGTTATCCTTGAAGCGCGCCGCTGGTCAGCCTCCTGCAGATCCGTAGTAGTCTAGTTATTTTTATTATTATTTATGAATTATTGGTACTTCAACAATAGACATGATGTATGATGCTTCTTGTGGTCTTGAATTTTTTAGTTAATTTAATTGGATTATATAGTTATCCATATTTAATTGGATTGATACTTCTTGTGGTTTTTAATTTAATTGGATTATATAGTTAACTAGATTGAATCATGTTGGTGTGTATGATGAAGATGCTGTAAAACTGCAGGGAATCACCAATGTTTGATTCTGGAAATTTTTTTTTTATTTTTTTTTAAAATTAGCGACGTTATTAGCGACGTGTAGCGACGCTTAGCGACGTTAATTTACGTCGCTAATTACGTCGCTAATCAGCGACGCTATAAAACGTCGCTAAGTTCGTCGCTAATGACGTCGCTAAAGTCGTCGCTAAGCGTCGCCAATTGCTGACATGGCAAGTATAGCCAGGTCATTAAAGACGTCGGTGTAACGTCGCGATTGATGTCGCTAATCAGCGACGTTTAGCGACTTTAATAAACGTCGCTTTTTAGTGACTTGGCGTCGCAAAACGTCGCTAAATTTAGCGACACATTAAAGTCGCTAAAAAACGTCGGCATAGCGACGTTTAGCGACGTTTTTTGTTTTAGCGACTTGGTGTTTTCCGACTGCTTCAAAACGTCGCTAATTATGTCGCTAAACCTAATTAGCGACGATTTATTGTTATTTAGCGACGTTTTTAGACGTCGCTAATTTGACTTTTTCTGGTAGTGAGGGTTAGGGTTTTTGACCTGGTTAGAGATAGGGTTAGGGTTTTTGACCTGAGGTTAGGGTTAGGGTTTTTGACCTGTGGTTAGGATTATTGTTAGGGTTTTTGACCTGGGGTTAGGGTTAGGATTTTTGACCTCGGGTTAGGGTTAGGGTTTGTTCACAGTTCACTTCTGCAATTTAATTCTCACTATGGAAAGACCAACTTGGTCGAGTAAAAGTATAAGTGTAAAGTTGAATGTGTGGTTGTTTATTCATATTTCACTGACACAATTTGCCCAAGGAAAGGACTTGTTCCCGTTGTTAAACTTAAGCAACCTAAAGTATGTCATTTTATTTTCTTTCAAAGTTGGTGCAAATAGATGTAACTTTCATTGTGAATTTTACTTAAATTGTTCTTTATTTTATACGAGATTCCTCTGCATGCAGTTGTATTATTTTGTTGCACCATGCATCAACTCTCTACTGGGTTTAGTGAATGGGTAGGAAGTGTTATCCTTGGGGTGAATAATGAGAGCTCCATAGACTGTAGCCCTGAGCCAGGAGCTGTGTGCGGGCCACCACAGGGTCCCCTCCTGCCCTTGGATGGTGAACCTGTACGTGTAGCTCCCACCGGGCCTGATCGGACATTGAGTCACGAACTCGGGTCCAACAGCACAACTTCTTCTCATCTGTCGAATTCCATGCCTAATATAATATAATATAATACAACCAGGGAATGTTAATATCATTACTAACAACTCAAAGGCACAATTAATGCTGAAGCGACTAAAGTAAAAATATGTCAACAAGGGCAGTATTTTAGCAATTAAGGTTTGTCTTAAAGCAAACACAGTGAGTATTTAAAGCAAACGCATTGATTATTTAAGTTTGTCTTACAATAAAAATATGTCAACAAGGACAGTCAACATCAAATATTTCTCCTTTTTTTTAATATATTTGTCTGTCTTACTTAAAGCAAACGCAGTGAGTATTTAATTATAGTGTTCCATTAGCTTAAAATAAACTTATCTATAGTCTAAAACTAAGAAGACCTATACATATCAAGTTAGAGACCTACTTAACAATAGAAGTAGGACTTATGCCAACCAGCAAAAAGCTATACAGGAAGCCTAAGTTATATATAAATTCAAACTGGTAGCGTATGTGATAATTATGATTTAGCTACTACAACACACAATGGCAATGCACCAACATGCACAAATGAGTTTAGTCTTCAATAATAACTTAGATATTTTTTAAAGTAATTCCATAAAATTGTGACATACAACAAAGTCATGGTAGCGGTCCTCAACATTGGTGTGAGAGAAGAGATCAAGCGAGAGGAGTACTAGAAGGAAGCTGCAGGATGAGATCTTCAATAATAACTTCGATATTTTTTAAAGTAATTTCACAAAATTGTGATCCTACATATGCAAATTATCTGGTGACAAATAACTGCAGTAGTCTGTCATAACTTGCATATGCACTTATGAATCCTAACAAGAAGATGCAGGATGAGATCTTCAATAATAAATAAAAGAGAGAAGCTCATAAGCATAAGCATAAGCAAAAGCATATATATATATATTAGTATTAGTTGATAATAGTTAAGATATAAGTAGGATTTTTGACCTGGGGTTAGGGTTAGGGTTTATACTAGTATCAGTTGATACTAGTATCAGTTGATAATAGTTAAGATATATTTATATTTACACAATATTTAATATTAGACAATATATTTATATTTGTTATCAATTATATTCTTTATTTTCATCTATCTTATCAGATGACACCCATGACCCGAGCAAGTGCACGTCGCTTGAGAGAGACACCTTCTACTGTTAAGGAGGAAGTGATGCCTCCTACCGTTAAGGAGGAAGTGATGCCTCCTACTGTTAAGGAGGAAGAGATACCACCTGCTGTATCTTAGACCGGGAGTTCCAGTCACCCAGCACCTATAGCGGCTGTATCTCAGATGGGGAGTTCTAGTGACCCAGTACCTATAGACGATTTTATGCGCAGTATCTGAGGGACTGGTATGTGCCCCAGCGTATTGGATATCCTCGAGATTGATACTCTGATGTTTCATATACTTTTATTATGGTTATTGTGTGATTGTGATACTTATATATTTGTGTGACTGTGATACTTATATATTATACAATTTGTGTGACTATGATACTTATATATAGATGCTTTTTGTTTTATTAAAAATTCATTGGAGGGTTGCTCCAGGTCTGTCTATAATATTTGTGTGTATTGTGTGACTGTGATACTTTTTATTCATATTAAATAATGTTAATTTATCGGTGTTGAGTGTTCCACCAAAGGGGTCGACGAACCCAAAGAATTCAACGGAGGGTTGCTTCGGGTCTATTTTTAATTATAAATTCATAAATTGCAGGAGATTGGTAATTTTTAACATTTTTTTTATTTTTCAATGAAATTTAGCGACGTTTAGCGACGTTACTATACGTTGCTACATATGTCGCTAAACGTCGCTAAACATCGCTGAATAAGTCGCTAATTAGCGACGTTTAGCGACGTATTAAAATATCGCTAATTTAGCGACGTTGAGTCGCTAAACGTCGCTATTTTTGGGACATTTAATTCGCTAAAAAACGTCGGTGTAGCGACGTTTAGCGACATTTTTTCTTTCAGCGATGTGCTGATTTCTGACTTCTGTATTACATCGCTAATTACGTCGCTAAATTCTATTAGTGACATTTTTTGGTTATTTAGCGATTTTTTTTTTACGTCGCTAATTTGGCTTTTTCTGGTAGTGTAAAACTGCCCCTGGGCATCCCTGATAGCCATTTGATAGATACTTGCAGAAATAATTTGTTACCTGCGGTGAAACTGTGGACCACTTCAGTCCCGCTTTAGGATTGGATGGCGTTCATCATAAGCGTTGTTGTTGCAGAGAAAAATGCAAAAGATGTCTGTTTGCTGGGACTACAGCTCCTACCAACGACGATAGAGGGAAGGGCCCCTTCAACAACAATATCGACGCCAATGGTCGTGACAATAAAGGAAAGCAAGCTCTCACTGTCAATATCATACCCCAGTACCAGAATAAAAAGACGGACATGCCAGCTATCCCGTACAAGGTACTATACATCGTACTGCGATCACGGTTGTAACTAGATAAGGGGTGCAAGCTACAATCAGGTCACTTAGGGTCACACGAACATCTATATCTCAATGAATCAAACAAGAAACAGTAATCATAGAGCATGTATGGTAATGCAATAAGATGTCCCAAACGCTTTCTCAAGATATTCTGGAGTCTAGTTATATAAAATAAAGAGCTGGTGGAATATCAAAAGTATATGATAGTGATCAGCTGTAATCTGATTTAAAAAAATCATGTAAGAAAACTAAATATTTATATGTGCCGACTAACAGGTGACGATGGCTAAACGCCCAAAAGATAAAATTTTCAATGACGAACAGGGAAGAAGAAAATCTACTTATTATTCTCGGCGACCATGTTCCTGGTACATACCATGAGTCGGGGGAAAGTATGTTAGATCCTCGGGTGCTGGCTCGAAACCTGGCCATGCAAAACTAAGTAGAGTTAGACCCTAAAATAGCAAGTACCACAAAAGAAGCACGAAATAGATAAATAAAAACCCAAGCAATAAATACATAGTAATAATAGGTTTTATGTCCTAACTTATTTCTATGGCATATCCTAGCATAAAGGCCCAACCCTATAACCAAACAAGGACAAGGGTTGAATCCATCACACTGTGGTAGTCTATTTCCCTAGGCTACTAATAGAATAATATAATCACAACCAAGTCTAATTAATAGGATCGGCCAATCACTTGTACGACTTGCTAATTATGGAGTTTGATGTTATCTAAGAATAATGCATAATAGGTATTCTCAGATCACGCCATTGTCAAACATGGGCTAACCGAGCCAAATAAAATGATTATACAAGTATTTCACGAATTACACTAGTTCCCCTTAGGGCCATTGCGAAATATCACGGTATTAATGGTTCCAATGCTCTTATAGTGAAACAGTAGCTCGACATTATTTATAATAGGTCAGATACTGCACTCCGCTAAGGCGGATGATATACAGTATTTGTGGTGCCCAGCCCACAACGCACTTAGAATAAATTTCTGTGAAAAGGTTCGTTGGCATGATCTCGGGATACTAGTTTCTCCTAATTTTACTACCACTTTTAATTGTTTAATTAACCATATATTATTTTTGAAATCTCAAGGCGTGGCCATCTGAGAATTTTCCTTAAGATATCATACAAAGTAAAGGAACGCTAGATAAGAATCCATAGAAGTTCAATCTGGATTCACCCAAGCATGTATTCAACATTCAATAATCAAAATTCTAGCCACACTTTGGTACTAGACTCGCATATCATGTCCGTGCTAGAGAAAAAAGTATATTTATAGTATCATGCGTTCAGGAATTTTGAGGCATTCTCAATGCACAAGACATATAAATTACTTAACATGTTACATGGTATGTCGCTCCTCGGTGCACATTAGATTATGGACAATATCTGACTATAATTGTATCAGCACAGATACAATATTCGAGTCCACTTACCAAGATCATAAGCATGATTTCTAGTACATGGTCGGGTTGCTGAGTCCATTCTCCTTTAGAATTATAACACAATAATAACCAGGATCAACCACATAGAGGATAATAAAAAATATTCCAAATAAAATAAATGAACACATTATGAAAGTACTACGTGTATGCATGAGGTCGCTAAGGATAACATGCGCATGAATTTGTACGCATGAAGGTCGGACACATGAACCAAACAAGCGCATGCTAAGGGTGCCGCATAAAGTCAGG
This sequence comes from Iris macrosiphon, assembly GCA_036927795.1. Classification (NCBI taxonomy): domain Eukaryota; kingdom Viridiplantae; phylum Streptophyta; class Magnoliopsida; order Asparagales; family Iridaceae; genus Iris; species Iris macrosiphon. The sequence goes on along the minus strand of JAYESA010000008.1, from coordinate 114,182,921 downwards.
GCTCATAAAGTCATATGAAGTCAGGGGCATATAGGCAACTGAATGCATAGATATCCTGAACGCATGGGCGAGGTAAAGTCCACTCTTCGGGACAAGTGCCAAAGTGACGACAATAAATGAAGTGTCAGTAAAGTGACAGAACTGATGGATATGACAAGAAATAAAGTGTGTCAGAATAAAAGACAAAATAATCAAAAGAAGTGCCAGGGCGGGGATGAGTCATGTGTCCAAGAAAAAGGGGAACGTATAGCTCACGACCGCACATATGACTTCCATGCGCCTAGGATAGGTAATACAAAAGTTCTGATACTTAGCTTTTCCAAGCTCGAGTTTCAGAGCACATGCGTCCTTCAGCTATGTGCCAAAAAAATGTATGCATGTTGGATGCTCGACGCATGGAGCTTCATCTTCTCTACATCAAGTTTTGGCCATGGCAGAAACTCCAAACCAAAAGTTGGATTTTCTCTATGGAAACTTTGTCTGGGGTCCAAATCCGGCAAATTAAAGTTCTAAACTACTCAAAATCAAATATTCTTCAACACATAGCAACAAGTTTTCGAAAAAATAAGTTTTTGAAGATTAAAACCAAGGAAAAATTCAAGAACACCCACACTCATAAAAATCCAGATCTACACCATTCCATCTACTAAATCCAAAAATACCAAATTCAAAACATGATTAAAATCACACAATAAACATAATAGAACAATAATATGGAGGGTTTCTCCATTTCTCATTCATGGTGTACTTGTTTATGGAGGGAGAAAAACTTAAGAGAGAGAAAGAAAAGAAAGAATGAGGAGGGAGAGAGAAAGTAGTTGGGTTGTATAGCTAGGGTTTGAGATTTAGACCATGGGTTCTACTTATGACCAAAATCAACCCAAACTATACACCAAGACAAACCAAAGAATAGGTCTAGTATCATGCAAACAAATAAAATAACATTCTAACGAGAATAATACACTCCCAATACGTATTGGGAATGGGAGTGACATCTCTATCCACCTTAGAAAAATTTTGTCCCCGGAATTCAAATCCAAGTAAGACGAGAACTCATGAAAAGCACGATATAAACCTACTAGCAAATCTACAAATACAAGCAATAACATCATAACACATAGGTGATCGCCTGATTACGGAATCTAAGATACGAAGGCATAAGGTATAATATACCTTATAAATTGAACATGTACGGGTATCGATACCGTATATCGTCATCGCGCTCCCAAGTCGACTCTCCAAGAGTGTGATGGCCCCAAGAAACTCGGACATGCGAAATAGTCCGGTTCTTGAGTACCTTCTTCCTTCGGTTCAGAATGGATACGAGTTACTCCTCATAAGATAAGTCGGTACCACGACTAATTCGTAGTGATCGAGGATATGACTCGGATCCGGAATATACCTATGCAAATGAGATACATGAAATATATCGTGCACCTCACGTAGAGAATGTGGAAGGGCAAGACGATAAGCCACAATGCCTACCCTATCGAGAATGTCAAATAGCCCAATGTATCACGGACTAAGCCTCCCACGGACCCTGAATCTAATAACTCCACTGGTTGACGAAATCCATAAGAATACATGGTCGTCGACATGAAACTCTAAAGGCCTACGATGTTGGTTTGTCCAGTGTCGATGTCGATCATGCGCAACCCGAAGTCACTCTCTAATCTGCTTGAACACTTCTATTGTCTGTGTGATCATTTTGGGACCTAACATCTTCTGCTCACCAATGTTGTTAAGTGCCAACGATGATGTACATCTCCTGCCATATAGTGCCTAGAAAGGTGCCATCTAAATACTGGCCTGATAACAGTTGGTATACGAAAATTCTACTAATTGAAGGTGATTCTCCTAAGATCCACCAAAGTCTACGGTACAGGCTCGTAACATATCTTCCAGGGTTTGGAATGTCCTCTTTGATTTCTCATCTGTCTGGGTGGTACGTAGTACTGAATCTTAACGTGGTTACCAATCTCAAGCCTCTTCAGAAATAAGAAATGAACCTGGTATCTCGGTCGCACACTATGCTTACCGGTACGTCATATTGCCTCAAAATCTGTCGTATATACAAATCTGCCAACAGCTCTGTATATTGTCCCACTTTGAAGGGGGGAAAATATGCCACTTTTGTGAGTCAATCTACTATCACCCAAATTATATCTCGACCAGTCGGAGATCTAGGTAAACCAGTCACAAAATCCAAGGTGATGTGTTTCCACTTCCACTCTGGAATATGAAGCGACGGTAAAAATCATGCCGGTCTCTGTTATTCTGCCTTCACTTGTTGACATATCAGACATCGCAATATGAAGTGTCACTACCACATTTTCTAGGAAGTATATTTTGGTCATTTTTATAATTTAATAATTGTTGTACATGTTGTATATTTATTTCTTGCATTATTTATTTATTATTGGATGTTACATTATAGTTTGGACTTGTGTTAGTGGACCTAAGTAGATTAGACATGACTCTTGGACCAATATTATTTCTAGTTAGACTTGATCCCAACAAACAAGCCAAATTTATTAAGTTGGTGATTATTTAGTCAAACTATTAGTAGTAGAACCTTCCTTCCTTAATTAATTTCTTCATGACAAGCCTATAGGGATATTTTAGACTTTTAATACTTTCTTACATCTCAAGCAAGGGCCGTCCATAGGGGGGAGGAGAGAGACTCTCTCTCTCTCTCTCTCTCTCTCTCTCTCTCTCTCTTCATTCATTTTATTTCATTCTAGATCTAGAATTTTTTTTCTTCTAATTTTCTTCATCCTTACATCAATCCCTACCCAAATTGTCTCACAATTCCTTCTATACTCACTATTGGAGGCTATTGGAGTAAGGAGGGGGCAAGGATCAACAAGGAAGAGAAATGAGCACAAGTTAAGGGCTCCTTGTTTCCAATTGGAGACTTGTATTGGAAATCCATCTCCCAATAGGTACATCTCATAATTTTTCTTTTAATTAGACTCTAAATTTGTAGTTTAATCATTAGGAACCCTTCCATGTACTAAGGCTGCCTATAGGATTTGGAATTAGGTTCATAGGAGGCCTATGGAGAAAGTTATGATATATTTTGTATCAATTTTAGGGGAATTCCGACATTGACACATCTTGTGTTTATCAATAGGTCAATTAGATCAAATTGACATATGTTTGATTATGTGAGACTAGTGTCATATCCACAATTGGATATGTGTAGGCCGTATCATGACATTTTAGTCATATGGGTTAATTTGGGAGTTTCTCTTCAATACGGGGGTTTGAGCATATCATATTTTGACATAGACACGTAGATGAATTGTTAGCTCTTCGTATTAATTCTAATTATGATATTAGACTTGCTCGTGTCCTTCGGGGTGCTTTTGGTGATGTGTTGGAGCCGTATCACAAGCGTATCATAGACCTAGTGTGATACGGGGGCGATGCACTCCTTATGTTTGTTAAATTGCCATGCTAGCACGTTGTATTCCCTTGTATTATAATTTTTAGTTGATTCATAACTAGTAGCTATATAGCTATTTGATTAATAATATGTATATGCATCTTTAGTATTTGTATAGATATATGCTTTGAGTATTATTAGAGTTATATATATATATATATATATATATATATATATATATATATATATATATATATATATGTGTGTGTGTGTGTGTGTGTGTGTGTGTGTGTGTGTGTGTGTGTGTGTGTGTGTGTGACTGTCTTTTGATATAGTTATATGTAAGTAGAATATTATTTAGATGTATCAGTTAGTATATTTGGAAGGGTACTCTCAGTTTCATTCCTACTTAACCTTGTGACTGTGAAGTTTATGTTTTGGTGACTGCTTTGGGGTGAATGGAAGTTGAGCAGTTTTAACTAGGAAGTGGGGAGCAGTCGGGTATGTGCACTGCACTATGACTGATGCTCAGTTAGTGAGGGAATGTGGTACATATTGCAAAGGAGGGGGGGTCGGACACATTGTGCTGTGCACTATATGCACAGCAAAGTTTGTTAGCAGCAGCAGCAGTTTGAGCCTACTGTTGTAAGAACAACAAGGAGCAGCAGCAGCAGCTACATGCTGCAAGAAGGATCTGTAGCAACATGGTGTTGAGGTGACTGATGGTTATTTAGGTGGGATAGGTTGGTTTATAGTGATATGTTAGTTGGTTATTGCGTTAGATGTTAGTAAGTTATATATCAGTGTTAGTATGATATGTTAGATTGGTTAACCATTAGTATGAGTAGTTGTCTGATAGTGTTAGTGAACAATGAGGTTAGTCTATTATGTAAGTTAACTAATGTATTAGATAATTGTATTTGTTAGTATTGATAGAGGTATATAACAGTTATGTGTTTTGACTGTTAAGTACCTTAAGTTATGAATATTAGTTATTACATGTTAGTGTTACATATATTGGTATATATATAGGAGTTAGCTCATAGGGTTAGCTAAGTTAACAATTACCTTGTGTTACCAAAGTAATGTAAGGTAATGGAGTTGACTCAAGGTATTGAGTCAGGATGGGTTAGAATGGTGTGATACCAAGCTGGCTCAAAGCCAAGGTATCCAATAGTACTAGTTTAGCTAAGAATACTAGTATATATTATATTTGTTTATCTTGTATAGTATTTTAATATATAAGATATTAAGTACCTTACGATATGGTATATCCTAGTATCTTAATATAGCTAGTATAGCCTAGTTACATAGTGTATGGACCCAATATCCTAGAGATAAACTCATACAACCTAGAAATAGCCAGTTTGACCAAGTTTGACTAGTTTGATTTAGAGTTGACCTAGTTTGACTATTTTGACTTAGAAATGGCTGTACGACCTAGATTTTGACTAGCTTAACTTATTTTTATTCCAAAATTTTGTATTGATGTAACATTCCATATTTAGGTCTCTAAGGTACCGTTCCGGACATCTTCGACATTATTCGTCGGGTTTCGGGCAAGTACATTCTCTGAGAGTTTCTCATTCATGATATCCTCTATGTTTCTTGTATTAGAGTAGTTATCCTTGACTTCCCTGACACTTGGTTACACGGATTGGTATTCCCAGATCCCTTCATGAGATGTTATTCCCGATAGTTTCTGGCGTATCTCTTGTGCGATCCTCGTTATTCTTGTGCGAGTATGGACACTGATTCATGAGAAGAGTCGCAACTTCTCATAGAATTATGTGTCATAGCGTACCATGGTTGGATCCACTATACCAGTCGGGGGCGGGGAGTATTTAGTGTAGATATTAGATTATTTTCTCGAAGTTCTTGATATTCTTGAATAGTGTTAATCATACATCGCACGTATGACTAGCCAGGCCCGTGGTTCATGAGTAGTACCCAAGACGATCATATGTTGTCACTGGTGCTCACTCACTTAGATAGTTATATTTCTTATTTCCTTATATTTTGTTTGTATCTCTTATATGTATTTCATGTATTTCTTTATTTCAGTATTTCTGCCATGCTCTGTTTCTCCTGTTGATGCTCTCTATTTATCGATATATAGTTTTTATCATTTATTGGAACTGCTTTTAGAGATGTACTTTGCTCCTTTCCTGACTGGATATATTTTTCCCAGATGACACTGGGGAGTGGTATCCAACGCACTATGGGCCTCAGGACGTAGTTGGCTTAGAGCCAGAGACTTTTGCTCAGGAGGGACTTATCTCAGTTGAGACAGAAAACTCATTACTTTTAGCTCAGTAGATAGGTTTATTGTACTGGATTTGTCTCTAGCATTTGACATTAGTATTCTTTTTTTATTGGATGACTCCTTAGATATTATTTTATCTCGTGAGTTGTATTTGACTCTGCAATCTTTATATCATATTCTTGTGATTGTTCTATCTTATAGATCTGTGATTGAGTATTTATATTTTATTGGTGGCATTATATATCTTGAGGATCATGATTGCAAGATAAATAGTTAACCAGACAGCGTTCTGCCATAGATTCTGCGGTGTAGGCTGGACATACCCACTTCTCGTGCCCTTATATTGGGTACAGGTCGTGACATGAAGCATGTTATTTTTCTCTTCATTTCGTTCAACCAAAAGTTTCGCTTGATATCTTGGTATATCTTCGTGCCTCCCATATGAATGGAGTACTGGAAACTATGTGCTTCAATCATAACTTCTTGCTGAATATCCCCGCTTGATACATATAGACGGTTCCCAAACCTTAGCATTCTATCTGCATGAATCGTCAACTCTTTCCAAAGATCGGACTCACATTCTGCCTGTAGCTTTTGAATCTTCGGGTCCTCTGCCTGAGATATCTTGATTCTATCCACATAAGTTGACTGGATCTGTAGGCTAGCCAGAACTCATGTATCATGTGGAAGTACTATCTCAATTTCCATCTCTCGTAAGTCTTCTAGAATGTGCTTCTGAGTGGTCAACATGAATTCTCCACCTCTTCAACTAAGTGCATCAGCTACTACATTTGTCTTGCCTGGATGGTATTGAAGTTCTACGTCATAGTATTTCAACAACTCTAGCCACCTTTTCTGTCTCATGTTTAAGTTCTTCTGTGTGAATAGATACTTTAAACTTTTATGATTTATAAAGATCTCTACCCGATCGCCATATAATTAGTGCTTTCATAGCTTAAGTGCGAACACTAATGTTGCTAACTCCAAATCATGAATTGGATAGTTTTTCTCGTGATCCCTGAGCTGTCGAGAAGCATACGCTATCACTCTCCCATGCTACATCAAAACACATCCAAGCCCCTTGCCAGATGCATCATAATACATCGTGAATCCTCTGGAGCCTGCTGGAAGAGTAAGGATTGGTGCAAAAATTAACTTATTTTTCAACTCTTCAAAGGCTATCCGGTATTATGCTGATCACACAAATTTAACTTCCTTGTGCGTCAAACAAGTTAAAGGTGTCGAGATCTTAGCAAAGTTTGACACAAATCTTTTGTAGTATCCTGTCAAGCCCAGAAAACTACTCACCTTTGTTACTGTCTTCAGAACTGGCTAAATTTCTACTGTATCTACCTTCTTAGGATCAACTGACACTCCATCTCTAGAAATAATGTGCCCAAGAAAGGATATGTGATCCAGCCAAAATTTACACTTACTAAGCTTCGCATATAACTGGTGATCACTCAAAGTCTGTAGTACTATCCTGAGTTATTCTTCATGTTCCTCCTTATTACGAGAATACATAAGGATGTCATCGATAAATACTACCACAAATTGGTCTAAGTATGTCATGAAAATATGGTTCATCAAATCCATGAATACCGTTGGAGCATTAGTCAGTCAAAATGGCATAACTAAGAATTTGTAATGCCCATATCGTAACCTAAATATTGTATTCGGTATATCATGCTCCCAAACTCACACCTGATGATATCCTGATCGCAGATCTATATTGGAGAAGACTCTTGCTCTGCTTAATTGCTCAAACAAGTCATCAATCCTAGGCAATGGATACTTGTTCTTCACAGTCACCGCGTTCAATCGTCTGTAATTCATGTATAACCACGTCAATCCATCTTTTGTCTTCACCAATACCGCTAGTGCTCCCCACGGTGATCTATTGGTCCGAATAAACTTTTTTGCCTTCATTTCTTCCACGTGTCAATATAACTGATCAAGCTCTGATGGTGACATTGGGTATACCTTCTTGTATATTAGTTCTTCTCCTGGCATCAACTTTATACAGAACTCTACTTTTCTAACTAGGGTAATCCGGGAAGCTCGTCGGAAAAGACGTCCAGGAATTCTTCAACTATTTTGGGTATCGGAACATCTTTCGTTACTATTATTGCGATTCCTTCCTTATTTTGGTCTTCTACTATTCTGCTAAGAACAAACTCTTCTAGACCAAGGACTCTAAATAATACTTTATCCTCATGATAATATAGCATCGCATGACTGTCTCTCAACCAGTCCATGCCTAAGATAACATCAAAGTTACCAATAGGAAACTCGATCAACTTAGTAGATAATAAATGCCCACATACTATGACTGGACACGCTAGGCACCCCCTACTAACTCCTACGATCTCATTGCTATTGAGTATATTCAGTCTCTCTGGCAATGTATCAGACTTCGTTCCAATACGAGTCGCATATTATGCGAATATAAATGAGTGAGAAGCTCCAAAATCAAATAATTCTATGGCAGGAAAGGTTGTAACGAAATGTTATATGCCACTACGTCGCCTGATGCTATTGCTTCTTTCGGGGATAAGGTGAACGCCTGCCCTTTGCCTTGTCCATCTCCCTACTGCTGCCTTCTCTGGTGTCGTTGTCACGGTTTTTGTTGTTGTTGTTGTCGGTATAATTGAGCCTACATCGACAACGGACGCGAAGATATAGGTCGCACTGCTACTGCTAGTCCTTCTTGCTACACTGCCCTTGGAGCCGACAATATAGAAAACTATTATACTGGCCCTCTTGACCTCTGTATTATTAGACAAGTGGCAACCCTATGACTGGGGCTTCCACATCTCAAGCATAGTCTATTCGTTACCCGACAAACATCTCGGGTATGACCTCCCTTGCCACAATACGTTTAACCTATCGGCGCTCCCTGTCGCTGTTGCGGTTGTTGTTGCTGCTGCCTCGACTGTTGCTGCCGAGTAGATGATATCACTGTCGAGGTCACTGGTCTCCTCTGTGTCACATCATGGATGCGAATACCAGGGGATAGTGCTGATATTCGCTGTACTGGTCCTCCCTTGCTGCTCTATCCATGAGGTCTTTTACGGACTACTCTTCTAGATGCCATCCTCTGAAAGGTAAGCTCAACCCTCTTGGCTGCTATAAACACTGCCTCGAATGTCTGGTAGTCATGCACCTCTACCATGTGTAAGATCTCCAAGTGAAGTCCCAGTTGGAACCTCATCAATCTCTCGAACTCTGTTTCCACCATGGTTGGAGAAAACCTGCTTTGTCGACAAAACTTATCCGCGTAACCATCTACTGTCCTTCCAGCCTGGATGAGGTTGGTGAATCTCTATTGTAGCTCGCAATGAGCCACAATCCCAAAGTACTTTATTCTAGACCGGGTTCTAAAATTGTCCCATGAAATAGGATGTTTCAATCCTACCTCCATTGTGGCCCACCAATCTCTTGCAAGATCATAAAGCTGTAACCGAACCAGGTCAACCTGTTCCTCAGCCGAAACTTTAGCTACTGATAGAATGGTCTCAATATCCTGGAGCTAATCATCTACCGTAATGGCTTTCTCTGTGCCATCAAAATATCTAGAATTCAGTTTACAAAACCTAACAGATGCCACAGAATCTACTCTTTCGTCTCGTTCCAGGGCCATCTGCAACCCTTGGTTCAACAGGATATTATGTTCTTGTTTTTGAAGCTGTTGATGTTGATGTTCCTGATGTTGTTACTATTGAACCACCATATGATGCTGTTGGGAAGCCAACATTCCTCGGCTGATCTCTGTCATGCCCCAGTCCCAAAATACGTAGGACTAGGAATACATAAGCATGACAGTCGTATGTATATAGCAACTCCAATATATGAAAAGCATAACACATACATACGCTGTATTATGAATAACAATTCATAAGTGGTACATAATATCATAAGTCACATGCAACTAAATCTCATCCACAGACGCAAGTCAATAAATAGAGAAATAAACTAAGCAAATAGATCAAAATGTTCAAGTCTAAATAATCCAAAATGATAGTCGGTGGAGACAAATCCACTACCAACGACTATAGAAAACTAAAATAAAAGAGGAGGATGAAACTCCAATATAAAAGAAAATGATAATAAAAGAGTATCAACTAAAAGATCCATCGCTAAAGATAATCTAAGATGCTCAGAAGGTAAGATCTCATCGACAGAAGAATCAGGTCCTGGTCCGTATTTCTGTGGATAGTCCTGATCGTCTATACATGAAAAGGGACCAGATCCTCAGAGGGACGTAACAAGATACATAGATGCAAGCTATATAAAGTGCAGTAAGTAAATATGCAAAGGGTTTCTAACTACCTAAAGTGCAATTTGGAAGATACCTTCGTGCGTATGAGTGGGATTGTTGGCTCATGTACATATAATAACAAGATATCTAATAATATAATATCATCACACCAAGTTCCATTCGGAGACTTGGCTCACCGATTTGGCTATCTCATACGCATAATGATTGTCTTTCCCCTCATCCCCGCACTGCAAAATCACATACACAATATGTCCAGTATTGTAACTGTATGAGTCTCTAACACACTAGTCATAACAATTACGTTTCTAACCATCACACGTTCCTTACCTATCGATAATCAGTCAGTTACGTAGTCCGTGCCCATAATAGAATATCACAAATCATGTCATGTGTGTGTCATAGTCCAAGGAGATATAAAAATATCCTACAAATAGGAGGTAGTCCGCTAAAACTAAGTCAACATGCATAAAATAAATAAAAGCTACGAAAGACGACGAACACTGTCGTTTGTTCCCAAGTCAAGCTTAGACGCACAGTTTATATGAAAATAATTTATGAAAAAATAAAATAAAATGCTGAAATAAAAATAAACTGACAATAAATATAGCAATATATCTAGCCCGGTGTCCGATGAGAGTTTAGATAATGTCCTGGCAGTGAATATGTCAAGTCAACAGTAGCACGAAGAGAGGAAGATGTATGAACATCTTCGGAAGATGAAATAACCATCACCTACATTTCCAAAGAAAGCGAGATAGTCAAAAAATACTATCCTTTCGTCCAATTTGGACACAGGGGCTAAAACGATAATTTTGGGCCAAAGCGGGATCTAATGTGGGTCACTTTGCACTAAAATGCGTGCCAAGGGTAAAGGTCTCAAAATTTGAAAAATTATAGGTCAAACAAATCCTAAATGACGATACAAACTCAAAGGTATGTCCAGTTTTAGATTCTGGTGATCCGATCACAAAATTGTCCGTCAAGTCGAATCATGGGGCCCGCGAAACGTCGATTCGTCGACTGACTCAGAATCGAGCAAAATTCGGGTGACAGGACAAGTCAGACACTGCGATTCTAATGGCATAAGTTTTGTGGTGATCCGATGTGCGATCATAAATAAATTGGATAATTTACAAAATATCGATACGGAGAATTTTTTACGGAGACAGGTTGATTTCGACATGCATACACGTCCAAATCAACTTCCGCAAAATCACACACGTCAAGATATACCATACGCACCTTTTAGTACAATTGGTATATAATGAGGTGATCCTGTTTGGCGGGGCGCACTCTGTATCACAAAATTTGGATTTTAGAATATATAGTTTTTTGTCGTTTTGGAAACAAAATAATTTGACAAATAAAGAAAACTACGAGAATATAATTAATCTCGAATATATTGTCAATAAGTCTCTTCAAATAGATTTTAAAAATATTAAACGTGTTGGTAGAAAACTGGGGGTGAACCGGGGTATCTGGACTAATTTTCTGAACTGTTTTGGAATAATTTTTCGTCCAACTTTGGGTCGATTTCTACGTTATAAAACCTATCGACTGGGTATCGAAGAGGGTTACCTAGACTGCATACCTACGAAGACGGATCACGAAAAGATTAAGCGAGGAGGAAGAACTATGCGCACGAAGCTGGGGTCGCGACTATATGTCGTTGCACGACTGCACGTGACATTCGCGGCTGCTGCCTGTGCGGGTGGCGACGATCGTGGATGCGGTCATGGCAGTCGCCGGAGCAGGGCAGGGATAGAGTTAGGGTTACGGTTAGGGTTAGGGTTAGGGTTTGGGTATGGTTTTATTTATATATTATTTATATATAGGAAGAGGTAGTCGGGGTCGGGGTCGGGGTGTCTATGCGGATCAGTACTGGGGATGGTTTTAGGAATATGTCAGTGGTAGGATTAAGGGTTATGGTTAAGGTTAAGGATTTGGGTTTAGGTTGAGGGTTTGTGTTATTCTTTTTATTTCTCTTTCTTTTTATTTTCTTTTCTTTTAATTTTCTTTTATTTTTCTATTTTTTTTTTTTTTTTTTTTTTATTTATTTTATTTATAACTACTACTATTATTATTTATTTATTATTATTATTATTATTATTATTATTATTATTATTATTATTATTATTATTATTATTTATTTTCTTATTGGATAGACGATTTTCATCTATGATTAAATATACATATGCATATATTTATGTATATTGCAGCTAATATATTAAATATCTTTTGTGACATCTGTATACACTATAGTATATATGCACGATATATATACTCAATATATACTTTAATTAATCTAATATTTAATTAGAAAAATCTATGGTGATTACATTCTACCCAACTTACAAGAATTTTGTCCTCAAAATTAAAAATAAAGCACGATTTTTGAATAAAAGAAGGCAATATAGTAGAGAAGGGTCAAGTACGAATTATCGTACCTCAAACTTGGAAAGGAAAAAATATAAATCATGCATTAAATTCTAAGGGTCGGTATGGTTTGCTTTAAGTAATATAATATGACACGAATAAGTTTTAATTATAAGGAGAACTTGCACAAGGGACCGAGGTTATGAAGGATACGGTAGAGGAGATGAGTAACCGAAAAGAAAGAGATGTTGCTAGGAAAGAATACTACTACTGCTACTCGTGTCATCTAGTTAAGATATCTACATATCCTTTTAACTACTAACCCACCCTATCTATACCATTCTATATCGATCTATACTCCTAAAATCTCGTGTCATAATGTGGCTAATAATTATGCAATGGTAATTATATATATAAGGTCATACCTGCATCTACAACTTCCTGTGTGTGCTTCCATATTTGTCATAATGAATGCTTGGTCTTATCTTTGGTTGCTCAGTTGGGGTCTAGCCCTCTCAAATTGAGTATTCGAAGGAGCCATGGCTGATCCTTGTTGATATCCATTAGGTGCTGGTAGGCGAGATACTTCTACTCCTGGTGCTATTGGCTTTTGTAATTGTTGTTGTCCTATCCCTGGTGCTGTTAAGGCTTGTCGTTGCACTTGTTGCTGTCCTAAGATACACTCTTGAGCCTGATGCCGATTAGACCCACAAATCAAACATAGCCCTAGTAAGGGGCGACAGTTTCGTTAAATATGTCATTTCTTATTGCAGTAATGGCAAGTAGGCTTCTCCTGAATGTGATAAGAAACGGTTACTAGTTGTTGTTGTTGTGCCATAGGATGCCTAATCGGGCTGCCCTAATTTGCTCTAGTAGGTGCAGGAGTTGGAGCGAGACATTTCGACATCTTCGATATCTCCTTCAACAGGAGCTCCTGACTTCTTGCTTCCTCTAATACAGATGCATGGGATATCCTCGACTACGCACTAGTGAATCTCCTGATATCCGACGATAACCCACGGTAGAATCTTTTGGCTCTCTCCTGCTCCATGGGAATCAACATCTCACCAAAATGACTTAATCTGCTGAACTCTGCATCGTACTCATCTACTGTTATATTCCCTTATTTGGGATGCAGGAATTGATCATAGAGAATATCTCGAACATTTGCGGGGAAGAACCTCTCATTGAAGAGTTTGTAGAACTCCTTCCAAGTCTGGTTGGCGTCGAATCGTATTTGTTCATCCTTCCACCAATGGTGAGCATTGTCCTCAAGTAGAAGGTCCACTGCTGTCATCCACAGGTCCTCTAGTAACTGCGATAGGTTCAACAACTTCTCAGTTCTAATAAGCCATGTAGTAACTTTTAGCGGACCCTTGGTACCCTTGAAGGTCTACGGGTTCATTTGAGTGAAATCCTTATTGTGGCCCTTATAAGGTGGTGGCACTGCTGCTAGGGATGGTGGTGGTGGTGGAGGCATGTTCATTACAACTATGAGGGATTGCCTCACTGCTTATTTTGCTGCCACTGGGCTTGTATCATAGCTTGTATAAAGTGGGTCGAGTTGACATTCCCGTCGGGCTATAGAAATGGTTGTGGAGGGGGTACATGTGGTATCTGTAAGGCGAACTGAGGCCAGAAATAGGGTGGTGGTGGTAGTATACTCCCACCTTAGGGATTTGCAGTCTGTTTCTCCTGATGCCACACCAAAGGTGATAGAATCTGAGGGTCCTGCTGAACCGATGGTGGTGTCTGACCTGCCTGCGATGATTGTCTTGGCTGGAGTGGTGTAGTCGGAGACATCATCGAGGAAGGAAGAGCTTCTAATCCATCTGGAGTGTCTGAGTCGCCTGCAGAATTGGCGAGGGTAGCGACAAGTCCACTATGAAGATTCATCTTACTGGGCACGAAGATAAGGACAACGTTAGAACAGGTTCAAGGTAGATGCGAATTAAGCAGTCAAACGAGAGTTCGAAAATAGAATCAAGAAAGATGATTTAAATAAGTGGATGAGATCTTAGACTCTAATCCTATTCGCAGGCTTGCTTGGTATAATTACGTAACCGAGACAATATACTCTCAACCTGCATGGGCCACCACAAGAAATATATTACGTCTCAGTCACAAAATACGTAGGACTAGGAACACGTAAGCATGTCAATCGTATGTATATCGCAACTCTAATATATGGAAACCATAATACATACGTACATTACATAATTTCATAAGTCACAAGCAACTAAATCTCATCCATAGACGCAAGTCAATAAATAGAAATAAACTAACAAAATAGATCCAAATGTTCAAGTCTAAATAATCCAAAATGATAGTTGGCAGGAGACAAATTCACTACCAACGACTATAGTAAACTGAAATAAGAGAGGAGGATGAAACTCCAATATAAAATAAAATGATAATAAAAGAGTATCAACTAAAAGATTTATCGCTAGAGATAATCAAAGATGCTCAGAAGGTATGACCTCATCGACAAAAGAATCAGGTCCCGGTCTGTATTCCTGTGGATAGTCATGATCTTCTATACTTGGAAAGGGACCAGGTCCTCAGAGGGACGTAACAAGATACATAGAAGTAAGCTATATAAACTGAATTAAGTAAATATGCACAAGATTTCTAACCACCTAAAGTGCAATTTGGAAGACACCTTCGTGCGTATGAGTGAGATTTTTGGCTCATGTACATATATAACAAGGTATCTAATAATACAATATCATCACACAAAGTTCCATCCGGAGACTTGGCTCACCGATTTGGCTATCTCATACACATAATGATTGTCTTCCCCCTCATCCTTACACTGACCAAATTGTATACACAACATGTCTAGTATTGTAACTGTATGAGTCTCTAACACACAAGTCATAACAGTTATGCTTCTAACCATCACACTTTTCTTACATATCTATGATCAGTCAGTTACGTAGTCCGTGCCCCTAATAGAATATCAAAACTCATGTCATGTGTGTGTCATGGCCCAAGGAGATATAAAATATCCCACTAATATGAGGTAGTCCGCTAAAACAAAGTCAACAAGCATAAAATAAATAAATGCTACGAAAGACGATGAACACCGTCGTTTGCACCCAAGTCAAGCTTAGACGCACAGTTTATATAAAAATAATTTATATAAAAATAAAATAAAATAATGAAATAAAAATAAAATGACAGTAAATATAGCTAGATATCGTGTCTGGTGTCCGAAGAGAGTTTAGACAATGTCTTAGCAGTGAATATGTCAAGTCAAAAGTAGCACGAAGATAGAAAGATGTAAGAATGTCTCTGGATGCTAAAATAAATATCACCAACTTTCCTGGAATAAGCAAGATAGTCAAAAAATACTATCCTTTCGTCCAATTTAGACATAAGGGCTAAAACGATAATTTTGGGCCAAAATGGGGTCCACATGTGGGCCACTTTGTACTGAAATATGTGACAGGGGTAAAGGTCTCTAAATTGGATAAAGTATAAGTCAAAAAAATTCTAAACAATGATACAAACTCAACTGTATGTCCAGTTTTGAATTCTGATGAGCCGAACACAAAATGGCCCGTCAAGTCGAATCGTGGGGCCCGTAAAACGGTAATTCGTCGACTTACTCGGAATCGAGCGAAACACGGGTCACAGAACAAGTTAGATGCTGCGAGTCCAATGGAATAATTTTCGTGGCGATCTGATGTGCGATCATAAACTAATTGGATAATTTGTAAAACACCGATACAGAGACTTTTTACAGATACGGGTTGATTTCGGCTTGCATACACGTCCAAATTAACTTCCGAAATATCCTACACATCAGGATATACCATACGCGCCTTTCGATAGAATTGTTATGTAACGAGGTGGTCCCGTTTGGCGGGACGCACTCCGTATCACAAAATTTGTGTTTTGGAAAACATGTTTTCGATCATTTTGGAAATAAAATAATTTGACAAATAAAGCAAATTAATTAAAACTAAAATAATAGAATTAATCTTGGATATGTTGTCAATAAGTCTCTTCAAATAGATTTTAAAAATATTAAATGTGTTGGTAGAATACTGAGGGCGAACAAGGGTATCTGGAATGATTTTTTGAACTATTTTGGAACAATTTTTTGCCAAACTTTGGGTCGATTTCTACCTAGTTTTTATTGCCAGAAATTAAAACCTATCGACTGGGTATAGAAGAGTGTTACATAGAATGCGTACCTGCGAAGACGGACTGAGAAAAGATTGAGCAGGGAGGAAGAACTCTGCACATGAAGTTGGGGTCGCGACTGTATGTCGTTGCGCGACTGCCCGTGCGACGTTTGCGGCTGCTTCCGGCGTGGGTTGCGGCGATCGCGGCGGCGATCAAGGAAGTCGTCGGAGTGGGGCAGGGATAGAGTTAGGGTTACGGTTTGTGTATGGTTGTATATATATATAGGAAGAGGTAGTCGGGGTCGGGGTGTTTCTACGGATCGGTACTAGGGATGGGTTTAGGAATATGTTAGTGTTAGGATTAAGGGTTATGGTTAAGCTTAAGGATTTTGGTTTAGGTTATGGGTTTGTGTTATTCTTTTTATTTTTTTTATTTTTCTTTTATTTTTTCTATTTTTTTATTTATTTGTTTTATTTATAGCTACTTTTATTTTTTATTTATTTATTTATTATTATTATTATTTATTTGTTTATTGGACATATGATTTTTATCTATGATTAAATATACATATGCATATATTTATTTATATTTGCACCTAATATATTTTATATCTTTTGTGACATCTGTATAAACTATAGTATATATACACGATATATATACTCAACATATACTTTAATTAATCTAATATTTAATTAAAAAAATCTAGGGTGATTACAATCTCTAGCAAGGTCGGGGTATCTAGTGTTGTTTGTACTACGGGAGGTACGGGAACATCTGGAGCCTGTTGCTCTGCCGCATTTATCGTGGGCTCGTCTTGGATCCCTGGTCGAGTTTCTACAGGATCTCGTTCCACTGACAACTCTGCCTCTATTGCTGTTATAATATTTGGATGAGGGAAAACCCTAAAGAAGAGCACAAGAAACATCAAGTACAGGACGATAAGGAACAAGGAAGCAACAAATCTAAAAAAATTTATGCTGAGTATCGAAGAGGACGAATTCAGAATTTCAGAAAGGATCATATTTATTGAGACTCCTATGACCATGACATCCCACAAGTCTGTAGAACAGAGGACCTGCATGGGCTACTACTAAAATCTTGTCATGTCCCAGTACCAGAATATGGAGACAAACACGGCCAGCTACCCCGTACAAGGTACTTTATGTCGTAGGATGATCACGGCTATAATTAGACAAGGGGTTGCATGCTACAATCAGGTCACTTAGGGTCACACGAACATCTATGTCTCAATCAATCAAACAAGAAACAGTAATCATAGAGCTTGTATGATAAAGCAATAAGCATCCCAAACGCTTTCTCAAGATATTTTGGTGTCCAGTTGTACAAAATATAGAGGTGATGGAATATCAAAAGTACAGAATAGTTATTAGCTGTAGTCTGGTTTAATACAATCATGTAAAAAAACTAAATGTCCAGACATGCTGTCTAACAGATGTCGATGTCTAAACGCCCAAAAGATAAAATGTACATGAGCAGGGATGAAGAAAATCCATTCGTTATCCTCGGCGACCATACTCATGGTATGCACCATGAGTTGGGAGAAAGTATGTTGGATCCTCAAGTGCTGGCTCAAAATATGGCCGTGCAAAACCAGTAGAGTTAGACCCCAAAATAGCAAGTACCACAAAGGAAGAACGAAATAGAGAAACAAAACCCAAGCAATAAATACATAATAATAATAGGTTCAGTGTCGTAACTTAGGTCCATGGCATATCCTAGCACAAAGCTCCAACCCTACAACCAAACAAGGACAAGTGTTGAATCCATCACAGTATGGTAGGCCATTTCCCTAGGCTACTAACAGAATAATACAATCACAATCAAGTCCAATTAATAAGATCGGCCAATCACTTGTACGACTTGGTAATTGTGTAGTCTAAGATTATCTCAGAATAATGCATAATAGGTATCCTCAGATCACGTCATTGTCGAACATGGGCTAACCGAGCCAAATAAAATGATTATACAAGCACTTCACAAATTGCACCAGTCCCCGTAGGGTAATTGTGCTAGATCACGGTATTAGCAGTTTCAATGATCCTATAGTAAAATAATAGCTTGACATTATTTAACATAGGTTAGATACTGCACTCCACTAAGGCGGATGATATACAATATCTGTGGTGGCCAGCTTATAGCGCACTTAGAATAAATCTTTGTGGAAAGGTTCGTTAGCATGATCTCGGAATACCATTTTCTCCCAATGTTACTACCAATTTTAGTTGCTTAATTAACCCTATATTGTTTTTGAAATCTCAAGACGTGGCTATGGAAGTTCAATATGGATTTGTCACTACCCAATTCTAGAAAATAGGATTATTTTTTTATTTTATTTGATAATTGTGTATTATTTATAAATAATTATATTTATATTTAATTGATGGTTGTATTATTTTTCTATTGGTTATTTTAGGATTTTGGCTAGTCTGGACCCATGTCAGACCCTAGTGGACCCATGTCTGACCCAACCAATACCCTTGTGAGGCTTATTTTTGGGTTTAGAATTATTATTATATTTTATTTTAGTTAGTTGGAGTGATTAGGAGTTAATTTGAGTACTTTTGGAACCCCAAACCCAAATCCCAATTAGCATAACTAATTAGGAGGGTGTTTTAGTTATTTCCCATTAAGGTAACCTATTCCGACATGTATGGCCGGCCCCCTATTCCCAGATCAGAACCAAATCCCCCCTTCTTCATTTCTTCTTCTTCTTCTTCTCCATCCTCCATTTTCTTCTTCTTCCTTCTTCCAACAAGTCTCAAGTAAGTCATTTCTTCTCTTTTTTCTTCTATTCTTCATAGATATAAACCCTAACCATTTACTTTTCCCTAACCTAGGTGTGTAGAGACTAGATTTAGTGTGGAGGCTTGATTTGGAGGCTTGGAGCTTGAGGGTGGTGATTTCAAGGGTTTTGGAGACTTTGACCTTGGGATTCCAATCCCAAGAGGTAAAACCTAACTTTCCTCTTAGTGGTTGCTTTTATATGGTGTAATTAGTAGTTTAAAATCTTTCTAGACCTTAAGGCTACCCGTGGGAGGAAGTTAGAGCAAGTTTGGTTGTGTTTGGAGACTTTGACATTAGATTTTGTGTCAATTTTGGGTGAAATCCGAGATTGGCCCAATTTTGGGTGATATTCTAGGTTAGACGAACCTAGATAGACGTGCTTGGGTGTCTTGAGGGTAAGTATGTGTCTCCGTTCGGACATGTGAAGTCGTGTTACGGAGAAATGGGCGTTTCGGACATTTTGGAGGTTTTCGTCGTCGTAGGTTCTATGTACGTGCGTATTTTTGCCACGGACCAAGAATCGACGAGTTAGCATTTTTTTCTAGGATCTAGACATCGATTAGAACCCGTAAATAAATTTTGGGCCAATTTCGAGTAGGTTTGGTGTGCGTTTCACGAGGTTTTGTAAACCGCATACCACGTATTCGTCGAAATGACCGAACGGCCATTTCGACTTAATTTATTGGTTTCGGGCTTGTGCGATCGTTGGGTTAGCTTCGGGGAGTGTGTGCTAGAGTTCTCGGGTTGTATTTTATATATTTATAGTTATTTATGGGTATAGGGGTCGTTGGGCGTGCGTTGGTGTCGTGTGGTTGTTGTGTTTGTGTGTGTCTATATATATATATATATATATATATATGTGTGTGTGTGTGTGTGTGTGTGTGTGTGTGTGTTTATATATATGTATGTGAGTTTACATATATTTGTATGTGTGTGCATCTATATTTGAGTGTGTGTGTGTCTATATATATATATATATGTGTGTGTGTGTGTGTGTGTGTGTGTGTGTGTGTGTGTTTATATATATGTATGTGAGTTTACATATATTTGTATGTGTGTGCATCTATATTTGAGTGTGTGTGTGTCTATATATATATATATATATATATATATATATATATATATATATATATATATATATATATATATATGTGTGTGTGTATGTGTGTGTGTGTGTGTGTGTGTGTGTGTGTAAATATATATATATGAGTATGTGTATATAAATATGTAGTATTTATATATATATACATGTGTGTGTTATTATAGATATGTGTGTAAGTATATATGTATATGGTTGTGTGTATATATATATGTATATATGTTTGTGTATATATATGTGTGCTTATGTGTCTGTGTGTGTGGTGTGTCGAGGAGCAGCAAGATGGAATGGGCAGCAGGGAGCCAGCGAGAGCAGCAGCACAGCAACATGTAGCAGCAGCAGCGGCATTCGCAATACTGTAGCAGCGCAGCGGAGTGTCGCAGCGCGCAGCAGCAGCGAAGGCTCGCAGCGCTCGCAGCGTGCAGTGGCTGTAGCATTGCAGCGGCAGTGGCTGCAGCGCCGCGCAGCACCGCGGCAGCAGCTGCAGCAGCAGTAGCAGCCAGCAATTGCAGTAGTATGTGTAGCAGCAGCAGCAATCGTAGCAATTACAGTAGCTAGCAGCATCTAGCAGCAGCTAGGCGAGGCGCAGCGTGGCAAGGCACTAGCAGTAGCAGGTAGCGAGAGGGAGGGAGAGATCTATGTATAGATAGATAGATAGATAGATAGTTTAGATATGTAGATATAACTAGATATAGATGTATATATGGGTATGGTTATATATATATATTTGTATATGTGGATATATATACATATAGATATGTAGGTGTATATATATGTATTCTAGCCTAGATAATTACCTAGGTGTATAGCTATATACATAAATAGTTAGCTAGAGGGGTAGTTAGTGAGGGATTAGAGGGATATCTCAATACCTTGAGATATCAAGGTATCTCAATACCTTGAGATACCCAAGGTATTGAGTATCGAGCGAGGTTTTAGAGCAATTGCCTAGGAATAGGTTTAAAATTGTTTTTTATGTATATGTGTATATATTTACGCGTGCTAGCATAGGTTTTAGTGGGTTTAGACGGGATGCGTAGCCTAGGTTAAGATATTGGATACCGAGGGTGTCACGCCCCAGTCCCAAATACGTAGGACTAGGAACACGTAGGCATGCCAGCCGCATGGATATGGCAACTCCAATATATGGAAACCATAACCCATACGTACGCTGTAATATGAATATAAACTCACATATGGTATATATAATGTCACAAGTCACAAATATGCTAATCTCATCCACACAACAAATCATAGAAAAGAAATACTAAGCTAGAATAAGGAGTCTGAAATATCCAGAAAATAATAGTCGGGTGGAGACAAATCCACTACCAATGACTATAACCAAAACTAAAATGAGAGAGGAGTATAAAATCTCCAATATAAAATAATATGAAGACAGAAGTGTATCAGCTAAAAGAATCCATCGCCAGATAATCAACGATGCTCAGAAGGTAAGACCTCCTCGACAGAAAATAATGCGTCAGGTCCAGGCCCGTACTCCTGCAAATACTCAAGAGCAGATACACCTGGCAGAGGACCAGGTCCTCAGAGGGACGTAACAAGATACAAAAAATATGAGCCAATTTGAATACAGTAAACATGCATATAATTTAAAAATAAATAAGTACGCTGTACAAGACAATCTATATGAATGCAAATGAGGACAACTTTTCGACGTATGGGCAAGGGTAGGCTACTCGATCTACCTCACAACTCACACACACGTCAATGGACATCAGAAATTGACATACCGCAGGGGTAGCGACCAGCGAGACTCCAGAAATTGATATACCGCGGGGGTAGCGACCAGCGCGACACACGCCCGTAGTGCGAGCTATATACTACAGTTTACCAGAGTGGTTAAAAGCCCATACGCCTAATGATTGTCCTCTATGATACTAAGTGCCATGTGTGTGTCAACATATCTAATACATAGTAATGACTGAAAGAAAACTACATATGCAAGAATAAACAAAAATGCAGTAAATATAAAGAAATATAAATAGCATGCAAAAGTACTGTAATAATTTGGCAAGGTATCTTGCCTGGCAAGAAAGCTGCAAAATGTAGTGTCCCAATGTCAACACCAAGAGTCAGAAGCTACGGTCTCAGAATGAACGTCTTCGGATGCTGAAATAAACATCACCAACGTTTCCAGAATGAGCAAGATAGCTAAAAAGCACTTCCCTTTCGTCCAATTTGGACACAGGAGCAAAATGGTAATTTCGGGTAAAAGTAGGGTCCACCTGTGGCCCACTTTGCACCGAAAAGTGTGCCAAGGGTAACAGTCTCTAAATGGGACAAACTATAGGTCAAATAACTCTAAATGTCAATACGAACCCAACGGTATGTCCAAATGTGAATTCCGATGAGCCGAACACAATTTTGTCCAAAAGTCAACTATGGGGCCCGCCAATTGGCGATTTGGTCAACCATCTCAGAATTGCGTAAAAATTGGGTCACGGGACCAGCGCATTACCACGAGTCCAGTGTTGTAAGTTTCGTCGCAATCTGACAAGCGTGCACAAAATACGCGCGAGTTCCACAAAAGTTGCGACACGGTGTGTGTCCGCGGATACGGCCTGATTCCGGCGCGCACACGCGTCCGAATCAGTCCCCATGAATTTTCACGTGTCCGGTTACGCTGCGTGCACCGCTCGGTACACTTGGTACACGGCGGGGCGGTCCCGTTTGGCGGAGCGCATTCCGTTTTTCAACTTTTGGAAATCTGGAAAAAGTGGGTTCACACGGTTTTGTGACGAATCTAATTATATCCACAGCAGTTAATAATCTAGGGTTATTTAACAGAAAATAAACTAGGTCAAGTGTTCTACACATATCAAAAAGAATCACCGAATTCGGATCTCTGTGGTGGGAGATACGAACTCGGCAATATGGGTGGTTACCGCAGTTTTCTGCGATCCCAGAATTGGGTCTGCTCGTGCCCACTGGACGTTATTTTTTGCCTAGGGGTACACGTTTTTCGAGGTTAGCTATAATACAAATATAGAAGAGGGTTAAGGGGTGAGCATACCGGTGAAGACGGAACGGCGTTTGGTTGAGCGAGTCGACGGAAAACAACTCCGGAGCGAAGGTGCCTCGAGTGGGAATCTGCAGTGCGCGAGGTCGGAGTCGTCGGGATGGTTTGGACGGCTTGGCGGGGCTCTCTGGCTGCGGTGACGGCTCTAGATGAGAAGAGGGGGTCTGGATATTTAGGTTAGGGTTTTTGAAAGATACATATATATATATATATATATATATACGATAGGAAGAGAGAAAGGGAATAGGGTCCGCGTGTAAAAAGGGGGTCGGAATTGGGATAGGGGCGCTGTGCTAAGGCTCGGTTTTGTTTAAGTTGAATGGAAAACTTTGCATGGCTAGTTTAGCTTTAAGTCTAGCGGCTGCTTGGCTTTATAGTTGGCTGCTTTGCTTTATAGTTGGCTAGTAGTTTGCTAAGTAGTAGTAGTAGTTTTATTATTACTTATTAATTATTACTATATTATTATATTTTTTTCTTTTCTTTTCCTTTCTTTTTAAATATATACATATACATATATATATTTGTATATATATATATATATATATATATATATATTCACATAAGAAAATTTATAGATTAGGGTAATGCACACCGTTAGGCTAGCAACTGCTCAAGGGGTCTCCTACATGAAATAAATTCCAAAAAATTCCTGATGGTCCCATAAATCCTCTAAGTGCCCGAACACCAAAAATAAAAATTATTAAAAATCTATTTCTCCTAATTAGCCACTAAATACTATATTTAAATTATTAATTAATAAAAATAATAATAAATACGATTTTTAGAAATAGGGGTTTTACATTCTACCCAACTTACAAAAATTTCGTCCTCGAAATTGACACTAACCCATATTCATAATGATCACTATAGCTATTATACTACCTTGGTATCTAGCAGGACTCCTAAAACTCATGGTTTGACATTCTAACACTTTCTTATCTATTGTCCATCCACTATTTTATCATCCTCTAACTCGTCTACACTACCCAACTTATAAAATTTCTACTAGTAGTCACATTCTTTGAAGCTATTGTCTAGGTTTGTAAGGTAAATACATTTATTGGGTCGAGAATCTTGGGATACCTGTCTAGAATCTCATAACTATGACTTTTTCCATAGCCGTCAAGTATCATAGTCTAATACTGCCACGCCACCTGGCCAGTATAGCTGCAAGTAATTCGACTATTCTACCATAATCGTCTGGCGGCAACTGTCGCTACCTCGCCGGCGATTTGTCATAGTCATCAGTTCGTAACAAGTGCCTTCAACTCTTTCCTAGGCATAGTCTAAGTTTTTAGGGAAACGCTTAAGGTCTTGACTAACTATTAGGGGTATGATCTAGCTCAAATGATCTAACAATTTCTACTAGGCTACATGGTGCTACTTAAGAGTTAAACTTAATAAAGAATACAGATATTGCTATAGTGCATATACATATATTAAGAACTCATCCTTAGCTATCAAGTATTACTAACACATTTATGTTTTAACTAACAAAATAAGGATAAGGTTGATATAAATCAAACAATTCATAATGGCACGAAAGATACGACTATGATAGGAAGAGTTACGCACGAGATAAGGAATAAATATAAAAGGAGGAGATGAGTCACCCCAAGAGGGCGAGATAAAAATAGGGGAGAATACTATTACTACTACTCACGTCATCCATTAGCATCGCGTGTATGCCATCTGGGTAGAATAGAAATATATCCTTATAACTGCTAGACTACCATATATATAATTCTACAACTATTTGTACATCTAAGATCTTGTCACAATAGGGTCATGAGTATGCAAAGACAATTATAACTAAAAGGTCGTACCTGTATCTACGGCTTCCTGTGTCTGCTCTCCCATACTTGTCATAATGAGTGCTTGGCCTTGTCCTTGATTGATCAACTGGGGTCTAGTCCCCTCTATTTGTGCAGACTGTAGAAGCAGTGGTGGGTCACTTTGGTCTTCTATACTTGAGGGTGTATGCGGTGTTCCTGATTCTAATGCCATAGACCTCTGGTTCTGCTGAGGACATCTTCGGGTTTGATGGTGACTTGATCCACATATCATGCACAGCCCCAATCTACGATGACAGTCTCTATGAATATGACCTATCTTACCACAAAAGTGACAAGTACGGGGGTCCTTAGTTGGATATGGTGCAGCACTATCTGGTTGCTGGCGTGTCAAAGGGTGTCTAATGGGTCCTCCTTGATGTGTCTTTACTGGTCCTTGGTGACTTCTCTGTTGGATTCCGTTTCCCTTGCTGGTGGCCTCCTGGATCCTGGCCTCTGTCAATAACTCGGCATAAGAGATCCGGGACTGTGAGCTAGTATAGTGCTGGAGCTCCTGAGTCAGCCCGCGGTGAAACCTCTTAGCCTTCTCCAAGTTATTAGGTATTAGGACTGTGCCATACTTACTGAGACGGCTAAACTCTGCGTCATACTCATCAACCGTCTTGTCCCCTTGCTCTAGATGGAGGAACTGCTCGTACAATGCGTCCCTTATAGTATCCGGGAAGTACTTCCTCTCAAAGCATTCCAAGAATTATTCCCAAGTCTGATACATACCCAACTGGCGCTCCATTGATTCCCACCAGTGATGCGCGTTGCCTTCTAACTGAGTCCTCACGCCTATCATCCATAGGTCAGTAGGTAGTTGTGATGCCTCTAACAACTTTTTGGTATTGGCAATCCAGTTCGTGGTCTCCTCTGGGCTCTCATTACCCTTATATGGCTTAGGGCCCATCTGCACAAAGTCCTTGACTGAACCGACCTGAGCTTGTGGTACTGAAGCTAGTGCCTGGGTTGGTACAGGGGCTAGTGCAGCCATTCTCTCAAGTGCTGCCAGAAATTCTAGCCTCTGCTCTGCTGTTTGCTGCCTTTGTTCTTGCATTATCATCTGGAAGAATTGGAACAGCTGCGCTTGGCCACCTTGCGGTGCTAGTGGAGCTGGAAAAGTCCCATTAGGTATCATGGAAGGAGTTGATGGAACTTGATTGTTAGTCAGTCCATCCGGTCCGGGAAGAAGAGGTGTCGTTGAGGTCACTCCTAGTGGTTGGTCGTCGTCCCCTGGAGACGTGTTGTCCCCGGTGGCGGCATATCCGTTATTCAAATTTATCTCTCTGCAAGAGATGGACGAAAGATTAAGAAGAGTACATGAATCAAGCAGGATGCAAGAACTTAAGTAGGACATATTGAAAGGAATGTAAGTTATAGTCAAGTGTGGATGAGATCTAAAATTCTAATCCTAGGTGCAGGCCCGCTCGGTACAGTGACGTAACCGAAACGGCTAACTCGACCTGCATGGGCCACCACAAAAAATATGTCACGTCCCAGTCCCAAATACGTAGGACTAGGAACACGTAGGCATGCCAGCCGCATGGATATGGCAACTCCAATATATGGAAACCATAACCCATACGTACGCTGTAATATGAATATAAACTCACATGTGGTATATATAATGTCACAAGTCACAAATATGCTAATCTCATCCACACAACAAATCATAGAAAAGAAATACTAAGCTAGAATAAGAAGTCTGAAATATCCAGAAAATAATAGTCGGGTGGAGACAAATCCACTACCAATGACTATAACCAAAACTAAAATGAGAGAGGAGTATAAAATCTCCAATTTAAATAATATGAAGACAGAAGTGTATCAGCTAAAAGAATCCATCGCCAGATAATCAACGATGCTCAGAAGGTAAGACCTCCTCGACAGAAAATAATGCGTCAGGTCCAGGCCCGTACTCCTACAAATACTCAAGAGCAGATACACCTGGCAGAGGACCAGGTCCTCAGAGGGACGTAACAAGATACAGAAAATATGAGCCAATTTGAATACAGTAAACATGCATATAATTTGAAAATAAATAAGTACGCTGTACAAGACAATCTATATGAATGCAAATGAGAACAACTTTTCGACGTATGGGCAAGGGTAGGCTACTCGATCTACCTCACAACTCACACACACGTCAATGGACATCAGAAATCGACATACCACGGGGGTAGCGACCAGCGAGAATCCAGAAATCGATATACCGCGGGGGTAGCGACCAGCGCGACATACGCCCGTAGTGCGAGCTATATACTACGGTTTACCAGAGTGGTTAAAAGCCCATACGCCTAATGATTGTCCTCTATGATACTAAGTGCCATGTGTGTGTCAACATATCTAATACATAGTAGTGACTGAAAGAAAACTAGACATGCAAGAATAAACAGAAGTGCAATAAATATAAAGAAATATAAATAGCATGCAAAAGTACTATAATAATTTGGCAAGGTATCTTGCCTGGCAAGAAAGCTGCAAAATGTAGTGTCCCAATGTCAACACCAAGAGTCAGAAGCTACGGCCTCAGAATGAACGTCTTCGGATGCTAAAATAAACATCACCAACGTTCCCAGAATGAGCAAGATAGCTAAAAAGCACTTTAGTTTTGTCCAATTTGAACACAGGGGCAAAATGGTAATTTCGGATAAAAGTAGGGTCCACCTGTGGCCCACTTTGTACCGAAAAGCGTGCCAAGGGTAACAGTCTCTAAATGGGACAAACTATAGGTCAAACAACTCTAAATGTCAATACGAACCCAACGGTATGTCCAAATGTGGATTCCGATGAGCCGAACACAATTTTGTCCAAAAGTCAACTGTGGGACCCGCCAATTGGCGATTTGGTCAACCGTTTTAGAATTGCGCGAAAATTGGGTCACAGGACCAGCACGTTACCACAAGTCCAGTGGCGCAAGTTTCGTTGTAATCTGACAAGCGTGCACAAAATACGCACGAGTTCCACAAAAGTTGCGATACGGTGTGTGTCCGCGGATACGGCCTGATTTCGGTGCGCACACGCGTCCGAATCAGTCCACACGAATTTTCACATATCCGGTTACGCTGCGTGCACCGCTCGGTACACTTGGTACACGGCGGGGCGGTCCCGTTTGGCGGGGCGCGCTCCGTTTTCCAACTTTTGGAAATCTGGAAAAAGTGGATTCACGCGGTTTTGTGACGAATCTAATTATATCCACAGCAGTTAATAATCTAGGGTTATTTAACAGAAAATAAACTAGGTCAAGTGTTCTACACATATCAAAAAGAATCACCAAATTTGGATCTCTGTGGTGGGAGATACGAACTCGGCAATATGGGTGGTTACCGCAGTTTTCTGCGATCCCAGAATTGGGTCTGCTCGCGTCCACTTGGACGCTGTTTTCGCCTAGGGATACACGTTTTTCGAGGTTGGCTATAATACAAATATGGAAGAGGGTTAAGGGGTGAGCATACCGGTGAAGACGGAACGACGTTTGGTTGAGCGAGTCGACGGGAAACAACTCCGGAGCGAAGGTGCCTCGAGTGGGAATCTGCAGTGCGCGAGGTCGGAGTCGTCGGGATGGTTTGGACGGCTTGGCGGGGCTCTCTGGCTGCGGTGACGGCTCTAGATGAGAAGAGGGGGTCTGGATATTTAGGTTAGGGTTTTTGAAAGATAAATATATATATATATATATATATACGATAGGAAGAGAGAAAGGGAATAGGGTCCACGTGTAAAAGGGGGTCGGAATTGGGATAGGGGCGCTGTGCTAAGGCTCGGTTTTGTTTAAGTTGAATGGAAAAGTTTGCATGGCTAGTTTAGCTTTAAGTCTAGCGGCTGCTTGGCTGTATAGTTGGCTGCTTTGCTTTATAGTTGGCTAGTAGTTTGCTAAGTAGTAGTAGTAGTTTTATTATTACTTATTAATTATTACTATATTATTATATTTTTTCTTTTCTTTTCTTTTCCTTTCTTTTTAAATATATACATATACATATATATATTTGTATATATATATATATATTCACATAAGAAAATTTATAGATTAGGGTAATGCACACTGTTAGGCTAGCAACTGCTCAAGGGGTCTCCTACATGAAATAAATTCCAAAAAATTCCTGATGGTCCCATAAATCTTCTAAGTGCCCATACACCAAAAATAAAAATTATTAAAAATCTATTTCTCCTAATTAGCCACTAAATAATATATTTAAATTATTAATTAATAAAAATAATAATAAATACGGTTTTTAGAAATATGGGTTTTACAGAGGGTATCCCGGTATCTCGATGAGGCGAGTTTGAGGGTTTACTAGCTTAATGAGCTAGTTTTGAGCTAGAATTTTAGGAGCACCCTAGTTTAACCTAGCGTTGACCATAATTGCCCTCGTTGACCATAAAAGTCAATGTTTGACCTAGTTTGGACCTAGAGTTGACTTTTTGGACCATGGGTTGACTTTTTGACCCAAATTTTATCGGTTTGACCCGTTCGACCTAGAATAACCCTAGAACCTTATTTTTAGTTATTTTATATCAGTTTAACTCTTTAGAAACCCCGTTTAACCTTTCTTTTCATAATAGGTTCTTGCGACGCCAGTCCGGATCTCGATCCTCATCAGTTGCTCAGGACGTTAGGCGAGCACCTACCTCTGATCGTTTCTATTTCATGATAGCATTTATATCACCTGTTCTAGAACTGTAATAGTTGATTCTGACACATTGTTACACGAGCTGGTACTAGTAGATCCCGTCATGAGATGTTATCCCCCTTACCGTGTTCAGCGGGTATTCTATCATGTGTATTTCATCATGTGCTTCGGGTATTGATTCTCATGTGCTATCATGTGCTTCGTGTGCTCTCGCCTTCGTGTGCGCGGGTTATTTATCATCTACGTAGCGTGTCGTGGTTGGATCCAAGAGTATTAGGTGGGGAGTGAAGTAGGAGTTGGTTATGTGATCAAAGACAAACAGTATTCATGTGTATGTCGGTTATGCAACTCACGCATAACGGAGTTACCGTAGATTATTCATGTGCAACCTAAGCCGATCACATAACGAACTTGTGCTCAAGGCACTTAGCTAGTATTCCTATTTTCTCACATATAGTTACTTCTCTACTACTTGTATTGTTCTCCAGTTTTATGTTGCAGCTACTTTATCTGCTCCACCATGTATTTATTTACCTGTGCATCTTGTATAATTTTCTATTGCTAGTCATATACACCTTACCATGTATTTGGAGTTGCTTTCAGAGTTATGTACTTCGCTCCAGTCCTGACTGGGCATATTTTTTCCAGAGGATCCTGAGAATTTGTGCCCGACATTCTACGGGCCGGGCGTCGAGGAGTGTTGTGACCCGGAGACTGAAGAGGAGCCCGTCGAGGAGACGCCGTTAGCACCCTAGTTAGCTATGTGGGTTTTCCTGGGTTGTTCCCAGTTGATATTCTGGATGACTGTATTTATTATTTTGTTGCTTCTGTGATGTTGTAGACTTTAGACTTGGACTGTATTTTGGATATTGTACTTGCTCTTTGTTTCTTTGTTTCGTTGTTAATATCTTATCGTGCTTTTACTCTTCCCCTAGTTATTGTGATTGAGTATTCATATATATATTGCGTGGTTGCCCTCCTTTTGGAGAGGTTATATTGACTGATCATTGTGAGATATAGATTGTGACCTAGAACGGATCTTTACAGCGTTCTACCGCCGATTTTGCGGCGTAGGCTGGACGTACCCATGACTCATGCCCAATTTTTCGGGTACGGGTCATGACACATTTTTGGTGGTGGCCCATGCATGGTCTAGTACGCAGGTCTAGTTTCTAGGTCTACCTGCAATAGGATATAGGATATAGGCTGAGAGAGTGTGTGCTCAATCACAACTAGGACCCTTCCTGATTTCTTTTGCTATCCTTAATTTTTCTGAAATTATTTTCTTTTGCAATACTACTATCCTTCTTTGACGATATCGTATCTTGCACCATTGGTGATGTGATCTCAGGTTATGTTCTTCTTTATTCCATTCAAGCAATTGCTTTATTTGATTCCGGTGCTTTCCATAGCTTTGTGTCTGTATCTTTTGCTGTTAGACACCATATTGTTGTTGAACATTTAGCTAGACTCTGCAAGATCACGACCTTTAGCTAGTCGGTGATGTCTGCAGAGACCGAAGAGTTACCTTGGGAGGCCGGGAGTTGAGTGTGTGCCTACTCATAATGCCACTTCTGAGCTACGACATTGTACTCGGGATGGATTGGTTGAGTATGCACCGTGCTAGTATAGATTTTCGTGGAGACAGAGTGTTGTTTAGTCCGCCGGGTGAGCCAGAGTTTGAGTTTGCCAGAGGAGCAGCGGAGCAGAGCGAGGGAGTCTTCTGCGGAGCCCTGGTGGTAGAGCAAAGGTTGCTACATCCACTAATAGCGGAGTTCATGGATGTCTTTTCGGAGGAGTTGCCAGGGTTACCTCCGGACAGAGATGTAGAGTTCTCTATAGACTTGGTGCCAGGCGCGGAGCAGATATCCCAGAACGTCTATAGAGTCAGCAACAGTGAGCTGATAGAGTTGAAGAAGCAGGTGGATGAGCTTCAGGACAAAGGATTTATCAGATCAAGTTCTTCTCCGTGGGGTGCTCCGGTACTTTTTGTGCCGAAGAAGGATGGGTCGATACGGATGTGTATCGACTACAGGGCACTGAATAACCTCACAATCAAGAACAAGTATCCGCTGCCGCGTATTGATGATCTCTTTGATCAGTTGAGCGGAGCGAGGGTGTTTTCCAGGATTGATCTGAGGACAGGCTACCACCAGGTGAAGGTCAGGAGGAAGGATATTTCGAAGACAGCTTTTCGGACCAGGTATGGACAGTATGAGTTCATAGTGATATCGTTTGGGTTGACTAATGCCCCGACAGTGTTCATGAATCTGATGAACAAGGTGTTCCATCAGCATCTGGACAGGTTTGTGGTAGTATTTATAGATGACATCTTGGTGTATTCGAAGACATTATAGGAGCATCTGAGGATAGTACTCGAGACTCTAAAAAAGGAGAAGCTTTATGGAAAGCTTTTGAAGTGCGAGTTCTTCCTTGACAAGGTTGAATTCCTTGGTCATGTGGTGACTGGAGAGGGAATCTTGGTAGATCCGAGGAAGATTATGGCAGTTGAGGCATGGAGTGCTCCGAGTTCAGTAGCAGAGGTCAGGAGTTTTCTGGGACTGGCAGGTTACTACAGGAGATTTATTCAGGATTTTTCCCGGATTGTAGAGACGTTGTCTAGGCTGACCCGGAAGGACATGGAATTTTTTTGGTCAGAGAAGTGCCAGATCGCCTTTGATGAGCTGAAGAGGAGGTTGACGACAGCTCCAGTGTTGACGTTGCCATCAGGATCTGGAGGATTCACTATCTATAGTGATGCATCGGAGAAGGGACTGGGTTGTGTGTTACAGCAGAATGGGAGGGTGATTGCCTATGCTTCTAGGCAATTACGTCCTCATAAGAAAAACTACCCTACCAACGATTTGGAGTTGGCAGCGGTCATCTTTACTTTAAAGTTGTGGAAATACTATTTATACGGAGAGCGTGTGGAGATCTTCACAGACCACAAGAGCTTGAAGTATGTGTTTACCCAAAAATAGCTGAACATGAGGCAGAGGAGATGGTTGGAGTTGTTGAAAGACTTTGACATATTGTTGCAGTACCATCCAGGAAAGACGAACGTAGTTGCGGATGCGCTGAGCAGGTATCCAGTATCTATGTGCCTGACTACAGATCGTTATCTTCTGGCAGATCTAGAGAGCTTGGGCATTGAGGTGATAGTGCCTGGAGTTGAGATGCAGATGTGGGGACTGCAGATTCAGTCAGAGTTGGTAGACCAGATCAGGGCTACACAGTTTGAGGATGAGTCCCTGAGGAGCATCAGGACGCAGGTTCAGATTGGATTATCAGATGACTTCACCATTGCTGATGACGGTTCATTGCGGCACGGTACCAAGTTATGTGTGCCGAGTGGATCGTTGCGCGAGGAGGTTCTTCAGGAGGCCCATCGATCCTAGTACTCTATACATCCAGGTGCTAACAAGATGTATAGAGATCTGAGAGAGCATGTATGGTGGTACGGGTTGAAGCGGGAGGTAGCACGCTTCGTATCCCGATGCTTAGTGTGCCAGCAGGTGAAGGCAGAGAGACAGATGCCAAGAGGTTTACTTCGCATTTCTGGAGGAGTCTGCAGGCTAACTTGGGCACCCAGCTCAAGTTTAGTAGTGCATATCACCCACAGACAGACGGTCAGTCAGAGAAGACCATCCAGACACTTGAGGACATGCTTCGCACTTGTGTTCTGGATTTTAAAGGCTCTTGGGAGGATCATTTGCACTTGATAGAGTTTGCTTACAACAACAGCTACCAAGCCAGTATCGAGATGTCACCATTCGAGGCATTGTATGGACGAAGGTGTCACACTCCGTTATCATGGGATGATGTAGGCGAGAGAGCTTTGCTTGGACCAGAGATGGTGGTTGATGCGGCGAAGAAGGTCAAGCTCATTAGAGATAAACTTCGGGTGGCACAAGACAGGTAGCGTCATTGGGCCGATAGCCACCGGAGACCTTTAGAGTTCGAGGTATAGCTTAGAATCTAGATTTTGTTCTTGTATTTGCTTGTGATTGCTTGTTTTAGATTAAGTGCTGAGACCTTGTTTGTGCTAGGTTGGAGATCTGGTGTTCCTGAGGATTTGTCCGACGCGGGACACTATTTGCTTCGGTGGAGGCGGGAAGCTTAACCCACGTTTCGTCGGACCCTTCCGCATCCTTGAGAGGGTCGGCGTTGTGGCGTATAGGCTAGATTTGCCACCTACGCTAGAGGGAGTTCATGATTTGTTCTACGTATCGCAGTTGAAATGGTACGTGGCGGATCCCAGTTACGTATTGGATCACTCAGAGATCGTGGTAGGCCCTACTCTTAGCTATCCAAAGCAACCGGTGGAGATTCTGGATCGGCGGGAGAAGGTGTTGAGGAACCAGACTATTCCCTTGGTTCGCGTCACGTAGAGGCATCACTCTCCAGGTGAGTCGACCTGGAAGAGGGAGGATGAAATGCGCGAGCGATACCCTTATCTTTTTGAGCCCTAAGGTATGGTTCTTTTCTTTTCTTGCATTCATGTCCTAGTTTCGTCTTTTAATTTCGATGACAAAATTATTTTAAGGATGGTAGGCTTGTCACTACCCAGTTCTAGAAAATATGATTTTTTTTTATTTGGTAATTGTGTATTGTTTATAAATAATTATATTTATATTTAATTGATGGTTGTATTATTTTTCTATTGGTTGTTTTAGGGTTTTGGCTAGTCTGGACCTATGTCAGACCCTAGTGGACCCATGTCTGACCCAACCAACACCCTTGTGAGGCTTATTTTTGGGTTTAAAATTATTATTATATTTTATTTTAGTTAGTTGGAGTGATTAGGAGTCAATTTGAGTGCTTTTGGAACCCCAAACCCAAATCCCAATTAGCATGACTAATTAGGTGGGTGTTTTAGTCATTTCCCATTAAGGTAATCTATTCCTATATGTATGGCCGGCCCCCTATTCCCAGATCAGAACCGAACCCCCTTCTTCATTTTTTCTTTGTCTTCTTCTTCTTCTTCTACGTTCTCCATTTTCTTCTTCTTCTTTCTTCCAACAAGTCTCAAGTAAGTCATTTCTTCTCTTTCTTCTTCTATTCTTCATACATGTAAACCCTAACCATTTACTTTTTCCTAACCTAGATGTGTAGAGCCTAGATTTAGTGTGGAGGCTTGATTTGGAGGCTTGGAGCTTGAGGGTGGTGATTTCAAAAGTTTTGGAGACTTTGGCCTTGGGATTCCAACTCTCAAGAGGTAAACCCTAACTTTCCTCTTAGTGGTTGCTTTTATATGGTGTAATTAGTGGTTTAGAACCTTCCTAGATCTTAAGGCTACCCATGGGAGGAAGTTAGAGCAAGTTTGGTTGTGTTTGTAGACTTTGACATTAGGTTTTGTGTCAATTTTGGGTAAAATCCAATATTGGCCCAATTTTGGTAGATAGATAGATAGATAAATAGATAGATAGATAGATAGATAGATAGATAGATAGATAGTTTAGATATATAGATATAACTAGATATAGATGTATATATGGGTATGGTTATATATATATTTGTATATGTGGATATATATACATATAGATATGTAGGTGTATATATGTATATGTGTTAGATATATATATTCTAGCCTAGATAATTACCTAGGTGTATAGCTATATACATAAATAGTTAGCTAGAGGAGTAGTTAGTGAGGGATTAGAGGGATATCTTAATACCTTGAGATACCCAAGGTATTGAGTATCGAGCGAGGTTTTTGAGCAATTGCCTAGGAATAGGTTTAGAATTATTTTTATGTATATGTGTATATATTTACGCGTGTTAGCATAGATTTTAGCGGGTTTAGACGAGGTGCGTAGCCTAGGTTGAGATATTGGATACCGAGGGTATCCCGGTATCTCGATGAGGCGAGTTTGAGGGTTTACTAGCTTAATGAGCTAGTTTTGAGCTAGAATTTTAGCGGCACCCTAGTTTGACCTAGAGTTGACCATAATTGCCCTCGTTGACCGTAAAAGTCAACATTTGACCTAGTTTTGACCTAAAGTTGACTTTTTGGACTTCGGGTTGATTTTTTGACCCAAATTTTATCGATTTGACCCGTTCGACCTAGAATAACCCTAGAACCTTATTTTTAGTTATTTTATATCAGTTTAACTCTTTAGAAACCCCGTTTAACCTTGCTTTTCGCAATAGGTTCTTGCGACGCCAGTCCGGATCTCGATCCTCATTAGTTGCTCAGGACGTCAGGCAAGTACCTACCTCTGATCGTTTCTGTTTCATGATAGCGTTTATATCACCTGTTCTAGAACTGTAATACTTGATTCTGACATATTGTTACACGAGCTGGTACTAGTGGCTCCCTTCATGAGATGTTATCCTCCTTACCGTGTTCAGCGGGTATTCTATCATGTGTATTTCATCATGTGCTTCGGGTATCGATTCTCATGTTCTATCATGTGCTTCGTGTGCTCTCGCCTTCGTGTGCGCGAGTTATTTATCATGTACGTAGCGTGTCGTGGTTGGATCCAAGAGTATTAGTTGGGGAGGGGAGTAGGAGTTGGTAATGTGATCAAAGACAAACAGTATTCATGTGTATGTCGGTTATGCAACTCACGCATAACGGAGTTACCGTAGATTATTCATGTGCAACCTAAGCCGATCACATAACGAACTTATGCTCAAGGCACTTAGCTAGTATTCCTGTTTTCTCACATACAGTTACTTCTCTATTACTTGTATTGTTCTCCAGTTTTATATTGCATCTACTTTATCTGCTCCACCATGTATTTATTTACCTGTGCATCTTGTATACTTTTCTATTGCTAGTCATATACACCTTACCATGTATTTGGAGTTGCTTTCAGAGTTATGTACTTCGCTCCAGTCCTGACTGGGCATATTTTTTCTAGAGGATCCTGAGGATTTTTGCCCGACATTCTATGGGCCGGGCGTCGAGGAGTGTTGTGACCCGGAGGCTGAGGAGGAGCCCGTCGAGGAGACGCTGTTAGCACCCTAGTTAGCTAGGTGGGTTTTCCTGGGTTGTTCCCAGTTGATATTCTGGATGACTATATTTATTATTTTGTTGCTTCTATGATGTTGTAGACTTTAGACTTGGACTGTATTTTGGATATTGTACTTGCTCTTTGTTTCTTTGTTTCGTTAATATATCTTATCGTGCTTTTACTCTTCCCATAGTTATTGTGATTGAGTATTCATATATATATTGCGTGGTTGCCCTCCTTTTGGAAAGGTTATATTGACTGATCATTGTGAGATATAGATTGTGACCTAGAACGGACCTTTACAGCGTTCTACCGCCGATTTTGCGGCGTAGGCTGGACGTACCCACGACTCATGTCCGATTTTTCGGGTGCGGATCGTGACAGGATTCACCCAAGCGTGTATGCAACATTCAAAAATCAAAATCCTAGCCATGCTTTGGTACTAGACTCGCATATCATGCCCATGATAGGGAAAAAGTATATTTATAATATCATGCATTCAAGAATTTGGAGTCATTCTCGATGCACAATCCATATATAAATCACTTAACACGTAACACGGTATGTCGCACCTCGGTGCACATTAGATCATGAACAATATCAAGCAATAATTGTATCACCACGGATACAGTATTCGAGTCCAATAACCAAGATCATAAGCATGAGTTCTAGCACATTGTTGGGTTGCTGAGTCAATTCTCCCTTAGAATCATAACACAGCAATAACCAGGATCAACCACATAAAAGATGATAAGAAATATTCCAAATAAAATAAATGAACACATTATGAAAGTACTACCTGTACGCATGAGGTTGCTAAAGATAACACGCGCATGAATTTGTACGCATGAAGGTCGGGCGCATGAACCAAACAAGAGCATGCTCAGGCTGCCGTATAAAGTCAGGGCTCATAAAGTCACATGAAGTCAGGGGCGCATAGGCGACTGGACGCATAGATGTCCTGGATGCACGGACCTGGCAAAGTACACTCTTCGGGACAAGTGCCAAAGTGACGACAATAAATGAAGTATTAGTGAAGTGACAGAAATGATGGATGTGACAAGCAATAAAGTGCGTCAGGAGAAAAGACAAAAGAATCAAAAGAAGTGCCAGGGCGAGACTGAGTCATGAATCCAAAAAAAGGGGGACGCATAGCTCACGGCCGCATAGATGACTTCCATGCGCCTCGGAGAGGTAATACAAAAGTTCTAACACTTAACTTTTTCAAGCTTTAGTTTCAGAGCGCATGCGTCCTTCAGCTATGCGCCAACAAAATGGATGCATGCTGGATGCTTGACGTATGGAGCTTCATTTTCTCCACAACAAGTTTTGGCCATGGCAGAAACTCCAAATCGAAAGTTGGGTTTTCTCCATGGAAACTTCGTCTAGGGTCCAAATTCGGCAAAGTAAAGTTATAAACCAATCAAAATCAAATGCTCTTCAACACAAAACAACAATTTTTTGAAAACAATAAGTTTTTGAAGATAAAAAACAAGAAAAACTCAAGAACAGCCACACTCATAAAAATTCAGATCTACATCATTCTATTAACTAAATCTGAAAATACCAAGTTTAAAATATGCTTAAAATTACACAATAAACAGAATAGACTAATAACATGGAGGGTTTCTCCATTTCTCATGCAAGGTGTACTTGCCTATGGAGGGAGGGAAAACTTAAGAGAGAGCGAAAAGAAAGAATGAGGAGAGAGAGAGAAAGAAGTTGGATTTTATAGCTAGGGTTTAAGGTTTAGGCCATGGGTTCAACTCATGACCAAAACCAACCCAAACCATAAACCAAGACAAACCAAAGAATGTTTCTAGTATCATAAAAAAAAAACATACCAGCGAGAATAATACGCTCCCAATACGTATACTGAAAATGGGGAGTGACAGTCAATGTGTCCAAAAGCTCCAACACACCTACTTAAAGGCCGACAGAAGAAACCAAGTTGAAGAAAACTTACTCGTTCGACGATGATGATGTCATCGAGATTTTTCATGTGTTGATGAAAGGCAAAAGACTCCATATGCCCGACATCAAACGACCATATGAGGCAGATCATGTCGACAACCCTAAATACTGCTACTACCATCGATACATCCATCATCCAATACGAGATTGTTACGTGTTGAAGAGGCATATCCAATGGCAGCTCGACTCCAAATCTCTCACTTTAGACTTTGAGAATATGACAGTCGCTGTAAACATAGTCTCCCTCCAATTTGGTGACTTTCCAGCGATAGAAGCCTAAGACGGCATTGTCCCGATACCTAGGACAACGATGGAGGTCGTTAACATCCCTCCAACTCGAGCAGCCAGGCTGGTACCACTCACCAATACACGAGGCAAAGTCATGTGGGTTCACCTAGACATCGTTCCATATATGATACAGCAAGCAGGCCTTCCTCTACCAAATCTAAAGGAAAGAAGACCAGGTCCTGTCATACGGTCTCTCCATCGACTGACAAAGCCTTAGCTGGGATAACCAGGTCAGGACTAACCTACCCGCGAGACTACGATGCGGCCCCAGATGACAGTACACCTTCGACGATTATACCCACAACTCAGTAGCATCTGAGCCAGGTGCTTCCCAACCTCCTACAGCAGACAGGCGGAAGCAGAAAGAGGTTTGCTTTGACAAACCTCTAAGAAAAGACGTAGCTCACGGGCTAAAAAATCCTTACAACTTTGATATATTGGAACATCTTGCCAATACACTAGCAAAGTTGTCACTCTTCGAGCTCCTTCGTCTCTCCAAAGAGACTCGTGACGCTCTGAGTGAGGCATTACAGAATGTCGACTCCTACCTGGCCCAAGTCAAGCTACCGACCGAGGATCCCGTAACATGTCTCCACTGAAACAATATAATGGAGGCAATCTCGAATATCATCTTCTTACAACAAGATATGTTGTTGAAAAATAACAACCACGATAGGCCCTTGTATTATACAATATATATCGACGCTATCAAGGTAGACCGGATGCACATTGATCCAGGATCATCTCTCAACATCATCCCCAAAAGTCTGCTCCATACCTTAGGGATCCCCATGCATCGGTTGGCAATGACCAACAAGACCATCAGTGGCTTCAATGCAGGAAGGATTTATCATGTGGGGAAGATTGGCCTGAAATGTTAAATAGGCGACCTCCGAACAGAGGTAACTTGTACGTCATCGATGTGGATGTGGCCTACAACTTCCTCATGGGACGTCCTTAGATACATGAGTACATGATCGTACCATCAACTCTCCACCACCTTAATTATGTTGACAACAACGGCGTCATCAAGACGTAATTTCTCGATCTTGATCCTTTCAAAGGAGTCAAAGCCTACTACTCTGACTTTATTTTGTATAAACAGATCCACCTGGATCAAGGAGGCAACGACACCGATGATGAAGCAGAGGTTAGTTAGGCTCAAGACAAACCCCTAAGAGTCTATCTTAAAGGACGCTCTGCCCACTTACCTGCCCCTCTTGTGGTAAAGCTTCGCGGAAAGGCTCCTGAGCCTTTGGTAGTTAATCTCCGAAGGCAAGGACGTCCATCAAACAAAGATTCCCCGGCAGGAAAAATCCCAGAACCTCTAACAATCAAACTCTGCAGGAAAGCTCCAGCATTGTCAGCATTAGCAACGGGCACTGAAGGAGATGAACTGGAAGAATATGTTGCGGCTTCCATTTATGTACCTTCCTACCATGATATAATTTCATCGAAAAAGATACTATACTTTCTTAATAAAGAGCTATCTTTGAATTACTCCATTGTTACACATTGAAATGCTATATATTCTTTAGAATATAGTTTAGGTCTACACCTACATACACAGATAACTACCATTCACGCAGTAGACCAAATCCTCCCAAGCTAGGATTCCTGCTTCATAATTCCGGCAAGGAAGAGAGGTGATAAATCCATCTTTTTTTCAAAGGTCGAAAGTCGCCGAGACTTTATTTTGAATAAACCAGAACCGAAAAGTGGAATAATGTAATTTCACCGCTACAACGTACAAACTAAGAGCATCCTTAAGATGGGATATGGACTGAAGAGAGACCAAGGCCTGAACTATGGCAAAGTGTGACGCTTGCCATTGCATCACTTTGCTCCCAAGGGCAAGCGTGAGACATACTACCTACAAACCGGTCATGGCTTGGGGTATGTCACACCTCCTACAACCCCCGATGACTCAGGGGAAGAGGACGAGCTTGCAATCTCACTCTTCACAGTTGTCTCTTTGGGACTCCGACACTAGCATCTGATATATGCTCAAGCAAACATTGTCTATCAACATGGTGTCAGCCAACCCAGAAGAAGAAAACGAATACCCAATCAAGCTCTTTGAAGTAGAACTATGGACACAAAAACTTGAAGCACAATAGGAATTACGGTTTGAACAACGAGAACCTCCTACTGAAGATGAGGTGGTGCAGGTTGATTTGGGTGACGACTCCGCTTCTAAACCTATTTTTATTAGCAAAAACCTCTCTACGGAAGAGCGTAAATCCTTTATCCAGCTGGTAAGGTAATACATCAACATCTTCGCATGGAGATATGAAGATATGCTGGGCTTAGATCCTCAAATCGTAATGTACAAGCTCAATATTCTGCCAGACGCTAATCCAGTAAAGCAACATCAAAGACGGTTCCATCCAGACATTATTGACACAATTGAATTTGAAGTGAATAAGCTAGTAGCAAGCGGCTTTATTCGCGAAGAGCAACATCCGGACTGGGTAGCTAATATTGTTTCTATCATCAAGAAAACGATAAAATCCGAGTCTGCATAAACTTTCACGATTTGAACACGGCTTGCTCAATGGACGAGTTCCCCTTCCAATCACGGACGTGATAATTGATAACACTTGTGGTTTTGATCGTATGCCCTTCATGGATGGATTCTCATGTTACAATCAAATCAAGATATTTTCAGATGACGAAAAGCATATGTTATTCCGAACACCGATAGGAATATACTATTATACAGTAATGCCCTCCGGTTTGAAGAACGCATGTACAATATACCATCAAAAGATGAGCATAATCTTCCTGAACACCTGCGTAAGACAGTCGAGTGTTATATTGATGACATTGCTGTTAAGAGCCATTTCTAGGAGGACTACCTCCATGACCTGAAGATAGTATTCGACTTGATGAGAGAGTACCAACAAAAGATGAACCCCACTAAGTCATTTCTGGGAGTCTCCAGTGGTAAGTTATTGGGCTTTATCATAACTTAGAAAGGTATTCACATTGACCTTGAGAAAACCAAGGCTATCCTTGATATGTACCCTCCAAGAAACCTTCGAGAACTTCACGGTCTATAAGAAAGGTTAGCCTACATCAGGTGATTCATATTCAACCTCTCTGGGCGATGTCAACTATTCACTCAGCTGATGAATATGGGAGTCTCCTTCGTTTGGAATGAAGAATGTCAACGAGCCTTCGACGACATCAAGAACTACCTCACGAAGCCCCCAGTATTGGTTGCTCCAGTCATAGGAAAACCCTTTCTTCTCTACGTACGAGCAATGAATTACTCCCTTGGTGCTTTGATAGCCCAGAAGAGTGATGCAGGTCATGAGCAGGCCATCTACTATCCTAGCAGGCCAATGATTGGCGCGGAACATAGATACAACGCTGTCGAGAAGCAGTGTCTTGCCCTACTCTTCATTGTTCAAAAGACCCGTTACTATTTAACAGGACAAATAATCCGCGTGATTTTATGAGTTAACCCCCTCAGAGTACTCTTGACTAAGCTTGTGGTACTTAACTCTCGTTTGGCCACATGGGCAATACTATTGTCACCTTAAGACATAGTACTTGGCCCACAAAAGGCGGTCAAGGGCCAAGCGTTGGCTGGCTTCCTGGAAGCTCATCCGGTGCTAGAAACATCGAAGATTTATGAAGAGATTCCAGAATAAGTGTTAGAATCTAACATGACGACAGGAGAGTCCCTAAGGGAATGTTGTTCGACGGTGCTTCAAAAACAGGGCCCAAAGATAATATTGTCACTGGAGTAGGGGTAGTATTTATTTCTCCAGATGACC
Source organism: Iris macrosiphon (assembly GCA_036927795.1). Lineage (NCBI taxonomy): Eukaryota > Viridiplantae > Streptophyta > Magnoliopsida > Asparagales > Iridaceae > Iris > Iris macrosiphon. The sequence goes on along the minus strand of JAYESA010000008.1, from coordinate 114,140,047 downwards.
TGGTCATCAATCGCGCTTATTCACTTATAGAGTCATGTTCCAACAAAGTGGCAGAATATAATGCCCTAATTATTGGACTTCAGCTGGCTAAATAATTGGATGTGTACTACCTAGAGGCCTATGGTGATTCCAAACTAAAAGTTAGTCAGGTCCGTAGGGAATATAAAGTTCGTCACGAGGACTTACTCCCCTACCATCAAGCAATAGTCGACATAATTTCCACTTTCACAGGATTCTTTATAGAATATGTGCCATGACTACAAAACATCGAGGCTGACGCTCTTGTTGATCTCGCAGCTTCCTTGGCAGTCTCGATTGAGATCCATCAATTGGTCACAATATTCGGATAAGAACTGGTCTGCCCTAAGAACAATATACGCTTGTGTCTAATCCACTCTACGAAAATAGACGACAACATCAAGGATTGGAGGCTCCCATTCATAGACTATGCCATCTACGAAATCCTTCCAGACGACCCGAAGGAGGCCACTTCCGTCAGAAGATGCTTCCTCCAGTTCTACTATGATACAGCCACTAAGTTATTGTACCGTCGTTTATATGATGATCTCCTGCTACGATGCTTATCGGACATAGAAGCGAAGCAAACACTTCATGAAGCTCGTGACGGTTTTGTTGTGTTCACCAACTCGGTCTTAATCTTCAGGACCACCTCCGACGTATGGGCTACTATTGGCCAACAATGGTAGCGGATGTCGTTGATTATGTAAAGAAGTACAGAATGTGTCAAATATATGCTGACTTCATCCACTAACCCTCGGAGTTTCTACACCCGATCTTTGCATCTTGGCCTTTCGAAGCATGGGGTATGGATATCATCGGGCCGATCAGTCCACCTTCGTCTAAGGGGCAGCGGTTCATCCTGGCTATTATGGATTACTTCTCCAAATGGGCGAAAGTCGTTCTGCTCATAGAAGTAAAAACATCCAACATAATTAGTTTCATAAAACATCACGCCATCTACCACTTTGGCTTGCCTCATAGGATCATTCATGACAACTAACCACAATTTGTAAGCCACGTTTTCTTTCGATTTTGTGATAAAAATCCAATCCAAAATGTAGCTTCAACTGCCTATAATCCAGCAGCAAATAGATTGGAGAAGTATTCAACAAAATGATAATCAAGCTACTCAAAAAGTTTGTTTCATCCAACAAGCGCGATTGGAACGATAAGCTCGACGAATGCCTATGGGCCTACCGTACGACGGTTCGAACTCCGACTGGCAGTACGCTATTTTTCTTGGTCTACGAAAGCAAAGTCGTGCTTCCCCTGGAAACCCAAATTCCTTCTCTCCGGATAGCTCTCTCCAACAAGCTAACCATCAAAGACAACCATCGATGGCATCTACAAGAGTTAGAGGCACTTGACGAAAGACACCTCTTGGCTCAACAGCGCATCAAACTATATCAAGTACAACTTTCTGAAGCCTTCAACAAAAAGGTAAAGGAAAGGTCATTCCAGGTCGACGGTCACGTCTTAACAGTTAGAAGATCGATGGTCATGACCCACAAGTCGGCAAAAAAGTGTCAAGCCAAATATGAAGGCCCATTCATAGTAGAGAGAGTCTACTCCAATGGCGCATATAGGCTCGCTATGCCTAATGGTGACTTGCTAATGATGCCAATCAACGAAAAATTCTAAAAATTTACTATACCTAAGTTAGGCAAAAAAAAAAAATTGTATTGCATTCTTTCCCCAATATGTAATCCGGCCTGGCTCCGTCGTATGTGATAAAAATCTGTTATCCGTACTCAGGAGTCCCGAATACAAAATGGATAATATGTCCTAAAAAATTCTCCAAGGCAAGTAGTTCACGTCGACATCACCTCTGAACTATGAGTTGTTCATGTTCCCCAGTAGGGTAGAAGAAAAGAGTCATGTCCATATTACCTCTGACTCATTTCTTTTTATCTCTACGAAATACCTCACCATGATCATATTCAACTACAAGCAAACTTTCTTGTCTATCGGTTTTGCACCAGAAAGTCCCAACCATCGCAGATGGTGTCTCCTTCAAGATTTTCCCAATAGCTGCTCTAACCCATCATGTTCATATTCCTCTAATAGGGTCTGCTTATCACAAGTTATGATACTATACTACCTCCATATTACCTCTGGTATAATATCCATAACCACAATACATATAGCAAACAGAAAAGTTCTAAAAGAAAAATAAAAAATTTCATTGATATTCAAGATCACGAGTACATTTGTAAAGAAGGGACCCTTATGTGCTGCTTTTGGTACCAACTCGAGTGAAATCGACAGCTTAACGTATTCTGGGTTGTCGCTACAAGTTGGTCAGTGCAAACCACAGTACATGAAAAAGAATATATATAGATGGATAGCAAGGGAGCTTGCAACACAGAGTTTAGCTTACATAGACCCAACTATATCGTGTGAAAGGACAGATATAATTCCCGGTTGGGATCCAACCCTGTAATCACAATGGCCATATACGGAGAATAGCTACAATGAGCTAGGTTGGAAGACCGCAGACAATCTTCTGGGTAATGTGTTGGTTCATCGCAAACAACAAAACTTATGATATCCTTCCATGCTCCATCAAGACTAAGGTGACCCAAGTTTACTCTTGCATGACAAGTACAGACACAAGTCAGAATACTTGCAATGAAGGCCGTAAAATAAAGGAAAATGGCAAATTAGAAGCAAGTTACCCATGCGCAGGAACATCATGAGCACGGATTAAATGTTCAATATATATGTGCATCTCAGCTACAGTATATGTTACAAACACGGTGCCTCCCCCAAGAGAGACAAATACATATATCTGAAAAGTAGTCACGCATAACCTTCCAGCACATGCTTCCGATGAGCATCCTTATACAACGTCATCCATGTGCCTAGTGAAGAGTTTCTGCCATCAACGCATCTTCATATTGAAGCCTTTCGGCGACGGCCATGTGCGTCAGCCCGTAGGGTTTTTTGTGCATATTCCTGGTAATTTCTTTGGCGCCTATGCAAAATAGACTGTGTATTAGTGTCTATGTGGTTCACGAAACGGGAGAAGAGTTTTATCTTTACATTCGAAAGTGACAACCGAATGGTCGACCATCAGATGCAGAGGATCGACAAAGTGTTCGACCGGACTCCCTGAGTCTAATTTTTGCAAAGGCATCTTGAGAAGGAGAAATGATTCTCTCTCTCTCCCACGGCTCCTATTTATAGGCAAAGAGGGCCATTAAGGCTCCCAGAGCAATTGGGCACCAAGAACGCAGAATGAATCTCGTATTTAATGAATGAATCCACGCCTAGGGAAGATGAAAGAGCATGTCAACCACATGACATATGTCGTAAATCTGTCTTCTCAGGGCTCGAGGGAAGACAACTCAGCTTCCTCACATATGTGCCAGATATCTCATGCCCCAATCAACTAATGTGCCAAAAAGGCCCATGCGCCTGTATTATCCATGCTTCTGTTCAAAGTATTCCAAACTTAATTAAGTTCAAAAACTTTGAAGGGGGTCTTATAGAAGCATAGAAAAATCTACTCCATGCGCCCAAAGCAACCACAAGCCATGCGCAGTCATGAGCCAAATGCGCTGAAGGCAACCAAGGATATGCGCTAAAAGCAGTCATGCGTTGAATAAAGCCAAGGACATGCGCTAAAGGAAGTCATGCACCAAATACAGCCAAGGCCATGCGCTAAAGGAAGATATGCACCAAATACACTCATGCGCCAACATCAGCACAACTAAAGTCCCATTCGACAATAATTTCATGCGCTGAAAGTTTTTTAGGTGGCAGTGTTCCCCTAAAAGCTCCACGTAACCAAATCTTTCTATTATTAACAGACAAGATCCTCGAGAAATCATCACATGACAAGTGTAGCACGGATTATTAGCATTAGCAACCCTAGATCAAAAATTATCACGTGACAGTCATAACGCAACATGCGCCTACAAATCTGCAACCGCCACTATGCCAAGATATATGCGGCAACGTAAAATCCGAGCGCATGCATTCGCATGCATAATCTCTTTAAGGTTATAAATAGTGGGCGTCTTTTACATACAAAAAAAGGATGAGAGAGGAGAAGAGGAGGAGACCAGAGACAACCGAATAGGGACATCAACTGAGTCGCATAATCAAGTTCCCGAAGGCCTCGCCATTCTTTTTCGTCGGACCGTCAACGAAGTAAATAAGTCGACCGCAGACTTGATCTCCACTGTCACACTTGTCCAGATCTATTTTTGTACTCAGAACTCTACGCATTAGAGTTTCTTTTGTACCTTGTTTTGTTCTACTCCCATTAATACAAAAAGTTTGTTCAACGTTACCCATAATTTTTGTGATATCGATACGTATCGATGGAAAGGCAGTACTTTGGATCATCGATCTTGTTTGCCTCCTCGGGACGTCTGCCTCCTATGGACGTCCGATGTCAGGCAGTCAGAGCTTGTTGCCTTTATCAGGACGTTAAAAATCTCGATGACATCGTCGTCATCGAAGGAGAAATTCTCCCTTGGCTTTGGTTTTTCCACTAGCTTCTGCTTGGATGAAGACGAGCCCTTAGATATGTTGATGGAGAGGGCCTAATTCCCTTTTTATCGCACCCGTCATCGTGATTTTGAGGGCGCTTTCCTCGATCGTCGGAGCCAGGAAGTTGGATTCCAAGCAAGAGAAAGTCTTTGGCGTTCTTCTCCGCTATGTCTGCACTTGTAATAAACATCGTCCAGTCCGCATATTGTACAGTGCCCATGCAGAGTTTCACTGCCGATTATAGGTTTCGTCGACAAGTGTCCATGAGGGCATACTCAAGGAGACCGGGAGGCGTCTTTAGGGCTGTTTGTCGGAAGCAATCTATGTAGGCACGTGCATGTTCCTTCTTTTTCTGGGCCACGTCGATAAGGGATGACATTGTCATATCTATCCCGTCGTTATAGAATCGGGAGAGGAATAGTCGCAGGAGGTCGTCAAATGACGTGATGCAGTTGTCGGGGAGGCTGCAGAACCATTTGTAAGCCACCTCGGTCAGATTCCCCATGAAGAGCTTGGTGAGCAAAGCATTATCTAGGTGTAAGTGTCCCACCATGTCTCAAAATTGGTCAAGTATTGATGAGGTGACGTCTTTCCATTGAAAGGAATCATGGACTGTGGTTTGTATTTTGGGAGAAATACCACATTATTCTATTCTGAAAAATAAGGTTGCCTTATCCCGAGATTCTGTAGCTTGTCTCGGTTGTTCATGGAGTCCAAGCGGGCTCACAATTCCCGGAAAGCCTCCTGAATTTCTTCCGAGGCCGTAAGGGTAGAGGAGCGTAGCAAGAGAGAGTTGCATGTTGGAGGAGCCGAGGTATATGCGTTAGACTCCCCATTAGTCCATGGGTCTAGGATTGCCTGTTTTGAAGTTCTTGGTTGGGGTGGGACCAGGTTTGCCTAGATATCTAGGATAGCCTGAGTTAGGGTTAGCATTGAGGCACTCATTGTCTGCATCATTACTTCTAGTGCCTCGAGGCATTGACAATCACTAGATCCCTCCCCATTATGGCCTTCTGCCATGTATATTGAGCCTATTATTCTGGATGGTAATTATTCTACTATTTGGGCGATTGCTACTGCAACTACTAAGCAGAAAAATGGAGGAGAGACAACAACCTCTGCAAACTGCTGATTCTGAACTCCATAGAAGTACTCTGGCGGAGTTATACAGTAAGACAAACCAATCAAAGGTTGTATAGGAGTCACTAGAAACGTATTACAAGGCGGATGAGAACCAAAATAAGATCCATGTGACCGAAAAGGTCTGGAAGATACGATTTGGGACGACAAGACAATGTTGCCTCAAGTCAAGGAATTTAAGTTTGTCAGAAACTTGAGGATGATCGCACGTATGACCATGGTTGATGCTTTCATCGTGGAAGGTATTATTGCCAAGGTCCCACCTGGATGGAGCAACTTTATCTCGGACATGCATCGGAAGAAGATGGAAGTGAGTCTTGATCAACTACTGCACAACATCCATGTTAAAGATGAGTTGAGGGGAAAAAACAAAGTTGACACGCTGTCCAAGCAGTTGGCAAAGGCTAACTTAATGCATATTGGTGACTCCAAGGGGAAGCAGAACGCTTCTTACAACAAGAAGAAGGACTTCAACTATCTGAAGGTTAAGTCCTTCGTTCAAACCGAAGCCCAAGTCCAAGTCAGATGTTACTTGCTTTAACTGTGGCAAGAAGGGGCACTACCAAAAAGACTTTAGATCAAAGCCCAAACAAACATAGCAAGGTAAGCCGAATAAGGTTTTTATGATTGTGCAGATTGTGACAGCTGGTGTCGATATTGACTAGTGGGTGGACACCGACACATCCTGCCATGTTTGCTCAAAGAAAGAGTTATTTACCACCTATAAGCCTACATATGAGAAGGTCATAGTGTCGAACCAGGCACAAGATAAAGTACTTGGGACCGGAATGGTGGTATTGAATCTGACTTCGGGGAAGTCGTTGACTCTTCAGGATATGAAACACGTACCGGTGAGAGCCAAGAACCTGGTCTCGTAAAGTCGGCTCTGCAATGCAGGTTTGAGGATGGATATCAATGATGGACAGATGGTGATGTCATACAAAGGAACATACTTCAGAAAATCTTTCTGTATCGAAGGGGTGTTCAAACTTCAGCTTGTAACTCCTGCCAATAATGTTTATGCAGTCTCATCTTCTAGCTATTCTCTTGAGTTATGATACAATAGACTAGAACATGTTCATTGTAAAAGAATAAACAAAATATCTAGTTTAGGGCTTATCTCCAAATGTGGGGGTAAGGAGGTAGTAAAATGTGAGGTCTTTGCGCAGGCAAAGATCACAAGAAAACCTTTCAAACGGGTAAATCGAAGCTCAGATCTTCTCGAGTTGGTACACTCAGATATCTGCGACTCCAAATAGTTCTCCACAAAGGACAAGATGAAGTATTTTATTACATTCATCGACGATTACTCGAAGTACGCATTCATCTATCTTCTTGTGACTTATCACGTCACGCAAATCTGACCAGCAAATTTTACCTTTAGACTCTTTTTATGCGCATGGCCTAGCCAAGTACATGAATGGATGAGTGAAATGTATGCTCCCTGACTGGGTTCATGTGAAGAGATCGTACCTAAGTTGTTTGTGGAAGATTTTTGAAACTGGCCAACTTTATACGCATAGGCTGGCTGGGCGTATAGGTCAGTTCTATATAACTTTCCATAAACAGCGCATAACAGTTACTGGCGCATTCTTTTGATCAGTCATATGAAAAATTGCTTGAGCGTGCATGGCTCATACTGCCCTAGACTCCTTTGTACTAGCACACACTGGCACATAGTACAGGTAGTCCAAATTGCCCCCATTTTTGGATAGTTGTCGCATACGGTTGGTGCCGCAGGAAATCCTGTCGAAGATATATTCCTTCTTTGTATCTTTGAAGCATGTAAAGCCTCGAATGCGCCTGACGTTGGGCGACGTGCTTCTTCTTCTGTACTCCTTGTCGTGAGCACATGATCTGAGGGTCAGCACTATTCCTCAAAGATTTATGCACAGATTAAGAGGAGGATCTAACTCATAGGTTCTTGGCATCATAATATTTCCTCTGCCAGAACGTAAGTGCCGAGCATCCTTCGTTTCAAGAGTGGCCGCCGCATGACTAAAGACCGCCTGCGCAGACACATGACATGCGTCTTCAGCAACAGGCAAAGGGAGTGCATCCTCCGTAGTCTTTGGGTGTGGCATACTGGCCTTGGCGACCCAAGTCTATCACTACCACATTATAAAATAGGAGTATTTTTATTTTTTTATTTATTATAAGTATTGTGTATATTTTATTTAATATATTGCATATTATATTTTATATATTGTGTTCATTAATGCATGAGTTAGTATACTAGATCTAGAAGCCCACTAGATAAACCCTTGACTAAAATATAGGATTATGGAATTTAATTAGCATTTTTGGGATTAAATATTGGGATTATAATTTATATTGTGATTTAATTTAATTGTTGTACCTTATCGTTGCTTCGATAATTGGAGCGATACTCTATCTTTTGTCTTCCAACAAATTTTATACCCTTGGCCTAAACGTGCCCGTCTTCCATTCTGACATTTGTGTAACTCATAAATACCCTCTCTTGTGCTTCATTTTAGTTGCACAATATTCGTCGCAGACGTTTATTTTTAATTCTAATTAAATCCAACTTTGTATCCTTGTCCGTTCCAATCAAAATTAGAGACACAACCTTGACTCATTTTGTGCAATCCAAATTATGACAATATTCTATTCCGAGTCTTCTACGTCCATGATACTTGTGTCCCACCTAATTTTAACCCTATGTACTTCCAATTAATTTTAGAACACCATTTACATTAATTTTAATTAAATTGGTGTAAGGATCCAACTTAACCCAAAACTAGATCCAACACCAAACCAAACCCCCATTCACACCCTCAAGACTCATACTAACACCACACACCCTTTTTAACCACTACATAGCACAAAACATGGTGTTTTCCCTTATTTAATCTAAATTCCCACTTTTATGCAATTTTCTAATTGTTGGGGACTTTTATGCAAAAGTGCATTGAGGTGTCCACATCCCATTGGACCCAACACATGAAGAAAACCCTCCCCTCTTTTTTGACCGGTCACATATGAATTTCTCCATAATTTTTGGAGCGTGCAACACTCAACATCTTCTCCCTCTCCATCTTAGCCATCCTTTCAACCCAACACCATCCTAGCCATTTAAAATTCCTATATGTAGAAGCCAACCCCAATCCTTAGGTGTACTTGGGCGGCCCAAATCCCTAGGGCTACATCACCCTATTTCTCCCTATATATAAACAATTTTTCTTCATTATTTTCATCAACCACAACTCACAAAACCCTAAACTAATTACAAACAACTCATCCCCATTATTTTTATCCCTCCGTCCCTGACTTCACCGCCAGAGCATTCGACCCCGGCAGTGCAGCCGCGGACATCCCCGCTATCGACTTCTTCCCGACCGCCATCACCCGACCTGCTCAGCGCCACCACCGCCGAGCAGTACAGCCGCCGACTGCACACCCTCTCCATCCCGCGGCCGCCACCCGCCTGAGCAACCCCTCACCCCGAAGCCATTAGATCTGGCATCACAACCACCACTCCACGACGATCACCCCGAATCCTCACCGCCTCAACCTCCCTCTACCCGACTTTGTCACCATTAACACCATCACCACCATCGTCGTCTTCATCATAGACTTATCCCCCCTCACGACCACCTACTCCGTTGTCAGCCACCATCACCACCGATTTCCCGGCCACCCTGCTGCCAGACTTCCCACGCCACGCCGTCGACCTCTACCTGATCGCCTGGTCTCCACCGCCGGAGCACCGACTCGCCCCAACTTCCCCTCAGCTCCGGCCATCCACCGAAACATCATCATCACCATCACCATCATCATCATTATCATCATCATCATCACCATCACTGTCGATCTCTATCCCGGCGAGCAGCAACCCGGCAGCAGTCGACCACCCTCGCCGGAGACGACCCGCATCAGTCTCCCTCGTTCACGTGCACGCACAGGTTCGACCTTGCCTTTATTTCATGTTGTGTGTATGTGCATGTGTGAATGCTATTAGGGATTAGCATATTGCTTCATGACAGTTTAGTTGATGTGATTGCAAGACCCGTGTCGGTGAACCTAATAACTAGTATGCGTGTGCGTGTTGTGCGTGCGTGTATGCGTATAATAATTAGTTTGATATATATATATATATATATATATATATATATATATATATATATATATATATATATATATATATATATATATATATTCCATGAAAATTGATTGCTGGTACTAGGTATGACTGTAATATATATATATATATATGTTGCATGGCCATAAGTGTTAGTAGTGGGTATCCCGTATTTGCATATGACTATGTGACCCTGAATATTAGTGAATTAACTGCCTTGTGTACACTAACGTACTGGCTTAGACATGTGTTGGTGTTACACGGGATTTAGATCTTTAGACATATGTTAGTGAGTTGACTGTCTGATTATGCACAGCATTTGAGGACATGACACCCGTGCAGTTAGACGCACACTTGACCCTGTTAGTTGACAAGTATCACCCCTAGCATAGTCTCTGAGTTCAGAATAATTATGTTTGTGTGTATGCTAGTGTAACGACTGATGCTATATTATTATTATACTATGTATATAGGACTGTTGGATTGTTCAGACGAGACTTCGGAAACAGGATATTGGTATTGCCAGCTCAGGACCACAGGCGAGTACACTCTCTGACAGTTTTTATTATGTTGATCATCTCTATGATTCTAGTTGTATAGCGTACATGATTCTGACACTATGGATACACGGGTTAGCATCATCGATACCTGTCACGAGGAGTCGTGATTGGGATCCATCGTGCTAGCTGGGGACGGGAAGATATTAGTAGAATATGTGATCATACCCCACTCTACATGCATCATAGCTCACCCCACATATCACGTCGGGTGCAGCCTGACCATTATATGCCTCATAGCCTGTTATATATGATTATCCTGACTATTGCTCGCATCATAGCTAACCAGATGGTTAGCTTGACCTCACATAAATCATAGCTAATCATATATAACAAGCCTGATCTTGTCCCAAGTCGATCACATGATAGACTGATGTTTCACACACTTAGCTAGATATTCTATTCTGTATTTTCAGTTTAATTTTTTAGCATTCACTGATATTTTTGTTCATTGCTAGTTGTGCTATTGCTGATGATATATTCTCCAGTATTTCATACTCACCAGTATTTCTTATTTCCTGTATTTATCTCCATCTTGTATTTTTTTACACTGTATTATAGTTTTTCTCAATATACATGGAACTGTTGTTAGTGCTTGTACTTAGCTCCAATCCTGACTGGATAATATTTTTCCAGAGAATCTTGAGGACTTATGTCCTACACACTATGGACCAGGTGTAGAAGGAGACTACATACCAGAGATCCTAGAGGAGACCCTTCCTTTAGAGTAGACACTACCTGCAGGTATTTAGACAGTTACTTTATGCATCTTTGAGACTTATTTTGAGACTTATGTTGAAACTTTGTTGAGACTATTTATGCTGGACAGCTAGACTTTAGTTTTATCTCTGTTTTGAGTTATTGTGCTTGACTTATGTCAGTACTTCTTATCTTTATCGTACCATTTATTTCTTATAGTTATTGTGATTGAGTATACATTATGAACTGTTGACCAATGTATTATTCATTGTCCTCCTTATGGAGTTGATATCATTGACAGATTGTGAGTAGTGTTTAGTATTATTGAGACCTAGACAGCGTTCTACAGCCGATGCTGCGGCATAGGCTGGACGTACCCACGGCTCATGTCCAAATTCCGGCTGCGAGTCGTGACAAAGTCCTATGGGCCTTCTTAGGCTTTACTAGCCTTGGTGAGGGGATTGAGCTGTCCTCGGAGTGTATATCTTCGAAAGCCTGCTGGTCGAAGCGCACGACTAACATCCTCTGGGTTGAACCCAGTTTTGTCGTATCTGATTGTGTCACGACTTTCTCGTCGGTGGAGAAGGATGTCCCCAGTAGAGTCGCCAGATTTGTTGCCATTGTAAATATGTGAAAGTTTTGCTAACTTTTGTATTAAGCAAATTATAACAAGAGAGTACACAAGAATCCTAACACTAAAAATTCTAAGTATAAGTTTAGAGATCTGGGGAAGTGTGACGATAGAGTCACTCCATTGATGATCGAACGACGAAAGAGAATTGTAAGGTCTATGGCTCACTAGCAAGAAGGACATCAATTGGGCTCTCTTTTCTCTCAATGTGTCTCCGTGTGGGAAGCAGTTGGACCCTAACATGGCCATTGATGATCGAACGACGAAAGAGAATTGTAAGGTCTATATGCTGAAAAATTGCTGGTTTTAGTCTATGCGCATAGGACTTTAGGTTATTGTATAGTATTCATAACAAAATATGGTTGTAGTTATGCGCATGTTAGGGTCCAAATCCCTAGGGGCATTGGCTGGGATTGGCTATTACTGAGATCCTAGAATGTGCCTATGTAATCTAGGTTGTTTACAGCCGTTGCGTGCATGACTTGGTCAACTTGACACGTGGCATGCGCTGGTCGTTGAGGATTTGTTGTTGGTTATAACTGAAAGATTCTGATGCATGAAGACTCCACTGTATGAAGGCATTATCGCATGAAGGCTACGCCACGTGAAGGTTATGCCACATGAAGGCTACTCCACATGAGGGTTATGCTTGTATAAAGATTCAAGGAAAAGTTGCCGCATGAACACTCTGTCACATGCAGGTTTGTCATTTGTACATGTGGCACTGGATAGCTGTACACTGACAAAGGTATTTATGATGGTGACGTAAGCGCTGACGTCCGTGGTCTACACCGAATACGAGGCACTCAGATTAATAAATATTGTGACTGACAAAAGTGACATCATACGACAAACTTGTATGCGCCTAGGTTCCCTACCGCATGCTCTCCGGGTTGTTGCCTTTATGCAGCAAGCTTGTATATGCCTTGGTTTGGTGTTGTATAAGCTTCATGTCGCATAGATGCCTTGAATTTTGTATATATATGCGTCATGTAGTGCGGGCGAATGGATTTGAATTTTTTTTATGCTTCTACACTCCAGTCTAAGTACGGGACCTATAATGGGTCTATGATATTGCAAATAAGTAATCTAGGGGTCTAGGGTAGTCCCACATATAATTATCTTATTAAAATCCATAAATCCAAATTCAGTAACATAAGTCAGTCAGTTAATCAATTTAGACATGTCGATTACCCTATGGACGATCTGCCCGTACGACTCTCGAAACTCTAATGAAAAAACAACAAGATACATGGGTCCACTATCGAATACGAGTAATAGCAATACAAGTGCAGAATACCGTATCAATGTTGGATACAAAAAACACTAAATACAGGATACGGGAACAAATATATGTATAATACGGCTAGCGAGAACGGGCAGTGACAATTAGGGTTAGGGATTTAGGGTTTGGGTTTTAGGGTTAGAGTTATGGTTTTAGAGGTTGGATTAGGGTTATAGTTTTAGGATTAGCACTTTTGAGTTAGTGTCAGAGTTAGGTTTAGATTAACTAATTTTACGATTTTTTAGTATAAGATAATTAATTACACAAAAATTATTTATTTATCATTAATCCAACAAGATTTTTTGGGTTAATGTTAGGGTTATTGTTAGGATTGTTAGGTTTAGTGTCAGTTTATTAAACTAATAATAATATATTAAAACTAAAAATTATAATAATATTATAATACTAATTAATATTAATTATATAAATATAGAGTAACAACCACCAGATAGAGATCTAGAATTCTTTATTGACTTAGTACTGGGAGCAGAGTCAGTGTCGTAGTAGGTCTACTGGATCAACAATAGCAAGCTAGCAGAGATGAAGAAGCAGGTTGATGAATTTCTAGACAAGGGTTTTATTAGATCGACTTCCTCACCTTGGGGAGCCCCGGTTTTATTTGTACCAAAGAAGTATGGGTCGGTGAGAATGCGCATCGACTACAGGGCCCTGAATAGCCTCACCATCAAGAACAAAATCTGCTACCAAGGATAGACAATCTTTTTTATCAATTGAGCGGCATGAGAGTATTTTCGAAGATCGACTTGAGGTATGGCTATCATCAGCTGAAGGTGAAGAAGGAAGATATACCAAAAACTGTATTTCGGATAATATACGGCCAGTATGAGTTTATGGTGATGCCATTTGGGTTGACTAATGTCCCGGCAGTTTTCATGAACTTGATGAACAAGGTGTTCCATCAATACCTTGATAAATTCATGGTGGTGTTCATAGATGACATTATCGTCTATTCATAGATGCCAGAGGAGCACGAGAAACATCTTATGATTGTGCTCGAGACCCTTAGAAAGGAGAATTTCTATGGGAAGCTCTCGAAAGATGAGTTTTTCCTGGATAAGGAGGGTTCCTTGGGCAAGTGGTAACTAGAGACGGGATATCGGTAGATCTGAAGAAGATTGTTGTTGTAGAGTCTTGGACCATTCCGAGTTCTGTTGCAGAGATCAGAAGTTTCTTAGGATTTGCCGAATATTACATGAAATTTGTGAAAGATTTTTCTTGGATCGCATAGCCGTTGACTAGACTCACTCGAATGGATGTGGAGTTTGTGTGAACAGAGGAATGTCAGGCTGCATTTGATGAGCTAAAGAAGAGGGTGACCACAACACCTGTCATGATAGAGCCATCAGGAACAGGTGAATTTGTTATCTATAGCGACGCTTCAAAAAAAGGATTGGGATGTCACGCCCCGATCTCCCGCAGGATCGGCCGTCCCTGCTAGCGCAAATCACCGTGTCTGCGCTCCCGCAGGACGATCGTGCCCATCAGGACATGATATCGCACGAGCACAAACTGCGCCCGTGCAAGACCATGAATCAGAACAGGCAAAAAAATAACTAAGCCACAGAGTCGTACAGATAGTCTCCAACATAGCGGATACTTGAACGACACGAGTAAACGCCCATTCGATAACTAGTTCTCAAGGTCGATATAGCAGAAGCATAGAATAAACACAAGTATGGATACAAAAACAAATTCTTTATTTATAATCAAAAAATATTACAAACAGCACTAGGACGAGATAACAAGTCGCTCAAGCTCTCTCTCTCTCTCTCTCTCTCTCTAAACAATAAAGGCATGTCAAGCGGCTTATAACTTGGGATGATACATAGACGATATTTTAACATTATGTCTTTTATATGTGCTTCAGCTCCGGATACAGCACTCCAAGGCTCTAGAACGAACTCCACGCCTTAGCGTATAAGGGATTTTCGCATCGAAAGATGTTCTCCTGTACCCTGCAAGCAATCTGGTGGGTTATCAGTACATAAATGCACTGGTAGGGAGGCTTCTCGCCCGCTCGACAAATTCAAACACGTTATATAGGTTCCATGCACCATCTATTAAGTTGTCTTTCTAGTCTTGTCTTAGGATCAGTTTTATGGCATAATGTAAAGCCTAACTTATGTGGCACTATGTGGTGCGATATAACAATAACAAGGCGAGACTTACCAACTTACCATTCGTCCTTCCCTGTCCAAGGTAAACCAAGTTAAACCAAGAACGAGTATATATAATAAAATCCAGGGGCAATTGCATAAGCAAACACGAGTGTCACGAGCGGGATTTTTACTCAGGTGCACGAGTTACATGGACTACTCATATGTGTTATACCCATATGGGTTGTAACAGATTGTGCATGTGTGTTATACAAGATGTCTCAGGTGTTCAAAAATATGTACAAGTGTGCACAGATATTTAATACGCATATTCGTTTAGCTGTTCCAGATTACTAGATGCAATGATTCGCACGCGAATTGCCGCTAAGCGAGGATGAGTTATCTATATGAACAGGAGTCGCTGGCATAGCCATAAAGGACGAGTTATAGTTTTAAACGAGGATGGTATGCAACAAAAGGACGTGAGGTACTACAAGCCATTCCTTCCACCACGTGAGACTATCAACCTTAGAGAGAGAATGGCGCGGCATAAGCGGGAACGCCATCATGCTCGCACATGAAAAGGCTGTTGTGTGAGTTCCATCCGGATTGAATCAGCCCCGGTGTCCATGATACCGTCCGTGGAACGAGATTCGAAAATCTTCCTTGTTCAACAAGTTGTCTGCGACATGCAAGTCTTGGGTCTTCCATATTCACAACATGATATGATAATTCTTTATTCTTGTTCTGAACGAATATTGCTCCACGAGCTGTGATTCTTGCTTTACTTGACATGATTTTCGTTCAGTGTTTAACTTGACTTGATGCATTCCCCTAGTTCAGGAATTTTCTTGGTGACCTAACGGTCCCGGATACATGCAGGTTCATATTGCACATAAAGACTATTTGATAGTATTCTAGCTAACTAGATGCATGCATGATATGGATAGTGTTACAGGATTGCGACATAAATTATGTGACAAGCATTGAAATGAAACAAACGAGTACAAGGAGAATATAAGCAGGCAAGCATTGCATTTGTTTAAAACATAAACATAAAGAAACATACTGTATAGTCTACTTTAGAACATAAACATTTATATTAGGACGGGTCTAAAGGGTAGTACGAGGAGTGAAATCGTACAGGGGCATATCGGGAGGCATAATCTATACGATGAGCAGTGTAAATATGTGAAGCAGTGTACTACGAAGAGTTTATAATGATCTACTCGAAGCATTAGCGGAGTCTACTTGCATGAAGCTAAGGTAGCATGCAAGGGTCCAACTATAAGCCAAGTTTAATTTCCATGTTCTAACACAAGCAATACAAGATGGGATTATTCCCTTAGCTAGGTGCGTTATATTTCTTTATGAGCTTGCAAAGGGTGATTCACCGAATGACTAGCATGTATAGTCCATGTTTTGTGTGTGCAGGCTAAACAAAGACAAGTTTATCGTAGCCACCCACCTTAGCGATGATTTGCCTCAGTCGAGCAATACTCCGAGCATGCCTTTGAAAGTCTAAGTCTGAACTCCTGAAGGGCCAAGTCTGAAATCCTTTGCCTCAAGCGAGTCTTCTCACTGAGCAAAGCAGGTCGGGTTATCGCACTACCGTTGTTTGAATCGGCTCTCCGCTTGAGCGGAACTGGTCGTTATATTATAGACCACTCAGAAAAAGTCTCATCCTCGAGACTTCCTGAACGCAAACCGTTCTATCACAAACTATCGAATATATCTCAAGCATATCAATCTGTGTCGCGTGTATGTTGGGTCTATCTCATTAAATGACTATATCATTCAATCCAAGCTCTGACTCGGTCTCTTAGTGTGCCTTAGCACGAAACATATATCGCTTAACGTGGGTACGGTATAATCCATCTTGAATGACGATCTAAGGCTGAGGCAAACTTATCAAAATGGTTATACTCGTCCATGCGAATCTAACATATTCACTTGCACTAGCATTCGGGATCAGCATATCGTGAGTCTGGATCGTGCACATATTCAAGATGTCCCTCAAACATATGCATGTCAACCAACTTAGCGATAGCAAAATCTTTGCACTCGGGTTTAACATATCATTGAGTCTTGGATCGTGCACAAGTTCAAGGCTTCCCTCAAACATATGCATTCAACCAAGCTTAGCGGTAGTGAAGTCGGACAAGCTACTTGCGAAAATCTCAAGGGTCTCGTTTATGGTTCATCATGATTCCTCAAGCAGGGTCAATAAAAAATCCAAGTCATTTCCAATCCTACTCAAATCAAGCATTGCACTACCGTCAAGCACGATCTATCCAATCTACCGACTAGCGTCCATGTCTTATCGTTCATTATGTTTGTGTCAAACATAGCACACACTTATCGTTCCAAGTCAAATTCTAAGTCTTGTTGTCCCAGTTCTATAGCTTGCTCAAGCAATGCTCTAAACTCGGTTACACAAGTTCTTTCACTCGACACAGGGTCGTCTGCCTAATTACTATGTCAGCTCACAAGGTTATAGGTATAATTCATGTTCACGACTCGTACAAATTCGTCGCATGATGCTCGCCCCAATTCCTAAGGTCAAACCATTGTTCATTTGCATGGGATATTTTACCCAAGCTCGCTCATTCAGATTTTTAAACGTCGAGCATAGATCATCCTACTCACATCTACACTTTTATTGCACATGGTCCGAGTCCATTCAGTCAAATCCACAATATATTCATGTCACATGTCAAGCCTAGTAATTCGCATAGTCTATTTCTACAAACTTGTTTGATATAACCCATATATCCATTCTAAGTCTAGACCACCAAGCCATGATTCAATTCTAAATCTTTGATCTCAATCATAAACTCTAAGTCGTCCAACAAGATTCATGTATCCATTCATGAAATCAGCAAGTATGTCTTACTCCATGTTCTAGACTAAATCATCTACGAAATACTTCTGATTCACTTGTATTCTCAAACTCGTCTTATCATGTCAAACCACAAGTCAAGACGATCCTTCAATTGTCACGCTCCGGTCTCTCACAAGTTCGATCATCCCCGTTGGACGTGAGATCACCACCCCAACGCTCCCGCTGGATAATCGTCATAATCCGGACATAACGCATGTACGAGCATCGAGTTACGCTCGTATAAGACAAGAACGTCGAACGTTATGGTTATCATCGAAACGATTGAGATACCTTATCATTACACTTCGCTCCATCCAAGTTATATTTAATAATCCACCAAGTTATGTTCATCTATGCCGAGATCATAATTTATCTAGCCAATTCGTCCAACTTCAGTGTTACCATTCGATCAATCCGTAGTCTTACTTCTAGCATTCCTCAAACAACTAAGTTCAGATCCTCAAGCCGAAGTCTATCCACCTTCGTTACGTTCTATTTTATCGAGTTCATTTTGAATATCACCGAGCATGTTCCCATGAGTTCGATCATCCCCGCTGGATGTGAAATCACCACGCCAGCGCTCCCGCAGAATAATCCTTCACAACCGGGCCTAATTTTCGAGTGTTATCTTTCAAACTAGATTCAAAACCGTTCATCCAATTCAAGATCAAGTCCGTTATCGCTTACCTCTTTCATCGAACCACAACTTTCCTTTACTTGTATCAATCCGTGCTATCTTCCAATTACCGATACCATATCAAGTCTATTTAATTGAAACTATAATATCCATTCTCAAGCTAACTTCTATCGAGCGATATCCTACTCAAGTTCAATCCATTTTGATTCAATTCAAAATCGCATGCACGATCCACCAAGTTTTCTTGACCAAGATATTGATTCCATTACCTTGAATCACTATTTGATATAAACCTTATCACTTGTTCAACACATTCTCAATCGTTCAAACCAACGATCGTACGAGGTCTACGAATTCGCTCGAACATTTCCAAAATGATCCATACACCACTCAGGAATCGAGTCATCCAATTAAATCCCCAATCGTGTTCGCATCACTTGCTCGCATATTCACCAAGTTTTCTAAGAATTCTTGTGCGATACCTAAGCGTCGCCTCGATAATTCTTAGTATCGTATATACCCCTGTTGATAGTCATCTAAGTACCATATTTGATTTGTATCTGCCGACACGAAATACCATCTTAGCTATTTCTTAAAATCCAAGCATGATCATCTATATTCGCCTTAGCGATAGTCCGATAACTTTTCTATTGATAGTCATTATAAGTCTGACTTATCCTTACCTGAAAGATATCCCAATTTCGTTCGCAAACTTGCTCGCACCAAATGGTCTTGGCGCGCGATACTCAATACAACTTAGCATAACTGTCCCATTCAAGCAATCATACCATTCACATGCATTTTTCAAAAATATTTACACTCATTGTATGGAATATCCCAACGGGTCAACGAGAGAGAGTGTATGCACATAACCCACGAACGAGCTTTCGAAACTGAGAAAATCGATACGAAGTCCAAAGACGTAGAGTCGATGCTCTGATACCAATATGTCAAGCCCCGATCTCCCGCAGGATCGGCCGTCCCTGCTAGGCACGAATCACTGCGCCTGCGCTCCCACGGGACGATCATGCCCATCATGACATGATGTCGCACGAGCACAAGCTGCGCCCGTGCAAGGCCATGAATTTGAACAGGCGAAGAAATAGCTAAGCTACAGAATCGTACAGATAGTCTCCAATGCAGCGGATACTTGAACGACATGAGTAAATGGCCGTTCGATAACTAGTTCTCAAGGTCGATATAGCGGAAGCATAGAATGAACACAAGTATGGATACAAAAATAAGCTCTTTATTTATAATCAAGAAATACTACAAGCGGCGGTAGGCCGAGATTACAAGTCGCTCAAGCACTCTCTCTCTCTCTAAACAATAAAGGCATGTCAAGTGGTTTACAACTTGGGATAATACATAGGCAATGTTCCAATATTATGTCTTGTATATGTGCTTCAGTTCTCTAAGGTCCAGAGCGAACTCTACGCCTTAGCGCGCACGAGGGGTTTCCGTACCGAACGAGGTTCTCCCGTACCCTGCAAGCAATCTGGTGGGTTATCAATACATGAATGCACTGGTGGGGAGTCTTCTCGCCCGTTAGACAAATCCAAATACGTTATATAGGTTCCGTGCAGCATTTATTAAGTTGTCTTTCTAGTCTTGTCTTAGGATCAATTTTATGGCATAATGTAAAGCCTAACTCGTATGGCAGTGCGTCGTAAGATATAAGAGTAACACGGCAAGACTTACCAACTTACCATTCATCCTTTCCTGTCCAAGGTAAACCAAGCACGAGTATATATAACAAAATCCAGGGGCAATTGCATAAACAAACATGAGTGTCACGAGTGGAATTCTGACTCAGGTGCACGAGTTACACGAATTACTCAGATGTGTTATACCCAGATGGGTTGCAACAGATTGCATATGTGTGTTATACAAGATGTCTCAAGTGTTAAAAAATATGTACAAGTACGCATAGATGTCTAATACTCATATCCGTTCAGGTGTTCCAGATTACTAGATGCAATGCAATGACTCACACGCAGATTGCCGCTAAGCGATGATGACTTATCTATATGATCAGGAGTCGCTGGCATAGCAATAAAGGATGAGTTATAGTCTTGAACGAGGATGGTATGCAACAAAAGCACGTGAGGCACTACAAGTCATCCCTTCCGTGACTAATGAAATACTCTAACCATATAGGTATGACGAGAGAATCGAGCCTTCTCGCCCCACCAAACGATATTCGCCTCGATCCATCTAATTTACCATAACCATTCTCCAACTATATCTCAAGGCACCATACTCAAATTATCTCCACTTGCACCATACCGCTTCTCGACATATCGATCTAATTGGTGCAATACCTCGCTCTGAATGCTCTGTGGCACAATGCCCCAATAGTGGCATAATGCCCTCTCCAATACAGTTTTTCGGTTTTGAACAATAACTACACACTTTGCATGAAAAAATATTCTGACTTGATACTCGTGCGTAATACACGCTCTCTCGCTGAAGTGCCTCGATGTTCCAACCACGATTATCCACTCAAAGCCCTAACTGCCCAAACGTAAGTCCAATTCAAGCCACAAATTTTATTCTTCCAAACGGCACACACTCTATTCACGCCATAGTATGGTGTTTCCAATGTTCCAAACTAAGTGTTCAAACCATTACGTGTGTTCCATATTATTAGGCATGAAGGAGTAGAAGAGAAGGGACAGAGCTCACTTACCAAGTCTGGATCCGCTAAGAACTCTACCTTGGCGATACGGCTGGTTCCTTGAATTCATGATCCGATATGAAGCATAATATACTCAATTGGTATTACCATGCGAGAAGGCTCTGCTCTCCAAATCATCCGACCAATCGGACTAAGAAGACGACATTATCGCTCCAATTCTGTTATCCCAGTACTTCTCTGAACAAATACCGGAATCTATTGCACGACGTCCATGCCTCAGCCCGTGCGAGGTGCCACTTTGATTGCACCAAACTCTGTAAACTATCTGCACAAGGAAACCAACTTGAATCAATACTTCTTCTATTCCCAAATCTCAGCGTAATGCACCGAGCGGTTGTAACGCCCCACAACCGCTCGGAGCGTTACGCTGAGTCGTATTGAATAAATCAAATGCTGGTTATATTTGAAATATTGGATTTTTGGGAAGAAGTATTAATCGAGTTGGTTTCAATGTGCAGATGGTTAGCGGGTTCGATGGAAATCAGGTGTTCGTTCAGAACAAGTACTGAATAGCTGGATGGAAGCGATAATGCCATCTTCCTTAATCCGATCGGTCGGATGATTTGGAGAGCACGGCCTGCTCGCACGGTCATACCAGTTGAGTAGATCGCGCTTGCATCGGACCACGGGTTCAAGGGATTGGCCGTATCGGCAGGACAGGATGCCTAACGGGATCAATCATTGTGAGTGGGCTCTTTCCCTTCTCCTCTACTCCTTCATGCCTAATAATATGAAAACACGTAAAAGGCTTGAACACTTGGGCTGAAACATTGAGAATCACTATACTGAGGTGTGCATAGAGTGTACGTCGTTGGCTTGGTAGGATTGTGGCTTGAAATGATTTATGCGTTGGATAGTTGGAGCTAGAGTTGGAATATTGCATTTGAGGCAGTCGGTTGGATAATTGGGATTATACTTGGACGGTTGGAATGATACTTTGAGGCGATGGGAATATCGGGAATTCGGGCGAGTGAGCGTACATCCGTGCACGAGTATCACTTGGTCGCTTTGCCTTGCAAAGCGAGCAGTTGTGGTTCGAAACCGAACAACTGCATCGGCGAGGTATGGTGCCGCTTGATGGGGCATTGTGCCACGAATGGGGCATTGTGCCACTGAAACGGCATTATGCCATGGGAATTGGGTGTTGCACCAATTTGGACTCTGTGTTGAGAAGAGGCATCGTGCCTATGAAACACTTGATATTTTGGTGCCTTGGGCTATATATTGAGGTCGAGATTTGGATTCCATGGTTGGATATATTGGAAGAATGGTTATGGATATTTTGGTTGGATATCGGTTGAACGAGTCTAGGATCGCTTGGTGGGGCGAGAATGTTCGATCCTCTCGTCATACCTACTTGTGTTTGCATGTCACGGATAACTTGTGCACAAGTTTTGGCATTTTCTCGGAACGGTATTGATCCGGGGCACTGGAGCCGTTTCGATCCGGAGGAAAATATTTGATTCGTGCTAGTCACGATGCATTACGGGACCTCCAGCGGGGCTTGCATCCCGGGCTGATAGGGCGCACCGTAATGCTTGAGATATGTCCTGTATGGCTTAGCCAGTGACATTCGTATAGCTTAAGAGTTGGCTTATTTTTCTTTTGTTGGTTTGGCTTTTGTGTAGGCGCGGCCACCTTGCCTCGGCAAGAGTGTGCACTAGAGATTGGGATATAAACTTTGGTTGATGATGGATGTTTAGGCGAGATTGATGGTTTGATATGTTATCGTGCAAGCGATGGCATTGAGTAGACGGATTGCGTGCTAGAATCCTTCGGGTTGAATATATAAATGCTTGTCGTTTGGTTTGAGATTGAATGCTTGCATGCGTAAACTGCTTTACAACTTTCCTTAACATGTCATTCATATGCCATGAAACGAATCTAGGATTCAACTAGAAAGATCACCATATAACTGGTTGCATTCACTATTTTTACTTAGTGTCGGCTTAGACGAGTGGATTACCCCGCTCACCAGTACGGTTGTGTACTGACCCACGTTTGTGGGCAATATTTCAGGTACGCAGGCGTAGTGGCGCTGCTTGGATATACGGGACAAGATGTATGAACTGTAAGTACCTTTGTGGGCTAGAGAAAAGAGCAAGAGTATTTCATCGTCTCCGTGGCATCGCCTTTGTGGCATTGCCTTCGGGGCATTTTATTTGGATCCTATTGTGAGCTTCGCTGCGTAATACTCCGATGTGTGCTTGGTACACAAAATGGATTCCGCTGTAACTTGGTTGTTTCGATGATAACTTTGGTGTTTAACAACATCGCCTTGTACGAGCGCAACTCCAGGCTCGTACGGTATCACGTCTCAATGAGAACGATTGTCCCGCGGGAGAGCTGCAACGTGGTGATTTCACGTTCAGCGGGGACATCGAAGCTTGCGGGAGATTGGGGCGTGACAGATTGGTATCAGAGTGCCCGGTTCATTTCTTCGGACTTGGTCCTTCGCTTCATCACAAACTCTAAATCGCTTCCGCGTGTCGTTTAGCTCTTGACTCTACTCAGTGCCGCATCGGATGTTTCATGCAATAAGTCTATTTATTGCTAGTAATGGTTGCATGTTATTCTTGGTTGCGTTGCCTTGGTTGGTTTTTGTTAGATCGCTTAGCCTCGTTAGGCATTGTTGTATTCGTACAGCAAGTTGGTTGGCGTTGTTGCATTTGTGCAACAAGTGTGGGCTTTCGTTGGGTTGGGTTGGCCTATCGTTCGGGGAGATTCTGATTGCCTCAATGGATCAGTTGGTTGGCATATGAGATTTGGTTATGCGGCATGTTGTGAGTAGAAACATTCGATGAGAATGGATCGTTGCATGAGTTGCTCGTCTAGCAACTGTGTTGGATATAATTTAGAGTTTCGGCTGTGGCGCATCGGTTGGGCATATTTGAGTTAGGCTCGGGAATATCAGGATAAGTTGGAACGAGTTGCTCGTACGACAAATGTGTGAAACCGTTGGATATTGGGTTGGACTATTTGGAAGACAATCATTGCATGATTGCTCGTGTTAAGAAAGTATCAGATGATAGAAATAATTGGATAATTCAAGCATTGCCTGAGTTTTGTGTCAAACTCGAATTGGGAAAGGCATGATCACACATAAGGGATGGTTCGAACAGATTTTGGATTTCTGAAAGGAAACGTAATGTGAGTAGCGACTTGATTCGGAGTGGTATATGGGATACCACATTTTGAGCAAGGCATTGAAAATATTTTGGTTGGACATCTATGGGAATTGCTTGAACGGACTCGTGAAACGAGAATGCAAGTTGGTTGGTGCACATCGGCTGAGTTGGAAAGAATAAAAATAAAGCAAGCAAATATTGAGTTGAGCATATCGAGAACGGACTGATGCAAATGAAAGCATCGTTAGGCTTAAGAGATGGACGAGATCGGAATGAACAATTAGGTTACGCTTGAACGAGCGATGGGTGAATCAAATGATAACGAGCACGGACTACGATTTTGGGCAACACATTTGAGTTGTTGGTTGAGCAATGAAACTCGAACTTGGTTTGGAGGGGCAAAGCGATGGATTCACACAAACTTGAAAGATTTTGGATATTGCTGCTCGAGATGTTGACTCAGGTTTAGCAAAAATAGAATTTTTTGGCAAGATATTGCAACGATGGAAGTCGGATTCTCCGGAAGACGTGGACAGATTGTGGCAACAACGAAAGGCAAAAGAATTATGGCGGACAGACTTTTGAAGATAGCTAAATGTGGGAGCAACGTCGGAGTAAATCACTGTGCTGCTCGAGTAAGTTGGACGTGCATTATGGAACATGGCAATTCGGAAATTTGATGGATTCAGGGCAAAACGACGGATTGATAGAAGACGGTTTCAACGAGCGCGGTTCTCGGATTCGGAAACTTCACTCGGATGGAATGGCTGGAATTTTGATTCGGATTTGCAGATGAGATATAGCATGGTTTATAGTAACTATCCATCGTGATGACTTACAATTATCGAGCATAGCTTCGGGACAGCTGACCCTAGCGACTTGTCCGCTAAATCAGATATGAATATGGTAAACCCATAGAACGACCCTTGAGACGGTGTATTTGGGAATGCGTCGAGGGCAGATGTGAGCAATGAGATTTGGCTTATTGACTGAGAGTTGGATTCGAGAGACCCTTGGGATAGTCTTCAGCTGAAGATGCAGCCGGAAGATCGAAGCGATGGTGGAAGTAGCCTAGTCAACTGATGAGATTCAGAGTCGCAGATTTTTATCGATGGCATCGCCTCTGACTCATCATGCCCTGGAAGGGAATAACATTCATATGAATTGACGACTGTGAAACTAGTTCGTGAAGTTAAAGCAACGGCTCGTTCAGATCAAATCCTTGCGAATACTGGAAGGGACAGATTTGCCTCAGATCTACAAGATGTCTCGGAACTTATTCTGGAAAGCGTGCTCGTTCGGGAGGCAAAGGTGATATTCTATGCTTCGAGGCAGTGGAAGCAGCGCGAAGAACTATTCCATGCGCAACCTAGGAATTGTGGCGAGTGTGTCCACGTTCAAATCGTGGCGACACTATCCCTTTGGCGTGGCGACGAGATCTTCGTGGATCACACGAACCTCGATATAGATGTTCACCCTGTGAGATATTGAGATGGCAGGAAAATATGTTGGACTGAGCTGATCTAAGCAAAGTTAATATTTGAGTAAGTCGCATAGCTAGGGTAGATCAGTTGAGATGATCGTTCGGTGCACGAGATAATATTTGGAGATATTGCTAGTACGAATTCAGAAATAGTTGGATGGATTAAGTTGGAACGCGAACTCATTGAGTCGGTGGAAAATCTGCATAATTGAGAATAGTGCTCAAGCGAACATGTTGGAATGGAAATCGTGATTAGGTTCAATTGGGAGTAAAGCAAATGGACGTCTCGAACATAAAGATACCCTTGTAACTTGTTCAAATTTGCTATCGCAAAGCTCGGCTGAAATGCATGTATTTTAGGGACGCCTTAAATATGTGTACGATCCAAAACTAAGCGATACGAGGAATTCGTATTGAGCTACAAGGAGGATGTGGGAATTCGAGAATTTGTACGAGTGTTCAGCAGAGCGAGATACTGAGTCAGAAATCGTGAATAATGTAAGTTGCATAAAGGCTGATCTATGAAATAGACAAGCGGCATGTGAAAGGAATGAGTACCAGCACGGTTCGTGGATGAACCTGATTCTAAGTGGTATATTATGTAACGCCCCACAACCGCTCGGAGCGTTACGCTGAGTCGGATTGAATAAATCAAATGCTGGTTACATTTGAAATATTAGATTTTTGGGAAGAAGGATTAATCGAGTTGGTTTCAATGTGCAGATGGCTAGCGGGTTCGATGGAAATCAGGTGTTCATTCAGAACAAGTACTGAATAGCTGGATGGAAGCGATAATGCTGTCTTCCTTAATCCGATCGGTCGGATGATTTGGAGAGCACGGCCTGCTCGCACGGTCATACCAGTTGAGTAGATCGTGCTTGCATCGGACCACGGGTTCAAGGGATTGGCCGTATCGGCAGGACAGGATGCCTAACGGGATCAATCATTGTGAGTGGGCTCTTTCCCTTCTCCTCTACTCCTTCATGCCTAATAATATGAAAACACGTAAAAGGCTTGAACACTTGGGCTGAAACATTAAGAATCACTACACTGAGGTGTGCATAGAGTGTACGTCGTTGGCTTGGTAGAATTGTGGCTTGAAATGATTTACGCGTTGGATATTTGGAGCTAGAGTTGGAATATTGCATTTGAGGCAGTCGGTTGGATAATTGAGATTATACTTGGACGGTTGGAATGATACTTTGAGGCGTTAGGAATATCGAGAATTCGGGCGAGTGAGCGTGCATCCGTGCACGAGTATCACTTGGTCGCTTTGTCTTGCAAAGCGAGCAGTTGTGGTTCGAAATCGAACAACTGCATCGGCGAGGTATGGTGCCGCTTGATGGGGCATTGTGCCACGAATGGGGTATTGTGCCACTGAAACGGCATTGTGCCATGGGAATTGCTTTGAGCATGGGTGTTGCACCAATTTGGACTCTGTGTTGAGAAGAGGCATCATGCCTATGAAACACTTGATATTTTGGTGCCTTGGGCTATATATTGAGGTCGAGATTTGGATTCCTTGGTTGGATATGTTGGAAGAATGGTTATGGATATTTTGGTTGGATATCGGTTGAACGAGTCTAGGATCGCTTGGTGGGGCGAGAATGTTTGATCCTCTCGTCATACCTACTTGTGTTTGCATGTCACGGACAACTTGTGCACAAGTTTTGGCATTTTCTCGGAACGGTATTGATCCGGGGCACTGGAGCCGTTTCGATCCGGAGGAAAATATTTGATTCGTGCTATAGTCACGATGCATTGCGGGACCTCCAGCGGGGCTTGCATCCCGGGCTGATAGGGCGCACCGTAATGCTTGAGATATGTCCTGTATGGCTTAGCCAGTGACATTCGTATAGCTTAAGAGTTGGCTTGTTTTTCTTTTGTTGGTTTGGCTTTCGTGTAGGCGCGGCCACCTTGCCTCGGCAAGAGTGTGCACTAGAGATTGGGATATAAACTTTGGTTGATGATGGATGTTTAGGCGAGATTGATGGTTCGATATGTTATCGTGTAAGCGATGGCATTGAGTAGACGGGTTGCGTGCTAGAATCCTTCGGGTTGAATATATAAATGCTTGTCGTTTGGTTTGAGATTGAATGATTGCATGCGTAAACTGCTTTACAGCTTTCCTTAACATGTCATTCATATGCCATAAAACGAATCTAGGATTCAACTAGAAAGATCACCATATAACTGGTTGCATTCACTATTTTTACTTAGTGTCGGCTTAGAAAAGTGGGTTACCCCGCTCACCAGTACGGTTGTGTACTGACCCACGTTTGTGGGCAATATTTCAGGTACGCAGGCGTAGTGGCGCTGCTTGGATATACGGGACAAGATGTATGAACTGTAAGTACCTTTGTGGGCTAGAGAAAAGAGCAAGAGTATTTTATCGTCTCCGTGACATCGCCTTTGTGGCATTGCCTTCAGGGCATTTCATTTGGACCCTATTGTGAGCTTCGCTGCGTAATACTCTGATGTGTGCTTGGTACACAAAATGGCTTCCGCTGTAACTTGGTTGTTTCGATGATAACTTTGGTGTTTAACAACATCGCCTTGTACGAGCGCAACTCCAGGCTCGTTCGGCATCACGTCCCGATGAGAACGATTGTCCCGCGGGAGAGCTGCAACGTGGTGATTTCACGTTCAGCGGGAACATCGGAGCTTGCGGGAGATTGGGGCATGACAGCGGTTGTGGGACATTACATAATATACCACTTAGAATAAGGTTCGTCCTCGACCAAACCAGTTCTCATCACTTTCTCGTATACCGCTTGACCATTTCATAACTCTGCTCCATGTAACTCATATTCCATTGATCCAGACTCATCATTCTCGCTACGCGTTGAAAGCTCGCACAAATTCCATATTCCCACATCCTTCTTGCATCTCAATTCGAATTTAATGTATCGCTTAATTTGGATTATACACATATTTAAGGCGTCCCCGAAATACATGCATTTCAGCAGAGCTTAGCGATAGAGAATTTGGACAAGTTACAAGGGTATCTCCATGTCCGAAATATTCATTGCTTCACTCTCAACTGAACTAATCCTAACATCCATCCACAACACATTCGCACAAGCGCTATTCTTCAAATACGATGATTCTTCACCGACTAGCTCTCCACCTTACCCAATTCCACTCATGTTCCAACTTGATTCCATCTCTAGTGATAGCCCAAACCACGCATGCTTCAAGTCTTTGCGCGTCTAAGCGCAACAAGTATTCTGCAAGGCCTTATCATCCAACTATTTCTGAATTTTAGCTTTCGTCGTCCGAGCTCAACCAACCAAAATCTAGCATAGCTCAACCAACCAAAATCTAGCATGACATCAATTGTACCATATTCCACATGCACTGTCTCTAAATATCATCTCATGCTTCGAACGATCATCACATCTAATGCTACCCCAGCTAAGCGACTTATCAAAATATTGCACTATACTCTAAGATCAACTCGGCCCAATATCCCTTCCTGAAATCTCAATTCCTCTCTGGGTGAACATCTATTTTGGGGTTCATGTGATCCACGAAGAATTTGCGGCCACACAATAAAGATAGTATCACCATGATTTTAATGCGAACACAATCGCCACAATTCTTAGGTCGTGCATGGGATAGTTCTTCTTGCTGCTTCTACTGCCTCGAAGAAATTAGATATCACCTTTGCCCTCTACATGAGCATGCACCCCAGACTAATTTCTGATGCATCTTGTAGATCTGAGACACATGTATCCCTTCCGATAGTGCAAGGATTTAATCTAAACGAGTCACGGCTTTAACTTCTCGAAGCTAGTTACACAGTCGTCAATTCATATGAATGTTATTCCCTTTTGGGACACGACGAGTCAGAGGCAATGTCATCTTCAAAAATCTGCGATTCAGAATTTCATCAGTTGACTTGGGCCATTTTCACCATCATTTTGATCTTCTGGCTGCATCTTCAGCTGAAGGCTATTCCAATGATCTATCAAATACAACACTCAGTCGCCTAGGCTATCTCCAACATACACCACTCACATCCACCCTCGACGTATTTTCAAATGCGTCGTCGTAAAGGTCGTTCTATGGGTCTACAATATTTATTTTGATTGGGCGGTCAAGTCTCTAGGGTCAGCTATCATGAAGCTTCCCTCGATAATTATAAGTCATCACGGTGGACAGTTACTACGAACCATGTTATATCTCCTCTGCAAATATGAGCATAACCCAACCTTTCAATCCTAACGAACTTCTGAATCCGAGCACTTCATGCACTACCCCTGACGCATCTGTTAACCAAACGTCGCCTAACTACCTAGAGTCTTACTATCTATCCAAGCCATTAATCGTCTAATTGTGCTTATTAGAACGTCTCCCATCACTCCGTCGTTCTGTATTGAATCCATCAAAAATCTTGAACCGCCTTGTTCGACTTCTCGTACTGCCACTTGCAAAGATTTCTGAAATCTATTGACTTGCTCCATTTCTTATCTATACGCCATGATTCACACTGCATGTCCAACTTGCTTGAGCGGCACAGTGATTTGTTTCAACGTTGCTATCTCGTTCAACTATCTTCAAAAGTCCATCCGCCACAATCCTTGTTCTCGTTCTACTTCCTTAGCACCGTCTTGATTTCTCTGCATTTTGATTCGTCCACACACTCTCGATGACTTGCACGCCAATTTCAGATGCACTATCAGCACCACTTTAATCGTCTCGTTGCGCCACATTTACCTCGATACTAGCAGTTTTAACTTCCAATATGACTCAATATTAACTCGCCTCACCTCATGCTCGTTCACGTCTTTAAGAGAATCCGTCCACAATCGTTGCACCGTTTCACCAATTTTGCTTCGCTAAACTCTGAGTCAAACTACTCGAATGCTAATATCTGAAATCCTTCAAGTTCGTACGACTCCATCGTATTGCTTCTCCAAAACCAATCGTGTTCCATCTTCTTGATCAACTGCTCCCTTGCGTTGCCAAAATCTGTAGTCCGTACTCGTTACTTTTTGCCACATACAATGCTTGTGCATGCATCCACCAACTACTTGTTTCTTATGCTCAACTCTCTCTTTGCACCAATGAATGCTCCATCGAACTTCCAAATCGCGCAAGCAAACTCTGATATTCAGCTTTCCGTCTGATCGATCTCATCTTGTTTCCAATGCTTGGTTCGCATTATTCTATCGAATTCCAAACACTCGTTCCATTGCTTATTCCGTTATCGACCAACAAAACTTATATTTACACTAGTCCATTTTTGATTTCTCAAATCCAACGCATCGAAGAATACATGAGTCAAACTCCGCTACACCAATTTCTGACACAATCCCGCACTAGTCCATCCGTTGCGAGCAAACCTATCTCTTATTTTGTTCCGAACATTTCCAACGTCCACACCACTCCGTAGCACGTATATACCACTTATAAATAGATTCGCTCTCGCGCCAGATTTACTCTGCGTCGACGAACGTCTATTCTGAACCAACTATTCTGTGATGATCCTGTCGGCCATAACTTAACACTCGCTTGCTCCAAGTTTTTGAAATATAACTCAACCGATTCGCACAAACCAACTTCCATTTTTGTTATCTACATCCATTACGGCAATACTATTGTTGTTTATTCAAAATATTCTAACATTACTTAACTACGTGGTATACTATATACCACTCTGAATCAAATAACTTCTCGTATTACACTTCTCTGCACAAATCCAACATTCGTTCGAGCTATCCATTCTACGTGATCCTGTCATTCCCAACTCAAAGTCTAACATGAAACTCAGCCAATGCATGGCCCATCTAACTCTTATGTCGATCTCGCTCGATGTAACTTGCGTCATATTCCATTCTTACTACTTTCAACTATTTCTCAAATCGTCCGACACTTTCGCTGCACGAGCAACTCGTGCAACGTTCTATTCCAAGTAATCCAAGCCAAAACTCAATTGTTCTCGTCGCATGAGCAACTCATGAAACGCTCTCTCTAGTATTTCAAGCCACTGCTCAAATCAGCTAAACACGTGCGCCGCACGAGCAACTCGTGCAATGCTTTCTCTGATATTTCCAGCCAAAACTCAAACTCTGTCCAACACATTCGCTAGACGAGCAACTCGTGTAACGATCCATTCTCATCCAATGCTTCTACTCACAGCATGCCACATAACCAATCTCATCCAAAAAATCAACTGCTCCACTGATGCAACCAAAATTCTTCGCGAACGATAAAACGCAATGACACCTCTCAACTTGTTGCACGGATGCAAAAACGTCACAACTTGTTGTATGAATGCAACAACGCCAAATGATGCTACACGATTCTATCAAAATCCTACGAAGCCAACACAACGATGAACAACATGCACAATCAACAAATATATAGACTTATTACTTGGAACATCTAATGTGGCACCGAGTAGAGAACGATACGCGAAAGATATTTAGAGTTTGTGATGAAGCAAGGGGAAAACCCAAAAAAATTAACCGGGCGCTCTGATACCAAATTGTCATGCCCCAATATCCCACAAGTTTGATCGTCCCTGCTGAACGTGAATCACCACGTTGCAGCGCTCGTGCAGGATAATCGTTCTCATCGGAAAATGATGTCGTACGAGCCTGGAGTTGCTCTCGCACAAGACGATGACGTCAAACATCATGAATATCATCAAAGTGACCAAGTTGCAGCAAATGTCAAGTATTGTGTACCAAGCACACATCAGAGTATACACAGAGAAGATCTCGAAGGGTCCAATGAAGATGCCACAAAGGGGAATGCCACAAGGCTAACAACACTCTTGCTCTTTCTCTTGCACACAAAGGTACTTACCGTTCCATACATCATGTCCCGCATATCCAAGTTGAGCCACTACACCTACGTACCTGAAAATAATGTCCACAAATGTGGATCAATACACAGCCATACTGATGAGCGGGATAACCCACTCGTCTAAACCGACACTAAGTAAATAGTGAAATGTAAGCAGTTATATGGTGATCTTTCTACTTGAATCCTATATTCGTTTTATGGCAAAGGCATGACATGTTAAGGAAAGCAATAAAGCAGTTTAAGAATGCAATCATTCAACTCAAGAAAATATACTAGCAGTTATATCCAACTCAAATAAGACTAAGCATACAATTTGTTCTACTCAAACCCGAAACAAAGCGTGAACCTATCGAACCACATCGTACTCCAAGTTTTAAAATCCATCCTCAATATGCACTCTTACCCGAGATAAGGTGGCCGTCCGCCGTCTACTTAAACGCAACAATCAAACCAACTCTTATCTATATGAAGGTCACTAGCCAAGCTATAAAGGACTATCCAACTACATTTTGACCCGATCCAGCACTGAGTAGATAGCCCACCTGGTGGTCTCGAACTGCAAGTACCGTGCTCAAAGCACATTATCATTTGTTTCCTCTATGGTCGAATGGTCCCGATGCCCCGGAGCCTATCCCGTTCGAGAAACCCAAATCTTGTGTGCAACAGGTTGTCTAAGACCAATGCAATACTCCAACCATGTAGGTATGATGAGAGAATCGAGCATTCTCGTCCCACAAAACGATACTCGCCTCGATCCTTCTAATTCACCATAACCTTTCTCCAACTATAGCTGAAGGCACCATCCTCAAATTATCTCCACTTGCACCATGCCGCTTTACGACACAGCGATCCGTGCGACACCTCGCTCCGAATGCTCCGTGGCACAATACCCTAACAGTGGCACAATGCCATCTCCGATGCAGTTGCCCGATTTTGAACCATAACTGTACGCTATGCTTGAAAAAGCGTTCCGACTTGATACTCGTGCGCAACACACGCTCGCTTCCTGAAGTTCCTCGATGTTCCAACCAAGATGATCCACTCAAAGCCCCAACTGCCCAAACGTAAGTCCAAGTCAAGCCACAAATTCTATTCTTCCAAATAACGCACACTATATGCACGCCACAGTGCGGTATTTCCAATGTTCCAAATCAATTGTTCAAACAATTACGTATGTTCCATATTATTAGGCATGAAACAGTAGAGGAGAAGAGACATAGCCCACTCACCATGTCTGAATTCACTAAGCATTCTGCCTTGCCGATACGGCCGATTTCTTAAATTTGTGGTCCGATGCGAAGCACGATCTATTTAATTGGTATGCCCATGCGAGGAAGTCGTTCTCTCCAAATCATCCGACCGATCGGACTAAAGAAAACGACATTATCACTCCAATCCTGCTATCCCAGTACTGCTCTAAACGAACACCTAATTCCATAGCACGGCGTACATGCCTCAGCCCGTGCGAGGTGCCACTTTGATCATACCAAACTCTGTACACCATCTGCATAAGGAAACCAACTTGAATCAATACATCTTATATTCCCAAATCTCAGCGTAATGTACCGAGCGGTTGCGGGGCATTACACTGGGAACAAATCGTGTGGGACGAATCTTGCTTTGAGCAACGGTGATATTCATCACCCCACCCCAGCAAGCAGAGATCCATCTTCTCCTTACTATTCTCTCTTTGTAATATGTTTTGTCCGTGTGCAACTGCGTTTACAAGGAAGAACATTTGTATTCTAATCATTGTAATATTGACAGCAAGTTGTAATCAGAATCATATTATATATATATATATATATATATATATATATATATATATATATATATATATATATATATATATATATACCGTCGAAATCGAGTTCTTCAGAAGACAAACTTGTTTGCTAGAACTTCTGAATCTCGATCATAACTTCAGGATCAAACAGAGAGTAGACTGTGAAGTTTGCTTGAACCTTTGTTCCTGGCCCGTTCTTCCATCTTTGATTAAGCCTCGAGACTAACACTCATAATATAGAATATGATGTACTGGTGATATTGGATAAGAAAAGGCATATACATATGTACGATGGGATGTGACATAATTTAAGTTATATATATATATATATATATATATATATATATATATATATATATATATATATATATATATATATATATATATATATATATAACAACCAAAACCATATATTAAAATAAAAAATATGGTTACAAACGAGGGAATTGAAAAGGACATGCCCTCCACAGCTCCTACCAAAATGAGAGATGGGCCACAATGCCAAAAACCATTGGAATGACCCCTAAAAATAACAGTCCAAACCCAAAACAGATTCCTACTCCACAATTAAACCAAAACAAACAAAAATGTATTCTAATCATTGTAATATTGACAGCAAGTTGTAATCAGAATCATATTATATATATATATATATATATATATATATATATATATATACCGTCGAAATCGAGTTCTTCAGAAGACAAACTTGTTTGCTAGAACTTCTGAATCTCGATCATAACTTCAGGATCAAACAGAGAGTAGACTGTGAAGTTTGCTTGAACCTTTGTTCCTGGCCCGTTCTTCCATCTTTGATTAAGCCTCGAGACTAACACTCATAATATAGAATATGATGTACTGGTGATATTGGATAAGAAAAGGCATATACATATATACGATGGGATGTGACATAATTTAAGTTATATATATATATATATATATATATATATATATATATAAAACAACCAAAACCATATATTAAAATAAAAAATATGGTTACAAACGAGGGAATTGAAAAGGACATGCCCTCCACAGCTCCTACCAAAATGAGAGATGGGCCACAATGCCAAAAACCATTGGAATGACCCCTAAAAATAACAGTCCAAACCCAAAACAGATTCCTACTCCACAATTAAACCAAAACAAATAAAAATGTATTCTAATCATTGTAATATTGACAGCAAGTTGTAATCAGAATCATATTATATATATATATATATATATATATATATATATATATATATATATATATATATATATATATATATATATATACCGTCGAAATCGAGTTCTTCAGAAGACAAACTTGTTTGCTAGAACTTCTGAATCTCGATCATAACTTCAGGATCAAACAGAGAGTAGACTGTGAAGTTTGCTTGAACCTTTGTTTTATATATATATATATATATATATATATATATATATATATATATATATATATATATATATATAAAACAACCAAAACCATATATTAAAATAAAAAATATGGTTACAAACGAGGGAATTAAAAAGGACATGCCCTCCACAGCTCCTACCAAAATGAGAGATGGGCCACAATGCCAAAAACCATTGGAATGACCCCTAAAAATAACAGTCCAAACCCAAAACAGATTCCTACTCCACAATTAAACCAAAACAAACAAAAATGTATTCTAATCATTGTAATATTGACAGCAAGTTGTAATCAGAATCATATTATATATATATATATATATATGTATATATATATATATATATATATATATGTATATATATATATATATATATATATATGTATATATATATATATATATATATATATATATATATATATATATATATATATATATATATATATATATATACCGTCGAAATCGAGTTCTTCAGAAGACAAACTTGTTTGCTAGAACTTCTGAATCTCGATCATAACTTCAGGATCAAACAGAGAGTAGACTGTGAAGTTTGCTTGAACCTTTGTTCCTGGCCCGTTCTTCCATCTTTGATTAAGCCTCGAGACTAACACTCATAATATAGAATATGATGTACTGGTGATATTGGATAAGAAAAGGAATATACATATATACGATGGGATGTGACATAATTTAAGTTTTATATATATATATATATATATATATATATATATATATATATATATATATATATATATATAAAACAACCAAAACCATATATTAAAATAAAAAATATGGTTACAAACGAGGGAATTGAAAAGGACATGCCCTCCACAGCTCCTACCAAAATGAGAGATGGGCCACAATGCCAAAAACCATTGGAATGACCCCTAAAAATAACAGTCCAAACCCAAAACAGATTCCTACTCCACAATTAAACCAAAACAAACAAAAATGTATTCTAATCATTGTAATATTGACAGCAAGTTGTAATCAGAATCATATTATATATATATATATATATATATATATATATATATATATATATATATATATATATATATATATATATATAAAGTTTGCTAGAACTTCTGAATCTCGATCATAACTTCAGGATCAAACAGAGAGTAGACTGTGAAGTTTGCTTGAACCTTTGTTATATATATATATATATATATATATATATATATATATATATATAAAACAACCAAAACCATATATTAAAATAAAAAAATATGGTTACAAACGAGGGAATTGAAAAGGACATGCCCTCCACAGCTCCTACCAAATTGAGAGATGGGCCACAATGCCAAAAACCATTGGAATGACCCCTAAAAATAACAGTCCAAACCCAAAACAGATTCCTACTCCACAATTAAACCAAAACAAACAAAAATGTATTCTAATCATTGTAATATTGACAGCAAGTTGTAATCAGAATCATATTATATATATATATATATATATATATATATATATATATATATATATATGTATATATATATATATATATGTATATATATATGTATATATATACCGTCGAAATCGAGTTCTTCAGAAGACAAACTTGTTTGCTAGAACTTCTGAATCTCGATCATAACTTCAGGATCAAACAGAGAGTAGACTGTGAAGTTTGCTTGAACCTTTGTTCCTGGCCCGTTCTTCCATCTTTGATTAAGCCTCGAGACTAACACTCATAATATAGAATATGATGTACTGGTGATATTGGATAAGAAAAGGCATATACATATATACGATGGGATGTGACATAATTTAAGTTTTATATATATATATATATATATATATATATATATATATATATATATATATATATATATATATAAAACAACCAAAACCATATATTAAAATAAAAAATATGGTTACAAACGAGGGAATTGAAAAGGACATGCCCTCCACAGCTCCTACCAAAATGAGAGATGGGCCACAATGCCAAAAACCATTGGAATGACCCCTAAAAATAACAATCCAAACCCAAAACAGATTCCTACTCCACAATTAAACCAAAACAAACAAAAATGTATACGAAGGCACCCAGGCCAAATGAATCCCGCCATCAGCTCGCCAGCAAGCAGAGACGCCCGCTTTAACCAATCCCCATCTGAACCCTCCTACCAGACCTCTTCTCCATTTGTCGATCGACTTCTCTAATCATCTGGTCGTCATTGAAGTAATTTGTTTGTACCTGACCTTGTTTCCATTCTTGCAAAGAACCCACACAATCGTCGCGAACCCCACATGGTGTTCTTCCGACCATAACCCAACGGACATCCCAGGTAATAGAAAGGTGGATACTTAACCCCAAATCTGGTGGAGGCCGGTAGCTCCATCTTCCGCTCCTGCAAAAATGATTCATGAACATAAAAGCAGCTCATGTCCTTGTTAATCTTCTTTCCAGTGCACATATCGTACTACCAAAGAACAACCTCAAACCTCTTCATTGTTGTCTTATGGACAGAGGCAAAGACGAGGATGTCGTCTGCATAAGAGAGATGGCCCTGACGCACCCCTCTTTGCGATTTGAAGAATGATGACAAACAACCATTGATAATAGAAGAGAGACACATGTTCTCAACAGAGCGCCAGATGATGTCGATCGACTGCTCGGAGAACCCAAAACGTCTGAGAACCCAAATAAAAATCTGCCAGTCGAGTCTATCGTAGGCCTTCTCCATGTGAAGTTTCAGAGCAATATTGCCACCATGGTTGGGCCCAGTCATGTTTAAGATGAATTCCTGCGCAAACACAATATTGTCAACTATTTCTCGACCTCTCACAAACCCACTTTATTCTTTTGAGATCAATTTTGGAATCATACTCGTCATCCTGTTAGCAATGATTTTAGAAATCATTTTCTGGACAAAATTGCATAGACTTATAGGTCGATAATCTGAAAATGATACGGGATTGGGAACTTTCGGGATAAGAGTGGGGAGTGTGCTTGCAATAGCTTTCGAATATTGAAAACCCTGAAAGAATGCTACCACGGCTTCCACTAAATCTTGCTTGATGATGTGCCAACATTTGTGAAAAAAATTCTCTAGGAAAGCCATCGTTACCTACCACACTATCTTTATCCAGGAAAAGTATTGTCTTCCAAATCTCTACTTCCGATGTGGGGAGCAACAACATATTGTTCTCTTCCTCAGAGACAACGTGAGGTATAGCCTCCAAGAGTCTGTTATTTCTCACCACTTCTTCCTTGGTGTACATAGCTTCGTAGAATTTCTTGGCTTCCTTCTGAATGTCTTCATGAGCCACCAAAGTATTCCCCTCTCTATTCTCGATCTTGTATATGAATAACTTCCTCTCTTGTTTCGAACACAAGCATGGAAAAAATTTAGAGTTTTGATTGCCATCCATATCCTATCGTAGTCTGGCTTTCTGTCACCAGAAAACCATTTCAATAGCAAGCTTGTTTTTCAAATCTGCGCGACCAGCCTGGAGAGAGGTTATGTTTTTTGGAGTCTTGTGGGTGTCAAAATTCCTTTCAGCACTAGTGACCGTATCCTCCACCTTCTGGGCCGCCTAAAAGAAGTCGCCAAAAGTTTTCTTACTCCAAGCCGAAAGGGCCTTGCGGGTCGCCTTGAGTTTCTCTGCCAATCGCACCAACGGATTCAGAGACTGCCCCTCCGTCCAGGCAATCTCTACGGTGGGTAAGAATCCTTCATGTTCAACCCATAAATATAGGAACTTGAAAGTCTTTTGAAATATAGGTTTAACAGCTTCCATCTCAATAAGTAAAGTAGAATGGTCAGATTCTAACAGATTAAGATGAGTGACGGAAGAGCAATGAATCATGTCAATTCATTGCTGATTAGTCATGATTCTATCCAAACGAGAGAGTTGATTCTGAGTCCTCTCTTGCTTGTTCAACCAAGTGAATTTGTTCCCCGAGAAAGTAGTGTGGATCAAGTGCACTTCAAAAATAAATAAATTAAACTCAAAAATGGAGCCCGCACTCGGAGTGTCCCCCCCCCCCCCCCGATCTCTCGTCCGGGTGTGTGATCATGTTGGAATCCCCTCTGACCATCCAAGGATATACTTGAAAGTTGATTTTAACTTGAAGGAGGAAGTCCTAGATATCACGATGATGTTTCATAGTAGGACCACCATGCACAACCGACAAAATAAACTTCTTAGGCATAAGAGGGTGATCCACCTCGACCGACAAAGCCTGCTCTTCATCAGCAATTTTCTAAAAAGAAACGTCTTTACCGAAGAATATCCAGGTATCTTTGTAGCTGAACAAGGCCTTTGCAAAACCCATCTTAACTCTTTAGTTCTCTATCTTCTCATTCAAATCTTTTGGTTCTATAATGGCTAGGATCGACACGTTGTCCATCCTAATCAGAACCTTCAACCTATTTATAGACTGTTTACCTATTATGCCCCTAATGTTCCATATCATAAATCTTAACATAATGATTTGTTGGGAAAGGTGGATGTCGCTGCCGATCTCTATGAGGATGAAGAGATGTTAATGTTCTTTTGTTGAGTTCCCTAAGGAGCCTTGTTATGATGGTCTCTCGTGGAGATTCTTGCTGATGAGGTAGATTATCTCTACAATGTGTGGGTCTGGAGGTTCTTCGCTGACCTTGTCTTCATAATGCCCTTCCAGAGAATCCCACGTATTTGGGTCATCATTGTCTTCTGTAGCTATATCAATTGTAGATTATCATAGAGCTTTAGTACAACATAAGGCATCTTGATCGTCTATCATTGCTATCATTAATTCCTCCCTGGCAATGAATGGCACCAAACATCCTTCCTAACAATTTGTGGTATTACTTTCCTCGCAGCAAGCATTAAAAATCGCCTGATCTTTGTTGGGGCGATGGTCCTCACCATCGTTCTCATTGACACGATCAACCGAACGAACAATCATACCCTTAATTCCCATTCCACCCGCCTCTACAGAATTGTTGTTTTGGTCAGAGTTGGATCCATCCTAGGATAGCTCTCGAACTGCTTCTCAACCACAGTTGTAAGCGTAGTGGACTTGTTAACGACCTCCAAGGATGAGGCCACATCTTTTTTCTTGCTTCCATCCTTCTGTATTGTAACCACCTCCTTCCCTTCCCTATTTTGTTTAACCCTTCATTTTTTACAATCAGGTAGCGAATGTCCTTGGTGAAAATAGCTAGTACAATACTCTGGTTTACTCTCATATTCGACTGCTTGTCAGTAACTACAACCTTGTGGAAGGACAATTCTAACACGATTCTCTCCTGCTTTCCGAATGTCCATTTCAACTAAAACTCTGGCACAGCTAGGACGAGTATGAGCTTCCGTGGCCTTGTCGATCATCAAGGGAGAACCGATTCAACGAGCCAAATAAAAACATAGTCTTTGTCTGAGAGGTGAGGAGGGACGTCCGAAGGCCCAATCCATACCGCGGGGAGGGGGGGTTCCCTAGCCGGCGAAAACTCGGGGGGTCCAACGAAACAACCTCATCAGAGCACCAATTACGTACCAGACATCCTTCAGGCGCAAACGTAGGTAGTCGACCTCCAACGAAGGTCTAATATGGAGATGTTTCGAATCCAGCACCTCAACCGACACCAGTCCCGAGAATGAGGGAGACCGGCCCCATCTCTCTGCGGACAAAGTCGACCGATGGCCGAGCATGGAAAAACTTCCCAATCATAGAGAAGCAATACGGGATGACCAGCTACACAACCTCCTCCACCAAGAAAGCAATAGCAGGGGATCCCTAAAAAGAGAAAATGGGGCGAGACCCAGGGCAGGAACAAAGGGGGGAGGGGAGGGTAGTGGCGGCCGAAGAAGGCGCATCGGCCACCACCTCCGCAAAGGAGGCACGCATAAGGGGGGAGACCACAAGGGAGGGAGTGGGGAAAGGACCACTAAGACAAGGGAAAAGAGAAGAGGGAGCCAAACCTAGGCAGGGGAGAGAGAAGGCAAAGGCCCACGCGCCCAGGCGCATTGAGCAAGCGACACCGAAAGGAATTAGGGGAAGAAATCCCTAGTCGCAGCTCCGCTATATATATATATATATATATATATATATATATATATATATATATATATATATATATATATATATATATATATAACAAGTCATAATTAAAATATATTCAAATTATATTTAAAATATTTTAATATAATTAAAAAATTTATCTAATTTTTCAACAATATTATATTTGTTAACATGCCACATAAACATTACTAGTGAATTTATAATTTGTCTACTGATTTGAATAACCAAGTACATCTCTACATATTTCATATCTTTCTTTTGTTTTTTATTATTATTTACGGATATATACTTATACTCTAATTTACTTAGGATTTCAATATGGAACTATCTTTACTACTCCAAAAGCAATAGCTCCAACATATATATATATATATATATATATATATATATATATATATATATATATATATATATATATATATTGTGGTTAGAGCAAATGACGTCTAGTCTAGTGGTTAAGACCGATGCATATTATCTAGGAGGTTATGGGTTCGAGACTCGTGTGCGTCATTTAATTTTTCTTTCGGAGAATTAAGTGGTGAGTTGATGATGGGTGCAGCGCATATATGGTTCAAGTGCGGTGATGACCTACGGACCGAGATGTGTGGGACCTTCAGGTCAAATTTGTAGGCCTTCGGATTAGGAGTTTGTAACACAATTCTCTCTTCCAAAAATAGATAGTGAATACGAACAGTTATATGGTGATCTTTCTACTTGAATCCTATATTAATTTTATGGTAGAGATATGACATGTTAAAAAAAACTGTAAAGCAGGTTAAGCATGTAAGCATTCAACTCAAGCAAATATACTAGCAGATATATCCAACTCAAAGGAAACTACCATGCCACAATCCAAGCCTTGCTAATCCAATCATCATTATGCACACTCTTGCTCAAGATAAGGTGGCCGCCCGCCGCCGCCTACACGAATGCACGACCCAAACTAAACCAACTCTATCTATATGAAGTCACTGGCCAAGCCATAAAGGACTAATCAACTGCAGTTCTACCCGATCCAGCACAGAGTAGCTAGTCTGCCTGGTCATCTCGAACCACCGGCACCGCGCCCAAGGTACGTTACCATTTTGTTTCCTCCATGGCCGAACGGTCCTGGTGCCCCGGAGCCTATTCCGTTCTAGAAAACCAAACCATGTGTGCAACAGGTTGTCCGTGACCAATACAAACTTGAAGTAGGTACGACGGAAGAATCGAGCCTTCTCGCCTCACCAAACGATACTCGTCCCGATCCATCCAATTATCCATAACCATTCTCCAACTATATTCCAAGGCACCAT
The DNA here is from genome assembly GCA_036927795.1 of Iris macrosiphon. NCBI lineage: Eukaryota > Viridiplantae > Streptophyta > Magnoliopsida > Asparagales > Iridaceae > Iris > Iris macrosiphon. Next base: position 114,096,852 of record JAYESA010000008.1, on the reverse strand, counting down.
CTCATGTTATCCCCATAAGCACTATGCCGCTTCGACACAATGCTTTCAGGTCAAATTTGTAGGCCTTCGGATTAGAAGTCCGTAACACAATTATCTCTTCCAAATATATATATATATATATATATATATATATATATATATATATATATATATATTGTGGTTGGATTCCATAAAAGATACAAGCATTCAAACCATTTTGAGAAGATTAGGAGTCTCTTTATATATATATATATATTAGGAGTTCAATGCAAGCAAAGCTACCAGATGACTAACGAAGATAAGATACAACCTAGTATCCTAATATCCATACTAGTAGTAATAGTAGTATCCTAATATCCATACTAGTAGTAATAGTAGTATCCTGATTTCCTAAATAGGAAGTCCTTAATGAAGTAGGAAGTCTAATTAGTATCCAGATATATTCGTCCAAACATATCTATATATACCCACCACCACCACCATCTATTATAGAAGCCTACAGCTTGCTTAATTAATTCCTCTCGTCCCTAGCTAGCTCTCCGGCCACACGTGATCTGATCCTTCATCAAATTAATTAATTAATTAATCAATCTAGCTGTTTTCTTCTTCTTCCACAGCTCTTAATTCATAACTTGATCTCTAGCTAATGGCCTCGAAGGAGGGTTTTTGTACTCGTCTCCTCTTTGGGATCCTGTTGAGGATCGCTCGGACTGAGCTGTTTCAGCCTTTGATCAACTCATGGATGGTTGTCCTCGAAGGAGGGCCAGCACTATCGGCTGAGATGTTCGCCGGGGCTCCCCCGGCCGCATCGAAGAGATCGATAGAGGCGATGAAGTTGGTGCAGGAATTAGCTGTCGAAGAAGAAAGGACCGAGGGAGGACTAGGAGATTGTCCGGTGTGCCTCGAGGAGCTGATCATCTATAAGGAGGAGGAGGAGGAGGAGGAGGTGAAGGTGAAGGAGATGCCGTGCCGGCATAGGTTCCACGGGAGCTGTATCGACAGGTGGCTGGGGATGCACGCATCTTGTCCCGTTTGTCAGTATCGGATGCCGGAGGAACACTACTACGCGCATCTTATAGATTAGTTGAACAATTAATATTTTTGAAATTTATTTATTTCTCCATCTAGCTATTTATGTAAATTATGTTGCGTATTGCAATTATCATTTGTTAGTTTGAAACCTGCAAATTTAAGTAGATATATGTTTTAATTTAGCTTTTGATTTTTTTTCTGACAACATTTCCAAATTCTTTAAGGACGGATGACCTGGATTCTTTGGCTATTTACTGTTTAGATTCTCTAGTAATTTCTGACTGCATATTATTTTAGGGTTTAGTTTTATTTCAATTATTATCGTCAATATATACAAAGAAAGATGAATTTGTACATAGAGTTTCAGCTCATTTTGAAGATATATGAAATATAAGTTGGTTCTCTCTCTCTCTCTCTCTCTCTCTCTCTCTCTTTGTAAACAGATTTTTGGGTTTTATTTTTATTTTTAATTTGCAATCATCTTGTGTTTTAAAGTGTTACATGGTCTCGTTGAGGTCCAGAATTGAAAGAAATGTCAAATTTTGACGACTCTTCCAATAGGTAGGATAGTCAAACAAATTGACAGTCTTTCCAATAGATAAAAAAATCAAAAACTTTGACAGTCCATCATCGTCTCCGTCGCGACTGTAGACGAATTTTTCAAAGTTCAAAATCATAAAATAGGTTCGAAACTTCGAAAATCCGTCCAAAATGAATCATAAACAAAATTTTAGTTACTAGAAGATAAAATCTAGACATGAAAATGAAACCCTAACATATTTGAAATTTGGAAGAGAAAAGAAGAAAAAGATGATAAAGGAATTTTTTTTTTTTTTTTTTTTTCTACTTTTATACTATGTAGTGGACAGCCTCTAACAATTTTTTCAGTGGCAAATTTATAAATAAAAACAAAAAATTTGGACAGCCCTTAGTAAATTTTGTACGACCTTTATAAAAATTCTTTATTAAGTCAGGACAAAAACAAAATGGATGTAGGACTTTGGATGTGTTATAATATCCTGTTGGGGGCCAAAGAAGCGACAATGTAAGTGAAAAAAAAAATTACAAGTAAATTAGAAAAACATGCAAGGGTTTGGAGACAATAATTTTGTTTTTGAAAAAAATGGTAACAGGGGACTCTACAAGAGAAAGGGACAAGTAAAATAAAACAAAAAATGAGATAGATATTAGTGGGACAAAAGATATTACCATTAACTAGTAGGAGTCCATTTTTTCAGCTACCAAAACTTAGATGATGTTCACCATTACACTTGAGGATTGTTCACCAAAACCACTTTTGTTTTAAATTTAATTTCTCACCTGGTAATAATGAAAAAAAAGTGACTTTAGGTTGACACATGACAACCCTTGATTGGAATATTGAACAACATCTAAGTTTTGATGGATGAACAAAAATAGACTCAACTGGAACAAAGTATTCAAGCAAAACAAAATCAATCTTGGAAAAGAAAAGAGGTTGCACATCTACAGGATATTTTATGTTCACGGACACTTCATCCTCGTTACTTGGAGTAGCGGATATGGTAGGGCAGGAATCGATTGAGTATCGACAAAAGGTCCTACCTCCTCAGGGTCATATACCAGTTAATATAGAGGTAAAGTCGTTACTTCAGATGCTTGGCTACAAGACATATAGCGTATCCTAACATCAACCAAGATTCCAAATGGAGAGCATGTGGATTTTGTGAAGTTGTAGTTGCAGGACCTTACTACAGATGGGTAGGCTTTGTTTGAGGGTCTTGCAGGTCCTATCTCTTGGTTTAATTTTAAGACCAGGTTCAGATCAAGTACCTTAGTGCAATAAATTGATTTAAGTTGCAGTAGAGGTTCATAAACATCAAGCAGTCAGGGAGGTCAGTAGACAAGTATGCATCAAAGTATTTTAGGCTGAATAGGTTCGCTTTGGCGATGGTATCCATAGAGCCAGAGCAATCTATGAGGTTCCATCAGAGACTTCACATGGAGATCATGCAGTTTGTTGAGGGACATGATTATCAGACATTTGATGCACTTCTGACAGCGATTAGGAGACATGAGATCACCATTTGGAGGCTAGACGTAAGAACTGGAGGTCAAAAGAGTCCCATGCATAAATTGAAGGAGCTATTCCCCGAATGTCAGTACCATCACTCGAGATTATGATTCATGATTATGGAGTACTGCCCATCCATTAGTATCAGCAGTTACAACATCAGTACGTCAACAGCAGCCTAGGCTTTGACCATATAGTGTCAAGGAGAACCAATGGGATGTACCTTCTGCGGGAAGGAAGGGCACACTCAGGCGGTATGTAGTTGGCCAATATGTATTGCTTGCGATGTGAAAGTCCAAATCACATGGTGTCTACCTGTCCTTTACTCTAGAGTGCATGTGGGCCAATGCCATAGTTTCCATCTTTACCCGCACTGATAGCAGCACCGTTTAAAGGACCAGTGATGGAAATTCAACCTTTGGCACAACATCCACTGCCTACTTAGTTTCAAATGTATCAGCAGAGGCCACAACAGTATGACCAACAGTAGAGTGGAGCTCAGCAGGGTCATGGACAGGTATTTACTTTATCTTTGGAGAATGTATTGGCATTGGGTGACGTGGTAGTAGGTACCATTTTTGTTTCCTCGTCACTTGTAGTAGCTTTATTTGATTCGGAAACTTTTAATTCATTTGTATCTACATAATTTGTGGCAAGTATTGGATTGGAGTTTGAGGCATTACCGGAGGGCTGAATATACTTACCGATAATTTGCTCGTAGGAGTTAGTAGTGTGTGTTTACCGTATCCAATCATAGTGTGTGGGTATATACTACATGCTAAAGTGATTAAGTTTTCTATGTGTAACTTTGAAGTTATCCTAGGAATGGACTGGTTGAGAAACAATCATGCGACGATCAACTGCCACGAAGGATGAGTCACTTTTAGCATTCCATTTCTGGATCTGGATGATTAGACTTATCTTATGATGAGATATAGATTTGGATGCTTATTATTTTTGGATCTGGATTGTTCTCTTATGATGAGATATAGGTTTGGATGCTTATTTAGACCATTTCCTTATTTCATTATCTACATGTATTAGTTTTATATGTGATTGAGTTAGATAGTGTTATGTTATATTACATTATTATATTTTGTGCTTGGTGGATACGATAAGTATATTGAGGCATAGACAATGTATACCACTGATACTTCAGCGTAGGCTGAAAATATTCACGTAATCGTACCCGATTATTCAGGAGACAAGAAAAACAAGTGAACATGGTGAAACGAAATAGCAATATCATGAATATGAAATAGCAATATCATGAATATAAGCGAGCATGACTTACTATTGGCCAAAACAAATCCGTTGATGTCAGCCTCCCCTGCTAACGTAAGGGGGGGGGGGGGGGGGGGGGCGGGGGGATTCCGGCCAATAAAAATCTGACACGTGGCCACGGTTTCGGTTTTGGTTTGTTGAAAAAATTCCTGCTCGCAACCGAACTCTGCTTCAAAGTTTAAATTTTGTCTCTATATGGACATACATTCATTAAACAAAATTGATGGAGAATGCAAAAGGAAAAATACTGTAAAACATTGGCTAAAAGAACAAAGAAAAAAAAACATATCTGCGAATGCAGTTCACTTCCAAGCAACTGTCAGGATTTCAAACATGACATAATTTTATAACTAGTTCATAAGTATACAACCCAAACAGCCTCTAGAGACATTGAAATTTTGGAAAGAATAAATGATGAGCTTGAGGAGGTTGCTTATACGTCATGTTAGCTCCACCCGACATCCCAGTCCAAATCAACATTTTCCAAAATCAACATTTTCCAAAATCAACATTTTCCAAAATATTTTCAGAGATCTTAGTATCAATTAAATATTTCAATTCCTCAATACAAGCGTCCTAGTTGAATGCTCTGACATGTTTATGAACTTATAGTGCTGGTTAAGGATACATCTGACAAAAAAATATCATATATAATACATAAAGCAGCCAAAAGAGTAACAATAAAAATAAGGTTCCATTCTATTTTGAGATAAATAACAGCAGAAAGATGTCAACAACTAAGCAATTAAACACTAGTATAAATAGGTTTAGAACACAAGTCTCAGAGATACCGCTAGCGGCAAGTGTAATGCTGATAGGTACTGAAGTATAACTAACACTGTCAAAAGAATTGTTTGGTTCATTTAGGTATTCCATCTTACAATATTATGATCATGTAAGAAAAAGATATACAAGATGTAGAAGACTAACATAAGTGAGAACTTTTTATTTGAACTTCATTTATTTGGATCTCTAATAAAGCTAACTATATTTTAATATCAACTAAACATCTCTGAAAAAGGTAAGCCTACCACAAGACACATCAACTAAAACCTCTCTAAGAAAAGGTATCCACGTAGCACACGACTCCCCGCTATCGTAGTGTGTGGAATAGTATGGAACATTAACCCCAAATATTGACCCACACATCCTCTCTAGGATGCTACAGCCAAACCCTACGACTGAACCTACACCCTAAGTTACACGGAGACACGACATGGTGTGTATCGATATAGTGTTCATATATGTATTCATGCAATATAGATAATACATTTCTATCTATTTGAAAATATTTGTATTCCATATCCGTATCGTGTCCATATTCGTGCAACATAACAGAGACATCATCTATACGATGCACGAGCCAAACCTTACAATTGCACCGAGCGACACCTGCATCAGCTCAACATCTTTAATAACCAAAAATTTCAAAGCCAAAACAAACGGAAGTTGAAATTATATGGCAAATTATGGTAAAGATACGGCATTGACGAAGAATTGGGATACTTGACAAGATCGTAATGGTATACTTCAATGACATACTCATCTACAACAAGGACCACAATGAACATTTGATGTACTTGAGAAAAGTTTTGGATGTGCCGAAACAAAACCAACTTGAAGAAGTATTACTTTATCGTGTTAAAGTTGTTTTTTCTCAGTTTAATGATAGACGTTGAAGAGGATAAGGTTCATTAATCTAGAAATGGATGATACCGGAGATTGTAGCAAAGGTGAGAAACTTCCACAGGTTGGCGACATTTTACCGATGGTTCATCACGGATTTCAGTACCATCATGGATCCGATAGCGGAGCGTTTCTGAAGTAGTAGCCTTGGCGCAAGCGGAATTCGCATACGATAGCACGATTCACTCATCTCCAGGGAAGTATTTGTTTCCCGTTGTATATTTCAAACCACCTAATCATGTTTTAGATTTGCATACTTTACCAAAGGGGCTAGAGAGAGTACAATAACAACGAATTTGGCGAACCAAATACATCGAGTTCAAGAGGAGGTTTGGGATATGGAGTTCAAGAAGTTCGGGATATGGAGTTCAAGAGGTTCGGGAGCGACTGTAGAAGGCTGGTACAAGATAGTGCAAATTGCTACAAAAAAAATCGTACCTCGGAAGAAAATTCTATCGGTTAGGCATTATATCAAACATCAACCGAGGAGATTGAAACCCTTCAAGTGTGGAAGAAAAGAAAGTTTAGTTGGGGGGAGGGAAGAGGCCTCGACAAGCTTTATAGTGACCAGCGACGAGGTACTTAATCCGACGGCGGCAGAATGAATCGAGCCGAGTTCTCTACAAAATGAGGGGTCTAACACAGACGTGATTTCTTCATTAAGGATTTCTACTAGATCCCTGAATTTCCTTATTTAGGATTTCTACATCTCTTAATTCTCTTATTTATTCCCTTGATTAATTTACTCCCTTTCATTTAGGATTCCTTATATTTAGTATGCTTTTAATTTAGGATTACTTATATATAGTATGCTTTAATTTAGGATTCTCCTAATGTTTCCTTATTTATTTGGGCTTCTATCTGTAAATAATGTAAGACATTATAAGGTTTGGACAAGTTAATTGTGAATGTTATAAGTTATCAATAAGAGTTATTTCTCTCTAATTCTGTTGCACGGGAATTGAGGTGCAAGTTCCCGTATTTTAGGTCGTTGGTTTTGGTGATTCGTATTTTCGTGTTGTTAGGTCATATGAGAGTCAACGTATCGCGAGATATGTTTGAAACCAATGAGTGTAATGACAACCAACATCTTCACAACAAAGTGCAGGAGGATTATGGCATCTTTCTTAGGGATCCATCGAATCAAAATTGCAGAGAATGAATCTACGCTTACATGGAGTTGAGTGGGAAATAGTCCTCCAGGAACTGTCTAGGAAATCGGTTCGAAATCCGAAAACTACGTCACGTGTGAGCACCACCTAAGACCTCTGGGAAGATGGTCACATATCAGCATAAGATAATCGTCCATGGAGGGCCAGGGTGGATTCATCTAGCGCGAGCAAGGACTACGATGATCTTGTCATGAGGGGTCATGATAACAATCGTGACGACGACAGGCTGACTGACCAACAAAACTAAGATGGTCGAGACGGCATCAACGAACGCAGTCGCTATGGCGACTACTGGAGGTACGACTTTCGCGACGACTAGCACATCAAAGGTCTGGTCAACAATGACTATGCTTATCATTGTGGCAGTCGTAGGGAGAAATCCAAAAATAAAGGGGCATTCCATAGCATGGTAAGGAAGATTGTGCTCACACCAAGACATGATTTCTCACAAAGAAATAAGCTATTCTAAACCCATTGTATCATCAATTGCAGAAGATTTGGGATCGTGATCGACAACGGCAACCAATAAAATATTGTCAGTCAACAATTAGTCGAAAGATTCTGGGATGGCATTGAAGAAACACCCAGACCCGTAATCCGTCAGATGGCGATATAAAGTGACGTCGTATGTGTGATCAAGTGGTGTAGAGTTCCATTCTCTATCGGGACATATAGAGATGAGATCTACTGTAGCGTGATGGACGGGCTCGACATCTCTCATATGTTGCTAGGACGGTCGTGGCAGTTCATTGTTTGGAGCACGACGGGAGCAACATCACATATTGGCTGGTGAAGGACGGAGTAAAGTACACCCTTAAGCTCTGGCAGAAAAGTATCTGAATCGAAACTCTACAAGAGGGGAAGGTTTTATGTCTTTAGCGGTCTCTATGAAAGAAACAGCGGTGAATTTCAAGGAGACCCGTGAGGTACATGACTTGGTGGTAAAAGGAAGCATAGAGGTCGAAGAGTCAACGGAGAGAGAAGTAATTCCAAAAATGAGTGATTCCAACGGAGGTATGATCGGTCCTCGACGATATTCTTCCGTAGGAACTTTCCAGAAGGTTACCATCAATTTGTAAGATACAACACTGCATTGATCTCGTTTTCGGGACGAGTCTGACAAGCACTATTACACGAGTCTACGGAGAACGAGATTCTTCGGGAGAAGGTAGAGGACTTGATGCAGAAGAACTCGTTGTTGAATTCTCTACAAGAGAAGGAGAATATTAGGGAGAGTATGAGTCTGTGCACAGTTCCTGTCCAATTGACACTGGAGAAGGACGGTACAACAATGTGATTAACAAATTTATGATTGGGTACAAGTTCCTAATAACGCAACTGATAACATGTTAGCTCAGTTGTGTGGGACCCAAGTCTTTTCCAATTTAGATTTTTGAAACGGCTACCCCAAATACGTATGTGATTAAGAGACAGAGTGTTAGATGGTATTTATGATACATAATGGATTGTTCGAGTGGTTGGTTAAGTTGTTTAGGTTATAAAAAGAATTGAATACTTTTATGCGCCTAATGAATCAAGCGCTACGACCTTTCATCGGCGAGATCATGGTGGTATACTTTGATGACAAACCCATCTACAACAAGGATCACGATGAACACTTGGTGCACTTGATAAACGTTTTGGATGTGCTAAAACAAAATCAACTTTACATCAACTTGAAGATGTGATACTTTATGATGTCAAAGTTGTTTTTTTCCCGATTTCATCGTAGGCACGGGTGGCATCCACATCTACAAGAAGTTTCATGAAATCCGAAAATAGTTGAAAACAAAGATCTTTGCAGCGTTCGAAGCTTCCATGGGAATGCTACGTTTTACCGATGGTTCATCATAGATTTCGGTACCATCATGGATGTAATAACTGTAATAACTGTAATAACTGAGTGTTTGAAGAAGCCTAACATTATATATTCCAAACCACCTAATCATGTTTTGGATTTGCATACTTTACCAAAGGGATTGGAGAAGAGTACAACAATAAAGAATTTGCAAAGCAAATCCTAGGAGTTCACGAGGACTTCGGAAGCAACTGCAGAAGGTTAATGTGAGACGATTATTACAGAAATTTGTGTATCAACACTGTTAGCGTAAATTTTTCAACGTCGGTGGCGACATCATGCTGGGCGAAAGGAAATGACCCGTTATGCATTACAACAAACATAAAATGAGGAGGTTGGGAACGTTGAAGTGCGGAAGAAAAAAGAGTTAGTGGGGAGGCATCGACGAGTTTTGAGATGACTGATGACGAAGTAGTTAATCCAAACGGCGTCACAAAGAACTCGAGTTGAATTCTCTATAAGAGGAGGGCTCTAACGCGGATGTTATTTTTAATTTAGGATTTCTATTATTTCTCCGAATTTTCTTATTTAGGATTTATACTTATCTTAATTTCTTTATGTATTTCGTTGATTTATTTGCTCCTTTTAATTTAGGGTTCCTTACACTTAATACTGCTTTGACTAGGATTCCTTATACAAAGTAAGCTTTAATTTAGGATTCTCTAGTTATAATGTTTTTCTTATTTATTAAGGTTTGTACTTATAAATAATGTAAGACTTTGTAAGATTTTAGACAAGGTAAATGTGTTTATTTTGAGTTATCCATAAGAGTTATTTTTCTATAATTCTCTCGCGTGAGAATTAAGGTACTAGTCATTGTATCTTAGGTCGTTGGTTTTACCAATCGGGGTTTCCATAATATGTCAGGTAGTATTAGAGACATAATGTGTCACGAGGTATATCTGAAACCAGCATGGGCAACGACGACCAATATCTTCCTAACAAAGTGTAGCAGGATAATGGTCTCTTTGCTGCGATCCATTGAATTACGAAGGATGAATTTATGCGCACATCGAGTTGAGCGGGAAGTAAGCTTCCAAAAATTGTCTAGGAAATCGATTTGAATCCAGAAACGGCATCATTGGTGGGCAATGCCTACGACCTCCTGAGAGATGGTCACGCATCAGCACGAGATAATCGTACATGGAGGGCTCGTGTGGATTCATCTATTACGAGCAAGGACTACGATGATCTTGTCAGGAGGGTTCATGTTGACAATCGAGACGACGACATACTGATTGATTGACGTAAGTACGACAGTCAGAACGGCACCGACGGTCACTATCGTACCTACAGGAGGAACTTTCACAACAACTAACACGTTTGTTGTCGGTTCAATGACGACTAACGTTATCAGTATGGCGATCATATGGAGGAATCCAAAAATGAAGGAGCATTCATAGCATGGTAAGGAATATCTGACACCAAAGCACGATGATTTCTCGCAAAAAAAAAAAGCTATTCCAGACCTGTTGTATCATGAACAGCATAAGATTTAGGGTCGGGGTCAACAATAGCAGCCAATAAAATATCGTCAATCAACAGTTGGTTGGTTAAAGATGCAGGGCTGAAGTTGGAGAAGCACATGGACCCGTAATCCGTTGGGTGGCGTTACAAAGTGATGTCGTTAGAGTGACCGAGTGGTGTAGAGTTCCTCTCTCGATTGGAGCATATAGAGACGAGATATACTATGACGTAATAGACGGGCTCGACATCTGTCATATGTTGCTAATATGGCGGTAGCATTTCGATGTTTGTGTGAAGCACGACGAACACAACAACACATATTGGCTAGCAAATGATTATGTAAAGTACATCATCAGCCTCTTGCAGAAAAGTATCTGAACCGAATATTTGCAAGAGGACGGAGAGGGTTTATGACTTTAGCGGTCTCCAAGAAGGATGCGGCGGTGAACTTCAAAGAGGCCCGTGAGGTGCATGACTTGGTATTGAAGGAAAGCATAGAGACCGAAGAATCAACGTAGGTACTACTGGTCCTCGACGAGTATTGCAATATTCTTACGGAGGAACTTTCGAAAGGGGTTATTATTAATTTGCAAGATATTGCACTCCATTGATCTTGTTTCTGGGATCAGTTTGTCGAGCTTGCCACACTATTGCATGAGTCTACACGAGAGAACGAGATTCTTCAGGAGAAGGTGAAGTGCTTGATGCAGAAGAACCCGCGGTCGAGTTCTCCACAAAAGAAGAGGTACATTAGGGAGAGCATGAGCCCGAGCACGGTTCATGCAATATTGACAACGAAGAAGGACGATAGCTAGCAGATATGCGTAGACAACCGTGCGATTATAAAAGTCACGATTGGCCATAAGTTCTTTATATATATATATATATATATATATATATATATATATATATATATATATATATATTGCAACTAGATGACATATTAGATTAGCTGAGTGGGGCCAAAGTCTTTCTCAATTTACTTATTCTCAATTGTCTGATATTCTTATCAAAGCTCTTCCTAGCCCATTATTTCCCCACATTTTGACCAACAAGTTGGATTTGATTAAGTTGGACTTGATTGATGTTTACACTTTATATTGTAGGATAACTTTAGAAGAATATGTATTCTTTTTCCTAAATGTCAAAAGTGACATCACCGGCTAGTTATATATATCTTAGAATTTCGTGAAGATTAATTCAAGAAGTTGAGTTAATTCCATATAGAGTTATTGGTTCTTTACCAAACCCTAGAGACCACTCCTATCTTCCCTCGTCCCCATACATATAATCTTTCCTAACTAAATCTAACAATCAAAACCCAAACCCCAACTCCTTCCATCTCTCTCTCTCTCTCTCTCTCTCTCTCTCACGCATATATGTGTGTGTGAAAGGGAGAGAGAGAAATAGTAAGCCTACATCTACTATCCGGCTTAATCTCGAGTCTTTTATCACATATCTCCTTGGACTGTGTTCGGGTCTAGTTCTTTGTACGTCGTTCCTTGATTCTTACAATTGTTGCTTCATTTCTCGATCCACCGAATGGACAGATATCTATCGCATGTTCCGCTCGGATTTGACCATCAATAACAGGATACTCTAGCCGGGTAGATCGGTCCTCAAAGGTTCAGCTCTCAATCAACCGCTCCAAAAATATCTCGGTTTATGCCCCTTTAATATTGAAGTACATATTGTGTCCAAGGGAATTCGAACCTCCAACAACATTTCATGGATCCTTAAGAACTCGATCGTAAGCTTTTTCTATGTCACTAAAAAACAAATGTAAATATATCATTTTCTCTTTAAATCTTTTAATTAAGCTTCTTAGTTAGTAAATGGCTTCCATAGTAGATCTTCCGACATAAAACTTTGTTAAATCACTAAAATTCTAGTCTTTTTTTTAATCTTTGTTAAATCACTCTACCCTAATTTTACCGTATGACGCATAAGCTAACTCCTCAATAGTTATTACAACTATGTATGTCGCCCTTGTTCTTATATATAGGTATTACAATATTGCTTCTCCATTCATCCGGCACCTTATTCTCGGAATTCTATTGAATAATTCAATAAGCCACAACAATCATTTTTCCCCTAAACATTTTCAAATCTCAATACGAATATCATCAGGCTCTACCACTTTTTCAATTTTCATTTTCTCATCCTAAACTTCACAAATTTCTAATTTCACGACAATATCAATATGACTTAACATGAGCTGACTTTGAATCTAAACTAAGCTTTTTTATGTTGTTCGCGTTAAATAGCTTGTGGAAATAATTCCTCCACCCTCCTTAATATCATTTTCTATTACTAATACCCTTTGGACCTCTTACTTGATAGACTTAATATCTTCCAAGTCTTCGCTCCTCCTTTGCTTACTATTAGCAAGCTTATGAATATTTCTCTCCCCTTCCATAGCCTTATATATAATCATAAGCCTTAGAATTAGCTTCCCTAACTGTGTTCTCTCTCAAAGTTGTCCTTCTATACTTTTGTAGTCTTTACCTATGTTGTACTTGACGCTAAGCGAGGCGTGGCGACAAGCCATCCGTCTCACCTAGCCTCTCGTCCAGACATTTTCCTAGAGAAAACTGCAGGACTCAACATATTTCTCAGTATTGACATTTTTCTGCAGAAAATTGCATTGCATGATACAAATATACTGAAGAAGCATGATACGAATCATGGTAATGCAGCAAAAAAAAAACCACAGAGCAGCAAAATTGAAAAAAAAAAAAGTCTGCAGAACAAAAACGAAGAAGAAGAACACAACATCTATTGTTTTCATTTTTTTTAAACACCAAAAGAAGAAGCGGCATCAAGCCAGCAACAATAGCAAAAATTAAGAAGAAGAAGAAATAATAAGAGAGTACATGGATCTCCTCCAGCAACTATCGGGTCTGCAGGTCTTTTTCCTCTTTTTCTTTTCTTTTTTTTAGAGCAGCAGCTATCTATCGGATCCTGCAGCCGCCTGGTTGATTTTGGTTTCTTCTTTTTTACTAGCAAACGGATCTCTCCTGCAACCCTAAAGCCCACCAAAGCTGAGATTCAGCCCACAACCGCTTAGGCACGCCTCTGGCTTCCCCTGGTCAACTCTAGGCGCCCGCCTAGGCGCCCATCGCCTGCCACGGAGTTTTCTTCTTCAGGTCTTGGCGGGCTCCCATCGACCAAGACGCCTAGGCGTCGCCTGTGACAACATAGGTCTTTACAGGCTATTATTTTGCCTTAATAACCTTTTGAACTTCCTCGTTCTACCACCAACTTTCTTTCAATGTCCAACTATTGCCTTTTGACACACCTAGAATCTCTCTTGCTACTTTCCTGAGTGTGGAGTAGGACCTTTGCATTCTCCTCCAGGTAGCCGATTAGCTGCGATTGTGCCCCTAGGTTTATAAAAGTAAATAAATAATATATATGGGTTCCTAAGGAACCACTTACCATGTGTGTGTCTAAAGGATATATGGGGTCCTTGAACTTTAACCTATGCTAATCTCCACTTATGAAATCATTACATAATTCCTCCATATAGATCTCTAGGCATTTTCCTTCGTTAAAAGGTTTCTTGAGTCCTTTTTTTTTTGTGAATCGCCCTATAGTTGAGACCCAAAAAAAACTAAAAGGATTATATCTTGTTGAAGGTTTGTGTACATCCGAAGCACGAGAGATGTCCACAAAGGAATAAACAGCTCATAATCCTAAATCAATTGGAAACTTACAATGCAGATTATAAGTGGTCAAAAAGAACCAACATACATTGCATATTATGCATCATAGAAGACCAAAACATCAATCAAAAAATCAACTATATTTTTTTTAGAAACATAAATCAACAATTTATTTGGTACATCAATATTTGTGTTAAACATTCTATTTCCCACAATGCAACAAAATAGTAGGAAATAACATGAGAAGGAACTGTTCAACCATTATAACAATGCAAAGGAAACAAAACGATATGACGCAAAGAACATAAAAGTATAAAACAAATAGGGTACTAAAGATATGAAGAATACATGGAAGAATTCATGTGCAAATACGAAAAGATTAGAGGCATTATCTAGACGCAACAAAACTACATAAATCGTTGGCATGTCGGTTTTGCATCAAAACAGGACATGTATCGGACACAGCAGGAACACTCCAAAATACACTAGAACATGTCCAAATCAGTTCCTAGTCCATGTCGAAGTGTCCATACCGCATAGTATCATATATGTCACTGTGCAACATAGGGTGTTACCAATATACAAAGTAAATGTGTTCAAAGTGCAAAGACCATATGAATTCCAACCAAAGTAGATGGGAAAGTAGAGGTTCAGTTTCCATGCTACTTGCCAACACCATAAATTCTGTAGTATGGCATCAACTGTTATTTGTACAACATATTAAGGATTGTATTTGGCCATAATTTTACCTTTATTTCCTAATCCTACTTTGATGCTTGGTAGGGTTCTTGCCAAGTGGATCCTTAGCATGGTCCCCATATACTGTTCCTCCATCATAGCTGATTAATTTTTTTACCTTTACATGAAAAGCTACAAACAGAACATCAGAATGTGATATTGAGACCTTTGTTTACACTGCAATCTTGTAGTATTCATAATGCTCAAATCAAATAAGTACAAATATTTGATGTTTAGACATAGGAACTTAAATTATATGAATCGATCCATATTGTATCGACACCCATAGTTGTCAGAGGCAAAAAAACAGTTAAGCGCCAAGGCACTATTAAGCCTAGGAATGAAAGCGCAAACGGGAGACAACAAAGATCAGTGTGCCAGAGGCAAGAAGAGCAGACGCATAATATATATACACACACACACACACACTATGGGGGAGGTCCCGGGTTCGAATCACCCCACCCCCCCCCCCCCCCCCCCGGACGGCTGGATATATATATATACACACACACACACGGGCATGAAAATAGTCGACCAATGCAGAGGCCCCCTCCACATTCTCCACATAAATCACGGATTAAATGTAGCAGGCAGGACTCGATCTCCATAGAATGGGCCTTGGAGTTACCAATTGCAATAACCCGTGGGGGCAAATATATATATATATATATATATATATATATATATATATATATGGTTCAAATCAATGGTTAAGATTAGATAACTTAAACAAGATCCAACGGCTGTGATCATGGAAATGTTTTGGGGATGCAAAAATGCGGGGATTCCGATCCCATATATATATATATATATATATATATATATATATATATTCAGAATAATACAAAACGCGATATATTAATCTGTATTATGGAAGTGATTGCTACCAAGGAGAACACAGAGGAGGGGACATCGAGGAGGCAGCTCTTACGAGAAAAACGCCAAGGAGTTGTTGTCTACTCTGTGATGTGATTGTTGTGACTCGTCAGAGATGACCATACGATTCGTATTGAAATGGTAGTGAATCTTATCATCATGTGTGATACATATCGTGTATCAGACTATACCAACAACAAAGATGTCAATCAAACCAAGCTTAATGTTGGTACAATTTAAACATGGAATAGATCACAATACATTTGATCATGATGGAGGTCCAGTTCTAGTCTCAATAGTTTATTTGAGTTTAGCTTGCTTTTATTAGAGTTTTGGTCTACTTGAGTCTATTCAAGTTTTGTTTGAGTACAGTTGGTCATGTTTTAGTTAGCTTGCAATTTCATTTTAGGACAGGCTTTATTTAAGACTTGTTATATTAATTTGCATCATGTTCTTGTATATACATATTTAGTATCGCTTTTTTACACCTTTAGTCCCATGTTGAAGTTGAATAGGCACTAAAGAAGGTGACTCACCTCCTCGTATATACTCACAACAATTGATGAAATTTAATCAATCCCATTTTGCTGATTATCCATATCCCAACATGGTGTTTGGTTCATCTTGGACCTAGCTCTATTATCTCCAGCCCTACCAAATCCTAACCCTAATCGCCGTTTAACTCAACCACCACCACCTTTATCACCACTGCCGCATTCTACCACCAAAATCCTAACCATAGCCTAAACCAGCCTAAACCCTAGATCCCTAACCCTAACCAGTCTAAGGCGTCTCAAGCCACCATTGCTCCACCTGCCGCTGCCCGGACTCACATTAAAGTTCTGCAGTCATCCACTCAAATCTAACCCTAGAAATCCTTTTGCCTACCCATCCAAGATCAGCTGCCACAATTTGTTCCAGCCTCGACGGTAACAACTTAACCACAACTGACAATGGCTCAGCGCCTTGACACCAGTGCTCAAACGCTCAACGACCTCCCTAATGCTTGACAAGAAATATTTTGACACATATTTAAATACCTAAATAATGTGGGATCAACACGATAACAAAAGAATTATTAGAAGATATAGCAAGATTTTGTTTAAGTAAAACTTTAAGGTGGGGTCATAGCCTTGAAATACAAGAACAACGTCTACCCCCAAGTTTCTCTGAAATCATTATACAAGTCGCAAAACATTTATCTACAACATGAAACAGGTAGTTGAGATCGACAATGAGTGTAGGCACTAGTAGGAAGATAATTTGGTACAGGACGTAGGGGTCATTGCTCACGAAGTCACAAGGAGAAGACAGAGAAGGAAGGTAATAAGAACTTGTGATACGACCGAAACCAACCACCAGGATTCCATAATAGGTTTGTGTGGGCAACGAATCGCGCGAACGAGACCATTAGTGTCCGACTCCACGAACAAGGAAACTATAATAATTTCGTTTTAAAAATGTTGAATGTCATTATAGTAGATTCTTTCCCTTATATAGACAATTAAGGTCATATTACATTTATTTGGCCTAACTAAATTAGGAAACTAGTAGAGACCAAGATCCATAAATCTTGGCAAATACATTTATTTATCTTAATTAAGTTAAGAAACTAGCAAAACAACCACAAATCTTGGCAAAATTGGGGAGATGTTTCCTACATCATACTGCAACTCGTTTTTGAGTTCTTTTATGAAAAATTGAACTTGGCCCTTACCAAAAATGGTGATTGGGAGTACAATACCTATTTCATTCTTCTAGCTCCAAGCTGTCACGTCCCGATTCCGTCGAATCGTAGGGGTGTCCCCCGAGCGTGACCGCCGTGCGGGCCTGGAGTTGCGCCCGCACAAGGCTAGAGTATTTTGCATAACGAGCACATATTCAGAGTACGCAGATAAATTGAAACACATATTTGAAACATGGAAAAGTTCTCTTTTATTGATAATGAACATCTATTACAAACTCTTGAACAAGTCAGCTAATTTGCCGCACGGGCTTACAAAAGTGTCGACACAAAATGAGATGGCAGTCATGTACATTATATCCCTTTACTAAACTTCAAAAGATAAAGACCTCCGGACGGGATGACTGCCTTCCCTCTGAGCTGCATTGTGTTTGGGTTGCAAGCTCCTTTCTTCAAGTACTTCAAAATGCGGCGCGATCAGGATGCGCCTACAGCTGGACTGGATCGGGAAGACGACTTCGGCTCCTCGCTCGGTTCGCCTTAGTGCGGGGAACCTGTTTCAACGAGGGTCAGTACATCGAAATGTACTGGTGAAGGCGAGCTAACCCAACTATACCAATCAACACGTTGTTTATATGAAGCATGCATATTTATTGTGGTCTTTCTATCTTGCCTTAGTTCATTTACGAGTAAGCAGCATATAGAATTTACTGAAATGAACTTGCCACCGTTCGGTGGCTTTTAGCTATCCGTCTGAACTACCTGCACAATACTCACAATGCCTTCCCTGCCACGAAGACACAAGTTAGCTTGCGACAGGTTTAAATATACAAGATGATCACTGGCTTGATTGCCATAATGGACGATATAGTCTTTGACAAGAATGGTATGCAACGAAAGTACAAGAGGCACTGCAAGCCATTCTGCCAAGAACAAGAGACTAAACAATAGGCCTCGCCCTGACCGGATCGATGTCAGTGCCCCAGTATCGTCCGCGAGACCGTGACCCTGTGCACAAGTTGTCCGTGATCGAACGATATGTTTACAAGTTAACAATTTATGCAGTTGAGGCAACAAGAGTACAAGACAAGCAACAATTCATGATTCATTTTGCATAGCCTCCCTGAACAATTATGCGCATACAAGGTGTGTTCCATACCTAGCACGATTTATAGAACATTTGCAACGAACTAGCATACAATAAGATAACAGTTCACATGTTTGATTGACAAGCAATATATCCAAGTCTATTCCCTTTTTATCTTGTAGTATTTTAGTTATTACTTGGTATCGTCTGATCGGACAAACAAGGATGCAAGATTTTTAGGTGTGAAGACTTGGAAGCAGGGCTAGCTAATCGGGATTGTAGCCACTCACTTAGTTGGTTGGAAGGGAGAAGGAAAGAGGCGCTTCAAGACTCCGCTTGTACGCCGCCTACTGCTAGTTCACCTGCATCCACGAACAGCTTGATCAATACCTCTTCCTCTCTTTCCAAACTCGAAATTGAAATGCAGCTCAATGAACGAAAACAATGAAATCCATCGAAACCGTTCAAGAAAATTCAAGCAAATCCGAAAACCAACTCAAAGCACGAAAACAACAAGCGACATCGAAATTCGAGGCAACAAAGATACAGCGGAGAGGTCCCTCCTGACTCTGCCGCTAAGTCGAACCCGGGGGCACGGTCCACTGAATATGGGAATCAATTCCGAAGAAACAAATCCATAACGAGGACGAGTTTTTGTTTCAATCTATCCCGATCGAACGATAACATCTTGTATTTCTTAGTCGCGCATCCCGAATAGGGGGAACGGGGCGCCACACAAGCTTCATCATCTTAAGTTAGGACCTAGTTTCAGAACCTCAATTATTATATTGGCACTCGAGCTCGCCATAAGTGTCGATGAGATATGGAACTTTATCAATAATCGGTTGTAATGAATCCAAATCTAACAATGTTCCTCAAGGGATTAACAAAATAGTACCAAGGTAGTTGTAATACGGAATTAGCAAAGGACCTACATCATATACCAAGGTACTTGTAAACAGAATTAGCAATGGACCTACATCATATATGGGCTTTTCTTCTCACCATTATTGATCAAATATGGTCTTTTGTTCTCACCAAGTTTCTCCTACTATGGCTGCAATATAACCGCCCCATGATAAAATTTAGAATAATCCTTTCGAAATATTTGGGGATAGATATTCATACATAAGAATAGTCATAGAAGTGTGCCCAATGAATTCCTTATCAATCAATAAACACAAATATCAATGATGAACAAGCCCCAGGATAGTTTCTTAGTGCCGTTGTCGCTCGCTTCATCCCTTTAGGCATTTGGATTTCCTATAAAAATTGGTAAACGTGCAAAAGTGAGGAGAAAGTTTGAGAGAGAGAAACTAGAAAAGAAGAAACCTATGAAAGTAATTCATAAAGTTAAATCTAAGGCCCGTGATTATTTCCATATGAAGTTAAAAACTAAGGATGGAAAAAAAGATATTTATAGGATTGCAAAGAAAAAGGAAAGGAATAGAAACATAGGTAATATTAAATGTATCAATAGTGAAGATTAAAATGTACTAGTAAAGAAAAAATGATATCAAGGAGAGGTAAGGAATTAGGTTTCAAACAGTAAAGAGAAATTATAAGAGAGATACCTACAAGAGATACCTACGAATGATAGTTTTAGATATTTATGAACAATCGTTCATCATGATGGAGAGATTGAGAAGGATATAATGCATAAATTTAAAATAAGATGGTTGAAACGGAGGAATGCTTGCCGAGTACTTTATAATTAGAAGATACCTTTGAAGAAGTTGAAATGAAAATATTATAAGACGACTGTAAGTCCAATCATGCTTTATGGATCATAGTGTTGGACAATTAAGAAAACTTATGTCCAAAAAATTAGTGTAGTAGAAATAAGATGCTAAGATGGATAAGTGGTAATACGTTAAAAGATAAGACTAAAAAAAACGAGAGTTAGAGGTGGCACCAATTGAGGACAAGATGAGAGAAAATCGTCTAAGGTGGTTTGAACATGTACAATATAGACCAATATATGCTCTCTTAAGATGGAGCCTTAAGACTATCTAAAGGAGAAGTATATCAAAAGGATGAGGGGTAGGCCTAAAAGAATGTGGATTTAAGTAGTAAAGAAGAATATATTTTTTGTTAGTGTTACAAAGGACATGCCCTTAGCATCAAACAACCAACCTGAACTATTAGGTTTTTCGCAAATAAATATTTTCAACTATTATGGGGTCCTTATAGTGTTAAATTTAGATTTGAAAAGAAAAAATAATACCCCCTCTTACATCTACAGAAAAGAAAAAAGAAAAAACTAACCTTGCTCCCCTATTGTCACCATTTTTTAGTTTATTTTCTACTAGTATATATGCACGTGCTTTGCACGTATATTGGAGTGAATGATGTTGATGAGTTAGTTTACTTTAGCATGAACTCTTTGATTTTCAGTAGAATTTATTGCATCTCTTAAATGGTTGTCATTATTGCATCTCTTAAATGGTTGTCATTGAAATTTATTGTAGGTATTCTTTTTAATTACTAAATATGTTGAAGGGTATTTTTGGAACGAAAATTTTTCACGGTGAAGCCTAGTTTTGGTATTATATAGTAGAGATATTTTTATACAAAAAATGGAGTAATTACTACACTAAGAAAAAATCTTACTAACTAACTACAATAACCAATTGATGTCATCTTCCGTCATCACCAAATGAAATTGATGAGCCCCAAGTTTGAAAACAAAATTTAAATTATAAACAACTAAATATATGCTATAGTAATAAATACAAATAAATGAATGCACTCAAGCTGTGCATATGCACGCTTTATGATAAATATTTGTTTCATCCCGATCCACTAGCATTTGCACATGCCTACTTTACTAGTGGTCTTAATAAAAGACACGTCATCAGATTAACGCCAAATGATGATCCAGTACGTGAGATGTCAACTTTCTAATGGCTCAATAGTTCAAGGCAAGTTTCTAATATAAAAAAAATAGAGTATTTAATTGCAAATAACATATACAATCACTATACGGCAGTGAAAGTCGTCCGGTAGAATATACAAAGTCATGTTGATCTAAACCAATTTCCCTTTCGTATATCTGCTCTAGGCAATTTCCACATACTACCTAAAGAATCTTCAGAAGTAAAAGAATCTTCAGAATAATACACGATTTTCACATATTACTGGAAAATCAGCCACAACATAGGTGACAGGTTGAAATATTATTATTAACCTAAGCATGACTAATAAGATACAAACCTTGAGTATACTCGATGATAGTCTCAGAAGTATAACATTGAAGCAAAGATAAAGCCACGCTTACCGAATAAGTGCCGACTTGGATGCTCCACCAAATTGCCAAGAGCAAAATGTCTCAATAAACCCAAACATCCTACTTCAATTTCTACATACTTCACGTCAACTTCAAATTCTGTCACGGCCATCGGAGTGCAATGAACTTAATTTGGAAGCCCATTTGAATGACGCCGCCTAGTTAGCATCATGAGGCTGGGATAGCCAATGCAACCCGTCCAACAAATCGGAGTACATCCGCCGGTCCATGGCCCCCTTCGTCGACCCCAGCTCCTGCAGAAGCTCGAAAGCCTCCTCCCCCCTCCCATCCCTACACAAGCCCTCCAACACGGTCCGATAGGTGAGAACGTCCGCCGCCATCCCGTTCCCGATCATATCGTGCAGCACCCGGATGCCCTCCTCGAAACGCCCTTCCATGGCGAGGCTGCAGATCACCGCCATGTAGACGCTGGCGGTCGGGACGAGCCCTCTCTCCCGCATCTCCCCGAAGAAGCGCATTCCGTCCCCGACCCGCCCCTTCTCGCACAGCCCCTTGACGAGGTACCCGTAGCTGTACTCGTTGGGGGTGCAGCCGTGGAGGCCCATTTCGCGGAAGACGCGCAGGGCCTCGTCCATCTCGAGGCAGCGGGAGTAGGCCTTGATGATGAGGTTGAGGACGAAGGCGTCCGGGACGACTCCGGAGGCCTTCATCTGGCGGACGAGGGAGCGGACGGCGTGGAGGTGGATGTAGGAGACGGGGGGGCGGCCGAAGCGGCGGAGCAGCGCCTGGAGGAGCATGGAGTAGGTGTCGAGATCGGGACGGACGGAGGGGGAGGAATGGTTCTTGGAGTTGAGGATTTTGTTGTAGATGTCGAATGCGCGGGAGAAGAGGTGGCGGCGGGAGCAGCAGAAGCGGATGAGGGAGTTGTAGAGGGGGAGGTCGGGGGGGGAGGAGGGGGCTCCGGAGAGGATCTCGTCGAGGAGGGACTCGGCGTGGGAGAAGCGGCGGGCGGAGAGGGAGATGTGGAGGATGGTGCTGTAGACGGAGGGGGAGTGGCGGTAGCCCGGCCGGAGGGAGGCCCAGCGGAAGATGTCGAGGGCCAGGTCCGGGTCGGACTGGGAGCGGAGGGCGGCGTCCACGTCGGCGGGGGTGAAGCCCGGGCGGAGGAGGTCGGTCCACGACTGGAACTGCTTCTCGAGAGGTGTGGCTGAGCGGGGGTAGGGGAAGGAGCAGAGGCCGCGGGAGAGGAGCTTAGATAGGAAACAGGGGATGCGATTGAAGGGGGTTCCCATGGCCATGGGGGGATGAAATGGAATGGCAATCTACACTTTCACCCTAACATTCTTTTCTCTTTCAGCCCTAAACAAATTGTACACCAGGGGGGGTGTTAGGAATAGTAAAAACTCAATAAACCGATATTCTAAAAATCTAAAATTCAAACTGAATCAAAATTAGTCTAAGCCGAAAATGAACAAAATCGAATAATTTAATCGGTTTGTTCGATTGGATTATTGATATTGTTTAATGGATCGAACCTAAATTTGATATTATAATTAAATTATATTTAAAAATATAATTTTAAATACAAATTTGTTGTATTTTAAAGTTGTGTCCAAAGTTGAGCTTCAAAATATATACATAGAATTATTATTTTCAAAATATACACATTTTTATCATAAAATATGCATAGAATTAGAGTATTTACATAATTGTATAAATTTTATTCGATTTTCAATTTTGGACCGAAATCAAAATCTAAGATCGAAACTGTAACCGTAACCGAATAAAAAATTTTACTATTCTCAAAACCGAAACCGAACCGATTTTTTTTTCAAATCGAACCGAATCTTTTATTCGATTCGGTTTGGTTCGATTCGATTCGATTTTCGGTCCAAAATCGGATAATGCTCACCCCTAAGGCAACTTTCAATTTAGTTGCTTCATTTTAGCTTTTTTAGGACAAATGTTAAGAGCACTATTATTAATGGACGACACAAATATTAAAAAAAATATTAATTACTAAAATGCTCTTGAAAAAAAAATTAAGCACAAACTAAAATATAAAAGAGGGGGGAAATTGTCTTTGCCTTCAATTTTCTTCTTTTACCAAATTTCTAAACTAATCTCCATAAACTATAACAAATCTCCATTCCGATTACACTCGATGAATCACGGATGAATCTTCGAAAAATCTTCGGCCATTTATTCTCCAAAGTTTTCTGATCAAGTTACTCAAGTTAACGATCACTCTCCAATAAAAATGGCTCCGGACAATGTAAAAGTGATGATAAAGAATCAATTTGATGAGGTTATCGGCTCGTGGAATACATTAACTCGCATTTTTGAACCTCCCGAGGAAGCTTCCATAATTTGTTTCTCCATTGAATCATAGAAATTTCGTACAGATCGAAACTGTCAGACTTAGGACTGCCAAAGTTTTGGCAGTGGACTGCCAAAGTTTTTGACAATCCTAAGACTAAATTTTAACTCTTAAGGTTCTATTTTGAACTTTTTTGTACTTACATATTTTCTTCCATTTGAAGATGCAGAGCATTTCGAATGCAGTTTCTGCCTACAAAAAGATTATGAAGATGGAGGAACCTTGAGTCATGCCTAAGGGCTTTTATGATATTGTTAATGATTGATGTACAACATATACACTTAATTTGTGAAAGAGATGTTTTGAGCAATGTATTGATTGATATACAACATATAAACCCATTTTACAATGTATTTTGAAGAAATAAATTGCATTTTGGACTTGTAATATTCATTCTTATACTTTTTCGATATGGACACGGACATTTCCAATACGGTTAGCGGACATTTCGAATATGGTCTCCTTCGCAAATTATTTATATAGTAACTTGTCAGCTTCATAAAGGAGCCATCTCCCTCTCCTTATTGTCTCATTCACAACCCATTTTCATCTTCAGTCTTATGGCATCACTCTTAGGGTCTGATTGTCAATTGTTGGGTAGTGGTTATGAGGGGGTTTAAGTAGCAAATTTTAAACCAATCTAACACATACTTGATAATTCATTAAGTTCTGTAAGTTTTAAAAAAAAAATTACTTATACACATATATAAACAAAAAATCTTCCGAAGAAATATTATATCATAGCCCTCCCAAACAATAACTTATACACTTATATAACTTGCAAACATAAAATAGTTTGACAATTAGTAAATCATAAATGTTGAGAGCAAAACATTTTCTACCACATCAAATGGACCACAAAATTAAAAAAACTCACCTTTTGAAGCAAGTAGCAGTCATATGGGACCTCAAGAGAAACAAAAATGAGAAAGACAAAATATTGTAAGGTATTAGTAGTAGTAGTAGTAGTAGTTATAGTTTTTGATAAAGATATAAATGGAAGAAAAAATATAAACCCTCAGAACGCCCTAATTTGGGATTTTTATAATGACACTCAAAATTATACTACATTGGTTTTGCGGGAGTTTTGAGCCGACCAAACCATTGTCTCAAAAAAATACCATGCAAGATTTTTTTTAAATATTTCATAAATGATCGGCTCAAAACCCACCCAAAATCGATAAAAATATCATTGCCAAGCAGACCTTTAAGTTGTTAAAGTGTTATGGGATATCACATCATTTGTTATGAGGTATCACACAATTTTAAACAACCAAACTATATTCCCTCTTCTTCTTCCTCTTACACTTCCTCTTTCTCTTCCTCTTGCAACCCTAATCGAAGATAACACAATCCAAGACTTCTTCAAAAGCAAGATAAGGGTCAATTTGGATATGTTTTCCGAAATTTAGTTTTGAAAATAGTTTTCTGAAAGTAAGTTATAAAGTTATTTTCTGAGTATAGAAATTCTGATTTTACGTTTGGTTACTTTCATCTAAAAATAGTTTTATAGAAAAAAAAAATTTAAGATTGTTTGGTAAAATAATTTTTAATTAATAATTTGTTTAATAAAATTTTGTGTCATATTTTTTGTGTCTGGTTCCTATACATTGTGTCCATCCACTTATATGACACGGATTCAAGCTCATTCTTGACTCGAGCCTACTTCAAGTACTCAGGAGAGGGAGAGGAAGGCCAAAAAGGTCGCGGTTGCCGTACCCGTGACCACGACCATGATGGGGCTACGTCAGCCCTCATCGATGCTTGGGGCGAGCGCTACCTCCACCTCAGCTGCGGGAACCACCATGCGTGACTACTACACCATGGCCCCCTACATCGATGTGCAATGCAAGAACCGCATCGATGAGGGCCATTCTTCCATCCTTGAAGAAGAAGTCCAAGCCCTACCCCTCCATCTGGCCCTTCTTCCATCGCCTCGACGACTCGTCGGCCCCATCACCAACCTAACCCTAGCCCTAGTGGATATGGAGAGTAAAGGTTGGGGTCGGTGTTCCAGATCCTGAGTGTGATCTGCCCTTCCTCTCCACTATTGTCGCCAAACTAATTCCCTGGGACTGCTATAACTCGTGCGATGTCGCCACCGACGGCGTAGCCTTCATGCCTCTCCCGACGGAACTCTCCATTGTCGACCCCCAGCTCCAGCGCTCGCCGACAGCACCCGAACCTTGTAGGAGTGTGGACTGATGGGAACGAAAGTGCAAAAATATGTCACGCCCTAATCCCAAAATACGTAGGACTAGGAATACGTAAGCATGCCAGCCGTATATATATGGAGACTCCAATATATGGAAATTATAACGCATACGTACGCTGTATTATGAATAACAATTCACAAGTGGTATATATTTGTCACAAGTCACAGGACATAACTAAATCTCATCCACAGAATCAAATATAAATGAATAACCAATCAACTATATAACTGAATCAAGTATAAGATGCTTGATAAGAACAAGTAGTTGGGTGAAGACAAATCCACTACCAAACTAGAAT
Organism: Iris macrosiphon; assembly: GCA_036927795.1. Lineage (NCBI taxonomy): Eukaryota > Viridiplantae > Streptophyta > Magnoliopsida > Asparagales > Iridaceae > Iris > Iris macrosiphon. Next base: position 114,070,124 of record JAYESA010000008.1, on the reverse strand, counting down.
ATAAGAGAAATAAAATATGTACATCTAATGATCAATGAGGCTCGAAGGGAAGACCTCATCGAAAGATAAGTAGCAAGTCCTGACTGTGCTCCTGCGAATAGCCATGATCGTCTACATCTGGAAAGGGACCAGGTCCTCAGAGGGACGTAATAAGATACATAGAAGTATACCAATAAAGTACTGAAAATAAACATCCAAAATAGTCGTCAAACCGCCTATGTGAATGCACTTTGAGAACAACTTTCCAACACGTGGGCTATCTGGCTAAAATGGAATTGGCATGATTCTCTCGGAGATTCAGGGGCCTAAAAAGTATGTCGTCTTTTGAACAACAGAGGCCGCTGATAATAATAATATATATAGTGGTCATCATGACCGCGCATCTCCGGCGGAGCGTACGAGTTACACAAGAAAAGTGCAAATGAGCCAAAACGCCTTACTTGTTGTCATTCCCACTCCATGCTCTAAGCATGTCATATCTATGACACGATGAGACCTCTAATAACTGCCAAGGCTTCTAATTATGCAAATTCTATCAATAGTTATCTCTATCCGTCGCGTATCCCATACGTATCGATGATCAGCCGACTACGCAAGTTTGTGTCCTAAATGAGACTCACACTCATGTAACAACTGTGTCACAACCAAGGAAACATAAGGATGCCTCATGATCATGTGGTGGTCTCGTAAAACTAGGTCAACATACATATATATAATAAAAATAGAATACGACGCCACCGTCGTTGTACCCAAGTTATTGTTGGACGCGCAGTTTATATAACAATTAAAATATATGAACTAAATAACAGAAATAAAATACATGCACCATATGGAATATAAATCACAGTACAATGGTAAGGTATACTTGTCTGCTCTGAAAAGGAATAAAGTTCCAACTCAAGGCGTCGTATGATCTATCCGTCACATAAATTAAACAAGTTAGGTTACAAAAGTGGATGAATAGGTTCCTCCATTTTAATTTATTTTAATTTTGAATAAAATAACCTAAAATAGTATTTTAATCTTATTATAATCTAATTTTATTGTTAAACTCTAATTTTGGTCCAAAGAAAGTCAACTTTAAGGATTTGTGATCTGTGGCACACAAATCGAGGCGATCCGTTGACCAAAAAGTCAACTAACTCAAATCCTAGATTTGTGTATGGAATCCTATAGATTTTAATGCTACATGAATACTGAAATCAACAGTTTTATAAAATCACAAGTCGGTAAAGAGTTATGGCCACAAGGGCGCACAGATGACAGTTTCGGTAGTTTCCTATTTACGTTTACGTTGCACAAATTTTATAATAGATTAAACTTGCATATTAAATTCTGGAAAAATAATTTTATGTAAGTTCATCATGTTAAATTTTTGAAACTTCAAACATCTCGTAATTCCGAGTTCGGGATCTCCCAAAATCTCAAAAATACGAAAATGTGTCTGATTTCGGACAACTAGCACTTTCGGAATATTCTGGAAAAATAGGTTCTTAAATTATTAAAATAATTTATATATTCAAAAAACTAACCTTTATATGGTTCTAATAAAAAAATTGAAACGCATTTGGAGTCCGGAGCTAGGAGATATCGTCTTTTTAAGTCGTCATAACTACTAGAAAATGAGGCTAAATTTATGACGAATTTTGACTGTTTTTGGACGAAAAAAAGAGGAGTTTGGGGAAGAAAAATATGAAAGATAGTTTATTCCATAAGTCTAATAGTTATTTATAATGGTGGAGACTACTTAATTGAATACGACTAGGATTGGCTAATTTGGATAGGATTAGAATCAGTTTAAATAAGGATAGGATATGCATTAAGTTGCTTTCCTAGTAGGCTGAGGATTTGAATTAATTTAAAAATAGAGTTTGAGTTTATCTCAATAATTTATAATCTTAAATATAATTAAATATAATACAAATAATTTGTATATAATCTTATTGATATATATTAACACTAAATTAGCATCTATCTAATATTAAGACTATATATATCCAAATAAATCCTAATTAATTTTAAAAATCTAAATAAATTTCTTAAAATTCTAAATAAATTACAAAAAAATATAATTAAATATTTTAATCTAAAATAAATATTTGGTAGGAACAATATGCAACTATGGTCTCATAGTAAATCATGGAAGTCCTAGAAATTTATATTTCCTAGATTTTAATTACCTAAAAATTCTAGAAAAATCTTAAAAAATCTAAAATAGCCTAAAAATGATTCTAAATAAATATTTATATAAGTAAATATATCAAAAAATTTATTTTCTAATTAACTAAGAGAATACTCTAAAGAAATTCAACATCTATAATAAATATAATAATATAAAATACACACAAAATATCTATTTTGGGTGAGCGGGTTTACAATCTACCCAACTTAAAAGAATTTTGTCCTCGAAATAAAAATAAGGGATAATTTGCTAAATCCTTCACATTCGTATATAAGGCTAGTCAATCACAATCTCTTTCAAAAATTTAAATAATAAAATCTATTCAAATTTATCGCAATCACTTCAAAATTAAAATAACCACCGTTTAAATCAAAATTTAACCTATCATAATCTCTTCTCGATTTTTAAATCATTAGCATCCAATTTTAAGTCAAATCCATTTAACATCTTTAAGATTTAAATAACCCACATCAAATTTTATATCACGATCTCCAACTATCATAATCTCCTCTAGATTTTGAATAATAAACAATTCTAATCAAATCTTATTCATATTCTCAACTTAAGAATTTCGTACTCTTCAAATTTTAAACTTAATTTTCATCCGCAATATTTCAAATAGATGATCCAATAATCAACATTCAACTTTTAATTTCAATCATCAAATTATAAAATTTTGAACTCAATCCACCAATGTTCATGTTTAGGGTTCTATTTATTTTTCTCAAGATTTAAATCGTTGATTCAATCTTCAATATTAAAAATTTAAATCATGTGCTCAAAGTATAAATATTTGGTCCGCAATATCAAGATTTTAAAATCTATTAAATCCTAATCGTCTTAATTATTCTTCAAAAAAAAATCTCAAAATTAAAGTGACTTAAATCTCTTAATATAATCTTACTTGATCACAATCTAAAAAAAATTTACCTAAAGTTGATAATGCAATTTCTACCCAACTTAGAATTTACTCATCTATCATATAAGGCTATACTTTTAAGAAAAACTTTCTCAAATTATTTAATCATCTTATTCAATCCTCAAAAATTTTAACACCAAATATATCACATGTGATGTGCCCTTAATTACAAAAGATAGTCATCAAGTAATGTGATTGGCCTATGGGGTATATCTAGTACTCTCTATGTATCAAACTTATACTAAGCACGAGCGTTCGTCTTTCCGAAATAGGGGAAGACGGACAGCAATAATAAAGAGTTCAAGGAGGAGGTAATAGAATACAAGTCGGGGTTCAAAGCGATTAAAGAATTCAAAAGGGAGTTATCAAGGCAGTTGTGGATTAAAATTCTATTTTGGTAAATTTCTATTCGCATGTTCATATCGGAACAGTTAGTAACCGATAAGATATACCCAAACATATCTAAAGGGCAAGTATATTCGTCTAACAAGCTGAGTCAACTATATCTCAATCTATGTAAAGTAGTCATGAGAAGAGCGAATCAAGCGCACTAAAGTTGATCAGACCGTAATACACTGATTCTGATTTAGATAATGTATTAGTGTGGTTGATCAGACCCTAATAACACATATGTCATGAACAAGCTCGATAGAAGAATAAGCTTGCAAAATTAGGCTATAATAGCAGCATAGGTCGAGGTAGTTCAGAAAATATAAGTACGCTGGATTATGATGAGGGAAGGTACAAAATAATTTAAGTTCACAAAGAAGATAAGACTCGTCCGGTGTTGTGCCTCTACAGTTGTCATACTAACTCCTTATCTAAGTCTCTAGTCGACCAAATAGGGGTATGGGCCTCTAAGTTCTACAGTCTGGATAAACACTACCGTCTTATGCTAGCATATAGTTAATGTCATTCAATTACACTTCATTAATGGGTCAAGAGGATTATGTGATACTAGGTTGTGAGGCATACTACCCAACTTAAAAGAATAAACTAATACTGTAACTGCCTTAAGGGGATTCTACAAAATAACCATGTCCTTGTAAATAAAGTAGAGACTCTCGTTAGGGTATACGAGGAAAAGATCTTGGTACTTATTAGGGTATCCTATTGCATTATATAGGTAATGGTCATCTTAAGTCTTAATCATAATACTTATAGAACAAAAGTGTTAATATTAAGAATGGAGAAGTTACTGGCTCTCAAGTGAAGGAGGACATAACCTGTATTGAGTTATGGATACAAATTACGTGATTTGAAGCTAAAGGATAATTATCAAATCACAATTAAATAAACTACTCAACTATCAAGTTCTAATTACTAAGCACATAATTTTAAAATTCAAGATTAACAACTATAATTCTAACAAACTATATATCCTTAACATAAACGAAAATCACTTGGCCTACAATCAGAAGGGTTAGGCGGCACTATCACCCTCACATTTCCATCTAAGGGTAGTTTGGTAATTATCATGGGTATTAATTATTTTAGGATTATTATAATTAATAATTGTGCATGACTAATTTATTTATTTTATTGTATTAATAATTATTGCTAGTGTAGACTTATTTTGAACTTGTATAGTGGACCTAAACATTTAATTAGAGGACATGAACAAACTTTTTGGACTAGTCTAAGTTGAGCCCATGAATTAGGCCCATGGATTAAGAAACATAATTAATTAGTGAAACCATTGGACTAGAACCTTCCCTCCCTAATTATTTCTTCATGAGAGGCTCCAAGGGGTATTTGTGACTTTGTATATTACTTGGAGAGGGGTTTATGACCAGCCATAATTGAGAGGAGAGAGAGAGTGCTCCCATTTTAATTCTTCCCCAAAATTCTAGATCTAGTTTTTCCCCTTCCATTTTCCCTCCAATTCCCCATCAATTCTCCATCAATTCTCTTCAAATCTCTTTCTAAATTCATCATTGAAGCCTCTACATCAAGTATCTACAAGCAAGGAGCAAAGAACAAGGAGGAGGAGGCCAAGATCTACAAGGAGAGGAGCTACTTGCCATTTGGGACCTTTTCATTGGGAATCCATCTCCCAATAGGTATAAATCAGTTTTCCCCCTTCCTATAGACTATAAATCTAAGATTTTACCATAAAAAACTACCCCACATGCATAGGTTATCCATAGGATTTGATTTGGAATCATTTGGAGACCTACGGTGGAAGTTATGACCATATTTAGTGCCAATTTTAGGAGAATTCCGAGATTGGCACATGTAGTGCTTGTCAATGGATTTAATAAATTTATTTGACCCTTGATTGTTTGTTTGTAGCTTGTGTCATGTCCATAATTGGATACGTGTGGGCCGTATCTTGTCGATTTGACGAAACGATCGATTTTGGGGGTTTTCCTCCAACACGGGGCCATGTGCATATCATATGGTGACACGGACACGTAGACACTCTAATTTCTATATGTATTGATCATAAATTATGTATTGGACTTGTACGTGTCCTCCGGGATACATTTAGTTATGAGTTGGGGGCCGTATCGCAAGCGTATCATAGAAAAGTGTAATACGGGTGCGGTGCACTCCATGTGTTTGTGTTTTGGCTTATTTCACTATACATGCATATGTAATTATATATGTATATGCTATCTATACATTATATAGATTATGAAATAGTATAGTTTGAGTTTATGTATTTGTGTGTGCCTATATGTATACTTAATAGAGTATGTAGTTGTATATATATATATATATATATATATATATATATATATATATATATATATATATATATATATATATATATAACTATATGACCTTATATATGTGAGAATATGTATATACATTTATAGCTAGTGATTTGTATGTATTGGTATATGTGTATATATAGTATTTTGCATATAGATTGAGAGGTATAGAGGAATATATGTATCTATATGTGGATAGCTATATTATGTGTAAGCATATATACTTATGTGTATAAGTGACTGTGTTTTGTGTGGAGGGTGTGTGAGCTAGTAAGTGAGAGTGATCGAGCAATGTTCCCTTACACAGCAACAACTTCACTGTGTGTAGTGAAGAAGGGGGTAAACAACAGCCAGCAGTATCGGGCAACAGGACAGAGCACTGGCAGCTACTTTGTGCAGGAATGCACAGATTGGGGGAGGCTGTGCATGACTGTACAGGTAACTAGGAGGGGAGTCACACAAGATCGGGTTTCAGCAATGTGTAGTCCATTGCACAGCTATGTGCACAACATGGACTGAAGATTACCTGAGATCACCTGAAGGACTGGATAACTGAGACTGTGTATCAGCACAGTGAGAACTGAACAGATACTCAGATACTCAACTGAGCAGATACTCACCACTGCATCGAGCAATAGCTGAACTGTACTTGAGACTGAAGGCACTGCACAGCAACTTGTAGGATGAAGACTGTACTGAGACTGAAGGCACTGCACAGCAACTTGTAGACTGAAGGCACTGCACAGCAACTTGTAGGCTGAAGACTGCACAACAACTTGTAGACTGAAGGCACTGTACAGCAACTTGTAGACTGAAGGCACTGCACAGCAACTTGTAGGCTGAGGACTGCACAACAACTCATATAGGCTGAAGATCACTGAAGACAGCAACTGTGCAGATTAAGTAACTGTGTATCTTGAAGTGCACAGTATGTGTAAGGAAATATTCAGCAGCAAGGGCAAGATATGCTACCTGCAGTCTTGAGTTCTGCACTGTGTGTTTCTGTAGTTCACAGTGATGTGCTCTGCAGTATCAGTATTTGTTGTACTGAACACTGCTCAGTATCAGGGGTTAAGGCACTGAGTAGTTCAGTCCTCCCATGGGTGTTCGATTTTCTGCTAGGATAGTTAGCAGTTTTGTTTCAGTTAATAATCAAGGTTGTATGAGTAGTTAGTTATGTTTCTGTTAGTGTTTAGATGGTTTGGTTGGGTTTCAGTCAATAGTTTAGCTAATAATGGTTCAGTTAATACTTGAGTTATAGTTAAATATTAGAGTGGTCACTTATATTTAGGTATGTGTTATATACTTGTATTGGTGGTTAGTTGACTGTTAGTTTATATAAGTATATTATAGTATAGATGCATTGACAGTATATAGATGATAAGTTACTAGTTATAGTATTAAATGGCTAGTAGTCGCATGTGGTTTAATTAGGATTTGCCTTTAGCTATATAGAATTATTGGATTAAGTTTATAGTTATGGGTACTATTGCTATATATATAAGTAGTGTATCTATGTTGTAGTATAAGTAACTGTTGGTCAATAGTTAGAGATAAGTATAGTTCAGCTAGCTTTAGCTTGGTTATGTACTTCTTAGTTGAGTTTCCTTGAGGTACCAAGGTATCACCAAGGTAAGGGTCGATACCCAGGGTATTGAGTTTGAGTATCAGGGTAATTGCGATACGCATTGGCACAAGGCCAAGGTATCATAATTAAATTATTTTGAGATATTATTATTATAGATAACTTATGTATATATATATAAACCTATTTTCATATTAGAAAACCTGCGTATCTTAGGATACGACTTCTTGAATGCTCTGTTATGTGTTAGCTTAGCTAGTTTAGCATAGTTTTATAGTATATTGACTTAGTGACTAGCATTAGACTCTTGCAACCTAGAAATGCATTGGTTTGACTTAGAAATGGCATATTAACCTAGAACTTCTTCAACTTCATTTATTTTCATCATTGAACCTTGTTTTGATGCAAAATACCATATATAGGTTGTGAGACACCAGCTTGGGCATCGAGAGACACACTTTGCTCAGGACTTCAGGCGAGTACATTTCTCTATTTATTTTCAATTCATAATATTGTATATATGCATGTTCTAGATTAGTATACATTGATTTCTGACACAGTGATTTCATGGACTGGTGCATATGGATCCCGTCAGGAGAAGTTATCCCCTACCGTGTACAACGGGTACCTAATGACATGTATTTCATCGTGTGCATCGAGTATTGACTTTCATGTGCTTCTTGTGCATCCACTATTTCGTGTGCTAGTGTGACTATCGTGATCATGTACGTAACGTGTCGTGATTGGATCCATGAGTATTGGTTGGGAAGGGGGAGTAGGTGTCACGCCCCGGTCCCGCCCAGGCCGCCGCTCCGCCCTGCCCCGCCCCGTACGACCGGGATTAACGAACCGGGCACGAATCACCGTGCCTCGGCGTGCCGGACGCGAATCACCGCGCCCGTCCCGCGGGTGCGAGGGAGGAAGGGAGCTAAGCAAATGGCCCGTTCGAGCTTTCGGGGGACGTGATATCGCACGGGCCTGGGGTTGCGCCCGTGCAAGGCCAATCGTTTAAGTTGATAGTTGGCTATCATCGCATCAATCGAGTAAGCAGCGGAAAGGGACTTGTTGCAATGCAATACATTTAGCCAACTGAGTGTTCGGGACAATCGAGGCAACTTGGGTTTCCTTTAGCAAAGGCACACGTTCGTTCCATACATTATGCCCCCTTATACGATAGCATTCTCGGGGCAACAATCGAAACCAGGATTCCGGGTCTTAGGGACTGTGGCACGCCTATCGCTCCCTCGGATGATCCAGTACCTGCAAGCAAGTAAACTGTTAGTGGGTTAGCACTTTATACAAGTACTGGTGAGATAAAACAACTGAACAGAAACAAGCATTCACTCAAACCAACACTAAGTAATCATGTTATAAAGTATTATATTACTAGTGATCTTTCTAGTTTTACCTAGGTTCGTTTCATGCAGTTCGCTAGCAGAGTCATATTATATTGTTTGGAAACATGTTTGGAAACAGAGTTTCATATTGAATATGCAAGCAAGCAAACCGTTCATGTTTAGGGTGTGCGCAGCGTGTCTCGTGCGACTCCAAGGTCAGATGCAAAGCTAGACACACAATGCACATTCTTAGGGGCAGTCACTATCCAAGCCAACACAATGACTTAGCTATATGCAGGGCGGTCCCCGAGTATCTCAAGATCGGCAGCTGGTTGTACAGCATACCAATGACTCTTTATCTGATGCTAGAGGCAGCTGTGGCTCATGGTTGCTTTCTACTATCTCTGTAGCAGCCGTGACACATGCAGCTCAGCTTTCCACCAATAGCCATTGTCCGACCACACGCGAATGCATGGAACACTACCAAATAAACTCTAGTATTCAGACGAGACAAACCATCAGAATACAATCGTTGTTGCGGGGCAATCCGACTTATCACTTGAACACGTTCAGGCACAGTATGGTTCTCTCGAAGCATAGACGATAGTGAACTTGATCATGCATTCTAAGCAAGCGATTCAGGATTCTCGTTAAGCAGACATTGTTTCAAAGACAAGCTAGGTGAGTTCGTTCATTAACATGCAAGGCAGGTGCTATCATTCTCTTAAGAAAATATTGCAAGCAAAAACTCAGGTTATTATTAAGGCGTGCAAGAATCATAGAACGAAGTTCTGTCCACTCACCTTGATACATAACGCCGACGCAGAGCGGAGCGTTACATACTTACCAGCCAACAAAAAGTTTCATCCTCGAAACTTCAAGGATAAACTTCTCGATATCCCGAGTAGCGATAGTGCCGTCCCTCGCCGTACTCAATCGAAATAATCAAGCAATTCAAGTTCAGAAAACATTTGCACTTTAAGAATATCTATGGACTTATTGTATGGAACGCTCTTTGCAATACCATATCGATAATATCTCAGAGTCATAGCAACGGATTGGGCCAGAGAATCGATTCCGCTCTGATACTATTCTGTCACGCACCGGTCCCGCCCGGGCCGCCGCTCCGCCCTGCCCCGTCCCGTACGGCCGGGATTAATGAACCAGGCACGAATCACCGTGCCTCGGCGTGCCGGACGCGAATCACCGCGCCCGTCCCAAGGGTGCGAGGGAGGAAGGGAGCTAAGCAAATGGCCCGTTCGAGCTTTCGGGGGACGTGATGCCGCACGGGCCTGGGGTTGCGCCCGTGCAAGGCCAATCATTTAAGTTGATAGTTGGCTATCATCGCATCAATCGAGTAAGCAGCGGAAAGGGACTTGTTGTAATGCAATGCATTTAGCCAACTGAGTTTTCAGGACAATCGAGGCAACTTGGGTTTCCTTTAGCAAAGGCACACGTTCGTTCCATACATTATGCCCCCTTATATGATAACATTCTCGGGGCAACAATCGATACCAGGATTCCGGGTCTTAGGGACTGTGGCACGCCTATCGCTCCCTCGGACGATCCAGTACCTGTAAGCAAGTAAACTGTTGGTGGGTCAGCACTTTATACAAGTACTGGTGAGATAAAACAACTGAGCAGAAACAAACATTCACTCAAACCAACACTAAGTAATCATGTTATAAAACATTATATTACTAGTGATCTTTCTAGTTTTACCTAGGTTCGTTTCATGTAGTTCGCTAGCAGAGTCATATTACATTGTTTGGAAACATGTTTGGAAACAGAGTTTCATATTGAATATGCAAGCAAGCAAACCGTTCATGTTCAGGGTGTGCGCAGTGTGTCTCGTGCGACTCCAGGGTCAGATGCAAAGCTAGACACATAATGCACATTCTTAGGGGTAGTCACTATCCAAGCCAACACAATGACTTAGCTATATGCAGGGCGGTCCCCGAGTATCTCAGGATCGGCAGCTGGTTGTACAACATACCAATGACTCTTTATCTGATGCTAGAGGCAGCTGTAGCTCATGGTTGCTTTCCACTATCTCTGTAGCAGCCGTGACACATACAGCTCAGCTTTCCACCAATAGCCATTGTCCGACCGCATGCGAATGCATGGAACACTATCAAATAAACTCTAGTATACAGACGAGACGAACCATCAGATTACAATCGTTGTTGTAGGGCAATCCGACATCCCTTGAACACGTTCAGGCACAGTATGGTTCTCTCGAAGCATAGACGATAGTGAACTTGTTCATGCATTTTAAGCAAGCGATTCAGGATTCTCGTTAAGCAGACATTGTTTCAAAGACAAGCTAGGTGAGTTCGTTCATTAACATGCAAGGCAGCTTCTATCATTCTCTTAAGAAAATATTGCAAGCAAAAACTCAGGTTATTATTAAGGCGTGCAAGAATCAGAGAACGAAGTTCTGCCCACTCACCTTGATACATAACGTCGACGCATTACAGTAGGAGTTGGTTATGTGATCAAAGCTTTCTTGATCTCATGTGCATGTCGATTATACACCTCACGTATAATGGAGTTACCTATATACCTCATGTGCAACCTAAATCGATCACATAACGAACTCTCACTTTAAAATACATAGTTAGTATTTCTTGTTCTCTACTTGCAGTTATTCTTGTATTTACTTTCAGCTTTATTGTGCCTATTGCCTGTTCACTTGTATTGTATATTCTTTCTACTTGTGCATCTTGTATCATTTTTCTATTGCTTGTTATATATGCTCGATTATGTTATTGGAACTGCTTTCAGAGGTATGTACTTCGCTCCAATCCTGACTGGATATATTTTTCCAGATGATTGGCTAGAGGAGCTGTGTCCCACACATTACGGACCTCAGGAGGGTGAGACTTTAGAGGACACTTCCCTAGAGCCAGAGGACATAGTACCAGTGACCGAGGAGGTATAGTTTTGTTTAGTTTTTGTATTAGACTATTATTTTTGTGGAGATTCACAGTTGTACTATTACTTTCATATTGTGGATTGTATCTATCTTCCCTTCTCTATTTCCATTTATGCATTATTTTCTCCTTAGTTTGTTTTGTGATTGAGATTGATATATTTGTGAGATATCATATTGCTCCTCCGTTTGGAGTTGAGATTGACAGGTACCATATTATATTGTTAAGATGTTAGATAGTTATAATTGACCCAGACAGCGTTATACCGCCGATTCTACAGCATAGGCTGGGCGTAACCACGTACTCGTGCCGAATATCAGGGTGCGGGTCATGACATGCACGAGTTGAAAGATGAAGGAAAAATTTTAGTCGTCGCACAAAAAGCGAGCGCTAAGGTTTTAGAGGAACAAGATATGAAATTAAAATGAGAGACTCTTGATAATATCATAGTTTTCTAAGGAAATGTGGTATGCTAATCTCTGTGTTCGAGGTATGATCAAGAAAAATATTATATTTATTTATCTTGGCTTTCTAAGGTTCTGTTATGCTAATATTAAGACAAGAAGCTAAATTTATAGTTCTCTAATATTATCTCACTATGAAAGTTAGGTTTAGTCCTAATATTCAACCTTGGATTTCTATTGGTTCTTCAATACTGGGGTCAAATAATATGGTCAAATTTTTAACTAACCCTAATAGTGTTTATACTACTCTCATGTCCTTCATAAATATATCAAGGGATAATGGTCAATCAATTTATATGTATCAGATGCTAGGGTTCATTAGGTATTCTAAACTTAGTGACGTGTCAGTATTCTAGTTGTATTCTTAGTAGGAATGTTACCCTAATATCATCCTAACAACAAGAATTTCTATATTATAGCAGTAGACTATACTCAAGGAACTATTAGGGAAGTACATGAATCAAGCAGGATGCAATTATTTAAATAGAACGGATTGGAAGGAAGGTGAGTCATAGTCAAATGTGGATAAGATCCTATACTCTAATCCTATTTACAGGCTTGCTCGGTACATTAACGTAACCAAGACAATATACTCTCGACCTGCATGGGCCACCACTAAAAACATATCACGTCCCAATCCCAAAATACGTAGGACTAGGAATACGTAAGCATGCCAGCCGTATGTATATGGAGACTCCAATATATGGAAACCATAACACATACGTACGCTGTATTATGAATAACAATTCATAAGTGGTATATATTTGTCATAAGTCACAGGACATAACTAAATCTCATCTACAGAATCAAATATAAATGAATAACCAATCAACTATATAACTGAATCAAGTATAAGATGCTTGATAAGAACAAGTAGTTGGGTAGAGACAAATCTACTACCAAACTAGAATATAAGAGAAATAAAATAAGTACATCTAATGATCAATGAGGCTCGAAGGGAAGACCTCCTCGAAAGATATGTAGCAAGTCCTGATCTGTGCTCCTGCGAATAGCCATGATCGTCTACATCTAAAAAGGGACCGGATTCTCAGAGGGACGTAATAAGATACATAGAAGCATGCCAATAAAGTACTAAAAATAAACATCCAAAAGGGTCGTCTAACCGCCTATGTGAATGCACTTTGAGAATAACTTTCCAACATATGGGCTATCTGGCTAAAATGGGATTGGCATGATTCTTTCAGAGATTCAGGGGCCTAAAAAGTATGTCGCATTTTGAACGCCAGATGCCGTCTAATAATAATAATATATATAGTGGTCATCATGACCGCGCATCTCCGGCGGACCGTACGGGTTACACAAGAAAAGTACAAAGGAGCCTAAACGCCTTACTTGTTGTCCTCCCCACCCTATGCTCTAAGCATGTCATATCCATGATACGATAAAACCTCTAATAACTGCCAAGGCTTCTAATTATACAAATTCTATCAACAGTTATCCCTATTCGTCGCATGTCCCATACGTATCGGTGATCAGCCGACTACGCAAGTTTGTGTCCTACATGAGACTTACACTCGTGTAACAACTGTGTCACAGCCAAGGAAACATAAGGATGCCTCATGATCATGTGGTGGTCTCATAAAACTAGGTCAACATGCATATATATAATAAAAATAGAATACGACGCCACCGTCGTTGCACCCAAGTTATTGTTGGACGCACAGTTTATATAACAGTTAAAATATATAAACTAAATGACAGAAATAAAATACATGCACCATATGGAATATAAATCACAGTACAATGGCAAGGTATACTTGCCTGCTGTGAAAAAGAATGAAGTCCCAACTCAAGGCATCGTCCGATCTACCCGTCACATAAATTAAACAAGTTATGTTACAAAAGTAGGTGAATATGTTACTCCATTTTAATCTATTTTAACTCTGAATATAATAACCTAAAATAGTATTTTAATCTTATTGTAATCTGATTTTATTGTTAAACTCTAATTTTGGTCTAAAAAAAGTCAACTTTACGGATTTGTGATTCGTGGCACACAAATCAAGGCGATCCATTGACCAAAAAGTTAAATCCTAGATTTGTGTGTGAAATCCTATAGATTTCAATGCTACATGAATGTTGGAATCGACGGTTTCATAAAATCATAAGTCGGTAAAGAGTTATGGCCACAAGGGCGCACAAATGACAGTTTTTGGTGGTTTTCAATTTACGTCTATATTGCACGAATTTTACAGTAGATTAAACTTGTATATTAAATTCTAGAAAAATAATTTTATATAAGTTCACCATGTCAAATTTTTGAAAGTTCAAACGGCTCATAATTCTGAGTTTGGGATCTCCCGAAATCTCGAAAATACAAAAATGTGTCTGATTTCGGGCAGCTGGCACTTTTGGAATATTTTGAAAAAATATGTTCTTAAATTATTACAATAATTTATATATTCAAAAAACTAACCTTGATATGGTTCTAAAAAAAAAATTGGAACACGTTTGGAGTCCGGAGCTAGGAGATATTGTCTTTTTAAGTCGTCATAACTACTAGAAAATGAGGCTGAATTTATGACAAAATTTGACTATTTTTGGTCGAAAAAGAGAGGAGTTTGGGGAAGAAAAATATGAAAGAATAGTTTATTCCATAAGTCTAATAGGTATTTATAATGGTGGAGACTACTTAATTGAATACGTCTAGGATTGACTAATTTGGATAGGATTAGAATAAGTTTAAATAAGGATATGATATGCATGAAGTTGCTTTTCTAGTAGGCTCAGGATTTGAATTAATTTAAAAATAGTATTTGAGTTTATCTCAATAATTTATAATCTTAAATAGAATTAAAGTTAATACAAATAATTTATATATAATCTTATTAATATCTATTAACACTAAATTAGCATCTTTCTAATATTAAGACTATATATATCCAAATAAATCCTAACTAATTTTAAAAATCTAAATAAAATTCTTAAAATTCTAAATAAATTATAAAAAAATATAATTAAATATTTTAATTTAAAATAAATATTTGGTAGGAACAATATGCAAGTATGGTCTCATAGTAAATCATGAAAGTCCTAGAAATTTATGTTTCCTATATTTTAATTACCAAAAAATTCTAGAAAAATCTCCAAAAATCTAAAATAGCCTAAAAATAATTATAAATAAATATTTAAATAAGTAAATATATCAAAAAATTTATTTTTTAATTAACTAAGAGAATACTCTAAAAAAATTCAATATCTATAATAAATATAATAATATAAAATACACACAAAATACCTATTTTTGGTGAGGGAGTTTACAAAATCGTTTCCTAAACCAGAGATTACCTGTAAGAGAATCGAACAAAATGCATAAACCAAAAATATCAAACACAAATCGCAAACATAGAGATTTTTGACGTAGAAAATTCTTACAGAAAAAATCACGGGACGATCGGAGTCCAACCCTGAAAAGCCTCCACTAATGGAATAAAAAATACACCGACTCCTTACAAACTTCTCACTGATCCAAATGGATCACTACAACTCTTTTGGAACAGAAAATAGATTATAACCACGAAGAAGAAAGACAACGAAAAATATCCAAAACTGATCTCCTTCTTCGAAATGACCTCCAATTCTTCTTTCTCCTCTCCAATGTTGCAATGACACTCTTGCCTCATTTTCTCTTCTTGTTGCTATATTTTTTTTAGAGAGAGATATATTTTAGGGCCAGGAGACACCTATATATAGCCTCAAACCCACAACTAGCATTGCTATTATAGATAGGAATATCCAATCCAAATCTAAATCTATTGACATATTCCTATTATATGTAGGAATATCCAATCCAAATCTATTGAGATATTTCTATTATATTTAGGAATATCTAATCCAAATAAATTGAGATATTCCTATTATATGTGGAAAATACCCCAGAGTAGGATTGAGTATTTCTACATACAATAGGAATACCTTAATTTATTTGGATTGGATATTCCTAAATATAATAGGAATATCTCTTCACGTCATTCTCAAGCGTTGCTTCCTTCTTGTCAACCATATCCCGTATCCAATGATACTAGGTATCAATGTGCTTGGACCGACTATGAAATATTTGGTTCTTCACAAGGTGAATAGCACTCTGACTATCGCAAAGCAAAGGATACTTCTCCTACTTGAGTCCAATTTCCTGTAGCAGCTTCTTCATCCACAAAATTTTGGCGTGCTGTCGTAGGCACCCAAAAATAAAATCTTTACTCTTGAAATAATATGTAGTAGTGAGAGTAAGGATCATTCCCACGAAGAGTAATTAGTTTGATCTTTATGCTATGTAAAATAAGATTGGGGGAGAGTTTTTATCAAAAGAAAATTAAGAAGAGCTAAAAACAATTAAAGTATTAAAACAATCAAAGAAATAAATGTTGGTCTCAGTCAACATCCACCATTAGAATCTTAAAACTGATCATCGATGCAAGTATATATTAATTCATACTTTGAATATTCATCGTTGGAATTATTTTCCTATCTCCTTCAGCCATAATTAATTAAAAACAAGCGATCTAATTAACCTTAACTACTAAATAACCCCAGACAAGCGCTAAAGGTTTAATCTAGTAGCGTATTAAACTCGATGAGATCGATGAAGCAAAATAACACAAGCACACGCGGTTGCATTTAATTTTGTCAAAAATTTTCCTCCTAAGATCTAATAAAACAAAGCAGTTCATTAAATCTTGGTTGCTTCACAAATTAGAGGGATCGAACAATTACGGATTCGATATCTAATTTAGCATTAGATTGTCATGAATAATAAACTAGTATGCATCCTAGTCATTAAACAAGATAATCATAAAAATATGCATAAGAAAACATTCGATACTTAAAGCACAAATCAAGAATATAAACACAAATTAGATCTCACAAGTTTTTATTCATTCCGAGGCTTCCGTTTCCTTCGACCAACAAGACTTTTAGCTCCGCATGTTCAAAAAAACTTCAAAAGAATATTGGAGAAGAGAAAGAAGAGTTGTGGGTTCTTCTCCTTTTTTCTCTTGATCTCTACCCCTTTTATACACTCTAAATAAGTGTTTGAAGATCACAATATCTTTCCAAAAATCCTCTAAGAGTTACAACAACCCAACAATAAAATAAAATCTTTGAATAAGTTGGGAAATGGTTATATCAACTCCACTTTTTGTGCACAGCATAGTTGTCTCAACTTCAAGCGTGATTTGGTCCATGATGTAGCCAGAATCTCGGAAAAATCAAAACAGCAAAATTGTGCCTCTATCACTTAGCTTTCCGAATCAATTTGGATCAGCTCAATTGGACTTCGGATGAGCAAGTTATGACCATTTTTCTACAAGATGTCAGAACTGTCCAGAATTGATAATTAGCTCCATTTTGCTTTTAGTGACTCCAATTGTATCCTAGATCAAAATATAAAAATAATGAGTATCTTTAGACATTAAATGAGCATAAAGGAGTATACATTAAGGAATAAAAATATGATATTTTATGTTCTCATCAATAGCACTCTGACTATCGCAAAGCAAAGGATACTTCTCCTACTTGAGTCCAATTTCCTGTAGCAGCTTCTTCATCCACAACAACTCCTTGCAAGCCTCCATCGCCATAATATATTATGTCTCTGTCGTCGACAAGGCAACACACTTCTGTAAACGTAACTGCCATGAGACTGCTCCACTAGCAAACATCATCACATAGTCCAAAGTCGATCGCCTCGTCTCTACATCTCCATCCATATCAGCATTGGTATATCTAACCAGCTTTGCCTCGTCACCACCAAATAAAAGTCTCCAATCGACATTATCCTGAAGATATCGTAGAATCCACTTGACTCCACTCCAATGTACCCTTCCAGGATTTGACGTGTACCTGCTAACTATGTCGACTGTGTAAGCAATATCTGGCCTCGTACATACCATAGCATACATAAGACTCCCCACGACTGAGGCATATGGAACTCGCTCTATATCTTCCTTCTTGTCCTTGGTATATGGGCAATGCTCCTCAGCGAACTTAAAGTGAGCCGCAAGGGGGTTACTCACTTTCTTCAACTCGTCCATCCCGAAACGCTGAAGTACTCGATGAATGTACTTCTTTTGGGACAAGTGTAGCAGCTTGGACTCTCTCTCTCTCTCTTTCGACTGATATCCATCCCAAGAATAGTCTTCAATGAGTCCAAATCATGCATAGAGAAGTTCGCACCTAGTTGGCGCTTCAACTCTGTTATCCTGGTGGCATTTCAACCCACCAACAGCATGTCATCAACATAAAGCAACAAAATGATAAAATCATCCTCGGCGAAGTACCTCACAAAAATACAATAATCTGACGTCGTCCGTGCATAGCCATGCTCCCCCATAAACGACTCGAACTTCCTGTACCACTCTCTCAGAGCCTGTTTCAAACCATACAAGCTATTCCTCAACCGACAGACCAAATGTGACTTGCCCTTTTCACAGAATCCCTCTGGCTGCTCCATGTACAACTCCTCCTCAAGATCACCATGGAGGAATGCTGTCTTCACGTCTATTTGCTCGACCTCCAAGTCAAAACTGGCTGCCAATGCTAGCACTACCCGTATAGACGCCTGCTTAATGACTGAAAAAAAGATCTCATCATAAACTACGTCTTTTCGCTGACCGTAGCCTTTAACTACCAGCCTTATTTTGTATCGAGGACGAGTAGCATCATCTGTTTGCTTTACTCTGAACACTCATTGATTCTTCAAAGCCTTCTTGCCCTTTGGCAACCGTACCAGATTATAAGTAGAGTTGGCCTCCAAGGAACTCATCTCCTCCTGCATGTGGTGCCCCGTTCCCCCTATTCGGGGAGCGCAGCTAAGAAATACAAGACGGTATCATTCGATCGGGATAGCTTGAAACAAGAACCCATCCTCTTTATGGATTTTCTTCTTCAGAATCGATTCCCAAATTCAGTGGACCGTGTCCCAGGATCAACTTAGCGGCAGAGTCAGGAGGGACCTCTCTGCTGCATCTTTTGTTGCCTAGTTTTCGCTGTCACTTGTTGCTTTCGTGCCTTGAATTGGTTTTCGGATTTGCTTGAGATTTCTTGAATGGTTTTGATAGATTTCTTTGTTTTTGATCATTGAACTGCACTTCAATTCCGATGTTGGAAAGGGTAGAAGAGGTATTGATCAGCTATTCGTGGCAATGCAGGTGAACCAGCAGTAGGCACCGCTCGAACGGACTCCTGAAGCACCTCTTTCCTTCTTCCTTTCAACTACTAAGTGAGTGGCTACCATCCCGATTAGCTGGCCTTTCTTCCAGCCTTCACACCTAAATCTTGTATTCGTGCTTGCCCCGGTCAAACGATACCAATTAATAACAAAATACTTCAAGATAATAAGGGAATAGACTTGGAACATTTTGCTTGTCAATCAAATTTATTAACGGTTACTCATTTATATGCTTGTTCATTTGGAATGTTCATCATATGCATAGATACAAGTTAGAATATATATTTTTTCTTAAATTGTGCTATGTATAGAACTCATCTTGAATGCAATAAACTCAATAAGAAGACTATGCTAAAGTAGATCTTGCCCTATTATTGTCTTGCGCCTGATATTGCCTTGATTTGCCTCAGTGCTAACTTAGTGTACTACGTTGATCACAGACAACTTGTGCACAAGGTCTTAGTTCCTGCGGACGGTCGCTGGGGCACTGGCACCGATCCGATCCAGACAGAACTCATGTTAGTCGCCTGCTATAGAACGGAATGGCCTGTGACGTCCTGAACTATGCGTCGCACGATATTCTGTACTGAGACTAGCTCGTCCATTATGGCAACGTGCCAGTGATCCCCTCGTATATATTTAAACCTATTATAACTAACTTGTGTCTTCTTGGCAGGGAAGGCATGGTAAGTATTGTGCAGGTAGTTTAGACGGGCAGGTAAATATCACCGAACGGTGGCGGATTATTTAATTGATTTCTGTATCTATTGCTTGCTGTAAAATAAACTAAGACAAGATAGAAGATCACAAAAATTATGCATACTTCACTAAAACAACGTGTTGATTGGTATAGTTGGGTTAGCTTGCCTTCACCAGTACGTTTTGATGTACTGACCCTCGTTGAAACAGGTTTCCCGCGCTAAGGAGAACCAAGCGAGGAGAAGAAGTCAATCCCCCAATCTAGTCCAGTTGTAGGCACGTCTTGATCCGTGCCACCTTTTGAAGTATTTTAAAGATAGAAGCTAGCAACCCAAGCAAATATGCAGCTTCGTGGGAAGGTCGTCGTTCCAACCGGAGGTCCTATATTTTGAGTTTTAGTAAGGATGTAATATACATGACTGCTATCTCATTTTGTATCAATACTTTTGTAAGCCCATAGAGGCAACCTTATGACTCAGTTCAAGAGTTTGTAACATATGTTCATACTATCAATAAAAGAAAACTTTTCTGTGCCTCAATCTGTGTTTTAATTTATCTGCGTACTCTGAATATGTGCTCACTATGCGAAATATAATACTTAGCCTTGTGCGGTGCGCAACCTAGGCCCGCACGGTGGTCACGCCCGGGGGACAACTATCGATTCCACGGAATCGGGGCATGATATATTGGTATCAGAGCACAGCTTCAAAGTTTCTTTTGACCCTTCGTGTGGAAAAGTTCCTTTAACGATAAATCCCTGTGCGAACTCTTGAACTCGTTAGGCCAAAATAAGATACGTTCATGCAATGAGTCCATAATACATTATGATCCTAATATAATTTACCTTATTTTGAAGGAATGGCAAAAGCGCAATCCTCAGCGCTAGCACCGGGTGAGACATAGGCTCAGGAGAGCAGCTCTGGCACTTTATGAAGCTCTCAAAGCCAACAGGGCATGTCTCGAGCCGATCCGCTTTAACAAATAATATGGATGTTGGAAGCCAGCCAACATAGGGATGAAGCTCGTTATGAACGGGCCGAGCAGCGGGCGTAGGAAAGGCAACTCAAGTTTTAAGACCATATAGAGGCACGATTCTCAGTCCAGCAAAAGTAGGTAGATACCCTGCAGCAGATCGTGCAGACTTTGGCCTCCAACCAGTCCGTGGCAACAACATCGACTCCGGTGAGCAATCCATGCTTGAAGTCGAGACACCGCCAACACCAAGGACGAGGGAAGTGACTGCCTTCGACTTTGGCGACTTCAAGAAAGTCTGCAACACAGCGTTCAAGGGGACTGAGGATCCAATAGTGGCTCTAGATTGGTTGGCCGAACTTGAGGATCACTTCTCACTCCTAGAAGTACCTGAAGAAAAGTGCGTCGCATGTGCTCAACTGCAGCTTTGCCTCAATGCGCACGACTGGTGGAACGTGCATCGACGCTCTCTTTCAGTCGATAATGGAGGGGAGGCGATCGTATGGGCCACTTTCTGTGGCACGTTTGAGGAGGAGTTTATACGCCCGCCTGTACGACGTCAGAAGAAAAACGAGTTTGTTCAACTACGGCAAGGCAGCATGACAGTTAAGCAATATTCTGCTTAGTTCAACAAGCTTGCTAAATTTTCCAGCTCCTATCTACCCAATACAGCGAGTCGTGCCAGACGATTCAAGGGTGGTCTACATTCTGCCATCCATATGCACGTAGTCGTTCCACAATATCAGACAATACGGGAAGTTTTGAACTACGCCCTTTCTCTTGAACCGCAGTATCCTCACGTTTCTACCGGCGCTGTGCATACCTCCAATCACAAACGCCAAGGCAACGATATAGGAAACAACGCTGCAAATCGTCAAAATAATGGCAGTAAACAGCGTGGAGACCCGAACAAGGCCTGCAACTTCTGCAGGAAGCCAGGGCATATCGAGAAAGACTGTCGTCGTAAGCTTGGAACATGTCTTCGTTGCGGTAATCCAACATACCAGATTAGCAACTGTCCGCTCCTTCCACCTCAACAACAAAATTAGGCACCGACACCTCAGGCAAATCGAGCGGCGCCTCAGCAAGGGCGTAATCAAGCTCAAGGCTGGGTCTATACCATGACACGAGAGGAAGCTTTGGATTAGGACACTGTGGTGTCAGGTACTTTGCTTTTTAATAACATACATGCTCGTGTACTATTTGATTCTGGTACAACACATAGCTTTATATCTACAAACTTTGCTGCGGAGAACAATATAGAAATAACTCCGTTGTACCTAGATTTAAGTGTTAGCACCCGCTCTGGTACAAAAATACCTGTCCGTTCAGTATGCCAAGGTGGTTATATCTGTATTAGAGGAAGAAAGCTATCGCTTGATGTTTTAGTTCTTGATGTTCGGGACTATGATATCATTTTGGGAATGGATTGGCTTTGCACCTGTGCAACAACTATAGAGTGTGCAAAAAAATGAGTTATTTTCTGCCTGCCTGGAGAAGCCGTATTCTGCTATACTAGTAGTCCAGCGACTGATGCGACCAGGGCCTGCATGGTGGTTTCTGTAACATCTGCTCGGCGAATGCTACACTCAGTCTGCGAGGGATTTCTAGCGTCGGTTCGGGACACATGGTAGGACTACGCAATCATCAATTCTACTTCCGTTGAGGCAGAGTTCCCCGATGTGTTTTCGAGCGAACTACCCGGCATGCCGCCAGACCGAGAGATTGAATTCACTATAGATACCTTTCCAAATACACAGCCGAGCTCTAAGCCTCCATAGAGAATGGCCCCTGCAGAACTGAAGAAATTAAAATGCCAGCTTCAGGAATTACTAGATCGTGGGTTCATCCGTCCGAGCGTGTCTCCTTGGGGCGCACCTGTGCTCTTCATGAAGAAGAAGGACAAAACACTACGCCTTTACATCGACTATCGGGAGCTGAACAAGGTCACAATCAGAAATAAATATCCTCTGCCACGGATAGATGACTTGTTTGATCAGCTACAGGGGCAATGGTGTTTTTAAAAATCGATCTTCGCTCGGGCTATCATCAGCTGAAGATTAAGCCAGAAGACATGCCAAAGACTGCCTTTCGAACCCGATACGGGCATTATAAATTTTCAGTGATGTCGTTTGGACTGATGAATGCACCTGCTGCTTTCATGGATTTAATGAATCGTGTATTTCGGCCCTTCATCGATAAATTCGTGGTGGTTTTTATCGATGACATCTTGGTGTACTCGAAGACTAGGGATGAGCACGCAGGACACCTGCGGATGGTGCTGCAAACCCTTCGAGACAACAAGTTGTATGCCAAACTGAGTAAATATGAATTTTGGTTGGACAACATATCCTTCTTAGGGCATATCATCTCTTCACAAGGCATTTCAGTAGAACCAAGGAAGGTGGAAGCCATCGTGCAGTGGAAACAGCTGGAGTCAGCTAGCGATATCCGAAGTTTCCTTGGACTGGTAGGCTACTACCGCAGGTTTATACAAAATTTTGCAAAAATTGCTACGCCCTTGACTCAGCTCACACGAAAAGGTGCAAATTTTACTTGGACGGACGATTGTGAAGCTTTGTTTACGGAGTTAAAGCAGTGCCTTATTTCTGCCCCAATCCTCACTCTGCCGAACGGACCGGATGATTTCAAAATTTACAGTGATGCTTCAGGTAGAGGACTGGGATGTGTCCTGATGCAAAGGGATAAAGTGATAGCCTATGCATCGAGGCAGTTAAAGCCTCACGAGAAGAACTATCCGACGTATGATTTGGAATTGGCTGCGGTAGTCTTTGCGCTGAAGCTGTGGCGCCACTACCTTTATGGGTACCGTGTGAAATCTACACGGACCATAAAAGTTTGAAATACCTGTACACACAAAAGGATTTAAATCTTCGGCAGCGGCGTTGGCTTGAACTCCTTAGCGACTTCGATCTCATGATCAGATACACGACTGGTAAGGGAAACATAGTAGCTGACGCACTGAGTCGAGTGTTTGTAGAGAGTTTGGCTATTGATGATAGGCTGCACCGAGATCTTGAATCCTTGGGCATTACTCTAAAAATAAGATATAAAAAGTGGGCACAAGTGGCACAACTGTGCCTCGAGCCTGACTTGTTACAAAAGGTTAAGGCCGCTCAGAAGGATGACCCGTTCCTGCAAAAGATTCATGCTCTTATCTCAGCAGAAAAGACGTTCGACTTTGCGGTAGGCACGAACGGGATGCTCCGAGTGAAGGAAAGACTGTGCGTTCTGGATGATATGGCCCTTAGAAAAGAGATCCTCACTGAAGCCCACTATGTTAGTTATACTTCTCATCTAGGTAGCATAAAGATGTATCGGAATCTTCGTACGACATTTTGGTGGCACGGCTTAAAATGAGATGTGACGCTGTTCGTATCGCATTGCATGGCTTGTCAGAGGGTAAAAGACGAGCACCAAAAATCAGGCGGAGAGCTGCAGAATCTTGCTATTTCAGAGTGGAAATGGGAACATATAACAATGGATTCATTATTGGCTTGCCAAGGACGCAATAGGGACATGATGTTGTTTGGGTTATTATCGATCGTCTCACCAAGACTGCTTACTTTCTGCCTATCAAATCCACTTAGAGTGCCGATCGCTTGGCTCAAATTTACCTCGATGAGGTCGTTCGGCTCCACGGTGTGCCCGTATCCATAGTCTCTGATAGAGATGGTCGATTTATATCGCATTTTTGGGAAAGCCTGCAGTCAGCAATGGGGACAAAGTTGAAGTTCAGTTCCGCCTACCATCCACAGACCGACGGCCAAACGGAACGTGTCAACCAGATCCTCGAAGACATGCTATGTCTCTGTGCCTTGGATTGCCTTGGATTTGAAGACTAGTTGGGACCTGCATCTACCGTTAGCCGAATTCGCTTACAACAATAGTTATCAATCAAGCATTCAGATGGCGCCGTATGAGACATTGTATGGACGGAAGTGCAGATCCGCGATCTATTAGGACAAAGTTGGGGAACGGCAAATCCTTGGCCCTGAGTTTGTGGAACAGACTGTCCAAAAAGTTTGCTTGATTCGGGAAAGACTAAAGGTAGCTTAAAGCCGTCAAAAGAGCTACGCGGATATACATCGACGACCACTTGAGTTTCTAGAAGGCGACCGGGTATTTCTTAAAGTCTCGCCCATGTGAGGAGTCACCAGATTCGGAGCAAAGGGGAAGCTAAGTCCGAGATTTGTTGGTCCGTTCGAAATACTAAAGCGGGTTGCCTCAATTGCATATCAGATTGCCCTACCAATCCCTATCCGATGTACACGATATTTTCTATGTTTCTCAACTTAGGAAGTATGTGTACGACCCGAGCCACGTGGTAGACCTTGAACAACTGAACTTTCAGGCCGACTTGAAGTATGTAGAACAACATGGGCAAATTCTAGATCGGAAAGAAAAGCTGCTCCGGAGTCGTTCGGTTCCTCTCGTGTGCGTGCTTTGGAGAAATCACTCTATCGAAGAATCTACTTGGGAACTTGAATCTGAGATGAGGGAAAGGTTCCCCTCAGTATTTCCTAGTGGTAGGTTCTATTCCTTAAGTTTTGGGATGAAACTTCCAATTAGTTGGGTAGGATGTGGTGCCCCGTTCCCTCTATTCGGGGAGCACGACTAAGAAATACAAGACGGTATCGTTCGATCGGGATAGATTAAAACAAGAACCCATCCTCTATATGGATTTGCTTCTTCGGAATTGATACCCATATTCAGTGGACCGTGCCCCCGGGATCGACTTAGTGGCAGAGTCAGGAGGGACCTCTCCGCTGCATCTTTTGTTGCTTAGTTTTCGCTGTCGCTTGTTGCTTTCGTGCCTTGAATTGGTTTTTGGATTTGCTTGAGATTTCTTGAACGGTTTTGATAGATTTTATTATTTTTGATCATTGAACTATAATTCAATTCCGATATTGGAAAGGTGGAAGAGATATTGATCAGCTGTTCGTGGCAATGCAGGTGAACCAGCAGTAGGCACCGTTCGAACGGACTCCTGAAGCACCTCTTTCCTTCTTCCTTTCAACTACTAAGTGAGTGGCTACCATCCCGATTAGCTAGCCCTTCTTGCAGCCTTCACACCTAAATCTTGTATTCGTGCTTGCCCCGGTCAAACGATACCAATTAATAACAAAATACTTCAAGATAATAAGGGAATAGACTTGGAACATTTTGCTTGTCAATCAAACTTGTGAACGGTTACTCATTTACATGCTTGTTCATTTGGAATGTTCATCATATGCATAGATACAAGTTAGAATACATATTTATTTTTAAATTGTGCTATGTATAGAACTCATCTTGAATGCAATAAACTCAACATGAAGACTATGCTAAAGTAGATCTTGCCCTGTTATTGCCTTGTGCTTGATATTGCCTTGATTTGCCTCAATGCTAACTTAGTGTACTACGTTGATCACAGACAACTTGTGCACAAGGTCTTAGTTCCCACGGACGGTCGCTGGGGCACTGGCATCGATTCGATCCGGACGAAACTCATGATAGTCACCTGCTATAGGATGGAATGGCCTGTGACGTCCTGAACTATGCATTGCACGATATTCCGTACTGAGACTAGCCTGTCCATTATGGCAACGTGCCAGTGATCCCCTCGTATATATTTAAACCTGTTACAACTAACTTGTGTCTTCTTGGCAGGGAAGGCATGGTAAGTATTGTGCAGGTGGTTTAGACGGGCAGGTAAAATGTCACCGAACGGTGGCGGGTTATTTCATTGATTTCTATATCTATTGCTTGATGTAAAATAAACTAAGACAAGATAGAAGATCACAAAAATTATGCATGCTTCACTAAAACAACGTATTAATTGGTATAGTTGGGTTAGCTTGCCTTCACCAGTACGTTTTGATGTACTGACCCTCGTTGAAACAGGTTTCCCGCGCTAAGGAGAACCAAGCGAGGAGCAGAAGTCAATCCCCCAATCCAGTCTAGCTGTAGGCATGTCTTGATCCGTGCCACCTTTTGAAGTATTTTAAAGATAGAATCTAGCAACCCAAGCAAATATGCAGCTTCGTGGGAAGGCCGTTGTTCCAACCGGAGGTCCTATATTTTGAGTTTTAGTAAGGATGTAATGTACATGACTGCTATCTCATTTTGTGTCAACACTTTTGTAAGCCCATAAAGGAAACCTTATGACTCAGTTCAAGAGTTTGTAACAGATGTTCATACTATCAATAAAAGAGAACTTTTTCGTGCCTCAATCTGTGTTTCAATTTATCTGCGTACTCTGAATATGTGCTCGTTATGCGAAATATAATACTTAGCCTTGTGCGGTGCGCAACCTAGGCCCGCACGGCGGTCACGCCCGGGGGACGACTATCGATTCCACGGAATCGGGGCGTGATACTGCATGGCCTTCATCCACTCATGTCTATGTTCGTCTTCCATAGCCTCTGCGAAACTTTCAAGTTCTCTCCCATCAGTCAGTAGCATATACTCATTCAGTGAGTATCTTGTAGATGGTCGACGCTATCTATTGCTCCTCCTCAACGAAACCACTGGTGTTGGTTGTATATCTACAGTCTC
This sequence comes from Iris macrosiphon, assembly GCA_036927795.1. NCBI lineage: Eukaryota > Viridiplantae > Streptophyta > Magnoliopsida > Asparagales > Iridaceae > Iris > Iris macrosiphon. The sequence continues at coordinate 114,042,560 of JAYESA010000008.1, read as the reverse complement.
CTCTCCTCTAAGAATTGTCTCCTCGGCATGCTCATCCTCATAAGGGTTACCTTGACCACCATCAGCAGGCTGATGATCAAGGTTGGGAGCAACTCCATGTACTGGCTCCCCCATAACTGGATCCTCTGCGATATCCTTTAGAAACTGTTCGAAGCAAAATGACTCCAACTCAGGCAATTCCTCAGCCTCAGTAGGCATCTCAAAATCTTGAGTATTGGTCATGGTCTGATCCTTGATGAATACCATGTCCCTGCTTCTATAAGATTTTTTTCCACTAAATCGTAAAGTATATAGCCAAACTCATTCCGACCATAGTCGACAAAGATGCACCACCTCATCTTTGGCTCAAGTTTGGATCTCTCGTCCTTCGATACATGCACGAAGGCCTTACAACCAAACACTCACATGTGATTGTATAACGGCTCTTTGTCGTACTATACTTTGTCAGGCATATCACCCTGCAAAGGAATACTAGGAGATAAATTAATAACATAAGCAGCTTTGTAAAGTGCCTCACCCCAATAGTTGTCTGTAAGTTTATTTTTGACAGCAAATACTGCACCCTCTCCATTAGCGTCCTGTTCATCCGCTTTGCTATACTGTTGAGCTACGGTATCTTTGGTGGAGTCTTCTGGTATCACATCTTTTGCTCTCTGCAATAAGAATCAAAGGGACCGATATACTTGACGCCATTGTCCGGCCTAACAGAAAGTAGCTTCTTGTCCGTCTCCCTTTAAATAGAGGCCTGAAACTCCTTGAAAGTGGGTAGCACCTGATCCTTGGTCTTTAAGATATAGACCCAAATCTTTCTGGAATAGTCATTAATAAATATTACAAAATAAGAAGCACTACCAATAGATTTTACCTTCATAGGACCGTAGATATCCGAGTGAATAAACTCGAGCAACACCAACTTCCTTGAACTTGGGTGACTTTGGAAAGATACCCTATTTTGCTTCCCTGCCAAACAGTGCGTGCACTTCTCCAACTTTGTATACTTTAGCCCTGGAATCACCTTCATGTTCACCAAGTAGCTCATCCCCTTCTCGCCAATATAGCAGAGCCGCATATGCCATAACTCAGAAGATGCATCAGTAGCTACATTAACCTCTTGTGCCCCCTGTATGCCCCTTCCATATAGTAGAGTCCGAACCTCTTGCTTCCTCTAGCATTCACCATCAAACCACTAGAAAGCTTCCATTGATTTTTCCCGAAAAGGCTGAAGAAACCCTTGTCATCCAACCTTCCAACTGACACCAGGTTGAAACGGATATCAGGGACATGACGGACATCTTTGAGAACAAAAATTGCACCTGTCTTTGTCCTCAAATATATATCTCCAATGGCAACCGCCTCCGACACATCTCCATTGCCCATCTTCAATATGCCACAGTCGTCTGTTATGTATGTAGAAAATAGTGTCATATAGTGAGATACGTACGCTGAAGCACCTGAGTCCACTAGCCAAGAGTTGTCATCGCAGGCGAGGTTCATAACTATCTCATCTCCTACAATGATCACATCGCCTCCATGTATCAAGGCCACCATTGTAGTATTCTCACTTTGCTTTCCCTTGTCGCCCTTCTTTTCTCTCTTCCAAGCGAAATAGTTCCGCTTGATGTGGCCCTTCTTGCCACAATGGTAATACTCTGAGTCCTCGTACCGACCCTTGGACCTTCCCTTGCTTTTGTATCTGCCACTGCCTGGACCCTTATTTTTATCCCTTCTATGACTCTCTGAAATAAGCGCCTCTGAGTGAGATATGGATGAAGTACCCTGAGAACGTCTCCGTATCTCTTCATTCAGTAACCAACTCTTGGCAAACTACAGACTGACCATGCCTTCCGGAGCAGAAGTGATCATAGATACTGTACGGTCTCCCACGAGTCTGGTAATGTACACAGTAGCCATAGTCCCTGTCACGCCCCACTCCCAAAATACGTAGGACTAGGAATATGTAACACGCCAGCCGTATCTATACGAACTCTAATATATGGAAACCATATACACACATACGCTGTACATGAATATTCAATCCACCAGTGGTAATATACTGTCAACAAGTCACACACAATCTATATCTCATCCACAGCACAAATAAAGAAATAAATGGAAAATAAATAACTGAATCTCAAAGATGAAGTCTCAAAGTATGATAGTCGGATGAAAATAAATCCACTACAAATCGACTATACTAAAACTACTAAATAAGAGAAGAGAATCAACTCTAATATAAGATAAATATCTATAAAAAAATAGCAACTAGAATATCCATCACCTGCAATGAATCAAAGGTACTCCGAAGGTAAGACCTCCTCAATCTGGTATGAAGCGTCAGGCCCAGGTCCGTACTCAAAGGTCCAAATGTATATAAAAAATAGAATACGACGTCATTGTCGTTGCACCCAACTTTCCTTGGATGTGCAATTTATATAGCAGTTTAAAATACATGAACTAAATGATAGAAATAAAGATGCATGCAATATATGGAATATGAATAACAGTACAATGGCAAGGTATACTTGCCTGACAAGCAATCTGTAAAGAGTAAGCGTCCAGATGTCAAGAACACGGGATCAGAAACTAAGGCCTCTGAATAAACATCTTCGGATGCTGAAATAGACATCACCAACATTTCCGGAATCAGCGAGATAGTTAGAAAACACTACCCTTCCGTCCAATTTGGACACAGGGGCAAAACGGTAATTTTGGGTCAAAACGGGGTCCATATGTGGCCCACTTTGTACCGAAAAGTATGCCAGAGGTAAAGGTCTCTAAATGGGATAAATTATAGGTCAAACAAATTCTAAACTTCAACACAAACTCAATGGTATATCCAATTGTTGAAGCATGAAAAATACGCTGGAAGCTCTACGCAGCATATTGATGCAAAGCAGCATAAACAGAGGACTTCAGAGCCCTCAACGTGCAATCAGAGCTTCTCCGCCAAGCACAGCGTAAAATATAGGCTCGAGGACCATCCGCGTAGGGCAGTATGTCCAGGCTGCTTCAGCGTAAACAGGGGGCTTCATCGCCTTTATGGCGTAAAACTCATCCCCTTTCAATGCAGCATTGAAGTGTGCGAGGGATGCTTCGTATTCCCTGCAATAAACCTGTCAGATCCTATAATGAACCTGACGTCTCGACTTCTGACAAAGGGATACTGCTCGACTACTCAGGCGACGGCTATAATGATGGCGCGTCACTACAACCAAGGCTGTCATTTACTGCCATTTCCCTTGCGTAAACCGCTTTTACGTACACAGAGGAATACGCTGCCTAGTTTTACACAGGCAGATGAGAGCCTCTTACGCTCCGCGGAAGACAAACAGCCTGCCACGTCAAAAGCTGCACTCCGTACGGGACTCGAGGCGCATCTCTGCATTTAATGCACAGGGCGGTGACAGGCCCTCAAGGCACGTCTCTGCAATTAATGTGCCGAATACTGACAGATGCCTGAGGCACGTCTCTGCGTTTGATGCACAGAAGGGTGGCAGACCTTCAAAACATGCCTCTGTATTTAATGTGCAGGATGATGGCAGATCTCCACATTTAATGCAGCAGATTTGATTAAATGTCACCGAACCGTTGTTTAGTGACATCCCCTTTGCAAGAGCTGCTCCTATGTATACAAGGGAATACGCTGCCTAGTTTTACACAGGCAAACATGAGCTCCTTACACTCTGCAGAAGACGAACAGACTGCCACAACTGCGGTTACTCTTCGCACAGAGTTCAAGGTGCGTATCTGCATTTAATGCGAGAAATGATGGCAGATCTTAAAGACAAACATCTGCATTTAATGCACAGAATGGGGGCAGATCTCTGCATTTAATGCAAGAGATCTGATTATCTCCAAGAGCCATAATTCCGGCTAAAACGTCCACATCATCACTCTGGCACGTTACGCAGCGGCTTCTTCGCCCATTCAGCTTCGGTGCCTGCTCGGCTTCTACGACCATTCAACTTCGGTGCCTGCTTGGCCTCTATGACCACTCGGCTTCTACGCCTACTCGGCCTTTATGATCACTCGGCTTCTACTCCTATTCGGCTTCTATGCCGGTTTGATAACTATTTGGCTTCTATGCCATGGTGACAGACATTGGCTTCTATGCCAACCTCTTCTACACGAGGGATACATACCTACGTGGCTTTTACGCCGTGATCTTCGTAGCGATTATACGCATTTTGTCCCTTAGTTGGACCCGCGTCACACGCTCATTCAAAGGATTATCTATACGCAGGCTTTGGTTATTTTAACCGTTATGTAAAAAGGTGTTGTACTTTCCACTTCTCGATTTTTACACTGATTGAGTGGTCACTGTCACTAAAAACTCTATAAATAGAGACCTCTATCAACAGAGGAAAGGGGGAGAAGAGGTCGAACGATCAGAAATAGGTTGACAAATCGGAGAAAAAGAGGAGAGAGAGAGAGAGAGAGAAGAGTCCAGGGCTCAGGCAAAGAGAAGGGATCGACGACTTTGGCATTGGGCATCCACCCTCTTTAGCAACCCTCAAAGCTTCTACCTGTCTTCCACGACACTTCTTCAACATCGTGTGGTCCAAGGGCTAAAGTGATCGACTGCAGATCAGACACCTATAGCAATATTCACCCAGATTAAATAAATTATACTTAGACATCCTCGTGTGGGATCAAATTTGTACAATCTTGTTTGTAAACATAAAAGAAGGGCGGGTCTTCGTACAAGACCTTATTTTCCATATTTTATCAAATCTTTTCTCGTTTATATTATCCAAAATAAGATGGCGACTCTGCTGGGGACATCTTTCTCTTCTGATGAGGAAGCTATTGCTCAACACGATATGGTATTCGTGGGATCCGTGAAGAAGACCCTGGTCGTCCAGTTTGACCAATCTGCCTACGAAGATATGCTCCGGACAAAGGGCAGCTCTCACTCTCTCTCTCACCAAAACAACAGGAAGCTGCGTAAGGTCTGGATGCCCAAGACATCTTCTACCATTCCTGTGGACTCTTCGATCTCTGCGATCTCTCCGACCAATGAGGTTGTAGCGTTGCTCCCTCCGTGCCCTGCGCGTAAAATTCAGTCGCCTGTCTCTGACAGAACCGATAAAACTTCTGGCAATGCCTCAGCGCTAATCCAGAAGTATACTCCGCGCTCTGTACGTAAAATTCAGTCTCCCGTCCCTGGCGGAACAGACAAAATTTCTGGCAATGCCTCAGCGCTAACCCAGAAGTATACTCCACGCTCTGCGCGTGAAATTCAGTCTCCCGTCCCTGGCGGAATAGACAAAGCTTCTGATAAAGCCTCAGCGCCAAATCAGAAGTACAAGACACGCTCCACGCGTAAAACAATATCTGACCTCTACGGAGAACCAGATGATCCCTGTGATCTCCGTAAGGGAAAGCGAGCGGCGGACTACTCAACTTCTCGATATTTACGCCAGCAAGGGAACAATCTGTACGCCCTCCGAATTATGCGAGATGCTGATGGCCGACTGAGGACATCCTCAGCTTTACGCCAACTAGAGCGAAGCTCCAAATTATGCCAGGCGAAGTCCCTAGGCGTAAAGAAGGCTCCAGTTGCGAAAAGACACCCTCCTCGGGGATTATCCGCCACCCAGATGGCCAACCTGTTGTATACGGGTGGCACAAGGAAGACTATGATTCCCATTATCAGCATGCCCACCAATGGGAATAGAAGGAACAAGCCACCATCTTCTTCTTCTGCAACTCCTCCTGACCTACGGGATTATCTGATCCAGAAACGCAAAGACAAAAGTCATAAACAGACTTCAGTTCCCCTAACGGTCAAACACGGGGAGATCTTATGGGAAGATACATCAACGTCTAATATCGTCATGACAGGTGGACCACACGAAAATTCTATCTTTATTATTCCACCAACTCGCGATGATCTGCATCCAATAATCTTCCATCGCAGATGGAATACCCCGATCATACAGGAAGAATTTTACGAGTCTGAAACTGGCAGGATACAAACCCACAGATATAGCCCGCAAGTATTAAATATTATGCAAAGCATGGGTTATGATTTGAAGCTGAAACAAGGCCTTAACTATGGAAAAGGTAGACGAACACCAGTCCGTGGTAATTCTCACCATCAATAAGCTCGTTTCGGGTTGGGATATACTGCATCTCTTGTAAGACCCAAAACTTCAAAATCTATTCCTGTACAACCAGAGGCAGCTCCTGCTAAATAGGTTTCTGTAGCCGGAGGCCACGACATGTCTGGGGGTAACTTATCTCGACCGAACAAGGCGGCTTCCGAGGCCGGGGGTAAAATTTTCTCAAGATCCGAAGATGATGCAACGACGATAATCTTCCCAGAAAACTGTAAAACTCAGGCACCAGGAGCCCTGCGACCAAAAGAGACTTTCTCCTTCAAAGAAGATGACATCATTAAAATCTTCAACATGTTAAGAAAGGAATGCAAGCTTCAGCTACCCAACATCAGATATCCTGAGAGGGCCGGCAAAGTCGATGACCCAGATTATTGTCTCTTCCATCGGTATACTCATCACCCTACAAGGGCCTGCTATGTGCTAAAAAGAAGGATACAGGAGTTGATCGATGCCAAGGTTATCACCTTGCATCTATAAAACAAGGGGACAATCACTACAGAAAGATACTAGATGACGAGTCCCGCAAAAGTTTTCCCAGTGGACCCTTCAGAAGAAAAAAAAAATCACTCTATAGTAATTCTTTTTTTCGGACAAAAAGTTTGTCATGTTACCTCTGAATAAACTTTCGGCTATCGACTATCATATTACCTCTGATGTCGGTTGTCATCTATACTTAACATCCGTGCTTAGCCATAAGTACACCAGAGTGTTAAGTCCACAAAAACTGCCATGTCCATATTACCTCTGAGCAGACGTGTACCTCCATCCCCAATGGAGTCACAATCAAAAGTTTGTCATGTTCATATTACCTCTGAATAAACTTTCGGCTATCGACTATCATATTACCTCTGATATCGATTGTCATCTATACTTAACATCCGTGCTTAGCCATAAGTACACCAGAGTGTTAAGTCCACAAAAACTGCCATGTCCATATTACCTCTGAGCAGACGTGTACCTCCATCCCCAATGGAGTCACAATCAAAAGTTTGTCATGTTCATATTACCTCTGAATAAACTTTCGGCTATCGACTATCATATTACCTCTGATGTCGGTTGTCATCTACACTTAACATCCGTGCTTAGCCATAAGTACACCAGAGTGTTAAGTCCACAAAAACTACCATGTCCATATTACCTCTGAGCAGACGTGTACCTCCATCCCCAATGGAGTCACAATCAAAAGTTTGTCATGTACATATTACCTCTGAATAAACTTTCGGCTATCGACTATCATATTACCTCTGATATCGGTTGTCATCTACACTTAACATCCGTGCTTAGCCATAAGTACACCAGAGTGTTAAGTCCACAAAAACTGCCATGTCCATATTACCTCTGAGCAGATAGCAGCCTCCGCCCTTAAATCACCAACATTCGGCGCAACAAGCAGCCGAGTGATGTAAATGCAACCAGAAGTGCAGTTTCTGATAATAATAAAGGACCTCTTTTCCAGTATATCGATGCTCGGATTCCAAATCAGGAATCCTCTCCCCATGACGATATAGAGCCTATAGCACAAAAATTCTTGGCAGCTATAGATTCTTATCATCCATACATATGGGAAGTGGCATCATCATCCAATGTCACCATGACGTATGGACCACATGAGGATTCTATCTTCATTGTTCTACCTGCCCGCAACGGTCAGCGTTCAATAGTCTTCGGCCGCATGCGCAACGAACAGACTATACAAGAGGATTCCTTTGATGATGACTCTGGTGAAATGCAAGTTCACAGGTACAGCCCGCAAGCCTTGAAGATCATGAAAAATATAGGTTACAACTTGAGGATGGAACCAGGTCTCAAACTACGGGAAAGGCAGACGAACACCGCTGCTCGGTAATCCCCACTATCAATAAACCCTTTCCGGGTTAGGGTACGCCACCTCCCTTACGACTTCCAAGTCGAACGAGGATATCTTTTCCTCTTTTCAAGACGGCTCATCGCCCTCCGGCTCATCTCATGCTCTCGAGCAAACATTATCAGCAAATATGGTAGCGACGGATTCCTTCGAATCAGACGAACAAGAAACTGAACCATTCGAGAATGACGCTTGGGCTCAGCAGATGGATACACAATGGGAGTTCCGCTTCGAGCAGAGAGAACCTCCTACTAAAGATGAAGTTATCCAGATTAACGTAGGGGATGAACTTTCACCAAAGCCGATATTTATCAGTAACGACCTTTCCGAAGAAGAAAGGGAAGAAATTACACAGCTGATAAAAGAATATATCGACGTCTTTGCGTAGAATTATGAGGATATGCCAGGTCTTGATCCAAAGGTGGCTACTCATAAACTCAATATACTGCCCGATTCAAAGCCTGTGAAGCAGCACCAACGCCGGTTCCGTCCGGACATGATGGACGCCATTGAAGCTGAAGTCAAGAAGTTGATAGCCTGTGGCTTCGTCCGTGAAGAACAACATCCCGACTGGGTCGCCAATGTTGTCCCGGTCATGAAGAAGAATGGGAAAGTACGTATCTGCATCGATTACCGAGATCTGAACGCAGCATGCCCCAAGGATGAGTTCCCTCTTCCCATCACAGACGTCATGATCGACAATATATGAGGTTTTGAACGCATGTCTTTTATGGACGGATTCTCGGGATACAATCAGATCAAGATGCATCCTGAAGACGAGAAGCATACCGCCTTCCGGACACCACTGGGGGTATATTGCTATACGGTCATGCCCTTCGGATTAAAGAACGCCGGGGCTACGTACCAATGAGCTATGAGTGATGTCTTCCATAAGCATTTACGCAAGACAGTGGAGTGTTACGTGGACGATGTAGCTATCAAAAGCCGCCTCAGGGATAATCACATCTGAGACTTGAAGACAGTATTTGAATTGATACGCCAACATCAACTCAAAATGAACCCTACCAAGTCCTTTCTGGGGGTATCTAGCGGCAAATTTCTGGGATTTGTCATCACCGCCAAAGACATTCAAGTGGACCCTGATAAAGTCAAGGCCATCTTAGAAATACGGCCGCCCCACAATCTGAGGGAACTCAGGGGATTTCAAGGTCGTCTGGCTTATATCCGAAGATTTATATCCAACCTCTCCGGAAGATGCTAGCCCTTTTCGCGCCTCATGAAAAAAGGTGTATCCTTCGTATGGGACGAAGCCTGTCAGCAAGCGTTCGAGGATATCAAACGCTACCTTACTAGTCTGCCAGTTCTGGTACCTCCCGTAATAGGAAAACCATTCGTGCTATACGTTCGAGCAATAGATCATTCTCTGGGAGCTCTTCTCGCACAAAAGAACGATATAGGCCACGAGCAGGCTATCTACTACCTCAGCAGGATGATGGTCGGAGCCGAACACCGATCAACCCTATAGAGAAAGAATGCCTGGCTCTGATGTTCGCTATTCAGAAAATGCGACACTATATCATGGGCCAAACCATTCATATCATCTCCAGGATCAATCCCCTTCGGGTACTGATGAGCAAGCCAAGTGTCCTTAATTCCCGACTTACGACTTGGACAATGTTATTAACGCCATATAACATGGTGTACGTCCCTCAGAAGTCCATCAAAGGCCAAGCATTGGCTGATTTTCTAGCTGCTTATCCCATCCCGAAGGCCTCCAAACTATATGATGACATTCCCGACGAAGTTGCAGAGTGTAATTCCGCAATGGAAGGTGATGCATGGCAACTGTTCTTCGATGGCACCTCCAGAACTGGTCCCAGGAAAAACGTGGTTTCAGGAGTAGGGATCGTCCTGGTTACTTCTGATAAGCTCGTCATCTATCGAGGGTACTCTCTTAGCGAGCCCTATTCCAACAATGTGGCAGAATACAACGCTATACTAATCGGGCTCCAAGTCGCCAAAGAGTTGGGGGTCGAATCTCTAGAAGCCTTCGGTGATTCTCTGCTGATCGTCAACCAAGTCAGAGGAATATATGAAGTCCGGAATCCCGACCTCATCCCCTATCACCGAGCAACGGTCGAGATAGCCATAACGTTCAAAGGTTTCTTCCTTAAGCATGTACCTCGATCTCAGAATCTGGAAACTGATGCCCTAGCCAGTCTAGCTGCAGATTTAGCTACCCCTATAAGAAGACAGAATTCGGTAATCCTTCTTAACAGAGACCTATTCTGTGGGAAAAATAACTTTCACATCGAATACAGCTACACGGTAGACACAGATCCTCGCAGGAGAGACTGGAGAAGTCCTTTTATAGATTTCGTAGCATACGGAATCTTACCAGAAGATCCTAAAGAAGCAATATCTGTCAAAAGACGATCATTAAGCTTCTACTTCGACGCATCATCATAATGCCTATATCGCCGGTCTTATGATGGGCTATTATTATGATGTCTCTCTGGTGATGAAGCACAGCGAATTATCCGGGAGGCTCACGATAGCGTGTGTGGGGCGCATCAACCCGGTCCTAAGCTGCAGGATCGTATCAGGAGAATGGGCTATTACTGGCCCACTATGATCGCAGACGCAATCCAGTATGCCAGACGATGTAGGGCCTGTCAGGTCCATGCAGACTTCATACATCAACCGTCCGAACATCTACATCCTATGGTTGTATCCTGGCCTTTCGAAGCATGGGGTATGGATATTATTGGTCCTATTCACCCGTCTTCTTCCAGAGGTCACCGGTTCATACTGGCCATCACAGATTACTTCTCCAAATGGGCAGAGGCGATCCATCTTGCTGAGGTAAAGACATCTAATATGACCAGCTTCATCAAGCATCACGTTATTTACCGCTTTAGGGTTCCCCGAAGGATAATCCATGACAACGGGCCTCAGTTCATCAGCCATGCGTTTTACCGATTCTGTGATAAAAATTGGATACAAAATGTGGCCTCCACGGCATATAATCCAGCTGCTAATGGGTTGGCGGAAGCCTTCAACAAAACCATTATCAAACTCTTGAAGAAGTTCGTCTCTTCAAATAAAAGAGATTGGAATGAGAAGCTGGAAGAATGTCTCTGGGCATACCGCACAACGGTATGAGCACTGACAGGTTGTACACCATTCTTATTGGTCTACGGGAGTGAAGCAGTTCTTCCTATCGAAATTCAAATTCCGTCACTCAGGATAGCCATGGCCAACAAGTTAACTCAAGAAAAGAATGACCTTTTAAGGCTTCAAGAGCTAGAAGGATTAGACGAGAAACGCCTCCAAGCTCAGCAGCGCATTGCGCTCTACCAAGCACGCATTTCTAGAACTTTTAATTAAAAAGTAAAGAAAAGAGTGTTCAAAGCCGGCGAGCTAGTTTTAGTCGTAAGAAGGCCGATGATTCTTACTCATAAAAGTAAAGGCAAATTCCAGCCCAAATGGGAAGGCCCTTACGTGATCGAGACAACGTTCTCAAATGGCGCTTACAGGTTAGCCCAGCCTAATGGAGACCTGCTAATGGCTCCTATTAATGGCAAATTCCTGAAAAGGTACTATGCTTAAACCTCATCTGCTCAAGTGGAATAAGGTGATCTCATTCTGACAAAACTACTTCCAAAACGAAACTAGTTGGATCATATTCTATCATGTCCATATGACCTCTGAATAGATATGCTCTGCTAAAGCTTACCGAAAGTATATCACGTCCATACTACCTCTGATATCACTTTCACCCAAATCTGTCATTTACATTCAGAAATGATGGGTCCACAAAGTCAGATAAAAAGCCTCTTTATTATTCCCAGAAAAGAGCGAAAGTACATTTGAAAAGCAAGAGCAAAAGTACGTCAAGAAGGGGGAGATGTCAGGTCACGAAGCTGCTGCGCCAGTACGGCCATCCTCTCAGCCCCGGAATCCAAGACATCAGCGCGGACCCGCTCCAACCGTGCCTCATCATCTATCAGGAGGGATAACTCGGCTCTAGCCCGAAGGAGACCGGCACGGGCGACTCCTGCACTCGCCAAGTTCTGTTGTACTGCGACCAGTCGGCCATTCACCACATCTAGACCTTCCGACGACTGAGAAGCCTACTCCTTAGCCAGGGCAAGCTTCGTCTCTAGTTTGCGGACCCTAGCTACATTGCCGTCATGCTCGGCCTGGCACTTCATTTGAAGGGCGAGAGTCTCCTCCAAGACGACTTTTCCTTTATCCATATCTTGCTGGTTAGTCTCGATGAATTTATTCAGACCTTCCCTCTTTTTAACAAGATACGCAGTCAAGGAGTCGTATCTGGCCTGGACCAGAGCTTCAATATTGCCTCGAGCTAGCTGCAGGTATTCGTTAATAGGTTGCTCCAAGCAATTAACCACCGCCTCCAGCGCATCAGCTACCCTGGGGTCACCGAATTCCCAGATCGCCTTTATAAGGAACCGAGAGGACCTCTTCAGCTGCGCAAAGTCCAGCTTCTTCGCCAACACCATTGACATCAGCCTTCTCAAAGTGGTGTAGAAGATCCCAGTGTACTGCTCGGTCAGCGCAACTAGGTCCGCATGAATGCGGGGAGTGTCCGCGATAGTGGCGACTTCCTCTCCAGGAATCACCACAGACGATGTCACCACGGCCGTCGCCTCAACAGGTGGTGCGACGAAAGAAGAATCGCCAACACCGGATGAAGTGATCGGCGTGCTCAAAATAGGCACTGTCGCAACGACAGGCTCGTCCTCCTCTTGAGATATCGGAGTCTTCTCGACAGGCAAGCCAGCACCCGAAGATGTCTCCTCTTCAAAATCAGGTACCTCTATGTCACCACTAGGACCTGACACAGAGCCAACGGGCGTGTCTACATCACCCTCTCCGAAGAGGTCTTCCCCTGAAAAGAAGACAAAAGGAAGTTAATATCAACACAATATTAATTTTCCCAAAGAAGAGGCATAAAAGACGACATTTACCCCTGGCCGACGGCATATACGTCGCATCTGCAGCTTGTACAGCTAAATCATTTCTTAATAATGCTAGGCGAGCTGTTATACTTGGAGAAAGGGGTCTGCAAACGGACACTGGCAAGTAGTCCTCCAGGTCCTCCTCAAAATCCAACCGAGGCTCATCGGCTGGAATCGCGCTCGGTGTGCCCACAAGCGCGACAAAAGTCCCTTCCGATGCCGATCCGGCTAGAGGTATACGAAACTTTATTATACTCAGCCCCGAAGGCGACCTCGTTCCACTACCTGAAGCAGTAGCAGCGACGGCGGCATCCAGCTGAGATTCTCCGGCACTACCAGCCAGAACTGTGGAAGATCCCTCTCTAAAAGGCGAGGAACCTCCAATCAGAGAATCGTCCCCAACGCGGGAAGATGCAAGCTCACCTCCAGGAGCATCAATGCCAGGAATCCTGAGAGAACGGTTTACCGTCTTCTTCTTCCTCTTACGAGGGGAAGTCTCCTTGGGAGCAGAAGCCCTTCGCTTCCCAAGAACTACCAAAGCCCCTGCAGGCGGAGGAACTTCACCCCTAGGGACCGATACCAGAGGCTCATCCGGAGTAACAGACTCACCCTCATCGGAAGAAACTGAGGGGACTTCAACTCTTCCCCCAGGCTTGGAAGAGGGCACCCTAAAGCTTCCATAAATATCAAAATCACGATGGAAGGTGTTCGTTGCCACATAGAACTGGGCATACGAATGCAAGATGCGCAGCTCCGTGGAGAGTGTGATGCCCGGCACGATAAAAATTGCCCCAGTACAGCCTATGATAAAATATCGCCATCCCCGCACTCCATCAATGAGTCCACCTCTGGACCTGAAGCTGGTAACGGCATTGCCCACGTGCAGCTGATTATACCCAAACTGCCGGACAAATTGACTGGGCAAGTAGGGCTCCAGGAAGCAATGATCTTCGCTTCTGTACACCAGATGGGATGGTCTAATGCAGACCAACTAGTTAAAAGCTTCGGAAGAAAGAATGGTCTTCTCTCTACCCGAATCCTCGAGCCTAATCCCCGACTGATTGCGATGTACAGGAGGGACGGTGCAGAAAAGCTTCCAACTATGACTGAAGCCTAGCGCCCGCCGGTAGTCTATGACTGTGTTCACGTTCCAGAAAGACTTCTGGTAGTTCAACAAGAAACTATCCCCCGAACTACTGCCGGAACCGAGAGACATCACCCGGGGGTTATGGAGAATTAACCACCCCATCAAATACAAGTATGGTAATTCTATCCGGGGAAAGCTATCACACTGAATTTCATCGACGAGCAGCCCGTCAATCATGGCCCTCAGGCCGGCTTGTATATGACACACCATGGCAGGGAGCAAGCCCAGTCTTGCCCCAAACACCAGACGCACTGCAGGCCATAGCGTGTTGCGGTGAATGCGGTCCGCAGATGCAACGCCAGGCACTACTACTCGGCGTAGCCATATGGAGAGGAAGCCAGCCAGTTGAGCCTCCCTGGACAGAGGCCTGCGACAGTGCCTCAAATAACTATAGGCCTTAGTGCCTTCAGGATATTGTCCTGTCCCTTCGTCGAGAAACTGGTCCGGAGCTCCAGCATCCACAATGAGATCGTCAACTACCTGAGCATTAAGCACACTCAGGGGATTCACAGGCAGATCCTTGCCCTCCAATACCTTCTCCGGCTTAGCAGCCCTGGACCGGTGAAAGAAGAGGTAGAACATCCATTTACTGATGTGAGCCAAATCTGAGGGCTCGTCATAAAAAGTGGTACAAGCGAGGTAGTGGCACATCAACTCCTGGTACACTTCCACTACTCGAGGTACTTCCACTACTCGAGGGTCTGAACCCCCCAGCTCCCGATTCGTGGGAACATACTCTTCGTATGGAGTATCCCCCAACGGCAGTCTTGAGATCTCTGCCATCTCATACAGGGCCAATCCCAACTCCCCCAGCGGAGTGGTGAAGGTCCCGGTAAGCGAAATATATCGCTCCATCAGTGCCAGAAACAGGTTAGGGTTAGGAGGTAACTAAATACTGGTCGCACTCACAGCTGCAAACAGACCGATGTTCTCCAACTCGGTCTGGAAATGCTTCAAGGCCCAATCAACTAAGCGAGCCCATCAAAGATTCAAAGGGGTGATTCACCCGCCACACCGAGGGTTCGCCTTAGGGTATACTCCCCCACGCCCCATAAAATCATTACAGAAAGTCGGTAACTGGATCGGCTAGATCACCAAACTGTCTTCATTCGGGACACTGCCCGGGTATAGCCCCCTGAACAGCATCATAGACCCAGAAGGGCGGCTGACAAACGATCCCTGGTCAGCTCCTCTCAGATGGAAGATCTTCCCTGGCTTGCCGTGAAGATCGGAAGTCAGCGTCCATAACATCTTCCTGGGATGCGTAGCATGAAAGAAGGCCGAGATGGGGTAGTCTCTCGGCATATTGGGCAGATACAAGACCAAACCCTCGGCAAGGAAAACCCAGAGTTCTCTCTTGGGCTTTGTCTTGGACTGCTTGTCAATCATGTCCCCGAAGAGGAAAGCCGACTTCAGGTATTGCTTCCCGTCTACGTACGTTAGGGGCTCCCCGTTGATCAAATTCAGCAGCGTTCGCTCGCCCTGAGACAATATCAGAATTGCCCTTCCTTCGGGATATTGGGGCCCGGAGATAGGAAATGTCACGTGTGACAGATCCTCTAAATAGTTAGAGTGTAACATCCCGGCGGCGGAGCCCATCACTTCAGCCAGCGGAGACTCATGCAAGTTAACTGCAAAAGCACAAAAGAAACACGTCAGTTCCTAACTAGACATTTCGGTACTTGCAGCATCCGTAAAAAAGGAAAAATCAACGGTCCGTGCTCTACGTCGAGACTGTGAAACTTGAGTTATTACGCTGGAATCCATTTCCTCAAACGTAAAATTCAAAATTGACAGTATACGGTCTGTGCTTTACGCCAGATTGATTAAATTGAGTTATTACGCCAGGATTTTCATTCACAAGCATAAAACTCAAATTTTAATAGTATACACCAAGTTTTCGGCGGTCAAAGCTTTTATGCTTGACTGCGAAAAAAATAGAGTTTTTACGTTGACAAATTAGGAATATGGGCATAAAAAGATGAAACATCTCCGTGCACCATCTTCCTCAAAGAGGCTATCAGCACAGGAGACGACCTAGCGCGGTCACGTTCAACGTGTGCGAAGGATTTTCAGTCATTCTCTCTTTTCCAAGAGCACTACCTTCCAGGCCGGGTGCACTACTCGTCGGCGGGATGCTCCGCTCAGAAAGAAGTTCGCCTTGTCCAACCAGAGACGCTCTCGCTTGAGCGAAGGAACGAGAAGAAGAATCAACCTTCTTTCCCTTAGCGGAGGAAGTTTGCATCGAAGCCATTACTGGAAACTTTGAAGAAGAAACGAAGAAGAACTCGAACAGTCGAAAGCTTTCTCTCGCAGAAGACGGATAGAAAGTTTTTCCCCTCAGAAAACTTGGGATATATATAGAGTTCGGATGGACTCCTCGGACCCCGAACCAAATCTCCTAATTAATATTCGGTTATGATTGGGTCCCCCGTCAGCCTATTATTCAGAGAAGGCGGACAGTTAGCAAATTTGAAAAGTTTTTCGAGCAAAGCAAGTTCATGGTTCCTACGCTAAGGAGCTTTCTACGCTCGACAGCTACAGATCTATGGTTTTACGCTCGCATGCTATAAGTCTATGGTTTTTACGCCCAGATGCCTTTGTGCTCGGTAGCTTTTATGCTCGAGAGGCTACAGACCTACGACTTCACGCTCAGCAGATACCAAATCGATGATCTCACGCTCGGTGGCGCTTAGTTTACGCTCGGAGGCAACGGATCCATGACTTCACGCTCGAAAGACTTTTCTTTTCAGAAGCAACAAATCTACAGTTCTACGCTAAGGAGCTTTCTACGCTTGACAGCTACGAATCTACGACTTTACGTTCGACAACTACAAGTCGGGTTTTACGCCCGGATGCCTTTGTGATCGGTAGCTTTTATGCTCGAGAGGCTACAAACCTACGGCTTCACGCTCAGGAATCACAAGCCTATGATTTCACGCTCGATGGTGTTTAGTTTATGCTCAGAGGCTGCCAACTTATGATTTCGCGCTCCATGACTTCCCGCACATCTGAAAGATACGCAGGCCAGAGTACGCGTACATCTGAACGATCCTCAAGGCGGTCAATTACAGGAGTTCACACATAAGATACTCCTTCTTGACCTCAAGATATCCCAAGTGCCCGAAGCATACAGAGTTCAAACATTGAAAAAAAATTACTCTTCTTCATGGGTCGATTCAAAGTTCATCCAGACTCCAGTCTGAATATTTCATCTACCAAGATGGCAAATTAGTTTGACAGCCATTTCTTGCCCTGTTCTAAGGGATTTTCGAGAAGTTATTCTTGAAGATGATGTCTGGACAAAGAAATTCTGTTATCAGAAGTAACAGTTCAGAATTCTACGCGGTTCCTCACTCCTAAAAACAGCAGGACAGTTCAAACACTCGAATGCTAAAGCGGCTTTCTACGCATCCCTAGTTATGCGTAAGAGACAGGACAGGACCCAGCACTCTTTCTAAACAGAGTCGGCATAAAGAATCAGACGTGTCGAAGCTACACATATTCAGACTTCACAGCAACAAAGTATGGCAAGATGATCATATGAAGAAGAAAGACGATTTTATTAAAATTAAAGTCATGATTACATATGAGGGAAATCCAGTCTACAAGGGTTTTCTTTCTTCATTTTCATGACTACATATGAGGGAAATCCCGTCGACAAAGGGGTTCATCATCGTCGACAGAAGATCGCGCCCAGAATCTGTTCTGACAAGTTCTCACATTGGTAGAGATCTTCCTCTTCTTTCAAGAAGATGATCAGTGGCGGGAGGATACAAAAATGGGCATAGACCCATCCTCCAACAGAAGGAAAGCAGGGTAAATCTGCTCACCTACAGACCATCGCCACTCAAGCCGGAACAGAGCTAATCTGTCTGACTCTCGTCCCCGGAGGTAACGGGAGAAGGTGCCACTTACAAGCAGTGTGGTAAAATACGATTCTTCGTCTCTCCCGAAGAACCACCATACAAAGTTGCTAATTATCCCGAGCAAAGGAGGCTATGATATCCTTCCATGATCCATCGTTGCAGAGGACATTTGCTCGAAGGCGCTATCTTTTTTGGCTCCTTACATGCTGGAAGAGCATGATCTCCTTCTTCCTCAAATCAGCCCGACGAACTACGACCATCATCTCTGTATGATGAAGGAAGTGTGGGAAGAACATGAGAACTCCTCAGCCTTTTTATAGGCAATAGAGAGCACCGATCCCCAATAAATTTGCCATAAAGTCAGCCTCGACCGTTTTAAAATCCATTCAGAAATATTTCAAGTTACGAGGAGCGCGTCATGCTTCATTCAAAGCGTTTCAAATTACGAGGAATTTAAAAGCTTTGAAGGGGGTCTTGTTGAAGCATGAAAAATACGCTGGAAGCTCTACGCAACATATTGATGCAAAGCAGCATAAACAGAGGACTTCAGAGCCCTCAACGTGTAATCAGAGCTTCTCCGCCAAGCACAGCGTGAAATATAGGCTCGAGGACCATCCGCGTAGGGCAGTATGTCCAGGCTGCTTCAGCGTAAACAGGGTACTTCATCGCCTTTATGGCGTAAAACTCATCCCCTTTCAATGCATCATTGAAGTGTGCGAGGGACGCTTCATATTCCCTGCAATGAACCTGTCAGATCCTGCAATGAACCTGACGTCTCAACTTCTGACAAAGGGATACTGCTCGACTTCCCAGGCGACGGCTATAATGATGGCGCGGTACTGCAACCCAGGCTGTCATTTACTGCAATTTCCCTTGCGTAAACCGCTTTTACGTACACAGAGGAATACGCTGTCTAGTTTTACACAGGTAGATGAGAGCCCCTTACGCTCCGCGGAAGACAAACTGCCTGCCACGTCAAAAGCTGCACTCCGTACGGGACTCGAGGCACGTCTCTGTATTTAATGCACAGGGCGGTGACAGGCCCTCAAGGTACGTCTCTGCAATTAATGCACCGAATACTGACAGATGCCTGAGGCACGTCTCTGCGTTTGATGCACAGAAGGGTGGCAGAGCTTCAAAACATGCCTCTGCATTTAATGCGCAAGATGATGGCGGATCTCCATATTTAATACAGGAGATTTGATTAAATGTCACCGAACCGTCGTTTAGTGACATCCCCTTTGCGAGAGATGCTCCTACGCATACAAGGGAATACGCTGCCTAGTTTTACACAGGCAAACATGAGCTTCTTACGCTCCACAGAAGACGAACAGACTACCACGACTGCGCTTACTCTTCGCACAGGGTTCAAGGTGCGTATCTGCATTTAATGCGAGGAATGATGGCAAATCTTAAAGACAAGCATCTACATTTAATACACAGAATGGGGGCAGATCTCTGCATTTAATGCAAGAGATCTGATTATCTCCAAGAGCCGTAATTCCGGCTAAAACGTCCACATCATCACTCTGGCACGTTACGCAGCGGCTTCTACGCCCATTCAGTTTCGGTGCCTGCTCGGCTTCTACGACCATTCAGCTTCGGTGCCTGCTCGGCCTCTATGACCACTCGGCTTCTACGCCTACTCGGCCTTTATGATCACTCAGCTTCTACTCCTATTTGGCTTCTATGCCGGTTTGATAACTATTTGGCTTCTATGCCATGGTGACAGACATTGGCTTCTATGCCAACCTCTTCTACACAAGGGATACCTACCTACGTGACTTTTACGCCGTGATCTTCGTAGCGATTATACGCATTTTGTCCCTTAGTTGGACCCGCGTCACACACTCATTCAAAGGATTATCTATACGCAGGCTTTGGTTATTTTAACCGTTATGTAAAAAGGTATTGTACTTTCTACTTCTCAATTTTTACACTAATTGAGTGGTCACTGTCACTAAAAACTCTATAAATAGAGACCTCTATCAACAGAGAAAAGAGGAAGAAGAGGTCGAACGATCAGAAATAGGTCGACAAATCGGAGAAAAAGAGGAGAGAGAGAGAGAGAGAGAGAGAGAAGAGTCCAGGGCTCAGGCAAAGAGAAGGGATCGACGACTTTGGCATCTCGGGCATCCACCCTCTT
Organism: Iris macrosiphon; assembly: GCA_036927795.1. Taxonomy (NCBI): domain Eukaryota; kingdom Viridiplantae; phylum Streptophyta; class Magnoliopsida; order Asparagales; family Iridaceae; genus Iris; species Iris macrosiphon. Next base: position 114,022,460 of record JAYESA010000008.1, on the reverse strand, counting down.
TAGCAACCCTCGAAGCTGCTACCTGTCTTCCACGATACTTCTTCAACATCGTGTGGTCCAAGGGCTAAAGTGATCGACTGCAGATCAGACACCTATAGCAATATTCACCCAGATTAAATAAATTGTACTTAGACATCCTCGTATAGGATCAAATTTGTACAATCTTGTTTGTAAACATAAAAGAAGGGCGGGTCTTCGTACAAGACCTCATTTTCCGTATTTCATCAAATCTTTTCTCGTTTATATTATCCAAAACACCAATTTTGGATCCCGGTGAGCCGAACACAATTTGGCCCAAAAAGGTCAACCGTGGGGCCCACAAATAGGCAGCTTGGTCAACTGTCTCAGAATTACATAAAAATTAGGTCACAGGACTAGCGCGATACCATGAGTCCAGTGGCATAAATTTCGTCGTATTCTGACGAGCGTACAATAAATGGTGCAGGATTTTGCAAAAGTCGCGATATGGGGACTTTTTGTGGATACGGGTTAATTCTGACGCGCACACGCGTCCAAATTAGTTTCCGTAAAAGCCCACACGTCTGGGTATACCATGCGCGCCTTTCGGTTTACTTGGTACACGATGGGATAGTCCCGTTTGGTGGGGCGTGCTCCGTATCAAAATTTTAAAAGTTTCAAAAACAGGTTTTTAGTGATTTTTAACCCAATATAATTCTGCATACAACATTAAATAAAATAATGTAATTGAGAGAAAATAATCTAGGTTAGGTGTTCTTTTCATAGCAAAAGAAATTTCTAAGTTTGGATCTCTGTGGCGGAAGATACTAGTCCGTAAACATTGGTGGTTACAGTAGTTTTTCTGAGATTAAAAGTTATCATTTTTCTTCGACTTGGTCTCAATTTTCGCCTAGGGTTACGTACTGTTCGAAGTAAACTAATACAAAGAGTTGGAAGAGGGATAGGTCATGAATATACCGGTGAAGACGGATTCGAATTTGGTCGAGTGATGGAACGGCAATCCGGACGGGAACAGGGGTTCGTTGCTGTAGTTTTTCGTGCGGGTGCTCGCGGTCCCGGAGCGAGCGACGGTGCTGGGCGGCTGCTCCGGCGGCAATGGTGGCTCCGGTGGTCGGCGGCGCATGGTCGAGTAGGGGATGGTAAGGGTTTAGGGTTAGGGTTTATAAGGATTATATATATATATATATATATATATATAGGTGAAGATTTAGAGGGGGGGTTAAGGCCGCGCACGGGGGGGGGGGGGAATAGCTGCTGCTGCTGCTGCTTAGGAGGGTTAGGATTTAGCGGGTTTGGGTAGTAGAAAATGGGTTAGGGTTTTGTTTTTCATTTCTTTTTCTTTCTTTTCTTTTATTCCTTCTTTTCTTTTTATTCTATTTCCATTCTCTTCTTTTCTTTTCTTTATTTTCTTTTCTATTTATTAATAAGCTATATATATATATATATATATATATATATATATATATATATATATATATATATATATATATATATATATATATATATATATATATATATATATATATATATATATATATATATATATATAATTCCAAAAAAATTATATTAGTGCATACAAATAATCTATCAACCGTCCACAATGTCTCATACATGTAATAAATTAAGGTAAAATAATAGTTGCTCCATAAATCTCTAAATGCATATTTATCTAGTAGTTAAAATCAAATAAAGTCTATATTTTCTAATAACTAATAAATGCTATAAATAAATTAAATAATTAAATATAATTTATACAGTTTTTAAAATTAGGGGTTTTATATTCTACCCAACTTATAAAAATGGTGTCAACGAAATTAAAACTAAGCCACGATAGAAAGTCAAGGATGGTATAAGATAGAAGTTAACAAAGTAAATTCATACCTTGGTCTACGAATAGGTACGAAAAACTTTTGCGCATGTCGTTCTCGCGCTCCTAAGTTGATTCTCCTGGCGCACCATGCTTCTATGCTACGCGGACCAAGGGAATAGACTGGTTCCTCAACATTTTCTCTCGACGATCAAGGATTTCCATGGTTGCTCTTGATATGACAAGCTTGGCCCAATGGTGATCTCATAATGGTCGAGAACATGACTGCTATCTGCCACATATCGCCTAAGTTACGACACGTGAAATACATCATGTACTCCCTCAAGTGAAGGTGGTAGTGCAAGTCGATACGCCACTTCTTCCACTCTCTCTAGTACTTCAAATGGTCCAATATACCTTGGACTCAACTTGCCACGCCCTCCGAATCAAATAGTGCCTCTAGTAGGTGATATCCTCAAGAAGACATGGTCGCCCTCTTTAAACTCCAAGGGACGACGATGAAGATCTGTCCACTGGTTCTGCCTGTCTTGCGCTGCTCATAAGTGTCCTTGTATCTTCTTCACTGTCTCAATGGTGTTGACTACCAACTCTGGTCCCAGAATCTGACGTTCTTCCATGTCACTCCAACACACAGGAGACCTATACTTTCTTCTATACAATGCTTCAAACGGAGCCATCTGGATGCTCGTTTGATAGCTATTGTTGTAAGAAAACTCTACAAGATGTATGTGGTCCTCCCATGATCCTCCAAAGTCTAACATACAAGCCCTTAACATATCCTCCAGTATCTGAATAGTATGTTCGGACTGTCCATCTGTCTGCGGGTGATAAGATGTACTGAACTTTAGACGAGTCCCAAGACTCTCTTGCATGCTTCTCCAAAAGTGTGATATAAAATATGAATTCCTGTCTGACACAATGCTGACCGAAATACCGTGCAATCTCATGATTTACATCATGTATAAGTCAGCTAAAGCTTCTCTAGACTGGCAAACTCTAAAAGTCAAGAAATATGCTGACTTGGAGAGTCGATCCACTATTACCCATATTGCATCTCTTCCACTTGTACTCTTGTAAAAACCCGTAACGAAGTCTATAATGATGTGCTCCCACTTCCACTCTGGAATCAGAAGTGGTTGCAACAACCCTGCTGTTCTCTGATGCTCCGTCTTTACCTGCTGACATACTAGACATTTAGCTACAAAGCGAGCTATCTCTCTCTCTTTATCCCATGCCACCAAAAGTGCTGTCGTAAGTCTACATTGAACTATGAGCTTCTGCTATCAGCTACTGTCGAATCTCTCCATTGGAAACATATAGACGATCACCACATCGTAATGTCCCGTCATCATGAATGCGCAATCCCGTATGCTCTCCGACCTCTATCCTTTCTTTCAATCTCCTGAATCTGGCATCCGCAGGCAAAGCTGCCTTGATCCTCTCTACTAGTGATGACTGTACTTGCAAGTTGGCTAGTGTCCCATCTGCTCCGGGTAATATCACTTCTATGCCAAGCTCTTGCAAGTCCTCCAATAATTCTCTCTGTGTTATCAAGAAGTAAGCTGCTGGTTTTTGGCTTAACGCGTCTGCTACAATGTTAGCCTTGCTTGGGTGATAATGTAGCGCTAACTCAAAATCTTTCATCAACTCAAGCCATCGACGTTGTCTCATATTTAACCCCTTCTGTGTAAAGACATACTTAAGGCTTTTGTGGTCTGTATAGATCTCCACTCGTTCCCCATATAAGTAATATCTCTATAGCTTCAGAGCAAATACAACGACTGCAAGTTCCAAGTCATGAGTTGGATAATTCTTCTCATGTACTCATAACTGTCTTGATGCATATACAATCACCTTGCCATGCTACATCAACACGCATCCCAAGCCTTTCTCTGATGCGTCACTATAAATCACATAATCCCCTGATCCTGATGGAATAGTCAATACTGGTGCTGTGGTCAGTCGCTTCTTCAACTCCTCGAAAGTGGCTTGACACTCGTCGGTCCATACAAACTCTTAATCTTTGCATGTTAACCGAGTCATAGGTGTTTCTATCCTTGAGAAGTTCTTCACGAACCGTCAGTAATATCCAGCAAGTCTAAGGAAACTTCTCACCTCTGATGCTGATTTAGGAACGGGCCATGTCTCGACTGCCGAAATTTTCTTTGGATCAACAGAAATACCATCTCCCATAACGACATGCCCAAGAAATGAGACTCTGTCCAAGAAGAACTCACATTTACTAAGATTCACATATAGCTGCTCTCTTGTCAAGGTCTCTAGAACAATCCGCAGGTGCTTCTCGTGCTCCTCGTGGCTCTTCGAATAACCAAGTATGTCATCTATGAAGACGACCACGAACTGGTCCAAATACTGATGGAATACTCGATTCATTAAATCCATAAAGATAGCTGGAGCATTGGTCAATCCAAATGACATAACTAGAAACTCGTAGTGTCCATATCTTGTTCTAAATATGGTCTTCGGGATGTCCTGCTTTCGTACCTTCACCTGGTGATATCCCGATCTCAAGTCTATCTTCGAGAACACCTTAGCTCCACTAAGCTGATCAAATAAGTCATCAATGTGTGGCAATGGGTATTTATTCTTCACGGTCACTGCATTCAAGGCTCTGTAGTCAATGCACATACGCACTGACCCATCCTTCTTTGGTACAAATAATACTGGTGCTTCCCAGGGTGATGCACTCGGTCAGATAAAACCTTTCTCTTCTAGTTCTTTCAACTGTGTCTTCAGCTCATCCATCTCCTTCTTTGCCAATCTATAAACATGCAACGCTATGGGTGCTGCTCCTGGGGTAAATTCAATCGAAAATTCTACGTCTCTATCTAGTGGTATTTCTGGTAACTCCTCTGGAAAGATGTCTTGAAACTCTGAAATGATAGGGTGATAAATAACATCGTCTATTGCAAGCTGAACACCATCATGGGCTTTTATGGATCCCCGTGCAAACTCAAGTTTCGACTGGCCTGGTACCTTAAAAAGAATGCTTCCTCCAAAACAGTCGAAGAAAGCATGGTACTTGCTTAGCCAGTCCATCCCAAGCACAATATCAAAAGTTGGCATAGGAAGGACTAAGAGTCGGGCACTCATCTCTCTGCCATGAATTACTACAGGGCACGATCTACAAATTTGACTAACAGGTACAACTCCTCATCCGTTAAAAATTCTAACACAACTAGGTAAAGGTATAGTGACAATATTATGTTTGGAAATAAAACTAGAAGATATGAACGAGTGGGTGGCTCTCGTATCAAATAATGTCACAGCAGAAAAAGTAAAAGCAAGAGTAATACCTGCTATGACATCAACCTCTTGTTCCATGTCATCCACTTCTAGTACAAAAGCTTGTCCATTCCTCTGTGGAAGTCCATGACTGGCCCTCGTGTACTGATCCTCCTAAGTAGGTAGCGGTAGTCCTCGCTGAAATCCTCCTGCTGCTGGAGGTCAAGGTGCTCCTGGTCTAGTCATCTGCTGAGCTGGCTTCGGTGCTGGAAGTGCTATCCTCTGTACTGGCGGTGGAAGTGTCAATATCTTCTGTATTAGACAGTCTCTCGCCATATGCTGTCCGGAACCATACCTCATACATTATCCTAAATGAGTCCGACAATCCCTCGAAATATGTCCATGCTTCCCACAGTAATTACAGTGGGGCTTCTCCAAAATCTGATACGGTCCTGCTCTGTGCTGGTACTGCTGTTGCTGTGCCAAAAGGTGTCTGATAGGCCCTCCTTGTTGTGTCCTTGTTAGTCCTTGCTGTGTCTTGCTAGTCCTTGTTGTGTACTCAGTTGACCTCTTTTTTCTCTGCTGATGGTCTCTTATAATCTAGCCTCTATCAATAATTCGGCATAAGAGATCCGAGATTGTGAGCTAGTGTAGTGTTGGATCTCCTGCGTCAGTCCGCGGTGAAACCTCTTAGCCTTTCCCAAGTCATTCGGTATCAGGGCAGCGCCATATTTACTGAGGCGACTAAACTCTGCATCATACTCATCAACTATCTTGCTCCCCTGCTCCAGATAAAGAAACTGATCATACAATGTGTCCCTGACAATGTCCGAGAAGTACTTCCTCTCAAAGCACTCCAAGAATTGCTCTCAAGTCTGATACATGCCTATCTGGCGCTCCATTGATTTCCACCAGTGATGAGCGTTACCATCTAGCAGCATCCTTATACCTGTCATCCATAGATCTGTAGGTAGCTGCGATGCTTCTAATAACTTTTGAGTGTGGGTAATCTAGTTTGTAGTCTCTTCTGGGCTCTCAGTGCCTTTGTACGGCTTGGGACCCATCTGTATAAAGTCTTTTACTGAACCAACTCTAGCTCGAGGTACTGGAACTAGTGCTTGAGCTGGTACAGTAGCCTGTGCAGTCATTCTCTCAAGTGTTTCTAGAAATTCTTGTCTCTGCTCTGCCGCTTACTGCCTCTGCTCTGTAGCTAGTGTGGCTGCCTATTGTCTTTATTCCTGCATTATCATTTGAAAGAATTGGAACAGCTGTGTCTGGCCATCTTGTGGTGCTGATGAAGCTGGAAAAGTCCCATTAGGTAAAGCTGAAGGGTTAGATGGAATTAGATTGTAAGTCTGTCCATCTGGCCCCGGAAGTCTAGGAGTCATCGAGGTATCTCCTTGAGTCTGGCCGTTGACTCCTAAAGGTGTGTCGCCTCCTGCGGCAGTACATCCACTATGCATATCCATCTCTCTGCAAGTGGTGGACGAAACGATTAGAAGAAGTACAGGAATCAAACATGATGCAAGCATTTAAATAGGTAGTTGAAGGGAAGGAGAGTTTTAGTCAAGCGTGAATGAGATCCTATACTCTATTCTTATACGCAGGCTTGTTCGGTACAGTAACGTAACCGAGACAATATATTCTTGACCTGCATGGGCCGCCACTAAAAATATGTCATGCCCCAGTCCCAAAATACGTAGGACTAGGAATACGTAACACGCCAAAAGTATGTATATAAACTCCAATATATGGAAACCATATACACACGTACGCTGTACATGAATATTCACTCCACCAGTGGTAATATACTGTCAACAAGTCACACGCAATCTATATCTCATCCATAGTAAAAATAAAGAAATAAATGGGAAATAAATAACTGAATCTCAAAGATAAAGTCTCAAAGTATGATAGTCGGATGGAAACAAATTCACTACAAATCGACTATACTAAAACTAGCAAATGAGAGAAGAGAATCAACTCTAATATAAGATAAATGTCTATAAAAGAAATAACAACTAGATGAATCAAAGGTACTCCAAAGGTAAGACCTCCTCGGTCTGGTATGAAGCGTCAGGTCCAGGTCCGTACTCCTGTGGATACTCCTGTCCGTCTATATCTGGAAAGGGACCAGGTCCTCAGAGGGACATAACAAGATACATATAAACATGACAATAAAGTACTGAAAAATAAACATCCAATGGGGTCGCCTAACCGTCTAAATGAATGTAGTTTGAGAACAACTTTCTAACAAGTGGGCTATCTGGCTAAAATAGGATTGGCATGATTCTCTTGGAGATTCAGGGCCCTACAAAGCATGTCGTCTTTTGAACGACATAGACCGCCTGATAATATATAATATATAGTGGTCATCATGACCGTGCATCTCCGGTGGAGCGTACGGGTTACACAAGGAAAGTGCAAAGGAGCCCAAATGCCTTACTTGTTGTTCTCCCCATCCCATGCTCTAAGCATGTCACATCCATGATATAATGATACCTCTAAATAACTACCAAGTCTACTAGCATGCAAAGTTTCTATCAGCAGTTATCCCTATCCGTCGCACGACCTATACGTACCAGTGGCCAGACGAGTACGCAAGCCCGTGTCCTATATATGACTCACACTCGTGTAAGAACAGTGTCATGGCCAATGAAACATAAAAATGCCTCATGATAATTGGGTGGTCACATAGAGTAGGTCCAAATGTATATAAAAAATAGAATACGACGCCACCGTCGTTGCACCCAAGTTTCCTTGGACGCACAGTTTATATAGCAGTTTAAAGTACATGAGCTAAATGACGGAAATAAAGATGCATACAACATATGGAATATGAATAACAGTACAATGATAAGGTATACTTGCCTGGCAAGCAATCTGTAAAGAGTAAGCGTCCAGATGTCAAGGACACGAGATCAGAAACTAAGACCTCCGAATAAACATCTCCGGATGCTGAAATAGACATCACCAATATTTTTGAAATTAGCGAGATAGCTAGAAAATACTACCCTTTCGTCCAATTTGGACACAGGGGCAAAACAAAAATTTTGGGTCAAAACGGGGTCCACATGTGGCCCATTTTGCACCAAAAAATATGCTAGAGGTAAATGTCTTTAAATGGGACAAATTATTGGTCAAACAAATTCTAAACGTCAATACAAACTCAACGGTATGTCCAATTTTGGATTCCGGTGAGCCGAACATAATTTTGCCCAAAAAGTCAACCGTGGGGCCCACAAATAGGCGGCTTGGTCAACTGTCTCAGAATTGCGTAAAAATTGGGTCACAGGACCAGTGTGATACCACGAGTCCAATGGCGCAAGTTTCTTCACATTCTGACGAGCGTACAATAAATGGTGCAGAGTTTTACAAAAGTTGCGATATAGGGACTTTTTGTGAATACGGATTAATTCTGACGCGCACACGCGTCCAAATTAATTTTCGTGAAAGCTCACACGTCTGGTTTACCATGTGCACCTTTCGGTGCACTTGGTATATGAACGGGCAGTCCCGTTTGGCGGGGCATACTCCGTATCAAAATTTTGGAAGTTTCGAAAATAGGTTTTTTAGTGATTTTTAACCCAATATAATTCTGCATACAGCATCAAATAAAATAATATAATTGACAGAAAATAATCTATGTTAGGTGGTCTTCACATAGCAAAAGGAATTTCTAAGTTTAGATTTCTGTGGTAGAAGATACGAGTCCGTAAATATTGGTGGTTAGAACAGTTTTTTTGAGATTAAAAGTTATCATTTTTCTTTGACTTGGTCTCAATTTTCGCCTAGGGTTACGCGATGTTCGAAGTAAACTAATACATAGAGTTGGAAGAGGGATAGGTCGTGAACATACCGGTGAAGACGGGGTCGAATTTGGTTGATCGATGGAACGGAAATCTGGACGTGAATAAGGGTTCGTTGCTGCAGTTTTCTACGCAGGTGCTCGCGGTCGCGGAGCGAGCGGCGGTGCTGGGCGGCTGCTCCGGCGACGGCGGTGGCTCCGGTGGTCGGCGGCGCAGGGTCGAGTAGGGGATGGTAAGGGTTTAAGGTTAGGGTTTATAAGGATTATATATATATATATATATATATATATATATATATATATATATATATATATATATATATATATATAGGTGAAGATTTAGAGGGGAGGTAAAGGCCATGCGCGGGGGTAGTGGGGGTGGGTGGGGGGAGTAGTTGCTGCTGCTGCTTAGGAGGGTTAGGATTTAACGGGTTTGGGTAGGGGTTAGGCGGGTTTGGGTAGTAGGAATGGGTTAGGGTTTTGTTTTTCATTTCTTTTTCTTTCTTTTCTTTTATTCCTTCTTTTCTTTTTATTCTATTTCCATTCTCTGCTTTTATTTTCTTTCTTTTCTTTTCTATTTATTAATAATATATATATATATATATATATATATATATATATATATATATAATTCTAAAAAAATTATATTAGTGCATACAAATAATTTATCAACCGTCCACAAGGTCTCCTACATGTAATAAATTAAGGTAAAATAATAGTTGCTCCATAAATCTCTAAATATATATTTACCTAGTAGTTAAAATCCAATAAATTTTATATTTTCTAATAACTAATAAATACTATAAATAAATTAAATGATTAAATACATACGCCTAATGATTGTCCTCGATGATACTAAGTGCCATGTGTGTGTCAACATATCTAATACATAGTAATGACTGAAAGAAAACTACACATGCAAAAAATATACAAAATTGCAATAAATATACAGAAATATACTAAGTATGTAAAATATTGTAACCAATTTGACAAGGTATCTTGCCTGGTCTGAAAAGGATGAAGTCCCAACTCAAGGCGTCGTCCGATCTACCCGTCACATAAATTAAACAAGTTAGGTTAAAAAATAGGTAAATAGTTTTCGCTATTTTAATCTATTTTAAATCTGAATAAAATAACCTAAATTAGTATTTTAATCTTATTATAATCTAATTTTATTGTTAAGCTCTAATTTTTGGTCCAAAGAAAGTCAACTTTAAGGATTTGTGATCCGTGGCACGCAAATCGAGGCAATCCGTTGACCAAAAAGTCAACCGACTTAAATCCTAGATTTGTGTGTGGAATTCTATATATTTTAATGCTACGTGAATACTGGAATCGATAATCATAAGTCGGTAAAGAGTTATGTCCACAAGGGCGCACAGATGATAGTTTTTTGTGGTTTTCTATTTATGTCTACGTTGCACAAATTTTACAGTAGAATAAACTTATATTTTAAATTCTGAAAAAATACTTTTCTGTAAGTTCATCATGTCAGCTTTCCGAAACTTTAAACGGTTCGTAATTCCAAGTTCGGGATCTCCCGAAATCTCAAAAATACCAAAATGCGTTTGATTTCGGACAACTGACACTTTTAGAATTTTTTGGAAAAATAGGTTCATAAATTATTAAAATAAATTATATAATCAGAAATCTAACCTTGATATAGTTCTAACAATAAAAATTGGAACACATTTAGAGTCCGAAGTTAGGAGATATCGTCTTTTTAATTCGTCATAACTAGTAGAAAATGAGGCTGAATTTATGACGAATTTTGACTATTTTGGGACGAAAAAGAGAGAAATTTGGGGAAGAAAAATATGAAGGATGAGGTATTTATAATGGTGGACACTACTTAATTAAATACGACTAGGATTGATTAATTTGGATAGGATTATGATGAATTTAAATAAGGATAGGATATGCATGAAGTTGCTTTCCTAGTAGGTTCAGGATTTGAATTAATTTAAAATAAAGTTTAAATTTATCTCAATAATTTATAATCTTAAATATAATTAAATATAATACAAATAATTTATAAAATCTTATTAATATCTATTAACACTAAATTAACATCTATCTATGTCACGACCCGCACCCGGTATAGGGGCACGAGAGCGTGGGTACGTCCAGCCTACGCCGCAACATCGGCGGTAGAACGCTGTCTAGGTCAAGTACTATCTAAACAATCTCACACTAGTATCCAACTCCATAAGGAGACACGGATAACACTATAAAAATGAACAACATACTCAATCACCACTACAGCACGATAAGAATTTGAAGAAATAACAGAATACGATACAAGTCTAATGACAAAATAATCATACCTGCAAACAGTAACAACCAATCCCCAAATGTGTCGGAAACCAGTCTACTAAGGTCACAGTCTGGAAAAATATTTTCCAGTCAGGAAGGAGCAAAGTACATCTCTAAATAGCAGTTTTATATAAATAACATAAACTATGTAGCAGTTCTAGATGGAAATATACTAGATGCATGTATAGGTACGAGAAATGTACAATGAAAGAAATACTAGAAATACTGTAAGTAAATGCAGGAAAAGAAATAATATGTCAATGAGCAAGAAACCTATGACTAAGTGTGTGAGTACTAGCTTTAACATGTGATCGGCTTGGGAACTTGATCAGGCTAGTTACATGTGATTAGCTATGATTCATGGAAGGTCAGGCTAACCGTTGGTTAGCTATGATGCATGGAGATGGTCAGGCTAATCACACGTAACAGCTATGAAGCATGGAGATGGTCAGGCCGCACCCGACGTGAGATGTGGGGTGAGCTATGATGCATGGAAAGTTGGGTATGATCACATATCTACACTAAAATACTCCCCAAACCCCCGACTGGTATAGTAGATCAAATCATGGTACGCTATGGCACGGGATTCCCTAGGGAGGTAGCAAATCTCCCCGGAAATCAGTGACTGTACATGCACAAGATATCAAGGAAACAAGTCTTATACAAGCTACACCATGAATAAGGAATAACATCTCATGACGAGATCCGTGTATACCAATCCGTGTAACCAACGTGTCAAGAACATGGATATTTACACTAGATACAGGGAACATAGGAGATATCATAAATTAGAAACTAATCAGAGAATGTACTCGCCTTGGGTCCTTAGCTGTCAATATCAATGTCCTGTCCCAGAGTATCGTCTGGAGAATCCGACAGTCCTATAACATATAATAATATCACTTGTATCAGATGCTACACTAACACACAATAGAATTACCCTGGCCTCAGGGCTATGCCAGGCATGGCTCTAGTCAACTAGGGTCATCTAGTAGGGATACGTATATAAATACACATTTACACTCAGAGTATATACCAATAAAAACATATATAATATATATAAGTGTCTCTTAGTAATTTGTACAAAATACGTATATGTGTATATACACTAAATAGATGTATATAAATGTTTATTTATATATCAAAATACATATTTGTATATATATATATACCAAATTAACGATTACCAACATATACTAAAAATACAGATATACATATATACCAATTTTTATATTGAAATATATTAAGTATATACAAAATATATATACATATACCAATATTACATATTAATATTTATTATTTAATACGTACACACAAAATATATTGAATACATATATATATAGGAAGAAATACACAAACATATATACATACACCTATATACTAATTTGATTTAATACATACATATACAAATAATTTAAAAATACGTACTTATACCTATTCATTAGTTAGATACACACTTATACATATTTATTAGTTATACACATACATATACTTATACATTAATTAATTACATATATATACATTTTAAACACTATAAAACAATAAAACTAATTATATTTTATTTACTAAACTAATTACATGAAATTACTAAACTAATTACAAATTAACTAATTTATTAAAAATTACTAACTGATTATTAATTAACTAATTAATCTAATTATGACTAAACTAATTATATACTAATTATAAACTAATCAAATTACTTAACCATTATTCACAGAACAGAAGCAAAGGGGAAGAGGGAAATAGAGAGAAGGGCTCACGATGGGGGGTCTCCGGCGTCGGCGGAGGAGGTCCGCCGGGCAGGGCGTCGGCGCGGTGCTCGGTCTGCTGTGGCGGGGCCGGTGCTTGAACTCGAGACGACGGGGTGCTCGGTTCCAGGCGGCGGTCGACGGCTCGACGACGGGGTGCTCGGTTCCAGGTGGCGGTGGAACTCGAGAGCGGCGGCGGGTCTGCTCGAGGCGGCCACGGCTCGACAAATCTGAGGCGGCGGCGGGTCTGAAGCGACAGCGGGTGCTCGAACTCGGCGGTGGTCGACGCTGAGGGGGAGGTCCTGCAGCCACCAGAGCTTGACGACGAGGAGGTGATCCGCGGGCACCGGCTCGGCGAGGCTAGATCTAGGGTTAGGGTTTCTCTGAATCGAGTCGGGGTATTTTGGGTCGTGTCCGAAGCTGGACACGGCGGGTTTGCTGTACTGTGGGGGACGTGTTCGGGTCTGTCGGACACAGGGTTGGGTGTTGCTGTGGTGGAGGTGGATGTGTCCGGGTGTGTCGGACACAAGAATCTGGTTGTAATGTTGTAACCGGACACAGGAAATGAATGGATACGGTGGGACACCCGGGGTCGGACCCGAGGCCAACACAGCTGACACGGTGATGCTGGACACACGGACACGAGTACACAAAAATGGTGGTGGCTTGTTGGCTTTGTTTTGTGGGAATTTATGAGGCTAGCTAGGGTTTCTTGGAATGGTGATGAGAGACTTAAATAGGGAAAGAGGGTGTGGGATAAAGGGTGAGGATTTGGCCCAAATAATGAATGGCCCAGATAATATGAATGAGTTTTCATGTGGGAAAAAAAATGAGGGTGAATGAAAGATGGTAAACTTATAAAATTAATAGAAAATATTATAATTTAAGAAAATATTTTAAGGGGCTTCCAAGGCTAACTGATTCCAATTTAGCTACTAAATAAACCCATATTTCAAAACCCTAGAAAATATGTAATTTATTTATTTACTATTCCAAAATGGATATGAAAATTTATTATGAAAACAACTAGTTCTTCAATAATTTATCAAATAATTAATTTAATGATTTCAAGCCAATAAATATTCGAAGCTAGAGTATTATATTTACATCATTATTTATTTATTTATAAGAAAGCGACATTTAGGAAAAATGATTTTTTTATAAAAGATTTTAAATCACCTTCTAAATCAAACATTGTTCAAAATCAAATACAAGAATTCAAGGAGAAATTATTTTAAAAAAAAACTTGGTATTTAAAATAAATTAAAAATCTAATTATTTCGGAAATTGGAAATCGGAGGTTACAAGTCTATCCACCTTAGAAAAATTTCGTCCTCGAAATTTAGGATCCTCAGTAATTGTCTTTACTCATCATATTATTTCTATCAAAAATTAAATTTCAACCCAAATAATCATGAAGTAATTCCATGTTGTTATTTCCCAACCTTTCAAAAATTTTATAACATCATATTCCTGAAAATCTTCAAGTTTAAAATCAAATTCAAATTTTTATCATAATCTCCTCCAAAATTTTAGTTCGTATCTAAATACTCAAGGATTCTAATATCCGATCCTCCAATTGAATTCCAATCAATGTATATTTATAACATTTAAAAAATCTGTATCCCAAAAATCTAAATTTTAAACACTAATCCATCATCATCTTACTCCTCTAACTCAAATTCAATTGTTGCTTATTCAAATCTAAATTCCCCTCCCGAGAATTGAATTCGACACCATTCTATTAACGATTTTATTTCCCGATTTTCTTTTTCCTCAATTACTCAACGATGCGATACTTTCAGAATCTTCAATGGAACATTCATAATGTAAAATTTCAAATTTCTATCTTGCAATCAAATAGATAAAATGATAATTTTCCAAATTTTCTCAAATTATATCAAGACCTTCCTAAAATTAATAAGTCCTCAATTTTGCCCTGTGAATTTCTTAACTCTCTATTTAAGTTAATGCTTATCCTCGAATTTCAATCAAACCTCGATTTTCATAAAATCAATGATCCCTCAACTCCGTTATAACAACCCCTAAATTCTTTATTTAAATTAATGCTCATCCACAAATTTAATCCTCTTGTCTCTTTTTGTCAGTCATAACTTCGTCATAGATCTTTGCTATGGTCAAAACCCCAATGATCATGGTTTAAGAAAACTCTACCTACAGCCATGCAATTTAAGAAAATATATAGGTCATGTATCTTTTGTCATGGTATTTCAGTCTCTGCTAGGGTGTACTACTAGTTTTATTCTAACAAGAAATCATGCATACGAACTACAGTATTAGGAAAATCAATCAATCGAAAGACGGAAAAAGAACATCAGGAGGGAAGAAAGAACCTGCTAACATATTACTTGTAGTATCTACTATATCTAACAATACTTAACTCTAGCATATTCACTAACAAATTCTTATTCCTGTACACTGATATCCCTATCAACTAACCTTTAATCCACAAAATCCATGAATACATCCTCATTGCATACACCTGCGTATTAATACTTAAATGTGATACCAAGATCCTCTAATATAACTATGGTTCAACAATGCATCCAAGTTTGATACCTCTATCTCTTTAGTACCACACTCTCTGTCGGTTCTCGTTCCTACTACAATTGTCCATATTATTTGTTCTCATCACTCCAGTGCACACCAAGTGTAACACATCATACTAATTACTGTTCTTTCCAATACAACTTTAGATGGACACCCAAGTCAGTCTGCAGTGCCATCTCGATCATGCTCAAGTCATCAGATCCTTACACATGTATATCATCTACTCATATATTAATATTCATATTTCTCATCTACCATAAAATTAATCCTCAAAATAATCGTCAAGGTTTAACTTCTCGATCAACTTAAAAATAAATTGCATATACCTCCTCAAAGTCAGATACTCAACATCGGAATAAAATTTTAATCACTTCTAAAATCTTTGTAGCCTTGACCATGTTTATTGAATCAGTATTTGAAATCCTCAAAAAATTTTAATGACACAATCTCATCTCCTCAATAATTCTCAAAGTTTAAAATTCATTTCCACTCTTTTAATTTATAAATCCACAAATTTACATATAAGTGCTTACGGTCTCTAATACTCGAGGTGCACTCAATACCTCTATTGTCTACAACTGTGTACTAAGTTTGTACTGCCCGAATCACTTGCACTATTACCTCCAATGATCAAAGTTATCATCACTTGTATTTTCTTTCATGATTTTCAATTCATCTCAACTGGTATATCATCTAATTATTATCACACAGAGTGTTTACTGTCATTAACGTCATTCTCGACTAATCCTTGATGTAGAATCATTAGCACTCTTGGTATTATATCGCGAGCTTCATTATTGGATCATCTCCTCAAACTTATTAGAACTCATGATTAGTTGTACCTTTTACAACACTCATATTTCTTATTTTCATGGGCATGTATATGGTTCCTCATCTTGATGGTTGTATAGGTATTTTCCTTTAATCCTTTAAAGCCTATTAAACTAATCCGTGATACGCTTCACCACTTTTATTACAAATCCTGATATTTCTCTACTCATGACACCTCATTAACTCTTTATTGCATATATCCTTCTTTACTTTTAACACGCCCGATGTCAATCATCAGATTGGACGTTATGCTCCATTAATCCTTAACATAATTCCTTGATACCTAATTGTTTACATAGATCACTCAATTACGTAATTATGATTATCCAGGACGGGTATATTGGCCCTGATACTAACTCTGAGAACTATCACTGATACTCTATGCTCTCCTTCTACTCTCAGTCTCAAATGACACTTATCCTAGAACCATTGTTACAAGGTACTATGCTAAGGGCTAACTCTAGATTAAAGCCTAATGCTCCCATGTCCAATATAAGAAACACTTACAACTCACAAGTCACACTCAGTCAAACTAATACAAGACAACCAAAATTTGCAAGTCACTAATTATCATACTAACAAGGAATCCTCAAAGAAAATAAGCTCAAAAAGGAACTGGATCAAGGACTGAAGGTATCTTTACTGCTAGTAAAGAAAAAGAAACGATGGAACAAAGTCCTGAATAACAGAAATAGATAAGTCTTGAGATGATAATTTAAGAACCAATTTAAAATACAACCTGATAATCATACACGTCTGTCAGAAATCATGACACACAGAATCCTCGCCACGCCAGTAAGCATAGATGCGATAAACGACAGGTTCCGTAACTAAGGTATGCAACTCTATAATCATGTCATCTAGAATCCTCGCCACGCCAACCAGTATGGCTGCGAGAGACCCTAAGTTTCATAACTACGGTATGTACATCCAAGTCAGGTTTCTACGTTCTCGTCACGATAGCTAATATGGCTGCGATAAACTCTAGGTTCCATAACCAAAGTAGACGTTTTACCTTTCTCACTGTCCTTATCAACATATGTCATCAGATGATACCGTAAATTTTAGCCCATAAAATTCATCTCGATATGAAATCAACTCAACAACGATACCAAGAATTTAATTTTAACAACTGGTCAACAAGATTCAAACTCAACAATGATACCAAGATTTTAATTTAATAACTGATCAACAAGAATCAAGTTCAATAACAACAAGCGAGAGCGGACGGAAACAAGGAAAGATTTAAATTGGAAAATTTATAACGAGATTCTCAGGGGTCGTCCCAGGAATCTCTCAAATAATTTGTGATTGAGTATCCTCTCTCATCCTAGTATCCTATGTCCTATATTCTATAGCAGGTACACAGTAGTACAACTATGACGTCGCACTACTACGATATCGCACAACTAACGAAGTCTGACCTGCATAGGCCACCACTAAAAATGTGTCACGATCCGCACCCGGTATAGGGGCACGAGAGCGTGGGTACGTCCAGCCTACGCCGCAGCATCGACGGTAGAACGCTGTCTAGGTCAAGTACTATCTAAACAATCTCACACTAGTATCCAACTCCATAAGGAGACACGGATAACACTATAAAAATGAACAACATACTCAATCACCACTACAGCACGATAAGAATTTAAGGAAATAACAGAATATGACACAAGTCTAATGACAAAATAATCATACCTGCAAACAGTAACAACCAATCCCCAAATGTGTCGGAAACCAGTCTACTAAGGTCACAGTCTGGAAAAATATTTTCCAGTCAGGAAGGAGCAAAGTACATCTCTAAATAGCAGTTCTATATAAATGACATAAACTATGTAGCAGTTCTAGATGGAAATATACCAGATGCATGTATAGGTACGAGAAATATACAATGAAAGAAATACTAGAAATACTGTAAGTAAATACAGGAAAAGAAATAATATGTCAATGAGCAAGAAACCTATGACTAAGTGTGTGAGTACTAGCTTTAACATGTGATCGGCTTGGAAACTTGATCAGGCTAGTTACATGTGATTAGCTATGATTCATGAAAGGTCAGGCTAACCGTTGGTTAGCTATGATGCATGGAGATGGTCAGGCTAATCACACGTAACAGCTATGAAGCATGGAGATGGTCAGGCCACACCCGACGTGAGATGTGGGGTGAGCTATGATGCATGGAAAGTTGGGTATGATCACATATCTACACTAAAATACTCCCCAAACCCCCGACTGGTATAGTAGATCAAATCATGGTACGCTATGGCACGGGATTCCCTAGGGAGGTAGCAAATCTCCCCAGAAATCAGTGTCTGTATATGCACAAGATATCAAGGAAACAAGTCTTGTACAAGCTACACCATGAATAAGGAATAACATCTCATGACGAGATCCGTGTATACCAATCCGTGTAACCAACGTGTCAAGAATATGGATATTTACACTAGATACAGGGAACATAGGAGATATCATAAATTAGAAACTAATCAGAGAATGTACTCGCCTTGGGTCCTTAGCTGTCAATATCAATGTCCTATCCCAGAGTATCGTCTGGAGAATCCGACAGTCCTATAACATATAATAATATCACTTGTATCAGATGCTACACTAACACACAATAGAATTACCCTAGCCTCAGGGCTATGCCAGGCATGGCTCTAGTCAACTAGGGTCATCTAGTAGGGATACGTATATAAATACACATTTACACTCAGAGTATATACCAATAAAAACATATATAATATATATAAGTGTCTCTTAGTAATTTGTACAAAATACGTATATGTGTATATACACTAAATAGATGTATATAAATGTTTATTTATATATCAAAATACATATTTGTATATATATATATACCAAATTAACAATTACCAACATATACTGAAAATACAGATATACATATATACCAATTTTTATATTGAAATATATTAAGTATATACAAAATATATATACATATACCAATATTACATATTAATATTTATTATTTAATACGTACACACAAAATATATTGAATACATATATATATAGGAAGAAATACACGAACATATATACATACACCTATATACTAATTTGATTTAATACATACATATACAAATAATTTAAAAATACGTACTTATACCTATTCATTAGTTAGATACACACTTATACATATTTATTAGTTATACACATACATATACTTATACATTAATTAATTAAATATATATACATTTTAAACACTATAAAACAATAAAACTAATTATATTTTATTTACTAAACTAATTACATGAAATTACTAAACTAATTACAAATTAACTAATTTATTAAAAATTACTAACTGATTATTAATTAACTAATTAATCTAATTATGACTAAACTAATTATATACTAATTATAAACTAATCAAATTACTTAACCATTATTCACAGAACATAAGCAAAGGGGAAGAGGGAAATAGAGAGAAGGGCTCACGATGGGGGGTCTCCGGCGCCGGCGGAGGAGGTCCGCCGGGCAGGGCGTCGGCGCGGTGCTCGGTCTGCTGTGGCGGGGCCGGTGCTTGAACTCGAGACGACGGAGTGCTCAGTTCCAGGCGGCGGTCGACGGCTCGACGACGGGGTGCTCGGTTCCAGGCGGCGGTGGAACTCGAGAGCGGCGGCGGGTCTGCTCGAGGCGGCCACGGCTTGACAGATCTGAGGCGGCGGCGGGTCTGAAGCGACGGCGGGTGCTCGAACTCGGCGGTGGTCGACGCTGAGGGGGAGGTCCTGCAGCCACCGGAGCTTGACGACGAGGAGGTAATCCGCGGCCACCGGCTCGGCGAGGCTAGATCTAGGGTTAGGGTTTCTCTAAATCGAGTCGGTGTGTTTTGGGTCATGTCCGAAGCTGGACACGGCGGGTTTACTGTACTGTGGGGAACGTGTCCGGGTCTGTCGGACACAGGGTTGGGTGTTGCTGTGGTGGAGGTGGATGTGTCCGGGTGTGTCGGACACAAGAATCTGGTTGTAATGTTGTAACCGGACACAGAAAATGAATGGATACGGTGGGACACCCGGGGTCGGACCCGAGGCCAACACGGCTGACACGGTGATGCTGGACACACGGACACGAGCACACAAAAATGGTGGTGGCTTGTTGGCTTTGGCTTGTGGGAATTTGTGAGGCTAGCTAGGGTTTCTTGGAATGGTGATGAGAGACTTAAATAGGGAAAGAGGGTGTGGGATAAAGGGTGAGGATTTGGCCCAAATAATGAATGGCCCAGATAATATGAATGAGTTTTCATGTGGGAAAAAAAATGAGGGTGAATGAAAGATGGTAAACTTATAAAATTAATAGAAAATATTATAATTTAAGAAAATATTTTAAGGGGCTTCCAAGGCTAACTGATTCCAATTTAGCTACTAAATAAACCCATATTTCAAAACCCTAGAAAATATGTAATTTATTTATTTACTATTCCAAAATGGATATGAAAATTTATTATGAAAACAACTAGTTCTTCAATAATTTATCAAACAATTAATTTAATGGTTTCAAGCCAATAAATATTCGAAGCTAGAGTATTATATTTACATCATTATTTATTTATTTATAAGAAAGCGACATTTAGGAAAAATAATTTTTTTATAAAAGATTTTAAATCACCTTCTAAATCAAACATTGTTCAAAATCAAATACAAGAATTCAAGGAGAAATTATTTTTAAAAAAAACTTGGTATTTAAAATAAATTAAAAATCTAATTATTTCGGAAATTGGAAATCGGAGGTTACAATCTAATATTAAGACTATATATATCCAAATAAATCCTAAATAATGTTAAAATCTAAATAAATTTTTTAAAATTCTAAATAAATTACAGAAAAATATAATTAAATATTTTAAACTAAAATAAATATTTGGTAGGAACAACATACAAGTATGGTCGTATAGTAAATCATAGAAGTCCTAAAAATTTATGTTTCCTAAGTATTAATTACCAAAAATTCTAGAAAAATCTCCAAAAATCTAAAATAACCTAAAATAATTCTAAATAAATATTTATATAAGTAAATATGTCAAAAAATTTATTTTCTAATTAAATAAGAGAATACTCTAAAGAAATTTAATATCTATAATAAATATAATAATATAAAATATACACAAATATCTATTTTTGGTGAGGGAGTTTACAATCTACCCAACTTACAAAAATTTCGTCCTCGAAATTGACACTAACCCATATTCATAATAATCACTATAGCTATTACACTACATAGCTATCTAGCAGTGCTTCCTAAAAGTCATGGTCTGTCATTCTAACACTTCTCATTTATTGTCCATACACTATCCTATTATCCTCTAACTCGTCTACACTACCCAACTTACAAAAGTTCTACTAGTAGTCACAGTCTCTTGAGGCTATTGTCTAGGTTGTAAGACGAATATATTTATTGGGTCGAGAATCTTGGGGTACTTGTCTTGAATCTCATAACCATGATTTTTTTTTGTAACCGTCAAGTATCGTAGTCTAATACTGCCATGCCACCTGACCAATATGTCTGCAAATACTTCGACTACTTTACTACAAGGGTCTAGCTGCAGCTGTCGCTACTTTGCCAGCGATTTGTCATAGTTGTAAGTTCGTAACAAGTGCCTTCAATTCTTTTCTAGGCATAATCTAAGTTTTTGGGCAACAGTCAAAGTCTTGACTAACTTATAAAACTATTAAAAGTATAAACTAGTTCAAACAGTCTAACAAATTTCTATTAGCCTAAGGGATGCTATACATGGTTTTTAAAATAATAAGAGGATACAAATATTGCTATAGGTTATATACATAAGGGTTATTATTAAAAACTCATCCTTTAGTTATTAATCATCTACTAAACCATTTATGTTTTAACTAACAAAACTAAGGGTGGGGTCAAAGTAAACCAACAATTCATAATGGTACGAAAGGATACGACTATGACAGTAAGAGTTAAGAACGAGATAAGGAATGTATATAGAAGAGAAGATGAGCAACCCAAGGGGGCGAGATGATAATAGAAAAAGAATACTACTACTGCTACTCGCGTCATCTATTAGCATCGCGTGTATGACATCTGGGTAAAATATCAGTATATCCTCATAACTGCTAAACCAACACCTATATAATTCTACGTCTACTATGCACCTAAGATCTCGTATCATAAAAGGGGTCATGAGTATGCAATGACACATATAACTAAGATCATACCTGTATCTAGGGCTTCCTGTGGCCGCGCTCTCTTGTTTGTCATCATGAGTGCTTGGCCTATAGGGTATATCTAGTAATATTCGTGTATCAAACTTATACTAAGCACGAACGTTCATCTTTCCGAAATAGGGGAAGACGAAAAACAATAATAAAGAGGTCAAGGAGGAGGTAATATAATATAAGTACGGGATTCGAAGGGATTAAAGAATTTTGAAAGGGAGTTGCCAAGGCAGTTGTGAATTAAAATCTTATTTTGGTAAATTCCTATATGCATGTTCATATCAGAATAATTATGTACCTGATATGATATGCTCTAACCAGTCTAGAGGGCAAGTATATTCGTCTAACAAGTTGAGTCAACTATATCTCAATTCATATAAAGTAGTGATATAAAGAGCGAACCAAGTGCACTACAGTTGATCAGACCATAATACACCGATTCTGATTTAGACAATATATTAGTGTGGGCCCCCAATAATACATATGATATGAACAAGCTCAATAAAAGAATAAGCTTGCAAAACTAGGCTATAATAGCAGCATAAGTCGAGGTAGTAAAAATATAAGTACGCTTGATTATGATGGAGGAAGGTACTGAATAATCTAAGTTCACCAAGAAGATCGGTGTTGTGCCTCTATAATTGCCATACTAATTTTTTGTCTAAGTCTAAAGTCAACCAAATGGGTGTATGGGCCTCTAAGTTCTACAGTCCAGAATAACACTAAAGTTCTATAGTCTGGATAAACACTATCTTTTTATACAAGTCTATAGTTGGTGTCATTCAATTATACTTCATTAATGAGTCAACAGGACTATGTGTTACTAGGTTATGAGGCATACTATCCAACTTATAATAATTTAACTAATAGTATTATTGAATACTAGAGTGTATATACCTAGTACAAGTCATATTCCTAACCCCTATCAAGCACGAGAGGAGATTGACGTTGAGAAGGGATCAAGCAAGATGCAATGCAAGCAATCAAATGAGAATGCGAAATAAAATCAAGGGAGTGATAAATAAGTGGACGAGATCCTATATTCTAATCCTATGCGTAGGCTTGCTCGGTACAGTAACGTAACCGAGACAATATGTTCTTGACCTGCATGGGCCACCACAAAAATATGTCACGCCCCAGTCCCAGAATATGTAGGACTAGGAACACGTAAGCATGCCAGCCGTATGGATATGACAACTCCAATATGTGAAAACCATAACCCATACGTACGCTGTAATATGAATATCAATCCACAAGTGGTAAAAACATATATCATAAGTCACAAGATACAATCTAAATCTCATCCATAAAAATTAATATAAATAAATAACCAGTATTTATGAAACTAGATCTCAATAAGAAGTATCTAAGGATGATAGTTGGATGGAAATAAATCCACTACCAACTCGAATGGAAAAGTACAATACAACAAACACAATATAGGAATACTAGCTAACAATTATGGGGCTCGGAGAGAAGACATCCATGAGACATATATAACCATCAAAATAGGCGCTCCTACAAATACTCAAAAACAAATACACCTGGCAGGGGACCAGGTCCTCAGAAGGACGTAACAAGATACAGAAAAGCGAGCCAATTTGAATACAGTAAACATGCATATAATTTGAAAATAAATAAGTATGCTGTATAAGACAATCTATATGAATGCAAATAAGGACAACTTTTTGACGTATGGGCAAGGGTAGGCTACTCGATCTAATCCTCACAACTCATGCGCTCGTCAGTGGACATCATCAGCCGACATACCTCTGGGGTAGCGACCCTCGGACTCCATCAATCGACATACCTCGGGGGTAGCGACCATTGGACAAGACCACCATAGTGCGTGCTAGTTATTACGGTTTACCAAAGTGGTTAAAATCCCATACGCCTAATGATTGTCCTCGATGATACTAAGTGCCATGTGTGTGTTAACATATCTAATACATAGTAATGACTGAAAGAAAACTACACATGCAAGAAATATACAAAAATGCAATAAATATACAGAAATATACTAAGCATGCAAAATACTGTAAGCAATTTGGCAAGATATCTTGCCTGGTCTGAAAAGGATGAAGTCCCAACTCAAGACGTCGTCCGATCTACCCGTCACATAAATTAAACAAGTTAGGTTACAAAAGTGGGTGAATAGTTTTCGCTATTTTAATCTATTTTAACTCTGAATAAAATAACCTAAATTAGTATTTTAATCTTATTATAATCTGATTTTATTGTTAAGCTCTAATTTTTGGTCCAAAGAAAGTCAACTTTAAGGATTTGTGATCCGTGGCACACAAATCGAGGCATTCTGTTGACCAAAAAGTCAACCGACTTAAATCCTAGATTTGTGTATGGAATCCTACATATTTCAATGCTACGTGAACACTGGAATCGACAATCATAAGTCGGTAAAGAGTTATGTCCACAAGGGCGCACATATGATAATTTTTTGTGATTTTCTATTTATGTTTACGTTACACAAATTTTACAGTAGAATAAACTTATATTTTAAATTCTAGAAAAATATTTTTCTGTAATTTCATCATGTCAGCTTTCCGAAACTTTAAACGGTTCATAATTTTGAGTTCAGGATCTCCCGAAATCTCGAAAATACCAAAACGCGTCTGATTTTGGACAACTGGCACTTTTAGAATTTTCTGGAAAAATAGGTTCATAAATTATTAAAATAAATTATATAATCAGAAAACTAACCTTGATATAGTTCTAACAAAAAAAATGGAGCACGTTTGGAGTCCGGAGCTAGGAGATATCGTCTTTTTAATTCGTCATAACTAGTAGAAAATGAGGCTGAATTTATGACGAATTTTGACTATTTTGGGACAAAAAAGAGAGGAATTTGGGGAAGAAAATTATGAAGGATGAGGTATTTATAATGGTGGATACTACTTAATTAAATACGATTAGGATTGGTTAATTTGGATAGGATTATGATGAATTTAAATAAGGATATGATATGCATGAAGTTGCTTTCCTAGTAGGTTCATGATTTGAATTAATTTAAAATAGAGTTTAAATTTATCTCAATAATTTATAATCTTAAATATAAGTAAAGATAATACAAATAATTTATAAAATCTTATTAATATCTATTAACACTAAATTAACATCTATCTAATATTAAGACTATATATATCCAAATAAATCCTAAATAATGTTAAAAATCTAAATAAATTTCTTAAAATTCTAAATAAATTATAGAAAAATATAATTAAATATTTTAAACTAAAATAAATATTTGATAGGAACAACATACAAGTATGGTCGTATAGTAAATCATAGAAGTCCTAAAAATTTATGTTTCCTAAGTTTTAATTACCAAAAATTCTAGAAAAATCTCCAAAAATCTAAAATAACCTAAAATAATTCTAAATAAATATTTATATAAGTAAATATGTCAAGAAATTTATTTTCTAATTAACTAAGAAAATACTCTAAAAAATTTAATATCTATAATAAATATAATAATATAAAATATACACAAAATATCTATTTTTGGTGAGGGGGTTTACATCTTCGGATTTGTAATTGGGCCTCTCAGAAGCAAATACCGTCAGATGCAGCTTCTTGACAAATAGTAGATCCTTCATCTTGCTCCTCCAGTAATGGTAGTTGGCACCGTTCAGGTTTACCATGTGCACCGGCTTCGCGTCCATCTCTCCTCCCTGGTTTGCATGTCAACTTCTGACACCCTTTTAAAATTTCAAAACCTGGCTCTGATACCACTTTGATGGGAACGAAAGTGCAAAAACCGTTCCTAAACCAGTGAGTACTTGCGAGAGAACCGAGCAAAATGCACAAACCAAAAATGTCAAACATAAATCGCAGACACAGAGATTTTTGATGTGGAAAATTCTTGCAAAAAAACTACGGGACGATCAGAGTCCAACCTTAAAAAGCCTCCACTAATGGACTAAGAAATACACTGACTCCTTACAAACTTCTCACTGATCCAAACGGATCACCACAACTCTTTTGGAACAGAAAATAGATTATAACCACGAAGAAGAAAGACAACGAGAAATACCGAAACTGATCTCCTTCTTCGAAACGGCCTCCAATTCTTCTTTCTTCTCTCCAATGTTGCAATGGCACTCTTGTCTCATTTTCTCTCCTTATCTCTATGTTTTTTTAGAGAAAGAAATATATTTTTGGGCCATGAGACACCTATATATAGCCTCAAATCCACAACTAGCATTTCTATTATTTTTAGGAATATCAAATCCAAATAAATTGAGGTATTCCTATTATATGTATAAATACTCAATCCTGCTCCGGAATATTTTTCACATAGGTTGGAAACTCCAACCACTCCAACATGGACTGTCCACCATCATTCCCGGCGAGATAGGTCTACCGTCGTCTCCGCCATCGAGATTCTTCTCAAGATTAGTATCCTGCCAGAATCGGTGGAGAGAGACAGAGAGAGAGAGAGAGAGAGAGAGAGAGAGAGAGAGAGAGTTGTGTGCGTGTATAAAGAATCGAGGAAAATGGGGTGGGCGTGGGACCCGCCAGAAATGAGTGAAAATTTTACTCAAAAAGCTTCTTTTGGCTTCACTTAGAAAACATGCGTGGTTTTCTAAAAAATAAAATAAAAGCAGTTTGAGAGTGTGGACTGCCAAACGCTTTTTTTTTGGCTGACTTGACGTTTAAACTCTAAAACAACTTTCAAAATGTAACCAAATTGAACCTAAAATATTTTTGTTCATTTTTCATCTCAAATTATGTTTTATAGTTTTTTTCTAAATAAAATTAAACACACCAATTTAGGATTTTTTTTCCTTTTTGATTTTTAGATTTCGATTAATATATATTGGGGATTTATTTCCTGTGAAAAATATTATTGATGGTTTTAAACTCCATTATAGGGGTTTGGAAGCTTTAAAAATTGTGACAGACGGGTTAGGGAGGACGTAGGACTATCAGAATTTTGGCAGTCCTAACAATAGTATGGGCTGTCAGAATCCTAGCAGTCCTAAGACAGAAAAGTTTATATGATAGCTCATAACTTTTTTTGAAGGATAATTTGGGTATAAAAAAAGGACCATATTTATTTACAAAATGTGATATCCCATTTTAATTTTGGTAGTGCCCCTAGTAATTCCCAAAAATTAGACCTACTTCTTGACCCATAATGATTTTTAGTCTTCTTTGAGGTGTTATATTATACCACCGTTGGCAAGCACAGCCGACCGCATAAATATGATACGTCAATCTAGTCGGCCATGTATTATGTTTGTGTATCCAAAAGCAGACAAGATACGATATATCAAGTAATATATTTTGTGTGGGTTTGGTCTACGCTCACTCGGCACGGTACACAAAGTAATTTTTTTTATCAATACCCTAAGGTGCTTTATGTATGTATGGGAGGGGGGATGTCACCCTGTTCCTATTTTTTATATTTCTATGCGTATCGTATATGTATTATGTATCCAATTCTGATATGGTATCATGTATCCAATTCTGATATGGTATCATATATCCAATTTCGATATGACATCATGTACTTGTATTACTACTTCCCATATTCGATACTAGGTTCCCGTATCCTGTTATGATGTTATAATTTAATATAAATAGTCATACGGATGGATTGCTCATAAGGTAATCGACAAGTTTTATAAGCTTATTAATGGACTTATGTGACTCAATTTGGATTTCGATTTTTCACCAAGATAACTATATGTGAGACTACCCTAAACCCCTATATATACCATAGGCATTGTCCTATACCCATACTAGGATCCGTGTGTAGATTGTGCACACAAAACACCCAAAAAAAGATTTCTTTTTCCTAAGTAGACAATATACAGCCATTATATTGCAGTATAATAACAAGAAAATATTAATAACAGTATATTGTCTGCATAGCAGATTATCCTGTCAACCTGCTAACTTGGTTTATGTCATTATTATCACACCCCAGTCCCAAAATGCCGAGGGACTGCTCACGTGGCAATGGCCAGCAGCACGCACCGATGGACAACCCGATTTAATGGATCCATCAGGGCATGCTTAAGCTGTAGTCTAACAATGAATAGAACAAATGTTACAAGTCACAGACTATTCTAATCTCATCCACAACAGATAATCACAGATCAAAGCTAGAATAAATGCAAGAGAAATTAAACTAGCATATATCAACAAGAGTGTCTCGGGGAAC
Source organism: Iris macrosiphon (assembly GCA_036927795.1). Classification (NCBI taxonomy): domain Eukaryota; kingdom Viridiplantae; phylum Streptophyta; class Magnoliopsida; order Asparagales; family Iridaceae; genus Iris; species Iris macrosiphon. Next base: position 113,993,752 of record JAYESA010000008.1, on the reverse strand, counting down.
AACCCGAGAATATGTCTGGTACATTGAATGCAAATAGACAGGAAATAAATCAACTAGAAATAAAAATACTGAGTATATGAAGCCGGTACTCAGGAGAAGTCTTCTGCCACGATCTCGTCCTCAGGTTCCTGTTCTGTTCCGAGAAGTGCTTCTGTTCCGTACACCTCGGGGTAGATCTCTTCGGCTATACCTGGGGACATAGTCCATTCCAGGTCCTCAGGGGACATAACAAGGTATAAAAAATACAAGCCAAAATAAATACAGTGCAGCAATAAATAAAACCATAGGGTAAACTATATAACCAGCTAAGTGATATGCAAGTTGAGAGTTTTAGTCATACTCAGGCTGAGGCTACTATAGGATCAGTGTCGGAGAAACCCATAGCAGTATTTTCTCGAAGGGCCAGAACTGGTGCCATAGCTCTGTGTCAGAGACTAAGACACATCCATATGTCAATATATATAATATAATCAGCCTTTGTTATGGTAATACTCTCCCCACCCAATAAAATCTCACGTCTCATGTCCATGACACGCAGGATCAAAGCTAATGCAATAAGTCAGGATATAAACTAAGCATGTAAACTGTATATGTCAGGCATATATATCCTACACAGAATCACCATGAATATCTCAGGAAGATTCTGTCTCATGAATAGTATCCAGTGTCCTGGGTCATGTTGTACTTGATAAGACAAGTACGAGAAGTACAGTGTAACCTCCGATTTTCAAATTTTTGAAATAATTAGATTTTTAATTATTATATCAAGGTTATAGCATATTTTTTCTCCTTGAAATTGTAGTATAGATTTTTGAGCAATGTTTGATTTTTGTAGGTGATTGAAATCTTTTATAAAATTTATTTTTCCTAAATGTCAATTTTATTATAAAATAAATAGATAAATAATATGTATATAGCTTCGAATATTTATTGGTTTGAAATTATGAAATTACTTGTTTGATAAAATTAATTAAAGGACTAGTTGTTCCTTCAAAATAATTTATAATTAATGGAATAGTAAATAAATAAATTACATAGCTTTCCTAAAATATTTTCTGAAATTATAATCTTTTCGAAATAAAAGATTACAAGTTGCCTTTTTCCCATTAACTAGCCAACACACCCTCATTCCTCATTTCCCCACATGAGAAAGCCGTTATTTATTATCCTGGCTATTCATTATTGGGCCAATCCTCACCCTTTAGCCCACAACTCTCTCTCCCTATTTAAGTCCCTCATCACCATTCCCAAGAAACCCTAATCTCCAAATTTATAGCTAGCCCCCACAATTTCCCACAAGCCAACAACCATCAACATTTTGTGTGCTCGTGTCCGTGTGTCCAGCATTACCGTGTCAGTCGTGTTGGCCTCGGGTCTGACCCCGGGTGTCCCACCGTATCCATTCATTTTCTGTGTCCAGTTATTACAATATTACAATTTTTCATGTCCGACACCATCTGGACACAACCTCCACCACTGTACACAACATCATCCTCGTGTCCGACACACCCGGACACGTCCACCCCAATACCAGTACACCCAACCATGTGTCCAACACCCCGGACACGTCCGTCCCTGTAACAGTACACCACCCTCGTGTCCAGACCGGACACGTACCCAAACCCTAACCCCAGATCTAGCCTCGCCGAGCCAGTGGCCGCTGGAGCACCTCCTCGTCGTCAAGCCCGGTGACTACAGGACCTCCCTCGGTGTCGAGCGCCTGTGGCCGACCGCCGCCGCCGAGTCGAGTTTCCGCCGCCACAGATCCAGTCGAAGCCGCCGCCTCACCCGCGTCGAGCACCGCCGCCGCGCTTCGAAGCCGCCGCCTCCTCGAACAGAGCGCCCCGCCCCCTCGAACCAAGCGCCGCCTCGAGCCGAGCGACGCCGCCAGCCTTCAGATCCGTCGACCGCCGCGTCGAGCTCAGAGATCCGACGCAGCCGCCGCGTCGAGCAGATCCGCCGCCTCGAGCAGACCGCCGCCGCCCTGAGCTCCCCCGATCCCAGCCCGAGACGAACGCCCGACGCCCTGCCCGGCCTGACCCCTGGCGGATTCCCCGACCGTCGACGCCGGAAAACCGATCATGAGCTTCTCTTTCCCTCTTTCCCTTTTTCTGTAGATTCAGAACTGAGTGAATTATAAAGAGATTAGTTAAATATATAATTAGATTAGTTAATTATCTAATTAGAATAGTTAATTAGTTCTAAATCTTTAGTTAAGTTATATATAATTAGTTAATTAATTAATCATTTAGTTAATTTATATTAGTTAGTTAATTATTAATTAATCAGTAATTTCTTAATTAATTAGTTAATGTGATTAGTTTAGCAAATAATGAATTGTTTAGTTATATCATTAGATTAGTTAATATATAATTAATCTTATTTATTGATGGATGAATTTTAGTTATTTTTATGTGTAAATTTAGTTATGTATTATATATAAGGATTTTGATTATGTGAATTAGTATATATATATATAACCGTATTTTGGCATAAATATATATATGTAGATTTATATTTACGTATTGGTATATGTATGTATTTAAAATATGAATAGGTATATTATTTTTTTTATTTAATAAAATTGTATAATTAAGCATGTATAATTAGTTGTATATGTATGTATATTGGGTATTTTATATGGTATAAAATTAATTTGGTGAATTAATATTAGTATGTTAAGAATGATGTTGACAATATGTATAGGTATATTCTAAAATGTACTTTTGCACATATATGATATATACATATTTTGGTATATAAAATGTAATAGTATACGTATTATTTTGGTATAAAAATATATAATGTTTAGTATATGTATATATTGTATATATATATGTACTTAATATATTTTCAAATACGCATAATTAGTATAAATGTATATATATCTTGTACATACAATTAATGTATTGTATATGTATTTAATGTGATGTACTAGTATTAGTATATATTTTAAAAATAACATTGACAATATACATATATATATATTTTAAAATGTATTTTAGCATATGTATGAGTATACACATATAATGTTCAACTAGTATAAATCAAATATGTATTTAAAAGATATATATATATATATTTATTGTAAATACATTTAAATTGGTGCATGTATATATATTGTGAGTATTAATGATAATTTAATAATATGTGTATTTATATACGTATCCCTACTAGATGACCCTAGTTGACTAGAGCCATGCCTGGCATAGCCCTGAGGCCAGGGTATTGCTATTGTGTGTTAGTGTAGCATCTGATACAAGTGATATTGTTATATGTTTATAGGACTGTCGGATTCTCCAGACGATACTCTGGGACAGGACATTGGTATTAACAGCTAAGGACCCAAGACGAGTACATTCTCTGATTAGTTTCTAATTTATGATATCTCCTATGTTCACTGTATCTAGTGTAGATATCCAAGTTCATGACACATTGGTTACACGGATTGGTATACACGGATCTCGTCATGAGATGTTATTCCTTTTTCATGGTGTAGCTTGTACAAGACTTGTTTCCTTGTTATCTTGTGCATGTACAGACACTGATTCCCGGGGAGACTTGCTACCTTCCTGGGGAATCCCGTGCCATAGCGTACCATGATTGGATCTACTATACCAGTCAGGGTGGGGAGTATTTTAGTGTAGATATGTGATCATACCCAACTTTCCATGCATCATAGCTTACCCCACGTCTCACGTCGGGTGCGGCCTGACCATCTCCATGCTTCATAGCTGTTACGTGTGATTAGCCTGACCTCTCCATGCATCATAGTTAACCAACGGTTAGCCTGACCTTCGTGAATCATAGCTAATCACATATAACCAGCCTGATCAAGTTCCCAAGCCGATCACATGTTAAAGCTAGTACTCACACACTTAGTCATAGGATTCTTGCTCAGTGACATATTGTTCTTTTCCTGTATTTACTTACAGTATTCCAGTATTTCTCTCATTGTACATTTCTCGTACCTATACATGCATCTGGTATGTTTCCATCTAGAACTGCTACATAGTTTATGTCATTTATATAGAACTGCTATTTAGAGATGTACTTTGCTCCTTCCTGACTGGAAAATATTTTTCCAGACGGTGACCTTAGTAGACTGGTTTCCGACACACTTGGGGGATTGGATGTTACTGATTGCAGGTATGATTATTGTGTCATTAGACTTATGTTGTATTCTTTTATTCTTCATTTCCTATCGTGCTGTAGTTGTGATTGAGTATTTCTAGATTTATTTTATGATATCCACGTCTCCTTATGGAGTTGGATACTAGCGTGAGATTGTTTAGATAGTACTTGACCTAGACAGCGTTCTACCGCCGATGCTGCGGCGTAGGCTGGACGTACCCACGCTCTCGTGCCCCTAAACCGGGTGCGGGTCGTGACACGTTTTTAGTGGTGGCCCATGCAGGTCAGACTTCGCAAGTTGTGCGATGTCGTGGTAGTGCGACGTATTAATTGTACTACTGCGTGCCTGTTATAGAATATAGGACATAGGATACTAGGATGAGAGAGGATACTCAATCACAAATTATTTGAGAGCCTTGAGAATCTCATTATAAATTCCAATTTAAATCTTTTTTCTTGTTTTCGTCCGCTCTCGCTTGTTGTTATTGAACTTGATTCTTGTTGAGCAGTTATTAAATTAAATTCTTGGTATCATTGTTGAGTTTGATTCTTGTTGACCAGTTGTTAACTTTAATTCCTAGTATCGTTGTTGAGTTGATTTCAAATTGAGATGAATTTTACGGACTAAAATTTTCGGTATCATCTGATGACATATATTGATGAGGACAGTGAGAAAGGTAAAAATGTCTACTTTGGTTATGGAACCTAGAGTTTATCGCAGCCATATTAGCTGTCGTGACGAGAACGTAGGAACCTAACTTGGATGTACATACTTTAGTTATGAGATTTAGAGTTTCTCGCAGCCATACCGGTTGGCGTGGCGAGGATTCTAGATGACGTGATTATAGAGTTGCATACCTTAGTTACGGAACCTGTCGTTTATCGTATCTATGCTTACTGGCGTGGCGAGGATTCTGTGTGTCATGATTTCTGGCAGACGTGTATGATTATCAGGTTGTATCTTAAATTGGTTCTTAAAATATCATCTCAAGACTTATCTATTTCTGTATTTTTTCAGGACTTTGTTCCATCGCTTCTTTCTTTACTAGCAGTAAAGATACCTTCTGTCCTCAATTCAGTCTCTGAGCTCCTATTCCTTGAGGATTCCTTGTTAAGTATGATAATTAGTGACTTGTAATTTTGTTTGTGTCTTGTATTAGTATTGACTGTGTTGCTAGTGAGTTGTAAGTGTTTCTTAGTTGGACGTGTGAGCAGTAGGCTTTAATCTAGAGTTAGCCCTTAGCATAGTACCTTGTACCAATGATTCTAGGAGTAGTGTTATTAGAGACTGAGTAGAAAGAGAGTATAGAGTATCATTGATAGTTCAAGAGTTAGTATCAGAGCCAACATATCCTTCCTGGATAATCATGATTATGCAGTTGGATGATCTACGTGAACAATTAGGTATCAAGAAATTGTGTTAAGAATTAATGGAGCATGATGTTCAATTTGATGATTGATATCGGAAGGGTTAAAGGTAAGGAAATATATACGCATAAAGTTAATGAGGTGTCATGTGTAGAGAAATATCGGAATAGGTAATGAAGATGGTGAAGCGTATCACGGATTAGTTTAATAGGCTTTAAAGGATTAAAGGAAATACATATACAACCATCGAGATGAGGAACCATATACTTGCCCATGAGAATAAGAAAAATGAGTGTTATAAAAGGTACAGCTAATCATGAGTTCTAATAAGTTTGAGGAGATGATACAATAATGAAGCTAGTGATATAATACCAAGAGTGCTAATGGTCCTATATCAAGTATTAGTCGAGGATGACACAAATAACAGTAAGCACGCTGCTTGATGATAATTAGCTTATAGACTAGTTGATATAGATTGGGAAGTCCTGGAAGAAAATATATTGATCATTGGGAGGTAATGGTGCAAGTGATTCAGGCAGTACGATTGTAGTACACAATTATAGACACTAGATGCATTGAGTGCACCTTGAGTATCAGAGACCGTGAGCACTGATATGTACACTGTGGAATTATAAATTAAAGGGTGGAAATAGAAATTTTTTTAATTTGAATAATAGAGGAGTTGAGATTATGTCATTAAATTTTGAGGATTTCAATAGTGATTCAATAAACATGGTCAAGGCTACAAAGATTTTAGAAGTGAAGTATCTGATTTTGAGGAGGTATATGCATTTTATTTTAAAGTTGTTCGAGAAGTTAAACCTTGACGATTATTTGAGGATTAATTTTATGGTAGATGAGAGATATGAATATAATATATGAGTAGATAATATACATGTGTAAGGATCTGGTGATTGAGCATGATTGAGATGGCACCGCAGACTGACTTGGGTGTCCATCTAAAGTTGTATTGAAAAGAGCAGTATTTAGTATGGTGTTGTACTTGACGTATATTTGAGTGATAAGAATGACTAGTATGAACAATTGTAGTAGGAACGGGAACTGACAGAGGGTATGGTACTAAAGAGATAGAGGTATCAACTTGGATGCATTATTGAATCATGATTATATTAGAGATTCATGGCATCAGATTTTGGTATTAATAAACAGGTGTGTGCAATATGGATGTATTCATGGATCTTGTAGATAAATGACTAGTTGATATGGATATCAGTGTACAGGAATAGGAATTATTTAGTGAATGTGCTAGAGTTAAGTGTTTGTTAGAGATAGTAGATACCGCAAGTAATATGTTAGCAGGTTCTTTCTTTCTCTCCTAAATGATTTCTTCTTCCATCTTTCGATTGATTGATTTTCCTAGTACTGTGGTTCGCATGCATGATTTTTCTTGTTAGAATATAACTAGTAGTACACCCTAACAGAGACCGAAATATCATGACAAGATACTGACCTATATTTTTTTTAAATTGCATGGCTGTAGGTAAAGTTTTTAAAACCATGATCATTAGGGTTTTTGACCATAGCAAAGGTCTATGACAAGGTTATGACCGACAAAAAGGGACAAGATGATTAAATTATGGATAAGCATTAATTTAAATAAAGAATTTAGGGGATTGTTATAACAGAGTAGATGGATCATTGATTTTGCGAAAATTGAGGTATGATTGAAATTCGAGAATAACATTAACTTAAATGGAGAGTTAAGAAATTCACAGGGCAAAATGGAGGATTTATTAATCTTAGGAAGGTCTTGATATGATTAAATTGATTATTAAAATTTGAGAAAAATTGGAGAGATTATCATTTATCTATTTGATTGCAAGATAGAAATTTAAAATTTTATATTATGAATGTTGCATTGAAGATTCTGAAAGTATCGCATCGTTGAGTATTTGAGGAAAAAGGGAATCAGGAAAATAAAAAATCGTTAATGGAATAAGTGTCGAATTCAATTCTCGGGATGAGGATTTAGATTTGAATAAACATCAGTTGAATTGAGTTAGAGGAGTAAGATGATTGATGAGTGTTTAAAATTTAAATTTTGGGATACAGATTTTTTAAGTTTTATAAATATGCATTGATTGGATTTCAATTGAAGGATTGGATATTAAATCCTTGGGTATTTAGATGCGAACTTAAAATTTTGGAGGAGATTATGACAAAGGGGATTTGATTTTTTTAAACTTGAAGATTTTTCAGGAATATGATATTGTATAATTTTCGAAAGGTTGTAAAATAACATTATGAAATTACTTCATGATTATTGGTTTAAAATTTAAATTTTGATAGAAATAATATGATGAGTAAAGGCAATTATTGAGAATCCTAAATTTCGAGGACAAAATTTTTCTAAGGTGGGTAGACTTGTAACCTCCGATTTTCAAATTTCTGAAATAATTAGATTTTTAATTATTATATCAAGGTTATAGCATATTTTTTTCTCCTTGAAATTGTAGTATTAGATTTTTGAGCAATGTTTGATTTTTGTAGGTGATTTGAAATCTTTTATAAAATTCATTTTTCCTAAATATCGATTTTATTATAAAATAAATAGATAAATAATATGTATATAGCTTCGAATATTTATTGGTTTGAAATTATGAAATTACTTGTTTGATAAAATTAATTAAAGGACTAGTTGTTCCTTCAAAATAATTTTATAATTAATGGAATAGTAAATAAATAAATTACATAGCTTTCCTAAAATATTTTTTGAAATTATAATCTTTTCGAAATAAAAGATTACAAGTTGCCTTTTCCCATTAACTAGCCAACACACCCTCATTTTTCCCACATGAGAAAGCCCGTTTATTTATTATCCTGGCCATTCATTATTGGGCCAATCCTCACCCTTTAGCCCACAACTCTCTCTCCCTATTTAAGTCCCTCATCACCATTCCCAAGAAACCCTAATCTCCAAATTTATTAGCTAGCCCCCACAATTTCCCACAAGCCAACAACCATCAACATTTTGTGTGCTCGTGTCCGTGTGTCCAGCATTACCGTGTCAGCCGTGTTGGCCTCGGGTTCGACCCCGGGTGTCCCACCGTATCCATTCATTTTCTGTGTCCAGTTATTACAATATTACAATTTTTTGTGTCCGACACCATCTGGACACAACCTCCACCACTGTACACAACATCATCCTCGTGTCCGACATACCCGGACACGTCCACCCCAATACCAGTACACCCAACCATGTGTCCAATACCCCGGACACGTCCGTCCCTGTACAGTACACCACCCTCGTGTCCAGACCGGACACGTACCCAAACCCTAACCCCAGATCTAGCCTCGCCGAGCCAGTGGCCGCGGAGCACCTCCTCGTCGTCAAGCCCGGTGACTACAGGACCTCCCCTCGGTGTCGAGCGCCTGTGGCCGACCGCCGCCGCCGAGTCGAGTTTCCGCCGCCTCAGATCCAGTCGAAGCCGCCGCCTCACCTGCGTCGAGCACCGCCGCCGCCTCGAAGCCGCCGCCTCCTCGAACAGAGCGCCCGCCCCCTCGAACCAAGTGCCGCCTCGAGCCGAGCGACGCTGCCGCCTCAGATCCGTCGACCGCCGCGTCGAGCTCAGAGATCCGACGCAGCCGCCGCGTCGAGCAGATCCGCCGCCTCGAGCAGACCGCCGCCGCCCTGAGCTCCCCGATCCCGCCCGAGACGAACGCGACGCCCTGCCCGGCCTGACCCCGACGGATTCCCCGACCGTCGACGCCGAAAAACCGATCGTGAGCTTCTCTTTCCCTCTTTCCCTTTTTCTGTAGATTCAGAACTGAGTGAATTATAAAGAGATTAGTTAATTATATAATTAGATTAGTTAATTATCTAATTAGAATAGTTAATTAGTTCTAAATCTTTTAGTTAAGTTATATATAATTAGTTAATTAATTAATTATTTAGTTAATTTATATTAGTTAGTTAATTATTAATTAATCAGTAATTTCTTAATTAATTAGTTAATGTGATTAGTTTAGCAAATAATGAATTGTTTAGTTATATCATTAGATTAGTTAATATATAATTAATCTTATTTATTGATGGATGAATTTTAGTTATTTTTATGTGTAAATTTAGTTATGTATTATATATAAGGATTTTGATTATGTGAATTAGTATATATATATATATAATCGTATTTTGGCATAAATATATATATGTAGATTTATATTTTCGTATTGGTATATGTATGTATTTAAAATATGAATAGGTATATTATTATTTTTTTTATTTAATAAAATTGTATAATTAAGCATGTATAATTAGTTGTATATGTATGTATATTGGGTATTTTATATGGTATAAAATTAATTTGGTGAATTAATATTAGTATGTTAAGAATGATGTTGACAATATGTATAGGTATATTCTAAAATGTACTTTTGCACATATATGATATATACATATTTTGGTATATAAAATGTAATAGTATACGTATTATTTTGGTATAAAAATATATAATGTTTAGTATATGTATATATTGTATATATATATGTACTTAATATATTTTCAAATATGCATAATTAGTATAAATGTATATATATATCTTGTACATACAATTAATGTATTGTATATGTATTTAATGTGATGTACTAGTATTAGTATATATTTTAATAATAACATTGACAATATACATATATATATATTTTAAAATGTATTTTAGCATATGTATGAGTATACACATATAATGTTCAACTAGTATAAATCAAATATGTATTTAAAAGATATATATATATATATTATAAATACATTTAAATTGGTGCATGTATATATATTGTGAGTATTAATGATAATTTAATAATATGTGTATTTATATACGTATCCCTACTAGATGACCCTAGTTGACTAGAGCCATGCCTGGCATAGCCCTGAGGCCAGGGTATTGCTATTGTGTGTTAGTGTAGCATCTGATACAAGTGATATTGTTATATGTTTATAGGACTGTCGGATTCTCCAGATGATACTCTGGGACAGGACATTGGTATTAACAGCTAAGGACCCAAGGCGAGTACATTCTCTGATTAGTTTCTAATTTATGATATCTCCTATGTTCACTGTATCTAGTGTAGATATCCATGTTCTTGATACATTGGTTACACGGATTGGTATACACGGATCTCGTCATGAGATGTTATTCCTTTTTCATGGTGTAGCTTGTACAAGACTTGTTTTCTTGTTATCTTGTGCATGTACAGACACTGATTCCCGGGGAGACTTGCTACCTTCCTGGGGAATCCCGTGCCATAGCGTACCATGATTGGATCTACTATACCAGTCGGGGTGGGGAGTATTTTAGTGTAGATATGTGATCATACCCAACTTTCCATGCATCATAGCTCACCCCACGTCTCACGTCGGGTGCGGCCTGACCATCTCCATGCTTCATAGCTGTTACGTGTGATTAGCCTGACCTCTCCATGCATCATAGCTAACCAACGGTTAGCCTGACCTTCGTGAATCATAGCTAATCACATGTAACCAGCCTGATCAAGTTCCCAAGCCGATCACATGTTAAAGCTAGTACTCACACACTTAGTCATAGGATTCTTGCTCAGTGACATATTGTTCTTTTCCTGCATTTACTTACAGTATTCCAGTATTTCTCTCATTGTACATTTCTCGTACCTATACATGCATCTGGTATGTTTCCATCTAGAACTGCTACATAGTTTATGTCATTTATATAGAACTGCTATTTAGAGATGTACTTTGCTCCTTCCTGACTGGAAAATATTTTTCCAGACAGTGACCTTAGTAGACTGGTTTCCGACACACTTGGGGGATTGGATGTTACTGATTGCAAGTATGATTATTGTGTCATTAGACTTATGTTGTATTCTTTTATTCTTTATTTCCTATCGTGCTGTAGTTGTGATTGAGTATTTCTAGATTTATTTTATGATATCCACGTCTCCTTATGGAGTTGGATACTAGCGTGAGATTGTTTAGATAGTACTTGACCTAGACAGCGTTCTACCGCCGATGCTGCGGCGTAGGCTGGACGTACCCACGCTCTCGTACCCCTAAACCGGGTGCGGGTCGTGATACGTTTTTAGTGGTGGCCCATGCAGGTCAGACTTCGCAAGTTGTGCGATGTCGTGGTAGTACGACGTATTAGTTGTACTACTGCGTGCCTGCTATAGAATATAGGACATAGGATACTAGGATGAGAGAGGATACTCGATCACAAATTATTTGAAAGATTCCTGGGACGACCCTTGAGAATCTCATTATAAATTCCAATTTAAATCTTTTTCCTTGTTTTCGTCCGCTCTCGCTTGTTGTTATTGAACCTGATTCTTGTTGAGCAGTTATTAAATTAAATTCTTGGTATCATTGTTGAGTTTGATTCTTGTTGACCAGTTGTTAACTTTAATTCCTAGTATCGTTGTTGAGTTGATTTCAAATTGAGATGAATTTTACGGACTAAAATTTACGGTATCATCTGATGACATATATTGATGAGGACAGTGAGAAAGGTAAAAACGTCTACTTTGGTTATGGAACCTAGAGTTTATCACAGCCATATTAGCTGTCGTGACGAGAACGTAGGAACCTAACTTGGATGTACATACTTTAGTTATGAGATTTAGAGTTTCTCGCAGCCATACCGGTTGGCGTGGCGAGGATTCTATATGACGTGATTATAGAGTTGCATACCTTAGTTACGGAACCTGTCGTTTATCGTATCTATGCTTACTGGCGTGGCGAGGATTCTGTGTGTCATGATTTCTGGCAGACGTGTATGATTATCAGGTTGTATCTTAAATTGGTTCTTAAAATATTATCTCAAGACTTATCTATTTCTGTATTTTTCCAGGACTTTGTTCCATCGCTTCTTTCTTTACTAGCAGTAAAGATACCTTCTGTCCTCAATTCAGTCTCTGAGCTCCTATTCCTTGAGGATTCCTTGTTAAGTATGATAATTAGTGACTTGTAATTTTATTTGTGTCTTGTATTAGTATTGACTGTGTTGCTAGTGAGTTGTAAGTGTTTCTTAGTTGGACGTGTGAGCAGTAGGCTTTAATCTAGAGTTAGCCCTTAGCATAGTACCTTGTACCAATGATTCTAGGAGTAGTGTCATTAGAGACTGAGTAGAAAGAGAGTATAGAGTATCATTGATAGTTCAAGAGTTAGTATCAGAGCCAACATACCCGTCCTGGATAATCATGATTATGCAGTTGGATGATCTACGTGAACAATTAGGTATCAAAAAATTGTGTTAAGAATTAATGGAGCATGATGTTCAATTTGATGATTGATATCGGAAGGGTTAAAGGTAAGGAAATATATACGCATAAAGTTAATGAGGTGTCATGAGTAGAGAAATATCGGAATAGGTAATGAAGATGGTGAAGCGTATCACGGATTAGTTTAATAGGCTTTAAAGGATTAAAGGAAATACATATACAACCATCGAGATGAGGAACCATATACTTGCCCAAGAGAATAAGAAAAATGAGTGTTATAAAAGGTACAGCTAATCATGAGTTCTAATAAGTTTGAGGAGATGATACAATAATGAAGCTAGTGATATAATACCAAGAGTGCTAATGGTCCTATATCAAGGATTAGTCGAGGATGACACAAATAACAGTAAGCACGCTGCTTGATGATAATTAGCTTATAGACTAGTTGATATAGATTGGGAAGTCCTGGAAGAAAATACATTGATCATTGGGAGGTAATGGTGCAAGTGATTCAGGCAGTACGATTGTAGTACACAATTATAGACACTAGATGCATTGAGTGCACCTTGAGTATCAGAGACCGTGAGCACTGATATGTACACTGTGGAATTATAAATTAAAGGGTGGAAATAGAATTTTTTTTAATTTGAATAATAGAGGAGTTGAGATTATGTCATTAAATTTTGAGGATTTCAATAGTGATTCAATAAACATGGTCAAGGCTACAAAGATTTTAGAAGTGAAGTATCTGATTTTGAGGAGGTATATGCATTTTATTTTAAAGTTGTTCGAGAAGTTGCTTTAAGTTGATGCCGAATGTTGGTGAGCCATTCATGAACTTCTGTGGGCTCTTTCTTGCCTGAGAAGGTACGGGGCTTCAGTTGGCGGAAGTCAGTGATGGAGCCCGTCGATGGCCGTCGAGCTGGTAGGTTGGCCTGCTCCAGTGCAGTTACGATGCTGCTCCTCAAGAATTCAACCTCACGATGCTGAGCCTCGTGTTGGACTTTTTGCTAGGCTTGTATCATCGCGTAGATCAGTTGGAATATCTGTTGCCCGTCAATCTGCTGTCCTGGTGGGAATACAGGCATTGGTGGAACGAACTGCGGCGGAGGTGGGATGTCATCACGCCGGAATCTGGAGGTAAGTTGACCTGCCTGCTGGCTCTGTTGAGTTGATAGAACTCCACCGATTGGTGTTACTTCGTCGTCGTAGGTGACACCTGTAGCTTGTGGTGTTCCTGCGGGTGTCTCGTCGCACGCTTGTGGATCCATTGCCCTGTATCCAAAATAAACGATAAGAAGCGTACAGAAGAATCAAGGCAGGATGTAAGTAAATTATTTTTGATGTCGATTTAGAGATCAAGAACGATTCAAGCAAGTGGATGAGATCCTAAAAACTTATCCTATTTTATTGCAGGCCTGTTCGGTCCCTAAGTTGAAATCGAACAATTTAGTCGTTGACCTGCATGGGCCACCACAAAAACCATGTTACGCCCTAGTCCCAAAATGCCGAGGGACTGGTCACGTGGCAATGGCCAGCAGCACGCACCGATGGACAACCCAATTTAATGGATCCATCAGGGCATGCTTAAGCTGTAGTCTAACAATGAATAGAACAAATGTTACAAGTCACAGACTATTCTAATCTCATCCACAATAGATAATCACAGATCAAAGCCAGAATAAATGCAAGAGAAATTAAACTAGCATATATCAACAAGAGTGTCTCGGGGAACAACCCGAGAATATGTCTGGTACATCGAATGCAAATAGACAGGAAATAAATCAACTGGAAATAGAAATACTGAGTATATAAAGCCGGTACTCAGGAGAAGTCTTCTGCCACGATCTCGTCCTCAGGTTCCTGTTCTGTTCCGAGAAGTGCTCCTGTTCCGTACACCTCGGGGTAGATCTCTTCGGCTATACCTGGGGACATAGTCCATTCCAGGTCCTCAGGGGACATAACAAGGTACAAAAAATACAAGCCAAAATAAATACAGTGCAGTAATAAATAAAACCATAGGGTAAACTATATAACCAGCTAAGTGATATGCAAGTTGAGAGTTTTAGTCATACTCAGGCTGAGGCTACTATAGGATCAGTGTCGGAGAAACCCATAGCAGTATTTTCTCGAAGGGCCAGAACTGGTGCCATAGCTCTGTGTCAGAGACTAAGACACATCCAGATGTCAATATATATAATATAATCAGCCTTTGTTATGGTAATACTCTCCCCACCCAATGAAATCTCATGTCTCATGTCCATGACATGCAGGATCAAAGCTAATGCAACAAGTCAGGATATAAACTAAGCATGTAAACTGTATATGTCAGGCATATATATCCTACACAGAATCACCATAAATATCTCAGGAAGATTCTGTCTCATAAATAGTGTCCAGTGTCCTGGGTCATGTTGTACTTGATAAGACAAGTACGAGAAGTACAGGGTCTCGGTATCCATGTCTATGTGGCGATACACAATGCCGCGTACGGTGTTGGCACCCGATTATTAATCGGACGCTTAGTAAAGTCACTCGGTCCTGGGTTGAACAGTTTATATCAAGAATACATATGAAGTCTACAAGAACTCAAGTAAAGTACTATGACTGGAATCACTGCGAGTTGGCAAGGTACAGTTGCCCACTGATGTATAAATAAGCCAAGGAATATTTAACAAAGACTGCAAGTTTTGGCGAGGTACACTTGCCTGTGGTTCTGGCTCCAATTGTGGCTCTGACTTCAGCTGGAAATGCAGGCGGTACTCCGGTTGCTGAAATAAACATCATCATCAGATCCAAAAAATATCAATCTGCTAGAAACGCCTGTCCTTGAGTCCAATTTGGAGACAAGGGCAAAAATGACATTTCGGGTCAAAACGGGGTCCGCATGTGGGCCCGCTTTGCACCGAAAAATATGTCAAGGTCAAAGATCTCCAAATATGTCCAACTTAGTGTCAACAGGTCAGGAACGATGATACAAACCCAACGGAACTTCCAGAATTGGATTCCGATGAGCCGGTCACAAAATCGCCCGTCAAGTGGAGCCTACGGGGCCCACGACACGCAATTTTGTCAACGTTCTCAGAATCGAACCAAACTTGGGTCACAAGACCAGCGTATCGCTACGAGTCCGATGGTGCAAGTTTCGTTTCAATCCGACGTGTGTACACAAAGTTAGGGCGTGCTCCAGAAATGGCGGATACGGGACGGTGTCCCCGGATACGCGTTGATTCCGGTGTGTACGCACATCCAAATCAACTTCTGCGAAATCCCACATATCCGTATCGACGACGCGCACGTATCTGTGAAGACCGCACGCGATCAAGTCATCCCGTTTGGCGGGGCGTACCCAGTTCCGGGGTGATTCAGGACGTTATTTTTCCTGTTTTTGGATCGCGGTTCGTGATCGCCTCAGGACGCGATGCACCGAGCGGGTTGCACGGGCATCGAGAGGGTCACGCAGGGTCCGCGATGCAACTGACGGAATTGAAAATAGAGCTACGAGGAAAAAGATACAGGTACCTGAACAGGGCTATGTGAATGATGGTTTCTCGTGTCCGACACGTGTCCGACACGTGTCTGAGCTAGGGCACGGGTTCGGGTTCGCCGGAGAGGAGCTGGACGCGGCTGGGGGAGGCGGTGCGGGTCGCTATGGCCGGGCGGCTGGGTCCCCGCTGCTGCTGGAGGCTCGCGGCGAGGTTGGCGGTGGCTCCGGAGGCTGTCGGGGGCCGGCGGTGGCTTGGAGCGGAAAAGGAGGAAGAGGGAGAGGGCGCGGGGGCGGCTTCGACCGGGAGGGAAGGGCCGGCGACTGGGTGCGAGTAGAGACCGGGCGGAGGGGCGCTGGGGCAGGGTCGGTGGCGGCGCCGGAGCTAGGGGGAGGGAGTAGGTGGTGGTCGCTGGGCTTGGGGTGGCCGGAATCGGGGTTCAGGGGAGCTTTGATTGGGGAAGAAGATGAGGGAGGGGTTTTTTTATAGGCGGACGGGGAGCCAGGGGTGGCCGGGGGAGGCGGCGACGAAGTCGGGGTCGTGGACCGAGGGCACGGGCGGGGAAGAACGGGGCTGCCGGCGACGTGGCCGGAGGAGCGGCGGGAGAATCCGGCCGCAGCAGAAAGTGGGGGAGGAGTGGGTCTCCCGGGTCGGGTCGGGTGGCGGGTTCGGGTCTGGCCGACCCGCTAAGCCGGTGGCTGGGCTGGGCTGGCTCGGTTCGGCTGGGCCCGGTTGGGCTGGATTTTATTTAATACTTAAATAAATAAATAAATAAGTAAAAATAGTTTTTTTTAGGTGATATAAAATAGGTTCGAGGCCCAATAAATTCTCAGAAAATTATCCTAAGTCCAGTTTTCATTTTACACACAAAAATATTATTTTTATAATATTTTAATATAATTTAAAATCAATTAAAAATCATTTATTAATTAAAACCCTGAATTTAATTACAGAAAATTCCCAGAAAATTCCAGAAAATTATGAAAAATCTAAATTTAAAAATTCTTGAAAAATCAGGGGGTTTACAATTATATATTGGCTCTTTGGTCTTCCCTAGGACATCTAGGATTGGTTGGGGCTGGGATTGCTGACATGGCAACATCTGAGTAGCCTAGACCTCTCTCTCTCTCTCTCTTTCATTTCTTTTATCATTTCCTTCACTCTTCTTTGTTTCTTTCATCTTCTCTCTCTCTCTGAGCCCTAATAGCTTGAACTTAAGGTCAAGGGTATGGTGGCTAAACCTTATAGGAGGAGCAGTAGAAGCTAGGGTGTGTGGCTTGGGAATCAAGGCAAGTACATTTTGCCAATGTGATGAAATTCAAGTTTTTTTTCTTCTTTTGTTTATAATATCCTTAATACATGTTGCTTAGTTTTATCTAAATAATTTTGTTCTTGTATTCAACGCTAGCTATCTTAAGAAATAATTTAAAATAAAAGACTTGTGTGAAATAATTTTTTGTCTCGGCCTAAGGATCTAGCATAATATAAATAGAATTTTACTCTGTCCAACCAAATATGCTAAAAATCTCGTGAAGAGATTTAATATGAGTGGTTTTCACCCACTTAGTACACCTAGATTGGTCAGGTCATTGAAAATTAACCAAAATTCCCTTCGGCCGAAAGAAAAAAAATTGAAGATGCTTTAGGTCCTGGAGTACCCTATTTTAGTGCAATATGTACACTTTTTTTTATCAAGGATAATGCACTAGACTTGAGATATCTTTTTTCTGTGAACTTGCTGGTTAGATATTGAAACAAATCAACAATATTAATTTTATTAATGGATAATGTAAAAAAAATGATACAACTATATATATATATATATATATATATATATATATATATATATATATATATATATATATATAGAGAGAGAGAGAGAGAGAGAGAGAGAGAGAGAGAGAGAGGGGGAGGGAGGGAGGGAGAACGGATCAATATATGTATAGGAGATGGGAACCTGAATCTAAATAGGAGAAAAAAAATATAAGCTAAATCTAATATAATCTTAACACTCCCTTCAAACTCATGATGGGTCAAACAACATGAATTTATCTAATAGAAATTGAAATCACAATTTGGCATGTGACTTTGTAAAAAAAACTGCCAACTGATCAACAGAGGTCACATGTGGTAAAAAAATAGTGCATGCTAAAAATGCTCATGGATGAAATGACAATCGATCTCAATATTCTTTGTCCATTCATGAAAAATCAGATTGTTTGATATCTGTATAACACTCTAGTTATCCACAGTTAAGCGACATAACTCCTATAAGAGCAATGCCCATATCAGAGAGCAATCTACGTATATAAATGCTCTCCCTGGTGGTTGCAGTTATAGCTTTATACTCTGCCTCAGTAGAAGAACATGCAACAACATCTTATTTCTTGCTTCGCCATAAAATCAATAAATCACCAAGAAACAAACATAATCATGTAGTAGATCGTCTGGTAGTTAGATCTCCTGCCTAATCTGCATCTAAAAATGCTCAAAGATACAAATTAGATTTAGAAGACATAAATGATGAGCACGTAATAGAGACCTAACGATATCCAATAATCCTAAGTAAGGCACCATAGTAAGTTGATCGAGGCACAAAAATAAATTGCCTAATAATACGAACTGCATAAGATATATCTGGCCTGGTCAAATAGAGATATACAAATTAACCTACTAGTTGTCTGTAGCGAGTAAGATTTATGAGAGTCTTACCATACGTGGGATAAAACTTCACATAAAGCTCCAAAGGATTATCAATAGTACAGTTATCTGATAGACCAGCACAAGAAATAATCTCTGAAGTATATTTCTGCTGAGAAACAAGTATCCCTCTCTTACCTTGTGCAATCTCAAGTCCAAAAAATATCAAAGATTGCTAAGGTCCTTTATTTAAAACTTCTGATTAAGGTATCTTTGAGTAGATACAATTCATACTGAATCTTCGATAGTCAAATATGTCATCTACATAGAGTAAAAGAAGAACTCGCCCATGTGGTGACGACTGCACAAAAAAAGAATGATTCTGAGAACACAGTTGAAAACCCGTTTCATAAATAGCACTCTGAATAACTCAAACCAAGCTCGGAGAGCTTGCTTAAGACCATTAATAACACGACAAATGCGGCAAATATGTCTTGACAAAGTAGAAAGACATGTAGGAGGATGCATATACACAACCTTAGATAAAGAACCATAAAGAAAGGCATTCTTCACATCCCTCTGATAGAGTGACCACTGACGAGCAGCAACAATAGCTAGTAATGTATGAACTGCGGTCATCTGAGCAACACGGGCAAAGGTCTCATTATAGTTAATCCCATGCTATTGTGTAAAACCTTGGACAATAAGGCGAGCCTTGTGTCACTCAATGGATCCATCGGGTTGATACTTGACCTTGAATACCCACTTGCAACTAACAGGCTGGACCTCATCTGGGAGTGGAATGACATACCAAATATATGTCTACTAAAATGCTCAAAACTCCTCTGTCATAGCCTCCTGCCACTCAGGACACTAAACAGACTCTTGATAAGAATTGTGCTCTCGTATAGTATGGATAAAAGTAAGAAATGAATAAAACTGTGAAGAATATAAGACTACGCTAGCAAAATTAAATGTATCCGGTAGATCGGAACAATCATAAGTAAAATAATCAGAAGGTTGATGAGTACGTTGCAAATGACGGGGAGGTTGTGGTAGAGGCGTAGATGGTAGAGAAGATGGTATAGAGGAGGCTGTTAGAATATATGGAGGATCCTCATGAGGCAGTGGCAGAGGCATCGCAGGAGAAGCTGTACTAGAAGAGGAGAGCAAAGAAGTATGATCAATAAAGACACTAAAAGACAGAGCTGGGGGAACAAGAAATGAACATCTAGAGGTGAGACAATAAAATAAGGAGAGTCCTTTAGAAAGGTGACATGACGAGATAGACGAAGACGACAAGCCAAGGGATCATAACAACGGTATCCCTTGTGCTCGAAACTATAACTGAATAAGACATACTTGACTGATCGAGCTGTCAACTTCGTGCGCACAGTCAAAGAAAGAAGAAAAAAATAAGTGCTCACAAAAGTGCGAAGCATACTATAATCAGGATGACACAAAAAAAGACTCTTATGAGGTGTCCGACCAGACAAAATAGAGGAATGAGTGATATTGATCAGATTAACAAAAGTAAGAATGACCTCTGCCTATAACGTTTGAGGAATAAAAGAGGATAACAAGAAAGCACGAGCAGTCTAAAAAATATGATGATGTTTACGCTCGGCTACCCCATTCTGTTTATGAGTATAAGGATAAGGCTGCTGAAAAAATATGACATGAGATTGCAAGATTGATCTCATCGTTGTGGAGAGATACTCACGATCACAATCAAAGCAAAAAAGTTTTAATCCTAGCATTAAATTGAGTATGAATAATAGTTGTCATGTCCCAGTCCTAAAATACCAAGGGACTAGCCACGTAGCAATGGCCAACAACACAACTCTAATGGACAAACCCAATTTAATAGACTCGTTAGAGTTCACTTAAGCTGTAATATATAAATAAAGGTCTACAACTCATATCACAGTCTATATATATATAATCTCATCCACAAATACGAATCAACAACACCAAGGAATAGTCTAGTCATAATAATAATAAAAATAAAATTGTTTATTAACAAGAGTAGTAAAGAAATTTTACGGGGAACAACCCGTCATCAAAATAATAAGAAGAGAAATAACAAAGTACATCTGTCTAATAGTCACCGAGCCAAGTCCAAATATCTAAGAATTACTAAGCATAATAAATAGAGAAAATAGCTACGTGCTCAAGAGAAGTCCTCCGGCACAACCTTGTCCTCTTGTGCATGTACTACTCCAATATCAGCTCATGACCCATAAACCTCAAGGTAACTCTCCTCGTCTATAACTGGGGACATAATCCGGATCCAGGTCCTCAGGGAAGATAACAAGGTACAGAATAAAATAAGCTAAAGTAACCATAAATAATAATCAGTGTGCTCAAGGCTAACTATCATAACCAACTAAGTGAATGCATCTGAGAACAGCCTCATCCTCTAAACCACCAATGACGATAGGTCTCAATAGACATGACTGTAACAAAGTTATGTGGAGGGAGTATACGCACCCCATTACAGGTACGAAAGTCGGCACCCGAATACAACTCGGACGCTAAGTATCATAATGGTCCTAGGGTCACAACAGAGTACATGCAAGGAAAGAGAAATATAATCATGAAGTAGTAAAGTCATAAAGCACATAATAATGGAACAAAGACAATGTATACTTGCCTGAGTCTGCAATATATAGTTGCAAAGATGATCCCGCGCGTCCACTCCTCCGGAATCTAATTGACCTAAACAACCAATTAACTACTTTAAGTTTCTAATCAAGAATCTTAAAAACACCACTTAAATGTCTAAATTATTATTAAACATATATAACCAAATCCAATATCACTCATAATATGTAAATTTTTGACACAATAACTCACATGTTTTTACGAGGTATCGGGACCTAGTTTTATGGTTTTCGACTTTCAAAATTCACGGTTAAGTCCCCAATTGAAGGACATGAATATAAATCATTAAAGAATTATAGAATCATAATTTAACCATGATTTATGATAATTTTAACCTCTAAATTCAATATTTATAATTTTAAGCATATTTTATGGTTATGGCTATATTAGGCATACTAGTCTTGTCCGAAACTTGTCCGAAATATCACCAATCCATAATTATGACCTAGATTGATGAAAACCCATATAAAATTACATTGAAAACCGATTAAAACTCAGAAATTAATATCCTTTTTAAAAACTAAAATTAGCCCCTTTTGTGAGCCAAACTATGCCATAAATTATTCAAAAACCTAGTCTAATGGCCAATATTTTTAGGGTTCAGTTTTATCATAAAAATTCCATAAATATAAGTTTAAAATATTTTATTCCTATAATTAAAATACATATTAATTTAGTTTTAAAAATTAATATTAAAGCCTCCAAGAATCGTATCACAAAGTCTCAAACTAGCCCTACCATAATCCAACATATCCTCAATCTAACATGCAATCTACATAAGTTTTTAATATAGAAAAATATGGCAAGAATGGGTTCTAGAATAATAGTTTCACATAAATTCTAAGAGAGTCATGCAATAGGGATTTGAGAAAAAAAAGTTTGAATATTTATCAAAAGCTTTGAAGGTTTGGATGATGGTGCCTCTTCTTGTCCAAGAAACACACATTCTTGCTTTTGCTTGACTTGCTACTCCTTTTTTGTTCGGTTAAAGATGATGGCAATAGAGTTTTGGTGGGTTTGATGGCAAAGATGGAGTCTTTATGGTTGAATTTGGTGGGGATTGGGTGAAAGGATGATGAAAGTTTGAACTTTCGATGAGAGAAGAAGGTTTTTGGTGATAGAGATGATGGAGGATAGGTTTTCTTGGCAATGGGGCTTCCAAATATTAGAGAGGGAGAGGATGTGGGGGTCGGCCAAGAGAGAGGAAGAGATTAGTTAGGGTTAGGGTTAGGGTTAGGGTTAGGGTTTGGTGATAGGTTGATATATGTACCCATTAATCGCTCCACATTGGCACTAGATAACAAGAGATATAGGTTTGATGGCTCGAGAAGAAGCCTTCACGAAGACCTTATTATTGAAAAAGAGGATAATTGATCCTGCTAAGTGGGCATAACTGAATTAAATGATTCATTCACACCTAATAAGAATCTGGTTTAATAATTGTTGGTTGCTAAGAAGATTAATGTTCTTAAGAAGAATGCTAGAACATGACCCTGTGTGCTTAATAAGAGAAATTGTATGCTTGTCAATGAAAGAACCCTTGCCATGCTAAGTAAATAAAGGAATATTGCATGCTAAGTAACACTGTCACTGCTATTGAACGAACCTTTGTCATGCTAATAAATAAGAGTAGAAGACTGATCATATGTCCCTATCATATGCTAAAGAAAGAGTAGAACTACATGTTTAGTTAAAAGAGAGAATAATTATTGCTAGAAAGAATAATTATTGCTATGTTTGTATAATAGAAGACTACTTACATGTTTCTGTTGTCGTACTGCAAAATATAGAATTTTATGAATAACTCGTGTTGTGCCAAAGAGATCTGGCATGAATAAGAGATGACGGCTTATCCGTACAGTAATAAGAGACTAATAATGTACCCTGAGGTACGATCCTTGTGATCTAGTGGGGTATGCTATTAGAAAAGAAATACACTAATACTGCACCCTGAGGTACGGTCCTTGCAATCTAGTGGAGTGCAGCTATTAGATAAGTAAAGAGACGATGGAAAAGTGTGCTTGTGTTCAGAACTATGCATTGTGATATTTTATCTAATAGAAGTCCATATCTTGTATTGGCCTCGGACAACTTATGCACAAGGCAATAGTTTCTCGATAATTCCTGGGACACTGGAAATTGGTCGGTCCGAAAGAGATTGTAATAGCACCCTGAGGTCCGATCCTTGAGATCTAGTGGTGTGTTGTGTCCATTTGTGTAGAACAGAATCCTGCGTCACTGCTGCTGGTGTTCGTGTATGTTGGGGTAAGATGCTACAGAGTCACAGCTCCTAACTTTCATGCATACTAGTGCAGGCTGAACCTTGGGTCATCGCTGCTAATTCATGGAAAAGAACACTCATGGGCCATCATGTAGTTAGGTAGGATGCTAGGTGCAACCTTCTTGCAAGCCTAACTGATAGATGCCAAGTCCCTTGAGATACAGATGCCAAGTCCCGTGATATATATATATATATATATATATATATATATATATATGCTAAGTCCCTTGAGATACAGATGTCAAGTCCCTTGAAATATATATGCCAAGTCCCTTGAGATATAGATGCCAAGTGCCTTGAGATATAGATGAAAGTCCCTTGAGATTATTGATATAATTCAAATTATGGCTAACTTGTATGTCTGTTGCCGGGATAACCGTCCGGCGAAGGGTAAGAATCACTGGATAAGTGATGACAATTATATTATGTTCCTATACATGTTATTCCTAGGAATAATCTATATTCCCCTAAATATTGTCTTCTTGAGAAATGCTACTAGTTGTTCAGAAATAAAAGTTTCCTCTTGAGAAATGATAGTATCATGCTCATAGAAAGTAACTGAATAAATGAATGTTGTTGCTTGTCCTTAAGATATTAATTATGGTTCCCGAAATATGTTGCACACATCAATATAGAGATGAATTCAATGTCCTGCATGAACTTGTTGGCCCAATGTTTATGTTAAGTTTTTGAATATGACTAATCGATTAAGTTTAGCATTATAGTAATCGATCAATCACTATAGTATCTTCTACTTAATCTTAGCATTGTCAAAATATATAATATTTGCTTCTGTATATTTTCTTATTCGTTTAACATGTACTTGCAGAAAGCAATAAGCAAGATAAGCAATGGACATATACTATATGACGATGGGCCAAATACAGTATTATACCAAAAGATTTTGTCCAACCGCCTACGACTTATCTGGAGCCTCGCACCCCAGGGTTTTGCTACCCGCTCAGCGGACGGGGGTCGAGGAGGCAGCGCCTCTCGTGGGGGTTCGGGGGCGAAGCCCTTAAAAGCTATTCAGATTCCCAGATCTGGTTATCTTTGGACAACTGCCGTCAAGAAAAAAATAGCAGATATTTTAGAAGTTTGGCGTCATCAATGCTCTTTGTTTTCATATGTAATTTGATATTTTATTTCAGTTTAGGATTGATGTAAGCTGAGTCACACTGGCAAATCAAAGTACGCTAGTCCACTCAAATAAATCAAAGAACCTATCCATCAAATCAGGCCACATTCATTTACAAAGTCTACCATACTTAGAGACCGAACTCGGGCCGAACTCGTGCCGAACTCGGACCAAACTCGGTTATCCTTTTGGAATAAAATCAACCAATTTAATTAGCTCCTGATTTCTTCGCCTCCAACGTTAAAAAATTCAAAAATTCTCTACCGAATTCTGTTCGAACTCGGTTTGTTAATAACCTATAAATAGAGTTGGATTTTCATATTCTTACATACTCAACCATTCTCAATCTTTCTATCCTATAGTAAGTAAACCCTCAGAGCCTAAACTTTCTTATCTCCAAGATCAACTCCCAGCCTCCTAGTGCCAAGTGTGGTCTCGTTCTAGAAGTTTACAGAGTTGTAAAGAGCTTGGTTCATCAAGCCCCTGTTCTGTGTGAAGTTGTGAGCCTTCAGATCAAAACTCATGGCGTGTGAAGTTGCGGGACTATGGATCAAATCTCGTGGTTGTAAGAAGTCGACAAACCGTTTGATCAAAGCTTATGATTCACTATTGGTGATTATAGTGGATAAAACTCCGAGCTTGAATTCTCGGGACTGGACTAGTCCTCTTAGAGAAAAACCAATATACATCGCGGTGTTTGTATTTGCTCTCTCTTACTCTTACTGCTTTATATTGCTGTATTGCAAATATACTGTTAGTTAGTAGCTTCCTTCACTCTGCTTAATTTTTAATTGGGTATATTATTCTGCTCCACTCTATTCACCCCCCTCTAGAGTTGCCATACACAGTCCTTTAATTGGTATTAGAGCTAGTTCTCTTGATATTGGCTTAACATCCTAAGAGACTTATAGCAACTGTTAGATCTATCCACACTAACAATGGTGAAGGCCAGTCCACAAATATGATATCCCTATTTGATAAAACCAACTACACTTACTGGAAAACATGTATGGGTTTCTATCTTAAATTACTAGACTTTGACCTTTGGTCAATAGGTGATGATGGCTACAAAAAGCCTGCTAAGATTATTGTAGATAGTAATCTCATAGATAAGCCTAAAGATAAGTATACTTATATAGAAAAGAAATAATCCAGTCTTGATTCTAGAGTTGTTAATACTTTATTCTGTGCCTTAGACAATACATAGTTTAACAGAGTATCTACATGTACCACTTTGCATGAGATCTGGAAACTTCTCGAGGTGACTCATGAAGGAACTACTCGAGTGAAGGAGTCTAAGATAAGCAGACTGATACAAGAATACGAGGCATTCAAGATAAAGTCAAATAAGACCATCACTCAGATGTGCACAAGATTTCTTGACATCGTCAATCCTCTACCCTCTTTCGACAAGTAGTACAACAACCATGAAAAGATACGCAAAGTGCTTAGAGGGCTTCCGAAGAACTGGAACCCAAAAGTAACGATGATAGTTGAAGGAAATGACCTTACAACAATGACGCTGGAAACACTCATGGGGAAGCTGATAACACATGAGCTGGACCTCAACGACCTCGAAGAAGAGTCAACTCCCAAAGAGAAGGCCATCGCACTCAAGACGCATCAAAATATCCTTCGAAGATGGTTCTGAAGATGAAGAAACCGATGATGATTCAGACAATGAGAATTTGGCCCAAATTTTTAGGAACTTCGTTAAACAATTTTTAAAGTTTATGAAATCAAACCAAAAGAAAAAAGATCTTGAAGAAGAACCAATTTGCTATAACTACAGAAGGCCAGTCCACATGATGAAAGATTGCTCCAAAGCAAAAAGGGAGAATTGATATGAACGATCAAACAAAGGAGAATCTTCGTCTCACAAATATGCAAATACAAGCATCTAGTGTGAAAGTGAAGATAGCGATTCAGAAGAAGAAAGCCCTCGATATATTGCAAAAGTATGCTTAATGGCATTAACTAACGAGGTAAATGATAATCCTTTATTTGAATAGGTTTCTTATAATGAATTATATGATACTTTCAATAATTTATTTGAAGATCACAAGAAGCTTATGGATAAGTATAAGCAAGCCAGAAAAGATATTAAATCTTATCAGCTTGAGAATGAATAGCTTACTTGTCTACTAAATGAAGCTAGAGACTATTCCTCTTCTAATGATTCTATTTATATCTTCCAACTTAAGCTTAGCTTACAAGAAGAACTTGACTGGTTTGATAAAGTAATCAAGAAAATGCTAAACTTAAGGAGGACTTAAAACAAGAGAAGGAAAAGACTTTAATGCCTCACTAAGAATTAATGCTCTTACTACTAAATATGATGATTTATATGCCACCTCTAAAAGTTAGATATTAGATTGGAAAAGCAGGTCGTATAACCTACTACTCAGTCTAACAATATACTACTCAATCTAATACGAGACACATGGCTAAACAAAAAGAGCACTCACAATAAGACACCAACAAGCAAACCAAATGCTTCACACTATCATGCATGTAGAATACAACATACTTCACATAATCATGCATTTGATTACAAATATCCATGCAAGACATGTTATACCACTTCACGTACTCATCCTTTTATACCCAACACAAATGCCTATGCTACATATAATTATTGTGGTTTAAAAGGACACATTACACATCAGTGTAAGGCTAGAAAATTGGTTGATATGAATATGTATAAGTGGGTTACCAAAGCTAACAAATATGGATCCAAATCTTGGATACCAAAGTCTGCCTAATGATGTAGGTAGAACGCTTTGTGTCGGAATTTATCATTAAGAAGAATGTTGGTGATTGAAAAGCTATAAAGGTCATCTACCAAGCAATTACACCAACATAAATATGGTCACTTGAATATAGGTAAAAGTAGCAAGATTACTAATAATGTAATATTTTTATAACATGATTACTTAGTGATGGTTTCAGAGGGTGTTATTTTTGTTCCTCATCAGTGCTTTCCCCAAAGTGCTGACCCCCAACAGTTTTTTTGCAGGTGCTTGGTATTCTGCTGGATTGTTCGAAGCGATAGCAGATCCTCATCCTCAGGAGCCAAAAATTAGGAGATGCCTTGAGTTGCATTGAGAAGTTTTAAGATACTTTTGTATAAAGGGATGTAATGTATATAATGATGTCATTGTACTTCTTTATATCAAGTGAGATGTAAGCCAGTTGGCAATGTAATGACATCCTTGTAATTATTTCAAAGATATCAATAAAATGATTGTTCCTTATATATTGTGTTCATTCATTTTCTGTAATATTGTGCTGCTACTTCTAACTCTGAATAACTTATTTTGTTATTGTACAAGCCTTATCCTTATGCAAGTGTAACTTAGGCTTGTATGATATCACATCAAAGCGAGGACGATCGGTTCTGCAAGGCTAAAGTGAGGACGATCGGCCCTTGCGGTATCGGGGCATGACAGGGTTATTTGTGTCATGCCCCGATCTCCCGTGGAATCAGCCGTCTCCACTAGAAGCAAATTACCGTGTCAGCGCTCCCGTAGGACGATAGTTTCCATCTGGACGTGATGCCGCACGAGCATAAGTTACGCCCATGCAAGGCCATGATCCAAATATGTAATAAAATAACTAAGCCACAGAGTCACATAGATAGTCCGTATGCAGCGGAATAAGAAAAGAATAGGCAATTGGTAACAAGTTCACAGAGTCGTCATATTGGAAGCATTGAATAACACAAGTATGGAAGTAAAGAAAGCACTTTATTGATATTAAATCAGTGTTACAAGCGACGCTAGGCCGAGATTACAAGTCACTAAAGTTCTCTCTCTCGAAATAATAAAAGCGTGCTAAGTGGCTACAATTGTGGAATGATACATAGACGATGTTCCAATATTATGTCTTGTATATGTGCTTCAGCTCCGGACGCAATGCTCCAAGGCTCCAGATGAACTACATGTCTTAGCTCGCACGAAGGTTTTTTTTTGCACTGAATGAGGTTCTTCCACACTCTACAAGCAATCTGGTGGGTTATCAGTACATGAATGCACTAGTAAGGAGCTTTTCGCCCGCTCGATAAATCCAAATACTTTATACAGGTTTCGTGACCATCTATTTAGTTATCTTTCTAGTCTTGCCTTAGGATTAGTTTTTATGGCATAATGTAAAGCCTAACTCGTGTGGCAGGGCGCCGTGCAATATAAAAGTAACACGGCGAGACTTACCAACTTACCATTCATCCTTCCCTGTCTAAGGCAATCAAGTTAAACCAAGCACGAGTATATATAATAAAAATTCAGGGAAAATGCATAAGCAAACACGAGTGTCACGGACGGGATTCTGATTCAGGTGCACGAGTTACACGGATACTCATGGTGTGTTATACTCAGGTGGGTTGCAATAAATTGCTCGGGTGTTCAAATTATGTATAGATGTATTATACTAAAAATTGTTCAGGTATTCCAAATACGGGATGCGATGCAATAACTCGCACGTGAATTGCCGCTAAGCGAGGATGACTTATCTACATGAACAGGAGGTCACTGGCACGAAGACATAAAGGGCGGTGTAGTCTCAGGGCAAGATAGTATGCAAGCAAGAACATGCGATATTGCATACATCTCGCCCGACGTAGGAGACTACAGTCAGGAGGTTCCAACAATTTGGATCGGGCCCGGTGCCCCAGAGATCGCCCGCGGAACGAGATTCAAAAATCTTCCTTGTGCACCAAGTTGTCCGTGACCAAGCAAGTCTCAAATCTTCTGGGCCTCTTGTTAAGTACATATTCAAATCAGGATCTTATCATGTACAAGTTCAAGTTCAACGCAGGATTATTCACAAGAATAAATTGACTCCCCGAGCCATCTTTAATTTAGTACTGATCGATTATTGTTCTTCGAGCTATAATTTTTGGTTTATTGACATGATGCAATCCCCTGATTCGGGAACTGCTTTGGCGACCTAACGGTTCCGAATACTTTCAGGTTCCAACTTGCACGGAACGACTATTCAATAGTCTTCCGAAAAACTTAGATGAATGCAAAGACAAGATAGTGTTACTGGGGGTCATGAAATGAATTCATGTGACAAGCATAGCGAATATATAATCCAGGCAAGCATTGAAACAGTATTGAAACATAAGCATAAGAAAACTTGTGGCATAGTCCACTACTAGAACATAAGCCTAGCCTTTACGATTGTACGGGTCTTGGGGTAGTGCGAGGAGTGAAACCATATTGGGACATATCGAGCGACATAATCTATGGGACGAGCAGTGTAAACATCCGAAGCAGTATACTATGAAGAGTATAATGATATACTCGAAGCATTAACAGAGTCTACTGGCACGAACTTCTCCACCAAGCACGAAAGTTTAAGGAAAACTGTGGGTCGGTGCTAAGATAGCATACGAGGGTCCAACTATAAGCCATGTTTCATTTTCATGTTCTAACACAAGCAATGCAAGATGAGATTATTTCCTTAGCTAGGTGCGTTGCATTATTTATTAGCATGTAAGGGATAATTCACCTAGCGATTAGCATGTATCGTCCATATTTTAAGTGTGTAGGATAAGCAAAGACAAGTTTATCGTAGCCACCCACATTAGCGATGATTCGCCTCGGTCGATAATTACTCCGAGCGAGCCTTTGAAAGTCTAAGTCTGAACTCCTGAAGGGCCAAGTCTAGAATCCTTTGCCTCAAATGAGTCTTCTCGATGAGCAAGGCGGGTCGGGTCGTTGCACTTGCGTCATTTGAATCGGCTCTCCGCTTGAGTGGAACGGGTCATTACAGTTTTCCATAAACAAAAGTTTATAAGAAACTTTATGTTATAAACTATTAAAGGAAAAGGGGTATAAAAGATCCTAAACAGGAATCTAAGTACAATAAATCTAGAAAAGTATAGCTATGAAGATTTAATCTGTGGTCGATTACTTTACTCCTTTGACTACTCGACACAAGGAAGAGATGCTAGAATACTTGGATGATTTGGAGAGTCTGACAATGGGAGAGCTTGGCTATACGAGCATAAAAAGCTTATATTCTTCTTCTCCTTTGTCTGTCCAGGCTGCTGTTTGCTGATGATGGATATGCTGATCCACGTATTTATAGTATTTTATGTTGAAAATGGTTATTTGCATGCACGCGTACGCACGAGCAATATGCATTGTGTTTGCTGTCGTATGCGTGCCCTTTGTAGGTATACAACCCACGTTTTGGAAGATGGGTGCACATATCACTGTCTGCTCGACATGTGGTACTGTCTGCTCGACATGTGGCTACCTATATGGGGAAGGCTCAGGACATAGGGGCAGTTACTTGTACACGTTTGTGAGGGATATGTCATTTATGACACGTCACCAAAATTGCTCTCTGTCAGTTATTTTGAAAGCAGTAGCCAAGTTGGCATACATCTGAAGAAATGACCATTCTGGCGTATGCCTTAGGGGATAACCATGCGGGCGTACTCAGGTCGAAGGACCAATTTTGGCGTACTCAGTGAGTGGTAGCACCATTGGCATAATATTTTTAGAGTATCCATATTGGCGTATTCGAAAGGGATAACATCAACGGCGTACTCTGTTCGAAGTAGCACTATTGGTGTATCATAACAAAGTGGCATTGGTAGCGTACTTGGACTAAGGTAGCAATCTTGGTCACTAAATGACAACCTGGGTCGGCGTGCTAGAAATCCTCTATATTTAATGTCTTGGTGTGTCAGGTGTGTCAATTTGAGGCAGCTTTTGACATGACAGTGTTGGCGTACTCTGATAAAGTAACGACCTTGGCGTACTGAGAAGAAACTAGAAGGTCGATATATGAAGATGTAGTGGCAACTTCACTCGGTAGCTAGACGACAACCTGGGTCGGCGTGCCAATAATCTTCTGCATTTAATGCCGCGATCTCTTCAACTGTTATGTCAGACTATCAACTATCAGGTTTGTCTCATTTAATACTTGGTCAAATGGTGGTATTATACTCCACTGTATTATGTTAGATAATTAATAAGTAGAATACACTGCTAAGTTGGAGCATTTAGAATACGCTGCTGAAGTAAAGCATATGGAGTACGCTACTGCTTCATTATTTGGAGTTTGAAGGGTAGTACACTACTGCCTTGGGTGAAATCATCCTTTGGGGAAGGAATATTTTTTTGTGCTTCTACAAGATCCCCTTCAAAGTTTTTAAATTATCTCAATAACAATTTCAAAATACTTTGAATTAGAAGCATAAAAAGCTATTTGGATTTAAGCGTGCGTGTTTAGTGCAGAATCCCAATAGATTGCTGATGTGATCGCGATTAAATGTGCAATATTTGATTTGATGTGATCTTCAAAAAAATATGTGCAGCTTCATAGGAGCAACTTTCGAAGATTACCTCACCTTCTGCTTATAAGTATGAGTTGAGCCCTATCAGAACTCTTCACTTCTCTGTTATAAAACCAAGCATGGATATCCTCTAACGTAGGTCTATAAAGACCATCATTGCAGTATGGCACGGTTGGTTCTGTTGGTTTCCAAAGATTTATAGGAGGAGGCTCTCTCCAAAGATGGGTGGGATATTTGTTTAAAGGTCTATGTTATCGATTTTGTTTGAAAACTCATGTATATAAAATATGCCTTTCTGTGCAGAAAGCATACTGGCTCACTTCTTTCATAATGGAGCAGGGAAAGATATCATATGTCTTGTTGTTCATACTAAACATACATATTATCTTGAAGACTATTCGTTGTCTTCAAACCCAGCTCGCTATAGCTATTATCCGTATGCGGCCAGGATGTGATGGCTGGATTTTGGATCAGGTCTTGGTGGCGCATCTTCTTAAAAGAGGGAGTTCATGCATATTTTGGACAAACTTATGCAAGCCCGACTCTGTATGGCGAACTCTCTTGTTATCCATCAGTATGGATTCTCTTCTATATATTGAGGTTTGTACTGAGGAGTGAAGAGATGGAGATGGCTTTGGGATAGATCTCCATAATATATAATCATGATTTTGTAATAAAAATCTAGATGTAATAGATTTCTATCATATGTATTCATGATTCAAAATAAAATCTTGGATTGATAATGTTTTATTACCGCGCATTGCTAAACGATTAATTTCCACCTCGATTAAAGAGAAAGAAAGAATAAATACTGCGTAGTAGGGAGAATTAGACTCTGTGTGCACCATGCAATCCTTTTTTGACAACAGGCTAATGAGCGTGTCATACCATAATTTTTGTTACGTACGTGAGAGGTTTTTTTAAAAAGAAAACTCACAGAATACTAACAGGCATGTATCCCTTTGGATGTCGTGCTGAACTTCTTCGCTCGGGTCTTTTGGGAAACAAATTGCCGCTTCCCTTCATTTATGAATCATGCATGAGAATTCAAACCTTCAACTTTTCCTTATAAGTACCATATTGGGTTTTTTCTTCAGTTCTTAACTTTTTACACTGATTTACTTTCGATCTAAGGCTTCCAAGGATGCTTTAAAGAAGAGGGTAAGGGAGACGGATAAGGCATCTTCTTCCTCTCCGGTTAAGACTAACTCCATCCGTGCTTCTGCTGTTTCCGTGTAGCACCCCGCGCTGAGTAAATGTCTAAGGCACACATTTCCCATTCATCTCTATTATCCTATTTACTTAGGGTTCATTTTTGTCCTTGCTGTAGCTCTAGTACCCACTGAAGAGAAAAATGAGGTATCTCATGCACAACTGCACAAGGCGGAACTCTCCTTGAGCCTCATCGGCCACTCGTCGGATGAACTCACCCAGCCCCCGATTGAGGTCGATGATGTTCATACTTCTCCTGCTGACTTGGAAAGACATGCCATAGCAGACGCCTTTCGTTGTTTGTTTTCATCCTTGGGAGTTCATACCCTGCATGATCTTGCAACTTTTGTAAACTATAGTGATTCAGAGGATGTTGATTCCTCCTAAAATTTACGTTATCGCTTTCTTTATATAAATGAAGAGGCTTATTTTATTTTTGTGTTTTGAAAGATGACATCAACAATGTCATAGTATTTTCGTAGACTTATTATCCATTGTGTATATTTAACTGAATTGGGATAGATAACACCATCAGAAATAATTTCTATATGATAGTTTTTTCAAATAAAATCCTATTGTGTACATCTTCTCTGGACATGGCAGAATGTTTTGGTGAGATTCGTTTGGTAGAACCAATACCCATGGTGAATTCATAGATCCAGAGATAATATGGATATGGATCTCATTATTTATCTTGATTGGTAAAGAATCATGCGAGATTATTTCTAATCCTACCGGGGATTAGGAATAAGATGTCCTTGAAGCGACTGGGCTTCAAAAATAGAATATTTTGCTAGAGATAATTATTTGGATGATTTTAATGAGAATGTTTCATCGGGTCTGGGAAATATTTTGCTGAAAAACTTTGAGGACCTATAACCTATTTCTTATCCAAAATGAATAAAGGTATTACTTTGAGATGCATCTTAACTTACTCCCCTGGGGACGAAGAAGTGTACGTCATACCTAGACCTAATACTTCTTGAGAAATTTATCGTTGATGGGAATCATTATCAAATCTCCGTCAGGCTTAGCGAGCCTATAGGCACCATTGGAGAATATTATTTCTACCACGTAAGGACCTTCCCATTTAGCCTGGAACTTGCCTTTGCTTTTGTGGGTTGTTACCATGGGTCTCCTCACTGTAAGAGCCAGTTCACCGACTTGAAATATTTTTTGTTTTACTTTTTGATTAAAGTCTCAGGAATTGTGTATTTGATATAACTCAATACATTGTTTAGCATGTAAACGTCTTTCATCCAATGCTTCTAGCTCCTGAAGTCTTAAACGATCATTGTTCTCCACTGTTAGCTCATTTGCAATAACTATCCTAAGAGAGGGAATCTGGATCTCCACTAGAAGAACTGCTTCACATCCATAGACTAAGAAAAATGGTGTAGAATCTGTTAGAGTTCAGACTGTCGTGCGATAAGCCCACAAGCGTTCTCCAAGCTTCTCATTCCAATCATGCTTGTTGGATGAGACAAACTTCTTGAGTAGCTTGATTATGGTTTTATTAAAGGCCTTTGTTAAACCATTGGCTGCGAGATTATAGGCCGTAGAAGCCACATTCTGGATTTGATTCTTGTCATAGAACTGATCGAACACTTGACTAGCAAACTATGTTCCATTGTCGTATATTATCCTTCGGGGGACATTGAACTGATAGATCACATGGCATTTGATAAACCTAGCCATGTTGGATGCCTTCACCTCGATGAATGGAACTGCCTCCTCCCATTTGGTGAAATAGTCAGTTATTGCGAGTATGAACCGATGTCCCTTGGAAGAAGGTGGGCTAATAGAACCAATAATATCCATTCCCTATGCTTCAAAAGGCCAAGATGCCGTCGTAGGATGTAAGAATTCTTACGGCTGGTATATAAAGTCAGCATAAATATGATATGCTCTACATTTATGAGCATAATCTACTGTATCTGCAACCATGGTAGGCAAGTAATAACCCATTCTTCTGAGACGATCATGTAGTTTAGGACCTGGCTGATGTGCTCCACAGATGCCATCATAAGCTTCGTAAAGTGTTTGTCTTGCTTTAATATTAAAAAGACAACGCAATAGCAGCCTGTCATATGAACAACGATATAATATTTTGGACGAAGAGTCGTAATAGAATCGAAGTGAACGTCTCTTAATATAAGTAGCTTCTTTCGGATCATTTGGGACAATTCCATAAGCAGCATAATCTATAAACTAATGGAGGTTAACTTTATGACGCAGCTCTTCTCAATGTGCAAGTTATTCTTAGTACAGAATAACTCTCTACTTGTTATCATAATCGAGTGCTGTCTCTTCAGAGAAATAGCCAACGATGTAGCCAAACCAGCCAATGCATCTACTTTCATATTATGTAATCAAGGCACATATTCGATAAAGAATTCTTGCAGTTCAATTACTACCTGATGATAAGGGATAAGGTCCTCATGCCGGGCCTCATACTCTCCCCTAATCTGATTGACTATTAGCTTGGAATCTCTGTAGGCTTCCAGGTACTCTATATCTATTTTTTTGACTAATTGGAGGCCAATAAGTAAAGCATTGTATTCGCCACATTATTGGAACATGGTTCACTGAGAGAGTATGCACGATGAATGAGTAGTTTGTCAGAAGATACTAGGATTATGCTCATCGCGACCACGATATTGCCCTTAGGTCCTATTCTTAATGCGCAATCGAAGAAAAATTGACAGGTGTCATCTCCCATCGCTATATCATAATCCAAAACTTCGTTAGGAATTTTGTCGTACAGCTTGGAGGTCTTTGGTACAGGATGCTCTGCTAGAAAATCTGCCAGTGCTTGGCCCTTTACTGATTTTTGTGGGACATATACCATGTCATAAGGCGACAACAATATTCCTATGTAGCCAATGAATAACTGAGCGTGCTTGGTTTGGTCATCAATACCCGGAGAGAATTCACTCTGGATATGACATGAATAGTTTGACCTGTCACATAGTATCATATCTTTTGAATAGCGAACATCAGAGCCAGGCATTCTTTTTCTACATAATTGTATCTATGCTCGGCGTCGACCATCATACGACTGAGATAGTAGATTTCTTATTCATGGCCTTCATTACTCTTTTGTGTGAGAAGTGCCACACTCCAAAACCAGAATACTGGAGAGCGGCAGGGGACAAAGCCAGCTACATATACTAGAGTACTCTATACCTCGAGATACAGTTACGACTGTTTAGGCATGCGAGGGTTTACTCTACAATCCAGCAGTCATTTCCTAGGTCACATTTAAATTTTGTTTGACCTATAATTTGTCCCATTTAGAGACCTTTACCTCTAGCACGCATTTTGGTGCAAAGTAGGCCACATGTGGATCCCGTCTTGATCTAAATTTTTTGTTTTTCCCCTGTGTCCAAATTGGACAAAAGGGTAGTGTTTTCTAGCTATCTCGTTGATTTTAGGAACTTTGGTGATGTTTATTTCAGCATCCGGAGATGTTTATTCAGAGGCTATAATTTCTGATCCTGTGTACTTGACGTCTGGACGCTTATACTACACAGATTGCTTGCCAGACAAGTATACCTTGCCATTATACTGTGATTTATATTCTATATGGTGTATATATTTTATTTTTGTTATTTTAGTTCATATTTTTAACTGCTACATAAACTGCGCGTCCAAGAATAACTTGGGTGCAACGACGGTGGCGTCGTATTCTATTTTTATTATATATATGTATGTTGACCTAGTTTATGAGACCACCCTATTATCATGAGGCATTCTTATGTTTCATTGGCCAGGAAACTATTGTTATACGAGTGTGAGTCTCTTGTAGGATACAGACTTACGTACTCGGTTGGCCACTGGTACGTATGGGATGTGCGACGGATAAGAAAAACTGCTGATAGAAATTGCATGCTAGAAGACTTGGCAGTTATTTAGAGGTATCATCATGTTATAGATGCGACATTTTTAGAGCATGGGGTAGGGAGAATAACAAGTAAGGCATTTGGGCTCCTTTGCACTTTCCTTGTGTAACCCGTATGCTCCGCCGGAGATGCGCGGTCATGATGACCACTATATATTATTATTATCAGGCGGCCTCTGGCGTTCAAAAGATAACATGCTTTGTAGGCCCCTGAATCTTTGAGAGAATCATGCCAATCCTATTTTAGCCAAATAGCCCACTTGTTGGAAAGTTGTTCTCAAAATGTATACACATAGACGGTTAGGCGACCTATTGGATGTTTATTTTTAGTACTTTATTGGCATGCTTCTATGTATCTTGTTATGTCCCTCTGAGGACCTGATCCCTTTCCAGGTATAGACGGACAAGATTATCCACAGGAGTACGGACCCGGACCTGACGCTTCATACCAGACTGAGGAGGTCATACCTTTAGAGTACCTTTGATTCATCGTAGCTGATGGATATTCTAGTTGCTATTTCTTTTATTGACTTTATCTTATATTAGAGTTTGATCTCTTCTCTCATTTAGTTTTAGTATAGTCGATTGGCAGTAAATTTGTTTCCACCCGACTATCATTCTTTGATACTTCATATTTGAGATTCAGTTATTTATTCCTATTTTATTATTTATGCTATGGATGAGATATAGATTGCATGTGACTTGTGTTGACAGTATATATACCACTTGTGGATTGATATTCATGTACATCATACGTATGTGTTACGATCTTCCAATATATTAGAGTTTTCGTATACATACGGCTGGCGTGTCGCGTATTCCTAGTCCTACATATTTTGGGACTGGGGCATGACATTTTTTAGTGATGGCCCATGCAGGTCTTCAAATATAATATCTCGGTTACATTACTGTATTGAACAAGCCTACATATAGGAATAGAGTATAGGATCTCATCCACACTTGACTAAAGCTCATCATACCTTTCAACCTTCCTGTTTAAATTCTTGTATTCTGTTTGATTCATATACTCCTTCTAATCGTTTCGTCCACCTCTTGCCGAGAGATGGATTTGCGTATTGGATGTACTGCCACCGGAGGCAACACACCTTCAAGATTCAACGGCCAAGCTCGAGGGGAGGCCTCAACGACTCCTAGACTTTCGGGGCCGGATGAATAGACTCACAATCTAGTTCCATCTGATCTTTCCGCTTCAGCTAATAGGACCTTTCTGGCTTCATCGATACCACAGGATGGCCAGACACAGCTGTTCTAATTCTTCTAAATTATGATACAGGAACAGAGACAGCAGGCGGCCACTCTGGCTGTAGAACAGAGGCAGCAAGCGGCAGAGCAGAGGCGAGAATTTCTGGTAGCACTTGAGAGAATGGCTGCACAGGCACCTATACCAGCCCATGCACTAGTTCCAGTACCACTAGCTCGAGTTGGTTCAGTCAAGGACTTTGTACAGATGGGTCCCAAGTCGTATAAAGGCACTGAGAGCCCATAGGAGACCACAAACTGGATTACCCACACCCAGAAGTTATTAGAAGCATCGCAGCTGCCTACAGATCTATGGATGACTGGCGTAAGGATGTAACTAGATGGTAACGCTCATCACTAGTGGGAATCAGTGGAGCACCAGTTGGGTATGCATCAGACTTGGAAATAATTCTTGGAGTGCTTTGAGAGAAAGTACTTCCCGGACACTGTAAGGGATGCGTTGTATGACCAGTTCCTCCATCTAGAGCAGGTGAACAAGACAGTTGACGAGTATAATGCAAAGTTTAGTCGCCTTAGTAAATATAGTGCTTCCCTGATACCGAATGACTTAGAGAAGGCTAAGAGGTTTCATCGAGGGCTGACTCAGGAGCTCCAATACTACACTAGCTCACAGTCCCAGATCTCTTATGCCGAATTATTGACAGAAACTAGGCTACAAAAGACCATCAGCAAGGGAAAGGGAGGTCAACCGAAGATACAGCAGGGATCAGGAAGGAGACAGCAAGAAGGAC
Source organism: Iris macrosiphon (assembly GCA_036927795.1). Taxonomy (NCBI): domain Eukaryota; kingdom Viridiplantae; phylum Streptophyta; class Magnoliopsida; order Asparagales; family Iridaceae; genus Iris; species Iris macrosiphon. The sequence continues at coordinate 113,954,393 of JAYESA010000008.1, read as the reverse complement.
CCATCAGACGTCCTTTGGCACAGCAACAGCAGTATCAGTACAGAGCAGGACCATATCAAATTTCGGAGAAGCCCCACTGCAATTATTGCGGGAAACGAGGGCACATTTTGAGAGATTGTCGGACTCGCTTGGGATAATGTATGAGGTATGGTTCCGAAAAGTACATGGCGAGAGATTGTCCAATACAGTAGGCATTGACGCTTCTACCGCCCCTACAGAGGCCAGCACTTCCAGTACCGAAGCCAATTTAGCAGATGACTAGACCAGGAGCACCTCGACCCCAGCAGCCGAAGGATTTCAGTGAGGACCACCGCTACCTACTCAGGAGGATCAGTTCACGAGGTCCGGACATGGACTACCACAAAGGAATGAACAAGTTTTTGTACTAGAAGTGGATAATATGGATCAGGAGATTGATGTTATAACAGGTATTACTCTCGCTTTTACTTTTTCTGATGTGACATTATTTGATACGGGAACCACCCACTCATTCATATCTTCTAATTTTATTACCAAGGACAATATTGCCACTACACTTTTACCTAGTTGTATCATAATTCTCACCGGAGGAGGAGTTGTACCTATTAGTCGGATTTGTAGATCGTGTCCTGTAATAATTCGTGGCAGAGAGATGAATGCCCGACTCTTAGTCCTTTATATGCCAAATTTTGATATTGTGCTTGGGATGGACTGGCTAAGCAAGTACCACACTTTCTTCGACCATTTTGGCGGAAGCATTCTTTTTAAGGTACCAGGCCAGCCAAAACTAGAGTTTGCACGAGGATCCACAGAAGCCCTTGATGGTGTTCAGCTTACAATGGACGATGTTATTTATCATCTCATCATTTCAGAGTTCCAAGATGTCTTTTCAGAGGAATTTCCAGGACTACCTCCGAACAGAGACGTAGAATTCTTGATTGAATTGACACCGGGAGCAACAACCATAGCGTCGCATGTTTATAGATTAGCGAAGAAGGAGATGGATGAGCTGAAGCACAGTTGAAAGAATTAGAGGAGAGATATTTCATCCGGCCAAGTGCATCACCCTGGGAAGCACCAATATTATTTATACCAAAGAAGGATTGCTCAGTGCGTATGTGCATCGACTACAGAGCCTTAAATGCAGTGACTGTAAAGAATAAATATCCATTGCTACACATTGATGACTTATTTGATCAGCTTAGTGGAGCCAAGGTATTCTCGAAGATAGACTTGAGGTCGGGATATCACCAGGTGAAGGTACGAAAGCAGGACATCCCGAAGAACACATTCAGGACAAGATATAGATACTACGAGTTTTTGGTCATGCTATTTGGGTTGACCAATGCTCCAGCTATTTTTATGGACTTAATGAATCGAGTATTTATCAGTATTTGGACCAGCTCATGGTCGTCTTTATAGATGACATACTTGTCTATTCGAAGAGCCACGGGGAGCACGAGAAGCACCTACGGATCGTCCTAGAGACCTTGAGAGGAGAGCAGTTATATGTGAATCTCAGTAAATAGAAAATCTTGGCAGTCGAGACATGGTCAATTCCTAAATCAGCATTGGAGGTGAGGAGTTTCCTTGGACTTGTGGAATATTACCGACGATTCGTGGAGAACTTCTCAAGGATAGCAGCGCCTATGACTCGGTTGACGTGCAAGGATCAAGAGTTCGTATGGACCGACGAGTGTCAAGCCGCTTTCGAGGAGTTGAAAAAGCGACTGACCACAACGCCAGTATTAACTATACCATCGGGATCAGGAGGTTATGTGATTTATAGTGACGCATCGGGAAAAGGCTTGGGATGCGTGTTGATGCAGCATGGCAACGTGATTGCATATACATCTAGACAGTTATGGGTACATGAGAAGAATTATCCAACTCATGACTTAGAGCTTGCACCCATTGTTTTTGCTCTGAAGCTATGGAGACATTACCTATATGGGGAAGGAGTGAAGATCTATACAGACCATAAAAGCCTCAAGTATGTCTTCACACAGAAGGAGCTAAATATGAGGCAACGTCGGTGGCTTAAGTTGATGAAGGACTTTGAGATAGAGCTACATTATCACCCAGACAAGGCTAACGTAGTAGCAGATGCGTTAAACCGGAAGCCAATATCTTACTTCTTGACAACACAGAGGGAGTTATTGGAAGACTTATAAGAGCTTGGCATAGAAGTAATATTACCCAAAGAAGATGGGACATTAGCAATTTGCAAGTACAGTCATCACTAGTAGAAAGGATCAAGGCAGCTTTTCCTACGTGTCATAACCCACACCCAAAAAATCGGGCATGAGTCGTGGGTACGTCCAGCCTACGTCGCAGAATCGGCGGTAGAACGCTGTAAAGGTTCATTCTAGGTCACAATCTATAACTCATAAAACCTGTCAATATAACCTCTCCAAAAGGAGGGCAACCACGCAATATATATATGCCTCAATCACAATAACTAGGGGAAGAGTAAAAGCACAACAAGGTATCAGAAAGAAACAAAGAAACGAAGAGCAAGTACAATATCCAATATACAGTATTACGACCCGCACCCGGAATTTGGGCATGAGTCGTGGGTACGTCCAGCCTACACCGCAGCATCGGCGGTAGAACGCTGTCTAGGTCTCAAACATAATATATCCTGTCAATAGTCTCAACTTCGTACGGAGGACAAAGATAATATGAATCCACAGTTCTATAAATATACTCAATCACAAGCTATATAAAAGTAATTGGCACGATGAGAAAATGGAAATAAAGAGTTCTATCATAAGCCAAACACAAATAAGTACATCATAAGTCCTGAGTCTAGATGTCCTCAAAATAAATAATACAACTCAATCTCAGTCTAATACAATAATACAGAAAAAAGAGTAATCTAAGTGCAGGCAGGTAGGATCTCCTCTAGGATAGGCAACTCCTCTGGGAATACTGGAGTGAAATCTCCCTCTAGTCCCGGGCCGTAATGGGTGGGGCAAAAGTTCTCCAGGTCCTCTAAAAATGTTATCCAGTCAGGATTGGAGCGAAGCACAAACACTAACAACAGTTTTATTTAAGTTGACAAAAACTATAAACAGTGTAAGAAATACAAGATGAGAATAAATGCTGGAAATATAAAGTACTGGAGAATATGAAAATAGGCAATATAATATCTAGCAATGAACAATATACAGTGAATGCTAGAATAAGTGAATCTGAAATAAAGAATAGACATCTAGCTAAGTGTTTGAAATATTAGTTTATTATGTGATCGGCTTGGGACTAGATTAGGCTGGTTACATATGATTAGCTATGATTCTTGTAGGTCAGGCTAACCATATGGTTAGCTATGAAGCATGTAAATGGTCAGACCGCACCCGACGTGAGATGTGGGGTGAGCTATGATGCATGTAGAGTTTGGATATGATCACATAATCTACTAATAGTTCCCCATCCCCAGCTAGCACGATGGATTCCAATCACGACTCCTCATGACAGTATCTAGGGTGCTAACCCGTGTATCCACAGTGTCAGAATCAAGTATGTAATACAACTAAATTTATAGAAGTAATCAACAAAACGAAAACTGTCAGAGAATGTACTCGCCTGTGGTCCCGATGAATATGTGAGGATCGATGTCCAAAATGGAGTCACAAAGACCTAATTGTGGAATATAAATGTCAGATACTGAATTAAGGAAAATAACATGTTTAACTAATTAATAAATGAGGCTTCTAGGTCATGGCTCAGGCTATACTAGGTTAATCCCAAGGGTATAAGTATACTAGGGATTAATAAAATAGGTTTCATATATCAAAATAATATATATAATTATCTATCTTGTATGTTTACCTATGTCTCATAGTACCTTAACTATATCCTCCACAAAAACCTCTATTCTCCACGAGCTCTAAACCCTAGCACACATCTTAAACCCCAATACCCAATCTCCTGACTGCAGGCCACTGTAATAGCCCTTGAACTGTTTCACACTGATCCTAGGTCAATAGTTCAGTTCTAACAACAAGTTCCCATAGACCCTGGTCTCTTGCATAGAGCATAGCAGCTGGATTGTAGGTGTTATGATGCCTGAGCTACTCAGCACAGTGCATACTGGATTGCCAACTGAAATTGTAGTTCAATTGCAGGCAATGCAATATCTGCTGTACCCTAACACCAGAGTATGAGCCCAAAGACTCTGATACTCACCAACCTAATTAACACCAGGCAAATACACTGGATGCTAACTGAAACCTATCACCTACTCACAGACACTGATACACACTCACAGTTTACTGATACACTAAGACACACTCACACAACTGCTACAACCATCACAGGGACTCACATATTGATGCAAGAATACACTCTAGATTAATACACAGGTAACACACACTCACACACTGAGCTATACACACTTCTCTCACTCACAGAATTTACACTCACACACACAAGTCCTAGACACACTGAGAATACACACACCGCTCTCACTCATACACAGGTATCACCTACACTGACCTGGGAATTTCTGAGACACACACACACTAGGTTTCACTCTCACTCAGTGATACACTTATAGTTCACACAGATTCTTCTCCCTGAGACACTGACACAGGTTCACAGTATCTCACTGATACGGGTAGACACTGCTACACACTGGAACTAAATTCCTACACAGACCTACACACACTGATACATTCTGCACAGTTAACACAAAGCCCTAACATAGGCATTAATACACACAGCTAGTAACACACACACCTTCTACACTTTAGAACTAACACACTGAAAAACTTGCTGCACACACAACTGACACTCGACACCCATACACATAGGTTAGCCACCTACACACATGTACTTAAGTTATCTCACACAGTCACATTCACACAAAACACAGGCTCTCCTCACTGAGACACATAGAACTAATACACTGAACTCACTCACTGAGTTCTCACTGATACACTATGACACAGGGTCACACACAAGTTCACACACACTTAGACACACAGAGATAGGTACACAGGTTTCTCATACACAGTTACATACATAGACACATACATACACACTGATACATTAACATAAACCGACACATACCCACAGACACTAACACACAGTCTGTACACAGATATCTAACACAGGGACGCTCTCACCTAGACACTCTGAGACCCAAAGGAAACCCGACTATGCACACAGGTTTTCCCCCAAACCTGATTTCCACCTCGAGAACTCCATAACCAAATCCAAATCCCTCGAAATCAAGATCTAGACTAGAGATAGGAGACGAATTCATGTTTATTAGTAAACTCCTAGGATTAGGGTTCCCGAAATTGGGGCAAAATTAAACGTAGGTCACCAAAACCCTAATTCCTCCTAGGTCTTCATGTAGAACCCTAGAAATCGGAATCTACACAATAAGGTGGGTTCCTAATGGCCAATAATAACAGAAAATAGAAATTAAATGGATTAAAATTCGGTTTTACCTATTGGGAGATGGTTTCCCAATGGAGGTTCTCCTTCTCCAAGTCCTGACCCAAGCTCCTTATTTTCCCTTTGTTGGAGGAGGAAGGTGGAATTCCTAGGTCTGGATTCCGAATTTGGGGGGTGGGGGAAATGGTTTTCAAATGGAGGCTAGGGTTTAGTTTCTTTCTTCATGAAGAATGGTTGAGGGAGGCTCCCCTTTATAATATAGGCTAGGTTTAGGGTTACTAATGTAAGGGTTAAGTTAATCCTCCATGTAAAGTCATGAAGAATTTAATTAACTAAGGTTTAGTCATTTCTAGGGTTTGAGATTCTAAACCTATAATTGAATTTTAGGGTTTCCCTAATGCTAGCTTACAAGTTAGGGTTTAGCCATTAGGGTTAGACCTAATGAGTTTCTAGGGTTTAACCTAAAACCAAACATCAAGAACATCACATAATAAATTTATAAAACTCATCATATAATTAAATACATAATTAAATCAGAAAGGGAAATTACACTAATGCCCTAATCTGAAAATGTGGTAGTGACATACAGTCCAAAGTCTAAAGTCTACAACATCTCAGAAGCAACAAAATAATAAATATAGTCAGCCAGAAAAGCAACTCGTAACAACCCAGGAAAATCCACCTAGCTAACTAGGGTGCTAACAGCGTCTCCTCGACGGGCTCCTCCTCAATCTCCGGGTCACAACACTCCTCGACGCCCGGCCCGTAGAATGTCGGGCAAAAATCCTCAGGATCCTCTGGAAAAAATATGCCCAGTCAGGACTGGAGCGAAGTACATAACTCTGAAAGCAACTCCAAATACATGGTAAGGTGTATATGACTAGCAATAGAAAAGTATACAAGATGCATAGGAAAATAAATACATGGTGGAGCAGATAAAGTAGCTGCAATGTAAAACTGGAGAACAATACAAGTAGTAGAGAAGTAACCGCATATGAGAAAACAGGAATACTAGCTAAGTGCCTTGAGCACAAGTTTGTTATGTGATCGGCTTAGGTTGCACATGAATAATCTACGATAACTCCGTTATACGTGAGTTGCATAACCGACAAACACATAAATACTGTTTGGCTTTGATCACATAACCAACTCCTACTTCCCTTCCCCACTAATACTCTTGGATCCAACCATGACACGCTACGTATATGATAAATAACTCACGCACATGAAGACGAGAGCACACGAAGCACATGATAGCACATGAGAATCAATACCGAAGCACATGATGAAATACACGTGATAGAGTACCCGCTGAATACGGTAAGGGGGATAACATCTCATGACGGGATCCACTAGTACCAGCTCGTGTAACAATGTATCAGAATCAAGTATTACAGTTCTAGAATATGTGATATAAACGCTATCATGAAATAGAAACGATCAGAGGTAGGTACTCACCTGACATCCTGAGCAACTGATGAGGATCGAGATCCAGATTGGCATCGCAAGAACCTATTACAAAAAACAAGATTAAACAGGGTTCTAAAGAGTTAAACTAATATAAAATAACTAAAAGTAGAGTTCTAGGGTTATTCTAGGTCAAACGGGTCAAACCGATAAAATTTGGGTCAAAGAGTTAACCCGGGGTCTAAAAAGTCAACTATAGGTCAAAACTAGGTCAAATGTTGACTTTTACGGTCAACGAGGGCAATTATGGTCAATGCTAGGTCAAAGTAGGGTGCCCCTAAAATTCTAGGTCAAAACTATCTCATTATGCTAGTAAACCTTCAAACTCGCCTCCTCGAGATACCGGGATAGCCTCGGTATCCAATACCTAGACCTAAGTTACGCACCCAGCCTATACCCGCTAAAACCTATGCTAGCATGCGTAATTATATACACCAATATATATAAAAGCAACTCTAAACCTATTCCTAGGCAATTTCTCAAAAACATCGCTCTGATACTCAATACCTTGGTTATCTCACTACGGACGCCAGATTCAGGAGATTGAAAGAAAGGACAAAGGCCGAAGAGAAAACGGGATTGCGCATTCATGGTGACAGGATATTATGATGTGGTGATCGTCTATATGTTCCCAATGGAGAGATTCGACAGGAGCTGATGGCAGAAGCCCATAATTCGATATATTCTATTCATCCTAGAGGCACCAAGATGTACCATGACTTGCGACAACACTTTTGGTGGCATGGGATAAAAAAAGAGAGAGAGCTCGCTTTGTATCCAAATGTCTAGTATGTCAGCAGGTAAAGGCAGAACATCAGAGAACCGCAGGGCTACTGCAACCACTCCCGATTCCTGAGTGGAAGTGGGAGCACATCACTATGGACTTTGTTACGAGTTTTCCCAAGAGTCCAAGTAGGAGAGATGATGTATGGATAATAGTGGATAGACTCACCAAGTTCGCACATTTCTTGTCTTTTAAAGTTATCCAGTCTACAGAAGCTTTGGCTGACTTATACATGAGGCAGATCGTAAGGTTGTACGGCATTTCGGTCAGCATTGTATCAGATAGGGATTCGCGTTTCACATCTCACTTTTGGAGAAGCATGCAGGAGTGTCTTGGGACTCGTCTGAAGTTCAGTACATCTTATCACCCGCAGACAGATGGACAGTCCGAACGTACTATTTAGACACTGGAGGATATGTTGAGGGCTTGTATATTAGAATTTGGAGGATCCTGGGAGGACCACCTTCATCTTGTGGAGTTTTCTTACAACAATAGCTATCAAGCGAGCATCCAGATGACTCCGTTTGAAGCATTGTATGGAAGAAAGTGTAGGTCTCCCGTGTGTTGGATTGACGTGGGAGAACTTCAGATTCTGGGACCATAGTTGGTAGTTAACGCCGTAGAGATAGTGAAGAAGATACAAGGGCACTTGCGAGCAGTGCAAGACAGGCTGAAGCAGTGGGCAGACCTTCATCGTCGTCCCTTGGAGTTTAAAGAAGGCGATCATGTCTTCTTGAGGATATCACCTACTAGAGGCATTATTCGATTCGAAGAGCGTGGCAAGTTGAGCCCAAGGTATATTGGACCATTTGATGTGCTAGAGCGAGTGGGAGAAGTGGCATATCGACTTGCACTACCACCTTCACTCGAGGGAGTAAATAATGTATTCCACGTGTCACAACTTAGGCGATATATGGCAGATAGCAGTCATGTTCTTGACCACTCCAAGATCACCATTGGGCCGAGCTTGTCATACCAAGAGCAACCTATGGGGATCCTTGATCGTCGAGAGAAAGTATTGAGAAATCAGTCTATTACATTGGTCCGCATGGCATGGAGGCATTGCGCGCCAGGAGAATCCACTTGGGAGCGCGAGGACGACATGCACAAATATTTTCCATATCTGTTCGTAGATCAAGGTATGAATTTACTTTGTTCATTTCTATCATATACCATCATTGATTTCCTATCGTGGCTTAGTTTTAATTTCGAGGACAATTTTTTTATAAGTTGGGTAGAATGTAAAATCCCCTAATTTTAAATATTATAATTATTTAATTAATTATTTAATTTAATTGTATTATTTCTTAGTTAAGTAAAAAATAAAATTTAATTGAATTAATTACCTAGGTAACTACTCATCTAGAAATTATTGAACAAAACTATTATTTTATTTATTCTACCTTAAAATCCTTGTAGAAGAGTGGTAGATTTTAGAATTTATTTTGTGAACAAGTGTATATTTTCTGGATTTTTACCTTATATACATATATATATATATATATATATATAAATATATATAGAATTAACTAAAAGAAAATTAAATTATTAAAAATAAATCATTAACTAAAATCCCTAAGTAATAACCCTATGCCCTAAGCCTAGCTACCCCGCGAACAAACCCTGAACCCGGCCCCTTTCTCCTCTCGCCCCGCCTCCTTTCTATATATATATATATATATATATATATATATATATATATATATATATATATATACATACATCTAGGATTTAAAACCCTAACCCTAAACTATCCCCCTCAAACCCGACGCCGACCTTCGACCACCGCAACCCAGCGCCGCCATCGAAGAATGCCGCCCGTAACCCCGCGCAATCGCGACAGCGTCACCCGCACAGCAGTCCGTGACAGATCTGAGCAGTGACGACCCCTACTTCACGCATCATTTCCTGACTCATTGCTCGATCATTTTCGGATCCGTCTTCACCAGTATGATCATAACATTTTCCTCTCTCAATCCTGCTAATTAGTTTCCACCGAACAACATTAAACACTAGGTAGAAATCGAGGCCAAGTTGAGAAAAAATCTTATATTTTAAACTGTTATGAACTGTCCAACAACCTATATTTTGAGACTGACATCTTCCACCACAGACATTCAAATTGAAATATACTTCTTGCTATGTGAAGTCTATATAACCGAGGTCATTCCCTGATAATTAGATTATTTTATTTTGTGTTAAAATCAGAGATAAATTGGGTTAAAAATTATGAAAAACTTATTTTTAAAACTTTAGAATTTGCGATACGGAGCGCTCTCCGCCAAACGGGACCGCCTCGTCGTATACCAATTGCACCGAAAGGCGCGTATGGTATGTCCTGACATGTGGGCTTTTGCGAAAACTGATTTGGACGTGTGTACGCGTCGGAATCAACCCATATCCGTAAGAAGTCCCCGTATCGTGACTTTTGCAAAATATCACCCCATTTTGTGTACGCTCGTCAGAATGCGACAAAACTTGTGCCATTGGATTTATGGTATCACGCTGGTCCTGTGACCCAAGTTTTATGCTATTCCGAGATAGTTGACCAAGCCGCCTATTTGCGGGCCCCACGGTTGACTTTAAGGGCAAATTTGTGTGCGGCTCACCGGAATCCAAAATTGGATATACCATTGAGTTTGTATTGATATTTAAAATTTGTTTGACCTATAATTTATCCTATTTAGAGTCCTTTATGTCTGGCACGCATTTTGATGCAAAGTAGGCCACATGTCTTGACCCAAATTTTTTGTTTTGCCCCTGTTCCAAATTGGACGAAAGGGTAGTATTTTCTAACTATCTCGCTAATTTCGGGAACGTTGGTGATGTTTATTTCAGCATCAGAAGACGTTTATTCGGAGGCCATAGTTTTTGATCTTGTGTACTTGACGTATGGACGCTTACACTACACAGATTGCTTGCCAGACAAGTATACCTTGCCATTGTACTATGATTTATATTCTATATGGTGCATACATTTTATTTCTATCATTTTAGTTCATATTTTTAACTGCTATATAAACTGCGCGTCCAAGAATAACTTGGGTGCAACGACGGTGGCGTCGTATTCTATTTTTATTATATATATACATGTTGACCTAGTTTATGAGACCACCCCATTATCATGAGACATTCTTATGTTTCATTGTCCAGGATACTGTTGTTATACGAGTGTGAGTCTTATATAGGACACGGACTTGCGTACTCGGTTGGCCACTGGTATGTATGGGATGTGCGACGAATAAGGATAACTGCTGATAAAAATTGCATGGTAGAAGACTTGGCAGTTATTTAGAGGTATCACCATGTCATGAATGTGACATGCTTAGAGCATGGGGTGGGGAGAACAACAAGTAAGGCGTTTGGGATCCTTTGTACTTTTCTTGTGTAACCCGTACGCTCCGCCGGAGATACGCGGTCATGATGACCACTATATATTATTATTATCAAGAGGCCTCTGGCGTTCAAAAGATGACATGCTTTGTAGGCCCCTGGATCTCTAAGAGAATCATGCCAATCCTATTTTAGCCAGATAACTCACTTGTTGGAAGTTGTTCTCAAAATGCATTCACATAGACGGTTAGGCGACCCATTAGATGTTTATTTTCAGTACTTTATTGGCATACTTTTATGTATCTTGTTACATCCCTCTGAGGACCTGGTCCTTTTCCAGGTATAGACGGGCAGGATTATCCACAAGAGTACGGACCCAAACCTGATATTTCATACCAGACTGAGGAGGTCTTAGCTTCAGAGTACCTTTGATTCATCGCAGTTGATGGATATTCTAGTTGCTATTTCTTTTATTGACATTTATCTTATATTAGAGTTTGATCTCTTCTCTCATTTAGTTTTAGTATAGTCGATTGGTAGTGGATTTGTTTTCACCTGACTATCATTCTTTGATACTTCATATTTGAGATTCAGTTATTTATTCCTATTTTATTATTTATGCTGTGGATGAGATATAGATTGCGTGTGACTTGTGTTGACAGTATATTACTACTTACGGATGATATTCATGTACATCATACGTATGTGTTACGATCTTTTAATATATTAGAGTTTTTGTATACATATGGCTGGCGTGTCACGTATTCCTAGTCCTACGTATTTTGGGACTGGGGCGTGACAAATGTCTCTGGACTTATCGCATAACTATTCGGTCTCCTATTGGCAGCACGCCATTCTCCTTAGTCTATGGGAGCGAAGTGGTCCTTCCACTCGAGATCCAAATCTCCTTGATCCGAGTGGCCTCCTGGGCCTATCGTACAACGGTACGGACTCCTACGTTTCCTGTTGTTCATCCCCAATAAGTGTGTAAGCACAACATGCACTTCCCTTGCCACAAAAGTTTGATGAAAGCCATTGTCTGTATTCAAGAATCCTTAATACGCAATAAATAGTGGATCCTCAAAAGCTCCAGTGGAGCCCCTTCATGTCTATCGATATTTTTGGGTAAACCTCTCATAATTAGTTCTCTTGGGCATTAGTTCCCATCCATATCACCTCTGAACTACTGTCCTAACTGATTATCCCTAGTAGGGTTTCCCAAATCCATATTACCTCTGAGCGAACCCCTCTGTATGACTATCGATTGTCATATCCATAATACCTCTGACATCGATCGTCATTAAACTTATAACTCGTACTTAACTCTAAGTACACAAGCGATGTTAAGTCCACAAAATCTGCCATGTCTATATCACCTCTGACAGGGCTTGTCTTGAACCTATTACTTTCACTTAGGTTTGCAAGAAGTAATGGGTCCACAAAACCTATCACGTCTATATCACCTCTGATAGGGTTCCGTTTTGAACTTATTACTTGCACTCTAGTGCGTGAGAAGAAATAGGTCACCAGAGATTCCCTAGTGGGATGTCCTTAATAGAAGCAATTAGTTCACATCCATATTACCTCTGAACTATGAGCTGCCCATTTTATCCATCCAAAAAATAGCCACTTCCATATTATCTCTGGCTCGTTTCCTTTTTTTTCCACAAAAATACTATGATCGTACCTAACCTCTCGGTATGACTATCGATTAGCTCACATCCACGTTACCTCTGAGCTATTATCCTCACATCCTTTCCAGTAGGGTTTGCCATGTCCTTCTTACCTCTGAGAAAACCTCTCTATATGACCATCGATTATCACGTCCATATTACCTCCGATATCGATCATCGTCTAAACTTATCACCCGTACTTAACTCTAAGCACATCAGCGGTGGTAAGTTCATAAAATCTATCACGTTTATATCACCTCTGATTGGGTTTTTCACTTCGAATCTGTTACTTGCACCCAAGTGCGCAAAAAGTAATAGGTCCACAAAAGTTTTCCAGTGGGATGTCCTTAATAGACTACGGTATTGTGCTATGTCCATATTACCTCTAGTATAATATCCAAAGTCCACAATATATAAAAAGATAAACACAAAGAGGAAATTCTGGAAAAGAAGAGTCTTTATTCGTTAATATTCAAGATCATGAGTGACCCTAAACATACAATATATTATAGAAATTCTAACATCAGACATTAAAGCAATACATACACGAAACTACGATGTTGCTTTTAGGTACTGACACAAGAGTCACGGTTTGTCGACTTCAGAGTCGCGTGTGCACGTAGCTAAGGTGCACACGTGTCCGGTCCTCAGTTACCGTGTTCTCGCGACAATAAGTTACCGAAGTTATGGGTTACCAACTATTTATGTTTTGTACGAGTACATGTCCTTGTTTTCCCTGTTAAATATACTAGGTCTATGTCTACGTTTTTAGGTGAAGTACAAGACCCTAATAATAAGTCTTATGATTAGGGTAATTATTATTTATTAATTACTAATTAATCTTGTAAATCATACAAATACACACATCTAGGGTTAAAATTGACTCGTGTCCATGCAATGACACATGACACAAATGACACCATGATACAACCCATAACTAATCCTGAAGGAAAGAGGGTTCACGATGCTTACTTGATCAAGGTGGGACGAAGGTCTGCCTTGTCGACATACACGCTTGCCGGTGGTCGGCGGAGCTCCGGCGTCGAGCAGTAAACGGCGACAGCGGGTGCAGCAATCACAGCAGCGGCAGCAGCGGCCTTGGCAGCGGCGGTTGCTGGCGGTTGCTGGGCTAGGACGGTGCTGGTCGATGGGTCAGAATGTGGGGGAGGTCGGGGTTGGCCTGGCAGTGGTGGTTGGCAGTTGATGGAGGCGGCTGGGCACTCGGGGTCGGGTTATATGGAGTCGGGTTCGTTGAGGCTGTTGGTGAGGGTGAAGCTCGGCGGTGTAGGCAGTTGGGGGTGGTGGTCCGGCGACTAGGGGCTGTGGTATTGGCCTGAGGGGGTGGCGGCCTGAGGTCATGGTGGTATTGGGAAGTCGGGGAAGGGAGTGCTCGGTTGTCACGCCCCAGTCCCAAAATACGTAAGACTAGGAAGACGTAAGCAAGCCAGCCGCATGGATATGACAACTCCAATATATGGAAACCATATTCCATACGTATGCTGTAATATGAATATCAATCCACAAGTGGTATAAAATGTATCACAAGTCACAGGGTACAATCTAAATCTTATCCTCGAAAATTAATATAAATGAATAACCAGTGTCTATGAAACTAGATCTCAAAGTAAGTATCTAAGGATGATAGTTGGATGGAAACAAATCCACTACCAACTCAAATGGAAAAGTACAACACAATAAACACAATATAAGAATATCAGCTAACAACCACGGGTTCGAAGAGAAGACATCCTCGAAACTTATATAACCATCCAGATCTGCGCTCCTGCAAATACTCAATAACAGATACACCTGGCAGAGGACCAGGTCCTCAGAGGGACGTAACAAGATACAGAAAAGTGAGCCAATTTGAATACAGTAAACATGCATATAATTTGAAAATAAATAAATATGCTGTACAAGACAATCTATATGAATGCAAATGAGGACAACTTTTCGACGTATGGGCAATGGTAGGCTACTCGATCTAATCCTCACAACTCATATGCTCGTCAGTGGACATCATCAGCCGACATACCTCTGGGGTAGCGACCCTCGGACTCCATCAATCGATATACCTTGGGGGTAGCGACCATCGGACATGACCACCATAGTGCGTGCTAGTTACTATGGTTTACCAGAGTGGTTAAAAGCCCATACGCCTAATGATTGTCCTCGATGATACTAAGTGTCATGTGTGTGTCAACATATCTAATATATAGTAATGACTGAAAGAAAACTACATATGCAAGAAATATACCGAAATACAATAAATATACAAAAATATACTAAGCATGCAAAATACTGTAAGCAATTTGGCAAGGTATCTTGCGTGGTCTGAAAAGGATGAAGTCCCAACTCAAGGCGTCGTCCGATCTACCCGTCACATAAATTAAACAAGTTAGGTTATAAAAGTGGGTGAATAGTTTTCACTATTTTAATCTATTTTAACTCTGAATAAAATAACCTAGAATAGTATTTTAATCTTATTATAATCTGATTTTATTGTTAAACCCTAATTTTGGTCCAAAGAAAGTCAACTTTACGGATTTGTGATCCATGGCACGCAAATCGAGGCAATCCATTGACCAAAAAGTCAGCCAACTCAAATCCTAGATTTATGAATGGAATCCTATAGGTTTCAATACTACATGAACACCATATTCGATGGTTTTATAAAATCACAAGTTGGTAAAGAGTTATGTCCACTAGGGCGCACAGATGATAGTTTTTGGTGGTTTCCTATTTACGTCTACGTTGCACAAACTTACAGTAGAATAAAATTATATTTTAAATTCTGGAAAAATAATTTTCTAGAAGTTCATCATGTCAGCTTTCCGAAACTTCAAACGGTTCGTAATTCCGAGTTCGGAATCTCCCAAAATCTCGAAAATATGAAAACGCATCTGATTTTGGACAACTGGCACTTTCGGAATATTCTGGAAAAATAGGTTTTGAAATTACTGAAATAATTTATATATTCAGAAAACTAACCTTGATATGATTCTAACAAAAAAAACTGGAGCGCGTTTGGAGTCTGGAGCTAGGAGATATCGTCTTTTTAAGTCGTCATAACTATTAGAAAATGAGGCTAAATTTATAACAAATTTTGACTATTTTTGGACAAAAAAGAGAGGAGTTTGGGGATAAAAGATATGAAAGATGAGTTTATTTCGTAAGTCTAATAGGTATTTATAATGGTAAAAATTGTTTAATTAAATAAGAGTATGATTGGCTAATTTGGATATGATTAGGATCAGTTTAAATAAGGATAGGATATGCATGAAGTTGTTTTCCTAGTAGGCTCAGGATTTGAATTAATTTAAAATAGAGTTTAAATTTATCTCAATAATTTATAATCTTAAATATAATTAAAGATAATACAAATAATTTATAAAATCTTATTAATATCTATTAACACTAAATTATCATCTATCTAATATTAAGACTATATATATCCAAATAAATCCTAAATAATTTTAAAAATCTAAATAAATTTCTTAAAATTCTAAATAAATTACAAAAAATATAATTAAATATTTTAAACTAAAATAAATATTTGGTAGGAACAACATGCAAGTACGGTCGTATAGTAAATCATAGAAGTCCTAAAAATTTATGTTTCCTAAGTTTTAATTACCAAAAATTCTAGAAAAAATCTCCAAAAATCTAAAATAACATAAAATAATTCTAAATAAATATTTATATAAGTAAATATATCAAGAAATTTATTTTCTAATTAACTAAGAGAATACTCTAAAGAAATTTAATATCTATAATAAATATAATAATATAAAATACACACAAAATATCTATTTTTGGTGAGGGGGTTTACAATCTACCCAACTTATAAAAATTTTGTCCTCGAAATTGACACTAACCCATATTCATAATAATCACTATAGCTATTATATTACATAGCTATCTAGTAGTGCTTCCTAAAAGTTATGGTCTGTCATTCTAACACTTCTCATTTATTGTCCATACACTATCCTATTATCCTCTAACTCGTCTACACTACCCAACTTATAAAAGTTCTACTAGTAGTCACAGTCTCTTGAGGCTATTGTCTAGGTTGTAAGACGAATATATTTATTGGGTCGAGAATCTTGGGGTACTTGTCTTGAATCTCACAACCATGATTTTTTTTTGTAACCGTCAAGTATCGTAGTCTAATACTGCCATGCCACCTAACCAATATGTCTGCAAATACTTCGACTACTTTACTACAACGGTCTAGCTGCAGATGTCGCTACTTTGCCAGCGATTTGTCATAGTTGTCAGTTCGTAACAAGTGGCTTCAATTCTTTTCTAGGCATAGTCTAAGTTTTTGGGCAACAGTTAAAGTCTTGACTAACTTATAAAACTATTAAAAGTATAAACTAGTTCAAACAGTCTAACAAATTTCTATTAGCCTAAGGGATACTATACATGGTTTTTAAAATAATAAGAGGATACAGATATTGCTATAGGTCATATACATAAGGGTTATTATTAAGGACTCATCCTTTAGTTATTAATCATCTACTAAACCATTTACGTTTTAACTAACAAAACTAAGGATGGGGTCGAAGTAGACCAACAATTCATGTTGGCACGAAAAAGACGTAACTACGATAGGGAGAATTAAGCATGAGATAATGAATGGATAGAGAAGAAAAGATGAGCCACCCAAGGGGCGAGATGGTGATAGGAGGAGAATACTACTACTGCTACTCGCGTCATCTATTAGCATTGCGTGTATGCCATCTGGGTAGAATATCAATATATCCTCATAACTGCTAAACTACCTTATATATAATTCTACGTCTATTTGTACATCTAAGATCTTGTGTCATAATAGGGTTATGAGTATGCAATAACAAATATAACTAAAAGGTCATACCTGTATCTACGACTTCCTGTGTCTGCTATCCTATATTTGTCATAATGAGTGCTTGGCCTATGGGGTATATCTGGTATTATCCGTGTATCAACTTATACTAAGCAGGAACGTTCGTCTTTCTGAAATAGGGGAAGACATAAATCAACAATAAAGAATTTTAATAAGGAGATGATAGAATACAAGTACGGGATTCAAAGGGATTAGAGGATTTTGAAAGGGAGTTGCCAAGGCAGTTATGGATTAAAATCTTATTTTGGTAAATTCCTATACGCATGTTCATATCAGAACCGTTAGGTACCTGACATGATATGCTCTGACTAGTCTAGAGGGCAAGTTTATTTGTCTAACAAGTTGAGTCAACTATATCTCAATCCACATAGAGTAGTGATACAAAGAGCGAACCAAGTGCACTACAGTTGATCAGACCATAATACACCGATTCTGATTTAGATAATGTATTAGTGTGGGCCCCCAATAATACATATGTCATGAACAAGCTCAATAAAAGAATAAGCTTACAAAACTAGGCTATAATAGCAGCATAAGTCGAGGTAGTAAAAAAATATAAGTACGCTTGATTATGATGGAGGAAGGTACAGAATAATCTAAGTTCACCAAGAAGATCGGTGTTGTGCCTCTACAATTTCCATATTAATTCCTTGTCTAAGTCTAAATTCAACCAAATGTGTGTATGGGCCTATAAGTTCTATAGTCCAGAATAACACTAAAGTTCTATAGTCTGGATAAACACTATCTTTTTATACAAGTCTATAGCTGGTGTCCTTCAATTATACTTCATTAATGGGGCAATAGGACTATGTGTTACTAGGTTATGAGACATACTATCCAACTTACAATAATTTAACTAATATTGTTATTGAATACTAGAGGGTATATACCTAGTATAAGTCATCTTCCTAACCTCTATCAAGCACGAGAGAAGATCGACATTGAGAAGTGATCAAGAAAGATGTAATGCAAGCAATCAATGAGAATACGAAACAAAATCAAGGGAGGTGATAAATAAGTAGATGAGATCCTATATTCTAATCCTATACGCAGGCTTGCTCGGTATAGTGATGTAACCGAGACAATATGCTCTCGACCTGCACGGGCCACCACAAAAATATGTCACACCCCAGTCCCAAAATACGTAGGACTAGGAACACGTAAGCATGCCAGCCGCATGGATATGATAACTCCAATATATGGAAACCATATCCCATACGTACGTTGTAATATGAATATCAATCCACAAGTGGTATAAAATTTATCATAAGTCACAGGGTATAATCTAAATCTCATCCACGAAAATCAATATAAATGAATAACCAGTGTCTATGAAACTAGATCTCAAAGTAAGTATCTAAGGATGATAGTTGGATGAAAACAAATCCACTACCAACTCAAATGAAAAAGTACAAGACAATAAACACAATGTAAGAATACCAGCTAACAACCACGGGCTCGAAGAGAAGACATCCTCGAAACTTATATAACCATCCAGATCTGCGCTCCTGCAAATACTCAATAACAGATACACCTGGCAGAGGACCAGGTCTTCAGAGGGACGTAACAAGATACAGAAAAGCGAGCCAATTTGAATACAATAAACATACATATAATTTGAAAATAAATAAGTACGCTGTACAAGACAATCTATATGAATGCAAATGAGGATAACTTTTTGACGTATGGACAAGGGTAGGCTACTCGATCTAATCCTCATAACTCATACGCTCGTCAGTGGACATCATCAGCCGACATACCTCTGGGGTAGCGACCCTCAGACTCCATCAATCGACATACCTCGGGGGTAGCGACCATCGAATACGACCACCATAGTGCGTGCTAGTTACTATGGTTTACCAGAGTGGTTAAAAGCCCATACGCCTAATGATTGTCCTCGATGATACTAAGTGCCATGTGTGTGTCAACATATCTAATACATAGTAATGACTGAAAAAAAACTACACATGCAAGAAATATACCAAAATACAATAAATATACAAAAATATACTAAGCATACAAAATACTGTAAGCAATTTGGCAAGGTATCTTGCCTGATCTGAAAAGGATGAAATCCCAACTCAAGGCGTCGTCCGATCTACCCGTCACATAAATTAAACAAGTTAGGTTATAAAAGTGGGTAAATAGTTTTCGCTATTTTAATCTATTTTAACTCTAAATAAAATAACCTAGAATAGTATTTTAATCTTATTATAATCTGATTTTATTGTTAAACCCTAATTTTGGTCCAAAGAAAGTCAACTTTACGGATTTGTGATCCATGGCACGCAAATCGAGGTAATCCGTTGACCAAAATGTCAACCAACTCAAATCCTAGATTTGTGAATGGAATCCTATAGATTTCAATACTAAATGAACACCATATTCGATGGTTTTATAAAATCACAAGTCGGTAAAGAGTTATGTCCACTAGGGCGCACAAATGATAGTTTTTGGTGGTTTTCTATTTACGTCTATGTTGCACAAATTTACAGTAGAATAAAATTATATTTTAAATTCTAGAAAAATAATTTTTTGGAAGTTCATCATGTCAGCTTTCTGAAATTCAAACGGTTCATAATTCCGAGTTCGGACTCTCCCAAAATCTTGAAAATACGAAAACGCATCTGATTTTGGACAACTGGCACTTTCAGAATATTTTGGAAAAATAGGTTCTGAAATTACTGAAATAATTTATATATTCAGAAAACTAACCTTGATATGATTCTAACAAAAAAAACTGGAGCGCGTTTGGAGTCCGAAGCTAGGAGATATCGTCTTTTTAAGTCGTCATAACTATTAGAAAATGAGGCTAAATTTATGACAAATTTTGACTATTTTTGGACGAAAAAGAGAGGAGTTTGGGGATAAAAGATATGAAAGATGAGTTTATTTCATAATTCTAATAGGTATTTATAATGGTAAAGATTGTTTAATTGAATAAGAGTAGGATTGGCTAATTTGGATATGATTATGATCAGTTTAAATAAGGATATGATATGCATGAAGTTATTTTCCTAGTAGGCTTAGGATTTGAATTAATTTAAAATAGAGTTTAAATTTATCTCAATAATTTATAATCTTAAATATAATTAAAGATAATACAAATAATTTATAAAATCTTATTAATATCTATTAACACTAAATTATCATCTATCTAATATTAAGACTATATATATCCAAATAAATCCTAAATAATTTTAAAAATCTAAATAAATTTCTTAAAATTCTAAATAAATTACAGAAAAATATAATTAAATATTTTAAACTAAAATAAATATTTGGTAGGAACAACATGCAAGTACGGTCGTATAGTAAATCATAGAAGTCCTAGAAATTTATGTTTCCTAAGTTTTAATTACCAAATATTCTAGAAAAAATCTCCAAAAATCTAAAATAACCTAAAATAATTCTAAATAAATATTTATATAAGTAAATATATCAAGAAATTTATTTTTTAATTAACTAAGAGAATACTCTAAAGAAATTTAATATCTATAATAAATATAATATAAAATACACACAAAATATCTATTTTTGGTGAGGGGGTTTACATCGGTTGAAGAGGAAAGGGGTTCGGCTAGGGTTTGTTGGTGAGATAGTTTTAAGGGTTTAAGTGAAGCAAAAGTGTATTTATATGGGAGAGGGATTACGGGCCAGCCTCAGGATTTGGGCTGATCTGGACTCCTTGGGGTGGGGCTGGTCCACATGAAAGGGTGTACATGGGCTTGGTTAGGCCTTGCTTTGGGTGAAATTGCCTCTAATTTAATTTAATTAAAAATAATGCGCATGAAGTTCTTTAATGAATTTAAGACACATGGAATTAAAATTGGGTAGGACACTAGTATCATGGGCGTAGCAGGCTCAGAATAGGATAATACCCTAATTTGGGTTATAGGGAATTGGGTTGTGGTTGTACTTCAAATTTAATTAGGAATGGGCAATTAGGAGAAATGGGGTTTATTGGAATAATACATGGACGTTTGTAACGAATATTATGCAGCTAAAATGAAGCACAATATTGAGTATCTGGAAGTTACACAAGGGTCAGATGGGTAGTCTGGCATGTCTAGGAAATGTGTATTTAATTAGTTTGAGAGTAACTACTAGTGTAGCGCTCCAAACATCAAAGCTATGGTACAGTGTATTAAGATATATAATTTATGTATATTAATCCTAATTGTATCCAAATTAATCATAGTCTCTCAATTTAAATTTAAATAATCCTAAATTGGTCGAGGGGGTTTACAGATGGAAACCCATTTTTAAGAGTTTCCATAAAGTCTCGCTGACATGAACCTTTTCCATTAGAAGAGCCCCTCTGTGCTATTGTGGCAACCAGCGCAGGTAGAGCCAGCAGTTGAGCTCAATGATTTCTGGACCATCCATCCATAATGCAAATCTCAATATATGAAAAAGACCCCATACTGATGGATAGCGAGGGAGGAGCAGGACCAAGCGCTCTTCAACCATACAGAACAACTGAAGACAGTAATGATAATTAATCCAAATCCTGTCATCGATTTCGCAGGCCCACGGCCGGTAGCAAGCCTCATAAAGGGAAAAAATACAGCTAGCACACTACATAAATAGGGACAGCTCCACGCATGATGTAGGATGTTCACCCTCATCTCATGGATCATTTCTTAGCAAAAAACTGTCACATAAGATTGACATTCTCTTCGAATAACGGGTTCTATGATATTCTTTCATGCTCCATCTTGGGCACCGTAAAAGGTGGTAAAACCTGTATAAGGAGAACACAAATCAGCCTCAAACGAATATTGCAAAAGTGTACAGCGGTCGCATGCCACTTCTAAGTCACAGCCACATGCAGGAGGGGACATCTCGAGATAGTTAAGTCCGCACGCATGAACAAGAGGAGGTCTCATCCATGCGGCTAAACTACAGATAAGCTCTGCGTGCATGTTGTAGATAAGTTCCCATCTATGCGACCCAGCTATATATAAGCTCTGCACATGATTGCAGGTGATTTCTCATCATGCATCCAACTACAGATAGGCTCTGTGTGCATGCTGCAGATAAGTTCACATCCATGTAACCAAGTCACATATAGGCTCTGTGTGCATATTGCATATGGTTGCTCATCTGTGTGGAAGAATCTTGTGGAGGCATGCGCGTGTTATAGATGATTTTACATCTATACTACAAGGATGTATACATATGTCTCTGAGTCCCTGCCACAATGACACACCCCTACCTCCAAAGAGAACGCCAACATCGGGGTGCCACGGATCGACGCCGGTCTAGATGAACCCCTCAGCAAGATAAACAACAGCCGTCGTCATCTTCTTTCATAAAATAGGGGGAAGTCGAGAGACAAGTTCTCTCTCTTCCCTAGTCCACCTATTTATAGGCTCATAGGGCGCTTGAGAAGATCGAGGTGATGAACCAGGCAGTTATGAGACAAAAGTTCTCACTCCTCTGGTACATCCCTACAATAATGTATCGATATAACATGGAAAAGAATAAATGCAACAAAATAATATGGACTAACCCAATATACTAAGAAAATAATAAAATACTAAAACATGTACAAGAATACACCATGAATCATGGTTTAAAATACTAGTTTGATATGTGAACGACGGGATAAAGTACATGAATAAAGGTACGGCTTAACCACAAGTGTCATGTGTGGTTAGGCTCTGTACATAACCTATCTAGTTTGAAGTTTGGTCATATACTTACTAGCATTTCCCTCCCCAAGTACCAGAACTAGAACCAGAACCAGAACCAGAACAATAAACACATAAATTACAAGTATCCAATAAGAAATTATACTACATGTATGAAATAAAGAGACATATTTGTAGAGTACTTACATGATTATCTAAAAGCAGCTAAGTCCCAAATCTTCAACCTCTGTGGCAAAATCATAAATAACATATAGAATTCTATTTCTAGTCCAACTCCTTATTTTATCTCAAAATTTCTAAGTTATCTAGCCAAGCTCAACCTTAATTAATTTATTACCCATTTAAACTACTAATCCCTAGCTACAGACTTTGGTCCAGTTGACCAATGGTTTATACAACTCTTGAATTGCTATTATAGGCCCTTGCCAACAATCGGATTAGTCCAATTGGCTTAAGTCCATAATTGAAGCCACTCTTATGGTCTGTCTAGGCTCACTCTAATGGTTTATAATCTTTCCCTTTTAATAATTAACTTTGATTACTTACTATTCTTTAAATACTAATGATGATATCTGCTGCAATCTATGGCTCCTCCATGGCCATAGCAAAGGCCCGTCCCTAAGGTGGTGCCCCACGTTGTTGCTTAGTGTTGGGCCAACTTCTGCTACTGGGAGAGCAAATGTGGGCCCCTCTATTACAGTCCTGATGGTCCACATGCCCTTTTGGGCCGACAACAAGTCGGGTAGAAGCCTGAAGACAATCTCTCATCTAGTGAGTGGACGATGCACAGAATAGGCGTAGTCTTAACTTCTTGCGGCATACATCGATGTGGTGGCCTGCCTTGTGGCAGAATAAGCAAATAATAGTAGCCTGAGTCAGCCTCTGTGGCTGGGGTGCAAGAGCCTGAATAGGAGGACGATACTGCTAGCGCGACTAATATTGAGGTAGAAAAGGTCTCGCCTGAGTGTAAGGGAACTTTGCAGTGCCCGAGTGAGTTCTACTTCCTCCATAAGTCTCCCTCTCTCTTGGGCCTGGGATCCAAGTCTCTCTCTACTCCTTGTGCAATACTAAGAATCTTCTCGTAAGTGCGGGCTCAACTGGTGGTCACTACTACTCGAATCTCATGGGATAAACCCTTTTTGAACCTTTGGGCTCGATCTGCGAGAGTGCGGACCAGGCCCTCAGCAAAGTGGCTCAATCGCCCGAACTTTGAAATGTACTCATCGACGGTCATGCTACCCTGCTCAAGCTGCTCGAACAGACTCTCGAGGGCGTCTCGGTCTACCTCGGTAAAAAACTTCTCCTGGAATAATTCTTTGAAATTGTACCAACGGAGTCCTGGGGCAGCAACCCAAGGCTCATCACGATACCAAGTGCGGGCAACATCAAACAACTGCATGCTGGCGTCTTCGATCATAAAGTCTTCAAGGATCCGAGCTATCTTTAAGAGTTGCTCAACATTATCAATCCATTCATCGATGTAAAGAATGCCCTCGGTATCGTAGAAAGGCAAGGAGCCGAGGTTCTTGAAGTCAGATGTCTTCCCTCTCTTGGGAGGTGGGGTCTCTCGGTACGGAGAGCATCGGCAAGACTATCTCTAAAGAGAGTGGCCTTCTCTTGTTGGCCGTCAAGGAAGCCCTGGAAAATCCACATAAACTGGGTACCATCCATGGTGACAATCGCGGTAACGGATGGAGGTGAAAGATCAGAGGCTTCAGGCAGAGAAGGCTGCCCAAGGGTTCTGGTGCTCCTGGTGTAAACCATCCTGGAATAAAGAAAATGGAGGTTAATCATCAAGTTTTAAGGTTGCCTAAAATTTACTAAGTGATAAAAGTGAGTGGTATTATACTACTTATAAGTACATTACCGGCCTATGCTGTGATGAGATTTCCTTAGTCTAGAAGATCCCTTAATAGTACTCTAAGACCTAAGTACCTTTAAGTGAGACCTGTATGGGCCACCACTAAAAAAATATCATACCCCGCTCCCAAATAATCGGGTACGGGTTGAGCATGCCCAGCCTACGCTGTCGTTGACAGCGATAGTCAACTGTCTAGACCTCATAATCACCCAAGTACAAGTATCAATTTACCCATCACAGCTCTATACACGATCCCACACAAGCGATCACCACAATCCATCCTGTCAAGCCCCTCAAAATTTTTAATTTTTTTAATAATAGCGATAGTACTAAAATAATGTATTTATAACACATGATAGTATATATAAACAAGTAGAGCTTCATATTATAATGTGTTATAATAGAAATAAATAAATATATATATAAATATATGTATATATATTTTAAATGTATAAATAAACAATTTAGATATAAAACTTATGAATAAGTAAATATTAGAATTTTTTATATATATAAATAGAACCTAATCTTAATAAATAAATAAATATCAAAATAAAATTATAAATAAAATAAATTAATTTAAAAAGAAAATAGATAAAACAAGTAAAAGAAATTATAAAAGAGAGAAAAAAGAAAACAAAAAAAAGTATTTCTCATGAGATATTCAATATCTCGTGAGAAGCCAAAACCCCAACTCACCCGATCACCCTCCCAGACCTGCGGGTGAACGAGTATAGAAACTCGATTTTTTCGATCGATGAAACTTAGTTAAATTCCAACCAAATTTAACCAAATCTTCTCCAACACGATCCTAATACTATTCTCTTCCAGATTAACTCAAAATCAATCCAAATCCAAGTTTAAAACTTAGGAAAAGAATCGTTTGGAAATCAAAGAAAAACCTAGTATATAAACTGTAAACCCTCTCACCCAAAAATAGATATCTTGTGTGTATTTTATATTTCTTGTAATTATTTTAGATTATTTTTAAATCAATTAAAACCCAATGATTATATTAGGACACTTCGCCATGGTTCAGACTTTAATAATATAGGATGGCCCCAAAATCGGTATCGCCCTTCCTAGGAAGTAGCCTACACAAGAGACACTACCTGTAGGATCTTTTTGTGGCACAAAAATTCAATCCCTTGGTGTTAGTATGACATTAGTTTAACGACCATAGATTAATTATTAAATATTTAGATACTATATATAATTTAATTGTGGTTATTTTCCAACTCCAACTTCCTATAATTAGCATCCCATAATTCTCCGAGCCAGATTAGGTAAATTCTCTTTTTGTAAGATGTGCATATTGTTTACTATTAACCTATTTTGTGGATAACCATTTAATTAATTACTTATTTAAATATATAATATAATTATTTGATTTATATAACTAGATAAATATTTAATAAAGTGTAATATTTTATTAGAGCTTTACAAAATAAATTTTTAGAATTTATTTGGTGTGCAAATATTATTTTTGGATTTTTCTCAATTATATATTTGAATATATAATAATAACAATAGCAATAATAATAATGACAAAAATAGTAATAATAATAGAAAAGAAAAGAAATAAAAATAATAACAAAACCTATTATAAAACCTAAAATAAAACCTAAACTAAAAACTCTAAACCTATTCCCTAACTAACTATTCCTATTACTAATAACAAAACGCTCCTAAACCAACTCCCCCTCACAGCAGACATCCCCCCCCGAACCATCCCTTCCTCTCTCCCTCTCTACATATGTATATATATACATACACATATTAAAACTCAAAACCCTAACCCTAATCACTCTAAACCCTAACCTTACCCTAGCCAACCACCCCGCACCTCTGTAGCCGTGCATCGTCGTACCCCGCGCCGACCGCCGCCGTCCCACGCCTTTGCCGGCCGTCCAGCCCCCGCGCTCGCATGCGCACAGTTTTGGCCCATCTTCATGGTGATGTATCTTCCTCAATTTTGATTATTTTTATGTGCGCTTTATTCGTGTACGTTCACAACCTAACCCTCTAGGAATTTTATTCAAGCGCCACGAGTTTTCGTGTCCCGGATCGGTCAAAAAATTGACCAAAAAATGACCGAAAACTGACCAAAACAGTTCAAAATTTTGAATCCAAAACCCCATGTTCACACCCAATTTGCCATCAACCTGTTTAATATTTTAAAAAACTAATTATAGGATTTTTCTTCTTCATATAACCGAGAAATTTTTTGTTCTTTTACTTTTTGTTAATTTGTTCTATGTGTTAAATTATTCAACCTCCAAATTGACCAAAACTTGTTTTTAAAATATTAAAAAATTGTGATACAGAGTGCGTCCCGCCAAACGGGACCACCTCATCTCGTACCAATTATACCAAAAGACGCGTATGGTATATCTTGACATACAAACTTTTACGAAAACTGATTTGGACGTGTATGCGAGTCAGAATCAACCCGTATCCGTAAAAAGTCCCCATATAGCGACTTTTGCAAAATATTGCACCATTTAGTGTACGCTCATCGGAATATGACGAAACTTATACCATTGGATTCATGGTATCATGCTGGTTCTATGACCCAAGTTTCATGTAATTCTGAAACAGTTGACCAAGTCGCCTATTTGTGGGCCCCACGGTTGACTTTTAGAGCAAATTTGTGTTCGGCTCACCGGAATCCAAAATTGGACATACCGTTGAGTTTGTATCGATGTTTAGAACTTGTTTGACCTATAATTTGTCCCATTTAGAGATCTTTACCTCTGGCACACTTTTTGGTGCAAAGTGGCCCACATGTGGACCCGTTTTGACCCAAAATTACCGTTTTGCCTCTGTGTCCAAATTGGACGAAAGGGTAGTATTTTCTAGCTATCTCGCTTATTCTGGGAATGTTGGTGATATTTATTTCAGCATCCGGAGACGTTTATTCGGAGGCCGTAGTTTCTGATCCATTGTGCCTAACGTTTGGACGCTTACACTTTGCAGCTTTCTTGCTAGACAAGATACCTTTCCAAATTACTTACAATACTTTGCATGCTTATTATATTTTTATATATTCATTATATGTGTATTTTCTTTCAGTTATAATTATATATTATATATGTTGACACACACTTGACACATAGTATCATGGGAGAGGAGGACAATCAGTAGGCGTATGGGCTATAACCACTCTGGTAAACCGTAGTATCTAGCAAGCACTATGGTAGTTGTGTCGCGCTGGATGCTACCCTCGCAGTATGTCAATTTTTGGTATCGTCCTGGTCGCTACCCTCGCGGTATATCGATTTCTGATGTTCCTGACGTGTGTGTGAGTTGTGAGATTAGATAGAGTAGCCTACCCCTGCCCATACGTTGAAAAGTTATCCTCATTATGCATATTCATATAGATTGTCTTGTACAACATACTTATATATTTTTTGTCTATTATGCATGTTTACTGTATTCAATTTGCATGCTTCTATGTATCTTGTTACGTCACTCTGAGGACCTGGTCCCTTTCCAGGTGTATGATCTTGACTATTCATAGGAGCACGGATCAGGACTTACTGCTTCTCTCTCTTTCGAGGAGGTCTTCTCTTCGAGCCGCATGGTTCATTAGATGTTTCTATTTTGTTTCTCTTATATTCTAGTTTGGTAGTGGATTTATCTCCACCCAACTACTTGTTCTTATCAATCATTTTATACTTGATTCAGTTATATAGTTGATTGGTTATTTGATTCTGTGGATGAGATCTAGTTATGCCCTATGACTTGCGATAATATATATACCACATATGAGTTATTATTCATATTACAACATCCATGTGTATTATGGTATCCATATATTGGAGTTGCCATATACATACGGCTGGCATGCTTACGTATTCCTAGTCTTACATATTTTGGGACTGGGGCGTGACATATTTTTATGGTGGCCCATGCAGGTCGAGAGCATATTATCTCGGTTACGTTACTGTACCGAGCAAGCCTGCGCATATGATTAGAGTATATGATCTCATCTACTTATTTAATCACCTCCCTTGATTTCTTTTCGTATTCTTATTTGATTGCTTTTATTGCATCTTGCTTGATCCTTTCACAACGTCAATCTTATCTTTTCTTTCGTGCTTGATAGGTGTTAGGAAGATGTCTTGTACTAAGTATATCCACTCTAATATTCAATAACACTATTAGTTAAATTCTTGAAAGTTTGGTAGTATGCCTCATAACCTAGTATCACATAGTCCTTCTGACCGATTAATGAAGTATAATTGAATGACACCAACTATAGGCTTGCATAAGAAGATAGTATTTATCCAGAATATAGAACTTAGAGGCCCATACCCCCATTTGGTCGACTAAAGACTTAGACAAAAAGTTAGTATGGCAACTGTAGAGGCACAACACTGGACGAGTCTTATCCTCTTTGTGAACTTGAAGTATTTTGTACCTTCTTTTATCATAATCTAGCGTAGTTATATTTTCTGAACTACCTCGACTTATGCTGCTATTATAGCCTAATTTTACAAGCTTATTCTTTTATCGAGCTTGTTCATGACATATGTATTATTGGGTGCACACACTAATACAATTGACTATTTAGAATTAGTGTATTATGGTCTGATCAACCTTAGTGCGCTTGGTTCGCTCTTTGCATGACTACCTTACGTGGATTGAGATATATAGTTGACTCAACTTGTTAGATGAATATACTTGCCCTCTAGACAAGTCAGAGCATATCATAT
Source organism: Iris macrosiphon (assembly GCA_036927795.1). Lineage (NCBI taxonomy): Eukaryota > Viridiplantae > Streptophyta > Magnoliopsida > Asparagales > Iridaceae > Iris > Iris macrosiphon. Next base: position 113,924,615 of record JAYESA010000008.1, on the reverse strand, counting down.
CAGGTACATAACTATTCTGATATGAACATGTGAATAGAAATTTACTAAAAAAAGAGATCTCAATCCACAACTGCCTTAACAACTCTTTTTTGAATTCTTAAAATCGCCTTGAACCCCGTACTTGTATTCTATTACCTCCTTATCCAATTCCGTCTTCCCCTATTTCGAAAAGACGAACGCTCGTGCTTGGTATAAGTTTGATACACGGAGAGTACTAGATATACCGCATAGGCCAATCATATTACTTGGTGACTATTTTTCGTAATTAAGGGCACACCACATGTGAGATATTTGGTGTTAAATTTTTTGAGGATTTGATAACACAATTAAATAATTTAAGAAATATTTTTTTAATGTATAGCCTTATGTGATGGATGGGTAAATTGCAAGTTGGATAGAAATTGCATTATCAACTTGAGGTGAATTTCTTTTAGATTGTGATCAAGTAAGACGAGATTAAGAGATTTAAGTCATTTTAATTTTGAGAATTTTTAGAAGAATGATTAAGACGACGAGGATTAATGAATTTGAAATCTTGATATTGCGGACCAAATATTTATACTTTGAGAACATGATTTAAATCTTGAATATTTAAGGTTGAATCATCGATTTAAATTTTGAGGATAAATATAGAATCTTAGACTTGAATAATTAGTGAATTAGATTTAAAATTTTATAATTTGATGATTGAATTAAAAGTTAAATTTGATTGTTGGATCACCAATTTGAAATGTTGAGGATGGAAATTAAATTTTAAATTTGAAGAGTACAAAATTCTTAAGTTGAAATATTGGAATAAGATTTGATTATAATTGTTTAAAATCTATAGGAGATTATGATAGTTGAAAATCGTGATATAAAATTTCTAGTTCAGACCTAAAATTGAGAAAAATATTGTTTCGAAAACTTTAAAAATCTCCGATACGGAGTAGCTACTGCCAAACCAGGATGCCTTATCGCATACCAGTTGCACCGAAAGCATGTATGATATATCCTGACATGTGGAGTTTAGCAGAAGTTGATTTGGATGTGTGTGCACCCCAAAATCGACCAGTATCAGTTAAAAGTTTCCCGTATCGATGTTTTATAAATTTTCCAATTAGTTTATGATTGCACATCGGATCATAACGAAAGTTGTGCCATTGGACTCGCAACGTCTGACTTGTCCTTTAATCCGAGTTTCATTCAATTCTAAGTTAGTCAACGAATCATGTTTCGTGGGTTCCACGATTCGACTTGACGATCGATTTTGTGATCGGCTTACCGAAATCTGAAACTGGATATACCATTAAGTTGTATCATCGTTTATGATTTATTTGACCTATAATTTGTCCAATTTAGATACTCCAATTTGAAACTGGCATATTTTTTGGTGCAAAGTGGCCCATATATTAACTCCAATTTGATCCGAAATTATCGTTTTGTCCCTGTATCCAAAGTGGACAAAATTGTAGTATTTTTTGACTATCTCGCTTATTCCAAAAATAATGGTGATATTTATTTCAGCATCAGGAGATGTTTGTTCAAAATATGTATCTTCCAAAAATATTGGTGATGTTTATTTCAGCATCAGGAGACATTTGTTCAAAATCCGTATCTTCTGCAGAAATGGCAAGTCAGAGACTCTCTAAGCTGGTAGGTTCCCATCCTCTATTGCTGTTGTTGTCCCATTGGTAGTCAGATAGGCCCTCCTTGTTGCATCTTTGCTGTTCCTTGCTGAATTCTCTGTTGATTCCCTTTTCCCCTGCTGATGGCCTCCTAAATCCTGGCTTCCGTCAATAATTCAATATAAGAGATCCGGGACTATATGCTGGTATAGTGTTTAAGCTCCTTAGCCAGCCCGTGATAAAATCTTTTAGCTTTCTCTTGGGTATCAGAACGGTGCCATATCTACTGAGGCGGCTAAACTCTGAGTCATACTCATCGACCGTCTTGTTCCCTACTCTAGATGGAGGAACTGGTTTTATAATGCATCATTCACAGTGGCCGAAAAGTAATTTTTTCTCAAAGTACTCCAAGAATTACTCTCAAGTCTGGTGTGTACCCAATTGGTTCTCCATCGATTCCTACCAGTAATTAGCGTTCCCTTCTAACTGAGTCCTTATGCCTGTAATCTATAAGTCCGTAGGCATCTGTGATGCCTCCAAAACCTTCTTGGTGCTGGTTATCCAAGTTGTTGTCTCCTCCGGACTCTAATTTCCTTTATATAGCTTGGGGTTTATTTGGAAAAAATCCTTAACTGAACCAACATGCGTTTGTGGCACTGGAGCTAGTGCCTGGACTGGTGCGGGTGCTGGTGCAGCCATCCTCTCAAGTGTTGCTAGGAATTCCTGCCTCATCTCGGCGGCTTCCTGGCTCTGGTCTGCCGCTTGCTGCCTCTGCTCGGCAGCCAGTGCAGCAACCTGTTGTCTCTGTTCCTGCATCATCATCTGGAAGAGTTGGAACATCTGCGTATGGCCATCCTGTGGTGCTGTTGGAGCGGGGGGAGCTCCATTAAGCACTACGGGAGGAGCTGGTGGAACCAGATTATTAGTCTGTCTGTCCGGTCCTGGAAGTCGAGGAGTCATCGAGGCCTCTCATGGTAATTGGTTATTGACCCGTGGATACGTGTTGCCCCCGGTAGTGGAATATCTGTTACGCAAATTTATCTCTCTGCAAGAGATGAACGAAAGATTAGGAAGAGTACATGAATCAAGTAGGAAGCAAGCATTTATTCAAATAGAACGGATTGAGAGGAAGGTGAGTTATAGTCAAACATGGATGAGACATAAAACTCTAATCCTAAGTGCAGGCCCGCTCGGTACAGTTACGTAACCGAAACAACTAACTGGACCTGCATGGGCCACCACTAAAAATATGTCATACCCCAATCCCAAAATACGTAGGACCAGGTATACGTATACATGCAATCTATATGAACAAGTATAGGAACCCAATTTAATGGACCAAACAAGTCGTAGTACACTATAAAATATAACTAAGTCCTAATATCGCATGCAGGTAAAATCTAGTCTCATCTACAAAGTATCACAAAATAGGAAACTGAATGAATTAGAATAAGTCTCAGAATCTACTACAAAAGAGTATCTAGTGGAGAATAATCCATAAAATAAGTACAAAAGAATACTGAAAGAATACAACTAAGCAATAAAGAAAAAGTCCGGGTGTAGCTAACTAGATAAGACACCCAAGACACTAAGCAACTGTCGTCCATGAATGAATGCTCAAAGAAACTCTTGTGGCTCCACCTCGAAGTCCTCGTCTGCAAAATCTCCAACTCCATAATCCGTCGAGTATAAGTGCTCGTTGGGATCTGGAAAAGGTGCCAGGTCCTCAGAGGGACATAACAAGTACACAAGAATCGACATGCATGAAAGTAAAGTAGTAAACAATAAATAGAGTAATTAAATCATCTATATGATGTGCACTCAAGACATCTCTAATGGCGCATGAGGGGAGAGAAATAGAAGAATAGTCGTCCCACCAGGCATTCTGTAGAACTCGGGGGTTACACAGTTGTACCATTTTCACAGTATAGTAAGAAACAAAAATCATATACGCTCACTAGCAGATTCTCTCCTACCAATAAACTATCTGAACTGTATACGCGGTATAGACAGAATGCAATGACGTCAATAAAAATCTAGAACTCAAACTAACACCAACTACTAACACAAGATGCGAACTCATGTACCGATGGCCAGTCAACACGCCAGTCCATGCACTCACTCACTCACTCACTCAGTGAACGTGTTTGAAACAGTGTTAGGTCGAAAGATACCACGTATGTTCATAACATAACGGGTTTATCTACTACTCTAAGATGCATGCACACATCTAACAAAATAAAAAAAGCTAGGCATATGTAAACTGTACAATACAAACAAACAAGGTGTACTTGCCTTCCAAGCCAAGATGCGAGCAAAACAATTCTGGTCCAGAGCTCTCCACAGGAACGTCACGAACACCTACCAATTACTTATTACACTAATTAGACTTTACTATCAAGTTAAAATTAGGTTATTAACTAGTTTTTAATTCTACGTTGATTGCACATGCAAGTAACTAGCCCTCAAAATATTACTAGTTGTTAAACATTACAAAAAAAATTAAAGACATTAATTATCAAAAATATTAATTCTAGAATTTTTATTAGAAAATAAATTTTTTTTTATTAATAGGGTCAACTCCTATAATTTCTATGAGTCAAAAACCAAAACTATGTCATAACAGGTTACTGACAAGTCAATAAAATCAATTTTTAATAAATGGATAATTATAGAATAAATACTTAAAAATCAGAATTAAAATAGCATAATATAATTTTAGATTTAGAAAACATATATTTTTTTTCGGGGGTTAAATCTGAAATTGTCGGGGTCAAGTTTTGTCAAAACTATGTCCACTTGTTACATAAAACACCTAGAATTCTAATTTTTCTAAATAAAAAATAAATCTGAATAAATCTGAATAAATATGATAAAATCAGTAATAAATACAATAAATACTATTTCTTTTATCTATACAAAAATAATTAGGATTTTACCAACTACAGGTTAATCCTATTAGGGTTGGCAATCAAACTTGCTAGTATGCATGTAAAAGGATGGTACATGGTTGTTGTGACATCATAGACATAAATTTTATATTTATTTAATCAATTTCAAAATATATATATTCTGAAAAAATAATAATCCATCTATAAAAATTAGGTTTTTCATCTACTATTAAGTCCTAATAAGATCTAAGGGTCTCCAACATGCATACATCAAAACTAGGTCAACTTTGTGACTTTTTATGCATAAAAATCATTTAAATCAAAAATAATATTTCCAGAAAAATATATTAAAAAATGAATTTAATATAGGTTAATAACATCATATATTATTTATTTATAAAGTTTTAGAAGGGTTCGATGCGAGATTTTGAAGAAAACATAAAACTAGGTCACCCTTCCCATTGTACATAAAATTTATTCCAAAAATAATAACAATTTAATATGCTAAAATAATCAGTAAAAAATGTATATACAAATAATTTAAACATCATATTTCTTTATTATTAATATGATTTAATCAAGGTTTCTACCTATGGGTGTATACATGCATTCATGGGTTCAAATCTTTACATGAAAAATCTAAAATAAAATCCTACAATGAAGAACATGGCAATGGGTTAAAAATAAATATAAAATATATAGACAAATATTTATTCATGCATTCATACACATTAGAGTGGTTGGAGGAAGAAGGAGACTTACTATAGAGAGAGAGAAGGATGGAGAACTAGGGTTCTTGGATGAGGAGATGACGTGTCCACGTGAGGGGGAGGGGGTCGACGACTTGGAGGTGAAGGTTAGGGTGATGGAGGAAGGAGAGAAAGTTATGGTTTTAGATAAGAAGATTTTAGATTAGGATTTTGGATGAATGATATATATATATATATATATATATATATATATATATATATATATATATATATATATATATTGTCATGCTCCATTACCGGAATACGGAGACGGACATGGCTAGCTACCATACACAAGGTATTATACGTCGTACGGCGATCACGGCTGTATAAGAAAAGGGGGTACATGCTACAATCAAGTCTCATATGGTAAAGAACTTATATATCTCAATCATTCAAAATAGAAACAGTAAGCATAGAGCATATATGATAATCAATAAGACGTCCCAACGCCTTTTCAAAATATTCTGGAGTCCAACTGTGCTAAAATAAGAAGCTGAAAGCGTAACAAAAGTACATGACAGTGATCAACTGCGGTCTGATTTAATTCAATCATGTAAGAAAACTAATGTCCAGACGAGCCGGCTAACAGGTGCCAGTGGCTAAACGCCAAAAAGAAGTAAATATGGAAGACGAGCAGTGAAGAAGAAAACCCACTCACTATATCCTGCGACCAAATTCTTGGTATGCACCATGAGTTGGAGAAAAATATGATGTATCCTCAGGTGCTGGATCAAAACCTGGCCATGCAAAACCAGTGGGGTTAGACCCCAAATAGCAAGTACCACAAAGGAAGCACGAATTGGAGAAACAAAAACCCAAGAAAAATAATATAATAATACATAGGTTCAGTGTTGTAACTTAGGTCAATGGCATATCCTAGTGTGAAGTCTCAACCCTACAACCAAACAAAGACAAGGGTTGAACTCACAATAAGATAGTCCATTTTCCTAGGCTACTAGCTGAATAATACAATCACAACCAAATCCATTTTTTTCCTAAATCGACCAATCATTTGTACGGCTTGCTATTTTGTGGAGTCTAAGGTTATCTCAGAAATAATGCATAAATTAGTATCTTGATCATGCCAATGCCGAACATGAGCTAACCGAACCAAATAAATAAAATAAGTACTTGCAGGATGTACATTCCCCCGTAGGGCCACTGCGCTAAAAATACGGTATTAGCGGTTCCAGTGTTCCTATAGTAAAATAGTGGCTCGATAGAATAATAATAGTCAGATACTGTACTCCTCTAAGGCAGATGATATACATTATTTGTAGTGGCCAGCCCACAACGCACTTAGAATGAATCGCTGTGGGAAGGTTCGTTGGCATAATCTTGGTATACCATTCCCTCCAAATGTTACTACCACTTTTAGTTACCTAATTAGCCCTATGTTGTGCTTGAAATCTCAAGACGTTGTCCCATGAGAATTTTTCTTAAGATGTCCTATAAAGTATGGGCATGCTAGATACGAATCCATGGAAGTAAAATCTGGATTCACCCGAGCGTATATGCAATATTCATACAATCAATATCCTAGCAAGGCTTTGGTAGTTGACTCGCTTATCATGCCCGTATTGGGGAAACAATATATATATTTATAATATCACGCATTCAGGAATTTGGAGGCATTCTGTAAGCCCCCTCATTTTAGAATAGGAATAATTTGATAATTTATAATTATTTTTATTATTTGTTTAATTAGATATATTTAAATAATTAATTTTTAAATTTCTATTTAATATATATGATACTTTGTCATGGCTTTGATATTTTGAGCAATGCACAAAATTTTTCTTTCAAAAAAAATTATATTACTAATCTTGATTGTATCTAGTATAATTAACCCATGGGTGTTATATTATTTTGATGTCTCTCGTGCTCTAAAAATATTGACAACCATTTAGAACCACGGTTACCGTAAAACTGCCTTCATTAGACTAGAACTTGACCCAAACCAAACCCAAACACATGTAGGCATGTAGTGCACCCAAATATCCTTTATATATATATATATATATATATATATATATATATATATATATATATATATATATATAAATTAATTTATTTTTATTTAGGAGAATTCTATTTATAGAAAGTGGTATATGTGTCATCCTAGTTGGCAAAACAACCTAACCAATTCCTTAACCAACCCAACAACCAAACCTTATCCAATCCCAACCATAACAACCAACCCCCTCTCATATTCGGCCAAGAGAAGCCCTCATTGTGGTCAAACCCTATTAGCACTAGGAAACCCCCTTCTATGTTTAAATCTATTTAAAAAGCTCATATATATATCAACTTATCACCACACCCTAACCCTAAAACCTAATATAGTTATTTTTTCCTCTCCTAGCAGACGACCACCCTTTCTTCTCCCTCCTTTAAGTCGTACAAAGCATCACCTCTCCCTCATTCCATCCCCACACAACTCCCTCATCAACTTTTACATCATAAAATACACATTTTTTATCATCTCTCCATCCAAACACCATTAAACCTCTAAGAAGAACCCCATCTTCCCTAAAAATATATCAATAACCCATTTTCATCATCAACAACCCATCAAGAAGGGAGTAGCAAGCTAAACACAAGCAAGGAGGAGTATTTCTTGGACAAGAAGAAGCACCATCATCCAATCCTCCAAAAGTTTTCGGTAAATCTTTAATCTTTCTTTCTCAAATCCCATGGCATGATCCTTTTAGGTTATGTAAAATTATTGATTTAGAACCCATATTTTGCCATCTTATTCTCATATTAGAAAATATGAATTTTTCATGATAGGTTGGTGATAATTCACTTGTCGGTAGAACTAGTTTGAGACTTTGATATTGTTAATTCATCTGCTGATGTAGCCTAGTTTTTATAGACTCATATTTATTTCTCGAGTCTATTCGAGGTTATGTTGTTACTGGGTGGCAACTTTAGCATATGTAGTTCATTCTTGATATTTTATTCTTTATGTGGATTGTGACATAGATATTTTTAGTATTCTTAGATAGTTACCCTTATTATACAGCTTATACGTATTCGAGTCGGACCAGAGTCTGGTCGAATGCGTAGCTTGCATGTTACATATTTCTAGTACTACGTATTTAGGACTAGGGTGTGACATATTTTTTATGGTTGCCCATACAGGTCCTGATTAAATCGTTTCGGTTGCGTTACTGTACAGAGCGAGCCTGCATTAGGATAAGTTTGTTAGGATCTCAATCCACAATTTCTATTGGAACTTTCTTTAAATTCTAATTTCGTCTTTAAACCTCAAAATTATTTTCATTCATACTTCCTTTGAGCTCTTATTCTTTGATTCTCATCTTTTTCTATCTCGGAGAGATGAACACTCGTGCGCGATAATTTTTTCAGAAGATTCTCGTAAAGACGAAGAGGCATATTTGGTAGAATATTTGTAAGAAGAGGGGTACTTGATTAGGAAAGATTTTGGTAGATAATTTCTAGATATTAGAAATAGAATAGATTAAGGGCATTATCAGTAATAACCTAAACCAAGGTGGATTATATCAATTGTCTAGATTATAGTGATGGGGGTACTATTAGATAAATCTTTTAGATGAATGTGAGTTATTTTATGTGAGGATATAATATTATATTTTGATAATATAGTTTGATCTAAGGTGGGTAGATTTCTCGTCTATCGAATTGGTTTGGAGGTTAATCAATTGATAAAGATGAGAATTGTCAATTTTGGTGCTTCGAGGCTTAAACTTCTCTGTGATTTAAAAAAAGGTATTTTCGATTTAATGAGATAAGGAGATAGAGTTTTATTTAATTTAAAATTTTAAGGCAATTATGAAGTAATGGATTTAAAATTTTAAATTAAAATATTTTGGATGAATTTAAATGTTATGGAGTTTAAATTTCAAGGATAAATATTAATTTAAATAAAGAGTTGAGAATTTGATATGACAGCATTAACAATTTTGTTAAACCATAAGTTTTTGAATATTATGATATGATTGTATTTGTGTTTAAATTTAAAAAAGATTATGTGATAAATTTAAATTTAGATTTTAAGAATTATTGAAGCATTTAAATTTTGTGGGGTTTAAAATTGAAGATTTTGATATTGACTTGGAATCTAAATTTGAGAATTTTAGGATATAAAGAGGCGGCACATTGGTGAATCTCAATTTCAAGATTTAGTAATTATTTTATTATTTGATTATTATGTGGAAAATAACAATATAAAGGAAAAGATCGAGAGAATAGTTTCAAATTCAAATTTTGTGGATGAGAATTTGAATTAATATTTATTCAGTGGAATATGCAATTGTTGGATTTAAATTAGAGGATTCGATTTAAACTTGAATTATTAAGATTAAGCTATTAAATAAAGTTTTAAAAAATTGGATTTAAATTAAAAAATTTAAATGATAGAATTTAAACTTTTAAAACTTTGAGAAGAGTTTGATAAAATAGATTTATATTTCCTTAAGAAAATTTTAGAGATTAAATAATATTTTGGTAAATTTGAGTAATTTTGCGATAATAGTTGAATTGAAGATAAGTAAAAAATTTGGTGCAGAAATTATGGTTGATTATATAAAGAAAAAATATGGAGAAGTAAAATTTGATGGAACAATTTTTGGAATCCAAAATTTTAGATGAGATTATTTTAAACCTTGTGATTGAATTTAAATTTTAAGAATAGATGGAATTAAATTAAGATTTAAGATTTGACGAGATAAAGATATATTGTATTAAAGATTATAAATTTGGGGAATTTGATTTGAACTTAGCAGGTTGGCTAGAATTATATATTCTATATATGAATTAATTTGTTGGATAGTTTTATGATTGCTAGGTTTAATGATGTTATAGAGGGTAAAATTGATTAAGTTATCGGTATTATCGTTTCGAGAAAAAAATTATTCAAAAATTTGAGAAATTGAGGAGAAGACTATTTGAGAATTGAATTTTAAAATGTTGAAATGAGACAAAATTTGATGATAAAATTTAAAAGTATTATATGGTAAGATTGAATTTTAAATTCTGGAAAGGCCAAGATATATTGTATTTGATTTCTCTTTAAATTTGAAGGGCTTAAATTTTGCAGAGTTTAAAATTTTGAATTTAAATTTGGAGAATAAAATTTTGGAGATTGGATTTAACACTACTAGAAAAAGCAGGATTAGCGACGCATTTTAGCGACTCCATATAAAAGCGTCGCTAAATTAGCGACTCCGTAAAAAACGTCGCTAGACGTCGTTGAATGGCGACATTTAGCGACGTAAAGCGACTTTTATTAAGATTTAAAAATATTAGTCACTATAAGTTTGATTAAGGTCTCTAAACGTCGCTAATATGTATAATTTAGCGATGTTTAGCATCATAATTAGCGACGTATGTATTAAAAATATTTAGCAACGTATTTAGCGACGTATTGGACGTCGCGAAATTTTTATTTGCGACATTTTTTTTGACGTTGCTAAACGTTGCTAAATTTTGGTTAATTAGGGCTCAGTTTTCTTTTTCCCCATCTGCGAAAATTTTGAAAGTTTTTAAAACCTTTCGATTTCCCCCACCCCCCCTCTCCGGCGACCGACGACCGGCTCTCCACGGCTGCGGCTACTCCGGCATCCCCTTCCTCCTCCTCGAGCTCTAGGTAAACCCTAACTCTCTCTCTCTCATGTGACACTGACATGACACACACTTGACAAACACGACACACACACACAGACACTGACAGACACACACATACAGACGCAGACACACACACACACATACACACACACACACACACACACAGACACTGACAGACACACACGACACCTAGGGTTAGGGTTAGGTTTTTTGACCTGGGGTTAGGTTTAGGGTTTTTGATCAGGGGTTAGGGTTAGGGTTAGGATTGGTTAGGGTTAGGTTTTTTGACCTGGGGTTAGGGTTAGGGTTAGGGTTAGGTTTAGAGTTTTTGATCAGGGGTTAGGGTTAGGGTTAGGTTAGACCATAATAATCTGTTACCTTAGCATTACCTCAACCCAAGTATTCAATACCTTAGCTAAATTCCCATTACCTAGCCCAATAACTAATATCTTAACTCAAATCTAATACTTAGACCATAATACTCTATTTTCACTTGGTATCTTAATATATAAACCATATAAACACAATCATTATAATACATATATTATACCTATATCCTTAAATCACAATTACCTATTGTATACCTTGTCCTATATTACATAGCACTTAACTTGACATTTACCATGATACCTATACTCAAGTACACTGCCACAACTCTCACTGGTATACTAGGATATCACAATACAAAGTGAGTACTTTTCCCATTCTTACACTCAATATTCACTGTTCTTGGACTATAATTGAACACTTGACCTTGAATATCCCCTTAAACCTATACTGCACCTAGCACACACTAAAACCTCATCCCTATCAACTTTGGTAGTAAGAGTTTTATACTACACACACAACCAACTCTTAACATGACACTAACACACAACCATGCTCCTCCTCTGCATGAGATGGATATCTCATACCCAGGTCTGATTTTAGACTACTCCAATGCTAGAGTTCTCCTTCTTACTACATTATCACTCAACACCCAACCTCCTATGATATAGACACCAACACTTACAACCTAGTCTAATACCAAGCTCTTTGTTTAGTGTATAAGAGCATACTACCTTGTATAACACATTCAATACCTACACTTATCTTACTCAAAATATCTCACACTCACACCATACCACACTAATCTCAGACATCCATTACAATATTTGAACCCACACTCTCTCTAGGACTGAAACCATGTCAGACCTTCCAACACTACAAATGTAACACTGGTATATGGTACTCGAGTCCCAAAATACTTTTAAACTCAAACCTCTCATTCTAACTTTGATACTTAATCACTTGACCCCACTCACTCCCCACCTACTGATACAACCTGGTATCAGTCCTAAATGATACACACTCACTCAATCGTATATCCTCAACTCTACCTAACACTTTATGCATAGGTTCTAATAAATAACCTATTTCTGAAACCCAACATTATAGTATCGTATTAAACCCTAACCTATATAGTTGCATAGCAACGAGAGACAAACTCTTGATAGCCTAAAAATAATTCTAAGGTATTGAGGGTTGATTTGATATGTGTCTGAGAGGGCACTGCAAATGTGAGTGCAGGTGTCCATGTGTTGTGTGAGTTCAGGTGTGTGCAAGTGAATGAGGATAGTACTAGAGAGGTAAGTAACAGTTAAGTGTTGAGTGCCAAGGTAGATAGGTAATTGGTTAAGATAGGTTAGATAGTAAGATATTGGTTAAGAGAAGTTGATATCAGTTAGAATAGCAATGTGGAGTAGTGTTATCAGTTGGGCTAATAAAATAGCAGACTTGACAAAACCCTAATAATCATCATCATTTGTATTATCATCTCCATCATCAACACTACCAATAGATTTGTATCCGTTGGTTGACTAGATACATCTTATAGTATTTTTATTGTTAGGACAAAATGTTGAGCAATAGATATTATGGTATCATTATTATACTATAACAAACAACTAATTCTTTGCGAGTCATCTAATTCTTCCATTCTGCATTATTAAGGATATGTCTTAAGTAATATCTGTTATCAATTATATTCTTTGTTTTTATCTATCTTACCAGATGGCACCCAAGAGAGCGATACCTCCTACTGTTAAGGAGGAAGTGATGCCTCCTACTGTTAAGGAGGAAGAGATACCACCTACTATATCTCAGACGGGGAGTTCCAGTCACCCAGTACCTGTAGCGACTGTATCTCAAACGGGGAGTTCCAGTCACCCAGCACCCATAGCGGAGATTAATAACATAAACGCTGTTTATGCGCAGTATTTGAGGGACTGGTATCTGCCCCAGCGTATTGGATATCCTCGAGATTGATACTGTGATATTTCATATACTTATATATTATGCATTTTGTGTGCTATGATAATATACATTTTGTGATGCTGTTTATGCCCTGTGATACTGTGATACTTATATATTATGTATTGTGTGACTGTGATATTTGTGCGTATTAATTGTATGACTGTGATACTTTTATTCATATTAAATGTTGTTAATCCGGTGTTGAGTGTTCCACCGAAGGGGTCGGTGAACCCAGAGAATTCAACGGAGGGTTGCTCCGGATCTATTTTTAATTAGAAATTTATAAATTACAGGAAGAATAGTTTAGAACAATTCAGTTTTTTTTGTAAATTTAGCGACGTATTTAGCGACGTTTAGCGACTCCTAGCGACATTTTTCTATGTCGGTAAACAAGTCGCTACTTAGCGACGTCAAAAGCCGTCGCTAAACGTCGCTAAATACGTCGCTGTACGTCACAAAATGCTGACATGGCAGTACTGCCAGGTCATTAAAGATGTCGCTGTTACGTCGCTATATAAGTCGCTAATTAGCGACGTTTAGCGACATTTAATTACGTCGCTAATTAGTGACTCTGAGTCGCTAAACGTCGCTAAGTTAGCGACACTTTCTAAGTCGCTAAAAACGTCGGTATAGCGATGTTTAGTGACATTTTTTCTTTCAACGACGTGATTATTACCGACTTCTGTAAAACGTCGTTAATTACGTCGCTAAACGTGTTTAGCGACGTTTTTTGTCATTTAGCGACGTTTTTGGGCGTCGCTAATTTGACTTTTTCTTGTAGTATAAAATTTTGAGTATTGGGATATTAAATTTAAATTTTAAAAAAATTAAGAAGATTAACATCATAGATAGTGGACTACAAGATGTGGATTCAAATTATATTTTGAAGGTTGAGATTAAATTCAAGTTTAAGAATTTAAGGACTTTGGATCTTATGGATTTAATTTTGAGGATTTCAAATAAATTTGAATGAGTAGAATAATAATAAATTTTAAAGGTGAGAATTAAGTTTAATTTAAATTTGAGGAGTTTAAATCTTGAAGTGGTTAAATTTTGAAGATTTAATTTTAAAATTTAATTAGAAGTTTGAGATAAAATTCAAGGCATTCAAGGATAATGTTGAGGGTTTTGAGTGTTAGGAGTTCAATATAATATTGAGAATTGATTTATGGGTTGGATTAAACAAAGGAATAACAATATAAAGATTGACTTTATCACTTATAGAATTGACTTTTAAGAACTTAATTTGAATTTAAAATTAAAAAAAATTGAGAGATACGATTGATGGAGTAGATTTTGAATTCAAATTTTGATGATGAGATTTTGAATATTTAAATTTATTCATGAGAATGCATTAGTATGACTTAAATTGAGGAATTGTTTTAACTTTTAAAATTTTAGGATTGACTCATTAACTGATGTTTGAGGATGATCATTAATTTAAATATCAAAATTCGTATATATGTAATGACAGTGAGAACAAGACAAATTATGGTTATAAAGACAAATCAAATTATTAGAAAAATTTGAGAAATGACTACAATATGAGATACAAATTTTCAAGGATGGAATTAATTTTTTATTTTATTTTTTAAAATTTCAAGATTGGATTTAATTTTTAAGTTTGGATATGGAATTAAATTTGAAGGATTGGAGTATTAAATTTTTGAAGACTGTTATAAATAAGATTTAAATTTTGAGAAAATAATTTTAGATTATAATTAAGAGTTACGACTTAAGAATCTGATTTAAAAAAATTTTTTTATTGGATTTTAAAATATTGAAAATAAATTTGAATTTCAAAGATTTACTTTAAAAATTTTAAGCTATGAGGATGAAGTAAATTTTGAGGACTTTTTTTAAATAACAAAAATGATTTGACTTCATGATTATATTGCTTTAATTTTAATAGAGAATATATATATATATATATATATATATATATATATATATATATATATATATATATATATATATATATATATATATATATATATATATATATATATATATATATATGTTATTGAAGATCTTAAATTTTGAGGACAAAATTCTTTTAAGGTGGATAGATTGTAAGCCCCCTCATTTTAGAATAGGAGTAATTTGGTAATTTGTAATTATTTTTATTATTTTGTTTAATTAGATATATTTAAAAAATTAATTTCTAAAATTATTTTTAATATATATAACACTTTGCCATGGCTTTGATATTTTGAGCAATGCATGACATTTTTTCTTCCAACAAAATTTATATTACTAATCTTGATTGTATCTAGTATAATTAGGTCATAGGTGTTGTATTATTTTGATGTCCTCCATGCTCTAAAAATATTGACAACCATTTAGAACCACGGTTACCGTAAAACTGCCTTCATTAGATTAGAACTTGACCCAAACCAAACCCAAACACATGTAGGCATATAGTGCACCCAAATATCCTCATATATATATATATATATATATATATATATATATAAATTTATTTTTATTTAGGGGAATTTTATTTATAGAAAGTGGTATAGTTGTCATCCTAGTTGGCAAATAACTACCTAACTAATTCCCTAACCAACCTAACAACCAAACCTTATCCAATTCCAACAATAACAACCAACCCCCCTCTCATATTCGGCCAAGATCAGCCACCCCTTTGGCAGAACCCTATTAGCACTAGGAAACCCCCTCCTATGTTTAAATCTATTTAAAAATCTCATATATATATATATATATATATATATATATATATATATATATATATATATATATATATATATATCAACTTATCACCAAACATAACCCTAAAACATAATATAATTATTTCTTTCCCTCTAGAAAATGATCGCCCTCTCTTTTCCCTCCTTCAAGCCTACAAAGCATCCCCTCTCCCTCATTTTACCCCCATACGACTCCCTCATCAACTTCTACATCATAAAACACTCATTTTTCACCATCTCTCCATCCAAACACCATTAAACCTCCAAAAAAAATCCCAGCTTCCCAAAAAATATATCAAAAATCTATTGTCATTATCAACAATCTATCAAGAAGGGAGTAGCAAGCCAAACACAAGCAAGGAGGAGTGTTTCTTGGACAAGAAGAAGCACCATCATCCAATCCTCCAAAAGTTTTCGGTAAATCTTTAATCTTTCTTTCTCAAATCCCATGGCATAATCCTTTTAGGTTATGTAAAATTATTGATTTAGAACCCATATTTTGCTATCTTGTTCTCATATTAGAAAATATAATTTTTTTATGATAGGTTGGTGATAATTCGCTTGTCGGTAGAACTAGTTTGAGACTTTTAATGCGATTACTTGAGAGAATCGTTATTAATTTTTAAAACTGAATTAATAGGTATTTATTTTCTTGAAATTAAGTATTTTAAAATTATTATTTTTTATTTTAATGTCAAATCTGAATCCTATAATTAAGGGCCACTAGCCTAGTTTTTCGGATAATTTTGTGGCATAGTTTTGCCCATAAATAGGGGTTATTTTGGAAGAAATAAAAGGTGATTATTTTCTAAGATTAAAACAGAATAAAATAATATATAAAATAATTTTTTATGAATATAAACCATACACATTGACTGGCAATGCTCCGAACAAGTTTCGGACAAAACTAGTCAACCTAAAGTAGCCATAATCTTGAAATATCTTTATTTTATCAAATCTGGAAATTAATTGTTAAAATAAATATAAATTTTATTTAAATCAAGATTATATAATTTATTATGATGTGTGTTCATGTCATTTAATTGGGGACTTAAACTTAAATTTTGGAAGTCAAAAACCAAGAAACTAGGTTCCGATACCCTGTAAAAGTAAGCAAAGTTGTTAGTAATAATAATGGGCTTGGTTATACATGGCATCGAATAAATTATATAATTAAGTTATAATTACGAGAATTATTGATTAGACCCTTAAGCATTTAATTGGTGTTTAGGTCAATTGAATTCCGAAGGAGTGGACACGGGATCATCTTTACCACCACTGACTGCAGAACCAGGCAAGTGTACCTTGCCAAGATGTTTACAGTTCTAAATTATTTATTGATATTATTTATGCATTAAACATTATATTTATGTGGCTTGGTTGATGTACTTATTGAGCCTAGGGCCATCATACGATACTTTGTGTCCGAATAAGATTTGGGTACCGATATCCTCTGCTGAATTGAGTAACGTAGTCAGAGAGTCATATTTAGGAACCCATGTTGGTACAAACATTATTTGCACATCCAACCATAGGACCCTGGACATGATATTCATGTGACAGAATCTTTCTCGACTTGTTCGTGGTACTTAGACTCAGGATAGGACTACAGGATGCATGATATAGGGATGATTATAGTGATACGTAGTGACTAAGACTTGTATTGATATTTAGAGGTCAGAAGCTTGTGTGTCTTGATTGAAACGTGAGGTTACATTGGGTGGGGAATCTTCATTGTGCTCTGGGCATATTTTACTTATTACTATTTATTGTGTATTAGGCTTTAGGTTCCCTCTGCATAATCTAATATATATATATATATATATATATATATATATATATATATATATATATATATATATATATATATATATATATATACAGCTTCCCCCACACGGAGCCTTGAGTGTACTATTAGATTACGGAAGTGTCCCTTGAGATCTTCCGTGAGTACCGGCCCGTGGTACGAGTCTATACTCTCATTTGCATGTCATATAGTTGGTTATAGCAGTTTACCCTGGATTATGATTTTATTATATTGTTTACTTCTGGTTTGTTGTTTTCTTGTACCTTGTTACGTCTCTCTAAGGACCTGGTATACTGCCAATTTTTGCAGCATAGACGATTATGGAGCCTATGGAGTTGCTGATGTGTGTTGCTTGTCATGCGGGCATTGGTGCCAGGTATTTATATCATTTCTACCAGAGTTATGGTTATTTATTCATATCGTTAATTCATCTGCTGATGTAGCCTAGTTTTTATAGACTCATATTTATTTCTTGAGTCTATTCAAGCTTATGTATTATTGGACGGACGACTTTAGCACATGTAGTTCATTCTTGATATTTTGTTCTTAGATATTTTTAATATTCTTAGATAATTACCCTTATTATATAGCTTATACATATTCGAGTCGAACCAGAGTCTAGTCGAATACATAGCTGGCATATTACGTATTCCTAGTCCTACGTATTTGGGACTGGGGCATGACACATTCTCGATCCACAACCCAAATATAATCACTTAAGACGGGACAATGTGTCACACCTCGACGCACATTAAATCATGAACAATAATCATGCAATAGGGATATCAGTATGGATACAGTATTCGAGTCTAATTACCAATATATATTGGGTCACAAGAGTCAAGAAAATATTCAATCAAAACAAGCAAGGCCGCATAGGTCTCTAGGTCGCATGGGAAGTCCAGGCCGCATGAAGTCAGGCTGCTTGGAAAGTTAGGCCGCATGATAAATCCTGGCCGCATATAAAGTCAGGCCGCATGAACCACTTGGCCGCATGCTCAAGGTTAAGGTCTAATCTTATGGTCAAGTATTAAAGTGACAATCAAATAAATAAAAGTGTCAGTGATATGACATAAAGTGACTGATGTGACTGAGGTGACAAGCCATAAAGTGTATCAGGAAGAAAAGATAAAACTATCAAAATAAATGCCAATGGTTCAGTCATGCGTCCAAGAAAATAGTGGCTGCATGCTCTCCAGGTAGCATGAGTATCGGTACCGCATGGCGGCATGGAGTTCTCTAGGATTTAGCGAATTTTTCATTGGTTCAGTGAGTGAAAGCACAAGGTGTTCAAGGACACTTGTGTAAATCAACAGTCATGCGTCCAACAAGATGGACGCATACTGTCAGTATGCGGCAAGAGTTTAGGCCGCATAACGCTCTCGAACCGCATGGCACTCTCAGCCTCATATGCTCACTGGCTACATAGAAACTTCATCTTCTCCAACAGCAGGTTCGGCCATGGCAAAAAAGCTCCAAAAACTAAAGTCTTGTTTTTTCATAAAAATCTCATTTTATGTCTAAATCGGGTGAACCAAAAGCCAAAATGCTCTAAATTGAAAGCTCTATCATGTAAAAAAAAATTGGTTTTCAAAGACATAAGTTTAATTTATCAAAATCAAGAAAAACTCATAAAATTTATAAAACCCTAAGTTTAGAAATGTAGATCTACGCTAATCCATCCATCAAAACAAAAAACTCCAAGAACTAAAAGTTCTTAGAAACACATAATAAACTTAATAGAAAATAATATGGAGGGTTTCTCTATGTCTCGTGCAAGGTGTACTTGCCTATGAAATAGAGAGAGAAATCTAAAAAAAGAGGAAGAAGTGGAGAGAGAGAGAGAGGGAAAGAAAATATTGGGTTATATATGGTTGGGTTGAGGGTTGAACCAAAGGTTCTCAAGACTTGAACCAACCGATAAAATAAACCATGAACCAGGTTAAACCAAAGAATAGGTCTAGTATTCATACACATGCAACCATGCTAAAATAAAATATATTCCAAATATGTATATCGAGAACGGGAAGTGACATCTCTATCTACCTTAGAAAATTTTCGTCCTTGAAATTCGAATCCAAACAATAGCTAGAGAAGTCAGGACAAGCATGATACAAATCTACTAGCAACTACACGAAATCCGAGATATGAAGGCATAAGGTAGAATATATCTTTCGAATCTAATATGTGCAGATACCCAGACCGAATATCATCATCGCTCTCCCACGTTGATTCTCCAAGAGTGTGATATCCCCAAGCAACCCAGACAAGAGAAATAGTCTGGTTCTTGAGCACCTTCTTCCTTCGATCCAATATGGATATGGGTTGCTCCTCGTAAGATAAGTCGGTACCAATGACTAACTCAGAGTGATCGAGGATATGAATAGGATCCAGAATGTACCTACGCAACTGAGACACATAAAAAACATCGTGTACCTTATGTAACGAAGGCGAAAGGGAAAGACGATAAGCAACATCGCCTACCCGCTTAAGAATATCGATAGGACCTACATATCTGGGATTAAGCTTCCCACAAACCTGAATCTAATGACTCTATGCATGGGGAAAATCCACAAAAATAAATGGTCGCCGACATAAAACTCTAAAGATCTACGATGTTGATCTGCCCAATGACGATGCCTATATTGTGCAACCCAAAGTCGCTCTGTGATATGTCTGACAACTTCTACTATCTGCGCGATCATTTTAGGGCCTAATATCATGCCCAGTCCCAAAATACGTAGGACTAGGAATATGTAACACGCCAGCCGTATGTATACGAACTCCAATATATAGAAACCATATACACACGTACGCTGTACATGAATATCCAATCCATAGTGGTAATATACTGTCACAACAAGTCACACGCAATTCTATATCTCATCCACAGCACAAATAATAGATAAATGAAAATCAATAACTGAATATCAAATAAGCAGTCTCAAAGTATGATAGTCGGATGGAAACAAATCCACTGCAAATCGACTATAACCAAAACTACTAAAGAGAGAAGAGAATAAACTCTAATATAAGAAAAAAATGTCTCGAAAGAATAGCAGCTAGAATCTCTAAATAGCTGCAATTGATCACATATAATCCAAAGGTAAGTACTCCTCAGACTGATAGGTAGCGTCAGGTCCAGGTCCATACTCCTGCGGATACTCCTGCTCATCTATATCTGAAAAGGTACCAGGTCTCAAAGGGACATAACAAGATACATATAAATATGCCAATAAAGTACTAAAATGTAAACATCCATTGGGGTTGCCTAACCATTTATGTGAATGCAGTTTGAGAACAACTTTCCACCAAGTGGGCTATCTGGCTAAAATAGGATTGGCATAGTTCTCTTGGAGATCCAGGGGCCTACAAAGGCACGTCGTCTTTTGAACGCCGGAGGCCCGCCTGATAATATATAATATATAGTGGTCATCATGACCGCGCATCTCCGACGGAGCGTACGGGTTACACAAAAAAAGTGCAAAAGAGCCCAAATGCCTTACTTGTTGTTCTCCCCACCCAATGCTCTAAGCATGTCATGTCCATGACACGATAATACCTCTAATAACCGCCAGGTCTACTAGCATGCAAAGTTTCTATTGGCAGTTATCCCTATTCATCGTACGACCTATACGTACCAGTGGCCATCCGAGTATGCAAGTCCGTATCCTACATGTGACTCACACTCGTGTAAGAATAGTGTCATGGCCAATGAAACATAAATGCCTCATGAAGATGGGATAGTCTCATAAAGTAGGTCCAATGCATATACATAAATAAAAATATAGTACGACAACACCGTCGTTGTACCCAAGTTTCCTTGGACGCACAATTTATATAGCAGTTAAAATAAATAAACTAAAATAAACAGAAATAAACATGCATGCCTTATATGGAATGTAAATACAGTACAATGGCAAGGTATACTTGCCTGGCAAGAAATCTGTATAGTGTACGCGCCCAAATGTCAAGGACACGGAACCTGGAACTAAGGCCTCCGAACAAACGTCTCCGGATGCTAAAATAAATATCACTAATATTTTCGGAATAAGCAAAATAGCTAAAAAAAACTTCCCTTTCGTCCAATTTGGACACAGGGACAAAACGGTAATTTCGGGTAAAAGTGGGGTCCACGTGTGGCATACTTTGCACCGAAAAGCATGCCAAGGATAATAGTCTCTAAATGGAACAAATTATAGGCCAAACAATCCTAAATATCAATACGAACCCAACGGTATGTCCAAATATGGATTCCGATGGGCCGAACACAATTTTGTCCAAAAAGTCAACTATGGGGCCCGCCAATTGACGATTTGGTCAACCGTCTCAGAATTGCGTAAAAATTGGGTCACGGGACCAGCGCGTTACCACGAGTCCAGTGACGCAAGTTTCGTCGCAAAATAACAAGCGTGCACAAAATGCGCACGACTTCCACAAAAGTTACGATACGGGGTGTGTCCGCGGATACGGCCTGATTTTGGTGCGCACACGCGTCTGAATCAGTTTCCACGAATTATTACATGACCGGTTACGCTGCGCATACAGTTCGGTATACTTGGTACACGGCGGGACAGTCCCGTTTGGCGGGACGCGCTCCGTTTCACAACTTTTAGAAATCTGGAAAATATGGGTTCGCGGGGTTTTGTGACAAATTTAATTCTATCCACAGCAGTTAATAATCTAGAGTTATTTAACAGAAAATAAACTAGGTCAAGTGGTCTACGTATACCAAAAAGAATCACCGAATTCGGATCTCTGTGGTGGGAGATACGAACTCGGCAACATGGGTGGTCACCGCAGTTTTCTACGATCCCAGAATTCGGTCTGCTTGCACCAACTTGGGCGCTGTTTTCGCCTATGGGTACACGTTGTTCGAGGTCTGCTATCATACAGATATGGAAGAGGGTTAAGGGGTGAGCATACCGGTGAAGATGGAACGACGTTTGGTTGAGCGAGTCGACGGAAAGCAACTCCGGAACAAAGGTACCTCGTGTGGGAATCTGCAGTGCGCGGGGTCGCGGTCGTCGGGATTGGTTTGGACGGCCTGGCGGGGTTCTCTGGTTGCGGTGGCGGCTCTCTCTAGGTCTAGATGAGAAGAGGTGGGTTTGGAGGTTTTAGGTTAGGGTTTTATATATATATATATATATATATATATATATATATATATATATATATATATATATATATATATATATATCGAATAGGGAGAGAGAAGGGAGTGGGTTGGCGGGTCCGTGTGGAATTGTAAGGGGGGCGGGTCTGTGCTGCTAGTGGGCGTTGGTGGAATGGTGTTTGCTAGCAAGTTGCTTGCTAAGTTTTGCTAGTATTTTGTTGGAATAGATGCTTAAGGTTATTAGTAATAGTATTATTATTAGTTTATTATTATTAGTTTATTAATACTTTCTTTTCTTTTCTTTTCCTTTTTCTTTTTTTAAATATATATATACATATATATATATATACATATATATATATATATATTTGTTTATATATATATATATATATATATATATATATATACTCATAAGAAAATTTATAGATTATATTAATGCACACCGTTAAGCTAGCAACTGCTCAAGGGGTCTCCTACATGGAATAAATTTCAAAAAATTCCTAATGGTCCCATAAATCTTCTAAGTGCACCAACACCTAAATTAAAAATTATTAAAAATCTATTTCTCCTATTTAGCCACTAATTACTATAATTAAATTAATAACTAATAAATAAAAAGGTATATACGATTTTTAAAAAGAGAATTTTACATTCTACCCAACTTATAAAAAATTTATCCTCGAAATTAAAGTTAAGCCATGATAGAATGCAAGGATGGTATGAGATATAAATTAATAATGTAAATTCATACCTTGGTCTGCGAATAGGTTCGAAAAATGCTTGCGCATGTCGTCCTCGCGCTCCCAAGTTGATTCTTCTGGCGCGTCGTGCCTCCATGCTACGCGAACCAAGGGAATAGACTGGTTCCTTAACACTTTCTCTCGACGATCAAGGATTCCCATGGGTTGCTCTTGGTAAGACAAACTCGGCCCAATGGTGATCTCTGAATGGTCGAGAACATGACTGTTGTCTGCCACATATCGTCTGAGCTGCGACACATGGAATACGTCATGTACTCCCTCCAGTGAAGGTGGTAGCGCAAGTCGATATGCCACTTCTCTAACTCTCTCGAGCACGTCAAATGGTCCAATATACCTTGGACTCAACTTGTCGTGCCCTCCGAATCGGATGGTGCCTCTGGTCGGTGATATCCTCAAGAAGACATGATCGCCCTCTTTGAACTCCAAGGGACGACGATGAAGGTCTGCCCACTGCTTCTGCCTGTCTTGTGCTGCTCGCAAGTGTCCCTGAATCTTCTTGACTGTCTCTACGGTGTTGACCACCAACTCTGGTCCCAGAATCTGACGTTCTCCCACGTCACTCCAACACACAGGAGACCTAAAATTATGTCACGCCCCAGTCCTAAAATACGTAGGACTAGGAATACGTAACACGCCAGCCGTATGTATACAAACTCCAATATATGAAAACCATATACACACGTACGCTGTACATGAATATCCAATCCACAGTGGTAATATACTGTCACAACAAGTCACACGCAATTCTATATCTCATCCACAACACAAATAATAGATAAATGAAAATCAATAACTGAATATCAAATAAGCAGTCTCAAAGTATGATAGTCGGATGGAAACAAATCCACTGCAAATCGACTATAACCAAAACTACTAAAGAGAGAAGAGAATAAACTCTAATATAAGAATAAATGTCTCGAAAGAATAGCAGCTAGAATCTCTAAACAGCTGCAATGGATCACATATAATCCGAAGGTAAGATCTCCTCAGACTGATAGATAGCGTCAGGTCCTCTCTGAAATCCTCCTGCTGCTGGGGGTCGAGGTGCTCCCGGTCCAGTCATCTGCTGGGCTGGCTTCAGTGTTGGAAGCGCTAGTCTCTGAACTGGTGGTGGGAGTGTCGATGTCTGCATTGGGCAGTCTCTCGCCATGTGCTGTCCGGAGCCACATCTCATACACTGACCCAAGCGAGTCCGACAATCTCTCGATATATGTCCGTGTTTCCCACAATAATTACAGTAGGGCTTCTCCGGATTCTGGTATGGTCCGGCTCTGTGTTGCTGATGCTGCTGTGCCAAGGGACGTCTGATAGGTCCTCCCTGTTGTGTACTGGCTGGTCCCTGCTTTGTCCTTGCCGATCCTTGTTGTCTCCTCAGCTGACCTCCTTTTCCTCTGCTAATGGTTTCTTGCATTCTGGCCTTTGTCAGTAGCTCAGCATAAGAGACTCGAAACTACGAGCTTATATAATGTTGTAGCTCTTGGGTTAGTCCTCGATGAAACCTCTTAGCCTTAGCCAAGTCATTTGGTATCAAAGCAGCGCCATATTTGCTGAGTTGACTAAACTCGGTATCATACTCGTCCACTGTTCGGTTCCCCTGCTCCAAGTGAAGAAAGTGATCGTACAAGGTGTCCCTGACAGTATCCGGGAAGTACTTTCCCTCAAAGCACTCCAAGAACTGCTCACAAGTCTGGTAAGTACCCAACTGGCGCTCCATGGATTCCCACCAGTGATGAGCATTACCCTCTAGAAGCGTCCGTACACCCGTCATCCATAGGTCCATAGGTAACTACGATGCCTCCAGTAGCTTCTGCGTGTGAGTGATCCAGTTGGTAGTCTCCTCCGGGCTCTCAGTGCCCTTGTACGGCCTCGGACCCATCTGAACAAAATCCTTTACTGATCCAACCCTAGCTCGAGGTACTGGAGCTAGTGCTTGGGCTGGTACAGTAGCCTATGCAGCCATCCTCTCCAGTGCTGCCAAAAATTCTTGCCTCTGCTCGGCTGCCTTCTGCCGTAGTTCCTGTATCATCATCAGAAAGAATTGGAACATCTGCGCTTGGCCATCTTGCGGTACTGGAAAAGCGGGAAGGTCAGATGGAACTGGAGTGTGAGTCTGTCCATCTGGCCCTGAAAGCCTAGGAATCATTGGGGTCCCTCCTTGAGTCTGACCATTGACTCCAGAAGTTGTGTCGCCATTGGCAACAGTACATCCATTTTACAAATCCATCTCTCTGTAGGTGATGTACGAAACGATTAAAAAAAGTACAGGAATTAAACATATCCATCTCTCTGCAGGTGATGTACGAAACGATTAAAAAAAGTACAGGAATTAAACATGATGCAAGTATTAAATAGGAAGGATGAGATTCAGTCAAGCGTGGATGAGATCCTTATACTCTATTCCTATACGCAGGCTTGTCCGGTACAGTTACGTAACCGAGACAATATATTCTCGACCTGCATGAGCCACCACTAAAAATATGTCATGTCACAGTCCCAAAATACGTAGGACTAGGTATACGAACTCCAATATATGGAAACCATATACCCACGTACGCTGTACATAAATATTCAATCCACAGTGGTAATACACTGTCATAACAAGTCACACGCAATTCTATATCTCATCCACAGCACAAATAATAGATAAATGGAAATCAATAACTGAATATCAAATAAGCAGTCTCAAAGTATGATAGTCGGATGAAAATAAATCCACTGCAAATCGACTATAACCAAAATTACTAAAGAGAGAAGAGAATAAACTTTAATATAAGAATAAATGTCTCGAAAGAATAGCAGCTAGAATCTCTAAACAGCTGTAATGTATCACATATAATCCGAAGGTAAGATCTCCTCAGACTGATAGGTAGCGTCAGGTCCAGGTCCATACTCCTGCGGATACTACTGCTCATCTATATCTGGAAAGGTACCAGGTCCTCAGAGGGACGTAACAAGATACATATAAATATGCCAATAAAGTACTAAAATGTAAACATCCATTGGGGTCGTCTAACCATCTATGTGAATGCAGTTTGAGAACAACTTTCCACCAAGTGGGCTATCTGGCTAAAATGGGATTGACATGGTTCTCTTGGAGATCTAGGGGCCTACAAAGGCACGTTGTCTTTTAAACGCTGGAGGCCCGCCTGATAATATATAATATATAGTGGTCATCATGACCGCGCATCTCCGGCAGAGCGTACGGGTTATACAAGGAAAGTGCAAAGGAGCCCAAATGCCTTACTTGTTGTTCTCCTCACCCAATGCTCTAAGCATGACATGTCCATGACACGATAATACCTCTAATAACTGTCAGGTCTACTAGCATGCAAAGTTTCTATTGGTAGTTATCCCTATCCGTCGCATGACCTATACGTACCAGTGGCCAGCCGAGTACGCAAGTCCGTGTCCTACATGTGACTCACACTCGTGTAAGAATAGTGTCATGGCCAATGAAACATAAATACCTCATGAAGATGGGGTAGTCTCATAAAGTAGGTCCAATGCATATACATAAATAAAAATATAGTACGACGACACCGTCGTTGCACCCAAGTTTCCTTGGACGCATAATTTATATAGCAGTTAAAATAAATGAACTAAAATAAACAAAAATAAACATGCATGTCTCATATGGAATATAAATACAGTACAATAGCAAGGTATACTTGCCTGGCAAGAAATCTGTAAAGTGTACGCGCCCAAATATCAAGGACACGGAACTTGGAACTAAGGCCTCCGAACAAACGTCTCCGGATGCTAAAATAAATATCACCAACATTTTCGAAATAAGCAAAATAGCTAAAAAGTACTTCCCTTTCGTCCAATTTGGATACAGGGGCAAAACGGTAAATTTTGGGTAAAAGTGGTGTCCACGTATGGTCCACTTTGCACCAAAAAGCGTGCCAAGGGTAACAGTCTCTAAATGGGATAAATTATAGTTCAAATAACCCTAAATATCAATACGAACACAACGATATGTCCAAATATGGATTCTGATGGACCGAACACAATTTTGTCCAAAAAGTCAACTGTAGGGCCCGCCAATTGGCGATTTGGTCAACCGTCTTAGAATTGCGTAAAAATTGGGTCACGGGACCAGCGCGTTACCACGAGTCCAGTGACGCAAGTTTCGTCATAATCTGACAAGCGTGCACAAAATGCACGCGACTTCCATAAAAGTTACGACACGGGATGTGTCCGCGGATACGGCCTGATTTCGGTGCGCACACACGTCCGAATCAGTTTTTATGAATTGTTACGTGTCCGGTTATGCTGCGTGCACCATTCGGTACACTTGGTACACGGCGAGGCGATCCCGTTTGGCGGGGCGCGTTCTGTTTCACAACTTTTAGAAATCTGGAAAAAGTGGGTTCGCGGGATTTTATGACGAATTTAATTCTGTCCACGGCAGTTAATAATCTAGGGTTATTTAACAGAAAATAAACTAGGTTAAGTGTTCTATGCATACCAAAAAGAATCATCGAATTCGGATATCTGTGGTGGAAGATACGAACTCGGCAACATGGATGGTCACCGCAGTTTTCTGTGATCCCAAAATTTGGTCTGCTTGCGCTAACTTGGGCGCTATTTTCGCCTATGGGTACACATTGTTCGAGATCTGCTATCATATATATATGGAAGAGGGTTAAGGGGTAAGCATACCGGTGAAGATGGAATGACGTTTGGTTGAGCGAGTCGACGGGAAGCAACTCCGAAACAAAGGTACCTCGTGTGGAAATCTGCAGTGCGCGGGGTCGCGGTCGTCGGGAATGGTTTGGACGGCCTGGCGAGGTTCTCTGGCTGCGGTGGCGGCTCTCTCTAGGTCCAGATGAGAAGAGGAGGGTCTGGAGGTTTTAGGTTAGGGTTTTATGAAATATATATATATATATATATATATATATATATATATATATATATATATATATATATATATATATATATATATATATAGGGAGAGAGAAGGGAGTGGGTTGGCGGGTCCGTGTGGAATTGTAAAGGGGGGCGGGTCTGTGCTGCTAGTGGGAGTTGGTGGAATGTTGTTTGCTAGCAAGTTGCTTGCTAAGTTTTGCTAGTGTTTTGTTGGAATAGATGCTTAAGGTTATTAGTAATAGTATTATTATTAGTTTATTATTATTAGTTTATTAATACTTTCTTTTCTTTTCTTTTCTTTTCTTTTCCTTTTTCTTTTTCTTTTTTTAAATATATATATATATATATATATATATATATATATATATATACTCATAAGAAAATTTATAGATTATATTAATGCACACCGTTAAGCTAGCAACTGCTCAAGGGGTCTCCAACATGGAATAAATTCCGAAAAATTTCTAATGGTCCCATAAATCCTCTAAGTGCACCAACACCTAAAATAAAAATTATTAAAAATCTATTTCTCCTGTTTAGCCACTAATTACTACAATTAAATTAATAATTAATAAATAAAAAGGTATATACTATTTTTAGGAAGGGGATTTTACATTCTACCCAACTTATAAAAATTTTGTCCTCGAAATTAAAATTAAGCCATGATAGAATGCAAGGATGGTATGAGATATAAATTAACAATATAAATTCATACCTTGGTCTGCGAATAGGTTCGAAAAATGCTTGCGCATGTCTACCTCGCGCTCCCAAGTTCATACCCCAGTCCCAAAATATGTGGGACTAGGAATACGTAACACACCAGCCGTATGTATACGAACTCCAATATATGGAAACCATATACACACGTACGCTGTACATGAATATCCAATCCACAGTGGTAATATACTATCATAACAAGTCACACGCAATTCTATATCTCATCCACAGCACAAATAATTGATAAATGGAAATCAATAACTGAATATCAAATAAGCAGTCTCAAAGTATGATAGTCGGATGAAAATAAATCCACTGCAAATCGAATATAACCAAAACTACTAAAGAGATAAGAGAATAAACTATAATATAAGAATAAATGTCTCGAAAGAATAGCATGTAAAGTTTCTATTGGTAGTTATCCCTATCCGTCGCACGACCTATACGTACCAGTGGCCAGCCGAGTACGTAAGTCCGTGTCCTACATGTGACTCACACTCTTGTAAGAATAGTGTCATGGCCAATGAAACATAAATGCCTCATGAAGATGGGGTAGTCTCATAAAGTAGGTCCAATGCATATACATAAATAAAAACATAGTACGACGACACCGTCGTTGCACCCAAGTTTTCTTGGACGCGTAATTTATATAGCAGTTAAAATAAATGAACTAAAATAAACAGAAATAAACATGCATGCCTCATATGGAATATAAATACAGTACAATGGCAAGGTATACTTGTCTGACAAGAAATCTGTAAAGTGTACGCGCCCAAATATCAAGGACACGGAACCTGGAACTAAGGCCTCCGAACAAACGTCTCCGGATGCTAAAATAAACATCCCCAACATTTTTGGAATGAGCAAAATAGCTAAAAAGCACTTTTCTTTCGTCCAATTTGGACACAGGGACAAAACGGTAATTTCGAATAAAAGTGGGGTCCACGTATGGCCCACTTTGTACCGAAAAGCGTGCCAAGGATAACAGTCTCTAAAAGGGACAAATTATAGGCCAAACAACCCTAAATATCAATACGAACCCAACGGTATGTCCAAATTTGAATTCCGATGGGCCGAACACAATTTCGTCCAAAAAGTCAATTGTAGTGCCCGCCAATTGGCGATTTGGTCAACCGTCTCAGAATTGCGTGAAAATTAGGTCACAGGACCAGCACGTTACCACGAGTCCAGTGGCGCAAGTTTCGTCATAATCTGACAAGCGTGCACAAAATGTACGCGACTTCCACAAAAGTTACGACACGGGGTGTGTCCGCGGATACGGCCTGATTTCGGCGCGTACACGCGTCCGAATCAGTTTCCACGAATTGTTACGTGTCCGATTACGCTGCGCGTACTGTTCGGTATACTTGATAAACGGTGAAGTGGTCCCGTTTGGCGGGGCGTGCTCCATTTCATAACTTTTGGAAATCTGGAAAAAGTAGGTTCACGGGGTTTTGTGACAAATTTAATTCTGTCCACAGCAGTTAATAATCTAGGGTTATTTAATAGAAAATAAACTATATCAAGTGGTCTACGCATACCAAAAAGAATTACCGAATTCGGATCTCGGTGGTGGGAGATACGAACTCGGCAACATGGGTGGTCATCGCAGTTTTCTGCGATCCCAGAATTCGGTCTGCTTGTGCCAACTTGGGTGCTGTTTTCGCCTATGGGTACACATTGTTCGTTGTCTGCTATCATACAGATATGGAAGAGGGTTAAGAGGTGAGCATACCGGTAAAGATGGAACGGCGTTTGGTTGAGCGAGTCGACGGAAAGCAACTCCGGAACAAAGGTACCTCGTGTAGGAATCTGCAGTGCGCGGGGTCGCGGTCGTCAGGATTGGTTTGGACGGCCTGGCGGGGTTCTCTGGCTGCGGTGACGGCTCTTTCTAGGTCTAAATGAGAAGAGGAGGGTCTGGAGGTTTTAGGTTAGGGTTTTATGAAAGATAAATAAAAATATATATATATATATATATATATATATATATATATATATATATATATATATATATAAATATATATATATATATATATATATCGAATAGGGAGAGAGAAGGGAGTGGGTTGGCGGGTCCGTGTGGAATTGTAAGGGGGGCGGGTCTGTGCTGCTAGTGGGCGTTGGTGGAATGGTGTTTGCTAGCAAGTTGCTTGCTAAGTTTTGCTAGTGTTTTGTTGGAATAGATGCTTAAGGTTATTAGTAATAGTATTATTATTAGTTTATTAATACTTTCTTTTCTTTTCTTTTCTTTTCCTTTTTCTTTTTTAAATATATATATACATATATATATATTTGTTTATATATATATATATATATATATATATATATATATATATATATATATATATATATATACTCATAAGAAAATTTATAGATTATATTAATGCACACCGTTAAGCTAGCAACTGCTCAAGGGGTCTCCTACATGGAATAAATTCCGAAAAATTTCTAATGGTCCCATAAATCCTCTAAGTGCACCAACACCTAAAATAAAAATTATTAAAAATCTATTTCTCCTGTTTAGCCACTAATTACTAGAATTAAATTAATAATTAATAAATAAAAAGGTATATACGATTTTAGGAAGGAGGTTTTACACCTAACATCTTCCGCTCACCAATGTTGTTCCAAGCCAACGATGATCTACACTTCCTGCCATATAGTATTTTAAAAGGTGCTATATGAATACTGGCCTGATAACTGTTGTTGTACGAGAATTCTACTTAGTGAAGATAATTCTCCTATGATCTACCAAGATATAAGGTACAGGCTCATAGCATATCTTCCAGAGTCTGTATGGTTCTCTCTGATTGTTCGTCTGTCTGGGGGTGGTAAGTCGTATTGAATCTTAACTTGGTGCTCAAACTCTGATGCAAACTTTTTCAAAAATATGAAGTGAATCGAGTGTCTCGATCTGACATGATACTTATTGGATACCATGTTGTCTCACTATCTGTCGCATATATATTTTTGCTAATTGTTCTGTAGACTGTCCTACTCGAAAAGGAAGAAAGTGAGCTACTTTTGTGAGATGGTCCACTATCACCCAAACTATATATCGACCAGTCGGTGATCTAGGTAAACCAGTCACAAAGTCTATCATGATGTGTGTAGCGCCCCGTTCCTTCTATTCGAGGAGCGCGGCTAAGAAACACAAGATGGTATCGTTCGATCGGGATAGATTAAAATAAGAACTCGTCCTCGTTATGGATTTGTTTCTTCGGAATCGATTCCCATATTCAGTAGACCGTGCCCCCGGGATCGACTTAGAGGCAGAGTTAGGAGGGACCTCTCTGCTGCTATCTTTTATTATCTCAGATTTCGATGTTGCTTGTTGCTTTCGTGCTTTGAGTTGGTTTTCGAATTTGCTTAGTTTTCTTGAACGGTTTTGATGGATTTTATTATTTTCGTTCATTGAATTGCACTTCAATTCCAAGATTGGAAAAAGAGGAAGAAGTATTGATCGAGCTATTCGTACAATGCAGGTGAACGAGCAGTAGGCGGCTTACGAGCGGAGTCTTGAAGCGCCTCTTTCCTTCTCCCTTCCAACCATCTAAGTGAGTGGCTACCATCCCGATTAGCTAGACCTGCTTCCAAGTCTTCACACCTAAAACTCTTGCATTCTTGTTTCTCGATCAAACGATACCAAGTAATAACTAAAAGATACCAAGATAAAAAGGAAATAGACTTGGATTGTATTACTTGTCATTCAACTTGAGAACGATTACTTACACTGCATGCTTGTTCGTTTAGAATATTCATCATATGCATCAATTGTAGTTAGAATGCATTATCTTCTATGAATTGTGCTATGTATATGGAACACACTTTGCTTTGCCATAGATTGATCTGAAAGACTATGCAAAAACCGTTGTGTATGAAACTTGTATCGTGCTAGAAATTATCTGAAAACTTACATGAAAAGATGGAAAACTTAACGAACGCTTTTGATTACGGACAACTTGTGCACAAGGTTTTGGAGGTTTCGCGGACGATCGCCGAGGCACTGGGACCGATCCGATCCGGATGGAACATATGGATTAGTCAATTAGAATTAAGGAAGTAAACGACATGTGGCGGGGCTCGCAACCTGCGTCGTATATCATTTTCTATCCCGTGACTATAACTTATCCCTTTGTGGCATTATGCCAGTGATCTATATCGTATATTTAAACCTGTTGCAAACTAACTTGTGTCTTCATGGCAGGGAAGGCATGGTAAGTATTGTACAGGTGGTTCAGACGGACAAGTAAAATCCACCAAACGGTGGCAAGTTCATTTCAATAAATTCTATATGCTGCTTACTTGTAAATAAACTAAGGCAAGATAGAAACCCACAAAATATGCATGCTTTATTAAAATAATGTGTTGATTGGTATAGTTGGGTTTATCTCGCCTTCACTAGTATGTTTCGACATGCTGACCCTCATTGAGACAGGTTCTCCGCACCAAGGTGAACCGAGCGAGGAGCTGAAGTCATCTTTCCCGATCCAGTCCAGCTGTTGGCGCATCCTGATCGCACCGCATTTTGAAGTACTTGAAGATAGGAGCTTGCAACTTTATATACAATGCAGCTCCGTAGAAAAGACGTCCTCCAGCCTGGAGGTTTATATCATTTTGAAGTTTAGTAAAGGGATATAATGTACAGGACTGCTATCTCATTTTGAGTCAACACTTTTGTAAGCCCGTGTGGCAAATTAGCTGACTCGTTCAAGATTTTGTAATAGATGTTCATTATCAATAAAGAAAACTTTTCCATGTTTTAATTCTGTATTTTAATTTATCTGCGTACTCTGAATATGTGCTCGTTATGCAAAATACTTTAGCCTTGTGCGGGTGCAACCCCAGGCCCGCACTACATCACGATTCGGGGGACACCCCAACGATTCCACGGAATCGGGTCGTGACAATGTGTTCCCACTTTTACTCTGGAATAGGAAGCGGCTGTAATAATTCTACCAGTCTCTGTTGTTCTACCTTTACTTGATGACATATTAGATATCGTAATATGAAGCCTGTTATTTTCCTCTTTATTTTGTTCCACGAAAAGTATTGCTTGATATCTTGGTACATCTTTGTGCCTCCCGGATGAATAGAATACTGGGAACTGTGTATTTTAGTCAAAAATTCTTGCCGAATATCCCTGCTTGGTACGCATAGACGATTTCCAAACCTTAGTGTTCCATCCGCATATATTTTTAACCCTTTCGAAGACCTGACTCACATTCTTCTCGTAGCTTTCTTCGGGTCCTCTGCTTGAGCTAGTTTGATTTTATCTACCAAAGTTGACTAAATCTGTATGCTAGCATGAACTCCTATACTCTATGGAAGTACTATCTTGATATCTATCTCTTGTAAGTCTTTTAGAATATGACTCTGAGTAGTCAACATAAATTTTCTACCTCTTCTACTAAGTGCATCAGCTACTACATTAGCCTTGCCTGGATGGTACTGAAGTTCCACGTTATAGTCTTTCAATAACTCTAGCCACCTTCTCTGCTAAGTGAATCAGATACTACATTAGCCTTGCCTTGATGGTATTGTCAGGTCCTTCTGCATGAACACATACTTCAAATACTTATGATCTGTGAATATTTTTACTCGATCACCATATAAGTAGTACCTTCATAGCTTAAGTACAAACACTACTGCTGCTGGCTCTAAATTGTGAGTTGGATAGTTCTTCTCGTGATCTTTGAGTTGCCGAGAAGCATATGCTATCACTCTCCCTTGCTACATCAAAACACATCCAAGTCCTTTTCCAGATGCATCACAGTACACTGTGAATCCTCCGGAGCCTACTGGAAGAGTAAGGATTGGTGCAGAGATTAACTTCTTCTTTAACTCTTCAAAGGCTATCTAAAATTTTGCTGACCACACAAATTTAACTTTTTTATGCGTCAACCGAGTCAATGGTACCAAGATCTTAGCAAAATCTGACATAAATCTTCTGTAGTATCCTGTCAAGCCCAGAAAACTACGCACTTTCACTATTGTCTTTGGAACTGGCCAGTTCTCTACTTCAATCTACCTTCTTGGGATCAACTGACACTCCTGCTCCAGAAATAATGTGCCCAAAAAAGTATATACGATCCAGCCAAAATTCATACTTACTAAGCTTTCCATATAACTGGTGCTCCCTTAAAGTTTGCAGAACTATCTTGAGATATTTTTCATGCTCCTTCTCACTACGAGAATATACCAGGATGTCATTGATGAATACTACTATAAATCGGTCTAAGTAAGGCATAAAAATACGGTTCATCAAATCCATGAATATCGTTGGAGCATTAGCCAGTCCGAATGGTATAACTAAGAATTCGTAATGCCCATATCTTGACCTAAATACTGTCATTGGTATATCTTGCTCCCGGACTCGCACCTGATGATATCCTAACCATAAATCTATCTTGGAGAAGAATCTTGCTCCACTTAACTGGTCAAACAAATCATCAATCCTTGGTAATGGGTACTTGTTCTTCACGATTACTACATTAAGTTGCCTGTAATCCATAAACTTATGTCGATCAATCCTTCTTCTTTACTAATACCGCTGGGGCTCCCCATGGTGATGCACTGGTCCAAATAAACTTCTTCGCTTTCAATTCTTCCACGTGTGGATATAACTGATCAAGTTCTGATAGCGACATAGGGTACACCTTCTGGGATACTGGTTCTGCTCCTGGCATCAACTCTATACAGAGCTCTACTGCTCTAACTGGGGGTAATCCGGGAAGATCTTTGGGAAAGACATCCATAGACTCTTCAACTATCTTGGGCAGAGGGATTGCTTTCTTTGCTACTGTTGTGACTCCTCCCTTATGCTGGTCTCTTATTTTTCTGCTAAGAACAAATACTTCTAGGGCAGAAATTCTAAACAACACTCTACCCTCACGACAGTCTATCGTTGCATGACTGTCTCTCAACCATTCCATGCCTAAGATAACATCAAAGTTACTTATAGGGAACTTGATCAACTTTACAGGTAATAAATGCCTATATACTACGACTGGACATGCTAGGCACACCCTACTAACTTCTATGATCCTATTGCTATTGAGTATGTTTAGCCTCACTAGCAATGCCTCAAACTTTAATCTAATATGTGTCGCATATTGTGCATATATAAATGAGTGTGAAGCTCCAAAATCAATTAATTCTATGGCAGAGAAGGTTGTAACAAAAATATTACCTGCCACTACGTCGCCCGATGCCATAGCTTACTCCAAAGACAAGGTGAGTGCCTGCCCTTGGCCTTGTTGAGCTCCCTGTTGCTGTCTTCCTTGCTGTCGTGGTTGCGGCCCCTGTTGATTCTACTATTGCTGCCTATAAAGATGGGCCTGCTCGGCAACGGACGTTGAGCTAAAGGTCGTGCTTCTACTGCTAGTCCTCCTTGCTGCACTGCCCTTGGAGCTGGCAATACAAAAAATTGTTGTACTGGCCCTTCTAGCCTCTACATCAATGGTCATATGACAATCTTGTGATCAGGGCTCCCATATCTCAAACATAGTCTGTTAGCTGCCCGATAAACATCTCGGGTATGACCTTCCTTGCCACAGTAGGTACAATCTGTTGGCGCTCCCCATTATTGTTGTTGTTGCTGGTGCCTCAACTGCTATTGTCGACTTGGTACTGTCAATATTGAAACTGCCGCCCTCTACGGTGCTAAATCATGTATACGAATGCCAGGTGATGGTGCTGACGTTCGGGGTACTGGTCCTCCCTCATTGTTCTGTCCATGAGGCCTTTTTCGATCCACTCTTCTTAATGCCATCCTTTAAGAAGTAAGCTCGACCCTCTTGGCTGCTATCAATATCGTCTCAAAGGTCTGGTAGTCGTGCACCTCTACCATATTTAAGATCTCCAAGTGAAGTTTCTGCTAGAACCTCATTGCTCTCTCCAACTCTATTGCTACCATAGTTAAAGCAAATCTGCTAAGTCGACAAAATTTTGCCGCATAGTCGTCTACTGTCCTTCCAGCTTGCTTGAGATTAATGAACCTTTGTTGCAACTCACACTGAGCCATAAACCTAAAGTACTTTGCCCCGAACCAGGTCCTAAAATCCTCCCATAAAATAAGATACCTCAGTCCTACCGCCATCGTAGCCCACCAATCTCTTGCCAGGTCCTGGAATTATAGGCAAACCAAGTCAACTTGTTCCTCAGTCAAAACTTTAGCCGTTGTCAGAATGGTCTCAATATCTTGGAGCCAATCGCCAGCCATGATTGCGTCCTCCATGCCATCTAAATATCTTGAGTTCATTCTACAAAATCTAACAGATGTCCAAGAATCTGTTCTCCCGTCCCATTCTAGGGCCGTCTGCAACCCTTGGTTCAACATGATATTATGTTCCTGCTGTTGGTGTTGTTGGTGCTGATTTTGCTATTGTTGTTGTTGTAATACCATCTAGTATTGTTGGACAGCCAATAATCCATGGATAATCTCTAGCAAAGCTGGGGTATCTGTAAACCCCCTCATTTATTTCTATAGGTAGTCTGGTATGGGTTAGAAAATTTTGGTTTAGCAGTAGATGATTGAGGTTTAGAGTAAGATTACAGATGTCTGATTGTTATTTAAAACCCTTGGCGCGCCCTACCATTGTTGAAATATTCAGAGCCCAACATCAGCCCATAAATTCTAACAGATTGTTGCACTCTTGACTTGATACGCCAATTTAGCCGCTGGACTTTTCCGTCACTCAAAATCATAATTCCTTGTGTTCTAAATTAATTGCACAATTTTTCGTAACCGAAATCCATATTTAATCTCGTGTCGCGCACTTGTGTCGTTGCCATCATTTTTGAGACACCAACTTAACCCGTTGAGCCTGTAAACCCCCTGAATTTTTAAAATTATTAAACTTGGATTTTTTACAATTTTTCTGGAATTTTCTGGGAATTTTCTGTAATTAAAATCAAGATTTTAAATTATTAAATGATTTTTAATTGATAATAAATAATATTAAAATATCATGAAAATAATATTTTTAGGTATAAAATGAAAAACTGAACTTAGGATAATTTTTCTGGAATTTTTTGGGCCTCAGACCTATTTTTAAATGCCTAAAAACTATTTAATTATTTATTTATTTAATTAACTGAATTATTAATTATTATTATTATTATTATTATTATTATTATTACTATTATTATTGTTTTAGGCCGGCCCGGCCCAGTGGACCGGCCCAGCAGCCCAGCCGCCAATCTGCCCGGACCCGACCCGCCTCCGACCCGGAGACCCGGTCCCCCACGACCCTCGTCCCCAACGCGCTGCCCGCGTTTTCTGCCGCTCCGGCCGGCCACGCGGCGCCCAGCCCACGCCACGCCCTCCACGACCCCCCGGTTCCTCCTCCGCCTTGCCCGGCGCCACCCTCTCCCTCACTCCCCCTATTTAACCCCGGTCGTCTCCCTCCGCCACCCGACCACCTCGCCCCCACCGGGCACCACCCGGCTCCAGACCCTCGCCCACCGCCCGCAGCGTCGTCGACGACCGCCCGGCTCCTCCCTCCTCCTCTTCTTCTCCATCAAGGCCAGAAACAGCAGCAGCGGCTGCAGCAGCCGCCTCCGCCGGTCGGCTCCGCCCGCCTCGGCCGCTCGACTCCGCTCGCCTCCGCCTCGCCCGCTCGACTCCGCTCGCCTCCGCCTCGCCCCGGCGAACCCTCCCCGGCCCTCTCCGGCGTGCCTCCGGCCGGCCCCCGCCGTCCAGAACGAAACCCTAACCCTAATCCCAATTCTTCGTGTCATGTTGGACACGACACGGACACAGAAATTTCTGGTTTTTCGAGCCTCGTTCAGGTACTCGTATCTTGCACCCTGTATCTCCGATTTCAATTCCGTAAATTATGTTGCGAAGCCTGTATGACCCTCTCAGTGCCCGGACAAACCGTTCGGGGCATCGCGTCCTGTGGTAATCGCACACCGCGATCCAAAAACAGGAAAAACCAGACCATGTTCCACCCTGGAACTGAGTACGCTCCGCCAAATGGGACGACTTGGTCGCGTACGGTCTTCACAGATACGTGCGTGCCATCGATACGGACGTGTGAGATTTCGCGAAAGCTGATTCGGGTGTGCGTGCACACCGGAACCAACGTGTATCCGCGGACATCGCCCCGTATCCGACTTTTCTGCAATTTGCCCTAACTTCTTGCACACACGTCGGATCAAAACAAAACTTGTGCCATCGGACTCGTAGCGATAAGCTGGTCCTGTGGGTCAAGTTTGGTTCGATTCTGAGAACGTTGACGAAATCGCGTGTCGTGGGCCCCACAAGCCCCGCTCGACGAACGATTTCGTGATCGGCTCATCGGAATCCAATTCTGGAAGTTTCGTTGGGTTCGTATCATCGTTCCTGATCTGTTGACACTAAGTTTGGTGAATTTGGAGATCTTTGACCCTGACACGTTTTTTGGTGCAAAGCGGGCCCACATGCGGACCCCGTTTTGACCCGAAATTGCCGTTTTGCCCTTGTCTCCGATTTGGACCCAAGGACAGGCATTTCTAGCTATTTGATATCTTCTGAGCAAGATGGTAATATTTATTTCAGCATCTAGACACATCTCTGGAAATTTTCCCTGAGATACCAAACTAGAATCGGATCCAAACATCAGGCAAGTACCTGCACTTCAAGTTTAATCTCTATATTGTGATAATTAATTTCTTGCTCTATTAGTATTATTTGATGGTTACACATAGTGTTAGAATACTGGATTTTATATCTTGAATACTGGAGTTCATGTCTTGTTTTCGTGTCGGGTGGGAGAATACTAGAAGGCATGTAGTTTACCCTTCCCCCTGCCGTGTTTAATAGCTGTTGGTACGCGACTGTACCCTCAAGGAGATCTCGATTATTCATGTTTAATAGCCGTCTATGATAGCTGGATTAGCCTTATAAACCCCTGCATGC
Organism: Iris macrosiphon; assembly: GCA_036927795.1. NCBI lineage: Eukaryota > Viridiplantae > Streptophyta > Magnoliopsida > Asparagales > Iridaceae > Iris > Iris macrosiphon. The sequence continues at coordinate 113,884,567 of JAYESA010000008.1, read as the reverse complement.
CAACTATGTATTCTAAAATAAACACAAGTTCACACACATAGCTTCTTGTCTTGTTGCAGTTCCTGTTGTCTTATTGTAGTTTCATTTCCTGTCTCATATTATTCCTGTTTACTCATATTCCTGTTTATAGTATTAACTCTTAGTTATTGTTATTTCTTTTATGCATATTCTTAATATGATACTCAGTCAGTCTCTTTTCTAATTGTCATAAATATTTAGTTTAATCTTGTTGTACATTGTGTACTTTGCTCCTTTCCTGACTGGATCCGTTGATTTAGGCGATGATAAGGACCTAGCCGCTACCTATTATGGCCCCTATAAGGGAATAGATGACACATATGAGGATCCAGTTCCCACCTAGGAGACTACTTCTACAGAGTAGTTAGCAGTAGCTTTTATTTATGCTCTTTATTTTAGTAATCGGGTTTGTCCCCGATTTCATTTCTAAATTCTGTATTAAACAATTGATCTATTGTCACATTTATTTCATTTGAAATCTCAGCATTCTTTTCCTGTTATTATCTTTGTCTATTTCATTAATTGTGAATGAGCTAGATTAGTTAACTGTGGATATGACCTAGACAGCGTACTGTGGATATGAGCTAGATTAGTTAACTGTGGATATGATCTAGACTCTGCGGCGTAGGCTGGACGTATCCACGTACTCGTGCCCAAATTTCCGGGTGCGGGTCGTGATACATTTTTATGGTGGCCCATGCAGGTCCAGTATCCTTAAATAGGGTAATACCCTAGGACAGGGTATGGAATAAGATTGAGGATTCTAGGAAAAGCTCATTCACAGAATAGGATCTTCATTTCAATTCTTGATATCATTCCTAATTAATTTTTCTATCGCCCTTGATTTCCAAGTAATCTATTCTAATCTTCCGATCCCTTCATCTTTTAGAATGGTCCAGACAAGGAACACAGTAGGAGGCACATCAGAACCAGCTGAGCAGACTGTGCCTGAAACTCTTGCACTCCCGCCGCCTCCATCTACTCCAGCAGTTACTTTGGATGGGGCACAGCTACTCGGAGTGCTCCAGGGACTCGTAGAATCCCAGAAAGAACAGACTGCACTTCTACGAACCAGCCTCTCAGAAGCCCTTCGGTCTCAGGAGTCACCACTAAAGAGGCCAGGAAGTGCCAAAGACTTCAAGAACCTCAAACCCCTAGAATTCTATGGAACTGAGGGCATTCTCTATGCCGATGAATGGATAGAGAATATGGAGCGACTCCTGAAGACTGCTCGGGTCCCTGATGATCTCAAAGTGGAGTCTGCAAGCCTGCAACTGTTCGACATAGCTCGGACCTGGTTTAGAGATGAACTCCAACTATCTGCTCCTGACCTCACCTGGGAGGACTTCAAGAGGCTATTCAAGGAGAAATTCTATCCCGAAGTGGCTCGGGAAGCTCTCGAAAGCCAATTCGACAGACTGGAACAAGGTAACCTATCTGTTGATGAGTACACTACTGAATTTAGCAGGTTGAGCCACTTTGCAGAGTACATGGTTCATACCCCGGAGGACAGAGCCCGTAGATTCAAGAAGGGGTTGTCTCCGGATATTCGCCTTGTTGTCACCACTAGCCGAGCTCGCACATACGAGGAAATCTTGAGCGTGGCACAAGGCGTTGAGAGAGACATGGGGCATAAACTAAAGCGGGAGAGAGATACTGGAAGTATGGGGCCCCACAAACGCCCATTTCAACAACAACCACAGCAGAGAACCCCGCAGCAAACTCAGCGTCCTCTCCCTCGAGCCCCAGCACCCCAACACCAAGCTCAAGGACAGAACCAACAAGCTGCCGCTTATAACTTTTACCAAAAACCAGGTCACACTTGGCAAGTCTGTAGGAAGAGGCTAGGTGCCTGCCTCTACTGCGGCTCAGCAGTGCATCAAATGAGGGACTGTCCTGCTGCTCAAGGACGCCCAGCTGCACCAAAGGCTCCAGTCCAGGCCAAGCCCCCAACAGCACAACAGAGGGGACCCCCGCTTCCAACTCAACAACAACGCTTTGCTCAGCACCAACAGCAGCAACAGAGGGGTGCACCTCAGCAAGGCCGTGCTTTTACAATGACTCTGGAAGAAGCTGAAGCCACAGCAGACGTGATCACAGGTTCCGTGCTTATAAATTCAATACCAGCCATTACTTTACTTGATTTTGGAGCTTCACATTCATTCATGTCAGTAGATTTCCTTATGAAGCATAGCTTAATCACTGAACCCCTTAGGAATTGTTATAAGATCATTACCGGTGGAGGAATTATCCCGGTTAGTGATGTATGTAACAATTATCCTATTATATTATGTGGAAGAGAACTATATGCTAGGCTACTCGTAATGTCAGGTCCCAGTTTTGACATTATACTGGGTATGGATTGGTTGAGTCAACATCATGCCACTATAGACTGTCACAGAGGTAGTGTAATCTTCAGGCCCCCTGACAAGCCAGAATTTGAATTCGCTAGAGGTTCTAGAGAAATGGGTAGTAACAAAATTTATGGAGCCCTAATACCAGAAGAATTGCTACTACCTAGCATCTCTGAATATCTTAATGTCTTCCCTGAGGATCTCCCAGGTTTACCCCCAGACCGAGAAGTTGAATTCTCTATTGACTTAGTGCCAGGAGCAGCGCCAGTATCTCAAAATCCCTACAGAATCAACAAGAAATAGATAATAGAACTAAATGAGCAGATAAAAGAGTTAGAAGACAAATGCTTTATTAGGTCTAGTGTCTCACCCTGGGGAGCTCCAGTATTATTTGTGCCCAAGAAGGACGGAACATCCTGAATGTGTATTGACTATAGGGCCTTGAATGCCTTAATAATTAAGAATAAGTATCCCCTACCCAGGATAGATGACTTATTTGATCAATTAAGTGGAGCTCGGGTATTTTTAAAGATTGACTTGAGGTCTGGTTACCACCAAGTAAGGGTGAGGAAGGAAGACATCCCTAAACTGCTTTCAATACCCGGAACGGACACTACGAATTCTTAGTGATGCCGTTCGGGTTGACGAATGCTCCAGCAGTTTTTATGAACTTAATGAACAGAGTCTTCCAGCCATACCTAGACAAATTTGTAGTGGTCTTTATTGATGATATTTTGATCTATTCCAAGACTCCTGAAGAACATGAAGAACACTTGAGGCTGGCATTGGAGACTTTAAGGAAGGAAAAACTTTATGGAAAATTATCTAAATGTGCATTCTTCCTAGACAAAGTAGAATTCTTGGGACATGTTGTGACTGGAGATGGAATAGCAGTAGATCCCAAGAAGATAGCGGCAGTAGAATCATGGCCCACTCCAAACTCTGTAGCAGAAATTAGAAGCTTCCTGGGACTAGCTGGCTACTATCGGAAGTTCGTGAAGGACTTTGCTAAAATTGCTGAGCCCATGACAAAATTAACAAGGAAGGATGAAGAGTTCATCTAGACTGATGAATGTCAGTATGCTTTTGAATAATTAAAGAAAAGGCTGACAACTGCCCCTATTCTGACCTTACCATCCGGAACCGGAGGATTCGCTATATATAGTGATGCTTCTGGAAAAGGTCTAGGTTGTGTATTGGAGCAGAACAAGAAGGTGATAGCATATGCCTCTAGACAGCTTCGATCTCATGAAAAGAACTATCCAACTCATGATTTAGAATTGGCAGCTATTATCTTTTCTCTTAAGCTATGGAAGCATTATCTTTATGGAGAAAAGGTGGAAATATTTACAGACCATAAAAGTCTAAAATATATCTTCACTCAGAAAGAGCTGAACATGAGGCAAAGAAGGTGGCTGGAGCTAATGAAAGATTTTGATATCACCCTTCAATATCATCCTGGGAAGGCCAATGTAGTTGCTGATGCTCTAAGCAGATATCCTATGGCGATGTACTTGACTATGGACCGACACTTGCTCGAGGATTTGGAAAGTTTAGTTATTGAGGTAATTATCCCAGGAAAAGAAGGCCAAATGATGAACTTGCAGATTCAATCTACCTTAATAGATAAGATCAAGGAGACTCAGTTTTAAGACGAAGGCCTGTGAAGCATTCGAGGTCAAGTGCAAGCTGGATTAGTGGAGGACTTCAAATTTTATGAAGATGGATCACTGAGGCATGGAGATAGATTATGTGTACCTCAAGGAGACATAAGAGAAGAAATTATGCAAGAGGCGCACAGATCGTAATACTATATACATCCAGGAGCCAACAAAATATACAAAGACCTGAGGACGCATGTTTGGTGGCATGGCATAAAAAGAGAAGTAGCCAGGTTTGTATCTCGTTGCTTAGTGTGCCAACAAGTCAAGGCTGAAAGACAAAGACCTGGGGGATTGCTTCAACCACTACCCATTCCGGAGTGGAAGTGGGAACATATTACAATGGATTTTGTTTCTGGGCTTCCAAGGACACCTAGTGGAAAGGATACAATTTGGGTGATAGTGGATAGACTGACCAAGTCTGCACATTTTCTACTCTTCAAAGTAGGACTATCTACAAAAAAGTTGGCAGATTTATATATCAGATATATTGTTAAATTGCATGGGGTTCCAGTAAGTATTATCTCCGACCGAGATTCAAGATTCACCTCTCACTTCTGGAAGAGCTTACAAGCCAGCTTGGGGACTCAACTCAAATTCAGCACAGCTTATCATCCCCAACCCGATGGACAATCAGAACGTACAATCCAGACCCTTGAAGATATGCTCCGTACATGTGTTCTGGATTTTGGAGGATCGTGGAAAGACTATCTACATCTTGTGGAGTTCTCTTATAATAACAGTTACCAAGCAAGTATTGAGATGACTCCATTTGAAGCTTTGTTTGGACGAAGATGTCGTACCACGCTATCATGGGACGATGTAGGAGAAAGAGCCTTACTGGGACCAGAGATGGTGATCGATTCAACTGAGAAGATAAAACAAATAAGGGAAAGACTTCAGGTGGCTCAAGACAGGCAACGACATTGGGCAAATAGCCACCGAAGGCCCTTGGAATTTGAGGTAATTAAATTTATAAAATTCAAGTTAATTTAAATATTATGATTATGGAACTAAGACTTGATTATGACTTTATTAAAGGTTGGAGAACTGGTATTCCTGAAGATTTCTCCGACACGTGGCACCATTAGGTTCGAAAGAAGTAGAAAACTCAGCCCAAGATTTATTTGACCTTTTGGCATACAGGAGAGAATCGGAGAAGTGGTATACCGTCTGGCATTGCTACCCTCGCTGGATGGATTCCATAACGTTTTCCACGTGTCGCAGCGTGTCAGATCCCAGTCATATTTTGGATCACTCAGAGCTCGAAGTAGGTCCAAGCTTGACTTACCAAGAGCAACCCGTGGAGATACTGGACCGATCGAAGAAAGTTCTAAGGAACCAGGTTATTTTCCTCGTTCGTGTAGCTTGGAAGCACCACTCTCCCGGTGAATCCACCTGGGAGCGAAAAGACGAGATTATAGAGCGCTTCCCCTACCTTTTTGAACCCCGAGGTATATTTTAACTCTCGGCCCTTCCTTTCGTGCCATTGTTATTTTTAAATTTCGAGAACGAAATTTTTATAAGTTGGGTAGATTATAAACTCCCTGAATTTTTAAAATTATTAAACTTGGATTTTCACAATTTTTCTGAAATTTTCTGGGAATTTTTTGTAATTAAAATCAAGGTTTTAAATTATTAAATAATTTTTTATTGATAATAAATAATATTAAAATATCATGGAAATAATATTTTTAGGTATAAAATGAAAAACTGGACTTAGGATAATTTTTCTGGAATTTTTTGGGCCTCAAACCTATTTTTAAATGCCTAAAAACTATTTAAATAATTATTTATTTAATTAACTGAATTATTAATTATTATTATTATTATTATTATTATTATTATTATTATTATTATTATTACTATTATTATTGTTTTAGGCCGGCCCGGCCTAGTGGACCGGCCCAGCAGCCCAGCCGCCAACCAGCCCAACCCGCTCCCCTACCGGGTCGGGTCGGGTCTGTCCGGACCCGACCCGCCTCCGACCCGGAGACCCGGTCCCCCACGGCCCTCGTCCCCAACGCACTGCCCGCATTTTTCGCCGCTCCGACCGGCCACGCGGCGCCCAGCCCGCGCCACGCCCTCCACGACCCCCCGGTTCCTCCTCCGTCTTGTCCGGCGCCACCCTCTCCCTCACTCCCCCTATTTAACCCCGCCCGGTCGTCTCCCTCTGCCACCCGACCACCTCGCCTCCACCGTGCACCACCCGGCTCCAGACCCTCGCCCATCGCCCGCAGCGTCGTCGACGACCGCCCGGCTCCTCCCTCCTCCTCTTCTTCTCCGGCAAGGCCAGAAACAGCAGCAGCGGCTGCAGCAGCCGCCTCCGCCGCTCGGCTCCGCCCGCCTCCGCCGCTCGGCTCCGCTCGCCTTCGCCTCGCCCCGGTGAACCCTCCCCGGCCCTCTCCGGCGTGCCTCCGGACGGCCCCCGCCGTCCAGAACGAAACCCTAACCCTAATCCCAATTCTTCGTGTCGTGTCGGACACGACACGGATACGGAAATTTCTAGTTTTTTGAGCCTCGTTCAGGTACTCGTATCTTGCACCCTGTATCTCCGATTTCAATTTCGTAAATTACGTTGTGAAGCCTGTATGACCCTCTCGGTGCCCGGACAAACCGCTCGGGGCATCGCGTCCTGTGGTGATCGCACACCGCGATCCAAAAACAGGAAAAACCAGACCCTGTTTCACCCCAGAACTGAGTATGCCCCGCCAAACTGGACGAATTGGTCGTGTGCGGTCTTCACAGATACGTGCGCGCCGTCGATACGAAAGTATGAGATTTCGCGGAAGCTGATTCGGGTGTGCGTGCACACCGGAACCAACGCGTATCCGCGAACATCGCCCCGTATCTGACTTTTCTGCAATTCGCCCTAACTTCTTGCACACACGTCGGATCGAAACAAAACTTATGCCATTGGACTCGTAGCGATACGCTGGTCTTGTGGGTCAAGTTTGGTTCGATTCTGAGAACGTTGACGAAATCGCGTGTCGTGGGCCCCACAGGCCCCGCTCGACGGGCGATTTCGTGATCGGCTCATCGGAATCCAATTCTGGAAGTTCTATTGGGTTCGTATCATCGTTCCTGACCTGTTAACACTAAGTTTGATGAATTTGGAGACCTTTTACCCTGACACATTTTTTGGTGCAAAGCGGGCCCACATGCGGACCCCGTTTTGACCCGAAATTGCCGTTTTGCCCTTGTCTTCGATTTGGACCCAAGGATAGACGTTTCTAGCTATTTGATATCTTCTGAGCACGATGGTAATATTTATTTCAGCATCTGGACACATCTCTAGAAATTTTCCCTGAGACACCAAACTAGAATCGGATCCAAACATCAGGCAAGTACCTGCACTTCAAGTTTAATCTCTATATTGTGATAATTAATTTCTTGCTCTACTAGTATTATTTGATGGTTACACATAGTGTTAGAATACTGGATTTCATATCTTGAATACTGGAGTTCATGTCTTGTTTTCGTGTCGGGTGGGAGAATACTAGAAGGCATGTAGTTTACCCTTCCCCCTGCCGTATTTAATAGCTGTTGGTACGCGACTGTACCCTCAGCCGAATCTCAATTATTCATGTTTAATAGTCGTCTATGACGGCCGGATTAGCCTTATAAACCCCTGCATGCCAACTATGTATTCTAAAATAAACACAAGTTCACACACATAGCTTCTTGTCTTGTTGCAGTTCCTGTTGTCTTATTGTAGTTTCATTTCCTGTCTCATATTATTCCTGTTTACTCATATTCCTGTTTATAGTCTTAACTCTTAGTTATTGTTATTTCTTTTATGCATATTCTCAATATGATACTCAGTCAGTCTCTTTTCTAATTGTCATAAATATTTAGTTTAATCTTGTTGTGCATTGTGTACTTTGCTCCTTTCCTGACTGGAACCGTTGATTTAGGCGATGATGAGGACCTAGCCCCTACCTATTATGTCCCCTATGAGGGAACAGATGACATATATGAGGAGCCAGTTCCCACCCAGGAGACTACTTCTACAGAGTAGTTAGCAGTAGCTTTTATTTATGCTCTTTATTTTAGTAATCGGGTTTGTCCCCGATTTCATTTCTGAATTCTGTATTAAATATTTGATCTATTGTCACATTTATTTTATTTGAAATCTCAGCATTCTTTTCCTGTTATTATCTTTGTCTATTTCATTAATTGTGAATGAGCTAGATTAGTTAACTGTGGATATGACCTAGACAGCGTACTACCCTCGACTCTACGGCGTAGGCTGGACGTATCCACGTACTCGTGCCCGAATTTTCGGGTGCGGGTCATGACAGAGCCGGACCAATAAAAGGGTCCAAGACTGATACCAAGCCTACACCATTCATGACCTTTGTGTCACTCCCAATTGAGATTCTATGTGCCCCCATTTAATTTAAGAGCACATGACAATTTTATTCTAATTAAATTGGGGATACCAACTTTGACTAATCCTATTTTAATCCCAATTTAATTTCAATGCCCATTTAATTAAGCCCATGCAAAACACACAACACCCCCTCACCCTACAAAATACCAAACACCAATTCCCCCATAATTTTTCCATCATTTTATGTGTTTGTGCAAATACCCAAACTTAAGGGGCTAAATTGCAAATGTTGTAACATGTGTCATAACCTCATTGGTCAAGGCCAAATGAATAAGCCACCCCACTTCTTTGACCGGTCAAGCTTCTCTCCTCCCTCTCCTTTACATGAAGAATTTTTTCTCCATGTAAAATCCTTACCACTCATTTGAAATGGGCTCATCCTCACCATTCAACCCTCACACACCTCCCTATATAATGTCTCCATCACCACACTCTACCCCATGCCGGCCCTAATCCCCAAAACCTAGGGAATACCACCCCCTCTCTCTCTCTTATCCCTCCTCAAAACTCCAGCTGACCTCCTCTCATTCTCTTCTTCTTCCTTTCTTCTTCCTTTCTCTCTACTTCTATTTTTTATTTGAACTCCACACCATTCCCGGCTGGCCTGCATACTCCGGCCAGCGGGCCCTGTAACTCCAGCGGGTCACCTCAACCTTCTCTCCCGAGCTTCCCCCTCCGGCAGCCGAGCGCTGCCACGAGCCAACCCCACACCTCCTTCACATCCACCATTACTGCTACCACCACGACAACCTCCTCATCATCTTTGCCACCAGCATGAACCCGACCAGCCTCCATCCCGGCGAGCATCGACCAAACTCCACCGGCCACTCGCTGAACCCCGTTGCCAAGCCCCTACTCCTCGATCTCCCCCTCCGGCCGAGCCTGCACTTCTCTCCAGCAGCTGCCATCACTACCACCACTCCTCCGGCGGCCAACCCCTCCCGCCAACACCACCTCTCCTCACCACCTCCTGTTTCTTCCACCACCACCTCCTGTCCGTTCCACCACTACCGGCTGCAACCTCCTCCCCGCGGCTTCGACAGCGCCATCCCCGACCGCTGCCACGAGCAACCCCGCTGTGCCAACTCCGGCCAGCTGATCTCCCCACCACCGGCGGTGCCACGAGCTTCTCCACATCCGGCCAGCATCACCACCACCTCGCCGAGGTGAACCTCTCCCCCCTCTCTATATTGTAATATAAGTTGGTATGTGTATTTTTTAGTGTAGTATTAAGGATCTAATATGTTAATGATGTGTGGTTAGGGTGTATTTTCATAATATTAAAATGAAATTAATGGATATACAATGAGTTAGGACTTGAGAATAAATGGATCCTTGTTTAGGGTTGGGTTATATGAAATTGTTATGAACTATATGCATGGGTGGAAAATACAAGAAAATTAATTAGGGTTTTTGTATATATAAAATGCAAGGTTAATATTTAGAGTATTTGAAGAAATATTGAGTTTAGGCTATTTGGATACATTGAGATGTTAGGGTATTTCAATTAATATATGCATTATTGATTATTGTTGTTGATCAGATTAAATTGTTGCGAAATAGTACTTTGATCTATCATCGAGGGACAGGTAATTTAATGAGAAATAATGTGTGATATCAAACTATTAATCGATGATTGGGGACTGATAATTAATGATGGATTTAATTGAAGAGTGGTACTTATTATGAATTGGTAATGATGATATAAAACGGAAGGTTTAAAAAAATATTAATTGGTTATTTGAGGATGACAGTAAATGTACATGTTAACGTCAGTGTACACCAAGGTAAAATTTGAGGAATAATCATGCATGAAATACCAATGAACACTGTAATGAATATAGTAGGATTGAGGATAGTTTGATGATATTGTACAGATAATTAATTTGATTTGATGTAACGTACCAATAGTCAGCCTTGGTCAACCCTCTAGCGTCGTGTCCCTGTGAGTTATAGCTGAGTCTGAGCAAGTGTTTAGACGTGTGTCAAATCCCTTTTTGTCGTATGATAGTTTATTGATTCAGTTTGTATCTCATCTCTAGGTACTACGGGACCTGCGGACTTGGACGTGGTACCGGATCCCCGTCATCAGCAGCCGGACGCAGGCAAGTGTACCTTGCCACCCTGTATTTCAGTTACAAATATTTATTGTTCATTATATACATTGTGCGCGTGTTTGATTACGAATGATACTTCGTATCCGGATCACAACCGGGTGCAGACGTTCGTCGTAACGTCTTATAACGATCGCTAGATGTTCGTAACATCTCGATGTACGTACCTGAGTATATCGTCACCCCAGGACACATTCATATACTGTTATCGTGCCAGATTTCCTGTATCTTAATACTGACATCATCACTGAAGACTGGGATGACCTTAGGGTCGCGTTTGTTGATAGTTACTTCTGTGCGAAGAGACTGTTAGATAGAGGTTCAGGTTCAGCGCACAATCGTTGACCGCTTGGGAAGGAAAATATAGTTACTAGACGTTTGGGCTCCTCTGCACGTGCTTTATATATATATGTCATATTGATGTAGTGTTCCTGTATCTGGAGTAGTAGTATCACCCGTGTGACTCTGTGCTCGGAGCTACGGTATGCCCCATGTGTCTCTGTGTTCGGAGCTACGGTTTTATTTTGGACAGTCCACGCGTAGAACATTATCTTTAAACTGTATCACACTTAGTTGTTTATGCTAGATTACCCCGTCGTTGTACTTGTACTTTCTGTTATACTTGGCATGCTGTATTTTTTTACCTTGTTACGTCCCTCTGAGGACCTAGTTTCCTTCCAGGTTTAGGCGAGAAGGATTACCCAGAGGAGTACAGTCCGGGTATGTATCCGGCAGCAGGACCCATTGCCGAGGACGAGGTCATCCCCGAGGACTTCGCCTGATCACTGGTAGTGACTCTATCCTTGGGACGGTATTACTATCTAGTTATCTGATGTCGTTCTAAGTTATCTCATTGCTTACTTTTATTCCAGTATTTTGTACTAGTGGGTTTGTTCCCGTGTGATTAGATCTAGTATTTGTACTATGATACATTATCTCGTTACATTTCCTTTCTGCGCATTAGTTGTTATGATTACCTCTATGTGCTCTTATATCTGTTGCCTATGGATGAGATTTAGATTGACTATTTATGTGTTATGTGTTGGGTTATTTATTGTACTTTACAACTTAGGTGCACTCAAACAGGCCCATTAGATTGGGATGCCTGTCGAAGTGTGCTGCTGGCCATTGCCACGTGACTCGGTTCCTTATATTTGGAATAGAGGCGTGACAGTATCCAGTACTGCCGACACTGCGGGAGGTATGGGAACATATGGGGCCTGCTACTCTGTCCCATTTATCGTGGGTTCAACTCGGATCCTTGGCTGAGGTTCCACATAATTTTGCTCTATTGGCAACTCTTCCTCTCTTGTTGCTGCAGCATCGGGGGAAGAAGAAGCCCTAAAGAAAAGCACAAAAAATAATAAGCATGGGACAAGAAGGAACAAGGAAACAACCAATCTGGGAAAATTCAAGCTAAGTATAGAAGAAGACTAGAATTTCAAGAAGGATCATGTTTTATTGAGACTTCTATGATCGTGACACCCCACAAGTCTGAAGAATAGACCTCCAAGGTATAGCGTCCCACTCTGCGTAGGCGCTATGTACAAGTGATATTACCTTGCTTGCTCAAACGAAAGTCTTCTCGAAGAGTTCCCGACCGATTGATCAAAGTGAGTGGGCAGAATTGCATTCTCTGATTCTCGCATGCCTTAATAATGAATCTAAGTTTTTGAATGCTTGTTTCTTAAGAAGATAAGTTTCATAGAAGAGAATGCTAGAACCGACTCAGCATGCTAATAAGAGAACTCACATAGCTTGTCATTGAAACGAATCTGTTTACTTGCTTGCCTAACTAGAGAACTGGAAATGCTTGTCTGATATGAGATAGAACCATTGCTATGCAAATGAGATATGAGAAGTATTGTATGCTTCGTCATACGGATACCGCTATTGAATGAACCTTGCCATGCTAATAACAAAGAGTAAAAGGATTGCTTGCACTTATTCTTACTATCGTATGTTAGACTGGAATACTTGAATGCTTTTCCAAGAGATAGAATTGCATGTTAGAATTATAAGAACTGTTCTTGCTTGTTACTTGTTTAATGAGTTAGCTTTGCTTGAACATGCTTCATTGATTGCTGGTAAAGAGATAAACTTGGTGTGTGGCGTGAACTTGAGCATCTAGACTAATAGTCCACCATGAGGCTTAAAAACCTTACTTACGGGGGGGGGGGGTGTGGCTATTAGGCAAGAGTATTGAGAGAGAGAGAGAGAGAGAGAGAGAGCTTTGGCTATATGACTTGATATATGTGCTTGCTTGCTTGTTCTAGATCATGTGCATCGTATGGTATTTATTTGGTAGAGCTTACATTCACGTATTTGGTCAGGACAACTTGTGCACAAGGTAATCTCTCGAGCGTTCCTGGGGCACTAGGATCGTTCAGCCTAGGAGAGATCTAGATACCCTGAGGCTTAAAAACCTTACTTACGGGGGGGGGGGGGGTAGACCCCTCTATTAGTGAGATGGGCTTGTACGTCCCAACTGCTAATCCCGTTAAGGGGACCATCATGTAGTTAGGGTGCATGCTAGGCTAGCCTCCTTGCATACCTAACTGTTTGATGCAGGGACGGACAAGAAACTAGAGAACTGTATATATTATATTATGCAAATTGTTGCTAACTTGTGTGTCTGCTGCAGGGATAATCGTTCGGCAGTGGGTAAGAGAATACAATGAGTTTATGTATAGCCTGCTTGTTCATTTAGTCTGTATCATAAGTTATCTGATAGTGCTTCATGTATTCGCATCAGTTGGACAATGGCTATTAGTGCAGAGCTGAATCTTGGTCACAGCTGCTAATAGTACCAGTATGTGAGTCATTGGATAGCTGGATTACCGTTGCCAATTCTGAGTTTCTCGGGGACCGAAATCATATAGATGTGTTGTCTTAATTTCTTGAGTGAATGATAGTCCACTTGATATGCTTGCTTCGATTTGAGGTGATAAGTTTGCTAGATAAGCTTTGCCCCAAGAGTTGATTATGTTGCACAATACATGCTGCGCACTACACGATGAGAACACTATCCCTTAGTTGCTTGAATGCTTGTGTATGGAATATGCAAAACTATTTTAAATCTATGTTTTCAAAAGATGTAATCTAACTATAATCCTAAGCTACATGTAAAGAACTTAGGTAAAAGTAGCAAGATCACTAGTAATGCAATATTTTGCCACAAGTCTACTTAGTGTGGGTTTCAGGGGGTGTAGCTTCTGTTCAGTTATTTTAGACTCACCAGTACTTATAAAAGTGTTGACCCATCAACAGTTTGCTTGTTCTCAGGTGCTTGATCATCTGATGAAGCGATAGCCGTACCTCATCCCAAGGAACCAAAAATCTGGAGTCGATGCCTTGAGCCGTATCGAGACTACTTTGAGCTGCTTTTGTATAGAGGGACATAATGTATGGAACGGTGTCATTATAATCGAGATAAAGAGTGCTTGAGCAAATTATAACCTCGGCCAAGCGCCGCTTGTAACACTTCTGAATATCAACAAAAGAGCTTATTTTCATATGCCATTGTGTTCTTTACTTTTCTGCAATATATGTGTGCCGCTGCTTCAGTATTGAATAGCTTACTTGCCCTTGTATCAAAGCTTTGGCCTTGTACAAGCGCACTTTAGGCTTGCATGGCATCACGCCCGTGCGAGAACGATCGATTTCGTAGGGACCAAAGCGAGGATGAACGGCCCTACGGGACCGGGGCATGACACAAGGGCCACCACTAAAACCTTGTCACGCCCCAGTACCAGAATACAGAGATAGACATGGCCAGCTACCCTGTACAAGAAACTATATATCGTACGACGATCATGGTTGTATAAGACAAGGGGGTATATGCTACAATCAAGTCTCCTGTGGTCAAGAACTTCTATATCTCAATCATTCAGACAAAAAACAGTAAGCATTGAGCATATATGATAAGCAATAAGGCGTCCTAACGTTTTCTCAAAATATTTTAGAGTCCAGCTGTGCAAAAATAAGAAGCTGAAAGAGTAACCAAAGTACATGATAGTGATCAGCTGCAGTTTGATTTAATACATTCATGTAAGAAAACTAATGTCCAGATGAGCCGGATAACAGGTGCCAGTGACTAAACGCCAAAAAGAAGTTAATGTGGAAGACGAACAGGGAAGAAGAAAACCCACTCACTATCCCCTGCGACTATATTTCTGGTGTCCGCCATGAGTTGGAAGAAAGTACGCTGGATCCTCCTGTGCTGGATCAAAACCTGTCCATGCAAAACTAGTGGGGTTAGACCCAAATAGCAAGTACCACCAAGGAAGCACGAAATAGAGAAACAAAAACCCAAAGAACATAATATAATAATACATAGATTCAGTGTTATAACTTAGGTCCATGGCATATCCTAGCGTGAAGGCTCATCCCTACAACCAAAAAAGGACAAGGGTTGAATCATCACACTAAGATAGTCCATTTTCTTAGGCTACTAGTTGAATAATACAATCATAACTAAATCTATTTCTTCCTAAATTGACCAATCATTTGTATGACTTGCTATTTTATGGAGTCTGAGGTTATCTCAAAAATAATGCATAAATAAGTATCCTCATATCACGCCAGTGCTGAACATAAGATAACCGAACCAAATAAATAAAATAGGCACTTGCAAGATGCACCAGTCTTCCGTAGGGCCACTGCACTAAAAATACGGTATTAGTGGTTTCAGTGTTCCTATAGTGAAACAGTGACTCGGCATAATAATAATAGTCAGATACTGCACTCCACTAAGGCAGATGATATACTGTATCTGTGGTGGCCATCCCACAGCGCACTTAGAATGAATCTCTGTGGGAAGGTTCGTTGGTATGATCTCGGGATACTGTTCCCTCCAAATATTACTACCACTTTTAGTTACCTAATTAGCCCTATGTTGTGCTTGAAATATCAAGGCGTGGTCACATGAGAATTTTTCTTAAGATATCGTACAAAGTACGGGTACGCTAGATACGAATCCATGAAAGTCAAATCTGAATTCACCCAAGCTTGTATGCAATATTCATACAATCAATATCCTAACCACGCTTTGGTAGTTGACTCGCTTATTATGCTCGTGCTGGGGAAACAATATATATTTATAATATAACTTATTCAGGAATTTGGAGGCATTCTCGACGCACAACCCAAATATAAACACTTAACACGTGACAGGATGTGTAGCACCTCGACACACATTAAATCGTGAACAATAATCAGGCAATAGGGGTATCAGCACAGATACAGTATTCGAGTCTAATTAGCAATATATATTGGGTCACAAGAGTCAAAAAAATATCCAATCAAAACAAGCGAGGCCGCATGGGTCTCTAGGCTGCATGGGAAGTCCGGGCCGCATGAAGTCAGACAGCATAGAAAGTCAGGCCGCATGATAAATCATGGCCGCATATGAAGTCAGGTCGTATGAAGTCAGGCCGCATAAACCACTTCATCGCATGCTCAGGGTTAAGGTCTACTCCTATGGTCAAGTGTTGAAGTGATAGTCAAATAAATAAAAGTGTCAGTGATGTGACATAAAGTGACTGATGTGACTGAGGTGACAAGCCATAAAGTGTATAAGAAAGAAAAGACAAAAATATAGAAATAAGTGCCAATGGTTCAGAGTCATGTGTCCAAGAAAATAGTGGCCGCATGCTCTCCAGGTCGCATGAGTGTCGGTGCCGTATGGAGTTTAATGTCGCATGGAGTTATCTAGGACTTAGTGAATTTCTCATTCGTTTAGCGAGTGAAAGCACAAGGTGTTCAAGGACACTTGTGTAAATCAGCAGTCATGCGTCCAAGAAGATAGATGCATGCTGTCAGTATGCAGCAAGAGTTTATACCGTATAACACTCTCAGGCTGCATGGCACTCTCAGCCGCATATGATCACTGGATGCATGGGAACTTCGTCTTCTCCAACAGCAAGTTCGGCCATGACGGAAAAGCTCCAAAAACTGAAATTTTGTTTTGTTCATAAAAACTTTATTTTAAGTCCAAATCAGGTGAACCAAAAGCCAAAATGCTCTAAATTTAAAGCTCTATCATGTAAAAAAAAAAAAAAAAATTAAAGACATAAGTTTAATAGATTAAAACCAAGAAAAACTCATAAAACCCATAAAATCCTAAGTTTAGAAATGTAGATCTACGCTAATCCATCCATCAAAATAGAAAACTCCAAAAACTAAAAGTTCTTAGAAACATATAATAAACATAATGGAACAATAATATGGAGGGTTTCTACATTTCTCATGCAATGTGTACTTGCCTATGAAATGAGGAGAGAAAGCTAAAGAAAGAGGAAGAAATAAAAAAGTGAAGAGAGAGAGAGAAAGAGAAAATGTTGGATTATATATGGTCGGGTTGAGGGTTGAACCAAAGGTTCTCAAGACTTGAACCAACCCACAAAATAAACTATGAACCAGGTTAAACCAAAGAATGATTATAGTCTTCATGCACATGCAACCATGCTAAAATAAAATACGTTCTAAACATGTATATTTGGAACGGGGAGTGACATATATATAGAAGGATAGAGAGAGAGAGATATAGAGGGGTCAGTGGCATAGTGGGGTCCGCGGGTTTAAAAAGGGGGTCGGTCATGGGTAGGTTTCGGATGAGTTTAAATTATTTCCTAATTAGGTTGTTAGTTATTTAAAAGTTAACTACTAATTAATTAATTAATTTGATAAATATTTGATTTAATTTTATGAAATTAAAATAGTAATAAATAAATAAATAAATCCTACAAAAGAGGAAAGTGGCTTAAATTGGCATGGAAGAATTATGGGTTGCTATTTGAAAAATATTGGATTAGAAAATAATCACAAATAAATTATTTATATAAAATATCTAAATATTTTTCACAAAAAACTAGGATTGTCACACTAGTACCATACTAATGCTAAATGATCGAATTTTGTGTCACATGAAGATCATACGGGTAACGTCTCCAAATTAGGCTACTTCCTACGAAGGAGGATGTAGATTTTGGGGTCGTCCTATGTCATTAATGTTCAAACTACAGTAAAGTATCCTAATAAAATAATTAGATTTAAATTAATTTTAATATATTTGAACTAAACACAACAAATATAGAATACACACAAAATACCTATTTTTGGGTGAGGGATTTTATACAGACCCTGGTTGACTGAACACTACTTGATCGACCTATTCCCTTTAGCCTGAGATCCAACTCAAATCCAAACACATCATAACATATCTCTGAACTTATTTGCTAATTTAAATTCTTTCCGCCAACAGTTTAAACAAAATCAAGAACACGCTTCAAGTGCCGTGTTGATCACCAACATAATAACATCTAACCACTGATACAGGTACAGAATTTTGGAAGAGACAAAGTTGATTTATTATACCTGAGCTGTGTCACCTCTAAGACTCTACAAGAGTTGCTCCTTGGATCCGATCAAGTAATCTCAGTCCCGATGAGATATTTCAGGGAACACGTAGGGGTCAAGAACAGAGAACAAGTTTCAGAGCTTAATTTGAATTCTCATCCACCAAGAACAAAGGAAGAAGATCAAGAACTAATCAGAGGAAGGCATCACTCGCCAATGTTGATAGGCACCATATCTCCTTTGGCTAGTCGTCAATCAGTTCCCAGCGAGTGTGATCAGAATACTTTGAACTACTGATAGTGTTCCTTCGAATCATAATCAAATAAGTTAGAAGAAAGCAATGGATCAAGAATCAAATGAGCTAAAATCAAGAAGAGAGAGGAGTATTGATTACCAATTCGAGGCGAGGATCGATCAATTCGAGCTTTGGCGAAGGAAGAACGCATAATCGAGTATCAAACTCGACCCGTCGTTGATCTGAAATTCTCGCGTCGATTGGAAGAGCAGAGTTGAACTTCTACTTAATTCGCCGATCAGGAATATCAACGTGATGCTAGGATCACCATGGCAAAAGCTTCGAGATGGAGGAAGAAAAGGGTGGTTCGAAAGTGGGCAGGGCTTCTCCAGGAAGAGTGGTTGGAGAACAAGGGAAAGAGTTGAGTCCTATTTATAGATATCTAGGTCGGTGGGGAACCTTCTAGACGAGGCGGTGATGGCAATAGACGGTGGTGATCTGACGATATGAACGGTGGGATGAGGTGGTGGTGGCACAGATTGTTGACCTGGATATGAAGAGGCGGTGGTGTCGAAGACACGTGAAGCTTCTAGAGGGGGCTAGGTCGGTAACCGAAGTCTTCTAGAGAGATCAGGATGTGACCGAAGGTCGACGCTTTACGGCTGAGAGGCGGAGGGTGAGGGTGATCAGTGAGAATGGTGGAAATAAAATGGTAATCGGTTGAAAGAGTGTAGTTTAATAGTATTCGGGCGTTTGGATTCTTTATGGGTCGGGTTCTGTATATTAATTGCTTCCTGACCCATGTCACGCCCTGATTCCTTAGAGTCGTAGGGGCGTCCCCCGAGCGTGACCGCTGTGCGGGCCTGGGGTTGCGTCCGCACAAGGCTTGAGTATTTTTGCATAACGAGCACATATTCAGAGTACGCAGATAAATTGAAGCACATATTTGAAACATGGAAAAGTTCTCTTTATTGATAATGAACATCTATTACAAACTCTTGAACGAGTCAGCTACTTTGCCGCACGGGCTTACAAAAGTGTTGACATAAAATGAGATGGCAGTCCTGTACATTACGTCCCTTTACTAAACTTCAAAATAATAAAGACCTCCGGACGGGATGACGGCCTTGTCCCGGAGCTGCATTATGTATGGGTTGCTAGCTCTTTTCTTCAAGTACATCAAAATACGGCGTGATCAGGATGCGCCTACAGCTGGACTGGATCGGAAAGACGACTTCAGCTCCTCGCTCGAGTAACCTTAGTGCCGGGAACCTATTTCAACGAGGGTCAGTACATTGAAATATACTGGTGAAGGCGAGCTAACCCAACTATACCAATCAACACGTTGTTTTAATGAAGCATGCATATTTTTATGGTCTTTTTATCTTGTCTTAGTTCATTTACAAGTAAGCAGCATATAGAATTTACTAAAATAAACTTGCCACCGTTCGGTGGCTTTTACCTGCCCGTCTGAACCACCTGCACAATACTTACCATGCCTTCCCTGCCACGAAGACACAAGTTTGCTTGCAACAGGTTTAAATACACACGAGAATCACTGGCTTGATGCCATAATGGACTAGTCAAGGACAAGGATAGCATGCAACGAGAACACACGATAAACACACGATGTGTTGCAAGCCATCCAGTCCGCACACGATTAACTACACACGAAGTTTCGCCCGGATCAGATCGGTACCAGTGCCCCAGCGACCGTTCGCAGAACTTATACCCTTGTACACAAGTTGTCCATGATCAAACATGATTATTAAGTTAACAATTCATGATGTTGAGGCAACACGAGTACACGACAAACTGTATTGCATGATTTATTTTGCATAGCCTCCCTGAATAATTATGTACGATATAAGGTGTGTTCCATACTTAGCACAATTCATAGAAGAAGATGCATTCTAACTAAAAATTGAAGCATGTATAGAACATTTAAAACACGCTAGCATACAATAAGATAACAGTTCACATGTTTGATTGACAAGCATAATATCCAAGTCTATTCCCTTTTTATCTTGATATCTTTTAGTTATTATTTGGTATCGTCTGATCGGGGCAAACAAGGATACAAGATTTATTAGATGTGAAGACTTGGAAGAAGGGCTAGCTAATCGGGATAGTAGCCACTCACTTAGTTGGTTGGAAGGGAGAAGGAAAGAGGCGCTTCAAGACTCCGCTCGTAAGCCGCCTACTGCTCGTTCACCTGCATCCACGAACAACTTGATCAATACCTCTTCCTCTCTTTCAAATCTCGAAAATTAAAATACAGTTCAATGAACAAAAATAATGAAATCCATCGAAACCGTTCAAGAAAACCCAAGCAAATCCGAAAACTAACTCAAAGCACGAAAGCAACAAGCGACATCAAAATCCGAGACAATAAGGATACAGCGGAGAGGTCCCTCCTGACTCTGTCGCTAAGTCGATCCAGGGGGCACGGTCCACTGAATATGGGAATCAATTCTGAAGAAGCAAATCCATAAAGAGGATGGGTTCTTGTTTCAATCTATCCCGATCGAACAATATCATCTTGTGTTTCTTAGCCGCGCTTCCCGAATAGGAGGAACGGGGTGCCACATCCTACCCAACTAATTGGAAGTTTTGTCCCAAAACTTAGGAATAGAACCTACCGTTAGGGATCATTTCGTTGGAGACGACGATCAGGAAGGTTCGGACAGGAACTAATGGCATGGCCTGGATCGCCACAAGCGAGGCATAACCCAAGTCTCTTACGACATTGATTGAAGGCGTATCCACGTTTGCTGCAGAATTGACATACTTAGTTGGAATTTCTTCATTGCTGACCACCATTGTTGGGGCGCTTTGCGGCAGTATTTCATCTATCGTTGTCTTGGCGTTTGTGATTGTAGGTATGCAAAGCACCGGTAGAAATGTGAGGATACCGCGGTTCAAGAGATAGAGCATGATTCATGACTTCCCGTATTGTCTAATACTGATGAACGACTACGTGCACATGGATGGCAGAGCGTAGACCACCTTCAAACCTTCTATCTTGACTCGCTACATCAGGTAAATAGGAACTAGCGAATTTGGAGAGTCGGTTGAATTCGACGGATTACTGTTTGACTGTCATGCTGCCTTGCCTCAGTTGCATGAACTCGTTCTCCATCTGACGTCGTACTGGAGGGAGTATAAACTCCTCTTCAAACGTGGCACAAAAAGTTGCCCACGAGATTGCCTTCTCTCTATGGTCAAATTGAAGAGATCGTCGATGCACGTCCCACCAATCATGCACGTTGAGGCAGAGCTGCAGCTGTGCGCATACGACGTGCTTCTCTTCGGGGACCTCTAGCAGAGCGAAGTGGCCTTCAAGTTCAGCCAACCAATCTAGAGCCACGATTGGGTCCTCAGTCCCTTTGAATGGAGTGTTACAGACTTTCTTGAACTGGCCAAAGTCGAAGGCAGTCACGTCCCTCGTCCTTGGAATTTGTAGCATCTCGACTTCAAGCACGGGCTATTCTACCGGAGTCGCTGCTATTACCGCGGACTGGTTGGAAGCCAAAGTCTGTACGATCTGTTGCAGAGTATCTACCTGCTGCTGTTGGACTGAGAATCGAGCTTCTATATTGTCTTGAAACTTGAGCTGACTCTCCTCCGCTCGCTTCTCGGCCCGTTAGTAGCGAGCCTTGTAAACCCCCCTGAATTTTCAAAAAAATATTAAACTTAGATTTTTCACATTTTCTGGGTATTTTCTGTAATTAAAATCAGAGTTTTAAATTAGTAAATAATTTTTAATTGATAATAAATAATATTAAAATATTATGGAAATAATATTTTTTGGTGTAAAATGAAAAACTGGACTTAGAGTAATTTTTTGGAATTTATTGGGCCCCGGACCTATTTTAAAATACCTAAAAACTATTAATTAATTAATTAATTATTTATTTATTTAATATAAACCTAACCCTAAAACCCAGCCGGCCCATTGGGCCCAAACCAGCCCGGCCCAGCCGACTTACCGGGTCGGGTCGGGTCAGCCAGACCCGACCCGCCGCCTGCCCGACCCGGGGGACCGCCTCTCCCCCACGACCGTGTCCCCCGCGTATTTTTTGGCGGGCTCCGGCCACGTCGCCTCTGCTCCGCCCGTCCCGTCCCACTCCTCGCTTCCTCCGCGGCCGGCCACGCCACCACGATTCCCTCTCCCTCCGCCTTGGCCGGCCTCCTCTCTCCTATAAAACCCCCCTTTTTCACTTCCTCCTCCGACCACCACCTAGCACCGCCACCCTCGCCAAACCCCCTCGCAGTCGACGACCTCGCCCCACCTCCGGCCCTCTCCTCCTCTTCCCTCTACCGGCGTCCAGCAGCAGCCTCGAACCACAGCAGCTCCGAGCCGCCGCCTCCGGCTCCAGCCTACCCCATTCCGCCGCTCAGCCGCCTGAGCCATCCCCGGCGACGCCGCCCGCGCCCCCGAGCCCCCAGCGCCTTCGGCCGGCCGCCCCTCCGCTTGAGCTCCACCGAAGAGCCAAACCCTAACCCTAATTTTTCCCAATTCCTGTGTCGGCGTGTCGGACACGACACGGACACGAGAAATCTCGGTTTTTGAGTCCTGTTCAGGTACTCATATCTTTCTCCTCGCTGCCCCATTTTCAATTTCGTAAATTCTGTTGCGAAGACTATATGACCCTCTCGGTGTCCGGATAAACCGCTCGGGACATCGCGTCCTGTGGTGATCGCACACCGCGATCCAAAAACAGGAAAAAACATCGACCCGATTCTTCCCGGAACTGGATACGCCCCGCCAAACGGGATGACTTGGTCGCGTGCGTTCTTCACAGATACGTGCGCATCATTGATACGGACGTATGAGATTTTGCGGAAGTCGATTCGGGTGTGCGTGCACACCGGGATCAACGCGTATCTGCGGACACCGCCCCGTATCCGCCTTTTCTGAATCAAGTCCTAACTTCCTATACACACATCGGATCTAAACGAAACTTGCGCCATCGGACTTGTAGTGATACGCTGGTCCTGTGACCCAAGTTTGGTTCGATTCTGAGAACGTTGACGAAATCGCGTGTCGTGGGCCCCACAGGCCCCACTTGACGGACGATTTTGTGATCGGCTCATCAGAATCCAATTCTGGAAGTTCCGTTGGGTTCGTATCATCGTTCTTGACCTGTTGACACTAAGTTTGGTGAATTTGGAGACCTTTGACCCTGACACATTTTTTGGTGCAAAGCGGGCCCACATGCGGACCCCATTTTGACCCGAAATTGTCGTTTTTGCCCTTGTCTCCAAATTGGACCCCAGGACAGGCGTTTCTAGCTAATTGATATCTTCTGAGCATGATGGTAATGTTTATTTTAGCATCTGGACACATTTTTAGAAATTTCCCTGAGACACAACTGTAATTGGATCCAAACATCAGGCAAGTACCTGCACTTCAAAGTTTAATCTTTATATTATGATAAATTAATTTCTTGCTCTACTAGTACCATTGATGATTACACTTAGTGGTAGATTTTGGATTTTATGTCTTGCTTTTCATGTCGGATGGGAGAATACTAGGAGGCATGTAGTTTATCCTTCCCCCTGTCGTGACTAATAGCTGTTGGTACACGACTGTACCATCAGCCGGATCTTGATTATTCCTGTTTAATAGCCGTCTATGATGGCCGGATTAGCCTTATAAACCCCTACATGCCAACTATGTATTCTAAAATAACATAAGTTCACACACATAGCTTCTTGTCTTGTTGCAATTCCTGTTGTCTTGGTGTAGTTTTATTTTCCTGTCTCATTTATTCCTGTTTTACTCATATTCCTGTTTTACAGCATTTAACTCTTAGTTATGGTTACTACTTATTTATGCATATTCTTAACATGATACTTAGTCAGTTCTTGTCTACCTGTCATAAATATTTAGTTTAAATCTTTGTTGTGCATTGTGTACTTTGCTCCTTTCCTGACTGGATCCGTTGATATTAGGCGATGATGAGGATTATGCCCCCACATATTATGGCCCCTATGAGGGAGCAGATGACACATTTGAGGAGCCGGTTCCCACCCAGGAGACTACTTCTGCGGAGTAGTTAGTAGTAGTTATTTATTTCCCTTCCATCTTAGTAATCGGGTTTGTCCCCAATTTAATTTTTGGTTCTGTAATAAACCATGGATCTGTTTGTCACATTTGTTTTATTTATGAAATCTTAGCATTCCTTTCCTGTTATTATCTTTGCCTACTTATAATATTGTGAATGAGCTAGATTGTATTTAACTGTGATTAAGACCTAGACAGCGTACTACCGCCGACACTACGGCGTAGGCTGGACGTACCCACGTACTCGTGCCCGAATATCCGGGTACGGGTCGTGACACGTTTTTATGGTGGCCCATGCAGGTCTAGTATCCTTAAATAGTATAATATCCTTAGGACAGGGTATGGAATAAGATTGAGGATTCTAGGAAAAGTTCATTCACAGAATAGGATCTTTTATTTCAAATCTTGATATCATTCCTAGTCAATTTTCCTATCGCCCTTGATTTCCAAGTAATCTATTCTAATCTTCCTATCCCTTCATCTTTCAGAATGGTTCAGACAAGGAATACTGTAGGAGGCACATCCGAACCAGCCGAGCAGACTGTGCCTGAAACTCTTGCGCTCCCTCCGCCTCCAACTACTCCGACAGTTACTATGGATGGGGCACAGCTACTCGGAGTGTTCCAGGGACTCATAGAATCCCAGAAGGAACAGACTACCCTGCTACGCACTAGCCTTTCGGATGCTCTTCTCTCCCAGGAGGCACCACAAAAGAGGCCAGGAAGTGCCAAGGACTTCAAGAACCTTAAACCCCTGGAATTCTATGGGACTGAAGGTATTCTCTATGCCGATGAATGGATAGAGAATGTGGAGCGACTCCTGAAGACTGCTCAGGTCCCTGATGATCTTAAAGTGGAATCCGCAAGCCTGCAACTGTTTGACATAGCTCGGACCTGGTTTAGAGATGAACCTCAACTATCTGCTCCTGACCTCACATGGAAGGACTTCAAGAGACTGTTCAAGGAGAAATTCTATCCCGAAGTGGCTCGGGAAGCTCTCGAAAGTCAATTCGAGAGGCTGGAACAAGGTAACATTTCTGTTGATGAGTACACTGCTGAATTTTGCAGATTGAGCCACTTTGCAGAATACATGGTTCGTACCCCTGAGGATAGAGCCCGTAGATTCAAGAAGGGGTTGTCTCCTAATATTTGCCTTGCTGTCACCACTAGCCGAGCTCATACATACGAGGAAATCTTAAGCGTGGCACAAGGCGTTGAGAGAGACATGGGACACAGGCTAAAGCGGAAGAGAGATACTGGAAGTATGGGACCCCACAAATGCCCATTCCAGCCATAACCACAGCAGAGGGGCCCGCAGCAAACCCAGCGTCCTCTCCCTCGAGCCACAGCACCCCAACACCAAGCTCAAGGACAGAACCAGCGAGCTCCCGCTTGTAACTTTTGCCAAAAACTAGGTCACACTTGGCAAGTTTGCAGAAAGAGGCTAGGTGCCTGTCTCTATTGTGGCTCAGCAACACATCAAATGAGGGACTGTCCTGCTGCTCAAGGGCGCCCAGCTGTACAAAAGGCTCCAGTTCAGGCCAGGCCCCCAGCAGCGCAGCAGAGAGGACCCCCACTTCCAACTCAACAATAACGCTTTGCTCAGCACCAACAGCAGCAACAGAGGGGTGCATCTCAACAAGGCCGCGCTTTTGCAATGACTCTGGAGGAAGCTGAAGCCACAGCAGATGTGATAACAGGTTCTGTACTTATAAATTCAATACCAGCCATTACTTTATTTGATTCTGGAGCTTCGCATTCATTCATGTCAGTAGATTTCCTTATGAAGCATAGTTTAATCACCGAACCTCTTAGGAATTATTATAAGATTATTACCGGTGGAGGAATTATCCCGGTTAGTGATGCATGTAATAATTGTCCTATTACACTTTGTGGGAGAGAATTATATGCTAGGCTACTCGTAATGCCAGTTCCCAGTTTTGATATTATACTGGGTATGGATTGGTTGAGTCAACATCATGCCACTATAGACTGTCACAGAGGTAGTGTAATCTTCAGGCCCCCTGACCAGCCAGAATTTGAATTCGCTAGAGGTTCTAGAGAATTGGGTAATAACAAAATTTACGGAGCCCTAGTACCAGAAAAATTGCTACTACCTATCATCTCTGAATATCTTGATGTTTTCCCTGAGGATCTCCCAGGTTTACCCCCAGACCGAGAAGTTGAATTCTCTATTGACTTAGTGCCAGGAGCAGCGCTAGTATCTCAAAATTCCTACAGAATCAACAAAAAAGAGATAATAGAACTAAATGAGCAGATAAAAGAGTTAGAAGACAAATGCTTCATTAGGTTTAGTGTCTCACCCTGGGGAGCTCCAGTATTATTTATGCCAAAGAAGGACGGAACATCCCGAATGTGTATTGATTATAGGGCCTTGAATGCTTTAACAATCAAGAATAAGTATCCCCTACCAAGGATAGATGACTTATTTGATCAATTAAGTGGAGCTCGGGTATTTTCAAAGATTGACTTGAGGTCTGGTTACCATCAAGTAAGGGTGAGGAAGGAAGACATCCCCAAAACTGCTTTCAACACCCGGAACGGACACTACAAATTCTTAATGATGCCGTTCGGGTTGACTAATGCTCCAGCATATTTATGAACTTAATGAACAGAGTCTTCCAGCAATATCTAGACAAATTTATAGTGGTCTTTATTGATGATATTTTGATCTATTCCAAGACTCCCGAAGAACATGAGGAACACTTGAGGCTAGCATTGGAGACGTTAAGGAAGGAAAAACTTTATAGAAAATTATCTAAATGTGCATTCTTCCTAGACAAAGTAGAATTCTTGGGACATGTTGTGACTGGAGATGGAATAGCAGTAGATCCCAAGAAGATAGCGACAGTAGAATCATGGCCCACTCCAGACTCTGTAGCAGAAATTAGAAGTTTCCTGGGACTAGCTGGCTATTATCGGAAGTTTGTGAAGGACTTTGCTAGAATTGCTGAACCCATGACAAAATTAACAAGGAAGGATAAAGAGTTCACATGGACTGATGAATGTCAGCATACTTTTGAAGAATTGAAGAAAAAGCTGACTATTGCCCCTATTCTGACCTTACCATCTGGGACTGGAGGATTCGCTATATATAGTGATGCTTCTGGAAAAGGTCTAGGTTGTGTATTGGAGCAGAACAAGAAGGTAATAGCATATGCTTCTAGACAGCTTCGACCTCACGAAAAGAACTATCCAACTCATGATTTAGAATTGGCAGCTGTTATCTTTGCTCTTAAGCTATGGAAGCATTATCTTTATGGAGAAAAGGTAGAAATTTTTACAGACCACAAAAGTCTAAAATACATCTTTACTCAAAAAGAGCTGAACATGAGGCAAAGAAGGTGGCTGGAGTTAATGAAAGATTTTGACATCACCCTTCAATATCATCCTGGGAAGGCCAATGTAGTTGCTGACGCCCTAAGCAGATATCCTATGGCAATGTACTTGATGATGGACCGACACTTGCTCGAGGACTTGGAAAGCTTGCGTATTGAGATAATTATCCCAGGAAGAGAAGGCCAAATGATGAACTTGTAGATCCAATCTACCTTAATAAATAAGATTAAGGAGACTCAGTTTCAAGACGAAGGCCTACGAAGCATTCGAGGTCAAGTACAAGCTGGATTAGTGGAGGAATTCAAAATTCATGAAGATGGATCACTGAGACATGGAGATAGGTTATGTGTACCTCAAGGAGACATAAGAGAAGAAATTATGCAAGAGGCACACAGATCGCAATACTCTATACATCCAGGAGCAAACAAAATGTACAAAGACCTGAGGACACATGTTTGGTGGTATGGCATAAAAAGAGAAGTAGCCAAGTTCGTATCTCGTTGCTTAGTGTGCCAACAGGTCAAGGCTGAAAGACAAAGATCTGGGGGATTGCTTCAACCACTACCCATTCCGGAGTGAAAGTGGGAACACATCACCATGGATTTTGTTTCTGGACTTCCAAGGACACCTAGTGGAAATGATGCAATTTGGGTAATAGTGGATAGACTAACCAAGTCTGCACATTTTTTACCCTTCAAAGTAGGTCTATCTACAGAAAAGTTGGCAGATTTATATATCAGACATATTATTAAATTGTATGGAGTTCCAGTAAGTATTGTCTCCGACCGAGATTCAAAATTTACCTCTCACTTCTGGAAGAGCTTACAAGCCAGCTTGGGGACTCAACTCAAGTTCAGCACAGCTTATCATCCCCAAACCGATGGAAAATCTGAACGTACAATCCAGACACTTGAAGATATGCTCCGTACATGTGTTCTAGATTTTGGAGGATCATGGGAAGACTATCTGCATCTTGTGGAGTTCTCTTATAATAACAGTTACCAAGCAAGTATTGAGATGACTCCATTTGAGGCTCTATATGGACGACGATGCCGTACCCCGCTATCATGGGACGACATAGGAGAAAGAGCCTTACTGGGACCAGAGATGGTGATCGATTCAACTGAGAAGTAAAACAAATAAGGGAAAGACTTCGGGTGGCTCAAGACAGGCAACGACATTGGACAAATAGCCATCGAAGACCCTTGGAATTTGAGGCAATTAAATTTATGAAATTCAAGTTGATTTAAACATTATGATTATGGGACTAAGACTTGATTATAACTTTATTAAAGGTTGGAGAACTGGTATTCTTGAAGATCTCTCCGACACGTGGCACCATTAGGTTCGGAAGGAGTGGAAAACTCAGCCCAAGATTTATTGGACCGTTTGGCATACAGGAGAGAATCGGAGAAGTGGCATACCGGTTGGCGTTGCCACCCTCTCTGGATGGGGTCCATAACATCTTCCACGTGTCGCAGCTGAGAAAATACGTGTCAGATCCCAGTCACATTTTGGATCATTCAGAGCTCGAAGTGGGCCCAAGCTTGACTTACCAAGAAAAACTCGTGGAGATACTGGACCGATCGGAGAAAGTTCTAAGGAACCAGGTTATTTTTCTTGTTCGTGTAGCTTGGAAGCACCATTCTCCCGGCGAATCCACCTGGGAGCGAGAATACGAGATTAGAGAGTGCTACCCCTATCTTTTTGAACCTTGAGGTATATTTTAACTCTCGGCCTTTTCTTTCGTGCCATTGTTATTTTAAATTTCGAGGACGAAATTTTTATAAGTTGGGTAGATTGTAAACCCCCCTGAATTTTCAAAAAAATATTAAACTTAGATTTTTCACATTTTTCTGGAATTTTTTGGGAATTTTCTGTAATTAAAATCAGGGTTTTAAATTAGTAAATGATTTTTAATTGATAATAAATAATATTAAAATATTATGGAAATAATATTTTTTTGTGTAAAATGAAAAACTGGACTTAGGGTAATTTTTCTAGAATTTATTGGACCCCGGACCTATTTTAAAATACCTAAAAACTATTAAGTAATTATTTATTTATTTATTTATTTATTTATTTATTTATTTAATATAAACCTAACCCTAAAACCCAGCCGGCCCATTGGGCCCAAACCAGCCCAGCCCAGCCCAGCCGACTTACCGGGTCGGGTCGGGTCAGCCAGACCCGACCCGCCGCCTGCCCGACCCGGGGGACCGCCTCTCCCCCACGACCGCGTCCCCCGCGCATTTTCCGGCGGGCTCCGACCACGTCGCCTCTGCTCCGCCCGTCCCGGCCCACTCCCCGCTTCTTCCGCGGCCGGCCACGCCACCACGATCCCCTCTCCCTCCGCCTTGGCCGGCCTCCTCTCTCCTATAAAAACCCCCCCTTTTTCACTTCCTCCTCCGACCACCACCTAGCACCGCCACCCTCGCTAGACCCCCTCGCCGTCGACGACCTCGCCCCACCTCCGGCCCTCTCCTCCTCTTCCCTCCACCGGTGTCCAGCAGCAGCCTCGAACCACAGCAGCTCCGAGCCGCCGCCTCCGGCTCCAGCCCACCCCGCTCTGCCGCTCAGCCGCCTGAGTCATCCCCGGCGACGCCGCCCGCGCCCCCGAGCCCCAAGCACCTCCGGCCGGCCACCCCTTCGCCTGAGCTCCACCGGAGAGCCAAACTCTAACCCTAATTTTTCCCAATTCCTGTGTCGGCGTGTCGGACATGACACGGACACGAGAAATCTCGATATTTGGGCCATATTCATGTACTCATATCTTTCTCCTCGCTGCCCCATTTTCAATTCCGTAAATTGTGTTGCGAAGCCTGTATGACCCTCTCGGTGCCCGGATAAACCGCTCGGGGCATCGCGTCCTGTGGTGATCGCACACCGCGATCCAAAAACAGAAAAAAATATCGACCCGATTCTCCCCGGAACTGGGTACGCTCCGCCAAACGGGACGACTTGGTCGTGTGCGGTCTTCACAGATACGTGGTGTCATTGATACAGACGTGTAGGATTTTGCAGAAGTCGATTCGGGTGTGCGTGCACACCGGGATAAACGCGTATCCGCGGACACCGTCCCGTATCCACCTTTTCTGAATTAAGCCCTAACTTTCTGTACACACGTCAGATCGAAACGAAACTTATGCCATCGGACTCGTAGCGATACGCTGGTCCTGTAACCCAAGTTTGGTTCGATTCTGAGAACGTTGACGAAATCGCGTGTCGTGGGCCCCAAAGGCCCCACTCGACGGGCGATTTTGTGATCGGCTCATCGGAATCCAATTTTGGAAGTTTCGTTGGGTTCGTATCATCGTTCCTGACCTGTTGACACTAAGTTTGGTGAATTTGGAGACCTTTGACCCTGACACATTTTTCGGTGCAAAGCGGGCCCACATGCGGACCCCGTTTTGACCCAAAATTGTCGTTTTTGCCCTTGTCTCCAAATTGGACCCAAGGACAGGCGTTTCTAGCTAATTGATATCTTCTGAGAATGATGGTAATATTTATTTCAGCATCTGGACACATTTCTAGACATTTCCCTGAGACACAACTGTAATTGGATCCAAACATCAGGCAAGTACCTGCACTTCAAAGTTTAATCTTTATATTATGATAAATTAATTCCTTACTCTACTAGTACCATTGATGATTACACTTAGTGGTAGATTTTGGATTTCATGTCTTGCTTTTCGTGTCGGGTGGGAGAATACTATGAGGCATATAGTTAACCCTTCCCCCTGTCGTGACTAATAGCTGTTGGTACACGACTGTACCATCAGCCGGATCTTGATTATTCCTGTTTAATAGCCGTCTATGACGGCCAGATTAGCCTTATAAACCTCTACATGCCAACTATGTATTCTAAAATAACACAAGTTCACACACATAGCTTCTTGTCTTGTTGCAATTCCTGTTGTCTTGGTGTAGTTTCATTTTCCTGTCTCATTTATTCCTGTTTTACTCATATTCCTGTTTTACAGCATTTAACTCTTAGTTATGGTTACTACTTATTTATGCATATTCTCAACATGATACTTAGTCAGTTCTTGTCTACATGTCATAAATATTTAGTTTAAATCTTTGTTGTGCATTGTGTACTTTGCTCCTTTCTTGACTGGATCCGTTGATATTAGGCGATGATGAGGATTATGCCCCCACATATTATGGCCCCTATGAGGGAGAAGATAACACGTTTGAGGAGCCAGTTCCCACCCAGGAGACTACTTCTGATTTAATTTCTGGTTCTGTAATAAACCATGGATCTGTTTGTCACATTTATTTTATTTATGAAATCTTAGCATTCCTTTCCTGTTATTATCTTTGCCTACTTATAATATTGTGAATGAGCTAGATTTTATTTAACTGTGATTAAGACCTAAAGAGCGTACTACCGCCGACACTGCGGCGTAGGCTGGACGTACCCACGTACTCGTGCCCGAATATCCGAGTACGGGTCGTGACATATTTTTATGGTGGCCCATGCAGGTCTAGTATCCTTAAATAGTATAATATCCTTAGGACAGGGTATGGAGTAAGATTGAGGATTCTAGGAAAAGCTCATTCACAGAATATGATCTTTTATTTCAAATCTTGATATCATTCCTAGTCAATTTTCCTATCGCCCTTGATTTCCAAGTAATCTATTCTAATCTTCCTATCCCTTCATCTTTCAGAATGGTTCAGACAAGGAATACTGTAGGAGGCACATCCGAACCAGCCGAGCAGACTGTGCCTGAAACTCTTGCGCTCCCTCCGCCTCCAACTACTCCGACAGTTACTATGGATGGGGCACAGCTACTCGGAGTGTTCCAGGGACTCATAGAATCCCATAAGGAACAGACTACCCTGCTACGCACTAGCCTTTCGGATGCTCTTCGCTTCCAGGAGGCACCACAAAAGAGGCCAGGAAGTGCCAAGGACTTCAAGAACCTTAAACCCCTAGAATTCTACGGGATTGAAGGTATTCTCTATGCCGATGAATGGATAGAGAATGTGGAGCGACTCCTGAAGACTGCTCGGGTCCCTGATGATCTTAAAGTAGAATCCGTAAGCCTGCAACTGTTCGACATAGCTCGGACCTGGTTTAGAGATGAACCTCAACTATCTGCTCCTGACCTCACATGGGAGGACTTCAAGAGGCTGTTCAAGAAGAAATTCTATCCCGAAGTGGCTCGAGAAGCTCTCGAAAGTCAATTCGAGAGGCTGGAACAAGGTAACCTTTCTGTTGATTAGTACACTGCTGAATTTAGCAGATTGAGCCACTTTACAGAATATATGGTTCGTACCCCTGAGGATAGAGCCCGTAGATTCAAGAAGGGGTTGTCTCTTGATATTCGCCTTGCTGTTACCACTAGCCGAGCTCGTACATACGAGGAAATCTTGAGCGTGGCACAAGGCGTTGAGAGAGACATGGGACACAGGCTAAAGCGGGAGAGTGTAAAACCCCCTTCCTAGAAATCGTATAAACCCTTTTAATTATTAATTGTTAATTAAATTGTAGTAATTAGGTCCAAATAGGAGAAATAGATTTTTAATAATTTTTATGTTAGGTGTTCGGGCACTTAGATGACTTATGGGACCTTCAGGAATTTTTCGGAATTTATTCCATGTAGGAGACCCCTTGAGCAGTTGCTAGCCTAACGATGTGCAATACCCTATTCTATAAATTTTTCTTATGAATATATATATATGTATATACAAATATATATATGTATATATATATTTTATAAAGGAAAAGAAAAGAAAGTAAAAAGAATTTAATAATAAGAATAAGAATAATAATATAATAATAATAATAATAATAATACTAATAACTAATAGCCTTCAACCAGCAACTTAATGCTAAAGCTACTCTTCTTAGCAACTTAGGAATATGTTAACCCTTTAGCAACCTGTCGCTTGCACGTTGGCAACTCACAGCCAGAGAACCCTTCAACCCCTTTAGCGGCTCCAACCCGATAACCCCCTCTCCTAATATATATTATATATATATAATAGCTCTCTAAAAACCCTAACCTAGAAATTTCAGACCTCCTTCTTCCCATCTAGAGCCGTCACCACAGCCAGAGAAGCCTCCCCAAGCCATCCAATCATCCCGTCGACGTCGACATCGCGAACTACAGTCTCCCACTCGAGGCACCTTCGCTCCGGCGTGATTTTCCGTCGACTCGCTCGACCAAACGCTATTCCGTTTTCATAGGTATGATCTTCCCTCAACCCTCTCCAGTATTTGTTTTATAGTCAACCTCGGAAAATGTGTGCCCCTAGGTGTAAATCAGCGTCCAAAATGGACGGACAGGCAGAATTCTGCAATCGCAGAATTCCAGATTGACCACCCGTATTGTCGAGTTCGTATCTCCCACCACAGAGATCCGAATCCGATGATTCTTTTTGATACCTGTAGAATACATGATCTAGTTTATTTTCTGTATAATAACCCTAGGCTAATAGTTGCTGTGGACATAGTTATGTTCGTCACAAAACTGTGCGCACCCACTTTTTCCGGTTTTCCAAAAGTTGGAGAACGGAGCGCGCCCCGCCAACCGGGACCGCCCCGCCATGTGCCAAGTGTACCAAATGGTGCACACAGCATAACGGGACACGTGAAAATTCGTGGGGACTGATTCGGACGCGTGTGCGCGCCGGAATCAGACCGTATCCGCGGACACATTTCGTGTCGCCACTTTTGTGGAACTCGCGAGTATTTTGTGCACGATTGTCAGATTGCGACAAAACTTATGCCACTAGACTCGTGGTAACGCGCTGGTCCTGTGACCCAATTTTCACGCATTTCTGAGACGGTTGACTAGATCGCCAATTGGCGGGTCCCACAGTTGACATTTTGGACCAAATTTTGTTCGGCTCATCGGAATCCACATTTGGACATACCGTTGAGTTTGTATTGACATCTAGATTTGTTTGACCTATAGTTTGTCCCATTTAGAGACTGTTACCCTCGGCACGCTTTTCGGTGCAAAGTGGGCCACACGTGGACCCCACTTTTGCCCGAAATTACCGTTTTGCCCCTGTGTCCAAATTGGACGAAAGGGATATGCTTTTTAGCTATTTTGCTCATTCCGGAAATGTTGGTGATGTTTATTTCAGCATCCGGAGACGTTTGTTGGGAGCCCTTAGTTCCAGGTTCAGTGTCCTTGACATTTGGGCGCGTACACTTTACAGATTTTTTGCCAGGCAAGTATACCTTGCCATTGTACTGTATTTACATTCCATATGAGGCATGCATATTTATTTTCTGCTTATTTAGTTTATTTATTTTAACTGTTATATAAACTGCGCGTCCAAGGAAACTTGGGTGCAACGACGGTGTCGTCGTACTATGTTTTTACTTATGTATATGCATTAGACCTACTTTATGAGACTACCCCATTTTCATGAGGCATTTATGTTTCATTGGCCATGACACTATTTCTTACACGAGTGTGAGTCACATGTAGGACACGGACTTGCATACTCGGCTGGCCCCCGGTACGTATAGGTCGTACGACGGATAGGGATAACTGCCAATAGAAACTTTGCATGCTAGTAGACCTGGCGGTTATTAGAGGTTTATCATGTCATGGACATGACATGCTTAGAGCATGGGGTGGGGAGAACAACAAGTACCGCATTTGAGCTCCTTTACACTTTTTCTATGACGCCCGGATTCTCCGCTGGAGATACGGGTGGTGATGACCCATATATATACATTGGCGGGCCTCCGCCGTTCAAAAGACGACGTGCCTTTGGGCCCCTGGATCTTCAAAAGAGAACCATGCCAAATCCCAGTTTTCAGCCAGATAGCTCACTTGTGGGAAAAGGTGTTCTTAACTGCATTCACTTAGACGGTTAGGCGACCCAATGGATGTTCATTTTTCAGTACTTTATTGGCATGTATTTTTTTTGTATCTTGTTACGTCCCTCTGAGGACCTGGTCCCTTCCAGATATAGGTGAGCAGGAGTACCCGCAGGAGTATGGACCTGGACCTGATGCTACCTATCAGCCTGAGGAGATCTTACCTTCTGATTATATGTGATTCATTGCAACTGTTTAGAGATTCTAGTTGCTATTCTTTTCTAGACATTTATTCTTATATTAGAGTTTATTCTCTTCTCTCTTTAGTAGTTTATTATAGTCGATTTGCAGTGGATTTATTTCCACCCGACTATTGCACTTTGAGATTACTATTTGAGACTACTTCTTTGATATTCATTTATTGATTTCTATTATTCTATTATTTGTGTTGTGGATGAGATATAGAACTGCGTGTGACTTGTTGTGACATATATTTACCACTGTGGATTGGATATTCATGTACAGCGTACGTGTGTATATGGTTTCCAGATATTGGAGTTCGTATACATACGGTTGGCGTGTTACGTATTCCTAGTCCTACGTATTTTGGGACTGGGGCGTGACATATTTTTGTGGTGGCCCATGCAGGTCGAGAATATATTGCCGCGGTTACGTAACTGTACCGAACAAGCCTGCGTAATAGGAATAGAGTATAAGGATCTCATCCACGCTTGATTGAAATTCATCCTTCCTATTTAATACTTGCATCCTGTTTGATTCGTGTACTTTTCTAATCGTTTCGTACATCAACTGCAGAGAGATGGATTTGCAGAATGGATGTACTGCCGCTGATGGCGACGCAACTTCTGGAGTCAATGGTCAGACTCAAGGAGGGACCCCAACGATTCCTAGGCTTCCGGGGCCAGATGGACAGACTCACACCCCAGTTCCATCTGATCTTCCCGCTTCACCTATTGGGAACCTTCCACCTGTCCCAGTACCGCAAGATGGCCAAGCGCAGATGTTCCAATTCTTTCAGATGATGATATAGGAACAAAGGCAGCAGGCAGCCGAGCAGAGGCAGCAGGCAGCCGAACAGAGACAAGAATTTATGGCAGCACTGGAGAGGATGGCTGCACATGCT
Organism: Iris macrosiphon; assembly: GCA_036927795.1. Lineage (NCBI taxonomy): Eukaryota > Viridiplantae > Streptophyta > Magnoliopsida > Asparagales > Iridaceae > Iris > Iris macrosiphon. The sequence goes on along the minus strand of JAYESA010000008.1, from coordinate 113,848,059 downwards.
ACTGTACCAGCCCAAACACTAGCTCCAGTACCTCGAGCTAAGGTTGGATCAATAAAGAATTTTGTTCAGATGGGTGCAAGGCAGTACAAGGGCACTGAGAGCCCGGAGGAGACTACCAGCTGGATCACTCACACACAGAAGCTACTGGAGGCATCGCAGTTACCTACGGACCTATGGATGACGGGTGTACGGACGCTTCTAGATGGTAATGCCCATCACTGGTGGGAATCCATGGAGCGCCAGTTGGGTACTTACCAGACATGGGAGCAGTTCTTGGAGTGCTTCGAGGGAAAGTACTTTCCGGACACTGTCAGGGACACCTTGTATGATCAGTTTCTTCACTTGGAGCAAGGGAACCGAACCGTGGACGAGTATGATGCCGAGTTTAGTCGACTCAGCAAATATGGCGCTGCTTTGATACCAAATGACTTGGCTAAGGCTAAGAGATTTCATCGAGGACTGACCCAGGAGCTACAACATTATACAAGCTCGCAGTCCCGAGTCTCTTACGCTGAGCTACTGACAGAGGCCAGATTTCAGGAAACCATTAGCAGAGGAAGGGGAGCTCAGCTGAGGACACAACAAGGATCAGCAAGGATACAGCAGGGACCAGCCAGGACACAACAGGGAGGACCTATCATACGCCCCTTGGCACAACAGCATCAGCAACACCGAGCAGGACCGTACCGGATTCCGAAAAAAACCCCAATGTAATTATTATGGGAGGATCGGACAGGTTGAGAGAGATTGTCGGACCCGCTTGGGTCAGTGTAGGAGATGTGGCTCTGGACAGCACATGGTGAAAGACTGCCCCATGCAGCAGGCACTTCCGCCGCCAGTTCAGAGATTAGCGCTTCCAGCACCGAAGCCAGCACAGCAGATGACTGGACCGGGAGCACCTCGACCCCCAGCAGCAGGAGGATTTCAGAGAGGACCACCGCTACCCACTCAGGAGGAGCAGTATATGAGGACTGGACATGGACAGCCGTAGAGGAACGGGAGAGCTTTTGCATTGGAGGTAGATGACCTGGATCATGAGGTGGATGTCATATCAGGTATTACCCTTGCTTTTACTTTTCCTGCTGTGACATTATTTGATACGGGAGCCACCCACTCATTCATATCATCTAGTTTTATTGCCAAACACAATATTGCTTCTACACCATTATCTAGTTGTGTTAGAATTCTTACCGGAGGAGGAGTTGTACCAGTTAGTCGAGTTTGTAGATCGGGCCCTATAGTGATTCGTGGCAGAGAGATGAATGCCCAACTCTTAGTCCTTCCTATGTCGTCTTTTGATATTATGCTTGGAATGGACTGGCTGAGCAAGAACTACGCTTTCTTCGATTGCTTTGGAGGAAGCATTCTTTTTAAGGTACCAGGCCAGCCTGAACTTGAGTTTGCCCGAGGATCCACAGAAATCCTTGATGGTATGCAGCTCGCAATGGACGATGTTGTCTATCACCCTATTATTTTAGAATTTCTAGACGTCTTTCCAGAGGATTTGCCAGGACTACCCCCAGACCGAGACGTAGAGTTTTCAATTGAACTAGCACCCGGATCAGCACCTATAGCATCGCATGTTTACAGACTGGCGAAGAAGGAGATGGACGAGCTGAAGGCACAGTTAAAAGAGCTAGAGGAGAAAGGTTTCATCCGACCGAGTGCATCACCCTGGGGAGCACCAGTGTTGTTTGTACCCAAGAAGGATGGGTCAGTGCGTATGTGCATTGATTACAGGGCCTTGAATGCCGTGACAGTGAAGAACAAATATCCATTGCCACGCATTGATGACCTGTTTGATCAACTCAGTGGAGCTAAGGTATTCTCAAAGATAGATTTGAGATCGGGATATCACCAAGTGAAGGTACGGAAGCAGGACATTCCGAAGACCGCATTCAGAACAAGATATGGACACTACAAGTTTTTGGTCATGCCATTTGGATTGACCAATGCTCCAGTGATCTTCATGGACTTGATGAATCGAGTCTTCCACCAGTACTTGGACCAGTTCATGGTCGTCTTCATAGATGATATACTTGTCTATTCGAAGAGCCACGAGGAGCACGAGGAGCATCTGCGGATTGTTCTAGAGACTTTGAGGGGAGAGCAGTTATATGCTAAACTCAGCAAATGTGAGTTCTTCTTGGACAGAGTTTTATTTCTTGGACATGTTGTTACAGGAGATGGCATTTCTGTTGATCCAGAGAAGATCTCAGCAGTTGAGACATGGCCTGTTCCTAAATCAGCAGCAGAGGTGAGGAGTTTCCTTGGACTTGCGGGATATTACCGACGGTTCGTGGAAAACTTCTCAAGGATAGCGGCACCTATGACTCGTCTGACTTGTAAGGATCAAGAATTTATATGGACTGACGAGTGTCAAGCAGCCTTTGAAGAGTTGAAGAAGCGACTGACTACAGCACCAGTATTGGCGATTCCGTCAGGATCAGGAGGATACGTGATCTACAGTGACACATTAGGAAAAGGTTTAGGATGCGTATTGATGCAGCATGGCAAGGTGATTGCATATGCATCTAGGCAGTTACGAGTACATGAGAAGAATTATCCGACTCATGACTTGGAACTTGCAGCCGTTGTATTTGCCCTAAAGCTATGGAGACATTACTTATATGGGGAACGAGTGAAGATCTATACAGACCATAAAAGCCTTAAGTACGTCTTCACGCAGAAGGAGTTAAATATGAGGCAACGTCGATAGCTCGAGTTGATGAAAGATTTCGAGATAGAGCTGCATTATCATCCAGGCAAGGCTAACGTGGTAGCAGACGCGTTAAGCCGGAAGCCAGCAGCCTACTTCTTGACAGCACAGAGGGAACTTTTGGAGGACTTGCAAGAGCTTGGCATTGAAGTGATACTACCCGGAGCAGATGGGACACTAGCCAACTTGCAAGTACAATCATTATTGGTAGAGAGGATTAAGGCAGCTTTGCCTACAGATGCCAGATTCAGAAGACTAAAAGAAAGGACAGAGGCCGGAGAACAGACCGGATTGCGCATTCATGAGGATGGGACATTACGATGTGGTGATCGTCTTTATGTTCCAAATGGAGAGATTCAACAGGAGCTGATGGCAGAGGCTCATAGTTCGATCTATTCTATTCATCCTGGAGGCACCAAGATGTATCGTGACTTACGACAGCATTTTTGGTGGCATGGGATGAAGAGAGAGATAGCTCGCTTTGTAGCTAAATGTCTGGTATGTCAACAAGTGTAGGCGGAACATCAGAGGACAGCAGGATTATTGCAACCACTTCCGATTCCAGAGTGGAAGTGGGAGCACATCACTATGGACTTCGTCACGGGTTTTCCCAAGAGTCCAAGTGGGAGAGATGCAGTATGGGTAATAGTGGACCGACTCACCAAGTCAGCCCATTTTATACCTTTCAGAGTGGGTCAGTCTACAGAAGCTTTAGCTGATTTATATATGAGACAGATTATGAGATTGCACGGCATACCAGTCAGTATTGTATCGGACAGAGATTCGCGCTTCATATCGCACTTTTGGAGAAGCATGCAAGAGAGTCTTGGTACTCGTCTGAAATTCAGTACATCTTACCACCCACAGACAGATGGGCAGTCGGAGCGTACTATTCAGACCTTGGAGGACATGTTGAGGGCTTGCATGTTAGACTTCGGAGGATCATGGGAGGACCACCTACATCTTGTAGAGTTTTCTTACAACAATAGCTATCAAGCGAGTATTCAGATGGCTCCGTTTGAAGCATTGTATGGAAGAAAATGTAGGTCTCCTGTGTGTTGGAGTGACGTGGGAGAACGTCAGATTCTGGGACCCGAGTTGGTGGTCAACACCGTAGAGACAGTCAAGAAAATTCAGGGACACTTGCGAGCAGCACAAGACAGGCAGAAGCAGTGGGCAGACCTTCACCGTCGTCCCTTGGAGTTCAAAGAGGGCGATCACGTCTTCTTGAGGATATCACCGACCAGAGGCACCATCCGATTCGGAGGGCACGGCAAGTTGAGTCCAAGGTATATTGGACCATTTGACGTGCTCGAGAGAATTGGCGAGGTGGCATATCGACTTGCGCTACCACCTTCACTGGAGGAAGTACATGACGTATTCCATGTGTCGCAGCTCAGGCGATATGTGGCAGACAGCAGTCATGTTCTCGACCATTCAGAGATCACCATTGGGCCGAGCTTGTCTTACCAAGAGCAACCCGTGGGAATCCTTGATCGTCGAGAGAAGGTATTGAGGAACCAGTCTATTGCCTTGGTTCGCGTAGCATGGAGGCATGGCGCACCAGGAGAATCAACTTGGGAGCGCGAGGACGACATGCGCAAGCGTTTTCCGAACCTATTCGCAGACCAAGGTATGAATTTATATTGTTAAATTATATCTTATACCATCCTTGCATTCTATCGTGGCTTAATTTTAATTTCGAGGACGAAATTTTTACAAGTTGGGTAGAATGTAAAACCCCCTTCCTAGAAATCGTATAAACCCTTTTAATTATTAATTATTAATTAAATTGTAGTAATTAGGTCCAAATAGGAGAAATAGATTTTTAATAACTTTTATGTTAGGTGTTCGGGCACTTAGATGACTTATGGGACCTTCAGGAATTTTTCGGAATTTATTCCATGTAGGAGACCCCTTGAGCAGTTGCTAGCCTAACGATGTGCAATACCCTATTCTATAAATTTTTCTTATGAATATATATATATATGTATATACAAATATATATATATGTATATATATATTTTATAAAGGAAAAGAAAAGAAAGTAAAAAGAATTTAATAATAAGAATAAGAATAATAATATAATAATAATAATAATACTAATAACTAATAGCCTTCAACCAGCAACTTAATGCTAAAGCTACTCTTCTTAGCAACTTAGGAATATGTTAACCCTTTAGCAACCTGCCGCTTGCACGTTGGCAACTCACAGCCAGAGAACCCTTCAACCCCTTTAGCGGCTCCAACCCGATAACCCCCTCTCCTAATATATTATATATATATATATATAATAGCTCTCTAAAAACCCTAACCTAGAAATTTTAGACCTCCTTCTTCCCATTTAGAGCCATCACCACAGCCAGAGAAGCCTCCCCAAGCCATCCAATCATCCCGTCGACGCTGACATCGCGAACTGCAGTCTCCCACTCGAGGCACCTTCGCTCCGACGTGATTTCCCGTCGACTCGCTCGACCAAACGCTATTCCGTTTTCATAGGTATGATCTTCCCTCAACCCTCTCCAGTATTTGTTTTATAGTCAACCTCGAAAAATGTATGCCCCTAGGTGTAAATCAGCGTCCAAAATGGACGGACAGGCAGAATTCTGCAATCGCAGAATTCCAGATTGACCACCCGTATTGTCGAGTTCGTATCTCCCACCACAGAGATCCAAATCCGATGATTCTTTTTGATACCTGTAGAATACATGATCTAGTTTATTTTCTGTATAATAACCCTAGGCTAATAGTTGCTGTGGACATAGTTATGTTCGTCACAAAACTGTGCGCACCCACTTTTTCCGGTTTTCCAAAAGTTGGAGAACGGAGCGCGCCCCGCCAACCGGGACCGCCCCGCCGTGTGCCAAGTGTACCAAATGGTGCACACAGCATAACGAGACACGTGAAAATTCGTGGGGACTGATTCGGACGCGTGTGCGCGCCGAAATCAGACCGTATCCGCGGACACATTTCGTGTCGCCACTTTTGTGGAACTCGCGAGTATTTTGTGCACGATTGTCAGATTACGACGAAACTTGTGCCACTGGACTCGTGGTAACGTGCTGGTCCTGTGACCCAATTTTCACGTATTTCTGAGACGGTTGACCAGATCGCCAATTGGCGGGTCCCACAGTTGACTTTTTGGACCAAATTTTGTTCGGCTCATCGGAATCCACATTTGGACATACCGTTGAGTTCGTATTGACATCTAGATTTGTTTGACCTATAGTTTGTCCCATTTAGAGACTGTTACCCTCGGCACGCTTTTTGGTGCAAAGTGGGCCACACGTGGACCCCACTTTTGCCCGAAATTATCGTTTTGCCCCTGTGTTCAAATTGGACGAAAGGGATGTGCTTTTTAGCTATTTTGCTCATTCCGGAAATGTTTGTGATGTTTATTTCAGCATCCGGAGATATTTGTTCGGAGTCCTTAGTTTCAGGTTCAGTGTCCTTGACATTTGGGCGCGTACACTTTACAGATTTTTTGCCAGGCAAGTATACCTTGCCATTGTACTGTATTTACATTCCATATGAGGCATGCATGTTTATTTTCTGCTTATTTAGTTCATTTATTTTAACTGTTATATAAACTGCGCGTCCAAGGAAACTTGGGTGCAACGACGGTGTCGTCGTACTATGTTTTTACTTATGTATATGCATCGGACCTACTTTATGAGACTACCCCATTTTCATGAGGCATTTATGTTTCATTGGCCATGACACTATTTCTTACACGAGTGTGAGTCACATGTATGATACGGACTTGCGTACTCAGCTGGCCCCCGGTACGTATAGGTCGTGCGACGGATAGGGATAACTGCCAATAGAAACTTTGCATGCTAGTAGACCTGGCGGTTATTAGAGGTTTATCGTGTCATGGACATGACATGCTTAGAGCATGGGGTGGGGAGAACAACAAGTACCGCATTTGAGCTCCTTTACACTTTTTTTGTGATGCCCGGATTCTCCGCTGGAGATACGGGTGGTGATGACCCATATATATACATTGGCGGGCCTCCGCCGTTCAAAAGACGACGTGCCTTTGGGCCCCTGGATCTTCAAAAGAGAACCATGCCAAATCACAGTTTTCAGCCAGATAGCTCACTTGTGGGGAAAGGTGTTCTTAATTGCATTCACTTAGACGGTTAGGCGACCCAATGGATGTTCATTTTTCAGTACTTTATTGGCATGTGTTTTTTTGTATCTTGTTACGTCCCTCTGAGGACCTGGTCCCTTCCAGATATAGGTGAGCAGGAGTACCCGCAGGAGTATGGACCTGGACCTGATGCTACCTATCAGCCTGAGGAGATCTTACCTTCTGATTATATGTGATTCATTGCAACTGTTTAGAGATTCTAGTTGCTATTCTTTTCTAGACATTTATTCTTATATTAGAGTTTATTCACTTCTCTCTTTAGTAGTTTATTATAGTCGATTTGCAGTGGATTTGTTTCCACCCGACTATTGCACTTTGAGATTACTATTTGAGACTACTTCTTTGATATTCATTTATTGATTTCTATTATTCTATTATTTGTGTTGTGGATGAGATATAGAACTGCGTGTGACTTGTTGTGACATATATTTACCACTGTGGATTGGATATTCATGTACAGCGTACGTGTGTATATGGTTTCCATATATTGGAGTTCGTATACATACGGCTGGCGTGTTACGTATTCCTAGTCCTACGTATTTTGGGACTGGGGCATGACAGAGAGAGATACTGGAAGTATGGGACCCCACAAACGCCCATTCCAGCCACAACCATAGCAGAGGGCCCCGCAGCAAACCCAGCGTCCTCCCCCTCGAGCCACAGTACCCCAACACCAAGCTCAAGGACAGAACCAGCGAGCTCCCGCTTGTAACTTTTGCCAAAAACCAGGTCACACTTGGCAAGTTTGCAGAAAGAGGCTAGGTGCCTGTCTCTATTGTGGCTCAGCAGCACATCAAATGAGGGACTGTCCTGCTGCTCAAGGGCGCCCAGCTGCACAAAAGGCTCCAGTTCAGGCCAGGCCCCCAGCAGCGCAGCAGAGAGGACCCCCACTTTCAACTCAACAACAACGCTTTGCTCAGCACCAACAGCAGCAACAGAGGGGTGCACCTCAACAAGGTCGCGCTTTTGCAATGACTCTGGAGGAAGCTGAAGCCACGGCAGATGTGATAACAGGTTTTGTACTTATAAATTCAATACCATCCATTATTTTATTTGATTCTGGAGCTTCGTATTCATTCATGTCAATAGATTTCCTTATAAAGCATAGTTTAATCACCGAACCTCTTAGGAATTGTTATAAGATCATTATCGGTGGAGGAATTATCCCGGTTAGTGATGCATGTAACAATTGTCGTATTACACTTTGTGGGAGAGAATTATATGCTAGGCTACTCGTAATGCCAGTTCCCAGTTTCGACATTATACTGGGTATGGATTGGTTGAGTCAACATCATGACACTATAGACTGTCACAGAGGTAGTGTAATCTTCAGGCCCCCTGACCAGCCAGAATTTGAATTTGCTAGAGGTTCTAGAGAATTGGGTAATAACAAAATTTGCGGAGCCCTAGTACCAGAAAAATTGCCACTACCTATCATCTCTGAATATCTTGATGTTTTCCCTGAGGATCTCCCAGGTTTACCCCCAGACTGAGAAGTTGAATTCTCTATTGACTTAGTGCCAGGAGCAGCGCCAGTATCTCAAAATCCCTACAGAATCAACAAGAAAGAGATAATAGAACTAAATGAGCAGATAAAAGAGTTAGAAGACAAATGCTTCATTAGGTCTAGTGTCTCACCCTGGGGAGCTCCAGTATTATTTATGCCAAAGAAGGACAGAACATCCCGAATGTGTATTGATTATAGGGCCTTGAATGCTTTAACAATCAAGAATAAGTATCCCCTACCAAGGATAGATGACTTATTTGATCAATTAAGTGGAGCTCGGGTATTTTCAAAGATTGACTTGAGGTCTGGTTACCATCAAGTAAGGGTGAGGAAGGAAGACATCCCCAAAACTGCTTTCAACACCCGGAAAGGATACTACGAATTCTTAGTGATGCCGTTCGGGTTGACTAATGCTCCAGCAGTATTTATGAACTTAATGAATAGAGTCTTCCAGCAATATCTATATAAATTTGTAGTGGTCTTTATTGATGATATTTTGATCTATTCTAAGACTCCCGAAGAACATGAGGAACACTTGAGGCTAGCATTGGAGACGTTAGGGAAGGAAAAACTTTATAGAAAATTATCTAAATGAGCATTCTTTCTAGACAAAGTAGAATTCTTGGGACATGTTGTGACTGGAGATAGAATAGCAGTAGATCCCAAGAAGATAGCGGCAGTAGAATCATGGCCCACTCCAGACTCTGTAGCAGAAATTAGAAGTTTCCTGGGACTAGCTGGCTATTATCGGAAGTTTGTGAAGGACTTTGCTAGAATTGCTGAACCCATGACAAAATTAACAAGGAAGGATGAAGAGTTCACATGGACTGATGAATGTCAGCATGCTTTTGAAGAATTGAAGAAAAGGCTGACTACTGCCCCTATTCTGACCTTACCATCTGGGACCGGAGGATTCGCTATATATAGTGATGCTTCTGGAAAAGGTCTAGGTTGTGTATTGGAGCAGAACAAGAAGGTAATAGCATATGCTTCTAGACAGCTTCGACCTCACGAAAAGAACTATCCAACTCATGATTTAGAATTGGCAGCTGTTATCTTTGCTCTTAAGCTATGGAAGCATTATCTTTATGGAGAAAAGGTGAAAATTTTTATAGACCACAAAAGTCTAAAATACATCTTTACTCAAAAAGAGCTGAACATGAGGCAAAGAAGGTGGCTGGAGTTAATGAAAGATTTTGACATCACCCTTCAATATCATCCTGGAAAGGCCAATGTAATTGCTGACGTCCTAAGCAGATATCCTATGGCAATGTACTTGATGATGGACCGACACTTGCTCGAGGACTTGGAAAGCTTGCGTATTGAGATAATTATCCCAGGAAGAGAAGGCCAAATGATGAACTTGCAGATCCAATCTACCTTAATGAATAAGATTAAGGAGACTCAGTTTCAAGACGAAGGCCTACGAAGCATTCGAGGTCAAGTGCAAGCTGGATTAGTGGAGGAATTCAAAATTCATGAAGATGGATCACTGAGACATGAAAATAGGTTATGTGCACCTCAAGGAGACATAAGAGAAGAAATTATGCAAGAGGCACACAGATCGCAATACTCTATACATCCAGGAGCAAACAAAATGTACAAAGACCTGAGGACACATGTTTGGTGGTATGGCATGAAAAGAGAAGTAGCCAATTCGTATCGCGTTGCTTAGTGTGCCAACAGGTCAAGGCTGAAAGACAAAGATCTGGGGATTGCTTCAACCACTACCCATTTCGGAGTGGAAGTGGGAACACATCACCATGGATTTTGTTTTTGGGCTTCCAAGGACACCTAGTGAAAAGGATGCAATTTGGGTAATAGTGGATAGACTAACCAAGTCTGCACATTTTTTACCCTTCAAAGTAGGGCTATCTACAGAAAAGTTGGCAGATTTATATATCAGACATATTATTAAATTGCATGGAGTTCCAGCAAGTATTGTCTCCGACCGAGATTCAAGATTTACCTCTCACTTCTGGAAGAGCTTACAAGCCAGCTTGGGGACTCAACTCAAGTTCAGCACAGCTTATCATCCCCAAACCGATGGACAATCTGAACGTACAATCCAGACACTTGAAGATATGCTTCGTACATGTGTTCTGGATTTTGGAGGATCGTAGGAAGACTATCTGCATCTTGTGGAGTTCTCTTATAATAACAGTTACCAAGCAAGTATTGAGATGACTCCATTTGAGGCTCTATATGGACGACGATGCCGTACCCCACTATCATGGGACGACATAGGAGAAAGAGCCTTACTGGGACCAGAGATGGTGATCGATTCAACTGAGAAGGTAAAACAAATAAGGGAAAGACTTCAGGTGGCTCAAGACAGGCAACGACATTGGGCAAATAGCCATCGAAGACCCTTGGAATTTGAGGCAATTAAATTTATGAAATTCAAGTTGATTTAAATATTATGATTATGGGACTAAGACTTGATTATAACATTATTAAAGGTTGGAGAACTGGTATTCTTGAAGATCTCTCCGACACGTGGCACCATTAGGTTCGGAAGGAGTGGAAAACTCAGCCCAAGATTTATTGGACCGTTTGGCATACAGGAGAGAATCGGAGAAGTGGCATACCGGTTGGCGTTGCCACCCTCTCTGGATGGGGTCCATAAGGTCTTCCACGTGTCGCAGCTGAGAAAATACGTGTCAGATCCCAGTCACATTTTGGATCATTCAGAGCTCGAAGTGGGCCCAAGCTTGACTTACCAAGAAAAACTCGTGGAGATACTGGACCGATCGGAGAAAGTTCTAAGGAACCAGGTTATTTCCCTTGTTCGTGTAGCTTGGAAGCACCATTCTCCCGGCGAATCCACCTGGGAGCGAGAAGACGAGATTAGAGAGCGCTACCCCTATCTTTTTGAACCTTGAGGTATATTTTAACTCTCGGCCTTTCATTTCGTGCCATTGTTATTTTAAATTTCGAGGACAAAATTTTTATAAGTTGGATAGATTGTAAACCCCCCTGAATTTTCAAAAAAATATTAAACTTAGATTTTTTACATTTTTCTGGAATTTTTTGGGAATTTTTTGTAATTAAAATCAGGGTTTTAAATTAGTAAATGATTTTTAATTGATAATAAATAATATTAAAATATTATGGAAATAACATTTTTTGGTATAAAATGAAAAACTGGACTTAGGGTAATTTTTCTGGAATTTATTGGGCCCCGGACCTATTTTAAAATACCTAAAAACTATTAACTAATTATTTATTTATTTATTTAATATAAACCTAACCCTAAAACCCAGCCGGCCCATTGGGCCCAAACCAGCCCGGCCCAGCCGACTTACCGGGTCGGGTCAGCCAGACCCGACCCGCCGCCTGCCCGACTCGGGGGACCGCCTCTCCCCCACGACCGCGTCCCCCGCGCATTTTTCGGCGGGCTCCGACCACGTCGCCTCTGCTCCGCCCGTCCCGGCCCACTCCCCGCTTCCTCCGCGGCCGGCCACGCCACCACGATCCCCTCTCCCTTCGCCTTGGCCGGCCTCCTCTCTCCTATAAACCCCCCCCCTTTTTCACTTCCTCCTCCGACCACCACCTAGCACCGCCACCCTCGCTAGACCCCCTCGCCGTCGACGACCTCGCCCCACCTCCGGCCCTCTCCTCCTCTTCCCTCCACCGGTGTCCAGCAGCAGCCTCGAACCACAGCAGCTCCGAGCCGCCGCCTCCGGCTCCAGCCCACCCCGTTCCGCCGCTCAGCCGCCTGAGCCATCCCCGGCGACGCCGCCCGCGCCCCCGAGCCCCCAGCGCCTCCGGCCGGCCGCCCCTCCGCCTGAGCTCCACCGGAGAGCCAAACCCTAACCCTAATTTTTTCCAATTCCTGTGTCGGCATGTCGGACACGACACGGACACGAGAAATCTCGATTTTGAGCCTTGTTCAGGTACTCATATCTTTCTCCTCGCTGCCCCGTTTTCAATTTCGTAAATTGTGTTACGAAGCCTGTATGACCCTCTCGGTGCCCGGATAAACCGCTCGGGACATCGCGTCCTGTGGTGATCGCACACCGCGATCCAAAAATAGAAAAAAACATCGATCCGATTCTCCCCGGAACTGGGTACGCCCCGCCAAATGGGACGACTTGGTCGTGCGCAGTCTTTACAGATACGTGCGTGTCGTTGATACGGACGTGTGGGATTTCGCAGAAGTCGATTCGGGTGTGCGTGCACACCGGGATCAACGCGTATCCGCGGACACCGCCCCGTATCCACCTTTCCTGAATTAAGCCCTAACTTCCTGTACACACGTTGGATCGAAACGAAACTTGCACCATCGGACTCGTAGCGATACGCTGGTCCTGTGACCCAAGTTTGGTTCGATTCTGAGAACGTTGACGAAATCGCGTGTCGTGGGCCCCACAAGCCCCACTCGACAGGCGATTTTGTGAACGGCTCATCGGAATCCAATTCTGGAAGTTCCGTTGGGTTCGTATCATCGTTCTTGACCTGTTAACACTAAGTTTGGTGAATTTGGAGACCTTTGACCCTGACACGTTTTTCGGTGCAAAGGGAGCCCACATGCGGACCCCGTTTTGACCCGAAATTGCCGTTTTTGCCCTTGTCTCCAAATTGGACCCAAGGATAAGCGTTTCTAGCTAATTGATATCTTCTGAGCATGATGGTAATGTTTATTTCAGCATCTGGACACATTTCTGGAAATTTCCCCGAGACACAACTGTAATTGGATCCAAACATCAGGCAAGTACCTGCACTTCAAAGTTTAATCTTTATATTATGATAAATTAATTTCTTGCTCTACTAGTACCATTGATGATTACACTTAGTGGTAGATTTTGGATTTCATGTCTTGCTTTTCGTGTCGGGTGGGAGAATACTAGGAGGCATGTAGTTTACCCTTCCCCCTGTCGTGACTAATAGCTGTTGGTACACGACTGTACCATCAGCCGGATCTTGATTATTCCTGTTTAATAGCCGTCTATGACGGCCGAATTAGCCTTATAAACCCCTACATGCCAACTATGTATTCTAAAATAACACAAGTTCACACACATAGCTTCTTGTCTTGTTGCAATTCCTGTTATCTTGGTGTAGTTTCATTTTCCTGTCTCATTTATTCCTGTTTTACTCATATTCCTGTTTTACAGTATTTAACTCTTAGTTATGGTTACTACTTATTTATGCATATTCTCAACATGATACTTAGTCAGTTCTTGTCTACCTATCATAAATATTTAGTTTAAATCTTTGTTGTGCATTGTGTACTTTGCTCCTTTCCTGACTGGATCCGTTGATATTAGGCGATGATGAGGATTATGCCCCCACATATTATGGCCCCTATGAGGGAGCAGATGACACGTTTGAGGAGCCGGTTCTCACCCAGGAGACTACTTCTGCGGAGTAGTTAGCAGTAGTTATTTATTTCCCTTCCATCTTAGTAATCGGGTTTGTCCCCGATTTAATTTCTGGTTCTGTAATAAACTATGGATCTGTTTATCACATTTGTTTTATTTATGAAATGTGAATAAGCTAGATTTTATTTAACTGTGATTAAGACCTAGACAGTGTACTACCGCCGACACTGCAGCGTAGGCTGGACGTACCCACGTACTCGTGCCCAAATATCCGGGTACGGGTCGTGACACGCCTCATCCCTTTGTTGGTTTTCCTCCAACATCCGCATCAGTTGCTAGATGGGATCGATGTTTGGCACGGCTCGCTGGCTCCCTGAACTTCCTGAAGTTCCCGAACTACTATCTTGGGCTTGCGTCTCGCCCAGTGCTAGCATTGTGGATTGCGCTGGTGCCATTTCTTCAAAAGAAAGTAAATTATATTATGATCATAATGTAGTATGGACTTATTGCATGAAAGTATCTCATTTTGGCCTAGCGAGTTCAAGAGTTCGCACAGGGATTTATCGTTAAAGGAACTTTTCCCATACGAGGGTCAGAAACTTGAATCTGTGCTCTGATACCAACATGTCATGCCCCAATTCCTTGGAGTCGTAGGGGCGTCCCCCGACTGTGACCGACGTGCGGGCCTGGGGTTGTTCCTGCACAAGGCTTGAGTATTTTTGCATAACGAGCACATATTCAGAGTACGCAGATAAATTGAAGCACATATTTGAAACTTGAAAAAGTTCTCTTTTTTGATAATGAACATCTATTACAAACTCTTGAATGAGTCAGCAACTTTGCCGCACGGGCTTACAAAAGTGTTGACACAAAATGAGATGGCAGTCCTGTACATTACATCCTTTACTAAACTTCAAAATAATAAAGACTTCCGGACGAGATGACGGCCTTGCCCCTGAGCTACATTATGTATGGGTTGCTAGCTCTTTTCTTCAAGTACTTCAAAATGTGGCACGATCAGGATGCGCCTACAGCTGGACTGGATCGGGAAGACGACTTCGGCTCCTCGCTCGGTTCACCTTAGTGCGGGAAACCTGTTTCAACGAGGGTCAGTACATCGAAATATACTGGTGAAGGCGATCTAACCCAACTATACCAATCAATACGTTATTTTAATGAAGCATGCATATTTTTGTGGTCTTTCTATCTTGTCTTAGTTTATTTACAAGTAAGCAACATATAGAATTTATTGAAATGAACTTGCCACCGTTCGGTGGCTTTTACCTGCCCGTTTGAACCACCTGCACAATACTTACCATGCCTTCCCTGCCATGAAGACACAAGTTAGCTTACAACAGGTTTAAATACACACAAGGATCACTGACTTGATGCCATAATGGACTAGTCAAGGACAAGGATAACATGCAACAAGAACACACGATGAACACACGATGCGTTGCAAGCCATCCAGTCCGCACATGATTGACTACACATGAAGTTCTGCCTGGATCAGATCGGTGCCAGTGTCCCAGCGACCGTCTGCAGAACTTATACCATTGTGCACAAGTTGTCCATGATCGGACATGATTATTAAGTTAATAATTCATGCTTTTGAGGCAACACGAGTACATGACAAGCAGTATTGCATGATTTATTTTGCATAGCCTCCCTGAACAATTATGCACGTTATAAGGTGTGTTCCATACTTAGCATAATTCATAGAAGAAGATGCATTCTAACTAAAAATTAAAGCATGTATAGAATATTTAAAACACGCTAGCATACAATAAGATAACAGTTCATATGTTTGATTGACAAGCATAATATCCAAGTCTATTCCCTTTTTATCTTGACATCTTTTAGTTATTACTTGGTATCGTCTGATCGGGGCAAACAAGGATGCAAGATTTATTAGGTGTGAAGACCTGGAAGAAGGGCTAGCTAATCGGGATGGTAGCCACTCACTTAGTTGGTTGGAAAGGAGAAGGAAAGAGGCGCTTCAAGACTTCGCTCGTAAGCCGCCTACTGCTCGTTGACGTGCATCCACGAACAGCTTGATCAATACCTCTTCCTCTCTTTTCAATCTCAGAAATTAAAATGCAGTTCAATGAACAAAAATAATGAAATCCATCGAAATCGTTCAAGAAAACCCAAGCAAATCTGAAAACTAACTCAAAGCATGAAAGCAACAAGCGACATCGAAATCCGAGGCAATAAGAATACAGCGGAGAGGTCCCTCCTGACTCTGCCACTAAGTCGATCCCGGGGGCACGGTCCACTGAATATGAGAATTGATTCCGAAGAAGCAAATCCATAAAGATGATGGGTTCTTGTTTCAATCTATCCTGATCGAGCGATACCATCTTGTGTTTCTTAGCCGCGCTCCCCGAATAGGAGGAACGGGGTGCCACAACACATAACCATAACTCCTAATGGTTTGCATCATAATTGGTGGGTTGGGCCTGTCCCACTCGGCTTAAGGTCGAGCCCTGGGTTGCCTAAAACTATTATTAAAGCTTTAACAATATTATTCATACACTTAATAATATTTATAACACCTTAGTTTCATTTTGGGTAAAAATATTATTATAATTCTTATTCCAGAAATGTAGTACTGAGAATTTATTTGAATAATTCATTTATTGACTCTAAAGAAAGGGAGATTTACACTGCTGCTTGTTGCTAATGGATATGCTGATTAACGTATTTATAGTATTTTATGCTTAAAATGGTTACTTCCATGCATGCGTATGCATGAGCAATATACACAGTATTTGTTGTCGTACGCGTGCCCTTTGTAGGCATGTAGCCCACATTCTGGAAGATGGGTGCACAGATCACTGTACGCTCTACATGTGGCTTCTTATGAGAGGAAGGCTCAGGACATGAGGGGCAGTTACTTGTATACGTTTGTAAGGAATATGGCATGTATGACACATCACCATAACAGCTCTCTGTCAGTTATTTTGAAAGCAGTAGCCAAGCTGGCATACATATAAAGAAATGACCATTCTGGCGTATGCCTGGGGGGATAACCATGCAGGCATACTCAGGTCGAAGAACCAATTTTTGTGTACTCTGTGAGTGGTAGCACCATTAGCATAATATTGCTAGAGTATCCATATCGGTATATTCGAAAGAGATAGCATCAACAGCATACTCCGTTCGAAGTAGCACTATCGACGTATCATAGAAAAGTGGCATTAGTAGCGTACTTGGATTGAGGTAGCAATCTTGGTCAGTAAACGATAACCTGTGTCGGCGTGCTAGAAATCTATTGCATTTAATGCCTTGGTGTGTTAGGTGTGTAAGTTTGAGGTAACTTTTGACATAGTAGCATTGGTGTACTCTGATGAAGTAACGACCTTGGCATACTGAGAGAAAACCAGAAGGTCAGCGTATGAAGATATAGTGGCAACTTTACTCGGTCGCTAGACGATAACCTGGGTCGACGTGCCAATGATCTTCTACATTTAATGTCACGATCTCTTCAACTCTTGTGTCAGACTATTAACTTCCAGGTTTATCTCATTTAATGCTTGGACGAATGGTGGCATTATAAGCCAATGTGTTGTATTGGATAATCAATAAGCAGAATACAATGCTAAGTCGGAGCATATGGAATACACCACTGAAGTAAAGCATATGGAGTGCGCCACTGCTTCATTATCTGGAGTTTGAAGGGTAGTATGCCACTGTTTCTAGTAAAATCATCCTTTGGGAAAGTGTCACGCCCCAGTCCAAAAATACCAAGGGACTAGCCATGTGGCAATAGCCAACAGCACAACTCCAATGGGCAAACCCAATTTAATGGACCCTTTAGAGTGCACTTAAGCTGTAAAACAAATACAATGGTCTACGAATACCTGTCACAGTCTATATATCTAATCTCATCCACAATAAGTAACAAAATCACATAGAGACAAGTCCAGTCACAATAATATAAAATGATCAGTCCCATCAAAGCAATATAAAAATGTCACGAGAAATAACTCATCATCAAAATGGAAAGAAAAATAAATCCAAGAACAATATCCAGAAGTCACTACAAGATCAAATATTCAAGAACACTAAGCATAAATAATGAATGGTAATAATACTATGTGCTCAAGAGAAGTCCTTCGGAATAACCTCGTCCTCTGCAACTTGTACGTCTCCAATAGTAGCACATGTCCCGTAAACCTCGGGATAGCTCTCCTCGCTACACCTGGGGACATAATCCGGATCCAGGTCCTCAGGGGACATAGCAATATACAATAAACACTCAAGCCAAATAAAATACAATAAGTAAATATAAACAGATCCTCAGGGCAAACTATGTAACCAACTAAGTGAAATACAAATGAGAGCATCACTAGTACTCAGGCTGAGACCACTACAGGCTCTTTGTCGGGGAGCCCATAGCAGCAAGTAGTATCACGACTCTAGTATATGTGCCAAAGAACTGAGACAGAGTCTAAGGCACCTCCAGTAGTATATATATAAATAATCAACCTGTATGTCTCTTTCCACCCAATGTAACCTCATGTCTCATGTCCATGATGTCTCATGTCCATAATACGCAAGATCATGACCTCTAGCTAGTACAATGAGTCATAATGATATCCATATAATATGCAAGTCTCATGTCATGAATCCTGTAAGCCTATACAGAATCACCACGAATAACTCAAGAAAGATTCTATCATATGAAATAGTGTCAAGTATCCTACAGTAGTCGTACTTGGTAAAGCAAGCACGTAAGAATATAGGATCGCGGAATCAACTCTCTAAGTGACGTTGTACGACTCTGCGTACGGCGTCGACACCCAAATCTTGTTTGGACGCTAAGAAATGTCTCACGGTCCTAGGTTGAATAAATATATCACAGAATTATATATAATAAAAGAACACAAGCGAGTAATATAACAGGATCTCTGCAGGTTTGGCAAGGTACACTTGCCTGGGTTCTGAACTCCGTCAACTACTCCTGGAAAGTAAAATATGCACGTACACCTCCAGATGCTGAAACAAATATCACCAATATTCTTAAAATACTTAAAATAGCTAGGATTAACTACCCATAAGTCTAATTTGAACACAGGAACAAAATTGACAGTTTTGGGTCAAAGCAGGGTCCACATGTGGCCCACTTCGCACAGTAAAATGTGCAAAAGACAAAGTTCTCTAAATTCGTCAAACTTAGTGTCTACGAGTCCAGAATGACGATACGGATTCAACAGAACATCCAGAAGTGGATTCCGATGAGCCGATCACGAAATCGCCTTTCATGTAGAACCGTAGGGCCCACAAAATGATATTTTGTCAATGTTCTCAGAATCAAACCAAACTTGGGTCATAGGACCAGCGTAATGCTGCGAATCTGATGGCACAAGTTTTGTTGTGAAATGACAAGCACACATGAAGTTACGGTGAGTGTCAGAACAGGTCGATACGGTATTTTTTGACGGAAACGCGTTGATTCCGGTGTGCACGCACATCCAAATCAAGTTCCGCGAAAGCCCATACATCCACATTTATGTTACGCACCATTCGATGTAACTCGCACATGATGAAGTCACCTTATTTTGTGGGATGTATCCCGTATTATGAGATTTTGGGTATTTTAAAATTAAGTTTTTTGTCATTTTGGAACAAGAATAATAAACCATTATAGCAAACTAATAAAAACTAAAAGAACAGTAAAAATCTTGGTTATATTGTAAAGAAGTCCCTTCAATTATATTTTAAAAATATTAAACGGTTTGATAGAAAATTGGACATGAACAGGGGTCCTTGGACTAAAATTCTGAACTATTTTTGAACAATTTTTTGGCCAACATCCGGTCGATTTTTTGATCAAACCGGGGTGCCTAAATTCATTCCACTTGAAGAAAATCCTAGAGGCTTAGGTTATGAACATACCAGCGAAGATGGAACGCAAATCGGATGAGCGAGGAGGGCGGAGACTGCGCACAAAGGAGGGTCACAGCTGTTGTGTGTGCGCACGAAGGGGGCGGACGTCGGTGTGCTCCGGCATTGCTGTGGGCAGCGCAGCAGTGTGGGGGGCGGTCGAAGGTCGGCGAAGGCGGCGGGGCGGCGACGGAGGTCTGGTGTGGGTGATGGTGGAGGTGGGATTAGGTTAGGGTTTGGGTTTAGTGTTGTGTATATATAGGAGATGGGGGGGTTCTCCTGTACGTGGGGAGGAAATTAGTTTAGAGTTAGGATTAGGTTTTGGGTTTGGGTAGGGTTAGGTTTAATAGGTTTGGGTTTGGGTTTAATTTCTATTTTCTTTTTCTTTTGTTTTATTTCTTTTATTTATTTAACAATTAAATGCAGAAATTTTTTAAAAATAGTTAGGCACTTGAAAAAAATCTAGAAAATTTATATTTCCTTCAATAAATAATCTACAACCAATTTATATTAATTAAATAATGTATTTACTAAATATTAATGAATATTAAAATAATTAAATAAATTCATAATTTATATTTTCTACCTAATATTAAACTGGGAGCATGTATGGGGTTCGAATAACGCAACTCGAGTGTCATGTGCGTAATAGGACCAATTAGGCTCATAGCATGAATTTAGTTGGGATCAATGGGTTAGTGTGGCGTGTTAAAATCGTACGCCACGACTAAATGGTTAATTAATTATCATTTTCTCGTAATTGTGTCACAAAAAGTTGTGCGACCAAAACTAGGCATGGGATTACAAATTTGTGAGGGACAGTCATGACAGGAGCCTAATTTGACTCGTCTAAGTCGAGCATGCTAGGTTGGTTGGAAGAGAAAGGCTAGTGTTGCACTCAAGATATTAAAACCATGGGGGTTGGTTTCCAAAGTTCGATTAAATTATCGAATAAATATGAAAATAAAAAAATAATTATTAATTACCAAACTAACCCTATAAAAAAATTCGGGTGCTTACAATCTACCCACCTTAAAAGAATTGCATCCTCGCAATTAAGAAAAAATAAAACATAACTGGTCAGGAAAGGTTTGCTCCAGAAGAGATAACGCGGTTGTATGACATTTGTTGAAGCACGACACAAAGGATAAGGGACAATAAACAAGAAAAAAATAAAGAGGAAGGGTGAGGGTTTTGTTCATGCAGAACACGTAGGGAAGCAATAAAAACTTTTTCCTAGGCAATGAGAGATAAGTAACTCAAGAGTAAAGGAGTCTGATTAGAGCGAGGATCAACTGCAACTTATAAAAACTTGGGTACCAGTTATATATTACTAATCTAGTCCAACAAGTTCATACTAACATAATACTAGGTATAGGCCAGGGAATGGAACTAACAGGCACATGTTAAAGTACTACCAGGAATATTCGTTACTATAGCTGACTACGATAAAACTAAATCTTACCCATACTCGCTACTCATCGAGTTCGTGCCTCCTTCACTATCATCGTAAAAGCCTGACCACGTCCCTGTGGTGGTGCCCTCTGCTGTTGCTGGGCCTGCTTGAAGAGTGATGCCTGTGGTGCCAAGGGTGGCCTCGGCTGATATCCTCCCGCTGCTGGTTGTCTGAATCCTCCATCTTCTAACTGTGATGCTCCTGGTGCTGGATAAGCTGGTCGATATGGCTGCTGGATGAACTCCGGTGCTGGTAAAGCTAGTCAGTGAACCATTGGTGTTCCTCTCCGGTGCTCAGGGCAATCCCTAGCTGAATACTGACTGGATCCGCAAGCTAAACATAATCCTAATTTACGTTTGCACTCTCTCTCAATGTGGCCTACCTTGCTACAGTAGTGACAAGTAGGAAGGGATGGGGCTTGTGATGATGCTCTCTGGGGTAGATTCATCTAGGGTCGCTTTGTAGGCTCTCTGTGTGGTGCTCGAGCTGGTATTAATTCGTACGATCTCTTCTGGCTGGACTCCCTCCCGTGGATGCGCTCCATGCGTCAAGCTGTGGCAAGGACGTCCGTATAAAAAGTAGGTACAACTGTGCCGATCTGTCTCTGTAGTTCAAAGCTCTGTCCATCAAAGAATTTCTTTGCCTTCTCTTCTTCTATCGGGATCAGTGTAGGGTCGAACACTTGAATCAAGCATAATGCAAGTCAACAAATTTATTCAAGTCTGATATAGAGGTCAAGAACGTGCCAACATATGGATGAGATCCTATAAATTTATTCTTATCCTAATCGCAGGCTTGCTCAGTCCCTTAGTTGAAACCAAAGTAATATATTCATAGACCTGCATGGGCCACCACAGAAACCATGTCACGCCCCAGTCCCAAAATACCAAGGGACTAGCCACGTGGCAATGGCCAGCAGCACAACTCCAATGGATAAACCCAATTTAATGGACCATTTAGAGTGCACTTAAGCTGTAAAATAAATACAATGGTCTACGAATACCTGTCACAGTCTATATATCTAATATCATCCACAATAAGTAACAAAATCACAAAGAGACAAGTCAAGTCGCAATAATATAAAATGATATGTCCAATCAAAGCAATATAAAAATGTCACAGGGAATATCCCGTCATCAAAATGGAAAGGAAAATAAATCCAAGTACAATATCCATAAGTCACTACAAGATCAAATATCAAAGAATACTAAGCATAAATAATAAATGGTAATAATATTGTGTACTCAAGAGAAGTCCTCCGGAACAACCTTGTCCTCTATAACCTGTACGTCTCTAATAGTAGCACATGTCCCGTAAACCTCAGGATAGCTCTCCTCGTCTATACCTGGGGACATAATCCGGATCCAGGTCCTCAAGGGACATAGCAAGGTATAATAAACACTCAAACCAAATAAAATACAGCAAGTAAATATAAATAGATCCTCAGGGCAAACTATGTAACTAACTAAGTAAAATACAAATGAGAGCATCATTAGTACTCAAGCTGAGACCACTACAGGCTCTGTGTCGGGGAGCCCATAGAAGCAAGTAGTATCACGACTCCAGTATATCTGCCAAAGATCTAAGACAGAGTCTAAGGTACCTCCAGTAGTATATATATAAATAATAAGCCTGTAGCTTGTGTGTCTCTCTCTACCCAATGTAATCTCATGTCTCATGTCCATGATGTCCCATGTCCATAACACGCAAGATCATGACCTCTAGCTAGTACAATGAGTCATAATGATATCCATATAATATGCAAGTCTCATATCACGAATCATGTAAGCCTATACAGAATCACCATGAATAATTCAAGAAAGATTCTGTCATATGAAATAGTGTCAAGTATCCTACGGTATGGCGTACTTGGTAAAGCAAGCACGTAAAAATATAGGATCGTGGAATTAACTCTCTAAGTGATGTTACACGACTCCGCATACGGTATCGACACCCAAATCTTGTTCGGACGCTAAGCAATATCTCACAGTCCAAGGTTGAACAGATACATCATAGAAGTATATATAATAAAAGAACACAAACAAGTAATATGACAGGATCTCTGCAGGTTTTGGTAAGGGTACACTTGCCTGGGTTTTGAATATCGTCAACTGCTCTTGGAAAGTAGAATATGCACGTACACCTCCGAATGCTGAAACAAATATCACTAATGTTCTCAGAATACTTGAAATAGCTAGGATTGACTACCCATAAGTCCAATTTGGACACAGGGGCAAAATTGATAATTTTAGGTCAAAGCGGGGTCCATATGTGGCCTACTTCGCATCGTAAAATGTGCCAAAGACAAATTCTCTAAATTTATCAAACTTAGTGTCTACAAGTCCAAAACAATAATATAAATCCAATGGAATATCCAAAAGTAGATTTCGATGAGCCGATCACAAAATCGCCCGTCATGTGGTACCGTGGGGCTAATAAAACGATGTTTTGTCAATGTTCTCAGAATCAAACCAAACTTGGGTCACATGACTAGTGTAACGCTGCGAATTCGATAACATAAGTTTTGTTGCAAAATAACAAGCACACACAAAGTTATGACGAGTGTCAGAATAGGCCGATACAATATTTTTCGACGGATACGCGTTAATTTCGGTGTCCACGCACATCCAAATCAAATTTTGCGAAAGTCCACACGTTCACGTTCACGTTCACATTCACGTTATACGCCTTTTGATGCAACTTGCACACGACGAAGTTGCCTCATTTGGCCGGACGTACCCCGTATTACGAGATTTTGGGTGTTTTAAAAATAAATTTTTGGTCGTTTTGGAACAAGAATAATTTTACCATTATAGCAAACTAATAAAAACTAAAAAAAAAGTAAAAATCTTGGTTATATTGTGAAGAAGTTCCTTCAATTATATTTTAAAAATATTAAACGGGTTGGTAGAAAATTAGACATGAACAGGGGTACTTGGACTGAAATTCTAAACTGTTTCCAAACAATTTTTTGGCCAACTTCCGGTCAATTTTTTGATCAAACCGGGGTACCTAAATTCATTCCACTTAAAGAGAATCCTAGAGGGTTAGGTTGTGAACATACCAGCGAAGACAGGACATAAATTAGATGAGCAAGGAGGGCGGAGGCTGCACACGAAGGAGGGGCCACAGGTGTTGTGTGTGTGCGCGGAGAGGGCGGACGGCGGCGTGCTCCGGCGCTGCTGTGGGCGGTGCGGCAGTCGAAGGTCGGCCGAAGACGGCGGGGTGACAGCGGAGGTCTGGTGTGGGTGATGGTGGTGGTGGGATTAGGTTAGGGTTTGGGTTTAGTGTTGTGTATATATAAAAGATGGGGGGTTCTCCTGTATGTGGGGAGGGAATTAGTTTAGAGTTAGGATTATGTTTTGGGTTTTGGGTTTGGGTAGGGTGAAGGTTAATGGGTTTGGGTTTGAGTTTAATTTCTATTTTCTTTTTCTTTTGTTTTATTTCTTTTATTTATTCAATAATTAACTGCAGAAAATTCTCAAAAATAGTTAGGCACTTGGAAAAAATTTAGAAAATTTATATTTTCTCCAATAAATAATCTACAACCAATTTATATTAATTAAAAAATATATTTACTAAATATTAATTAATATTAAAATAATTAAATAGATCTATAAATTATATTTTCTACTTAACATTAAATTGGGAGCGTACAGGGGTTCGAATAACGCAACTCGAGTGTCATGTGCGCAATAGGACCAGTTAGGCCCATATCATGAATTTAGTTAGGATCAATGGGTTGGTGTGGCATGTTAAAATCGTACGCCACGACTAAATGGTTAATTAATCATCGTTTTCTCGTAATTGTGTCGCAAAAGTTGTGCAACCAAAAGAAGGCATGGAATTACAAATTTGTGAGGGACAGTCATGGCAGGAGCCTAATTTGATTCGTCTAAGTCGAGCATGCTAGGTTGGTTGGAAGGAAAAGGCTAGTATTGCACTCAAGATCTTAAAACCATAGGGGTTGGTTTCCAAAGTTTGATTAAATTATCAAATAAATATAAAAATAAAGAAATAATTATTAATTACCAAACTAACCCTATAAAAAAATCAGGGTGCTCACAGAAAGGCGTATTTTTTGTACTTTTATAAGGGTGTGGGTTGGTTAGGGTATTGGTTAGTTAGGTATTTGCCAACTAAGATGACACCTATGGTACTTTCTATAAGTAGAAACTTCTATAAATAGAAGTATATTAATTTAAAATTATATATATGTATATATAATATATTTTTATATGGGGGTATTTGGGTGCATTACATGCCTATATTAGATTGGGTTTAATTTGGGTTAAGCTCTAGTCAAATGAAGATAGTTTTACGGTAACAATGGTTCATGATGTTTGTCAATATTTTTGGAGCATGGAAGAGATCAAAAAAATGCAACACCCATGTTCCAAGTATATTAAGTACAGTTAGGGTCATTAATATAAATTTTGTTAGAAGAAAAAATATTGGGCATTGCTCAAAATATCCAAGCCATGACAAAGTATTTATAAAAGGATTTTATAAATTAATTCTTTAACCTATTTAATTAAATAAAAATAATAAAAATAATTATAAAATACCAAATTACCCATATTCCAAAATGAGGGGGCTTACAATAGTAGTAAACCTCCTATAAATGGTAGGAGTTCAGAACAATGACGTATAAGATAGACCCAAGTATAACGAGTGTAATCATCAATAAAGCTCATCAGTCATAGATTGGATAGGATCAGATTTCCATATATAAAAGTGAACTAATTTAAAAATATTATTAGATTTGATAAAGGGCTAAGTATTTTTTGCCAACTTATAATCCGTACATATGGATAGAGAAGAAAAAAAAATTATGTCCAAGAGCTCCACTATAGAATAAAGTATTGAGATGAGGCCCTGAAATAGGACATAAGCGTCTGTGACATAACTCGACAACATAAGTGATGACAGCAGCATGACTAGAACTCAAAGGTCGAGTTGATAGAAGATAAAGAAACTCTAAGTGATACAATCGCCCCTTCCTACGAGCACGACCAATCGCCTGGCTTGTACGAGAATCTTTCACAGAATATGTGAGGAAATAAAAAATAATAATAAACCCACTCTCATAAAGACTACTAACTAAGGGGTTGTTTTGTTGCCCGTAGATGTGCTGCAAGTGATTGAAACTGTCACTGTCTGCTGAAAGTGTGTGCAGTTTTAGTATTTGGTTAAAGGCTGAAAGTGATCGGCAGGTACAGCATCTCTGACACATCCGACTTCCTGTCCACCTCTCTTTCTCAATTTGTAGCTACAGCAAAAAAGTGAGGGGAGTTGGCTGAAACTAGATTTGGAGCTCACGGAGGCTACAGTATCAGCCAACGCCCTCATCTTCGCCGGCCAACGACTTTGAGGAAGACGGTTCTAGAGCTCACAGAGGCTTCTCAGTCAGTAGTGACTGTAATGGTGGTGGTGGAGAAGAACGAGCATCATCAGTCATCGAAGGAGGACAACGGAGGAGTATGCATGAGAGCCTAGAAACTAGATTAAAGTTTAGCATTTCTTATCACTCGCAGACATATGGACAGTCAAAGCACACTATTTAGACGTTAGAGGGTATATTAAGAGTGTGCATGCTTGACTTTGGAGGATCTTGGGAGGATCACTTACATTTGGTGGAGTTCTCTTATAATAATAGTTATCAAGCAAGCATTCAGATGACTCCTTTTGAAGCATTATACGAAAGAAAGTATCGATCGTCAGTATGCTGGAGTGATGTGGGTGAAAGACAGATACTTAGACTGGAGTTGGTGACTCGCATAGTAGAGAATGTCAAGCAGATTCAAGGTCATCTTCGGATAGCGCAAGATAGACAAAAGCAATGGACAGATACTCACCTTCGACCTCTAGAGTTCAAGATGAGAGATCATGTATTCTTGACGATCTACCCTACTAGAGGAACCATCATATTTGGAGGTAGAGGGAAGCTTAACATTGGACCATTTGACGTATTAGAGCGTGTTGGCGAGGTTGCTTACAGAATAGCATTACTGCAGACCTTGGAGGGTGTCCACGATGTGTTCCATGTCTCACAATTAAGAAGATATGTGGCGGATCATATCCATGTACTGGATCATTCAGATATCACCGTGGGACCAAGTTTGTCTTTTGAGGAGCAGCCGGTTAAGATTCTCGACCGCAGAGAGAAGGTGCTAAAGGGGAATACCATTCGACTAGTATGTGTTGCTTGGAAGCATCATTCACCGGGCGAATCGACTTGGGAGTAGGAGGATTCGATCTTAGAGTGTTTTCCTCGCTTACACGAGTATTCGGGTATGGATTTTATATACCGTATTATTATTTTTCTAGATCGTGTCATGTTCTTAATTTTGAGAACAAAATTTTCTAAGGTGGATAGGTTGTAAAACCCTTCACCCAAAAATAGGTATTTTGTGTGTATTCTATATTTAGTGTATTTATTACTGATTATTTTAAAATTAATTTAAATCCAATTATTGTATTAGGATACTTTACCGTAGTTTGAACATTAATGACATAGGACAACCCCAAAATTTATATTGCCCTTCGTAGAAAGTAGCCTACACTGGAGATACTACATGTATGATCTTCATATGATACAAAATTCAATCATTCAGCATTGGTATGACATTAGTATAATGACCATAGTTTCTTTTATATAAATTTAGAGACTTTTTATATATAATTTATGATTGGTTGTTTTTCCATCCAAAACCCCTACAAAATTAGCAACCCATAATTTTAATTTCTACCATGAGTTCCCCATGCCAAATTTGGCCACTCCCTTTTTTGTGAGATTTGCATATTAATTGTCCATTAATTATTCCCTTAGAGACCTAAATAAATCTCCACTACCAACTATTTACCTTATATTTGCTAAACAACCAAATTAGGAAGGCCCCCATCCAAATCCTACTCCTACCCAACCCGCGGCCCCCTCTCCTAAACCCGTGCACCTCCTCAAAGCTACGACCCTCTCTCTCTCTCTCTCTCTCTCTCTCTCTCTCTCTCTCTCTCTATATATATATATATATATATATATATATATATATATATATATATATATATATAATGATGATCAAACTCTATTGTTCTATCTTGAAGAACCCATACAAACCTATGAACCCTAATTTTGAGGTTTAACCCAACACTTTTGTGCATGCATGAAACCTCCTTCAAAATCCTCTTTAATTCTTGTTAATGTATTTATATAGATGTTATTGATAGGTAATATATTCAGTTTTTTATAAAAAATTAGATTTATTAATTTGTATTAAATTAAAGTTGTGAGCATATTTTTTTGTATAATATTGACCTAGTCTTGATGTATGCATGTTGGAACCCATGGATCTTGTTAGGACTTAATAGTAGATGGAAAACCTATTTTTTTCTAGATGGATTAATATTTTTCCAGAAAATATATATTCTAAAATTATATTAAATAAATATAATTTGGATGCCTATGATGTCATAATAACCATGTACCACCCCTTTTTGCATGCATACTAGCAAGTTTAGTTGCCAACCCTAATAGGATCAACTTGTAGATGATAAAACTCTAATTATTTTTGTATAGATAAATAAAATTGTTTTTTATGTATTTATTACTGATTTTATCATATTTATTCATATTTTATTCCTATTTAGAGAAATTAGAATTTTAGGAGTTGTAGGTAGCAAGTTCACCTAGTTTTGACAAAACTTGACCCCGACAATTTCAGACTTAAATTCCGACCAAAAATCTATATTTTTTATATCTAAAATTATATTATTATGGATTAATTATATTTTTTAAACATTTATTCCAGAATTATCTATTTATCAAAAAATGCTTTTATTGACTTGTCGGTAACCTATTATGTCCTAGTTTTGGTTTCTACTTGATTTTGGACTAATAGAATTTATAGGAGATGAACCTTTTACTAAAAATCTTATTTTCTAATAAAATTCTAGAATTATTATTTTTGATAATTAAATTCTAGAATCATTATTTTTGATAATTCTACTTTCATGTACAACCAAAGTAGAATTAATAACTAGCTAATAACCTCATTTAAACAAAAAAATAAGAGTCTAATTAGTGTCATAATTAATTGGTAGGTGTTCGTGACGTTTCTGTGGAGAGCTCTGGACCAGATTTGTTGTGCTTGCATCTTGGCTTGGAAGGCAAGTACACCATGCTTAATTGTATTATTCAGTTTATATTATACCTAGTTTTTATTTGTTAGTTGTGTGCATGCATCTTCGAGTAGTAGACTTACCTGGTATATTGTGAAGGTATGTGGTATCTTCTAACCTGACATATGTTCAATACGATCACTGAGTGAGTGAGTGCATGGACTAGCGTGTTGACTGGCCATTGATATGTAAGTTTATGTATTATGTTAGTAGTTGATGTTAGTTTAGTTCCTAGATTTTATTGACGTTATTTCATATTGTCTACACCGCATATACGGTTTGGTTAGTTCATTGGGAGGAAAGAATCTAATAGTGAATGTATGGGATTTCTGTTTCTTTTGGTTTATATAGTGTAAATGGTATATCCCGAGTTCTATCGAATACCTGGTGGGATGACGCATTCTTCTATTTCTTTCCCCTCATGTGCCATTAGAGATATCTCGAATGCACTTCACATAGATGATTTAGTTACCCTATTTATTGTTTACTGCTTTACTTTTATGCATATCTATTTCTTGTATACTTTTTATGTCCCTCTAAGGATCTGACACCTTTTTCAGATCCATACGAGCCCTTGTACCCGATGGACTACGGAGTGGGAGATTTGCAGACGATGACCTTGAGGTGGAGCCACAGGAGTTTTTTTAGCATTCTTGGATGATAGTTGCTTAGTATTTTGGGTCTATTTCTTTATTGCTTAGTTATTCTTTCAGTATTCTTTTGTACTCATTTTTCATGGATTATTCTCCACTAGATTCTATTTGGTAGTTGATTCTGAGACTTGTCTATTCATTCAGTGTCTTACTCTATGATATTTGTGGATGAGACCAAATTTTACCTGCCTGTGATATTGAGACTTAGTTATATTTTATAGCGTACTACGACTGGTTAGGTCCATTAAATTGGGTTCCTATACTTGTTTGTACAGCTGGCATATATATGTATACCTGGTCCTACGTATTTTGGGACTAGAGCATGACATATTTTTAGTGGTGGCCCATGAAGGTCGAGTTAGCCGTTTTGGTTACATAACTATACCGAATGGGTCTGCACTTAGGATTAGAGTTTTAGGTCTCATTCATATTTGACTATAACTTACCTTCTTTCCAATCAGTTCTATTTAAATAAATATTTGCATCATGCTTGATTCGTGTACTTTTCCTAATCCTCCTTTCCATCTCTTGCAGAGAGATAAATTTGCGTTACAGACTTGATGCCACCGGGGGCAACACGTCTCCAGGGGTCAATGCCCAATCATCAGGAGAAGCCATGATGGCTCATTGCCTTCCGGGACCGGTGTCATGACCCGCACCCGGGGTAAGGGTACTAGTCGGAAACAACGCCCAGCCTACGCCGCAGAATCGGCGGTAGAACGCTGTCTAGAAAGTCTATCTAATATAATGAACCACCAAAAGATAGTGTACTCAATCACAGAACTAAGATAGAATAAACACAGATCAGATAAGAATAGAATAGTCATCAACTCATGAGTTTAAAATAATACATCAATGAGTCTGAAGAGTAACAAAAATAAGCTGGAGACAAATCCAATACAAAAAAATACTATCATACTACAAGCTACACTCCAGGGTCAACTGTCTCAGTTGGGATAAGTCCCTCTTGAGCCAGGGTCTCCGAATCTAAACCCACAACATCCTGGGGTCCATAATAGGTAGGGTACTCCTCAGTGTCATCTGGAAAAATATATCCAGTCAGGAAAGGAGCAGAGTACATCTCTAACAGCAGTTCTAATCCATGATAAAAACTATGTAACAGTAAATAGCTGTGGATAAACAAGGTGCACAAAATAGATACAAGAGATATATAGACAATAAGGAAATACTGGAAAGAAATACAATAATGAACAATATGCCAATGAAACAATAATACTAATGACTAAGTGTGTGAGTACTAGCTTAACATGTGATCGGCTTGGGCAAGATACAATGCGGCCTGGCTAATCATACGTGCGGTGCATGATTAACACTATTCGCTTACCAATACTTTATTCAATAGGGATTTGATCACATATCTATACTAATACTCCCCACCCCCAACTGGTATAATAGATCCAACCACGGTATGCTATGGCACTAGATTCCCCAAGAAGATAGCTAGTCTCCCCGAGAATCGGTGTCTGTACATGTACAAGATAACCAATAAAATAATACTTGCACCATATACACCATATACCAAGAAATAACATCTCATGATGAGATCCGGATATACCAATCCGTGTAACCATAGTGTCAAGAGAAACATGTATATCTACACTAGATACAACGAACATAGAGGATATCATAAATGAGAAACTATCAGAGAATGTACTCGCCTGAAGTCCAAAGAACAGTCTCACAGATGTCTGACTCGGTACCTTGAAGACCTAGATATGGAATACCATATTAATACAAGGTCCCAGAAAGAGAACAAGTCAAACTAGTCAACTTCTAAGTCAATAAATCAATTCTAAGTCAAAAGTCAACTATGGTCAACTCTAAAGTCAACTAAAGTCAAACATGGTCAAACCAAGGTCAACCTCACAAGACATCTATATAAATAATATAGAAAATAAAATACAACAATTTAGGAATCAAAATTAGATCCCAATTGATACCCACACAAAGTATACTAATAATACAATATTATACACTCTAAATAATATATATACAAACCAATATTTATACAAATAAAATAATATATTATTATTAGTATTATACCTCACAAAAGCACATATATATATAAGATATATAAATCAAAATACATATATATATATATATATATAACAATTTAATAACTATATACTTATATATATACATATAAACTTACACAATTAAATATCAATAGTTACATAACACATGCACATATTAATGTATGTATTTTACATGGCTAGAAGCACACATAAAAATATATTCATTAATATACAAATAATTATATAATAATTATAAATAATATAATTACACATTTAAACACATAAATATATTTTATAAAACATTTATGTATAAATTATTTTATTAATATAAGTACATATATAATTGCATGAAAGAAAGCTACATACATATATTTATACATCATATTAGCACACACAAAAATATATAGATCTATGCTACAATAATTACTATAATAAATACACAAAATAAATATATAATATTTATATATATTTACTAATTATAATTGAAGAATTTAAACCATACATAATTAGATCTATTCAAAAATCCACACAATTGGAGAGTATCATATCGTATCCCACTAGATCTAGGATACGCATGTGACACGAGTCCAACACACAACCAATTGCACCCCGAAGGATACAAACAAATCACAAATAATATTTATGAATAAATCAAAGTATCAAAAGTAGATCTATGTGTCTGTGTCAAAATACGACATGTTCAAAGCCCCGTGTCGGAGGGAAACCCCCAAAATGACACGTATCACCAAATAGTTGGGATACGAACCACATGTACCCAAATATGGACATGACATAAGCCCTAAACACATAAGCACATGCCCAATTGATCTATAGGATCAATTGACACACACAACAAAATGTAAATTCGAAATTCCAACAAAATTGACACAAAAAGTACCATAACTTTCTCCATGGGTCTACTATGAACATAAAACAAAGTCCTATGGGTAGTACATACATATGGGTTGATTTTACATGATTAAATCTCAGATTTAGAAGCTATTTTAATGAGAAAAACTGAATTATACCTATTGGGAGATGGATTTCCAATGAAACCTCCAATTGAGATGAACTTGCTTCCAAATTGTAGATCCTTGCTCCTCTTTGTAGATCCTTACTTTCTTCTTTTAGTTCCTTACATCTCAACTTTCTAATGGTGAATTGGGAAGAATTTGGAATGAATTTGGTGAGAAATTGGAATGGGAATGGAAAGAATTTGGGAGTGGGGAATTCTAGATCTAGATTTGGAATGAGAATGAGAGGAGAGAGAAATTTCTTCCCTCTTTTAATAGGCCAGCCTTGCCCCTCTCCCAAGCAATTGTAAAATGTCCAATGTATCCCTTGGGGCCTCTCATGAAGAAATAATTAAGGAAGGAAGCTTCTAGTCTAATCACTTAATTAATTTAATCTATCTCCTTAACCATGGGCTTTCTAAATGGGCCAAATATAACTATTTAATTCATGTTGGTCCATGGGTCCAAACTAAATTAGTTGGGTCCACTAAAATAAGTCCAAAATAATTAAATAACATCCAACAATAATTAAATAATACAACAAAAATTATTTACCATGCACAATATTTATTTAAATAGAAAATTACTAAAATACCATTTTTCCTAAAATGTGGTAGTGACAACCGGATAGACAGACTAACAATCCAGTTCTACCAGCTCCTTTCGTGATGCCTAATAGAGATTTTCCAGCTCCAGCAGTACCACAGGACGGCCAGACACAGATATTCCAATTCCTCTAGATAATAATACAGGAACAGAGGTAACAGGCTGCGGAGCAGAGACAGCAGGCCACCGTATTGGCTGCCGAGCAGAGGCAGAAAGCGAAAGAGCAAAGGCGGGAAGCCGCCGAGATGGGGTAAGGATTTCTTGCAGGACTTGAGAGGATGGCTACACCATTACCCGTACCAGCTCAGGCACTAGCTCTAGTGCCACAAGCGTATGTTGGTTCAGTATAGGATTTTATATAGATGAACCCCAAGCCATATAAAGGCAATGAGAGCCCAAAGGAGACCACAACCTAGATAACCAGCACCAAGAAGCTATTGAAGGTGTCACAGTTGCCTACGGACTTATGGATGATAGGCATGAGGACCCAGCTAGAAGGAAATGCTCATCACTGGTGGGCGATGGAGCGTCAACTGGGTACGCGTCAGACTTGGAAATATTTCTTGGAGTACTTTGAGAAAAAATATATTTCAGCTACTGTGAAGGATGCATTGTACAACCAGTTCCTCCATCTCAAGCAGGGGAAGAAGATAGTTGATGAGTATAATTCTGAGTTTAGCCGCCTCAGCAGATCTGATGCCTTTCTGATACCCAGTAACTTGGATAAATCTACGAGATTTTATCACGGGCTAACTCAGGAGCTTCAGCGCTATACCCGCTCACAGTCCCGGATATCTTATGCTAAAGTATTGGTAGAGTCCAGAATTCATGAGGCCATCAGCAAAGGAAAAGGGAATCAATAGAGGATTCAGCAAGGACTAGCAAAGACTCAACAAGAAGGGCCTATCAGACAACCAATGGGACAACAACAGCAACAAAGGACAGGGCCCTACCAGTTCAGAGAATCTTTGACTTGTCATTTCTGTGGCAAGAAGAGGCACGTACAAAGAGAGTACAGGAAAAAACTAGGAAATTGCTTGTCTTGCGGATCAGGTCAGCATCAAGCTTGGGATTGTCCGTAGCGTGGAGCTATTATTCCAGTTGGAGTTCAGAAGTCAACAGTACCGGCACCAGAAGAAACTAACCAAGGAGGAGGATTACCTCGTTTACCAGCACCAGGAGGCCAACAGAGAAGACCACCATTGGCATCATAGGCAGTACAGTTCAAGAAAGCCAGACAGCAGGCAGGAGCTCAGAGGCAAGTACATGTATTTTCACTGACTCTGGGAGGAGAAGAGACTAAAAGAGAGACTATTACAGGTATTATTCTAATTTGATCAGTACCTGCCATATTTTATTTGATTTTGGGGTTACATTTTTATTCATATCATCTAGATTTATAGCAATGTATAGAATAACTACTTTACCCTTGCCTAAGAGTTGGAGGATTCTTACTGGGGGAGGAATAGTGCATGTAACTAGTACATATAGGACTTGTTTAGTTATTGTTTGTGGTCGGGAGATGAGATCTCGACTTTTGGTATTTCCAATATCAAATTTTGACGTAGTGTTAGGGATGGATTGACTTAGACAATATTATGCAGTTTTATATTGCCATAAAGGTTGTGCTATCTTTAAGCCGCCAGGCCAGCCAGAGTTTGAGTTCATGAGAGAACCTATAGAGAAGGGAGTAGGCTAATACGGTGGATCTTGCATGACAATAGAAGTTATGCCACTACCGATTAGTAAGAAGTTTGCAAATGTCTTTCCAGATGAGTTGTTGGGTCTGCCACAGGACAGAGAAGTCGAGTTTACTATTGAGTTGGTACCGGGAGCAGCGCCTATATCTTCTAATGTGTATCGGCTGGCAAAGAAGGAGCTAGATAAGCTGAAGGTATAGTTGCAAGAGTTGTAGGATACGGAATTTATTAGTCTAAGTGCATCACCTTGGGGAGCCCCAGTTTTGTTTATGCTAAAGAAAGATAGAACAGTCCGCATGTGCATCGACTACAGAGCCCTTAATGCAGTAACCATCAAGAATAAGTACCCTCTGCCACAGATTGACGAATTGTTCGACCAACTGACCAGAGCACGGGTGTTTTCTAAGATTGATCTGAGATCGGGATACCATCAAGTGAAGGTGAGGCGCAAGGATATTCAGAAGACGGCTTTCAGGACTCGCAATGGTCACTACGAGTTCTTTGTAATGCCTTTTGGATTGACAATTATGCCAGATATGTTTATGAACTTAATAAATTGAGTATTTTATCAGTACTTAGACCATTTTTTGGTCGTCTTCATCGACAACATTGTGGTATGCTCAAAGATCCATGAGGAGCACGAGGAACTTTTAAGGATGGTGCTAGAAACAATGAGACAACATAAGTTATATGCTAAGTTGAGCAAGTACAAGTTTCTCCTAGATTATTTCTCTTTTCTTGGGCATGTTATCTCGGGAGAAGGCATATCAGTGAACCCAGCTAAGATATCAGAAGTAGAGATGTGGCCGACCCCAATCGACATCTCAGAGGTGCAAAGTTTTCTAGGACTTGTCAGATATTATCGGAGGTTCGTGAAGAATTTTGCGAGGATCGCAGAGTCTATGACAAGGTTGACCCACAAGGACCAGGAGTTTAATTGGACAGAGGAGTATCAGGTGGCCTTTGATGAGTTGAAGAAGCGCCTGACTACAGCACCGATCTTGACCATACCTACTGGACAGAAAGGATTTGTAATTTATAGCAATGCTTCCGAAAAAGGAATAGGATACGTCTTGATGCATCACGGTAAGATGGTAGAATATGGTTCTCGGCAGTTGAGGATCCATGAAATGAACTACCCCCACTCTTGACTTGGAGCTTGCAGCAGCGATCTTTGCTTTGAAGCTTTAGAGGCACTATTTATACGGAGAGACTGTGGAGATCTATACAAATCATAAGAGCTTAAAGTATGTCTATACTCAGAAGGATCTAAATCAGAGACAGAGACGATGGCTCGAGTTGATGGCAGATTCAGTACCATCCGGGCAAGGCTAATACAGTAGCGGATGCGTTGAATAGGAGATCGATGGCGTACTTCTTAACAAAACAGAAGGAGTTATTATATAATTTGGAGCAGCTGGGCATAGAGGTGGTTATGCCAGGAGAGGTCGCAAAGTTGATGAACATTCAAGTACAATCATTATTATTGGAGCGTATCGAGGCAGCTTTTCCGACTGATACGACATTTCAGCAACTTCGATAGAGGACTGAGATTGGATTGCAAACTGGGCTAAGGATACATGAATATAGGACTTTGAGGTATGGGGATCGCCTCTATATTCCTAATGGAGAGCTTAGGTAGGAGCTAATATCGGAGGCTCATAATTCAGCATACTCTATTCATCTGAGAGGTATGAAAATGTACAGAAACTTGAGACAGCACTACTGGTGGCACAAGATAAAGCAAAAGATAGCACGGTTTATGGTGAAGTATTTGGTGTGTCAAAAAGTTAAGGCTGAACATCATAGATCATCAGGACTACTTTAACCCCTTTCTATACCAGAGTGAAAATGGGAGCACATCACCATGGACTTTGTTACGGGTTTTTTGAGAAGTCCAGCTGGCCGAGATACAGTTTGGGTGATTATGGATAGATTGACTAAGGCCGCACACTTCTTACCCTTTAGAGTTGGATACTCTACAGAAGTTCTGGCAGAGATATACATGAATGAGATCGTACGCCTACATGGAGTACCAGTCAGCATAGTTTTTGACAGAGATTCAAGGTTCAAATCACACTTTTAGAGGAGTACGCATAGGAGCCTATGAACTAGATTGAACTTTAACACTTCTTATCAACCACAGACAGACGGATAATAAAAGCGCACTATTTAGACGTTGGAGGACATGTTGAGAGTGTGCATACTTGACTTTGGAGGATCTTGGGAGGATCACTTGTATTTGGTGGAGTTTTCTTACAATAATAGCTACCAAACAAGCATTCGGATGACTCTTTTTTAAGTATTATACGGAAGAAATTGTCAATCGCCAGTTGTTGGAGTGATGTGGGCGAGAGACAGATACTTGGACTGGAGTTGGTAACTCACACAGTGGATAAGGTCAAGCAGATTCAATGTCACCTTCGAGCAGCGTGTAAACCTCCTCACCCAAAATTAGGCCTACTTGGCTTAGAAAGAGAAAGTAGGGCTAGTTTGAGCCCAAATAGAAATAGAACACGATATTTATTTAATTTTGCAATATTTATATCACTTAGCGCACCTTACCGTTGCTTCGATAATTGGAGCACTACACTAGCCATTATCTTCCTACAAATTTTATACTCTTGCCCTAGACATGACCGTCTTCGATTCTGACATTGGTGTAACTTATAATTATACTCTCTTGTGCTATATTTTAGTCGCACAATATTCGTCGCAGACGTTTACATCTAATTCTAAATAAAATTAACTTTGTACCCTTATGCTTTCCAATCGAAATTGGAGATACAATCTTGACCCGTTTCATGTAACCCAAATTATGATAATATTCTACTCTGAGCCCTCTACGTCCATGGCACTTGTGTCCCACCTAATTTTATCTCCATGTACTACTAATTAATTCCAGAACAGCTTGTGCATTAATTTTAATTAATTTAATTTAATTTTCATCTTTGTGCAATTTTCTAATTATTAGGCGCTTTTATGCAAAAATGCATTAAGGTGTCCACACCTTAGGACAATACATGAAAAAACTCATTTTTCTATTCATATGAAATTTTTCCCATATTTTTTGGAATGTGCAACGCACAACATCTCCCCATCAATTAAACTGAGCCTTGCATTTTAAACAATGTAAATGATAGCCCTCTAAACATCCCCATATCATGCCAAGGCCCAATCCCAAGAGTTGACCAAGCCCAAATCCTTTAGGTCAAATACCCAACCCAAGTCCTACATGTATATATATACCTCTTTTCCTTTTTATTATTTTTCCAAAAACCCTAATCCCAAAAAAACTACCAATCCCTAGCCGACCCCTCCCCTTAACTCCTATTCATCTCCTTCTTCCTCAAACTGATTCCCCCTGCAGCCATTATCCTGGCCGGAGCACCACCGGAGCAGCTCCCAACCACTGTGGCACCACCACATTACCATCTCCCCTCCTTCTCGATGTCCACCCTCGCTGAACCCCGCTGCACACCGCCAGCAGCAACCCAGGCCAATACCACCACACCACCATTGCCATCTCCACCTTCCTCCTCCTCTTTTCCGACCTGTCCTCCCCCTCCGTTAACTTTATCCCGTCGACGATCGCACCACCATACGCCACCACCTGTACAACCCTATCTCCGGTGATCACCCTCGATCTCACCTGGACATCACCTCCTCCGTCGTTCATAACCTCCTTCCCCCGCTCGCCTGCACCGAGCCCGACCATGACTCATCTCCCCGGCCATCTCCCCGCAGCGCCACTGAACTCCCCTTAGACCTCCGTTCTCCCTGCTCAGCCTTCTCCTTCCTCCCGGAGCACGACCCGACCACCTCTCCATCCTCCCATCACCACCACAGCCCGCTGGACCACTGCCATCAACACCACCATTACCACTAGCACCACCCGAGCCTCCTCCTTCTTCCACCCTGAACCAACCATAACACCACCACCACCTCTCCCTTCTCAGACCTGAACTCCTTCCCCCTTCTTGAGCTTCTTCTCCTATTTGGCAGGACCTCTCCCTGGCCGAAGCAGTAACCTCCACCTTATCATCATCATCTCTAATAATTATCATCATCAACATTATAACCATCATCATCACCATTACCTTAACCTTTATCAACATCATAATTATCATCCACATAATCATCCTCGTCATCACCATCATCCCAATCACCATCCACATCATCACCATCATCCCCATCATCATCCACATCATTATCCTCGTCATCACCATCATCCCAATTATCATCTTCGTCATCACCATCATCCCCATCATCACCATCACCCCTATCATCATCCTCGTCATCATCATCATCTCCAATCATTATTATCTCATCACCATCATCCTCTCATCATTATCTCATCATCGCACCATCATCATCCTATCATCTTATCATAACCAACATCACCATCACCTTAACCCTAATCACAATCATTAACCTAATTATTACCAATCATCATCATCATAATTATCACCATCATTATTACCCTTGTCATCGTCGTCATCGTGGACCCATCACCCTCACCGAAGACAACCTGCAGCAGTCACCCCCGATTTTGGTGCCTGTACACGCTGACCCCGAAGATCTATTAGATTGTTCTGCGCGACTTCCGGAGCAGAATATTGGGACTACGCAGCTTCTTGCCAGGCAAGTATACTTGCCAAATTGTTTACTGTACTTTGCATGCTATTTATATTTCTGTATATTTATTACATGTGTAGTTTCGTTCAGTCATTAATATATATTAGATATGTTGACACACACTTGACACCTAGTATCATGATAGGACAACCATTAGGCGTATGGACTTTAATCACTCTGGTAAATCGTAGTATCTAGCTCGCAATACGGTAGTGTATCGCGCTGGTCGCTACCCCCGTGGTATGTCAATTTCTGGAGTCTCGCTGGACGCTACCCCTGCAATTTGTCAATTTTTGATATCCCCTGACGTGTGTGTGAGTTATAAGATTTAGATCGAATAGCCTACCCTTGCCCATACGTCAAAAAGTTATCCTCATTTACATTCATATAGATTATCTTGTACAGCGTACTTATATATTTTTTAAATATTATGCATGTTTACTGTATTCAATTGGCTTACTTCTCTGTATCTTGTTATGTCCCTCTGAGGACCTGGTCCCTTTCTAGGTATAGACGACCAGGAGTATCCGCAGGAGTACGGACCCGGACCTGACGCTTTACTTTCTGCCGAGGAGACCTTACCCACTGAGCATCATTGACTAGCTCTAGCGATGGATCTTTTAGCTGACACTTCTATCACCTTATTATATATTGGAGATTTTACTCTTTTCTCTTATTTTAGTTTTGATATAGTCATTGGTAGTGGATTTGTCTCCACCCACGATCATTGTTGGATTAATCAGACTCTTTATTGTAGTTTAGTATTTCCTTTCTATGACTTGTTGTATGGATGAGATTAGTATTTCTGTGACTTGTGACAATAAATATATACCACATATGATTATTATTCATATTATAGCGTACGTATGTATTATGATATCCATATATTGGAGTTGCTATATACATACAGCTGGCATGCTTACGTGTCATAGTCCTACGTATTTTGGGACTGGGGCGTGACATATTTTTGTGGTGGCCCATACAGGCCGAGAGCATATTGTCTCGGTTACGTTACTGTACCGAGCAAGCCTGCAACTAGGATTAGAGTATAGGATCTCATCCATAATTAACTATGATTCACTTTTCTTCCAATCCATTCTATCTAAATAATCGTATCCTGCTTGATTTCTGTGCTTCCCAAATAGTTCCTTGAGTATAGCCTTCCCCTAGAACATAGGAACCTTTGTTATTAGAATAATAATTAGGGTAACACATCTATTGAGAATACAACTAGAGTATTGACACATCACTAAGTTTAGAATATCTAGTGAAACCCTAGCACCCCTTTCCTATAGATTGATTTACTATTACCCCTCGATATATGTATGAAGACTTGAGAGTAGTATAGACGCTACTAGAGTAGTTAGAAATTTAACTATATCATTTGGCCCTAATATTAAGGGACCACTAGCAATCCAAGGTTGAATATTAGGACCAAACCTAACTTTTATAGTGAGATAGTATTATAGAACTATACATTTAGATTCTTGCCTTGATATTAGCAGACAGTACCCTAGGAAGCCAAGAGGAATAAAATAACATTTCTCTAGATCATACCTCGAACACAGAGATTAGCATAACCACCTTCCCCTTAGAAAATTATGATATTATCTAGAGTCTTTTTATTTAAATTCAAATCGTGTTCCTCTGAAAACTTTGCACTCGCTATTTGTGCGACGATTGATTATGCTTTTTCTTTCTTTTCTTTCAACTCGTGCCACTTAACCCTTCCATTCGTAATATTAACCCTTTTGTTCTATGAGCACTATGATTAAGACCTAAGATGACCATTACCTATGGAGTTTTATAATAGGATACCCTAATCAGCACCAATATCTTTTTTCGTATACCCTAATAGGAGTTTCTACTTTATCCTTAAGACGGTACAATATTAGTTAATTATTTTAAGTTGGGTAGTATGACTCACAACATAGTATCATATAGTCCTCTTGACCCATCAATGAAGTATAACTGAATGACACCAACTATAGACTTGCATAAGAAGATAATATTTATTCAGACAGTAGAACTTAGAGACCCATACCTCTATTTGGTCGACTAGCAACTTAGACAAGGAGTTAGTATGACAATTGTAGAGACTGTAGAGTCTTACCTTCTTTGTGGACTTGAATTATTTTGTATCTTCTTTCATCATAATCCAGCGTACTTTTATTTTCTGAACTACCTTGACTTATGCTGCTATTATAGCCTAGTTTTGCAAGCTTACTCTTTTATCGAGCTTGATCATGATATATGTATTATTGGGTATACACAATAATACATTTCAGAATTAGTGTATTATGGTCTGATCAACCATAGTGCGCTTGGTTCACCTATCGCATGACTACTTAAGTGGATTGAGATAAAATTTACTTAGATTCTTAGACAAATATACTTGCCCTCTAGACATGTCTGAGCATATCGTATCGGTTACATAACTGTACTGATATGAGCATGCGAATAAGAAATTACCAAATAGGATTTTAATCCACAACTGCCTTGATAATTCCTATTTGAATTCTTTAAACGCCTTGACCTCCATACTTCCATTCTATTAACTCTCCCTTGAACTCTTTATTATTATTTTTTCGTCTTCCTTTATTTTGGAAAGACGAAACCTCGTGCTTGGTATAAGTTTGACATACTGATAGTACTAGATATACCATATTGGCTAATCACATGACTTGGTGACTCTCTTGTATAATTGATTTAGGGCATATCATAGGGAATATGTTTGGTGTTAAAACTTTGAGGATTGAATAACATGATTAAATAATTAGAGGAATATTTTCTTAGATGT
Source organism: Iris macrosiphon (assembly GCA_036927795.1). Classification (NCBI taxonomy): domain Eukaryota; kingdom Viridiplantae; phylum Streptophyta; class Magnoliopsida; order Asparagales; family Iridaceae; genus Iris; species Iris macrosiphon. The sequence goes on along the minus strand of JAYESA010000008.1, from coordinate 113,805,378 downwards.
ATAGCCTTAGGTGATAGATGGGTAAATTCTAAGTTGGGTAGAAATTGTATCGTTAAACTTGAGGTGAATTCTTTTATATTGTGATCAAGAGAGATTAGATAGAGAGAAACCATACCTTATTTTAATTTTGAGGACGAAATTATTTTAAGTTGGGTAGATTGTAAACCCCATCACCCAAAATTAGGCCTACTTGGCTTAAAAAGAAAAACTAGGGCTAGTTTGAACCTAAATAGAAATAGAACACGATATTTATTTAATTTTGCAATATTTATATCACTTAGCGCACCTTACCGTTGCTTCGATAATTGAAGCACTACACTAGCCATTACCTTCCTACAAATTTTACACTCTTGCCCTAGACATGACCATCTTCTATTCTGACCTCAGTGTAACTTATAATTATACTCTCTTGTGCTATATTTTAGTCGCACAACATTCGTCGCAGACGTTTACATCTAATTCTGTCACGCCCCAGTCCCAAAATGTCAGGAACTAGGCCACGTGTCACTGGCCAACTGACACGTCACTAAGGGCTTAATCCACTTTGATGGACCCAAAGGAACGTGCTACGCTGTCCTAAAATACTACAAGTACAAAAATAGGTATATCTATCTCATCCACAATAAAATGTCAGAAAAGCAAGTGCTGAACTATATATATAAAACTGAGTCTGATACAGTACACAACTGGTGAGAATACAAGCCTACTACAAAAACTGATAATAGCGCAGAAAAATCAGATAGACTAAGCAGTGTCTATCTGATGAAAATATCTCCATCTCCAGGTGGCAGGCCTCTAGGATCAAGCATACTCTGAGGGTGTCTCCTCGAGCTCCTCCTCGGTAGCACATCTGGCCTCCTGATCAGGGCTGTACACAGTGGGGTAGAAAGCCTCATCTAGATCTGGCAGGGAACCAGGTCCTCAGTGGGACATAACAAGATACAGAAAATGATATGCCATGTATGTGAATACTGAATAAAGAAAATAAATACAGGGTGCTAACCATCTAAGTAAAATACAAGTAAAGACCTTGTAGTACGCATGGGAATGTGTGGCAAGACATACGCTGACGTAATTCACCAATCGTGGCGACTGGCTAGTATATGTGTCGTATGCCCCCTGACTCAAGGGCACTCTGCAATCGACCATTTCTGGTACGAAGGTATAAAATATTATTGGAGGGGGTATCCCATACGTCTACTAGTTATCTTTCCCATCCCAATGAAACTAAATGTCAAGTTATACTTTCCTGAATTATCCTAATCCGTGATGCGGGTCACACGTACTAGTAGCTAATCAAATATGCAGCTCACATCTATATATGTAATGCAACCATGTTGCGTGTTCCCGTGATAGGGTCTAGGAGAATATCAGGATACTCTCACAGTGTTGGTGAGTCTGTAAGACTAAGTTATTTACACTAATTGTCAACGTATCAGTTGACTGTACCAGAGGCAGTCTCAGGTACTCATAGTATATGAAATTCAAGTATAAGGCAGATATCAATAATTGAGTTTAAATATTAACTTGGCAAGGTATACTTGCCTACTCCCTGGTAGTGTTGATAACCTGATCTCACAGTCAGGTTTGAGGTTGCTGGTGACAGGGGGTCACTGGCTGTGCTGAAGGTGGTTTCTGTTAAAACAGACAGGGTTCATGAATATCATGGTTGTAACATAAAGCATATATATATACACATATATAATATAGATATATATATAGTATGTATATATATAGATATAATATATATAGCAGTATATATAGTATATAAAGAACAAAAAAATGCATGTATAAATATATAGCAATTATAATAGTAGCAGGGTATATCCATTGCTATATACATATAATAATATAATTTATCAGGGTGTATCCACTGATAATAATATAAATATTCAGGGTATATCCACTGATGTAATAATAATATAGATAAAATAAATTAACAGGGCAGGAATGTAAATATAAATTATATAATAGATAATATATATATGTACATATATAATAAATTGAAGACAGTGCAAGAATTGTAAATGTATATATATATATATAGGCTGTAATATCCAGCTCAGTAATATATAATATAATATAATAAATTGAAATGACATTGCAAGAATTGAAAATATATATATAAGCTGTATTATCCAGCTGGATATTAATATATATATACATATAGATAATATATATATATATATATATATATATATATATATATATATATATATATATATATATATATATATATAAACAGAAATAAATGCATATATATATCATAATATTATATAGTATATATAAATATACATATACATATATACATATAAATATATATAAATATATATGTATAGATATATATACATATATTTAGTAAATATATAATAATAGTATATACAGTATAATATACTGTATAATAATAGTATATAATACATATATTATATAATATAATATATATATATATATATATATATATACATATATATACATATTTATATACATATATATATACATATATATACATATAGGTATACATATAGGTATATATATAATTATATATATATTAGGTTTAGGGGGTATACCTACTGACAGGGGGGTCCCACAGGTCGTCGACGGCGGGTGGACGGCGGCGGAGTCGGCCGGAGGAGCGGGAACAGCAGCAGTAGCTACTGGCAGCAACAGCAGCAGCAGCAGCAGTTAAGTGCGGGGGCTGCCGGCGGCGGAGGAGCGGCGGAGGTGGCCGGACAGGCGGCGGGTTCGACAGAGGGGAGGGTGGCGGTCAGGTTGGTGGTGGTGGCGGAGGTCCACGACGGTGGTGGTGGAGGCTGGAGGCCGCCGGAGGTGAGGGTGGTGGTGTAGTCGAGAATTCGGTCGGGGCACTGTGGAGGTCAGGGCGGTGGCTGGAGGCGTCGTGGGGTGGTGGTGGTGGTGGGTTGGTTCGACGGAGGGGACGACGGCGAGGCATTTGGGGGTGGTGGCGGTGGTCGGCGACGGCCGGAGGTGGTGCTGGGGGTGGATGGGAGTGGTGGTGGTGGTGCTGTGGAGGTAAAGTCGGGATGGATCTGCAGTGGCTGGCCACGGCGGAGCAGGCGGCCGGAGGTGGGTGGCAGTGGTCGGAGGAAAGGGGAGGGGAGTGGCGAACAGTCCGGCAGTGGTCCGGTGGGCAGAGGGTGGCCGTGGTGGTGGTGGGGTGTGTTGGAATGGAGGGGGCTGCTAGGGTTTATATAGGGTTGAGGCAATGGCAATTATGTAAATAAGTGTAAATCCAGGGTTATATTGGTAATTTGATTTTTTGGATATTTCTACAGGATTTTTCTGGATATTTAGGGTGGGTCCCACACACCTATGGTCTAGCCAATAGAATTATGCCACCTTGCATGCAATTTTGCATAAAAACTCCTAACTTTTCATAAATTGCACAAAAGCATAAAATTTATATTTTGCGTAATTTTGTAATTTACCAAATTTCAAATACTGATTTTTCAAAATTCTGAATTGTACAGAAATGAGGGAAATAGCTGGGAAAAATGTTTTGGACAGTGTGGGGTGAGCCTGGGCAGATGCAGGGTCTGATTCTGCAGGTGATATGGTCATCATATTTATTATTTAATAAATACTGCGCACGGTGTTCACTAATTATTTTGAGGCTGTTAGGGTCATAGTTTTTCTACGGTGTCAAAACGATATTTGAAGTATAATTAGAGTAGAATTTTATCGTATTTTTGGTTGGGCAAACAGGTGCCTACTGGTCCTCAATTTCCTAGGGTACAGAGGTGGGTAAAGAGCATAAATTTAAATAGGAAATAAATACGTACGTTTGTAACGACTTTTGTGCGACTAAAACGAAGCATCAAACAAGGTTTCTGGAAGTTGCACAAAATATAGAAAAAGTAGTCTAACAAGTCTAGGGCAGGTATGTGGAATTTGTTTAGGGTTTAACAGCTAGTGGGATGCCCTAATTAATTGTGTAATAAACAGGTGCACAATCAATAGAATATATAATAAATAAAATTTTAAAAAGTTGCAATAATTCTAATTAGTCAAAACTAATCCTAAATTACTAAAATCTGGTCGAGGGAGTTTACAATCTACCCTCCTTAGAATATTTCGTCCTCGAAATAAAAATAATCATATACTGAGAATGAAAGATTGATTATGGACATATGATGATTAAGAAAGATTGAATTTGAAATATTGGACATACCCTGGTTTGGAAATAGATGGGGATAACGCTGACGAATATCCTCTTCTCGTTTCCAGGTGGATTCACCTGGTGCATGATGTCTCCATGCAACACGAACGAGAGGAATAGTCTGGCCTCGCAACACTTTTTCGCTACGGTCTAGGATCTCTACAGGCTCCTCCTGGTATGATAAGCTCGGCCCGATGGTGATCTCTGAATAATCCAGCACATGACTCGGGTCTGGAATGTACCTCCTTAGCTGAGATACGTGGAAGACGTCATGTACTCCCTCCAAGGTCTGAGGTAGAGCTAGCCTGTAAGCAACTTCTCCGACGCGATCTAGCACATCGAAGGGTCCAATGTACCTTGGACTTAGCTTCCCTCTTCCTCCAAATCTGATAGTTCTTCTGGTAGGTGAGATCTTCAAGAACACATGCTCCCCTACTTGGAACTCTAAAGGTCGGCGATGAATGTTGGCCCAGTGCTTCTGCCTGTCTTGTGCAGCTCGTAGGTGTCCCTGGATCTTCTTTACCTTCTCCACCGTACGAATAATCAGTTCTGGCCCCAGAATCTGTCTCTCGCCAACATCGCTCCAGCATACTGGGGAACGACATTTCCTTCCATATAAAGCTTCAAAGGGAGCCATTTGGATGCTTGCTTGATAGCTGTTGTTGTAGGAAAATTCCACCAGATGTAAGTGATCTTCCCAGGATCCGCTGAAATCAAGCATGCAGGCTCTCAGCATATCTTCTAGAGTCTGGATGGTGCGCTCTGACTGGCCATCTGTCTACGAATGATATGAGGTGCTGAACTTGAGGCGGGTACCAAGACTCTCTTGCATACTTCGCCAAAAGTAAGATGTAAATCTCGTATCCCTGTCAGATATTATACTGACTGGTACTCCATGCAGACGCACTATCTCCTTCATGTATATATCTGCCAAGACTTCGGTAGATTGCCCGACTCTGAAAGGTAAGAAATGAGCAGCCTTGGTGAGTCTGTCTACAATCACCCATACAGCATTACGGCCACTAGGACTTCTTGGGAAGCCTGTAACAAAGTCCATCGTAATGTGTTCCCATTTCCACTCGGGTGTTGAGAGGGGTTGAAGTAGACCGGCAGATCTTTGATGCTCAGCCTTGACTTGCTGACACACCAAGCATTTGGCCACAAAGCGTGCTATCTCTCGCTTCATTCCATGCCACCAATAATATTGTCGCAGATCTCTGTACATCTTTGTGCCTCCCGGATGTATAGAGTATATTGAGCTATGGGCTTCTGATATCAGCTCATTACGAAGTTCTACATTTGGAACATAAAGACGATCACCACATCTTAGAGTCCCATCTTCGTGTATGCGATATCCTGTCTGAATTCCAGCCTCTGTTCTTTGTCGAAGCCTCTGGAATCTTGCATCTGTTGGTAGAGCAGCTTTGATTCTTTTAACCAAGGTTGATTGCAGCTGGTAGTTTGATAATTGGCCGTCAAGTTCTGGCATAATGACTTCTATTCCCAACTTTTCAAGATCTTTCAGTAGACCTGGTTGGGTGATCATAAAGAATGCCGAGGGTCTTCTGCTTAGAGCATCTGCCACCACATTAGCTTTCCCCGGATGGTACTGTAGATCAATTTCGAAATCCGTCATCACTTCAAGCCACTGTTTTTGCCTTAGATTTAAGTCTTTCTAAGTGTAGACATATTTCAAGCTCTTGTGATCGGTGAAAATCTCCACTAGTTCGCCATATATATAGTGTCTCCATAGCTTCAGGGCGAAGATGACTGCGGCAAGTTCCAGGTCGTGAGTTGGATAATTCTTCTCATGAGTCCTCAACTGTCTTGAGGCATAAGCTACAACCTTCCCATGTTGCATTAAGACACAACCAAATCCTTTTTCGGATGCATCGCTATAGATGACGAAACCTCCGGATCCAGATGGTATAGTCAAAATGGGGGCTGTAGTTAGACGCTTCTTCAACTCATCAAAAGCTGTCTGGCATTCTTCAGTCCATAAGAACTCCTGCTCCTTGCGGGTAAGACGGGTAATTGGCTCCGCGATTCTTGCAAAGTTTTCTACGAACCTTCGGTAATATCCTGCAAGTCCTAGAAAGCTTCTCACCTCTGAGACATTGGTCGGAGTTGGCCATGTCTCCACAGATGAAATCTTTGCTGGGTCTACCGAAATGCCTTCTCCTGTGATAACGTATCCAAGAAATGCGACACAGTCAAGGAAGAATTCACACTTGCTCATCTTAGCATAAAGGCTCTCCCGTCTCAGTGTTTCTAGTACCAGTCTTAAGTGCTCTTCATGATCCTCGTGGCTCTTCGAATACACCAGAATGTCGTCGATGAAGACTACCACGAACTGGTCCAGATATTGGTGGAAGACCCGGTTCATCAGATTCATGAATACGGTAGGTGCATTAGTCAGTCCAAATGGCATCACCAGGAACTCGTAGTGACCATAACGAGTCCTGAATGCTGTCTTTGGAATGTCTTCTCTCCGTACCTTGACCTGATGATAGCCTGATCTCAAGTCTATCTTCGAGAATACCACGGCTCCTGTTAGTTGATCGAACAGGTCATCAATTCTCGGCAAGGGATACTTGTTTTTGATTGTCAGAGCGTTGAGGGCTCTGTAATCAATACACATGCGATATGTTTCGTCCTTCTTTGGTACAAACAGTACTGGTGCTCCCTAGGGTGATGCACTAGGACGAACAAATCCCTTGATCTGTAATTCCTCTAGTTGAAGCTTTAGCTCGTCAAGCTCCTTCTTCGCCAGTCGGTATACATTGGAGGATACTGGTGCAGCTCCGGAAATTAGCTCAATAATGAACTCCACTTCTCTGTCAGGCGGTAGGCCTGGCAATTCTTCTGGAAATACGTCTGCGAACTCTGCTACAACTGATGGAAGTGCTGTCTCCATCGCCATGTAAGCTCTAGGAGTCTGGCCTACTCCTTGCTCGATGGTTCCTCGGACATATTCGAACTCCGGGTGATCTGGGGGTCTAAAGATAACACTACCCTTTCGGTAGTCTAGGATAGCATTATTCTGGCTTAGCCAGTCCATGCCTAAGACAACGTCGAAATTTGGCATTGGAAGTACCAAAAATTGCGCTCTTAGTCCTCTACTACAAACAACTACCGGACAGGTTTCGATAATGCTGGTAACTGGAACAATACCTCCTCCAGTAAGTATTTTCCAACACTTGGGTAGCGGGGAAGTGGATAGCTTGTGCATAGCTACGAAACTACTGGATATGAAAGACAAAGTAGCCCCAGAATCGAATAATACAGTTGCAGGTAATGATGCAACTAAAATGGTACCTATTATAGTTTCCCCTTCAGGCTCTTCTGCAACGGCAGCTAACGCAAAGGCTTGTCCGTGCCTTTGTCCTCCGGCTTGTTGTCTGGCCTTGAACTGGGCCTCCTGAGTAGGCAGAGGTGCTCCTCTCTGATATCCTCCTGATGTGGAGGGAAGCATCTTCTGAGCTTGGGCTCCTGGCTTATGCCCTTGCTGTGGTGCTGCATCTCTGCGTTGTGGGCAGTCTCTGGCCATATGATTTTTAGCTCCACATAGCAGGCATAATCCCAGCTTCTTTCTGCAGTCGCTGGCCCAATGTCCTTTCTTGCCACAAAAATGACAAGTTGGATGCTCCTTCTTCTGGTAGGGCCCCGTTGTCTGCTGCATCTGATATTGAGGACGACGGATGGGTCCTCCTGCTCCTTGCTGGTTCTTGGCCGAGAAGGTTGGATTTGAGCGTCTGGCTCCTCGGCCAATGGCTTCTTGCTCCCTGGCTTCTGTAAGAACCTCGTTGTAGGAGATTCTTGACTGCATTATTGTGTACCTCTGGAGCTCATAGTTAAGGCCATGGTGGAATCTTTTAGCCTTCTTCAGCTCGTTCGGAATCAGATCAGCACCGAAACGACTTAGTCTACTAAACTCCGCGTCGTAGGCATCTACCGTCATGTTTCCCTGCTCCAGGTGCAGGAACTGGGAGTATAGGGCATTCTGGACTGTCGCTGGGAAGTACTTGGCGTTGAAGTGCTCCAACAATTGTTGCCAAGTTTGGTCTTTGCCGACGCTGCGCTCTATGGATTCCCACCAGTGATGGGCGTTGCCAAGAAGTTGGCCCCTCACAGCGGTCATCCATAGGTCGGGGGTGAGTTGCGATCCTTCTAGCAGCATTTCGTTGTTGGAGATCCAGTCGGAGATCTCCTCAGGAGTCTCGCTGCCTTTGAAGTCTCTCGGGCTCATTTGACGGAAGCCTCGAACTGTGCCCGCTGGTTGGACAAGTGCTGGTGCCGGAGTAGTAGCTCTCTCCAAGGCCGTCATCAGTGTCTCTCCCAGTGCTTCAGTCTGCTGCCACTGAGACTGTCTCAGGGCCTCAGTCTGTTGCCACTGGTTCTGCAACATAGTCTGGAGAAACTGTAACATTTGAGGTTGACCCTCAAGTTGTGGCATCAGGATAGGCAAGGCTGGAGGTGGAGGCAAAGGTGTCTCTGCCTGCGGTGTTGGTGTCGTCTCCTGGCCAGAATTCTGGTGATTGGACGGAGTTCCTTGGGCACTTGGCGAAGGGTCTGTTGCTTGGTCAGCCCCATTATTCGCAGGTTTCCCGGGTATGTCCATATTTTTGAGGAAAATAGGATAATTAGAAAACACAAAGGAGATAAATAATGATAATCAAGCAAGATGCAAAAATAGAAATTGTAGAGATGGTGTCAGTGTGGATGAGACCTAATATTTCTATCCTATTACAGGTTTGCTGAGCATGTCATCATACCACTAGCAATGAGAAACGAGACATGCATGGGCCACCACTAAAACCGTGTCACGCCCAGTCCCAAAATGTCAGGAACTAGGCCACGTGTCACTGGCCAGCTGACACGTCACTAAGGGCTTAATCCACTTTGATGGACCCAAAGGAACGTGCTACGCTGTCCTAAAATACTACAAGTACAAAAATAGGTATATCTATCTCATCCACAACAAAATATCAGAAAAGCAAGTGCTGAACTATATATATAAAACTGAGTCTGATACAGTACACAACTGGTGAGAATACAAGCCTACTACAAAAACTGATAATAGCGCAGAAAAATCAGATAGACTAAGCAGTGTCTATCTGATGAAAACATCTCCAGGTGGCAGGCCTCTAGGATCAAGCATACTCTGAGGGTGTCTCCTCGAGCTCCTCCTCGGTAGCACATCTGGCCTCCTGATCAGGGCCGTACACAGTGGGGTAGAAAGCCTCATCTAGATCTGGCAGGGAACCAGGTCCTCAGTGGGACATAACAAGATACAGAAAATGATATGCCATGTATGTGAATACTGAATAAAGAAAATAAATACAGGGTGCTAACCATCTAAGTGAAATGCAAGTAAAGACCTTGTAGTACGCATGGGAATGTGTGGCTAGACATACGCTGACGTAATTCACCAATCGTGGTGACTGGCTAGTATATGTGTCGTATGTCCCCTGACTCAAGGGCACTCTGCAATCGACCATTTCTGGTACGAAGGTATAAAACATTATTGGAGGGGGTATCCCATACGTCTACTAGTTATCTTTTCTATCCCAATGAAACTAAATGTCAAGTTATACTTTTCTGAATTATCCTAATCCGTGATGCGGGTCACACGTACTGGTAGCTAATCAAATACGCAGCTCACATCTATATATGTAATGCAACCATGTTGCGTGTTCCCGTGATAGGGTCTAGGAGAATATCAGGATACTCTCACAGTGTTGGTGAGTCTGTAAGACTAAGTTATTTACACTAATTGTCAACATATCAGTTGACTGTACCAGAGGCAGTCTCAGGTACTCATAGTATATGAAATTCAAGTATAAGGCAGATATCAATAATTGAGTTTAAACATTAACTTGGCAAGGTATACTTGCCTACTCCCTGGTAGTGTTGATAACCTGATCTCACAGTCAGGTTTGAGGTTGCTGGTGACAGGGGGTCACTGGCTATGCTGAAGGTGGTTTCTGTTAAAACAGACAGGGTTCGTGAATATCATGGTTGTAACATAAAGCATATATATATACACATATATAATATAGATATATATATATAGTATGTATATATATAGATATAATATATATAGCAGTATATATAGTATATAAAGAACAGACAAATGCAGGTATAAATATATAGCAATTATAATAGTAGCAGGGTATATCCACTGCTATATACATATAATAATATAATTTATCAGGGTGTATCCACTGATAATAATATAAATATTCAGGGTATATCCACTGATGTAATAATAATATAGATAAAATGAATTGACAGGGCAGGAATGTAAATATAAATTATATAATAGATAATATATCCCTGATATTGGCGTTATTCCTGGAGAAAGGGGTGCGTCATGATGGCAATGACACAAAGACCAAGAACACGGTCTTGCTCCGTGGATAAGAAATTATCTAGAATACGCACAAACTTTTTACATGGCTCGGTCATATGGATGAGAGATCATCGAGAACATGTACGGGCATTTCGCGTAGGTAAGCCGCATGGATGAAGGCTCATCCTGAACATGCGTCGCCCATCACCCTGTTGCATGCGCTGGGCTTATCTTTGTCGCATGCATAGGCTTTTCACATAAGTGAGCTGTATATATGAGGGATCATCCTGAACATGGGCCGACCATTACCCTGTCGCATGAGTGGGAAATCGGCCAGGACATGCTCCCATCTTATCTTTGTCGAATGGATGATGAGTCATCTAGACCAGGCATAATCTGTTGTTTGTTGATGACATAGATTTTCCTTTGAGCAAGTTTTATCCTCTCTCGTGCTGCCTATGATGGAGCATGGAAGGATAACATAACGCCCGTTGTTCGTGGTAAAGACCAACTTTATGCGACAGTTCGCCAAGGACTAATCCAGGAGACGAGGGTGAATGCCTTTCATTGCAAATAGAATCACCCTTGTTCATGCAGTATGCTAGCTGCATCTCTTCCCTTTATGCGGCCTTTAGCTTACAAGATCTATCCATTGAACCGAAAAGATATTCACACAATCAGTGCAGACCATATGTTCAGCTGACCAAGTCGTGCACACAATGAGTCAAAAATAACTTTATCTCTCAACCAAGATTTTATCAACCGTATATCCCAACTGAGGCTACGTGGCAGTCCGTATGTGTTATGTGGCCACAGTTACAACCGTATTCTGTTGAATGAGTCATATACGGCTACCAAAAATAGGCATATGCGATATCTATAGCCTGTTAGCATAATAGATTAAATAGCAGGGTATCATATCCCACGGAGAGGGGCAAGCTATGTATGTGAACACAAGCTCAAGAGAGAGAAAAGAGAAGAGAGCATCCTCATTCTCTCATCGGACCATCAATGAAGTAAATGAATCGATGTAGTACTCGATCTCCATCGTCACATTCTTCAGATCAAAAAATATTGTACTTAGATTTTCTGTCTAGGATTACTTTATACTTTGTGTTTGTTGTTAAACAAAGTTTTTCAAACTTACATTAATGGCGAACAAGATGACGACTCTGCTGGAAAAAACATTATACATCTTGATTGTTTGGCTGGGGATAAGGGGAGTATCAATGTACTTCAGACATAGTACATTTTAAGAAACTTATCGTTGATAGGCATCATAAGAAAGTCATCATTGGGTTTCGCGGGTCGGTAGGCGCTATTGGAGAATACAGACTCTACGATGAATGGGCCCTTCCATTTAGGTTAGAATTTGCTGACCGTTTTGTGGGTCATAACCATTATTCTTCTTATGGTTAGGATGAGGTCACCTACTTGGAACGTTCTTTCCTTGACTCATTTGTTGAAGGCTCCGAAAAGACTTACTTGGTATATGTCAATGCGCTGTTGAGCTAGAAGACGCTTCTCGTTGAGTTCTTCTAACTCTTATAACCGTCGGCGGTGGTTGTCGTCAACGGTTAACTGGCTGGAGAGAAAAACCTGGAGTAAGGGAATTTAGACCTCAAGAGGAAGCACAACCTAGATTCCATCTACTAGAGTAAACTGCGTAGTGCCAGTTGGCGTTTGGACCATTGTACAATAGGCCTAGAGATATTTGCCCAGCTTCTTATTCCAGTCGCGCTTATTGGATCCCACGAATTTCTTAAGTAGCTTTATAATGGTCTTGTTGAATGCTTCTGCTAGATAATTTGCTGCTAGATTTTAGGCAATCGAGGCTACATTCTAGATTCGATTCTTGTCATAAAACCGGTAGAAAGGGTGACTTGCAAGCTACGGACCATTATCGTGGATGATCCTCTGTGGCAAGTCGGAGCAATATATGACATGATGCTTAACGAAGCTAATCATGTTGGATGTATTCACCTCAACAAGAAGCACGAATTCTGCCCATTTGTAAAAGTAGTCAGTGATAGCTAGGATAAATCGGTGCCCCTTGGAAGAAGGTGGACTAATCGGTCCAATGGTGTCCATTTCCCATGCTTCAAACGGCCAAGATGCTACCGTTGGGTCCAGGAATTCTAAAGGCTGGTGGATGAAGTCTGCATGGATTTGGCATATCCAGCACTTTCTTGTATAATCAACGACATCTGCTACCATTGTTGGCCAATGGTAACTCATCCTATGAAGACGATCATATAACTTTGGACCAGGTTGATGTGTACTGCAAACACCATCGTGAGCTTCATAGAGCGCTTGCTTTGCCACTATATTCGATAACATCATATCAGAAGCCCATCATAGGAATGTCGATACAATATTTTAGTAGTTTTATCATAGTAGAACTGGAGGGAATGTATCCTGATGAAAGTAGCCGCCTTTGGATCCTCGGGCAGAATTCCATAGACCGCGTAGTCTATGGATGAAAGTCTTCAGTCTTGGATACCGGTGTTCACCTCTATTGAATAGCTTAGACACATACAAAGGTTATTTTTTGGGTAGTCTAATTCTTGGCCGACCATTATGATTAACTGATGAGTATTGACCGGGACAACTAAAGAAGCAGTGAGACAAGCCAGGGAGTCAGCCTCGATATTTTATAGTCGGGTCACATGCTCTATGAAGAATATGTCGAAGGTAGTGATTATACCAAGAGCGACTTGGTGTTAAGGGAGTAAATCCTCATGGCGGACTTCGTATTCGCCCTGGACCTGACTGACTATTAGCTTAGAGTCATCATAGACCTCTAAGTAGTCTACTCCTACTTGCTTAGCGAGTTGGAGTCCAATAATGAGGGCGATGTAATCTGCCAAATCGTTGGAGCACGGCTCTGTAAGAGAGTAGGTGCGGTTGATAACCAGATCGTTTGGAAAGATTAGCACTATTCTGACTCCAGCGAAGATATCGTCTTTGGACCCTACTCTTGAAGCACCATCGAAGAACATTTGCCAAACGGTCTCCGCGCTCGTCATGTTGGAGTCTGCTACTTCGTCTGGGATCTTTTCGTAAAGCTTTAAGATTTCTGGTACAGGATGGATGCCAGAAAATTCGCCAATGCCTCATCTTTGACAGCCTTTTATGGGACAAATACCATACTATGGTAACAGCAGTATAGCCCATGTAGCTAGGCGAAAATTGAGTGCCCCAGGTTTGGTCATGAGAACCATGAGAGGGTTAATTCACGAAACTACCTGAATGGTCTGTCCCGACACATAATATCGGGTTTTCTGAATGGCAAAGACCATAGATAGATACTCTTTTTCAATGGGGTTGTATCCATGCTCTGCACCAACCATCATTCTACTGAGATAGTAGATGGCCTGCTCATGACCTGCATCACTCTTCTGGGCTAGTAGAGCACCGAGGGAGTGATTCATCATACACACGTATAGCAAGAAGGGTCTTCCCATAATAGGGGCTACCAAAATTGGAGGACTTGTAAGATACCTCTTGATATCATCGAATGCTTGCTGGCATTCTTTAGTCCAGATGGAGAAGACTCCCTTCTCAATGAGCTGAGTGAACGGCTGGGAACGACCAGAGAGGTTTGATATGAACCTTCTGATGTATGCCAATCTTCCTTTAAGACGGTGAAGCTCTTTGAGATTCTTCGACGGATGCATTTTAAGGATTATTTTGGTCTTCTCGGGGTCTATATGAATGCCCTTTGAAGTTATGATAAAACCTAGGAACTTGCCACTAGAGACTCTAAGGAAGGACTTGGTAGGGTTCATTTTCAGCTGGTGTGCCCGCATTAGATTGAATACCATCCTCAGATCTTGGAGTTCGTCAACTTGGATGCAACTTTTAACAGCGATGTCATCGACATAATACTCAAATGTCTAAGCAGATGTTCACGAAAGATGGTGCTCATAACTCGCTGATATATAGCACATGCATTCTTCAGACCAACGGGCACGACTTTATAGCAATATACCCCTATTGGTGTTCGGAATGACGTATGCTTCTCACTATCTGGTAATATCTTAATTTGGTTATAGCCCAAAAATCCGTCCATGAAGGACAAATGCTCGAAGCCACAAGTATTATCGATCATGATGTCCATGATCGAGAGGGAAAACTCGTCCTTCGGGCATGCCGTATTTAGATCACGAAAGTCAATGCAGATCCATTTCTTTTCGTTCTTTTTGATGACAGGCACAATGTTGGCTAAATAATCTGGATGTTGTTCCTCTTGGATGAATCCACTAGCTATCAGTTTATTTACTTCAGTCTCTATAGCGTTCATGATCTCCGGACGGACGGCCGCTGTTGTACATGTGGAACACATGGGGACAGAGACACATGAAACGCATGGAGTATAAAATGTATGGGGACAGATACGCATAGAACGCATGGAGTCTTTACTATATTATACATGTGGCATTGTGCACCCGTCAGGAGTAAAGACCATGCTGACATAAGGTTCTGTCGTTTAGCAAGCTTATGTCTTTCGAGGTGCTCAAAAAGTCTTTTTTGTCAGGATTCTGTGTCAGATACAATCTTGTGTCAGGCCTTTATGTGGCAAATATTAGAGCGCATGGATGATGCTTTTTCTTGGCAGCATGGTCATTTTACGGCCTGATTGCTTCTGAGTCGATCTTGGGGTGCATGTTTGTTGAGCGCATAGATCTAGATTTTTTAAGCTTCTACAAGACCCCCTTCAAAGTTTTTAAATTCAGAAGTTTGGAATACTTTGAACAAGAAGTATGGTCAAGCACTTCCGGGCGCATGGTTGTGATGTCGCATAGGCACGTTGCCGCATAAGCGCTTCTGCCAGGCTGTCACATCATTAATTGCCAAGATTTTGCTCGATCTCTAAGAAAATTTCTTGAGGATTCTGAGTCAACGATAGTTTTCGAGTAGATAAATAAGGATCACACAAATCGAGGTATCAGGTTCATCCTTATAACTGCCTGGTTCATTGCCTCGATCTTCTCACGTGTCCTAGGAGCCTATAAATAAGCGAACTAGGTAGGAGAGATAACTTTTGTCTCTCGACTTCCCCCCTATTTTGTGAAAGAATGTGTCGAGGGCTATTGTCTATCTCGCCAAGGGGTTTGTCAAGAGCGGCATCGATCCGTAGCCTCCTGATGCTAGCATTTTTTTTAGAGGTAGGGGTGTGTCATGATGGCAGGGATACAAAGACACAAGTACATAACCTCGCAGCATGGATAAAAAATCATCTAGAACACGCGCAGCCCCCCCATAAAATTTTGCCGTATGGATGAGCAATCATCTGCAACATACGCGCAAAGCCTATATGTGGCTTAGTCGTATGGATGGAAACCTATCTGCAATATGCACGCAGAGCCTATCTTTATCTTGGCTGCATGATGAGCAATCATCTGCAACATGTATGTAGAGACTATATATGGCTTGGTCGCATGGATGAGAACTTATCTACAACATGCACACAAATCCTATCTGTAGATTGGCTACATGATGAGGAATCATCGGCAATATGTGCAGAGCCTATATGTGGTTTGGTCGCATGGATAAAAACTTATCTACAATATTCACGCAGAGACTATATATAGCTTGGCCGCATGGATGAGACATTCTCTTGCTCATACGTGCAGACTTAGCTATCTCGAGATGTCCCCTCCTGCGTGTGTCTGTGACCTCGAAGTGGCATACGGCTGGTGTACACTTTTACCATCTTCGTTGAGACTGATATGTGTTCTCTTTATGCAGGTTTTAGTACCCTTCGCTATGCCCATGATGGAGCATAGAAGGATATCATAGAATCCGTCATTCGAAGAGAATGCCAACTCTATACGACATTTTTTCCAAGAACTTATCTAGGAGACGAGGGTGAACATCCTGCATCATGCATGGAACTATCCCTATTTATGCAGTGTGCTAGCTGCTTTTCTTACCTTTATACGGCTTGCTACCGGCCGGGGGCTGCGGTATCGATGACAAAATTTCGATTAATTATCATTCATGTCTTCGATCTTCCTGTATGGTTGTAGAGCGCCTAATCTTTCTCTTCCTTCTCTATCCATCAGTATGGATTTTTTTTATGTACTGCAATTTGCGTTGTGGCGGGATGATCCAGAATGTGTTGCTTCTTGCTATTGGCTTCACTTGTGTCAGTAGCAAAAATAACACGGAGGGGCGCCTCTAATAAAAAAGGTTCGTGTCAGCGAGACTTCATGGAAACCCTTAAAAATGGGTTTTTATTATATCTACTCATAACCTTGAATAGTAATAAAAAATAAATTTCCATCATATGTATACATGATCTTGAATATTAATCAATAAAGTCTTTTCTTTTCCAGAATTTTCTCTTTGTATTTGTCTTTTTACATGTTGTAGACTTTGGATATTGTACTAGAGGTAATATGGACGTAGTACAATACCGTGGTTGTTGAGGATATCCCTACTGGAGAATCTTTGGTGGACCTATTATCTTTTGTGCACTTGGGTTCAAGTAATAGATTCGAGACAAGCCCTACCAGAGGTGATATAGACGTGGCAAATTTTGTGGACTTAACACTGCTAGCGTACTTAGAGTTAAGTACGGGTGATAAGTTTAGATGGCCGATATCAGAGGTAATATGGACATGATAGTCGATAGTCAAATAGAGATATTTGCTCAGAGGTACGAAGGATATAGAAAACTCTAGTAGGGAGGATGTGAGGATGATAGCTCAGAGGTAACGTGGACATGAGCTAGATGATAGTCATACTGAGAGGTTAGGTATGATCATGGTATTTTTGTAGAAAGAGAAGAAAAAAAGGCAGAGGTAATATTGACATGGCTATTTTTTGGATGGGGAACATGGGCATCTTATAGTTAAGAGGTAATATGGACGTAAACTATTTTGGTTGAGAATATCCCACTGGGGGATCTTTGGTAGACATATTACTTTTTGCGCACTGAAGTACAAGTAATAAGTTTAAAAGAAAACCCTATCAGAGGTGATATAGACATGATAGGTTTTGTGGCCCCATTACTTCTTGTGCACCTGAGTGCAAGTAATAAGTTTGAGACAAAACCCTATCAAAGGTGATATGGAAGTGATAGATTTTGTGGCCCCATTACTTCTTGCGCACCTGAGTGCAAGTAATAGGTCTAAAATAAGCCCTGCCAAAGGTGATATGAACGTGGCAGATTTTGTGGACTTAACACCGATGGCATACTTAGAGTTAAGTACGGATGATAATTTTAGATGACGACCGATATCAGAAGTAATATAGATATGACAATCGATAGTCATACCGAGAGGTTTTCTTAGAGGTAATATGGGCATGGCAAACCCTGCTGGGGGTAATCGGTTAGGAAAGTAGTTCATAGGTGATGTGGACGTGAACTAATACCCAAGGGAACTGATTATGAGTGGTCTACCCGAAAGTTTGGATCAACTTGAAGGTGGCTTCATTGGAGAGCTTTTGAGGATCTATTGTCTATTGCGTATTCGGGATTCCTAAATACAGACAATGGATTTCATCAAACTTTTATGGAAGAAAAGTGCATATTGTGCTTACACCCTTGCTGGAGATAAACAACAGGGAATGTATATTATACATTTTATTATCCAGCTGATAGTAAAGGGAGTATAATTCTAGCTTAGACATAGTACTTTTTGAGGAACTTGTCGTTGATAGGCATCATGAGCAAGTCGCCATTGGATTTTGCGAGCCTGTAGGCATCGTTGGAGAATGCGCACTCCACAATGAACTAACCATCCCATTTAGGTTAGAATTTATCGGCCATATTTTGGATCATAACCATCAGTCTTCTTACTGTCAAGATGAGCTCACTAACTTGGTAAGTCCTTTTCTTGACCCGTTTGTTGAAAATGCCTGAGAGGCGCGCTTGGTACAGCTCAATGTGTTGTTGAGCTAAGAGATATTTCTCGTCGAGCGCTTGTAACTTTTGTAGCCATTGACGGTGATTGTTGTCAACAGTTAACTGGTTGGATAGAGCCACTCGGAGTGACAGAATTTGGATCTCGAGTGGAAGGACCGCTTTGCTTCCGTACACCAAGGAGAATGGTGTACTGTCAGTAGGTATCTGGACCATTATGCGGTAGGCCCAAAAATACTCACCTAGATTCTTATTCTAGTCGCGCTTATTGGATGTCACAAACTTCTTGAGTAGCTTGATAATATTTTTGTTGAATGTTTCCGCCAGACCATTTGCTTCTGGGTTGTAGGCGGCCGAGGCTACATTCTGGATTCGATTTTTGTCACAAAATTGGTAAAAATTATGACTTACAAACTGTGGACCATTATTGTAGATGATCCTCCGTGGAAAGTCGAAGCGGTATATGTCATGATGCTTGACAAAGTTGATCACGTTTGAGGTCTTAACTTCAATGTGTGGAACATCATCTGCCTATTTGGAGAAGTAGTCGATGATAGCCAAGATGAACCGATATCCTTTAGAAGAAGGTGGACTAATTGGCCCGATAATGTCCATTCCTCATGTTTCAAACGGTCAAGATGCTACCATTGGGTGTAAAAATTCTGAGGGCTGGTCGATAAGTCTACGTAGATTTGGCACACTTGACACTTTCTCGTAGAGTCAATAGCCTCCGCTACCATTATCGGCCAATAGTAACCCATTCTTCGAAGACGATCCTGTAGCTTGGGTCTGAGCTGATGGGCACTGCAAACCCCAATGTAAGCCTCACGGAGAGCCTACTTCACTTTTTTATTCGATAGGCATTATTGCAAAAGATCATCGTAGGAACGATGATATAATATTTTGGTAGCCGTATCATAATAGAACCGGAAGGAACGTCTTCAGATGGAAGTAGCTTTCTTTGGGTTCTCGGGAAGAATTCTATAGACTGCGTAGTTGATGAATGAAAGCCTCCAATCTTGGATGCCTGTGTCTACTTCCGCTATGTAGCTTAGGCACATACAGAGGGTTTTTTTTTTGGCCAGACTAGATCTTGACCGACCACTGTGATTAGCGGATAGGTTTTGACCGGGATTGCCAGGGAGGTAACGAGGTCGGCCAGGGTGTTAGCCTTGATGTTCTGTAGTTGAGGGACGAGCTCTATGAAGAACCCCTCGAAGGTAGAGATTATTCCGAGCGTGGCTTGGTGGTAGGGAATCAAGTCTTCCTTCCGGACCTCGTACTCGCCCTGAACTTCACTGACTATCAGCTTGGAATCGCCGTAGGTCTCTAGGTAGTCTACTCCTACTTGTTTAGTGACTTGAAACCCAATGACGAGAGTATTGTACTCTGCCACATTATTGCAGCATAGCTTTGTGAGGGGGTAAGCGTGGTTGATGGCCAGATCGTATGGGAAAATTATTACTATCCCGACGCCTACGACGATATCGCCTTTGGGCCATGTTCTTGAAGTATCGTCGAAGAATATTCGACAAATGGCTTCTGTACTGGTGGTCAAGTTTGAGTCTGTTACCTCGTCTATGATCTCCTTATAGAGCTTCAAGATTTTTGGTATAGGGTGGGCAGCTAGGAAATCTGCCAATACTTGGCCTTTGACTGTCTTTTATGGGACAAATACCATATCGTACGATAAAAACAGTATTGCATATATGGTTAGGCGAGAATTGAGTGCTCCAGGTTTAGTTATAAGGACCCTGAGAGGATTGACTCGCGAGATCACATGGATAGTTTGTCCTGCCACGTAATACCGAGTCTTCTGAATCGCGAAGACCATAGCGAGGCACTCTTTCTCAATGGGGTTGTACATGTGTTCTACGCCGGCCATTATTCTGCTGAGATAGTAGATGGCCTATTCTGACCTATATCGCTTGTCTGGGCTAGTAGAGCTCCGAGGGAGTGATCCATTGCTTGTGCATATAGAAGGAAGGGTCTTGCCATAACGGGGGCCACCAATACTAGGGGGTTCATGAGATACTCCTTGATATCATTGAAGGCGTGCTGGCATTTTTTATTCCAGACAAAGGATACTTCCTTCTTCATTAGCAGAGTAAACGGCTGGCAGCATCCAAAGAGGTTTGATATGAACCTGTTGATGTATGCCAGTCTTCCTTGAAGGCCACGAAGTTCTCTAAGGTTCTTCGGCGGGTGCATTTCAATGATTGCTTTAGCCTTGTCAGGGTCTACGTGGATACCCTTTGAAGTTATAAAAAATCTAAAAATTTGTCGCTGGTGACTCCCGGGAAGGATTTGGCAGGATTTATCTTGAGCTGGTGCTTACGCATGAGGTCGAACACAGTCTTCAAGTCTCGGAGGTGATCATCTTTGGAGCGACTCTTGACAGCGATATCATCAATGTAATACTCCACTATCTTGCGTAGATGTTCATGGAAGATTATGCTCATAGATCGCTGGTATATAGCACCTGCGTCCTTCAAACCAAAGGATATGATTGTGTAGTAGTACACTATTATCGACGTCCAAAATGATATGTGTTTCTCGTCGTCAGAAAATATTTTAATTTGATTGTAGCATGATAATCCGTCCATGAAGGATATACAATCGAAGCAACAAGTATTGTCGATCATTATATCAATGATCGAAAGGGAAAACTCGTCCTTAAGGCATGCCGCATTCAGATCACAAAAATCAATGCAGATTCGAATCTTCCCATTCTTTTTTACGATGGACACGATATTGGCTGCCCAATCTGGATGTTGTTCCTCGTGGATAAAACCACTAGCTATCAGTTTGTTGACTTCAGCTTTCATGGCATTCATGATGTTCGGCTGGAACCGTCGTTATTGTTGCTTGACCGGCTTAGCATTTGGTAAGATATTGAGTTTGTGGACCACGATTTGGGGGTCCAGTCCCGGTATGTCTTTATAACTCTTGGCAAAAATTTTGATATACTCCCTGACAAGCTATAGTAGAGATTCTCGATCCTTATTAGACAGACGTTTGTTGATGAAGATAGGTTTAAGGGAGGATTCATCGCCCATATCGATTTGTACGACTTCATCCTCAGTGGGAGGTTCTCGTTGCTCGAACTGCATCTACCATTGTAAGTCTAGGCGTTGGGCCCATGGTTCTACTTTAAAGAGTTTTGGTGGATCCTCGTCGTCTTCCTTAAGGTCAGCTGACACTATGTTGAAAGACAATATTTGTTTGAGCATCTCCTTGATACTGATATCGGAGTCCCAACCGAAAGATTCTGAAGAGTGAGAGTGTAAATCATCTTCTTTATCCGAGCCTTCGAGAGTTGTGGGAGGCATAACGTACCATAAGTCATGCTTGGTCTTATGATAGTAATCATCGGGCTTGCCTGCGGGAGCGTACAGACGCAGAGGCAGTCGTCGGCATTCGCTGTAGTTTAAGCTCCTAACAGCTTTCAGGTCGTATCCCATCTTCTGGATAAGGTGCTTGGTTTGAGAGCTGTACCGGTGAAGTAGTATTTTATCGGCGTCGAGCTCTAGTTCCTTTGGAACTGAGGATTGGGAACTTTCCACTTTGCCGAAGATGATAAGTTTGTCTTCCCTCTTCCTTGTTGGAACTATAAAGTGAGAGTTTTGACTGAGGAGAATTCGATTCACTGCATAGGTGGTAGTCACCTGTGTATGCAGGTGCCAGCCTAGACCGTGCTCCATGAAATATAATGTGGTAAAATATGCAACATCCGAGTAGTTCAAAGATAGCCCTTTATTCATAAAATAAGGTATCTTATCCTCAGAAATTACATCGTCAAGAGAAGGAACGTTATTATTGTCATACCCCAATCTTCCGTAGGATTAGTTGTCCCCGCTAGGTGCGAATCACCAATCCAACACTCCCGCAGAACGATCGTTTTCATCTGGATGTGATGCCGTGCGAGCATAAGCTGCTCCCACTTAAGGCCATGATCCAAACAAGAGATAAAATAGCTATGCCACGGAGTCGCACAGATAGTCCTAATACAGCAGAATAAGAACCGAACAGGCGATTGATAACAAGTTCATAGAATTGCCATAGCGGAAGCATTGAATGAACATAAGTATGAAACAATAACAAGCTCTTTATTGATAATCAAGAATTATTACAAGCGATGCTAGGTCAAGATTACAAGTTGCTCAAGATCTCTCTCCCTCTCACACTCTCTCTCTCTCTCCCACTCTCTGGCAATAAAAGCATGCCAAGTGGCTTATAACTTGCGATGATACATAGGCGATGTTCCAATATTATGTCCGGTATATGTGCTCCGGACGCAACACTCCATGGCTCCAGAGAGAACTCCATGCCTTAGAGTGCACGAGGGGATACTCCGCACTGAACGAGGTTCTCCCGTCCTCTGAAAGCAATCTGGTGGATTATCAGTACATGAATGCACTGGTGGGGAAGCTTCTCACCCGCTCGACAAATCCAAATATGTTATATTATTTTCGTGCACAATCTATCAAGTTGTCTTTCTAGTCTTGCCTTAGGATCAATTTTGTGGCAATAATGTAAAGTCTAACTCGTGTGACAGTGCGCCGTACGATAAAAGAGAAACACGATAAAACTTACCAACTTACCATTTGTCCTTTCCTGAACAAAGATAAAACCAAGTTAAACCAAGCACGGATATTTATAATGAAATTAAAGATCACATAAGCAAGCATGAATGTTATGGGCACATTCTGACTGAGGTGCATGATTTTACTCGAATACCCATGTGAATGTTATACTCAGATTTCTCAGATATCTTATACTTAGATTTTTCTGAGGTGTTACACTCGTATTACACATATATTTCAGATTTCTTATTCAATGCAATGACTCACATGCGGATTATCGCAATCGAGCCAACTTAATCTATATAAAGGTCACTAGCAAGGCCATTCAGGGCTAGTCTCTCTCAGAACTGAGACTACCGTTGGATAGATGGGTATACCAAGTATATGATGCCATATCTTGGGCCCTCTACCGATATTTGTGTTGCCCTAACCCGACGAAGCATCCTATTATCGTTTGGTTGCACAAATATCATATGATTTCTCCTAGACTGGCACGATCTCGGTGCCCTGATGATCGTCTGAGGAATCCACACACCATATGCACGAGTTATCAATGAACATTTATGATTCTTTTCTTTATCTTTTTTCTCTTTATCTGTGCAACGACAATGGTTCTAGACGCGGTAGGCCATTACCTGCTACAAGCCATCCCGAGTGATTCTTAGATTATCGACTGGGTTGGCGGCGCTCTATGAAGAGCAGGTAGCAAACCCCGCTACACGTCCCCGACATAACCGTCTATAATCTATCTTCTTTTTAATATTTCTTATCACTTCTTTATCTCTTCAATCTTGTATCATGCAATTTTCGGTACGGGAAACTGCCATGGCGAGCATTTCTATGTTTCCATTACTTGGCTAGGAAACGACTATTTTGATAGTCTTTCTGCCTCAAGTGAGTGAACCATAATTAAGTGAAGTGCATCGATTCGTGGGATGACTTTTATAGCGAGCATTGAAACGAGATGAACAAGTACTAGTTAGCACATAAAGTAGGCAAGCATTGCATTAGTATGAAACATAAGCATAATAAGAAATGTGCGGTATGCTCTACTAAAAACGAGATGAACGAGTACTAGTTATACTAGCACGGTCTATGGGGCAGTGTGAGGAACCATCTATAATCCAAGTTTTATGTCCATGTTCTACACAAGCAATACTAGATGAGATTATTCTCTTAGCTAGGTGCGTTGTATTCTTTATTAGCAAGAGGCAGTCGTCCTTTACTTTCTTCTCAGTACCGATAATATTTATGATGAATGTCGTTCATTCTTTAAACTGAGAGTCGTCCATCCAGAGTCTGACTGTGGGAAGGAGATTTCTCCGGCAGGTGTCCATCGGCATGGAATCAGGGTTACTGGGGGTAACTTTAGTGTCGCTTGCCTGTACTGCTCGATGTATTCTTGTACAAACTCTTTTTCTCTTTATATGATGTCCATTAAAGAGGGCATCGTCATATCGTTTCCCCCATAGTAGAATCGAGCAAAAAAAAGACCTTTGAGATTATCAAACGATGAAATACAGTTGTCGTGGAGGTTGTAGAACCAATCAAAATCTATTCCAGATAATACTCTGACAAAGAACTTGGTTAGAAGGGCATCATTGCGAGACAAATGCCTCATTGTTGTCTCAAAGTAACTCATGAATTGACGAGAAGATGTCTTCTCATCAAACAGAGTCAAGCTAAAGGGCTTGTACTTGGACAGGTATGGTATATCTCTCCACTCGAGGGAATACGGTTGTTAGATCCCAAGCTTGCGTAGTGAGTCCCGATTGTCCATTGAGCCTAGGAGGACTCAGAGTTCTTGTACCTTCTGCATTGCTTCCTGGTCTTCATCGACTGCAGAAGGGGCAGATGATCCGGGCAGGGGATGATTGTCGCCAACGGGTGGAGTGGTTGCATTTAAATCCCCGTTTGTCCCGGGGTCCAGGCTTACTTGACCATAGGCCCTAGTTGGTTGTTAGTCTATATTTATCTTAATCTCTAGCATTTTTTAGGTCAAGGCCTGCATTGACGCGCTCATGGTTTGCATCATAGACTTGAGGGTTTCGAGGCATTATCGATTGTTAGGGCCCTCGTGGTCGTCCCCAGCCATGTATGTTATTCTCACATGGGGAGAAATGGATGGGACGATGTACGTCGCACTTTTTACCTTAGAATCTTGTCATGAATAGTCATCTGGAAAAGTTGGTAGTGTCGCATCCTCTTCGGACTCGAAGGAAACATTACCCCCCCAGCATAGGAAGCTGTGTCCTCTTGACGGGGGTGGCTACCCCCAGGGATATCAGCGTCTGTTCCTTGGTAATCACCGTCTTCTTGGAATGCCGGATTGTCATAGAGGTTCGGGGGATTACAACCCCCAGCTTGCGTAGCCACCTGGGGTCCTGAGGAAGAACTACCCCCAGTGGCTGACATGTTCTTCTCTGAGCGGGTGCCCAGGAAAACACCTTCCGTATTTTCTGCAACATATCTTCTTTGGACCCGTCTTCTTGACCTGTTGGCTGAGAGCGACAGACTGGAGGTGCTGGACTTCCGATCTCTCCTTATAGAGGGGGGCCTTTCGAGCAACATAACATGAGGCAAAGGTCAACACCTCTTACTCTAGTGCTTGCACCTGTTCTCCGGGTTGTAGCTGGGTAGGTGCCTTTGGTTGCAGCAGCTGGAATACTGACTGCCTGTTTGTGGGAATTACTACTTTGTTACAGCAGTAATTTATGATAATGTTAGCACAATGATGCCCTGGGAAGGATACTTCATATGCCATAGTTAATTTCCTCACTTTGCGCTTGTAATTGATCACGTTGCACAAGTCAAGCGAGGACTGATTCACCTTTGCACCCTTCTTATGAGCCCGGGAAGACCGAGCACATGGGTTCGTAGCTGTTGACTTTGCTTTCTTACCTAGGGTTCGTACAAGAACTTTTTCGAGGTTGCTAATGGAAGACTCTTTAGACAACCATATCTTATTGCCACTGCGGGCTGGATGCATAGGTCTGTCTTGTATAACTTTTTGTCAGGGAACGCATTACAGTTAACGCCGCCTGCTGACGATCGATTGAATGAGCAATTGCTTTAGCATGTCGAGCTCGCATTGTCCTAGACTTCTTCGTCTTAGCATGCGCCGGTGCGTAGTATGAAGAGTCCAAGTTTACATCTTCTCTTTTCTCAGCATGGTGCATGAAGTCAGCACTGCGTGAGATTTAGTCGAAGACGGAACTTCTATTATTGTCCTGGCCACATGCGGCCATCTGCCTGCTGCTGTCGACCAGTGCCGCATAGTCCTCCTTATGCGGCCTTTGATATAGCCGCATGGAACGTGTCTTAACGCTCGAACTCCTGGCATTATAGTATTTTCCTCTGCCAGAGCTCAAGTGCTAAGCACTTTCCTTATCAGAAGAGGCTGTCGCATGAGTGTGGTCATCTCGTGTGGTCGCATGATGTGCGTTCCCTGCGACAGGGAGAGAGACGGGGAGCACATGCTCTGCAGTTGGGTGAGGACAACGGTCTTTGCAACCCATGTCCTGCTGGTCTTCTTAGGCTTTTCCAACCTCTGTGAAGCACCGTCCTTAGAGAGCATTTCCTCGAAGGCTTGCTAGTCGAAGCGTACAACCAGCATCCTCTGGGTCGAACCCAGCTTCGACGCGTCAGACTGCATCACGACCTTCTCATCAGAGAAGAAGGATGTCCCTAGCAGAGTCGCCACCTTATTTTCTATTAAAGTAGGTTTTGAAAACTTTTGTTCAATAACAAACAAAAAAAGAGTATAAAAAAATCCTAGACAGAAAATCTAAGTACAATATTTTTTGATCTAGGGAATGTGACGATGGAGATCGAGTACTGCAATAACTCATTTACTCCATTGACGGTCTGACGAGGGAATGATGATGCTCCCTTCTCTCTTCTATCTCTTGAGCTTGTATGCACGTACATAGGTCGCCTAGAGGGGTATGGTCTCTAAAGCAGAAAAAACCAGCCCTTGGAACGTCTAAGTTTCTCCTATTTATAGTCATCATGCTGATGGGATATAGGTGTCTCATGTGCTTCTGTTTGGTAGCCTCAGGGGGCTCCTTCAATAGAATATAGTTAAAAATATAGACGCATACTATGGGCAGGCTGCCACATGTACATCCTTAACAGGCTGTAGTTGAGTCCAGGCCAAGCTGCCACGTTGATATTTGTTACAATTTGCTATTATTAAAGATCTAGGAAATTCTCGTTTTTTGTTTATGTGACTTGGTCAGCTTGACCCGTGGTCCACATTTAGTTAGACATAATTACTTCAGTCGTAATAGAAAGACTTCGTCTAAGAAAATCTTGTTATGTGGAACACATGGAATGCATGGAGTCTGGAACGCTTGGGGCCAGAGATGAGTAAAATGCATGAGGCCAGAGACGTATGGAACGCATGGGACCAGAGACGCGTGGAACGCATGGAGTCTGGAACGCATGGGGCCAGAGACACATGAAACTCATAGAGACTTTGGCGTGTTGTATACGTGGCACTGTGCACCCGTCTGAAGTAAAGTTCATGCTGACGTAAGGTTCTGTCATTTAGCATTCTGATGTCTTTAGAGGCATTTCGAAAGTCCTTTTTGTCAAGATTCTGTGTCAGACACAATCTTGTGTCAGGACTTTATGTGGCCTATATTATGGCGCATGGATGCTGCTTTTCCTCGGCCGCATGGTCATTCTGCAGCCTAATTTCTTCTGAGTTGATCTTGGAAAGCATGTTTGTTGGGCGCATGAATCTAGATTTTCTATGCTTCTATAGTGACCTCTGTTTTCAAATCATCGATCTGACATTTTAGGCAAATCTTATCTAGAGGGTAGCTCCTTCCAACGTTGAAGCCACTGATGGCAGTATTGGTTGCTGCCAGCCGGTGCATAGGGATGCCGAGGGTATGAAAAAGACTTTATGGGATGATGCTGATGGATGAACTGGGGTCAATGTGCATCTGGTCCATTTTGATGGCACTGATATACTCTATATAATACATGGGGCAATCGTACCTATTATTCTTTAATAATATGTCTTGTTGCGAGATATGATGTTGGGTATCGTCTCCATTACATTATTGAAATAAGGGCATGCAGTAGGGTTCTCAGCTAGCAGCTTGACATGTGCCAGGTAGGTGTTGGCATTCTGTAATGCCTCGCTGAGAGCATCCCAAGTATTTTTGGAGAGCCGGAGAAGCTCGAATAGTGACAACTGGGTATTAGCCAATTGTGCCAAGATTTTGAAGTTATAGGGCTTCTCGATCCCTTGAGTCATTTTCTTGCGCAACGACTTGTCGAAGCGAGTCTCTTTTTGCTTTGGTTTGTCTACTGAGGAGGGTTGAGACGGACCCTGTCACTACCACATTTTAGGAAAAAGGGTATTTTAGTAATTTCCTATTTAAATAAATATTGTGCATGGTAAATAATTTTTGTTGTATTATTTAATTATTGTTGGATGTTATTTAATTATTTTGGACTTATTTTAGTGGACTCAATTAGTTTAGTTTGGACCCATGGACCAACATGAATTAAATAGTTAGACTTGGCCCATTTAGAAAGCCCATGGTTAACGAGATGGATTAAATTAATTAAGTGATTAGACTAGAAGCTTCCTTCCTTAATTATTTCTTCATGAGAGGTCCCAAGGGGTACATTAGACATTTTACAATTGCTTGGGAGAGGGGCAAGGCCGGCCTATTAAAAGAGGGGGAAAATTTCTCTCTCCTCTCATTCTCATTCTAAATCTAGATCTAGAATTTCCCACTCCCAAATTCCCTCCATTCCCATTCCAATTCCCTACCAAATTCATTCCAAATTCTTTCCAATTCACCATTAGAGAAGGAGGAAGCAAGGATCTAGAAGAAGGAAGCAATGATCTACAAAGAGGAGCAAGGATCTACAATTTGGAAGCAAGTTCTTCTCAATTGGAGGTTTCATTGGGAATCCATCTTCCAATAGATATAATTCAGATTTTTCCATTTAAATAGCTTCTAAATCTGAGATTTAATCATGTAAAATCAACCTATATGTATGTACTACCCATAGGACTTTGTTTTGTGTTCATAGGAGACCCATGGAGAAAGTTATGGTGCTTTTTGTGTTAATTTTGTTGGAATTCTGAATTTATATTTTGTTGTGTGTATCAATTGATCCTATAGATCAATTGGACATGAGCTTATGTGTTTGGGGCTAGTGTCGTGTCCATAATTTGGTACATGTGGTTCGTATCCCAACTATTTGGTGATACGTGTCATTTTGGGGGTTTTCCCTCCGACACGGGGCTTTGAACATGTCGTATTTTGACACGGACACATAGATCTACTTTTGACACTTTGATTTATTCATAAATATTATTTGTGATTTGTTTGTATCCTTCGAGGTATAATTGGTTGTGTGTTAGACTCGTGTCACATGCGTATCCTAGATCTAGTGGGATACGGTGTGATACTCTCCAATTGTGTGGATTTTTGAATAGATCTAATTATGTATGGTTTAAATTCTTCAATTATAATTAGTAAATATATATAGATATTATATATTTATTTTTTGTATTTATTATAGTAATTATTGTAGCATAGATCTATATATTTTTGTGTGTGCTAATATGATGTACAAATATAATATGTAGCTTTCTTGCATGTAATTATATATGTACTTATGTTAATAACATAAATTATATATAAATATTTTATAAAAATATTTATGTGTTTAATTGTGTAATTATATTATTTATAATTATTATGTAATTATTTTTATATTAATGTATATATTTTAGGTGTGCTTCTAGCCATGTAAAATATGAACATTAATATGTGCATGTGTTGTAACTATTGGTATTTAATTATAAGTTTATATGTGCATATATATATATATAAGTATATAATTATTTATTTATAGATATGTATTGTGATTATTATTGCATATATATATTTATATATATATATATTTCTGTGTTTTAGTGACAGTGGGTTTGTGACAGTGAAACTGTCGCTAAATAGGCGGGTCAGCAGCAGCCACTGTAGCCCACTGTGCATTAATGACAGTTCTGTCATTAATGCTGCGGGCGGAATCTTAGCAGCAGTGGCGACAGTTTTCGGTGACAGTTGATTAACTGTCACCAATGCAGCAGCAGTGGATTTTATTACACAGTGGCTTTTGCGACATTTTCTGTGACAGTTGAGACTGTCACTATAAGCTGTTTTAATTAAATTGTATTTTTAACTCCCTGTTTTCAGTGACGCTTTGGCAGTTTTAAATTATATTTTATATATTATTATTGTATATATATATATATATGTGTATATATATATATTTTGTGAGGTATAATATTTGTAATAATATATTATGTTATTTGTATACATATTGGTTTGTATATATATTATTTTAGGGTATATATTATTTGTATTAGTAGTATACTTTGTGTGAGTATGATTTGGGATCTAATTTTTATTCCTAAATTGTTGTATTTATTTCTATATTATTTATATAGATTTCTTGTGAGGTTGACCTTGGTTTGACCATATTTGACTTTAGTTGACTTTAGAGTTGACCATAGTTGACTTTTGACTTAGAATTTATTTATTGACCTAGGAGTTGACTAGTTTGACTTGTTCTCTTTCCGGGATCTTGTATTAATGTGGTATTCCATATCTAGGTCTTCGAGGCACCGAGTCAGACATTTGTGAGACTGTTCTTTGGATTTCAGGCGAGTACATTCTCTGATAGTTTCTTATTTATGATATCCTCTATGTTCGTTATATCTAGTGTAGATTTACATCTTTCTCTCGACACTATGGTTACACGGATTAGTATATCCGGATCTCGTCATGAGATGTTATTCCTTGGTATATGGTATATATGGTGCAAGTATTATTTCATTGGTTATCTTGTACATGTACAGACACCGATTCTCGGGGAGACTAGCTATCTTCTTGGAGAATCTAGTGCCATAGCATACCGTGGTTGGATCTATTATACCAGTTGGGGGTGGGGAGTATTAGTATAGATATGTGATCAAATCCCTATTGAATAAAGTATTGGTAAGCGAATAGTGTTGATAATGCACCGCACGTATGATTAGCCAGGCCGTATTGTATCTTGCCCAAGCCGATCACATGTTAAGCTAGTACTCACACACTTAGTCATTAGTATTATTGTTTCATTGGCATATTGTTCATTATTGTATTTCTTTCCAGTATTTTCTTATTGTCTATATATCTCTTGTATCTATTTTGTATATCTTGTTTATCCACAGCTATTTACTGTTACATAGTTTTTATCATGGATTAGAACTGCTGTTAGAGATATACTCTGCTCCTTTTCTGACTGGATATATTTTTCCAGATGACACTGAGGAGTACCCTACCTATTATGGACCCCAGGATGTTGTGGGTTTAGATTCGGAGACCCTGGCTCAAGAGGGACTTATCCCAACTGAGACAGTTGACCTTGGAGTGTAGCTTGTAGTATGATAGTATTCTTTTGTACTGGATTTGTCTCCAGCTTATTTTTGTTACTCTTCAGACTCATTGATGTATTATTTTAAACTCATGAGTTGATGACTATTCTATTCTTATCTGATCCGTGTTCATTCTATCTTAGTTCTGTGATTGAGTACACTATCTTTTGGTGGTTCATTATATTAGATAGACTTTCTAGACAGCGTTCTACCGCCGATTCTGCGGCGTAGGCTGGGCGTTGTTTCCGACTAGTACCCTTACCCCGGGTGCGGGTCGTGACACATTTTTGGTGGTGGCCCATGCAGGTCTAACTTCACAAGTATGTGATGTCGTGGTAGTACGACAACTTAGATGTACTACTGCGAGCCTGCAATAGGATATAGGATATAGGCTGAGATACTCAATCACATCTAGGAAAATTCTTTTGATTCAACTATTCTCCTTTGATATTGATATTTGATCTCTTAAACTGTCCTTTCCTTGATGTCTTACATCTTGTGCCATATTGATTCTTTCTTTCGTTTTGTCTCAGGATGCCGCCTAAGACTAGATCACAGCAGGGGAGAGCAGCTTCTGAGAGGTCTGCGACATCCCGAGGGCCTGCACCAGTCACTTCTCCGGTGATTGGAGTGTCAGCTACTTTCGGAGGTCCACCACCTACTCAGAGGACTGTGCCAGCTGTATCTGAGGGGCTTCCACCTCCACCTCCTGTGCCAGCAGAGGCGTCACAGATGTTTACACTATTTCGTGAGATGCTCGAGGCACAGAGGGCTCAGTCAGAGGCACATCAGAGGCAAACCGACGTTCTATGGCAGGGCATCGAGAGTGCTCATCAGCTTACTCGTGCTGTAGTTGAGAGAGGAGTTCCGATCCAGCAGCAGGTTGTTCCTCAAGTTGCTCAGCTTCGGCCAGGCAATATTCAGGACTTCAAAAAACTGGAGCCTAGGGTTTTCAAAGGGACGGAGGGCATCGTCTATGCTGATAATTGGCTCGAGGACATTGAGCGTCTTATGAGGGTGTCCCGTCTTTCTGAAGATCTGAAGGTTGAGGAGGTAGGACTTCAACTGTTCGACGTCGCTTGTACTTGGTTCAGGAATGAGCCGGTTCTAGTTGATGCAGGACAATCTTGGGAGGTATTCAAGGACCTTTTCAAGAAGAAGTTTTTCGCTCGGATAGACAGGCTTGACTTGGAGAGACAATTTGAGAGTCTCATTCAGGGAAGCATGTCTGTGGAGGAATACGCTGCGGAGTTTGGTAGGTTGAGCCGATTTGCAGAGTACTTGGTGAGGGAGCCGGAGGTTCGAGCTATTTGTTTCCGAGAGGGTCTAAACTGGGAGGTGAAGATTCTCATTCCGTCTTTTTATGAGACATACTCGGAGATACTTGCGGAGGCACGCAAGGTTGAGCGGGATCTGGGTTTGAAGACCAAGAGAGACCGTGATTCTTTTCTGGGGGCCAACGGCAGTGCAGTATCTGCCAAACGTCCTTATTTCCAGTCCAGACCTTTCCAGCAGCCACAGCAGAACCAGACTCCAGCTAGAGCGCCTTTTCACCAGGCACCTCAGCAGTAGAGGCAGATACAGCAGGCTCCATGCAACTTCTGCAAGAAGCCCAGCCACATCTGGGAAGTTTGCAGGAGGAGGCTAGAAGTTTGTTTGTATTATGGTACTGAAGGGCATCAATCGAGGGAGTGTCCTCGTCGTGCAGTTCAAGGAGCAGCTCCAGCTCCGAGGACACAGACGAGACCACCTACAGCACAGCCGAGGGGACCGCTTCCGACACAGCAGCAGCATTTTGTCCAGCATCAACAGCAGGGAGGTGCTCGACAGGGACGAGCGTTTGCTATGACCGTCGAAGAGGAGGAACCCACCGGAGATGTTATCGCAGGTTCTATTCTTCTTGATTCCATTCCAGCTTTAGCTTTGTTTGATAGTGGTGCTTCCCATAGTTTTGTATCTGTTTCTTTTGCTCTGAAGCATGGTTTGGTAGCTGAGTCTTTGCTTAGGACTTGCAAGATCATGACCGGGGGAGGCATTATCCTGGTTAATGATATTTGCAAGGATCGAAGAGTTACTCTGGGAGGCCGGAAGTTGAGTGCGTGTCTACTTGTAATGCCACTTCCAAGCTATGATATTGTACTTTGGATGGATTGGTTGAGTAGGCACCGTGCTAGCATAGACTGTAGAGGAGGTAGAGTTTTGTTTGGTTCGCCAGGAGAGCCAGAGTTAGAATTTGCTAGAGGAGCTGCGGAGCAGGGAGAAAGCATTATTTGTGGAGCTATGGTGGAAGACAAGGAGTTGCCACATCCGTTGATAGCAGAATTCTTGGATGTGTTTCCTGAGGAATTGCCAGGATTGCCACCAGATCGAGATGTTGAATTTTTATAGACTTAGTGCCAGGTACAGAACCAATTTCACAACATGTCTATAGAGTAAACAACAGCGAACTGGTCGAGTTGAAGAAGCAGGTGGACGAATTGTAGGATAAGGGGTTTATCAGATCGAGTTCTTCACCATGGGGAGCCCCGGTATTGTTTGTATCGAAGAAGGATGGATCGGTGCGCATGTACATTGATTACAGGGCTTTGAATAATCTCACTATCAAGAATAAGTATCCTTTGCCACGGATTGATGATCTGTTTGATCAGTTGAGTGGTGCGAAGGTATTTTCTAAGATAGATTTGAGATCAGGCTACCATCAGGTAAAGGTGAAGCCGGAGGACATACCGAAGACTGCTTTTAGAACTCGGTATGGTCAGTACGAGTTTATGGTGATGCCGTTTGGTTTGACTAATGCACCAGCGGTATTTATGAACTTGATGAACAAGGTGTTCCACCAGTACCTTGACAAGTTCGTGGTGGTGTTCATCGACGACATACTCATATACTCGAGGACACCGGAGGAACATGAGGAGCATTTGAGGATTGTGTTGGATGTGCTAAGGAAGGAGAAGCTTTATGGGAAGTTGTCCAAATGTGAGTTTTCCCTGGACAAAGTAGAATTCTTGGGGCATGTTGTGACTGGTGATGGTATTTCAGTGGATCCGAAGAAGATTTCAGCAGTGGAATCTTGGAAGACTCCGAGTTCAGTAGCAGAGATCAGGAGTTTCTTGGGATTGGCAGGCTATTACAGGAAGTTTGTGCAAGATTTTTCGAGGATTGCCGAGCCGATGACCAGACTCACAAGGAAGGATGTGGAGTTTGTTTGGACGGAGGATTATCAGGTTGTTTTTGAGAAGTTGAAGAAGAGGTTGACGTCTGCTCCTATTTTGACGTTGCCATCAGGGTCCGGAGGTTTCACTATTTATAGTGATGCATCAGGGAAGGGTTTAGGTTGTGTTCTTCAGCAGCATGGAAAAGTGATTGCCTATGCATCCAGACAATTGCGTCCTCATAAAAAGAACTATCCTACCCATAATTTGGAGTTGGCAGCTGTCATATTCGCCCTGAAGTTGTGGAAACATTATTTGTACGGAGAGCGTGTGGAGATCTTCACAGACCACAAAAGCTTGAAATACGTTTTCACGCAGAAGGAGTTGAACATGAGGCAGCATCGGTGGTTGGAATTGATGAAGGATTTTGATATCTCTTTGCAATATCATCCTGGGAAAGCCAATGTAGTTGCCGATGCTTTGAGCAGGTATCCGGTAGCTATGTTCTTGACGCAGGATCGATATCTGTTGGAGGACTTGGAGAGCTTGGGCATTGAGATGATTGTTCCTGGGTGTGCTATGCAGATGTGGGGATTGCAGATACACTCAGATTTGATGGACAGGATCAAGGCAGCACAGTATGATGATGTATCTTTGAGGAGTATCAGAGCTCAGGTGAGAGCAGGATTGGAGGATGATTTCACTATTGCAGAGGATGGATCCTTGAGGCATGGAGTTAGATTGTGTGTGCCTAGTGGGGAGTTGCGCGAGGAGGTGTTGTAGGAAGCGCATCGCTCTCAGTATTCCATACATCCAGGTGCTAACAAGATGTATCGGGATATGCGAGAGAGTGTGTGGTGGTATGGCATGAAGAGGGAAGTGGCACAGTTTGTATCCAGATGCTTAGTGTGCCAGCAGGTGAAAGCCGAGAGGCAGAGGCCAGGAGGTTTACTTCAGCCATTACCCATTCCAGAGTGGAAGTGGGAACACATTACTATGGATTTTGTGTCCGGACTTCTACGATCTCCAGGAGAGAAAGACGCGATTTGGGTCATTGTTGATAGATTGACCAAGTCGGCCCACTTTTTGCCTTTCAAGGTGGGTTTGTCTACGGAGAAGCTGGCAGAGATGTATGTGAGGCAGATCGTTAGGATACACGGAGTTCCCGTCAGCATAGTCTCAGATCGAGATAGTCGTTTCACTTCTCATTTCTGGAGGAGTTTGCAGGAGAGTTTGGGCACTCAGCTCAAGTTCAGTACTGCATATCATCCCCAGACAGATGGGCAGTCAGAGAGGACTATCCAGACTCTCGAGGATATGTTGCGCACTTGTGTACTAGATTTTGGGGGTTCTTGGGAGGACCATCTCCATTTGGTAGAGTTTGCTTACAACAACAGTTACCAGGCCAGTATAGAGATGTCACCTTTTGAAGCTCTATATGGTCGGAGGTGTCGTACTCCTTTGTCTTGGGACAATGTTGGAGAGAGAGTTTTGCTTGGGCCAGAGATGGTTGTGGATGCAGCGGAGAAGGTTCATTTGATCAGAGACAGACTTCGAGTGGCGCAGGACAGACAGCGGCATTGGACCGATAGCCATCGGAGACCTTTGGAGTTTGAGGTATAGTTTAGATTTTGTTTGTGCTTGTTCTTGTTTGTTATAGATTAAGTTCTTAAGATGGTGTTTTGTTCTAGGTGGGTGGTTTGGTATTTCTGAGGATTTCTCCGACACGAGGCACGATTCGCTTCGGTGGAGGCGGAAAGCTTAGTCCGCGATTCATCGGACCTTTCACTATTCTAGAGAGGGTCGGTGCAGTTGCTTATAGACTAGACTTGCCACTTGCATTGGAGGGAGTGCACAACGTGTTTCATGTGTCGCAGTTGAGACGATACGTGACAGATCCTAGTCATGTATTGGATCACTCAGAGATAGAGGTAGGCCCTACTCTTAGCTATCCAGAGCAGCCAGTTGAGATTCTGGATCGGAGAGAGAAGGTGCTGAGGAACCAGACTATTTCTTTGGTGCGCGTCGCATGGAGGCATCACTCTCCGGGGGAGTCTACCTGGGAGAGAGAGGATGACATGCAAGAGCGTTATCCATATTTGTTTGTACCTTGAGGTATGTTAATTCTCTAGTTATGTTCTGTTCATTGTTATATTTTGTTCATTAGTTAGTTGTGATTCTTTAGTTCTGTTTTGTGATTTTCTGGGGGTAGTTTTCGTCTTTGAATTTCGAGGACAAAATTATTTTAAGGAGGGTAGACTTGTCACTACCACATTTTAGGAAAAAGGGTATTTTAGTAATTTCCTATTTAAATAAATATTGTGCATGGTAAATAATTTTTGTTGTATTATTTAATTATTGTTGGATGTTATTTAATTATTTTGGACTTATTTTAGTGGACCCAACTAGTTTAGTTTGGACCTATGGACCAACATGAATTAAATAGTTAGACTTGTCCCATTTAGAAAGCCCATGGTTAAGAAGATGGATTAAATTAATTAAATGATTAGACTAGAAGCTTCCTTCCTTAATTATTTCTTTATGAGAGGCCCCAAGGGGTACATTGGATATTTTATAATTGCTTGGGAGAGGGGCAAGGCCGGCCTATTAAAAGAGGGGGGAAATTTCTCTCTCCTCTCATTCTCATTCCAAATCTAGATCTAGAATTTCCCACTCCCAAATTCCCTCCATTCCCATTCCAATTCTCTACCAAATTCATTCCAAATTCTTCCCAATTCACCATTAGAGAAGGAGAAAGCAAGGATCTAGAAGAAGGAAGCAAGGATCTACAAAGAGGAGCAAGGATCTACAATTTGGAAGCAAGTTCTTCTCAATTGGAGGTTTCATTGGGAATCCATCTCCCAATAGGTATAATTCAGATTTTCCCATTTAAATAGCTTCTAAATCTGAGATTTAATCATGTAAAATCAACCTATATGTATGTACTACCCATAGGACTTTGTTTTGTGTTCATAGGAGACCCATGGAGAAAGTTATGGTACTTTTTGTGTTAATTTTGTTGGAATTCTGAATTTATATTTTGTTGTGTGTATCAATTGATCCTATAGATCAATTGGACATGAGCTTATGTGTTTGGGGCTAGTGTCGTGTCCATAATTTGGTACATGTGGTTCGTATCCCAACTATTTGGTGATACGTGTCATTTTGGGGGTTTTCCCTCCGACACGGGGCTTTGAACATGTCGTATTTTGACACGGACACATAGATCTACTTTTGACACTTTGATTTATTCATAAATATTATTTGTGATTTGTTTGTATCCTTCGGGGTGCAATTGGTTGTGTGTTGGACTAATGTCACATGCGTATCCTAGATCTAGTGGGATACGGTGTGATACTCTCCAATTGTGTGGATTTTTGAATAGATCTAATTATGTATGGTTTAAATTCTTCAATTATAATTAGTAAATATATATAGATATTATATATTTATTTTGTGTATTTATTATAGTAATTATTGCAGCATAGATCTATATATTATTTTGTGTGCTAATATGATGTACAAATATAATATGTAGCTTTCTTGCATGTAATTATATATGTACTTATGTTAATAACATAAATTATACATAAATATTTTATAAAATATATTTATGTATTTAATTATGTAATTATATTATTTATAATTATTATGTAATTATTTGTATATTAATGTATATATTTTAGGTGTGCTTCTAGCCATGTAAAATATGAACATTAATATGTGCATGTGTTGTAACTATTAGTATTTAATTATAAGTTTATATGTGCATATATATATAAGTATATAATTATTTATTTATAGATATGTATTGTGATTATTATTGCATATATATATATATATTTATATATATATATATATATTTCTGTGTTTTAGTGACAGTGGGTTTGTGACAGTGAAACTGTCGCTAAATAGGCGGGTCAGCAGCAGCCGCTGTAGCCCACTGTGCATTAATGACAGTTCTGTCATTAATGCTGCGGGTGGGATCTTAGCAGTAGTGGCGACAGTTTTCGGTGACAGTTGATTAACTGTCACCAATGCAGCAGCAGTGGGTTTTATTACACAGTGGCTTTTGCGACATTTTCTGTGACAGTTGAGACTGTCACTATAAGCTGTTTTAATTAAATTGTATTTTTAACTCCCTGCTTTCAGTGACGCTTTGGCAGTTTTAAATTATATTTTATATATTATTATTGTATATATATATATGTGTATATATATGTGTTTTGTGAGGTATAATATTTGTAATAATATATTATGTTATTTGTATACATATTGGTTTGTATATATATTATTTTAGGGTATATATTATTTGTATTAGTAGTATACTTTGTGTGAGTATAATTTGGGATCTAATTTTTATTCCTAAATTGTTGTATTTTATTTCTATATTATTTATATAGATTTCTTGTGAGGTTGACCTTGGTTTGACCATGTTTGACTTTAGTTGACTTTAGAGTTGACCATAGTTGACTTTTGACTTAGAATTTATTTATTGACCTAGGAGTTGACTAGTTTGACTTGTTCTCTTTTCGGGACCTTGTATTAATGTGGTATTCCATATCTAGGTCTTCGAGGCACCGAGTCAGACATCTGTGAGACTGTTCTTTGGATTTCAGGCGAGTACATTCTCTGATAGTTTCTCATTTATGATATCCTCTATGTTCGTTGTATCTAGTGTAGATTTACATATTTCTCTCGATACTATGGTTACACGGATTGGTATATCCGGATCTCGTCATGAGATGTTATTCCTTGGTATATGGTGTATATGGTGCAAGTATTGTTTCATTGGTTATCTTGTACATGTACAGACACCGATTCTCGGGGAGACTAGCTATCTTCTTGGGGAATCTAGTGCCATAGCATACCGTGGTTGGATCTATTATACCAGTTGGGGGTGGAGAGTATTAGTATAGATATGTGATCAAATCCCTATTGAATAAAGTATTGGTAAGCGAATAGTGTTGATCATGCACCGCACGTATGATTAGCCAGGCCGCATTGTATCTTGCCCAAGCCGATCACATGTTAAGCTAGTACTCACACACTTAGTCATTAGTATTATTGTTTCATTGGCATATTGTTCATTATTGTATTTCTTTCCAGTATTTCCTTATTGTCTATATATCTCTTGTATCTATTTTGTGCATCTTGTTTATCCACAGCTATTTACTGTTACATAGTTTTTATCATGGATTAGAACTGCTGTTAGAGATGTACTCTGCTCCTTTCCTGACTGGATATATTTTTCCAGATGACACTGAGGAGTACCCTACCTATTATGGACCCCAGGATGTTGTGGGTTTAGATTCGGAGACCCTGGCTCAAGAGGGACTTATCCCAACTGAGACAGTTGACCCTGGAGTGTAGCTTGTAGTATGATAGTATTCTTTTGTACTGGATTTGTCTCCAGCTTATTTTTGTTACTCTTCAGACTCATTGATGTATTATTTTAAACTCATGAGTTGATGACTATTCTATTCTTATCTGATCCGTGTTTATTCTATCTTAGTTTTGTGATTGAGTACACTATCTTTTGGTGGTTCATTATATTAGATAGACTTTCTAGACAGCGTTCTACCGCCGATTCTGCGGCATAGGCTGGGCGTTGTTTCCGACTAGTACCCTTACCCCGGGTGCGGGTCGTGACAGACCCGGATCAAATATAGCAAGTATAGTGATTGGAGGTGCACTTTTGTCGGGAGCATCATAATCCCGCTGGTAGGCAAGGCCTGACCTAGTTACCCCCGCCATGGCTTCCTCGGTGATGGAAGAAACTATGTAGCAAGATTTGGAATTTCTTCCTTTGGACTAAACGATGAAAGGCGTTGCTTGCTGCATCAAGTCTAGAGTAAGATATGGGTGAATCCATATGACCTCACCCCGTAGTGTGCTGAAAGGTACCAGCCCGTCTACTCGGTCACGAGCTGGAGGGAGATTAAAAACCTCCATTGTGGTCTTGGGGATCGGGACCACGTCGTCTTAGGCCTCCGTTACAGGGAAATCACTAAACTAGAGAGATACCATATTGGCGGTAATTGTCATATCCTCAAAGTCCAAGGTGAGGGCCTTGGAATCGAGCAGACGCTGGATGTATCACTTTAATGTGTAGCAATCCTTCATTGAATGGTGAACATACCGGTGGTAGTGGCAGTACTTGGGGTCATTGACCATGTCTGCCTCCTCAGGACGTTTGATGTCGGAAAGCCGAAGCTTGTTGCCCTTCATTAGTATATCGAAGTTTGCCATAACGTCCTCATCTTTGAAAGAGTAAGTCTCTTTCGGTTTTGAA
Source organism: Iris macrosiphon (assembly GCA_036927795.1). NCBI lineage: Eukaryota > Viridiplantae > Streptophyta > Magnoliopsida > Asparagales > Iridaceae > Iris > Iris macrosiphon. The sequence goes on along the minus strand of JAYESA010000008.1, from coordinate 113,764,482 downwards.
GGCTCTGCAGGCTTCTGCTCGGGCTTCTTGGTTAGATTGGCAACAAGGGCCTGCTTCCCTTTGCCGTCACGACTGCTATTGCCGCTATTGTTGTTGTTGTTGTTGTTGTTAGAATATTTTGCCCTATCATCAGTGATGGAGATTTTTATGCTCAGCAGTCGGACGTCCTTTACCTTTCTCTCAGCGCCGACAACATTTATGATAAATTTCGTCCAGTCTTTGAATTGAGTGTCTCCCATCCACAGCCTGACTGTTGACAGTTGATTCCTCTGGCATGTGTTTATCAGCGTGGACTCATGATTGCCGGAGGAAACATTTAGCGCAGCTTGCTTGTATCGTTCGATGTACTCCCGTATTAGCTCTTTTTCTCTTTACATAATGTCTATCACAGAGGACATCGTCATGTCGTTTCCTCTGTCATATAATCGGACGAGAAAAAGGCTTTTGAGGTCGTCAAACGACAAGAAGCAATTTTCTTGGAGATTGCAAAATCAATCAAAGGCCACTTCCGATAATACCCCGACAAAGAGCATGGTGAGGAGAGTGTCATTGCGAGGCAGATACCCCATTGCCGTCTCGAAGTAACTCATCTATTGATAAGGGATGTCTTCCTGTCAAATAGAGTCATGTTGAAGGGCTTGTACTTGGGTGGGTATGACACATCTCTTCACTCAAGGGGATATGATTGTCGTACCCCAAACTCGTGCAGGGTGTCCCGATTGCCTAGTGAGTCCAGGCAGGCTCAAAGTTCTCGGACCTCCCTTATTGCTTCCTGAACTTTATTTACTGCAGGAGGAGTAAACGATATTGGTAGAGTATAATTGCCACCAGCGGGCGAAGCGGTGGCGTTCGAGTCCCCGTTGGTCCCATGATCTAGGCTTGCTTGACCCGAGGCCCTTGGTGGCTATGAGGCCATGTTTGCCTTGATATCCAATATTGTCTGGGTCAAGGCCTGCATTAACGCGCTCATGGTGTGCATCATAGACTCAAGGGCCTCAATGCGCTGTCGATCGCTGGGGCCCTCGTGATCGTCCCCTGCCATGTATATTGTTCTCACGTAGGAAGTGATGGATGGGATGGTGGACGTCACACTTTATGCCTCGGACCTGGAGGGAACACTACCCCCAGCGTAGGAAGCTGCATCTTCTTGATGAGAGTGACTGCCCCCAGGAATCTCAGCATATGTTCCTTGGGAATCATTCTCCTCAAAATGTTGGGTTATTATGGAGTTTCGGAGGATTGCTCCCCCCCGCTTGCAGAACCATCTGGGGTTTAGAGGAAGGGCTACCCCTAGCAGCTGATAAATTTTTTTGAGCGCGTACCCAGGAACACTCCTTCTGTGGGCACCGTTGCTTGCCTTCGGTTCCTTGACACGCTGGTTGAGAGTGAAGGATTGGAGGTGCTAGAATTTTGGCCTCCCTTCGTAGAGGGAGGTCTCCAAGCAGAGTAACATAAGGCGAAGGGCATCTCCTTCTCCTCCTCTGGTGTTTGCACCCGCTCTCCGGGATGCTGTATGATGGGTGCTCTTGGTTGCAGTCGTTGGAATGCCGATTGCTTGTCTGTAGGTACTGCTATTTTGGCACAACAATAGTTGATGACGATGTTGGCATAGTGATGCCATAGAGAGGATACCTCACTTGCCGTAGTTATTTTCCTCACTTTGTGCTTGTGATTGATCATGTTGCGCAAGTCAAGCGGAGGGTGATTCACCTTTACACCCTCCTTATGAGCATGGGTAGACCGAGTACATGGATGTGTAGGCGTTGTCATTGCTCCCTGACCTGGGATTCATATAAAAACTTTTCCCAGGTCGTTATTGGAAGACTTTTGAGACCGATCATGTCCACTGCCATACGGACTGGACGCATGTGTCAGTTTTGTACAACTTTTTGTCAGGGGCACGCATAACAGTTAGCGGTGCCTGCTGACGGCCAACCGGATGAGCAGTTGCTTGAGCTTAGCGAGCTCGCACTACCCTAGACTTCCTTGTGCATAGTATGAAGGGTCTAAGTTTGAATTTTCTCCTTTCTCGGAATGGTGCATGGAGTCAGGGCTGCATAAGATTCGGTCGAAGACTGAGCTTCTGTTATCGTCGGGGCCACATACGGCCTTCTACCTGCGGTTGGAGTCTGGTGCCTCATGGGCTTTCTTATGCGGCCTTTGTCGTGGCCGCATGGAACGTGCCTTAGCACTCAAACTTCCGACATCGTAGTATTTTTCTCTGCCATAGCTTAAGTGCAGAGCACTTTCCTTGTTAGAAGAGGCTGTCACATGAGTGGGGACAACCTGTGTGGACACATGATATGCGTCTCCTGTGGCAGAGAGAGAGACAAGGAGCACATGCTCCGCAGTTGGACGAGGCACAGTTGTCTTGACCACCCAAGTCCTGCGGGTCTTCTTAGGCTTTGTTAGCCTCGATGAAGCGTTGCCCTCGGAGAGCATTTCCTTGAAGGCTTGTTGATCGAAGCGTACAACTAGCATCTTCTAGGTCGAACCCAGCTTCGACACGTCGGACTGTGTCACTAACTTCTCGTTGGAGTAGAAGTCCATCCCCAATAGAGTCGCCATCTTGTTAGCCATTAATGTAAGTTTGGAAAACTTTTTTAATAACAAACAAAAAGTACAAAAAAATCCTAGACAAAAAATTTAAGTATAATATTTTTAATCTGGGAAATATGACGATGAAGATCGAGTACTACAGCGACTCATTTATTTCGTTGACGGTTCGACGAGAGAATGATGATGCTCTTTTCTCTCTCTTGAGCTTGTGTGCACGTACGTAGCTCGCTCCTCTCCGTGGGATATGCTATCTTATTATTTATAGCCATCATGCTGATAGGATATAGATGCCACATATACCTCTATTTTGTGGCCGCATAGGATTCCTTCAATAGAATATGGTTGTAACTGTGATCGCATAACACGGGCTGGCTGCCACGTAGCCTTAGTTGAGATACGCAGTTGATAAAATCTCAGTTGAGAGACAGAGTCATTTTTGACTCATTGTGTGCATGACTTGGTCAGCTGGATACGTGGTCTGCACTGATTGTGTGAATATCTTTTCGGTTGCAATGGATAGATCTTGCAAGCTGAAGGTCGCATGGAGTCGAGGATGCAAAGAGACATAGCCGCATACGTGCTCTCATTTGGCCTGGGTCTGATGGACAGTTTTGCCGCATGATGACGATGCCACATGGACTCGAGGTCGCATAGACACTAGGCCGTATACGAGTGACCACGTGGTGCTGCACGCCTGACAGGGTCATTAATGCTTTGATGTAACTTTTTGTCTTTTTGCGTGATGTCTTTTTTATGTTTCTTTAGGCATTCAGTGCAATAAATGATAAGTCAAAACTTTGTGACAAACGTGGAATGTTGTGTCAGAGGATCTTATGCAGCCCCCTAACTCCGTAGATGCTCAGGCCGCATAGCTTCGTCGGGCTGGATGAGCCCTCTTGGCCGCATAGGCTCGATGTGGCCTATCTGCGACCTACTTTCATTTTGAGGGTGTATAGGCTCTATGTGGCATGCATGGCTTCAGATTTTGCATACTTCTACAATAATGTTTATGACTAAGGTCACTAGTTTAATATATTAGGGAGACTTGCGAGTTTCTGAAAGTTATAAATAAGAATATAATCATTTATGAGGATAATGTAGCATGTATAAAGCAAATTCAAGAAGGCTTCATCAAAGAAGACATGACGAAGCACATCTCACCAACGTTTTCCTTCACCCACCAGTTCCAAGAAGAAAAGAAAATTGATGTTAAGCAGGGCAAGTTTTCAGATATCCTTGTAGATCTCTTCACAAAATCCCTCACAAAGTCCACAATTCATAAGTTAGTACACTAGATTGGATGAGAAGACTCCATCAAGCATGCATATAAACGTACAGGCTGATAAAATATTGGGGTAGGATATGTGATCACATGTATTAGTTTTTTTTTTTTTTGGAAGGGGGTGACTTTTTCATTTAAGTTGATGTAAGAATTAAATGTAATATCTTTCTAAGTTATTATAAGGCGTAGCATCCTACAGATGCAAGCATTCTGAAGACGCTAATGGAGATATCCTGAAGATTGTCTTTGTGCATTGTACTTTTTTTTTTTCTTCGATGAGTTTTTTTTCCACTGCGTTTTTCATTTAAACGTTTTTTTTAAAGATCCAGTGTAAGTCGCATCCACTTGAATTTTTAAAGAATACTTTGAACTATTTTCTTTCACTATGAATTCTTTATTAGAAACATATTTTTAATGAGACAATGATTAAAATGTGCATCCAAGGGCAGTGTTCTAAACCGTAATATATATGGCTAACCACAAATAATGGCTGCCCTTATCTAGATACACACCCCCTAATTTTTCCTCCCCTATATATATGCATTATTAAGAGAAGCTATGTATATCAATTTTATTCGGCTACAACATACTCTTTCTTTCTTTTCTAACGATATATATATTTTTTCTTTTCTACTATTTATTTTTTAAGATAGTCCAACGCAAGATCCGAGCCGAAACCAAATGTCCAAAGCCCAAACCAAAGAACCAAAATAATTTTTTTTTATAAAACCCGTCCAAACCGGATCCTACCCGCATCGAAATCGGTCCGATTCTGGACCGGCTCAAACCGAGTTTCGGGCTAGATCGAACTGAGTTTTGGAGTTTTGGTCTCCAATCTAGATACTGTCCGGCCCGTCCCGGCCCGGCCCGATGCTACTTAGATTCCACTTAAACCCGGCTAAATCTGGATAATGTCCGGCCCGGCCCGGCCCGGCCCGGCATAGCCAAGTAAACATCGTGAAGAAAGAGTCTCAAAATTGCAAACGCGGACAAGGAGGGAGACTTTGAGCCCGCCCTCCCCATCTCTTTCCCTTTTTTTTTATAGCTATGCCTTCCCTACTAAAGACAGCCGTTACTTTCTTCCCCTTCCACCCCCCTTCTTCTCCCCCTCTCCTCCGCACTGTCATCGCACCAAAGACGTCTCTTTTCCACAAACCCTCCTTCAAAATCATCAATTTTTCAAGAAGAGACATCTCGGCCATGCCGAAGCGGTGTGCCGGCGGCGATGGGATCCGAGCCGACGCCATGTCTTCTTCTTCTTCTTCATCATTTCATCATCAGAATGGGAGCTACAGTAGCAAGAAGAAGCACGAGGAGGAGGAGGAAGAAGAGGAGGACCGAGAGAGGAAATCGAAGTTGTTAACTCTGCCAACCGTCCTCACTCTCGGCCGCGTCGCAGCGGTCCCGATCCTCGTCGCCAGTGCGTTCTTCTTCTTCTTCTTCTTTGGATCTTCCATTCGATTTCTAGGGCTCGGAAGAGAAAACTAGGGTTTGACAGAATTAGGCGGATTGAAGTGTGAATTCATACATGGGGTTAGATTTATTTTGGGGTTTTTTACTTTTCGTATGAAACTCCATTGAGAAGACACGAGTGATATTTAAGTTAGGAGGTGGTAGACAGATCTAATCTGATTGGAGTTCTGCTAATGCTAACCCCAACTTGGCTGCTGCGTTGGAGTTGGCTATGTTGCACGGACACTGAATAGGACACGACACAGGAAGGACACAGCAACACTGGACATGATACCTACTTTGGTGTGTCCTACTGTATTTGGAGTGTCGGTGGTGTGTCAGACATATGTTCGATATGTGGCTGACACGGCATGGCCCACATATTTGGGGTGTCCCTGCTTCGTAGGGAGTTAGTAATGGAGTTCCATCGGAACTCCAAAAACACTCCCAAAGTGTAGTTAAGTTACGTTATTTGGAGTTCAGAGGCATAATTTCCAAATGCACTTGGAGCTTTTGGTTGGCCTTTTGGTGTTCATTGATATTCCATTTCTATATCCAACTATCCTCCAATTGGAGTAAGTAATATGATTGGGTTTTTGTCAAACTCTATTTTGAACTCCATTTCCTAGAGTTCTATTCTTCTTTCTTTCTTTTTTAACTTTTACAGAGTGGCAATACTACTTCCAAACTTCTAAACATTCCATAACTTAAATATAACTTTGGCTTTCTCAATAAAGATTCATCTTTGCAAATCCTAGTTTCGAAACAATATACCTCAAAATAAACCTAACTCCATTTTAGTGAGTCTTATCTTTCCTCTCATAGTATTCGTAAGCTATGTTGTACTTGGCGCTAGACGAGACGAGGCGACAACCCACCTGCCTCGCCTAGGCGTCCGCTTAGAATCCGGTTGCTGTTTTCCAAAAAAACTACAATTATGTATATAAGCAGAAAGACTATAAGCTATGAGCTATGTATACTATGAGCTATGAGCAATATAAGAAGCAATAAGCAATAAACATTAAGCATTAAGCAATATAATAAGCAACAAATATGAAATAAACAATATTCAACATCAAGTGAATTTTTTTTCATGACTATATCGTCTTTTTTTCCCCCTCTGGTCGACCCTAGGCAGACGTCGGCGATTTTTCCCAAGGTCGAGGTGAACCCCCTCAACCCGCACGTCTAGGCCGCCTAGACGCGCCTAGGCGTCGCCTGTGACAACATAGTCCGTAAGTTGAAGAATGGAAACATATTATGATGTAGGACAAGATCGGAAGGAGCTATATGGATGACTCGCTAATTGAATTAAAGATGAAATATGGGTATAGAATGATTTGTAGACAAATAGTATTATGATAAATCCACACAAATCTAATAGTATTGGGGAATTATATAGTTGAAAGCACACTACAATGAAATTTCCTTATTCTTCAATGGAAAAGCATCGACTGTCCGCCATCTTGTTTGGATGGTGTCGGACTTGGTTCTGTAGGAACTCGTGGTGCGAGCTCTGTGCATTGGTGGTGGCGGTATGGGTCGTTGATTGAGACGTCGACGTAGCTTTTGGAGATGATAGATGGTTGTCTGGGTGCTCGTCGGTCATTTTTTACCTTTTCTTTTTAATGTGATCGAATGTGTAGCTGTTGGTCGAATGTTTGGGATCTTTTGGCACCAAGAACAACAACTCAAAGGCAATAGAGGACTGTTTCCTTGATAAAAAAATAAAAATAAAAATAGGGTTTTAATTGATAGGAATTAGAATTAGGAATAATGGCTTCTCTTAGCAATTTCCAAATCTCAATTTTATTCATCAATCTCCACTAGAAGTATATTGGATTACAAGATTATTTAAATATAACTTAAATACTACATCGGCTTTTTCAATGAAGATTCATCTTTGGAGATTCTAGTTTCAAAACAGTAAACCTCAAAATAAACCCAAGTAAAACTCAAAATAACCTATCATTTTGTCAAGCCTTATCTTTCCCCTCATAGTATCCGTAAGTTGAAGAATGAAGACATGGTGTGATGTAGGACAAGACCGGAAGGAACTATATGGATGACTCGCTAATTGAATTAAAGATAAAATATGGGTGTAGAATTGATTTGTGGACAAATACTATTATGATAAATCCACAAATCTAATAGTATTATGAAACTAGATAATTGAAAGCAAACTGCAATGAAATTATCTTATAAAACTATTCAATTGAAAAGCGTCTGCTACCTGCAATTTGGTCTGGATAGTGTTATAAAATTTGTTAGGCAGATTCGGTACGGCAGAAGGTCACTTATGCGTCGAACAGGGGGTTTTCGGTTCAGTTCCGCCTAGGTCGATTTTTAGAACACTGGGTCCGGATGGTGTCGAACCTGGTTCTGCAGGAACACAGGAACTCGTGGTGCGAGCTCTGTGTGGCGGCGACATGGGGTTGTCGATTGTGATGTCAACATAGCTCTTGGGGAGATGATGGGCCGTTGTCTGGGTGCTCTTTAGTTTTTTGTCACCAAAACGGTAATGTGATCGAATATGTAGCCGTTGGTCGGGTGTTTGGAATCTTTTGGCACCAAGAACAACAACTCAAAGGAAATGGAGAACTATTTCCTTGATTAAACAACTAAAGTAGGGTTTTGATTGATAGGAATTAGAATTAGGAATAATGGCTTCTCTTAGCAATTTCCAAATCTTAATTTTATTCATCAATGTCCATTAAAAGCATTTTGGATTACAAGAATATTTAAGGGAACCAACAAGTTTAGTTCCTAAGGGCTAGTTTGAATTGCAATTAGTCAATTGTGTTTTATCCCATTTGCTCAAACATCCATTTTTGGAACATTTGTTGGGTTAGTGTTTCAGAAAAATGTCCATTTGACCTCGAAATGAATAGCACGATAGAAAAAACGCCCATCGGAAATGGAAACTGTTTGGCTTGCCCCTTGCATTTAACACCAAACGGTGTCCTGGATGAAATGTAAATCTAACTGCAGTCAAAATCGGCCCTAAGCAGTGCGTCTATAAAAGACCCTAAAAGATTACATCAAAGTCCTTTCCTTCCTATCTAAATCTCCAAGTGTAAATGAAACCTAATAACTAATTGAGTTAACCAAACTCAAACTGAATTCTGGACTTTGGTTTGATGCAATTGATGGTCCCACATCACATTGTACCACCAGGTGAACGACATTGGAGTTCCAAGGACTTCTTGTCTAGCTTTGGTCAGTGGAACTTCTGGACTAAAACTTAGTTTTGGGAGTTTTTTGGTTTTGTTGATGGAATTAGGCATTGTAACTCGTCTCAGAATTCTCCAATATATGGGATCATTTGTTTGGTTGATTGAACCTCTGTGGAGAAGTGGGTTATGAAAACCTTTTGTTTTTGTAATGTTACCAATAGTAGAAACATGTATGTTTGTTCTATTTGTAGCCCAACCAAGTGAATTCACAACCAGTTCTAGCACAAGCTGGGTCTTTCCATTTTCATTCCATCTCAAAATGATTTATTTTGACAGAAATCACATGATAATTCTATTTTTTTTGGATTAATGTCTAATAAAACCTGTATTCCAACAAGTAAAATTTTTGGATATATCCCTCATTGTTGCCTTTTTTATCGTTCTTTTTCTAATTCAATATAAATATAAATAAAGCATTGTAACACCCCTTAATGCTTTTGTTGTTGTTTGAGTTGTTGAAGGGTCCACACTGGTTAATAACCCCAGACAACTTTTGTCGAGATTAAAATATAGGGTAAGTTTTAGTAAATCCAATAACGTTTGAAAACATAGCAATAACCCCCTTAAGGTTTTCTATATGTTAACCCTCGTACACCCCCCTGAAGTTATTTTTTTCATCTATTTTCTCAATATAGACGAAAATACTGTCGATTCAAAACTAACCTACAAAAAGTAGAGAAAATTTCTTTGCATCCTACATATCTCCATCAACTCCTACTTTGTTTTGCCATCATGACCCTACATCACCCAACCCCATATCCACTGCCACTAGCTTCTTTCCCCACACACCCAAACCCCCTTCTCCTCCTCCCTCTCAATCTCTTCCTCTTTTTCTCAATCTTCTCTTTCCCACTCCGTCCTCCCTCCTCCACCTCCTTTCTTCCTCCCTCCTCCACCTCCTTTCTCCTCCTCTAGTTATCCACCTTCCTCCCCCTCTCCATCATCATGCCCTTCGTCTCTCGCCTCTCATGCGACAAACACGAGATGGCCTAGGCTGGTTGGCCACCCCTTAGCCTTGCCTTCTTGCAAGAGCTACAAAACAACCTGTGCCATTGCAGTCGTCGCCACGACCAATCTTTGGTGCAAGATATGTTGCTGGGGCGACAAGCAAGAGTTCGATCTAGCTCTCACTGTCTTGGTGCAAAGGAGGCGGATAAACGTAGATGAGGAGAGGAGGACAAAGGATGGGACGGGGGAGGAAATTGGAGGTTGAGAGGAGGAAGGAGAAGGGGTGTGTTGGCTCATGTGTGGGAAAGGGATCGAGGGTCGAGGATATGGGCAGGAAGTGTTGCGCCACGACAGAGGAATACAGCTTGCATCAGTGGGGATGGACGGATTATGGATATTTTGTTCAGTTTTGATAGTTTCATTTTGGATTAGGGGTATTTTTCGTCATCTTGGAAAACAAATGGAAACTCAACTGCGAGGGGATTAAGTGATGAAAAAAAAGCATCGAGGGGTTTACCTGATGCATTGTCAAATGTTAAGGGGTTTCCTGAAATGTACCCTTATACTAAATGAAAGGCCAAGAAAAACAGAGCTAGGAAAAACATTTTCATTGGAAGAACCGGTATGTCAATGTCTAGTTGGGATGTGGAGTGAGATCTGGACACAGCTGTTAGGGATTGGGATGCAGCCCATCCAATCCAACTTGTATCCATGCCTAAAATTGGCCATATTTTATTGATTTTAATTTCTATGCTAAGCAATTGCCTAGTCTTTGCCTAGTCTTCGGTTGATCTCGGTTCCTGTCTTTTGACCTGTTGTATCAGAACATGGTAATATGAGTTGAGAATCTTTATCATTCTACACAAGTAAAATTGTGATGGGTATTTCGTATCTGCACTGTCTTTTGCCATGTGTATGTTATCCTCTTATCTGCTCCTCTCTCTCTCATTGATTCTCAGTAACCCCTCCCTTTCATGTGGTTTATGTTTGTGTAATACTTTTGTCCTGGCCTGTGTCACTCGCTCTCACTCTCCTTCACACTTGTAGGTATTCTTTGTACTCTGTGTCATTAATAACTCAAGTATCTGGCTCCATAGTGGTTTGCTCCACGATTACATGATGATGAGATGCAATGACGGCCCTGGCCCAGGGCGACCGGCATTCAGGGCGCTCGTTTTAACGGTCGAAATGCTAGCCGACAAAGTCACTCTTGAGGAAGCAAGCAGGAATAAGATCAATTGTAGAATTTCTGCCTTTGAGTTAGAGTTCAAGTTCCCAGGGCCAACGGACCAAAAGGGCCCAAAAAAACAAAAGTTAATTCAATATGCTGACTGGCTGAGAAACCAAAGAGACAGAAATCAAATGGACATGGGGTACTCTTTTTCCTTTGTTTGGGGTTTTGTCTCAATGAGTTTTTTCCGACAAGGTTTTAAGTTTTAATGAGGGGTCAAAATATAAAAATAAAACAATCAGTTTATAAAAATTTACATTTTTAGTGATTAGATGTGTGAATTGAGGGCACATTTTAGATTCTTGGCATGACCTTCAAATGTTTTGGACCGGCCCTGATGAGATGGGACAAGGATAGGAACGGTTCCCATACAGTAGAAATCTCCTAGATCCACATATCCCAAGTGCATTTTTTGATGAGGTTATCCATTGGCATTCCGGTTAAATCCATGTATTCCTTGGACTTCTTAGCAATATGCAATAAATATCTAAATAGTTTGAAGCTTCATCCTGGATCCAGATATCCCAGGAAGGCCAAAACCCAGAATCCTCATTTGATGGGTTCTCCACATATCCCACGTACCCATAAAGAAATTCAACACCTACTTGCATGCAAAGCTCTACTAGTTAGCTTGAATAAAATCAAATCTATAATATGGTCATTTAATGAAAGGACCTATTTACTTTGTACAATGTTTACATGTTTAATATTCTTTTTTTTTACATTACTTATGAAAAGATAAATATAAGGATAAGGTTTAAGGATTTATTTGATCACCATAATAATCAACCAGTATCAAATTCCTAGATACCTGTTAGATCAGGTGCTCCTATTTGGATTTTTTATTTATTTATCGAGATTGATTTAGATACAGAGGGACTCTACTACAAAGTTAGGTTTCTTTGTGGGGGTCGGGTTCCACATCTTTATAGAGATTCTTAAAGTATCATTGCATTTTTTTTAACATGAGTTATAATATTAGTGGGATTGACTTGGCATATGGTTTCAGTGGAACCAAAATCAAGCCTGTTCTGTCATTCGAAAATATTACTAAATATGTTTTCTGAAATCCCCAAAAAATAGCAATATAAGTTTTGTCCTATACTTGAATGGTGTTTATGTGCTTACATTGTTACATTGTACTTAGGTAATAATGTAATACTTGACAATGATGTTTTGCTAGTTATTTCTTTACATTTGGAATTCTACTTGTTTCCACATCTTAAAACTGCTTGTTCTTCCAGCTTTTAACATGAATGGTGGGTGGGCCACAACTGCTACAACAAGCATTTTTCTTGCTGCAGCAGTTACAGACTGGCTAGATGGTTATCTTGCTCGGAAGGTATGTAGATTAGTGTGTTGGAGAGTCTACAGTATACACATATCTTAGACGCCCTATTCAATTAGTCCACTTCATACTTTAATAACTTATTATTTTTGTCAGATGGGGTTAGGAACGGCCTTTGGTGCATTTTTGGATCCTGTAGCTGACAAGGTTTCCTTTCACTTCCATAGATTCTTGTGCTAATTCTTTCTATTTGAACCTGAAACTGCTTGTATATAGACAAATAATATATAGGACTCCTTGTATGTTATACTTATACTATTAGTTATACTATTTATATCTCTATGATTATTGGTTTTTGCAGCTCATGGTGGCTGCCACGCTAATGTTACTATGCTCCAGACCGTTGGAGGTTGGAATATTTGAAGAAGTACCTTGGCTTCTGACAGTACCTTCAATTGTAATTATTGGTAGAGAGGTAATCATCTACTTCTACAGTTCTACTTCTACAGTTCTACTTCTTTGTTTTGCTACTTATTATCCTACTAGCCCCAGCGTCATCCATCGCTTCAATTGTTGGTTACGGTAGTATTTATTTTCCCTAGTTGAAAATTTAGACCAACATCCAACTAGGCAACTACATGAACTGGACAGTTGAATATTTCACAAGTTATTTAGTACTGAGGTTTTACAGATATTTTGAATTATTTAGAATGTTTACATAGTAGCGTTATCCCAATATAATTTGGCAGCACAGTATAATGATTACTTTTAGAAGATGTGTGGTCGTGATGATGACTAATATTAATTTAGAACCACACAGAATGCATCATGTCCTAAGTATTATTTTTCGACGGTCCTAATATGAGCCTCTTCAAACGGGGCTTATTGCTATTAGAAGGCATCCATAAATATGCATCATTCATCTGTTTATCAAGTTCCTTAATAACTTCAATGGGGGCGTCACTTTGGTGTGATTGTTACGCTTATCATGGGGTAACTTCTAAGTAAAAAAGAAAGAAAAAGAATACAAGACTATGTTTGTATTCATGGATGATACCCACTACATATACTAAGATTGATTAGATTAAAGTTGATTTTTTTTTCTAATCAGCTTTTCCCCATTACCATATTATCCTAGTCAAAATACATACAACCCTCAAGTTCAAGAGGATGGTAAGTCTGGTTCATGTTTTGTTTTTGTTTAGAAGTTGGCTCACCTTATAATGACTTGATTAATTTGGGAATGAAGATTATGATATATAGGCAAGGGTGACTCACCATGCCTAGTGTTTTTCAATTTGGGACTAAAAATAAGCCTAATACAAAAGAGCCATACAAAATAGACTATTTTCTACACTCCCACGAAAGTTGGAGTATAGATGTCGATAGCTCCAAGTTTAGAGAGAAAGCGAAGATAAAGCGGGCGAGGCAAGGCCTTAGTAAGAAGTTCAACCTCACGGAGCTTGACTTTCTCCTAAATGAAGTAACAATCGACATCAATGTGTTAGGAGTGCTCATAAAAAAACTAGGTTTCAGTATTTTGAACGCATGTCTGGTTATCATAGTATAGAGAAGAGAGCGACATCAAGATCACTAAGTAGACTCTTCAACCATGTGGAGATCATATGGGCCATCGATACTCAGCTTTGGTAGACAAGTGGGCAGCAATTGTCTCTTTCTTGCTATGCAAAGTAAAAAACGATTCCCTCCAAAATACGTACACAAACTACTCGTCGAGTGACTATTATCTACTGGACCTGCATAACCGGTATCTGCATAAGTGGTCAGTGAGAGAGACGAGGAAGGATACTAGACAAGACTTTGGCCAAGAGATTTCTTTAGATAACGAGTATGTGCTCAACAAACTGAAGATGAGATGTCCAGGGAGACTGCATATAATGGCTAAAAGTGCTCACAACAAATGAAATGTTCGAATGAGTAACACTCAAATTATCAACTTGCCCACAAGTCGACGATTGTACTCAGGATTGGACAACAGTGTGTCTGATGCAGAGCCAAGAGAAGAGAGCTTCATATTTGTATCCATAGGGTTGTCAGCTAGCTTATACCCAAAATAGTTGGAATCGTACAAAAGATCAATATACTTCCACTAAGAAAGAATAAATGAATCACCACATCAAGCAACCTCGATTCCCATAAAGTAACGAAGTAGACCAAAATATCTGGAAACAAGAAGACAAGTGTGCTTTAATTATGGAAATCCCAGAAGCATTATTGCAAGTAATAATAATATCATTAATATAGACCAAAGAATCATTGTTCCTTGCTGTCGACGGTAAGTAAAAAAGAGAAGAATTAGCAGTACTCCGAGTAAAACCAATCTAAGGACAACCTGAGTGAACTTATCGACACGAGGAGACTACTTAAGACACCATGGATAGACTTGCGTAGATGACAAACAAAGACTCCCCCGCAATCTTATACATGAGGCTGTTGCATCTAGATTGTCTCAACTAAATCACCATTCATTGCCTCAACTAAATCACCATTCAGAAATACATATTTGATGTCTACCTGATATAAAGGCTATTTATGGTGCGCCGCAAGAGAGATCAACACATGTAGTGTGCATCTTGGTTAACGGAAAAAAAGTTTCCTCATAATAACATACTGCTGACTAAAACCTTAAGCAACACACCACACTTTCAAGCACTAATTAGAACAATCGTGATTATGTTTGATAGTGAACACCAATGACAACTAACATGAGAATGACCAGGTCGTAGGCAAATCCAATGTACCTTTAGACCAACGAGCCTTTATAGATGGCGGTCCGCCACCCTGGATGCTAAAGTGCCTCATGTACGAAGGAAGATGTAGAGAGATGAAAAGAACAAGCAAACTTGCACAACGGAGGAACTAGACGGCAGTAAGAAACAAAATTAGTAAAATGATGCACACTGAAAGTATATTTCTCCTTAAATTAGGTACAACAATAGTAGGGACTGTTGGTCATGAAATAGAAGTTCCAATAAACCTTAGGAACATTGATCTAAATAAGTAATGAGCGTGCAGCCTCAAGAAGGTGATGTTTTTTACATTCCGCCATGCTATTTGTTGCGGAGTGTATCGACATGAGGTCTGATTAATGATGACATTAGAAGTACAACTATCCTGAAAATCCTTGCTAATGTATTCAGGAACATTATCAGTTCAAACGATATAATTATAGTAGAAAACTGTATACATGTCTAACCAATAAATTTACAGAATACTTACTGGATTTCAGAGAGATCACGTAGAAAATATAGCAACATCATACAACAATGATTATCAATAACCAAATAGCAAAGTCCAAACAAACTTATCATTTTATAAGGCCCCCAAATATTAGTGTTGTAGAGAGAATGAAGAGCAACTGAGCATCACTTCTGGAAAAAGAGGCGAGAATGAAGAGCAATGTTATTTGCCAAAAATGCATGCCTCACAAGAGAACTCTAAGAAGGAGAAATCATGAAGCACTTTTTGACAAATAAATGAGGGAGCATGTCTAAGTCATCGAAGCAGCCGATGGAAGAAACATATGCTAAAATAGGTGGTGGATTATCCAAGAGATATAATATATTAGTCTTGCGACCTCTACCAAGAAGTGCTTGTGTCTGAAGCTTCCGAATCACAAATGATATAGAAATGGGGTTGGAGCAATTATGAGACTTGGTGAGACGACTAATAGAAACAATATTAAAGTGTGAACTGGGAATATTAAACACAAATAGTAGATGCAGTGTAGAAGTAAGAGGTACTGTTCCTGATCCACAACTGGACCGGTATCCCTATTAGCTACAATAATAAGCTCGGGGAACGTCACATCTATAAAATGTACCAGTAGCGGAGTAACATGATTGTTCACACTAGAATCGAAAATCCACTGAGCTCTGTGAGTCGAACATGATATACCAGAAGTAGAAGTAGAAGTAGAAGCCGATGATATATATCTAGTAGACTGAGAAATAAGATGACACTAGATTTTGCATCTAGTGTGGTGATAAGTAATCCGGAGACAGAAATTGAAGAAGACCCATAAATAAGGCTACAAAGACGTTACATCTCATCTGGTAAAAAAATAATGAGTAGAAAGCGTATAAAAAATGATGAGTAGAAGGCGGATATGTAGTAGACGACCATATACCTCTACAACGAGAAACTGGGGTGAAGTAGTAGCCATAAGTGCCACACAGCAATAAATTTTCAAAGTAGTAGAATAACTAAGAGGAGTATGTAATACCCAGGAGCTAAGCAATATCAATAAATCACCAAAGTAGTAGAAGAACCCTGATAAAAACAACAACAAAGTATGATAAGAGTAGAAATATCAGTTTACAATAGCTCACTCGAGAGAACCGAGAGAAAGGCATGCCACGAATATATAACATGAATATATAACATAGTAAGCACCAGTAGTTAATACAATACTAATACTCATCATCAATATCTCAAATGATTATAATCCTAGCACTGTCACACGAACTGAACCAAAATATCGCAATCAAAAGCCAAAATATCACGAGTTGGAGCACGTTCTCGTAAGAGCAATATCTTACGAGTTGGGGCAAGTTCTTGTTACCAAGAGCAATATCACACGAGTTAGGAAAATATATTGCGATAAAAATCAAAATATTGTGATCATAAGCTAAATATCGTAAGCAGAAGCCAAAATATTACGAGTTGGAACAAATTCTCGCAAGCATGAGCGATTTCGGAAAGTATCACGAATATCTCACGCATAGTTTAAAGTATCGGCCGATACCGATCCGATACGTCCGATACTGATACAGTTTGGCATGTCCCGATCCGATACCGACCGATATCCGATACTGACCGATACCGACATTAGATGTCTCTTTTCCGGTCAATTTGGCAAAAAATATTGAATTAAAAAACCAATTAGCAAGGGTATAAAAGCATAGTAAGGTTGTAAAAACATATAAAATAGAAAAAATTATCTATCGCATATAAATCAATCGACAATGATGACTACTATTTCATTCAATATAAAAAATACTAAGAAACAATACTGGAAATACTTTAAATTATGCATAAATGTATAAAATATATTCTCGAAAATGTTAATAATTTACTAATAGTTGTTTGCTTTCCAATACCAGAAAATCCGATACTCCGATCCGAAATCGCCGATACTACCGATACCGCCGATCCCGATACTCATAGGAATGGTCCGATACCGATTCCGATACCGATACTTTCTCACGATTTCTAGAAAATTTTCACAAGATATTGCCGATTTCTTATGAGTTGAAGATGATTCGCAAGAAGTTGCGAGCTATGGATAATATCATCCCAATAGAGGGCAAACTTGGATTTACTTTCCGATCTTGGGTTTCTCATAGGCGGCATCAATTAATACTAGGAGGCCATTCGCCGGTGAGGTCAGGAGCGAAGACATATTGGGGCTTGAGATGATGATTGTTTTTGCCGACACTTCGTGATCTCATGATCATATATTCCACTAGATCGGTGATTTCGATCATAGCAAGAAGAGGAGAAAGCTCAAGCTGCGAGCTTGTTGTCACAACAGATAAGGCGGACAAGCCAGAGGGGAGATCTTGGGGTGTGACGAAGACTCGACGAGGACACTCTGGAGGAGAGATGTTGGGGTGCGGCGGAGACTCAACATGCATAGACGGGGCGGGCACAAACTGGATTTGGAAGCAGGTAGTGTCCGGATTTGAGGAAGGAGAGGGATTGGTGGATGGTGCTTGTAGGCTAGGGTTAGGGTTCAAAACTAAGATTGAGAACACAGCTGGAAAGAGTGCATAATTTCTGCATCATATGTGCATTCTACAGTGGAGAGATGGCGGTAGCGGCTGGGTATTCCGTGCTAGTGTTAGGGTTTCAAACTAAGGTTTGGGGTTTGGGAAGGTGGTGGTGGGGGAAGAAAGAATGGAGTTTTTTTTGTTGGAACAATGGAGGCTAGGTTTTGGAAAGAGAGATAAGAGAGCTTCCGCACTGATACCATGTTGGAAAGTTGACTCAATTTATAATGACTTGATTAATTTGGGAATGAATATTAAATATATATGCAAGAGTGACTCACCCTTTCTAGTGTTTTTCCAATGTGGGATTAAAAGTAAGCCCAATACAAAAGAGGATACAAAATAGACTATCTTCTACAGTTATCATGTAGTCATTTATGGGGTATGGTTCTATGTAGTCATTTATGGGTTATGGTTCTGTGTAATTTGAACCTTTTTTTCTCTTGGAAATTACCTATGTCCACTTCATAATTCATCAATCCACACCACATCATCTCATATACAGCTAGCACCATATTCTTCTTATGCACACACACATGATCAATTGATGACAATTTGAGAGCAGTAAGATCCTTGCTGCACAAAGCAATTTCTATATGACATTCTGTTTCTTACCGTCCCCCAAATCATTTCACATCCCTTTTCAATTGGTAAAATCATGAGTCCTGCTGCTCATATTCCCGTGATATTTTTCAACTTACCCCCTATAAGAAGAATTTTTTTCCTTTCAAATCTAGCTAAAACTTCTTGTTTTTAATTAAATATTTGTTGAAGTATGCTTGTAATGCTGGTCCATGTGTCACTTACTGCTGTTGTAATCATGCATTTTTTCTTGTTATTTACCTATGTGCTTTTCCTCTGTTCATCTCTCATTTGCTTGCTTAGGATCTCTTTAGGAGTCAATTTAAACCTGTTCAGTTTGTTATATTAAGTGGTTCTTATATCTGTATCCAAGTCCTCTGTGTAGGGGTGAGCATTATTCGGTTTTGGACCGAAAACCGAATCGAACCGATTAAGAGATTCAGTCCGGTTTGAAAAAAAAAAATTGGCTTCAGTTTTGAAAATACTAAAATTCCTTATTCGGTTTTGGGTTTCAGATTCGGCCCAAAACTGTAAACCAAATAATTTATATAAATACCCTATTTCTATGCATATTTTGTGATTAAAAAAGTGTATATTTTGAAAACAACAATTAAATGTGTGTTTTAAAGCCCAACTTTGGGTACAACTTTGAAATACAACAAATGTGTGTATAAAATTAGGGAAATGATATATTGAGCAGGGGGGGGGGGGGGTTAGGGCTGACCGTGGATTGGCCCACGACCGACGTGCCCCCCTCCCTGTCGCCCAAACCCCACACCGCCTGTTCACATGGAGCCCACCCCCGCAAAATCCTGGCCCCCCCCTCCAATGGGGGGCCGATGCGTGGCTGTGGGCTGGCCCGCGCACGGGCCAGCTAGCAGCGTCCATTAAATTATAATTTTTAATATAATTTAACCACAATTCTAACTTTAGACCCGATCCATTAGATAATAGAAATAGTCCAACCGAATAAACCGAATCGATTATTCGGTTCGGTTTCGGTTATGGCTAATTTGGTTCGGTTTTGGTTTTGGATATTCAGAATTTCGGTTTATTCGGTTTTGACTATTTCGGTCTGGTTGAAACCGAATAAACTGAATGCTCACCCCTACCTCCATGGTGCTACCTTGCTTCCTTTTCACATTTTCCTATATTGTAAACTCCCGCCTTTTTTTCTTTTCTGAAGCTAAATTCCTGTCAGGTAAAAGTTGCCTAGATGCAAATTGGTGCACACAATGTATTAGTCCTAGATACTTGGGTTGAATGCAGTAGTAATATATTACTACATTAACCTTGTGGGAACTGCTGCCACATGTGTTGTATATATTAACCTATTTAACTGCTGCTTGGCATCTTTCCATCTGAGGCTTTTCCATATACGCATTCCCCTTCCAAATAGTTCTCGGCGAAACTTAAGGGTTTGAGAGAGAGTTTTAAAACTTGGTTTAGTATTACATTATTGACCATAAAATACATCCATCTATAGAAACAAATGTGATTTAGTGCAATAACTCCATCTGGTTAATAAACAGAGAAAGGGCTCCTATCTTCAGTACCTTGTTGGACATTTCTGCATCATATGTGCATTCTACAGTGCACCCACATAAGTTCATCATTGGGGTCGAAGCTTGCTGTTCATTCTACGTGCTTAAATGGGAAGGATACAAAAACCGGATGCATGTCCTGGGAAGCAGGATAAGGTTAATCAACTTGATAGCTATTGTATCCCCACATGCACTGAATATTTGGTTTATTTAGTTTTTATGCTGAGGCCATTATACAAAATATTCGGAAAAAATTAACTTGGCTACAAATCCATAAGAGTATAAAATATGTGAAATCAGTAGGATGGCCTTTGAATTATGCACTCTTTCCAGCTTGTGTTTCCAGCTTAAGATATAGAAGTTTCAAATTCGAAATGTAGACTTCTTGGTTTTTTAGTTTGGCCACCTTTCCCATTCTTAAGTAATTATGCCATATTAATTTAACGAGCCAAACTGGCTAAAATTTTAGGGCTTGTTTGATTGCAGTGAATTGGAATTCCATTAATTGATCAAATTCTGATTTCAGTTCCATGTGTTTGGTTGGAGTAGATCACACGTTTATTTTGGGGGTCAAAGTTTCCATGCTCACATGATAACATGAGTGATTTGATTCACTGAATTGGAATTTACTCATTTAACAATGAATTCCAATTCACAGTAACCAGACAGGCCCTTAATTTTTTCTGAAAATCTTAAATATTTAATATATATGCTAGTAGAATTAACACCTCTACTATGTATTAGCAATTATTGATTTCATATTCTACTGTGTGCTGATACCACCGTATATGATTCTTATGCAGATAACAATGTCAGCAGTTAGAGAGTGGGCCGCATCTCAGAGTAGTAAAGTTCTTGAGGTTCCTTTCAATTTCTTCAACTTACGTGTTGACTTGTTATTTCTTTTTCTTGTTTCTAAACTAGACTGACGTTTAAATATCTAGTTGATCTTTTATTTTTTGTTGTTTGTAAACTATCAACTGGCATGTAAGTATCTAATATGTGAGTGGTGATGTGATTTGCAGGCTGTGGCTGTTAATAATTTAGGGAAATGGAAGACAGCAACACAAATGACTGCTCTAACTATACTTCTTGCCACCAGAGACCCCAGGTTGCTGTTCTCTTTCAGAATTTTAACTACAATTTTCATTGATTTTCCCTTCTCGTAGGAAGATTGTTAATGGATTCCTCCCCCCTCCTTCTTTTCAACAGCCTAGCAGGGCAGGGTGTTCTTACCGGCTCGGGTGTGGTTCTGCTTTATATTTCTGCCTGGCTTGCTCTATGGTCCTTAGTCGTATATATGAAAAACATATGGAAAGTTATACTTAAGTGATGTTTTGTAAGTTGGTCATGAGCTGGGGTTCAAATTTTTGTTCTCTTGGGATGTTTCGGCCATCCCATTTTAAGTTTAATGGCAGATGTGCAGCTCAAACCTGCTGGTTCGCACAAGGTTAATGTTGCTCAGATACAATTGTATCCCGTGTGGAAGCCTTTTGCCAGACGAGGGGAATTTTCTAAGTTGCCTTGGCGGGTTTTACTATGAAGGATGGAGTTGTATTAGTTATCATTCGGTCAGCCAGAGCTTGCTAAGACATTTATGTAGCTATTGCTGCAGCAGCTGCTATATGGTCCTCCATTAAGGAGTAATCAGCTATAGAGTGACTAGTTTGGTATACGAGTTGTCTGCATGTTAGTGGCAAATATTTTCAAAATAAAGGAGTGGAGATTGTAAGCTTCAAGATGGTTATTATTTGAACTATACTAGTCATAAATGTCGAAACCGACTTAAATGTAGTTTTTCTCTTGCCTGCTGAAAACGATAATACTTATCTTTCTCCTATGTATATCGTCCTTGTTCTGGTTTTGCCTAGTAAGCAGTGTGTATTCATCAAGTTTACTCGGATAGCATGAATCTTACAGTAAGCAGAGAGAACTTACCCATATTGATACCAAAAAGCTAGTCCTGTCAAAACTACAATCTGTTGCGTACCGTCTGTTGTGTTCATACGCTCATTCCTTTACCCCTTTCTTGTGTGGAATCCACTGCAGGACAAGTTGCACATGACAGCGTGCTAAAGATGGGGTAATGGTGTGTCTGCTAAGGCTGGGATTGGAATTTGCATATTATGGCACTGTTATTTTTTTTTTTTAAGAAAATTATGATAAAAAGTTGTTTGGTAACAACTGCTTATTAAAAAAAATCTGGAAAGTCGGTTCAATTTTGGTTTAGTATTCGAAAGAAATTGGGTGTTGTCAAAATAAAAGTTGTTGTAGCTGTTATGTTTTGAAAAGTAACAACAATTCTAAACCAAACTAGGTCTAAGTAGAGTGGATGGGTCGAGGTATCAACTATCTAAATTTCATAAATTATCTTTAAACATGTGCCAAAAAGAAATGGTATTTCATTTTTCTCGCACTGCTATCTTCTCGCATAATTCCCTTCACAAGGGGAGAAAATTAATGAGGAATATGCCTTTCTCTAATCACTTAAGCTAAGGCCGTGACTCCCTTCATTAATAGTTGATATTTAAACACTAAGCAAGAAAAATATATATTCTTTTAATTTTTTTTGTAGAGCTAAAGTAACAAATATCATCAGTTCTAACCGCTAGATCATCTCTTGATGGCACTTAAATAGTGTCACGTCCCAGAACCAGAATACTGGAGACCGGGGGCAGACAAAGCCAGCTATGTACACCCGAGTACGCTATAATCCGAGATACGGTTACGGCTGTCTAGACATGCGAGGTTTTACTCTACAAACTAACAATCATTCCTGGATCAAGAATCCTAGGTGTCTCAATCTCAAGTAAGCAACAAGTAACAACATGTATGATCACCAAACATATAATAGTAAGGCGTCCCAAACTATACATACGTAGATGATCATGAAGCTAGTTACAAAATGAAGAACTAGTAAGAGTACAATATTACATGATCAGCTCTAGCTATAATCTAGAATATGCTTTACATGTAGGCCCGCAGGCTAGAATATCAAGTCGTAAAATACGAGCTAAACACGCACTCGGTGGCTAAATGTCTCAAAAGAATAATTATACACGATCAAGTGGATGATGAAAGATGAACCCACTCATGGTCTCGGGTGCTCCTGGTGTTCACCATCTTGAGGCAGAAAGTACGGAAGATCCTGCGGTCCTGCTTCCATATCTGGCCATACAAAGCTAGTGGGGTCAGACCCCAAAACAACAAGTACCACAAGGGAGCAAATCTCAGGAACTAAAAACCAGCATGTAGACAAATCAATAAAAAATAGCACAAAGAACATTTAAATAAGTGCAACGGGTAAAATAACAATTAAACAGTTTTGAAGTATTTAAACAAGGATATTGGGAATCAGTACTCAGGTTACAATTTCTGGATCAGTTGTTAAATAAATTAGGACGGGACTAGACTGAAAATCAAGCAATCACGGCCAATCATGCCCTACGGCTTACTATTATTAGCTAACTAGGGTTATAACAGTCCTAGTTACTAACACATACAGTTTAAAAATTTTATACAGCTACATGCCCTGCAGTCTATCCGGATCATCCAGACGTACGGGATATATAATATAATTAACTTGTATAGTTGTTTTACTTGTAATGCAATACTCGACGGTGTGCTGGAAGTATGCCCCTCATGACGGAGATCTCCAAATCCACTTGTGTTGCTGGGATGTCGGGTTGCATGTAGCCAAATTTTTTTCCTAAATGATTCTAGTTATCAATCTAGTTTATTAGCCTGGCCAAATTATTCAAAAATTTTGACCATGGTGCTCAGGAATTTTCCTTATACATGATGCAAGACTGGACAATACCCTGACAAGCATAATCAAAATCAACCACGGGAACAACGGGATATGCAATACAGGTGCCACTCATGGCCTTGATCAGAACAATACAAGAATTATCGAGTCAGGAGTGCCTACGTCGAGCCACTATCAGGATTATCAGTACAGTATCAGGATTATCAGTCCCATGTCAAGATTCAGGAGTTCATTTATAGTGTACAATCACTAGATCATGTCAGAAAATCAAGATCAATATCAAGAACATCATATTCAGGAAATAACCAGGATTAACTAAAATAACGGGATAAAAGAGAACCAGAGAATCATCAAGAGTTAAGCATATTAAAGAGAATACTAGCATACAGGTGCATAAAACATCAATTCAGGGTTGGCGCATAACATCAGACAAAAAAAATAACATCCGCACAATGGGCCTAAACCACTATTTGCGCACAATCACTAGTCCGGACAGTTCTGGCGCACTTTGATACCAAAAGTGTTATGAGCAAAATAACGCGCACAATTGATACTAAAACGCACTCTAGAACCATTGCACACAATGATAGAAGTACGCGAGCCAGGAGCTTGGCGCACTTCTTCAAGTATACCCATGTCACGCCCCAGTCCCAAAATACGTAGGACTAGGAAAACGTAACACGCCAGCCGTATGTATACGAACTCCAATATATGGAAACCATACATACACGTACGCTGTATTATGAATACTAAATCCACCAATGGTAATATACTGTCAACAAGTCACACGCAATCTATATCTCATCCACAACACAAATAAAGAAATAGGAATAGATAACTGAATATCAAATATGAAGTCTCAAAGTATGATAGTCGGGTGGAAACAAATCCACTGCAAATCGATTATACTAAAAACTACTAAATGAGAGAAGAGATCAAACTCTAATATAAGATAAATGTCAATAAAGAAAATAGGAATAAATAACTAGAATATCCATCAGCTGCGATGAATCAAAGGTACTCCGAAGGTAAGACCTCCTCAGTCTGGTATGAAGCGTCAGGTCCGGGTCCGTACTCCTGTGGATACTCCTGCAAGTCTATACCTGGAAAGGGACCAGGTCCTCAGAGGGACATAACAAGATACATAGAATATGCCAATAAAGTACTGAAAATAAATATCAAATGGGTCGCCTAACCATCTATGTGAATGCAGTTTGAGAATAACTTTCCAACAAGTGGGCTATCTGGCTAAAATGGGATTGGCATGATTCTCTCGGAGATTCAGGGGCCTAAAAAGTATGTCGTCTTTTGAACGCCAGAGGCCGCCTGATAATATATAATATATAGTGGTCATCATGACCGTGCATCTCCGGCGGAGCGTACGGATTACACAAAAAAAGTGCAAAGGAGCCCAAACGCCTTACTTGTTGTTCTTCCCATCCCATGCTCTAAGTATGTCACATCCATGACACGATAATACCTCTAAATAACTGCCAGGTCTTCTAGCATACAAATTTTCTATCAGCAGTTATCCCTATCCGTCGTACGACCTATACGTACTAGTGGCCAGCCGAGTACGCAAGTCCGTATCCTACATGTGACTCACACTCGTGTAATAATAGTGTCATGGCCAATGAAACATAAGAATGCCTCATGATAATGGGGTGGTCTCATAACTAGGTCAACATGCATATATATAATAAAAACAGAATACGACGCCACCGTCGTTACACCCAAGTTATTCTTGGACGCGCAGTTTATATAGCAGTTAAAATATATGACTAAATGGACAAAAATAAAATATATGCATCATATAAAATGTAAATCATAGTACAATGTCAAGGTATACTTGCCTGGCAAGCAATCTGTAAAGTGTAAGCGTCCAGATGTCAAGTACACAGGATCTGGTCCAGATGTCAAGTACACAGGATCTGGAACTAAGACCTTCGAATAAACGTCTCCGGATGCTGAAATAAATATCACCAACGTTCCCGGAATTAGCGAGATAGCTAAAAAATACTACCCTTTCGTCCAATTTGGATACAGGGGCAAAACGGTAATTTTGGGTCAAAGCGGGGTCCACATGTAGCCCACTTTACACCGAAATACGTGCCAGGAGTAAAGGTCTCTAAATAGAATAAATTATAGGTCAAACAAATTCTAAATGTTAATATAAACTCAACGGTATGTCCAATTTTGGATTCCGGTGAGCCGATCACAAATTTGCCCCAAAAAATCAACCGTGGGGCCCGCAAATAGGCGACTTGGTCAACTGTCTCGAAATCGCATGAAACTTGGGTCATAGGACCAGCGTGTTACCACGAATCCAATGGCGCACGTTTTGTCGTATTCGACGAGCGTACACTAAATGGTGCGGTATTTTATAAAAGTCGTGATATGGGGTCTTTTTACGGATACGGGTTGATTTTGACGCGCAAATACGTCCACGTCAGGATATACCATATGCGCCTTTCGGTACAATTGCTATACGACGGGACGGTCCCGTTTGGTGGGGCGTACTCCGTATCACAATTTTTAGAATTTTAAGAACAAGTTTTTCTTGATTTTTAACCCAGTTTATCTCTGTATATAACACCAAATAAAATAATATAATTAACAAAAAATAATCTCGGTTACATGGTCTTCACATCGCAAAAAAAAAATCTAAGTTTGGATGTCTGTGGTGGGAGATATTAGTCCTCAAACATGGGTCATCGTAACCATTTTTGCAGTTCGAAAGTCGTAGTTTTTCTCCAACTTTGTCTCGATTTTTACCTATGGTTAAGCGCTGTTCGAATGAAACTAGTTAACAGGGTTGGAAGGGGGATAGGTCATGAATATACCGGTAAAGATGGATCAGAATTTGATCACAAGATGGAACGGAAAATAATGCGTGAAGCAGGGCACGTCGCAGTCAAATCCTGTCGTGGCACTCGCGCGATGCTGTGGTCGCGGACGGCGGATGCGGTGGCGGCTGTGGTTGCTCCGGTCGGCGTCGTGGAGGTCGGGGTCGCGCAGGTCGTAGAGTAGAGAGGAATAGGTTTAGGGTTAGGGTTTATAAAATAGAGTTATATATATAGGGAGAAAGAAGGAAGCAGTAAACGAATGGGGTTTTGCATGGGCCGCGGGTTCGACTCGCGGGCGGGTGAATGAATTAGCAGCGGGTGTTTTGGCTAGGGTGCTGTGGGTTAGGAATAGATAGGGGGTTTAGTGATTTAGGATTCCTTTTCTTTTCTATTTTCTTTTACTTATTATATATATATATATATATATATATATATATATATATATATATATATATATATATATATATATATATATGGTATAAAAATTTTATTTTTTTATTACTATATTCTAAAATTCTCCTATCCTTCTACAAAGTTCCTTAAATTAATAAAAATAAAAATAATAGTTTTGCCCATAAATTCTAAATGCATCTTTACCTAGTAATTAAAATTCAATAAATTCTATTTTCTGCTATATGGACTTAATGCAATTAATTTAAGTGATTAATTAAATAATTATAAGGTTTAAAATTAGGGAATTTTACATTCTACCCAACTTATAAAAATTTCGTCCTTGAAATTAAAACTAAGCCATGGTAGAAAAAAAACAAGGATGATATAAGGTAGAAATGAACAAAACAAATTCATACCTTGGTCTATGAATAGGTACAGAAAACGTTTGCACATTTCGTCCTCGCGCTCCCAAGTGGATTCTCCTGGCGCACCATGCTTCCATGCCACGAGGACCAAGGGAATAGACTGGTTCCTCAACAGTCTCTCGACGATCAAGGATTCCCACGGGTTGTTCTTGGTATGACAAGCTCAGCCCAATGGTGATCTCAGAATGGTCGAGAACATGACTGCTATCTGCCACATATTGCCTAAGTTGCGATACGTGGAATATATCATGTACTCCCTCGAGTGAAGGTGGTAGTGCAAGTCGATACGCCACTTCTCCCACTCTCTCTAGCATGTCAAATGGTCGAATATACCTTGGGCTCAACTTGTCTCGCCCTCCGAATCGAATGGTGCCTCTAGTAGGTGATATCCTCAAGAAGACATGATCGCCCTCTTTAAACTCCAAGGGACGACGATAAAGGTCTGCCCACTGCTTCTGCCTGTCTTGCGCTGCTCGCAAGTGCCCTTGTATCTTCTTCACTGTCTCTACGGTATTGACTACCAACTCTAGTCGCAGAATCTGACGTTCTCCCACGTCATTCCAACACACGGGGGACCTACACTTTCTTTTATACAATACTTCAAACGGAGCCATCTGGATGCTCGCTTGATAGCTATTCTTGTAAGAAAACTCCACAAGATGTAGGTGGTCTTTCCATGATCCTCTAAAGTCTAACATACAAGCCCTCAACATATCCTCCAGTGTCTGAATAGTACGTTCGGACTATCCATCTGTCTGCGGGTGGTAAGATGTACTGAACTTCAGACGAGTCCCAAGACTCTCTTGCATGCTTCTCCAAAAGTGAGATGTAAAACGCGAATCTCTGTCTAACACAATGTTGACCGGAATACCGTGCAACATCACGATCTGCCTCATGTATAAGTCGACCAAAGCTTCTGTAGACTGGCCAACTCTAAAAGGCAAAAAATATGCGGACTTGGTGAGTCGATCCACTATTACCCATACCGTATCTCTCCCACTTGGACTCTTTGGAAAGCCCGTGACAAAGTCCATAGTGATGTGCTCCTACTTCCACTCAGGAATCAAAAGTGGTTGCAGTAGCCCTGCTGTTCTCTGATGCTCCGCCTTTACCTGCTGATATACTAGACATTTGGCTACAAAGTGAGCTATCTCCCTTTCCATCCTATGCCACCAAAATTGCTGTCGTAAGTCACGGTACATCTTGGTGCCTCAAGGATGAATAGAATATATTGAACTATGAGCTTCTGCCATTAGCTCTTGTCGAATCTCTCTATTGGGAACATATAGACGATTATCACATCGTAATATCCTGTCATCATGAATGTGTAATCCCGTCTGCTCTCCGGCCTCTGTCCTTTCTTTCAATCTCCTAAATCTGGCGTCCGTAGGCAAGGCTGCCTTGATCCTCTCTACTAGTGATGATTGTACTTGCAAGTTGGCTAATATCCCATCTGCTCTGGGTAATATCACTTCTATGCCAAGTTCTTGCAAGTCCTCCAATAATTCCCTCTGTGTCGTCAAGAAGTAAGCTGCTAGTTTCCGGCTTAACGCGTCTGCTACTACGTTAGCCTTGCCTGGGTGATAACGTAGCTCTATCTCAAAGTCCATAAACTCAAGCCATCGACGTTGTCTCATATTTAACTCCTTCTGCGTGAAGACATACTTGAGGCTTTTGTGGTTTGTATAGATATCCACTCGTTCCCCATATAGGTAATGTCTCCATAGCTTCAGAACAAAAATAACGGCTGCAAGCTCCAAGTCATTAGTTGGATAATTCTTCTCATGTACTCGTAACTGTCTAAATGCGTATGCAATCACCTTGCCATGTTGAATCAACTCGCATCCCAAGCCTTTCCCTGATGAGTCACTATAAATTACATAACCTCCTGATCCTGATGGAATAGTCAATACTGGCACTGTGGTCAGTCACTTCTTCAATTTCTCGAAAGCGGCTTGACACTCGTATCCTTGCACGTCAACCGAGTCATAGGTGCTGCTATACTTGAGAAGTTCTCTACGAACCGTCGATAATATCCTACAAGTCCAAGGAAACTCCTCACCTCTGATGCTGATTTAGGAACGGGCCATGTCTCGACTGTCGAGATTTTCTCTGGATCAACAGAAATACCATCTTCCTAAATGACATGCCCAAGAAACGAAACTCTGTCCAAGAAAAACTCATATTTACTGAGCTTCGCATATAACTGTTTTCTCCTCAAGGTCTCTAGGATGATCAGCAGGTGCTTCTCGTGCTCCTCGTGGCTCTTCGAATAGACAAGTATGTCATCTATGAAGACGACCACAAACTGGTCCAAATACTGATGGAATACTCGATTCATTAAGTCCATAAAGATAGCTGGAGTATTGGTCAACCCAAATGGCATGACCAGAAACTCGTAGTGTCCATATCTTGTCCTGAATGCGGTCTTCGGGATGTCCTACTTTCGTACCTTCACCTGGTGATATCCCGATCTCAAGTCTATCTTCGAGAATACCTTGGCTCCACTAAGCTGATCAAATAAGTCATCAATGCGTGGCAATAGATATTTATTCTTTACGGTCACTGTATTTAAGGCTCTATAGTCAATGCACATACACACTGACCCATCCTTCTTTGGTACAAACAACACTAGTGCTCCCCAGGGTGATACACTTGGTCGTATGAAACCTTTCTCCTCTAATTCTTTCAACTGTGCCTTCAGCTCATCCATCTCTTTCTTTGCCAATCTATAAATATGCGACGCTATGGGTGCTGCTCCCGGTGTCAATTCAATTGCGAATTATACGTCTCTGTCTGGAGGTAGTCCTGGCAATTCCTCTGGAAAGATGCCTTAGAATTCTGAAATAATGGGGTGATAGATAAGGTTGTCCATTGTAAGCTGAACACCAACAAGGGCTTCTGTGGATCCTCGTGCAAACTCAAGTTCCGGCTGTCCTGGTACCTTAAAAAGAATGCTTCCTCCAAAACAGTCAAAGAAAGCATGGTACTTGCCTAGCCAGTCCATCCCAAGCACAATATCAAAAGTTGGCATAGGAAGGACTAAGAGTCGGACATTCATCTCTCTGCCATGAATCACTACGGGACACGATCTACAAATCTGACTAACAGGTACAACTTCTCCTCCGGTAATAATTCTAACACAACTAGGTAAAGGTGTAGTGGCAATATTGTGTTTGGCAATAAAACTAGAAGATATGAACGAGTGGGTGGCTCCCGTATCAAATATTGTCACAGCAAAAAAAGTAAAAGCAAGAGTGTAAATCCCCTCACCCAAAATTAGGCCTACTTGGCTTAGATAGTGAAACTAGGGCAAGTTGAATCCAATTAGAAATATAACACGATATTTTATTTAATTTTATAATATTTATATCACTTAGTGCACCTTACCGTTGCTTCAATAATTGAAGCACTATACTAGCCATTACCTTCCTATAAATTTTACATCCTTGTCCTAGACGTGCCAGTCATCTATTCAGACCTTTGTGTAACTTATAATTATGCTTTCTTGTGCTATATTTTAGTCACACAATATTCGTTGCAGATGTTTATATTTAATTCTATATAATTATAACTTTGTATCATTGTGCGTTCCAATCAAAATTGGAGACACAATCTTGACCCATTTTGTACAACCAAATTTATGATAATATTCTATTCTGAGCTCTCTATGTCCATGATACTTGTGTCCCACATAATTTTATCCCCATGTACTTCTAATTAATTCAAGAACACCACGTGCATTAATTTTAATTAATTTAACCCAATTTTTATCTTTGTATAATTTTTTAATTGTTGGGCACATTTATGCAAAAGTGCATTGAGGTGTCCACACCATTGGACACAGTACATGAAGAAACCTATTTTCCCTTCATATAAATTTTTTTCATAATTTTTGGAATGTGCGCAACATCGCCCCCTCATTTAATCCTAGCCTTGCATTTTAAACAATGCAAATTATAGCCCTCCAAACATTCCCATGTCAAGCCAAGGCCCACTCCAAGGAGATGTTGACCAAGTCCAACCCCTAGGTCAACATCAAACCCTATTTTTCTACATATAAATATAATATTTCCTTACTTTTTCATCATTCACAAAATTACCCTAACCTAAGCTAGCCGAACCCCCCTCCTTCTACTATTCATCACCTTCTTCCTCCCCTTCCCTGCACAGACCAGGCCGGAGACCCGTCGGACTCCACCTGCACTACCACCTCCCCCTGCTCTCTTCTTCATCATCGTCCCCGCCATTAATGCCACCAGCACCACCATCGTCCCCGCTGAACCGCTCCTCGACGACCAAACCACCCTCCAGCAGCATCTCCTCCTCACTTGAGCATGGCTCCTCCGCTGTGGCCATCCATCAGCCCACGACGACTTCATCACCATAACACCCTCCTCGACCTCATCAGCAGCACCCCCCTCGCCCCTGACCCGACTGCAAAGCAGCCACCCGACCTCGCCACCTCCCATCATCATCGTCCCCTCGTAGTCCCCAACCCCGCAGCGTCCCACCGGAGCACCTCCTGATGTCGACGCCTTGACCAAGCAGCCTACACCACCGCCATTAATACCAACATCATCCCCGACCTCCTGGAGCACGACCCGACCACCACCATCCTCTCCTCCCTGAGCCTCTTCTTCTTCCTGTCCTTTCCATTATTCTCGGCCAACTTGTCGGAGCCTGACCACCCGCCTCTACACACCCCGGCCAACACCACCATTACCACCAACCACAAGCCTCACCACACCCGAGCCTCCTCTCCCTTCCTCCCTGAGTCGCTCATCACCACCGCCACCATCTTCTTCCTCCTTCCTGTCATCCTCCTCGATATTTCCTTCCCGAGCTGCACCTCGACCACCTCCACAGCTGCTGGACCGACTTCATCTCCTCCCTGCCATCCACCAGCAGCCCTCGACTCGCCGGACCTCCCTGATCACCGGACGCCGGCAGACTTCGACCTCCATCATCCCCTTCATTATCCCAATCACCATCCACATCATTACCATCATCCCAATCATCTTCCCAATCACCATTATTATCATCACCATTACCTTAACCTTCATCATCATCATAATTATCACCATATCATAATCCTCATAATCATTCCCATAATCATTATCTCATCATCATCTCATTATCTCACCATCATCATCTCACCATCTCATCCTCGTCATCATCATCAACATCGTCGTCATCGTCGTCCCCGTGCGCACACCCAGAGGTTCGAACCCGTCCCTCTCCTTTTATTTTATGTGTGCTAGTATAAATAGTGTAGGGTTTAACATATTGCTTTGAGACAGGTTCAGTTAGTTGATATTAGACCGTGTCGGTGAACCCAGTGTTGCGTACACATACTCGTACACGTACACGTATATTATTCAGTTTGGTATATTTATATATATACTTAGTATATGTATATTATTTAATTTGGTATACATATAATTATTGGTTGATATATACATATATATATGGTATATGTATATTGTAAGTAATTAAATGCTAATTAGGACTATATATATGTATATATGTACTATAAGACCCTAGTGTTAATTACGTATATCCCGTACTGACCATGTGACCCTGAGGATTGTGAGTTGACCGCCTTGTGTACATTGACATACTGGCTTAGACATGTTAGTGATTGACTGTCTGATTATGCACATCAAATCAAAGACAGGACACCCGCGTAACTAGACGCACAATTGACCTTGCTAGTTGACCAGTGTCACCCCTAGCGTACCCTCTGAGTCAGTATATTATGGTTATGTATGTGCTAGTGTAATGACTGATGTGTATTATGTTATATCATATGTATATAGGACCATTGGATTGTTCTGCGCGACTTCTGGAGCAAGTTATTGGTACTACGCAGCTTTTTGCCAGGCAAGTATACCTTGCCATTATACTGTAATTTATATTCCATATGTTGCATGCATCTTATTTCTGCTTATTAGTTCATATATTTTAACTGCTATATAAAATGCGCGTCCAAGGAAACTTGGGTGCAACGACGGTGTCGTCGTATTATTTTTTATTATGTATATGCATGTGACCTAGATTATGAGACCACCCCATTATCATGAGGCATTATTAGGTTTTATTGGCCGTGACACAGCTGTTACACGAGTGTGAGTCTCATATAGATCACGAACTTGCGTGCCGGGTTTGGCCTCCTGTACGTATGGGATGTGCGTTAGGGATAACTGCTGTTAGAAACTTTACATGCTACTAGACCTGGCAGTTATTAGAGGTATTATCGTGTCATGGGTATGACATGCTTAGAGCATGGGGTGGAAAGAACAACAAGTAAGGCATTTGGGCTCCTTGTACTTTCCTTTTTGTAACCCGGATGCTCCACCGGAGATACGGGCGGTGATGACCCCTATATTACCTGGCGGCCTCTGCCGTTCAAATGACGACATACTTTGTAGGCTCCTGATTCTTCGAGAGAATCATGCTAATCCCATTTATGTCCAGATAGCCCACATGTTAGAAAGTTATTCTCAAACTGCATTCACACAGATGGTTAGGCGACCGCATTGGATATTTATTTTCAGTAATTTATTGGCATGCTTCTATGTATCTTGTTATGTTCCTCTGAGGACCTGGTCCCTTTCCAGGTATAGATGTTCATGAGTATTCGCAGGAGCACAGATTCGGTCTGGTTACTTATATTTTCGAGGAGGTCTTCTCTTCGAGTCTTAGTGATTGTTAGTTGTTGTACTTATATTATGTTTGCTTTTATATTCTATTTCGGTAGTGAATTTGTTTCCATCCGACTGTCCTCCTTAGATACTTCATATTGAGATCTAGCTATATGGATATTGGTTATTTATTTTATTTATGATTTTCTGTGGATGAGATTTAGTTATGCCCTGTGACATATATATATACCACTGTGAATTGTTATTCATACTACAACGTACGCATGTGTTATGGTTTTCATATATTAGAGTTGCCATATACATGCGGCTGGCATGCTTATGTGTCCTGGTCCTACATATTTTGGGACTGGGGCATAACATGTTTTTAGTGGTGGCCCATGAAGGTCGAGAGCATATTGTCTCGGTTACGTTACTGTACCGAGCAAGCCTGCAAATAGGATTAGAGTATAAGGATCTCATCCACATTTGACTATGACTCATCTTCCTTCTAATCTATTCTATTTGAATAATTGCATCCTGCTTGATTCATGTACTTCTCTAATAGTTCCTTGAGTATAACCTCTCCTAGAATATAGGAATCCTTGTTGTTAGGATGATAATTAGGATAATATTCCTATTAAGAATACAACTAGGGCATTGACACATCACTAAGTTAGAATACTTAATGAACCCTAGTATCCCTTACTTGTAGATTGATTGACCATGATCCTTTGATAATTAAGGATGACTTGAGAGTGATATAGACACTACTAGGATTAGTTAGAAATTTGACCATATTGTTTGACCCTAGTATTGAGGAACCAATAGAAATCCAAAATTTAATATATTGACTGAACCTAACTTTCATAGTAAGATAATGTTAGAACTATAAATTTAGATTATTGTCTTATTATTAGTAGATAGTACCTTAGGAAGCTAAGAGGAATAAAATATAATATTCCCTTGATCATACCTCGAACAAAGAGATTAGCATTCCACATTTTCCTTAGAGAACCATGATATCATCAAGAGTCTCTCTATTTTAATTTCATATCTTGTTATCTGAAACATTAACACTCGCTATTTGTGCGACGACTAAATTTCTTTTCTTCATCTCTTCAAGTCGTGCCACTTAACCCTTATGATTGTAGATCAAGTAATTTATTTTATGCTAGGATTATAGTTGTAATCTTAAAATTTGAAATTATGTGCTTAGTAGTTAGAACTTGATAGTTGAGCTATTCATTTAGACTATAATTTTATGGTTATACCTTAGTTTTAAATCACGTAATTTGTATCCATAACTCAATATAGGTTATATCCTCTTTCACTTGAGAGCCAGTAACCCTTCCATTCTTAAGTATTAACACTTTTGTTCTATAAACACTATGATTAAGGCTTAAGATGACCATTACCTATATAATTCAATAGGATGCCCTAATAAGTACCAAGATCTTTTCTCGTAAACCCTAATAGGAGTTTCTACTTTATCCTTAAGGCAGTACGGTATTAGTTATTATTCTAAGTTGGGTAGTATGCCTCACAACATAGTATCATATAGTCTTTTGACCGATTAATGAAGTATAATTGAATGACCTTAACTATAGGCTTCCATAAGAAGATATTGTTTATTTAGACTGTAGAACTTAGAGGCCCATACCCCTATTTGGTCGACTAGCAACTTAGACAAGGAGTTAGTATGACAACTGTAGAGATTATAGAGTCTTATCGTCTTTGTGAACTTGAATTATTTTGTACATTCTTTCATCATAATCTAGCGTACTTATATTTTCTGTACTACCTCGACTTATGCTGCTATTTTATAGCCTAGTTTTAAAAGCTTATTCTTTTATCGAGCTTGATCATGATATATGTATTATTGGGGACGCCTACTAAATACATTGTCTAATCAGAATCAGTGTATTAAGATCTAGCTAACCTTAGTACATTTGGTTCGCCTTTCGTAATACTACTTTACGTGGATTGAGATATATAGTTGACTAGTGGACAAATATACTTGCCCTTAGACATGTCTGAGCATATCGTATCAGTTACATAACTGTACTGATATAAGCATGTGAATAAGAATTTACCAAATAGGATTTCAATCCACACCTGCCTTGACAATTCTCTTTTGAATTCTCTAATCGCCTTGATCCCCATACTCTATTCTATTACCTCCCCCTTGAACTCTTTATTATTGTTTTCCGTCTTTTCTTACTTCGGAAAGAAGAAACCTCGTGCTTGGTATAAGTTTGATACATAAAAAGTACTAGATATATCCTATAGGCTAATCACATGACTTGGTGACTCTCTTTTATAATTGATTAAGGGCACATCATAGGTAATATATTGGTGTTAAAAACTTTGAGGATTGAATAACATGATTAAAAAATTTGAGGAATATTTTCTTAGATGTATAGCTTTAGGTGATAGATGTGTAAATTCTAAGTTGGGTAGAAACTGCATTGTTAAACTTGAGATAAATTCTTTTAGATTATGATCAAGTGAGATTAGATAGAGAGAAACCATGCCTTATTTTAATTTCGAGGACAAAATTATTTTAAGTTGGGTAGATTATAAACCCCCTCACCCAAAATTAGGCCTACTTGGCTTAGATAGTGAAACTAGGGCTAGTTGAATCCAATTAGAAATAGAACACGATATTTTATTTAATTTTATAATATTTATATCACTTAGTGTACCTTACCGTTGCTTCAATAATTGGAGCACTACACTAGCCATTGCCTTCCTACAAATTTCACATCCTTGTCCTAGACGTGCCAGTCATCTATTCTGACCTTTGTGTAAATTATAATTATGCTCTCTTGTGCAACATTTTAGTCACACAATATTCGTCGCAGACATTTATATTTAATCCTATATAATTACAACTTTGTATCCTTGTGCGTTCCAATCAAAATTGGAGACACAATCTTGACCCATTTTGTGCAATCCAATTTATGATAATATTTTATTCTGAGCCCTCTATGTCCATGATACTTATGTCCCACCTAATTTTATCTCCATGTACTTCTAATTAATTCAAGAACACCTCTTGCATTAATTTTAATTAATTTAACCCAATTTCTATCTTTGTGCAATTTTCCAATTGTTTGGCACTTTTATGCAAAAGTGCATTGAGGTGTCCACACCATTGGACACAATACATGAAGAAACCTATTTTCCCTTCATATGAATTTTTTCCATAATTTTTGGAATATGCAACGCACAACATCGCCCCCTCATTTAACCCTAGCCTTGTATTTTAAACAATGCAAATTATAGCCCTCCGAACATCCCCATGTCAAGCCAATGCCCACTCCAAGGAGATGTTGACCAAGTCCAACCCCTAGGTTAATATCAAACCCTTTTTTTCTACATATAAATATAATATTTCCTTACTTTTTCATCATTCACAAAATTACCCCAACCTAAGCTAGCCGAATCCCCCTCATTCTACTATTCATCACCTCCTTCCTCCCCTTCCCTGCGCAGACCCGGTCGAAGACCCGCCGGACTCCACCTGCACTACCACCTCCCCCTGCTCTCTTCTTCATCATTCTTCCCGCCATTAATGCCACCAGAACCACCGTCGTCCCTGCTGAACCGCTCCTCGACGACCGAACCACCCGCCAGCAGCATCTCCTCCTCACTTGAGCACGGCTCCTCCGTCGCGGCCATCCATCAGCCCAAGTATACATCAGTATATTATGGTTGTATATGTGCTAGGGTAATGACTGATGTGTATTATGTTATATCATATGTATATAGGACTATTGGATTGTTCTGCGCGACTTCTGGAGCAGGTTATTGGTACTACGCAGATTTTTGCCAGTCAAGTATACCTTGCCATTGTACTGTAATTTATATTCCATATGTTGCATGCATCTTATTTCTGCTTATTAGTTCATATATTTTAACTGCTATATAAAATGCGCGTCCAAGAAAACTTGGGTGCAACAACGGTGTCGTCGTATTCTTTTTTATTATGTATATGCATGCGACCTAGTTTATGAGACCACCCCATTATCATGAGGCATTATTAGGTTTCATTGGCCGTAACACAGCTGTCATACGAGTGTGAGTCTCATATAGATCACGAACTTGCGTGCCGGGTTTGGCCTCCTGTACGTATGGGATGTGTATTAGGGATAATGCTGTTAGAAACTTTGTATGCTAGTAGACCTGTCAGTTATTAGAGGTATTATCGTATCATGGATATGACATGCTTAGAGCATGGGGTGAAAAGAACAACAAGTAAGGCATTTGGGCTGCTTTAGACTTTCCTTTTTGTAACCCGGATGCTCCGCCGGAGATACGGGCGGTGATGACCCCTATATTACCTGGCGGCCTCTACCGTTCAAAAGACGACATGCTTTGTAGGCCCCTAATTCTCCGAGAGAATTATGCCAATCCCATTTATGGCCAGATAGCCCACTTGTTAGAAAGTTGTTCTCAAACTGCATTCAAATAGATGGTTAGGCGACCCCATTGGATGTTTATTTTTAGTACTTTATTGGCATACTTTTATGTATCTTGTTACGTCTCTCTGAGGACCTGGTCCCTTTCCAGGTGTAGATGTTCATGAGTATTCGCAGGAGCGTAGATCTGGACTGGTTACTTATATTTTCGAGGAGGTCTTCTCTTCGAGTCTCAGTGATTGTTAGTTGTTGTACTTATATTATATTTGCTTTTATATTCTAGTTCGGCAGTGGATTTGTTTCCATCCGACTGTCCTCCTTAGATACTTCATATTGAGATCTAGCTATATGGATATTGGTTATTTATTTTATTTATAATTTTCTGTGGATGAGATTTAGTTATGCCCTGCGACATATATATATATACCACTATGAATTGTTATTCATAATACAACATACGCATGTGTTATGGTTTCCATATATTGGAGTTACCATATACATGCTGTCACGCCCCAGTCCCAAAATACGTAGGACTAGAAATATGTAACACGCCAGCCGTATGTATACAAACTCCAATATATGGAAAGAATATACATACGTACGCTGTACATGGATATCCTATCCACAGTGGTAATATACTGTCACAATAATTCATACGCAAATCTATATCTCATCCACAACACAAATAATAGATAAATAGAAATCAATAACTGAATATCAAAGAAGCAGTCTCAAATAAGAAATCTCAAAGTGTGATAGTCGGATGGAAACAAATCCACTGCAAATCGACTATAACCAAAGCTACTAAAGAGAGAAAATAATAAACTCTAATATCAGAATAATGTCTCGAAAAGAATAGCAACTAGAATCTCTAAACAGCTGCAATGGATCACATATAATCCGAAGGTAAGACCTCCTCAGTCTGATAGGTAGCGTCAGGTCCAGGTCCATACTCCTATGGGTACTCCTGCTCATCTATATCTGGAAAGGTACCAGGTCTTCAGAGGGACGTAACAAGATACATATAAACATGCCAATAAAGTACTGAAATATAAACATCCAATGGGGTCGCCTAACCGTCTAAGTGAATGCAGTTTGAGAATAACTTTCCACCAAATGGGCTATCTGGCTAAAATAGGATTGGCATGGTTCTCTTGGAGATCCAGGGGCCTACAAAGCATGTCGTCTTTTGAACGACAGAGGCCGCCTGATAATAATATAATATATAATAGTCATCATGACCGCGCATCTCCGGCGGAGCGTACGGGTTACAAGGGAAAAGTTCAAAGGAGCCCAAATGCCTTGTTGTTCTCCCCACCCAATGTTCTAAGCATGTCATGTCCATGACACGATAAACCTCTAATAACTGCCAGGTCTACTAACATGCAAAGTTTCTATCGGCAGTTGTCCCTATCCGTCGTACGACCTATACGTACCAGTGGCCAGCCGAGTATGCAAGTTCGTGTCCTACATGTGACTCACACTCGTGTAAGAATAGTGTCATAGCCAATGAAACATAAATGCCTCATGAAGATGGGATAGTCTCATAAAGTAGGTCCAATGCATATACATAAATAAAAATATAGTACGACGACACCGTCGTTGCACCCAAGTTTCCTTGGACGCGTAATTTATATAGCAGTTAAAATAAATAAACTAAATAAATAGAAATAAACATGCATGCATCAAATGGAATGTAAATACAATACAATGGCAAGGTATACTTGTCTGGCAAGAAATCTGTAAAGTGTACGCGTCCAAATATCAAGGACACGGAATCTGGAACTAAGGCCTCCGAACAAACGTCTTCGGATGCTAAAATAGACATCATCAACATTTCCGGAATGAGCAAAATAGCTAAAAAGTACTTTCCTTTTGTCCAATTTGGATACAGGAGCAAAACGGTAATTTCGGATAAAAGTGGGGTCCACGTGTGGCCCACTTTGCACCGAAAACCGTGCCAAGGGTAACAGTCTCTAAATAGGACAAATTATAGGTCAAACAAATTCTAAATATCAATACGAACCCAACGGTATGTCCAAATATGGATTTCGATGGGCCAAACACAATTTTGCCCAAAAAGTCAACTGTAAGGCCCGCCAATTGGCGACTTGGTCAACCGTCTCAGAATTGCATGAAAATTGGGTCACAGGACCAGCACGTTACCACTAGTCCAGTGGCGTAAGTTTTGTCATAATCTGACAAGTGTGCACAAAATGCGCGCGACTTTCGTAAAAGTTGCGACACGGGGTTTGTCCGCCGATACGGGCTGATTTCGACGTGCACACGCATCCGAATCAGTTTTAGAAAACTCTCACGTGTCCGGTTACACTACGCACACCGTTCGGTACACTTGGTACATGGCTGGGCGGTCCCGTTTGGCGGAGCGTGCTCCGTTTCACAACTTTTAGAAATATAGAAAAGTGTGTTCGTGGGGTTTTCTAACGAATTTAATTCTATCTACAAAAGTTAATAATCTAGGGTTATTTAACAAAAATTAAACTAGGTCAAGTGGTCTACGCATACCAAAAAGAATCATCAAATTCGGATCTCTGTGGTGGGAGATACGAACTCAGAAACATGGATGATCACCGCAGTTTT
Source organism: Iris macrosiphon (assembly GCA_036927795.1). NCBI lineage: Eukaryota > Viridiplantae > Streptophyta > Magnoliopsida > Asparagales > Iridaceae > Iris > Iris macrosiphon. The sequence goes on along the minus strand of JAYESA010000008.1, from coordinate 113,723,460 downwards.
CTGTGATCCCATAATTTGGTTTATTTCTGCCAACTTGGTGCTATTTTTGCCTATGGTTACATGTTGTTCGAGGTATACTATCACACAAATAATGAACAAGGTTAAGGGGTGAGCATACCGGTGAAGACGGAATGGCGTTTGGTTGAGCGAGGCGACGGAAAACAACTCCGGAACATAGGTACCTCGCTGCAGAAATCTGCAGTGCGCGAGGTTGCGGTCGTCAAAATTGGTTTGGACGGCCTCGCGGGGTTCTTCTGCTGCGGTGGCGGCGCTCTCTAGGTCTAGATGGAAAGAGGAAGGGTTTGGATGATTCTAGGGTTAGGGTTTTATTGAAATAAGAATATATATATAGATATATAAGAGAGGGGAGAGGGGGTCCGGTCGTGGATGTTAAAGGAAGGGGGTGGTCAGTTGCTTGGGCGCGGGTGGCTGCATATAAGCAGCGGGTGCTGTAGTACACTTGCTAAGGCTCACATGCACGAGTAGTATAAGATGGTTTGAGTAGTAATAGTTATGAATCCATTTAGGGAGTATTTTAATTATTATTATTTTCATTTCATTTCATTTCATTTCTTTTTCTTTTATATTTTTCTTTAAAATATACATGTATATATATTTATATATATGTATATACTCATAGAAAAATCTAAGATTATACTAATACATACCATTAATCTAGAAACTTCTCAAGGGGTCTCCTACATGAAATAAATTCCAAAAAATTCCTGATAGTCCCATAAATCCTCTAAGTGCACCAATACCTAAAATAAAAATTAATAAAAATCTATTTCACCTAATTAGCCACTAATTACTACCATTAAATTAATAATTAATAATTAAAAAGGGTATATATGATTTCTAGGAATAGGAGTTTTACATTCTATCCAACTTATAAAAAATTTGTCCTCGAAATTAAAATTAAGCCATAGTAGAATAGCAAGGATGGTATAAGATATAAATTAACAATGTAAATTCATACCTTGGTCTGTGAATAGGTTCGGAAAACACTTGCGCATGTTGTCCTCGTGCTCCAAAGTTGATTCTTCTGGCACGCCATGCCTCCATGCTACGCGAACCAAGGGAATAGACTAGTTCATCAACACTTTCTCTCGACGATCAAGGATTCCCACGGGTTGCTCTTGGTATGACAAGCTCGGCCCAATGGTGATCTCCGAATGGTCGAGAACATGACTGCTGTCTGCCATATATCGCCAGAGTTATGACACATGGAATACGTTATATACTCCCTCAAGTGAAGGTGGTAGCGTAAGTCAATATGCCACTTCTCCCACTCTCTCGAGCATGTCAAATGGTCCAATATACCTTGGACTCAACTTGCCGTGCCCTCCGAATCGAATGGTGCCTCTGGTCGGTGATATCCTCAAGAAGACATGATCACCCTCTTTGAACTCCAAGGGACGACGATGAAGGTCTGCCCACTGCTTCTGTCTGTCTTGCGCTGCTCTCAAGTGCCCTTGTATCACGCCCCAGTCCCAAAAGTACGTAGGACTTGGACACGTAAGCATGCCGGCCGCATGGATATGGCACTCCAATATATGGAAATCAAAATCCACACGTACGCTGTAATATGAATATCAATCCACAAGTGGTATAAACATATGTCACAAGTCACAAGGTATAATCTAAATCTCATCCACGAAATCAAATATAAATAAATAACCAGTATCTATGAAACTAGATCTCAATATAAGTATCTAAGGATGATGGTTGGATGGAAACAAATCCACTACCAACTCGAATAAAAAAGTATAACACAATAAATATAATATAGGAATACCAGCTAACAATCATGGGGCTCGAAGAGAAGACATCCTCGAAATATATGTAACCATACGAATCTGCGCTCCTGTAAATAGTCAAGAACAGATACACCTGGAAGGGGCCAGGTCCTCAGAGGGACATAACAAGATACATAGAAGCAAGCCAATTTGAATATAGTAAACATGCATAATATTTGAAAATAGATAAGTACGCTGTACAAGACAATCTATATGAATGCAAATGAGGATAACTTTTCGACGTATGGGTAAGGGTAGGCTACTCGATCTAATCCTCACAACTCATGCACTCGTCAGTAGACATCATCAACCGACATAGCTCGGGGGTAGCGACCCTCGGACTCCATCAATCAACATACCTCGGGGGTAGCGACCATCGGACATGACCACCATAGTGCGTGCTAGTGACTATGGTTTACCAGAGTGGTTAAAGCCCATACGCCTACTGATTGTCCTCTATGATACTAAGTGTCAAGTGTGTGTCAACATATCTAATATATAGTAATGACTGAAAGAACTATACATGCAATAAATAAATAGAAATATAATAAATATACAGGAATATAATAAGCATGCAAAATACTGTAAGCAATTTGGAAAGGTATCTTGTCTGGTAAGAAAGCTGCAAGGTGTACTGTCCAGAAGTCAAGCACGCAGGATCAGAAGCTATGGTCTCCAAACAAATGGCTCCGAATACTGAAATAGATGTCACCAACATTCCCAGAATAAGCAAAATAGCTAAAAAGTACTTTTCTTTCGTCCAATTTGGACACAGGGACAAAACGGTAATTTTGGGTAAAAGTAGGGTCCCTGTGTGGTCCACTTTGCACCAAAAAATGTGCCAAAGATAACAGTCTCTAAATGGGACAAGTTATAGGTCAAACAAACTCTAGATGTCAATACGAACCCAACGGTATATCCAAATGTGGATTTCGTTGGGCCGAACACAATTTTGTCCAAAAAGTCAACCGTAGGGCCCGCCAATTGGCGACTTGGTCAACTGTCTCAAAATTACATAAAAATTGGGTCACAAGACTAGCGCGTTACCACGAGTCCAGTGGCACAAGTTTTGTTGTAATCTGACGAGCGTGCACAAAATACGTACGACTTCCAGAAAAGTTGCGACACGGGGTGTGTCCGCGGATACGGGCTAATTTTGGCGCGCACATGCGTCCGAATCAATTTTCACATAATTTTACGTGTCCGATAACGCTGCGTGCACCATTCGGTATACTTGATACATGACGGGACGGTCCCGTTTGGCGGGGCACGCTCCGTTTCACAACTTTTGAAAATCTGGAAAAGTGTGTTCGTGGGGTTTTCTAATAAATTTAATTCTGTCTACAGTAGTTAATAATCTAGGGTTATTTAACAGAAATTAAACTAGGTCAAGTATTCTACGCATACCAAAAAGAATCATCGAATTTGGATCTCTGTGGTGGGAGATACGAACTCTGAAACATGGGTGGTCACCGCAGTTTTTTGCGATCCCAGAGTTCGGTCTATTTCTGCCAACTTTGGTGCTATTTTCGCCTATGGTTACGCATTGTTCGAGGTCTACTATTACACAGATATGGAAGAGGGTTAAGGGGTGACCATACCGGTGAAGACGGGGCAGCGTTTGGTTGTGCGAGTCGACGGAAAATAGTTCCGGAACACAGGTACCTCACTGTGGAAATCTGCAGTACGCGGGGTCGCGGTCGTCGGGATTGGTTTGGACGGCCTGGCGGGGTTCTCCGGCTGCGGTGGCGGTGCTCTCTAGGTCTAGATGGGAAGAGGGAGGGTTTGGATGATTAGGTTTAGGGTTTAGAGAAATAAATAAATATATATATATATATATATATATATATATATATATATATATATATATATATATATATATATGAAAGGAAAGGGGAAGGGTTGGTTTAAAGCCGCGGGCAAGGGGGACTTGGCTGTGGATGGATGGTTAGCTGCAATAGGGGCGGGTCTTACTGTGTTGGAATTTAAAGGGGGCGGTTGTGGCTAGGAAATGGAATGGTTTGCTTGGTGTTGTAATGGTTTGCTTTAAGTTTGCTTTAAGATTGTTATTAATTAATATTATTATTAGATTATATTTTTTTTCTTTTTATAATACTTTTTCCAATTAAATATATATATATATATATATACTCATAAGAAAAATTCTAGATTATAATAATGCACACCGTTAAGCTAGCAACTACTCAAGGGGTCTCCTACATGAAATAAATTTCGAAAAATTCCTAATGGTCCCATAAATCCTCTAAGTGCACCAACACCTAAAATAAAATTATTAAAAATCTATTTATCCTAATTAGCCACTAATTATTATAATTAAATTAATAATTAATAATTAAAAAATATATATACGATTTCTAGGAATAGGGGTTTTACATTCTACCCAGCTTATAAAAATTTCGTCTTCGAAATTAAAACTAAGCCACGGTAGCACGTCAAGGATGGTATAAGATTTGCATGGTTTAAAATGCAAGGCTAGGTTTAAAGGGGTGGGCGATGTTGCGCGTTGTACATCCCAAAAAATTATGGGAAAATCCACATGAGCAAAAATAGGTTTCTTCATATGTCATGTCCAATGGTGTGGACACCTAAATGCTCTTTTGTATAAAGGCGCCCAACAGTTGGAAGATTGCACAAAGATGAGAATTGGGTGATGGGCACATCTAGGATAAGGGTGTGGAATTCGTAGGAAGGCAGTGGCTAGTATAGTGCTCCAATTATCGAAGCACGATAATGTGCGCTAAGTGATATAATTATTATAAAATTAAATAAAAATATCATGTTCTATCTCTAACTGGACTCAATCTGACCTTAGTCTCCCTATCTCAGCCAAGTAGGTCAAATTTTGAGTGAGGTTTTACAATCTACCCACTAAAAATTTACCCATCTATCACCTAAGGCGATACATCTAGGAAAACTATTCCTCAAATTATTTAATCATGTTATTCAATCCTCAAAGTTTTAACACCAAATATATCATCTATGATATGCCCTTAATCAATTATAAAAGAGAGTCACTAAGTCATGTGATTAGTTTTATGGGGTATATCTAGTACTATCAGTGTCAACTTATACCAGCACGAGGTTTCGTCTTTCCGAAATAAGGGAAGACGAAGAGCAATAATAAAGAATTCAAGGTGAAGGTGATAGAATACAAGTACAAGGTTCAAAAAGATTAAAGAATTCGAAAAGAGAGTTGTCAGGATAGTTGTGGATTGAAATCCTATTTTTTGTAATTTCCTATTTACATGCTCGTATCAGTACAGTTATATAACCGATACGATGTGTCAGACATATCTAGGGGTAAGTATATCCGTCTACTATCATATATCTCAATCCACATAAAGTAGTCATGCAAAGAGCGAACCAAGCGCACTAAGGTTAGCTAAACCTTAATACACCAATTCTGATTAGGCAATTATATCATTTTGTGCACCCAATAATACATATGCCATGATCAAGCTCGATAAATGAATAAGCTTGCAAAAACTAGGCTACAATAGCAGCATAAGTCAAGGTAGTACAGCAAACATAAATACGCTGGATTATGATGAAAGCAGGTACATAACAATTCAAGTCCACAAAAGATAAGACTCCATAACCTCTACATTTGTCATACTAATTTCTTGTCTAAGTCGATAGTCGACAAAGTAGGGGTATAGCCTCTAAGTTCTACAGTCCAAAAAAAAATACTGTCGTCCTAAGCTAGCATACAGTTAATGTTGTTAAATCATACTTCAATAATAGAGCAAAAGACTATGTGATACTAGGTTGTGAGGTATACTACCCAACTTATAACAATAAACTAATAGTGTAATCGTCTTAAGGGTATCGTAGAAACTCTTGTTAAGGTCTACGAGAAGGAGACTTGGTACTTATTAGGGTATCCTCTTATATTACATAGGTCATGGTCGTCTTACGTCTTAGTCATAGTGCTTATAGAACAAGTGTCAATAGTAAGGATAGAAGAGTTACTGGCCGTCAAGGGAAAAGGGATCTAACTCGTATCGAGGTGGGGGTACATGTTACGCAATTTAAAACTAAGGGATAAGCACCAGGTCTCAATCTACAAGAATAGCTTAAACTATCAAGTTCTAACTACTAAGCACACAATTTCAAAATTTAACATTAACAATTATAATCCTAGCAACTATATGTCCCTAATCACAGAATAAAATCATCTGGCCCACAATCAGAAGTGTCAGATGGCATGAGTTGAAAAAATGAAGAATAGAAGAACAAAATTTAGTCGTCGCGCAATTAGCGAACGCTAAGGTCGCAAAGGAACAATATATAAAATTAAAATAGAGGGCTCTAGATAGCATCATAGTTTTCTAAGAGGGAGTGGTATGCTAGTTGCTATGTTCGAGGTATGATTAAGGAAAAAGTATTGTTCACAATCCTCTAGGCTTCCTAAGGTGCTGTCTACTAATAATAAGACAATGATCTAAGTTTATAGTTCTCCAATACTTATCTAACTATGAAGGTTAGGTTCAGTCCTAATATTCAATTTTGGTTTTCTATTGGTTCCTCAATACTAGGGTCAAACATTATGGTAAAACTTCTAACTAACTCTAGTAGCATCTATACTACTCTCAAGTCTTCATAATACATCAAGGGGTAATGGTAAACCAATCTATAGATAAGAAATTCTAGGGTTCACTAGATATTCTAAACTTAGTGGGATGTCTATATTCTCGTTGTATTCTTAATAGGTGTGCTACCATAATCATCATCCTAATAACAGGGGTTCCTATATTCTAGCAGGAGGCTATACTTAAAGAACTATTAGGGAAGTACAGGAATCAAGCATGATGTAATTATTCAGATAGAATGGATTGGAACGAAAGCGAATCATAGTCAATTGTGGATGAGATCCTATAATCTATTCCTAGGTGCAGGCTTGCTCGGTACAGTAACGTAACCGAGACAATATGCTCTCGACCTGCATGGGCCACCACAAAAATATGTCACACCCCAGTCCCAAAAGTACGTAGGACTAGGACACGTAAGCATGCCAGCCGCATGGATATGGCACTCCAATATATGGAAACCAAAATCCATACGTACGCTGTAATATGAATATCATTCCGCAAGTGGTATAAACATATATCACAAGTCATAAGGTATAATCTAAATCTTATCCACGAAATCAAATATAAATAAATAACCAGGATCTATGAAACTAGATCTCAATATAAGTATCTAAGGATGATGGTTGGATGGAAACAAATCCACTACCAACTCGAATGGAAAAGTATAACACAATAAACACAATATAGGAATACCAGCTAACAATCATGGGGCTCGGAGAGAAGACATCCTCAAAACATATGTAACCATCCGAATCTGCGTGCCTGTAAATACTCAAAAACAGATACACCTGGAAGGGGCCAGGTCCTCAGAGGGACGTAACAAGATACATAGAAGCAAGCCAATTTGAATACACTAAACATGTATAATGTTTGAAAATAGATAAGTATGCTGTACAAGACAATCTATATGAATGCAAATGAGGATAACTTTTCGACGTATGGGCAAGGGTAGGCTACTCGATCTAATCCTCACAACTCATGCACTCGTCAGTGGACATCATCAGCCGACATAGCTCGAGGGTAGCGACCCTCAAACTCCATCAATCAACATACCTTGGGGGTAGCGACCATCGGACACGACCACCATAGTGCGTGCTAGTGACTACGGTTTACTAGAGTGGTTAAAGCCCATACGCCTACTGATTGTCCTCTATGATACTAAGTGTCAAGTGTGTGTCAACATATCTAATAAATAGTAATGACTGAAAGAACTACACATGCAATGAATAAACAAAAATACAATAAATATACAAGAATATACTAAGCATGCAAAATACTATAAGCAATTTGGCAAGATATCTTGCCTGTCCAGAAGTCAAGCACACAGGATCAGAAGCTATGGTCTCCGAACAAATGGCTCCGAATGCTAAAATAGATGTCACCAACGTTTCCAGAATAAGTAAAATAGCTAAAAAGTACTTTCCTTTCGTCCAATTTGGACACAGGGGCAAAATAGTAATTTCAGGTAAAAGTAGGGTCCCTGTATGGCCCACTTTGCACCGAAAAATGTGCCAAGGATAACAGTCTCTAAATGGGACAAGTTATAGATCAAACAAAATCTAGATGTCAATACGAACCCAACGGTATGTCCAAATATGGATTCCGATACGCCGAACATAATTTTGCCCAAAAAGTCAACCGTAGGGCCCGCCAATTGGCGACTTGGTCAACTATCTCAGAATTACGTAAAAATTGGGTCACAGGACCAGCGCGTTACCACGAGTCCAGTGGTACAAGTTTTGTCGTAATCTGACAAGCGTGCACAAAATGCGTACTACTTCCACAAAAGTTGTGACACGGGATGTGTCCGCGGATACGGGCTGATTCCGGCGCGCACACGCGTCCGAATCAGTTATCACAAATTTTTACGTGCCCGGTAACGCTACGTGCACCGTTCGGTACACTTGGTACACGACAGGGCGGTACCGTTTGGCGGATCGCCCTCCGTTTCACAACTTTTAGAAATCTAGAAAAGTGTGTTCGTAGAATTTTCCAATAAATTTAATTCTGTCTACAGCAGTTAATAATCTAGGATTATTTAACAAAAATTAAACTAGGTCAAGTGGTCTACGCACACCAAAATAAATCATCGAATTCGGATCTCTGTGGTGGAAGATACGAACTCTGAAACAAGGGTGGTCACCGCAGTTTTCTGCGATCCCAGAGTTCAGTCTATTTTCGCCAACTTTGGCGCTATTTTCGCCTATGGTTACGTATTGTTCGAGGTCTACTATCATACAGATATGGAAGAGGGTTAAGGGGTGAGCATACCAGTGAAGACGGGGCGGCGTTTGGTTGAGCGAGTCGACGGAAAATAATTCCGGAACACAGGTACCTCACTGTGGGAATCTGCAGTACACGGGGTCGCGGTCGTCGGGATTGGTTTGGACGGCCTGGCGGGGTTCTCCGGCTGCGGTGGCGGCGCTCTCTAGGTCTAGATGGGAAGAGGGAGGGTCTGGATGATTAGGTTTAAGGTTTATATATATATATATATATATATATATATATATATATGAAAGGAAAGGGGAAGGGTTAGTTTAAAGTCGCGGGCAAGGGGGTCTTGGCTGTGGATGGATGGTTAGTTGCAATAGGGGCGGGTCTTACTGTGTTGGAATTTAAAAGGGGCGACTGTGGCTAGGAAATGAAATGGTTTGCTTGGTGTTGTAATGGTTTGCTTTAAGTTTGCTTTAAGATTGTTATTAATTAATATTATTATTAGTTTATATTATTGAATTTTCTTTTTATAATACTTTTTTCAATTAAATATATATATGCATATATATATTTGTATACATATATATATATATATATATATATATATATATATATATATATATATATATATATATACTCATAAGAAAAATTCTAGATTATAATAATGCACACCGTTAAGCTAGCAACTGCTCAAGGGGTCTCCTACATGAAATAAATTCCGAAAAATTCCTAATGGTCCCATAAATCCTCTAAGTGTACCAACACCTAAAATAAAAATTATTAAAAATCAATTTATCCTAATTAGCCACTAATTACTACAATTAAATTAATAATTAATAATGAAAAATATATATACGATTTCTAGGAATAGGGGTTTTACACCTTGAATCTTCTTAACTGTCTCTACGGTGTTGACTACCAACTCGGGTCCCAGAATATGACGTTCTTCCACGTCACTCCAACATACAGGAGGCCTACATTTTCTTTCATATAATGCTTCAAACGGAGCCATCTGAATACTCGCTTGATAGCTATTGTTGTAAGAAAACTCCACAAGGTGTAGGTGGTCCTCCCATGATCCTCTGAAGTCTAACATACAAGCCCTCAACATATCCTCCAATGTCTGAATAGTACGCTCTGACTGCCCATCTGTCTGCGGGTGGTAAGATGTACTGAACTTCAGACGATTTCCAAGACTCTCTTGCATGCTCTTCCAAAAGTGTGATGTAAAGTGTGAATCTCTGTCTGATACAATGCTGACTGGTATTCCGTGCAATCTCACGATCTACCTCATATATAAGTCAGCTAAAGCTTCTATAGACTGGCCAACTCTAAAAGGTAGAAAATGGGCTGACTTGGTGAGTCGGTCCACTATTACCCACACTGCATCTCTTCCACTTGGACTCTTGGAAAAATCCGTGACGAAGTCCATAGTGATGTGCTCCCATTTACACTCTGGAATCGGAAGTGGTTGCCATAAGCCTGCTGTCCTCTGGTGCTCCGTCTTTACTTGTTGACATACTGGACATTTAGCTATAAAGCGAGCTATTTCTCTCTTCATTTCATGCCACCAAAAGTGTTGTCGTAAGTCACGATACATCTTGGTGCCTCCAGGATGAATGGAATAAATTGAACTGTGAGCTTCTGTCATCAGTTCCTGTCGAATCTCTCTATTTGGAACATGAAGACGATCACCGCATTGTAATGTTCCATCATCATAATGCGCAATCCTGTCTGCTCTCTGGCCTTTGTTTTTTCCTTCAGTCTCCTGAATCTGGCGTCTGTAGGCAAAGCTGTCTTAATCCTCTCTACTAATGATGATTGTACTTGCAAGTTGGCTAGTGTCCCATCTGCTCTGGGTAATACCACTTCGATGCCAAGCTCTTGTAAGTCCTCCAATAGTTCCCTCTGTGCTGTCAAGAAGTAAGCTGCTGGTTTCTAGCTTAACGCGTCTGCTACCACGTTAGCCTTGCCTGGATGATAATGTAGCTCTATCTCGAAATCTTTTATCAACTCGAGCCATCGACGTTGCCTCATATTTAACTCCTTCTGTATGAAGACGTACTTGAGGCTTTTGTGGTCTGTGTAGATCTCCACTCGTTCCCCATATAAGTAATATCTCCATAGCTTCAGAGCAAATACAACGGCTGCAAGTTCCAAGTCATGAGTCGGATAATTCTTCTCATGTACTCGTAACTGCCTATATGCATATGCAATCACTTTGCCATGCTGTATCAATACGCATCCCAAGCCTTTCCCTGATGCGTCACTGTAGATCACATAACCTCCTGATCCTGACGGAATAGTTAATACTGGTGCTGTAGTCAGTCGCTTCTTCAACTCTTCAAAGACGGCTTGACACTCGTCGGTCCATATAAATTCTTGATCCTTACAAGTCAAACGAGTCATAGGTGCTGCTATCCTTGAGAAGTTTTCCACGAATCGTCGATAATATCCCGCAAGTCCAAGAAAACTCCTCACCTCTGCTGTTGATTTAGGAACAAGCCATATCTCAACTGCGGAGATCTTCTCTGGGTCAACAGAAATACCATCTCCTATAACAACATGTCCAAAAAATGAAACTCTGTCCAAGAAGAACTCATATTTGCTGAGCTTTGCATATAACTGCTCTTTTCTCAAAGTCTCTAGAATAATCCGCAGATGCTTTACGTGCTCCTCGTGGCTCTTCGAATAGACAAGTATATCACCTATGAAGACGACCAAGAACTGGTCCAAGTACTGGTGGAAGACTCGATTCATCAAGTCCATGAAGATAGCTGGAGCATTGGTCAATCCAAATGGCATGACCAAAAACTTGTAGTGCCCATATCTTGTTCTTAATACGGTCTTCGGAATGTCCTTCTTCTGTACCTTTACCTGGTGATATCCCGATCTTAAATCTATCTTTGAGAATACCTTGGCTCCACTGAGTTGATCAAATAAGTCATCAATGCATGACAATGGATATTTGTTCTTCACAGTCACTGCATTCAAGGCTCTGTAGTCAATGCACATACGCACTGATCCGTCCTTCTTTGGTACAAACAACACTGGTGCTCCCCAGGGTGATGCACTCGGTCGGATAAAACCTTTTTCTTCTAGTTCTTTCAATTGTGCCTTCAGCTCATCCATCTCCTTCTTTGCCAGTCTGTAAATATGTGATGCTATAGGTGCTGCTCCGGGTGCTAGTTCAATTGAAAACTCTACATCTTTGTCTGGGGGTAGTCCTGGCAAATTCTCTGGAAAGACGTCTAGAAATTCTGAAATAATAGGATGATAAACAACATTGTCCATTGTGAGCTGCATACCATCCATGGCTTCCGTGGATCCTCTTGCAAACTCAAGTTTAGGCTGGCCTGGTACCTTAAAAAGAATGCTTCCTCCAAAATAATCTAAGAAAGCATGGTACTTGCTTAGCCAGTCCATTCCAAGCACAATATCAAAAGATGACATAGGAAGGACTAAGAGTTGGGCGTTCATCTCTCTGCCACGTATCACTATAGGACACGATCTACAAACTTGGCTAACTGGTATAACTCCTCCTCCGGTAAGAATTCTAACACAACTAGATAAAGGTGTAGAAGCAATATTGTGTTTGGCAATAAAACTAGATGATATGAATGAGTGGGTGGCTCCCGTATCAAATAATGTCACAGCAGGAAAAGTAAAAGCAAGAGTAATACCTGCTATGACATCCACCTTATGATCCATGTCATCCACCTCCAATGCAAAAGCTCGCTCGTTCCTCTGCGGCTGTCCATGTCCGGTTCTCATATACTAATCCTCCTGGGTCGGTAGCGGTGGTCCTCTCTGAAATCCTCCTGCTGCCGGGGGTCGAGGTGCTCCCGGTCCAGTCATCTGCTGGGCTGGCTTTGGTGCTGGAAGCGCTAGCCTCTGAATTGGTGGTGGGAGTATCGATGCCTGCATTGGGCAGTCTCTCGCCAGGTGCTGTCCGGAGCCACATCTCATACACTGACCCAAGCGAGTCCGACATTCTCTCGATATATGTCCACGTTTCCCATAATAATTGTAGTAGGGCTTCTCCGGATTCTGGTACGGTGCTGCTCGATGTTGTTGATGCTGCTGTGCCAAGGGACGTCTGATAGGTCCTCCCTGTTGTGTCCTTGCCGGTCTCTGCTATATCCTTGCTGATCCTTGTTGTATCCTCAACTGACCTCCCTTTTCTCTGCTAATAGTTTCTTGCAATCTGGCTTCTGTCAGTATTTCAGCATAAGATATCCGGGACTGCGAGCTTGTATAATATTGTAGCTCCTGGGTCAGTCCTCGATGAAACCTCTTAGCCTTGGCCAAGTCATCTGGTATCAGGGCAGTGCCATATTTGTTGAGTCGACTAAACTCGGCATCATATTCGTCTATTGTTCGGTTCTCCTGCTCCAAGTGAAGAAACTTATCGTACAATGTATCTCTGACGGTGTCTGGGAAGTACTTTCTCTCGAAGCACTCCAAGAACTGCTCCCAAGTCTGGTATGTACCCAACTGGTGCTCCATGGATTCCCACCAGTGATGAGCATTACCATCTAGAAGCGTCCGTACACCCGTCATCCATAGGTCCGTAGGTAACTGCGATGCCTCCAGTAGCTTCTGCGTGTGAGTGATCCAGTTGGTAGTCTCCTCCGGGCTCTCAGTGCCCTTGTACGGCCTCGAACCCATCTGAATAAAGTCCTTTACTGAACCAACCCTAGCTCGAGGTACTGGAGCTAGTGCTTGGGCTGGTACAGTAACCTGTGCAGCTATCCTCTCAAGTGCTGCAAAAAATTCTTGCCTCTGCTCGACTGCCTGCTGCCTCTGTTCCTGCATCATCATCTGGAAGAATTGGAACAGCTGCGCTTGGCCATCTTACGGTACTGAGAAAGCTGGAAGATTCCTAATAGGTGAAGCGGGAAGATCAGATGGAACTGGAGTGTGAGTCTCTCCATCTGGTCTCGGAAGCCTAGGAATCGTTAGGGTTCCTCCTTGAGTCTGACCATTGACTCCAGAAGTTGTGTCGCCATCGGCGGCAGTACATCCATTTTGCATATCCATCTCTATGCAGGTGATATACGAAATGAATAGAAAAAGTACATGAATCAAACAGGATGCAAGCATTAAATAGGAAGGATGAGTTTCAGTCAAGCATGGATGAGATCCTTATACTCTATTCCTATACGCAGGCTTATTCGGTACAGTTACGTAACTGAGACAATATATTCTCGACCTGCATTGGCCACCACTAAAAATATGTCACGTCCCAGTCCCAAAATACGTAGGACTAGGAATACGTAACACGCCAGCCGTATGTGTATGAACTCCAATATATGGTAAGCATATACACACGTACGCTGTACATGAATATCCCATCCACAGTGGTAATATACTGTCATAACAAGTCACACACAAATCTATATCTCATCCATAGCAAAATAATAGATAAATAGAAATCAATAACTGAATATCAAAGAAGCAGTCTCAAATAAAAAATCTTAAAGTGTGATACTCGGGTGGAAACAAATCTACTGCAAATCGACTATAACCAAAGCTACTAAAGAGAGAAAAGAATAAACTCTAATATCGAAATAATGTCTCGAAAAGAATAGCAACTAGAATCTCTAAACAGCTGCAATGGATCATATATAATCTGAAGGTAAGACCTCCTCAGTCTGATAGGTAGCGTCATGTCCAGGTCCATACTCCTGTGGGTACTCCTGCTCATCTATATCTGGAAAGGTACCAGGTCCTCAGAGAGACGTAACAAGATACATATAAACATGCCAATAAAGTACTGAAATATAAACATCCAATGGGGTCGCCTAACCGTCTAAGTGAATGTAGTTTGAGAACAACTTTCCACCAAGTGGGCTATCTGGATAAAATGGGATTGGCATAGTTCTCTTGGAGATCCAGGGGACTACAAAGCATATCGTCTTTTGAACGACAGAGGCCGCCTGATAATAATATAATATATAGTAGTCATCATGACCGCGCATCTCTGGCGGAGCATACGGGTTACAAAAAAAAAGTACAAAGGAGCCCAAATGCCTTACTTGTTGTTCTCCCCACCCAATACTCTAAGCATGTCATATCCATGACACGATAAACATCTAATAACTGCCAGGTCTACTAGTATACAAAGTTTCTATTGGCAGTTATCCCTATCCGTCGTATGACCTATACGTACCAGTGGCCAACCGAGTACGCAAGTTCGTGTCCTACATGTGACTCACACTCATGTAAGAATAGTGTCATGACCAATGAAACATAAATGCCTCATAAAGATGGGGTAGTCTCATAAAGTAGGTCCAATGCATATACATAACTAAAAATATAGTACGACGATACCGTCGTTGCACCCAAGTTTCCTTGGACGCACAATTTATATAGCAGTTAAAATAAATAAACTAAATAAATAGAAATAAATATGCATGCATCATATGGAATGTAAATACAGTACAATGGCAAGATATACTTGCCTGGCAAAAAATCTGTAAAGTGTACGCGCCCAAATGTCAAGGACACGGAATCTGAAACTAAGGCCTCCGAACAAACGTCTCCGGATGCTGAAATAGACATCACCAAAGTTTTCGAAATGAGCAAAATAGCTAAAAAGTACTTCCCTTTCGTCCAATTTGGACACAGGGGAAAACGGTAATTTCGGATAAAAGTGGAGTCCACGTGTGGCCCACTTTGCACCGAAAAGCGTGCCAAGGATAACAGTCTCTAAATGGGACAAATTATAGGTCAAACAAATTCTAAATGTCAATACGAATCCAACGGTATGTCCAAATGTGGATTCCGATGGGCCGAACATAATTTTGCCCAAAAAGTCAACCGTGGGGCCCACCAATTGGCGACTTGGTCAACCGTCTCAAAATTGCATAAAAATTGGGTCACAGAACCAGCGCGTTACCACAAGTCCAGTGCGCAAGTTTCGTCATAATCTGACGAGCGTGCACAAAATACGCGCGACTTTCACAAAAGTTACGATACAGGATTTGTCCGCGGATACGGGCTGATTCTGACGCGCATATGCGTCCGAATCAGTTTTTATGAACTCTTACATGTCTGGTTATACTACGTGCACCGTTTGGTACACTTGGTACACGATGGGGCAGTCCCGTTTGGTGGGGCGCGCTCTGTTTCACAACTTTTGAAAATCTAGAAAAGTGTGTTCCCGGGGTTTTTTAACGAATTTAATTTTATCTACAACAGTTAATAATCCAGGGTTATTTAACAAAAATTAAACTAGATCAAGTGGCATACACATACCAAAAAGGATTATCGAATTTGGATCTCTGTGGTGGGAGATACGAACTCGGAAATATGGGTGATCACCGCAGTTTTCTGCGATCCCAGAATTTTGTTTATTTCTGCCAACTTTGACGCTATTTTTGTCTATGGTTATGTGTTGTTCGAGGTCTACTATCACACAAATAATGAAGAGGGTTAAGAGGTGAGCATATCGGTGAAGACGGGGTAGCATTTGGTTGAGCGAGGCGACGGAAAACAACTCCGGAACACAGGTACCTCGCTGTAAAATTCTGCAGTGCGCGGTATCGCGGTCGTCGGGATTGGTTTGGACGGTCTGGCGGGTTCTTCGGCTGCGGTGGTGGCGCTCTCTAGGTCTAGATGAGAAGATGAAGGGTTTGGATGATTCTAGGGTTAGGGTTTTATTGAAATAAGAATATATATATAGATATATAAGAGAGGAGAGAGGTGGTCCGGTCGTGGATGCTAAAGGAAGGGGGTGGTCTGTTGCTTGGGCGCGGATGGCTGCATATAAGTAGGGGGTGCTGTAGTGCACTTTCTATGGCTCACATGCACGGGTAGTATAGGATGGTTTGAGTAGTAATAGTTAGGAATCCATTTAGGGAGTTTTTTCTTTTTTTTTCTTTTTTTTTCTTTTTTTTTTCTTTTCTTTTCCTTTTATATTTTTCTTTAAAATATATATATATATATATATATATATATATATATATATATGTATATACTCATAGAAAAATCTAGGATTATACTAATACATACCATTAAGCTAGCAACTGCTTAAGGGTCTCCTACATGAAATAAATTTCAAAAATATTTCTGATGGTCCCATAAATCCTCTAAATGCACCAACACCTAAAATAAAAATCTATTTCTCCTAATTATCCACTAATTACTACCATTAAATTAATAATTAATAATTAAAAAGGGTATATAAAATTTCTAGAAATACGAGTTTTACACATGCGGCTAGCATGCTTACGTGTCCTGGTCCTACGTATTTTGGGACTGGGGCGTGACAAAGAGTAATACCTGCTATGACATCAATCTCCTGATCCATGTCATCCACTTCTATTGCAAAAGCTTATCCATTCCTCTGTGAAAGTCAATGACTGGCCCTCCTGTACTGACCCTCCTGAGTAGGTAGCGGTGTCCCTCGCTGAAATTCTCCTACTGCTGGAGGTTGAGGTGCTCCTGGTCTAGTCATCTGCTGAGCTGGCTTCGGTGCTAAAAGTGCTAGCTTTTGTACTGGCGGTGGAAGTGTCAATATCTTCTGTATTGGACAGTCTCTCGCCATATGCTGTCCGGAACCACACCTCATATATTGTCCTAAATGAGTCCGACAGTCTCTTAAAATATGCCCGCGTTTCCCACAATAACTGCAATGGGGCTTCTCCAAATTTTGGTACGGTCCTCCTCTGTGCTGATACTGTTGTTGCTGTGCCAAAGGACGTCTGATAGGCCCTTCTTGCTGTGTCCTTGCTGGTCCTTGTTGTGTCTTCAGTTGACCTCCTTTTCCCCTACTGATGGTCCCTTGTAACCTAGCTTCTGTCAGTAATTCGGCATAAGAGATCCGGGACTGTGAGCTGGTGTAGTGTTGGAGCTCCTGAGTTAGTCCGCGGTGAAACCTCTTAGCCTTATCCAAGTCATTCGGTATCAGGACAGCGCCATATTTACTAAGGCGACTAAACTCTGTATCATACTCATCAACTGTCTTGTTCCCCTGCTCCAAATGAAGAAACTGATCGTACAACGCATCCCTTACAGTGTCCGGGAAGAACTTTCTCTCAAAGCACTCCAAGAATTATTCCCAAGTCTGATACGTACCCAATTGGCACTCCATTGATTCCCACCAGTGATGAGCGTTACCATCTAGCTACGTCATTACGCCTGTCATCCATAGATCTGTAGGTAGCTGTGATGCTTCTAATAACTTCTGGGTGTGGGTAATCCAATTTGTGGTCTCCTCTGGGCTCTCAGTGCCTTTATACGGCTTGGGGCCCATCTGTATAAAGTCCTTAACTGAACCAACTCTAGCTCGCGGTACTGGAACTAGTGCCTGGGCTGGTACAGTTGCCTTTGCAATCATTCTCTCAAGTGCTGCTAGAAATTCTTGCCTCTGCTCTGCCACTTGTTGCCTCTGCTCTGCAGCTAGTGCGGCCGCCTGCTGTCTCTGTTCCTGCATCATCATTTGGAAGAATTGGAATAGCTTTGTCTAGCCATCATGTGGTATCGATAAAGCCGAAAAAGTCCCATTAGGTGAAGCGAAAAGATAATATGGAATTGGGTTGTGAGTCTGTCCATCCGGCCCCGGAAGCCTAGGAGTCATCGATGTCGCCCCCTGAGTTTGGCCGTTGACTCCTGAAGGTGTGTCACCTCCGACGATAGTACATCCACTACGCGAATCCCTCTCTCTGCAAGAGGTGGCAAAACGATTAGAAGGATTACAGGAATCAAATAGGATGCAAGCATTTAAATATGATAGTTGAAAGGGAAGATGAGTTTTAGTCAAGCGTGGAAGAGATCCTATATTCTACTCCTATACGTTGGCTTGTTCGGTACAGTAACGTAACCGAGACAATATATTCTCGACCTGTATGGGCCACCACTAAAAATATATCACGACCCAAGGAAAGTTTCACCAAAGTACGCCGGTAAGGAAAGTTTCACCAAAGTGCGCAAACTCTACAATATTTATAAAGTGCACCAACACTACTATTTAAGCAGTGACGTACATTCTTGATGACTTGCAGACCCATTCAAAAGTGTGCCAAGTAGGATTTGCGTACTTTTGGAGCAATTGCCACATACTAGGAGAAGAGAAGTGCGTCTAGAGTACTCAACATATCTTGGCGCACTTTCTGAGAAATTTATGAAACACACACAAGTGTGCTCCCTGGAACTTCGCTTTATGCGCCAAGGGTTCCCTTCGTACTTTTTGTATGCATTTTCGGGCCAACTTTGTATTTTCTGACTTACTGTTCTCGGGATCCATGAACAAGCCAATCCAAGAAAAATAAAATCATCAATGAGACAAGTTCTAAGTGTTACCAAAAATTAAAATCGATCAAATGATTAAAATAAGTTATACTAAGAATAAAAACAAGATCCATAGTTGTTCCTTCGGTTGGCAAGATGTACTTACCTACGGTCAAGTTCTAGCCTAATACTACCAAGGTCACCCACGGTCAAGGCAAAGCTCGGCTGCTCTTGGTTAAGGCTGAAGAAGTGAAGAAGGAAAGAGAAATAAAAAGAAACAAAAAGTGAAGGAAAGAGAAATAATTTGCTTAAATAGGAAAATGGTTGATTGCAGGCCATTGGATCATAATCCATGTCCCTCTCCCGGGTTCATCACAGCCATGCAACCGAAAACCAAGGGACCATCCAAAGCATGCAATTAAGGGGAAACTTTGCAAAAATAACCTAGACAATGCATGAATGGCATAAAGCATAAAGCATAAAGTAAGAAATTAAACATAAATTATATTATATGTCACACCCCGATCTTCCGCTAGAATCGACCGTCCCTGCTAAGCGTGAATCACCGCGCCAGCGCTCCCACGGGACGATCGTTTCCATCGGAACATAGTGCCACGCGAGCCTAGAGTTGCGCCCGCGCAAGGCAAATACCGGAAGCCGTTGATAACTAGTTCACTAAGTCGATATAACAAAAACATTGAATAAACACAAGTATGAATACAAAATAACTCTTTATTGATAATGAATAAGATTACAAGCGGCGCTAGGCCGAGATAACAAGTCGTTCAAGCTCTCTCTCTCTCAAACAATAAGGGCGTGCCAAGCGGCTTACAACTTGGAATGATAAATAGACGATGTTCCAACATTATGTCCTGTATAAGTGCTTCAGCTCCGGACGCAACACTCCAAGGCTCCAGAGCAAACTCTACGCCTTAGCGCATATGAGGGGACATTCCACACCGAACGAGGTTCTTCCGCACCCTGCAAGCAATCTGGTGGATTATTAGTACATGAATGCACTGGTGGAGAGGATTCTCGCCCGCTCGATAAATCCAACACGTTATATTTGTTCCGTGCACCAACTATTAAGTTATCTTGCTATTCTTACCTTAGGATCAATTTTATGCATAAGATACAAAGCCTATCTCATGTGGCAGTACGCCGTGTGATATACAAGAAACACGATGATACTTACCAACTTACCATTTGTCTTTTCCTGTCCAAGTATAAAACCAAGTTAAACCCGGCACGAATATAGATATATAGAAATCCCAAGATCGCATAGTGAACATATATATGCTACGAGCGTGTTTCTAAACCAAGTGCACGATATACATAGTTTATAATACTCATATCATTTTATGACTCAGGTTATGCAGATTTCTCAGATGTCTTATACCCATTTTACACCAGCATGTTATACTTGTATAGGCATGTTTTAATTAGACTACTCAAATGGATTTTAAGCTCCAGGTTACTTTATATCTGTTACTTGCCACAAGTTCCTAACGAGTCCATACGCGGGTTGCCGCTACGTATGCAATATACCAATGACACAAACTTGGTCTTATGACCTGATGAGCCGCCATGGACAAGATATAGTCTCGGCACAGGAATGGAATATAACGCAGGTAGCAAGCCTCGCTACACGCCTTCCCGTCGGAAGCAACGACTATCTGAAATGTTCCTGACCGGTTCGGATCGGCCCCGGTACGACCAGCGTACCGTCCACAGGAACCTGAAGCCTGTGCACATGTTGTCCATGACCATTGACAATCAACACTAAATTTTTCTTATATGCAATATCTTAAGACCTTGAATGAACATAGCTACTTGACACAATGATTATGCATTTTACTCGTTCATAGATCTCATGATCTGGTGTGTTCGATTGCATACATTATTTACGATATCGTCTTACTACTTAATTGTAATTTCTATTTTGGGAGTTACCTTGGCGACCTAACGGTCCCGAAGGCTTTCCATATTTCTATTATTTTGTTTGGAACGACTATTTTTATAGTCTTCTGCCATAAGTAAGTTAACTAGAATATATATGATGAGTATTTCAAGACGTATGGAGCAATGCACTTCAAGAACATATAAAGAATAAAAGCATCATTACGAGGTAAAATTATAAGAACTGTAAAGCGAGCCTACCATTTCGTTCAACCGATCTACTTCCATGTTCTATACAAGATACATCAGATGGGATTATTCCTTTAGCTAGATGTGTTAAATTTTTTATTAGCATGCAAGGGGTGATTCGTCTAGCGACTAGCATATATCAATCATATTTTAAGTGTGCTGGCTAAGCAAAAAAAAGTTTATCGTAGCCATCCACCTTAGCGATAATTTGCCTCAGTCGAGCGATAATCCGAGCGAGCCTCTGAAAGTCTAAGAATACACTCTTGAAGGGCCAAGTCTGAAATTCCTTTGTCTCAAGCTAGTCTTCTCGCTGAGCAAAGTGGGTCAGGTTATCGCACTTTTGCCGTTTGAATCGACTATCCAGAGTGGGTCATTACATTATACACCACTCAAAATAAGTCTCATCCTCGAGACTTCCTGAGCACAAATCGTTCTATACACTATGGAATCTTACTCAAGCATATTTATCTGTATCATTAGATCCGTTCGAACATAATTTTCTACTCGCTTCTTATTCTGTGTCACATGCATGCGAGGTCTGCCTCATTGAATGACTCTATCATTCAATCCAACTTCTGACTCGGTCTATACTGCAACTTAGCTCGAAACATATATCGCTTAACGTGGAGTATGTTATAATCTATCACAAATGATGATCTAGGGCTGAAGCAATCTTACTTCAGTTCCTATACTCGTCCATGCGAATCCGAACATTTTTATTTACAGCTGCATTCGAGTTATGCATATCACTAAGTTTGGATCATACCCATATTCAAGGCGTCCCCCAAATATGTGTATTTTAACCAAGCTTAGTGACAGCTAAGTCGGACAAGCTACTCGTAAAAATCTTTTGAATCGTCGATCGCTTCTCTACTCGAATAACCGAACTCTGGTTTATTTTAGTTATCGTCTACTCCAATCTTACCCAAACTCAAGTATTGTATTACTAGTAATGCAACTCTTCCAAGCAACGATCTAACTTGTTATGACAACTTATCTCAAATATCATCAATTCCAATCCTTAGATTTTTGTCTTGACAATTCTCTAATATCGTCTTATTCCTCACTGTGGCATATCTTATCCAACCAAATCAATTATCACTTTAAGTCCTATCTTCCATTGCGTTCATTTCAACACCAACGTCGCTAGCATACACTTCTAGTTCCAAGTCCTAAATCTAAGTCTTGTTGCCCCAGTTCTAATATTTTCCTGAATGATACTCTGAAGTCAGGTACTCCAGTTCAACTCAAGGCATAGGGTCGTCTGCCTATTCGCTAGGTTAGCTCACAAGGTCATAGGTACATTTTAAGTTCATAATTTTTTATCGAGTAAATTCGTTGCATGATACTTGCCCCAAATTTCTAAGGTTAAACCATTATTCTTTTGTACGGGGTATTCTACCCAAGCTCGTTTTACTCAAATTTTTAAACATCGAGCACAAATCGTTCTATCCACATCAACACGTTCATTTGCACAGTATCCATGTTCGTTTGGAAAAACTGTTCCTAAGACACGTTTGTTCAATCAAATTTATGATATATCCAAGTCGCAGGTCAAACCCATCGATTTGTATAGTCTATCTTCTCTATTACGTTTGATAGAATCCACCTATCCGTTCTTTTCTAAGCCTGGACCACCAATTCACGATCCCATTCTAATTATCGATATAAGTAATAAACTCTAAGTCGTCCAACACGATCTATGTATCCGTTCATAAAACCGTCTAGCATATCTTACTTCACGTTCTAGACTAACTCCTCCTAAAAAATACTTAGATTCATTTGTATCCTGAAACTTGTCTTATCGTGTCGAACCACAAGTTAAGACGATCCTTTAATTATCACGCTCCGCTCTTCCACAAGTTCAATCATCTCCATTGGACGTAAAATCATCACGCCAATGCTCCCGCGGGATAACCGTCCAAATTCGGGCGTGACGCATACGAGCATAGAGTTACGCTCGCACAAGACAAGAACGTCAAACAATATCGTTATCACCAAAATGATCGAGACACCTTATTATTTCACTTTGCTCCATCCAAGTTATATATACTTATCCATCAAGTCATGTTCGTTCATCCCGTGTATATAATTCGTCTTAACAAAATCATCCAACTTCAACCTTTTTATTTGATAAATCCATAGTCCACTTCTAGCATTCCTCAAATAACTAAGTTTCACATCCCAAACCCAAGTCTATTCACTTTCGATACGTTCTATTTTATCGAGTTCATTTGTAAAATCTTCGAACATGTCCCTGCGAGTTCGACCATCCCCGTCGGACGTGAAATTACCACGCCCGCGCTCCCACGGAATAATCGATCTCGACTGGGCCTGATGTTGAGTGTTAACTTTGAACTTGACTCAAGATCGTTCGTCCAAGTCAAGATTAAACCCGTTATCGCCTACCTTAATCATTGAACCAAGATTTTCCCACTTGCATCAATCCATGCTATCTTCCAACCTTTTATATGATATAAAGTCTCTCAAATTTGAAACCGTAGCATTCATACTCAGACCGAACTCTATCGAGTGATATCCTACTCAAATTCAAAATTTTCATGCGCGCTATCATTCGTTCGCGCCATATTCCAATTACACTAACTCCGATTGCATCCCCGATTACTCCTTCTCAACTCAAGTTTTAATTCGTTTGATTCAATTCAAAATCGCTCGTACGATCTACTAAGTTTTTTTGACCATGATATCAATTCCATGTACTCTTTATTTATATTTGGTGTAAGCCTTATCCCTTGTTCAACTTATTCTAACTTGTTCGAATCAAATCATGATGATTCCTACGAATTTGCTTACTTGATAGTTATTATTTATACTAAGGCTTAGCACAATTACGTCACTTGATGCTAGACCCGTTTAATCTGAAACCCATAATTCGTTCGAACATCTCTTAGTCAACCAATAAACCACTCTGGATTTGAGCTATACTCTATGAATCTTTATAGCTTATTTTTATTCTCGCTTACCCGATCCTGAGACTATCGAATACACCACTCAGAAATTGAGTCATCTTAATAACTCCTGAATCGTATTTGCGTTGTTCACTCATATATCCAATTCGTTCCTTAGAACTCCAGCACAGTCCCTATTTGCTGCCTTAACGATCTTAACCTCGTATGTACCTCTATCGATAGTCCTTCATACAAACTATATTTTGAGTCGTAACTTATCGATACGAACAACCGTCTGAACTATACGTCAAAACCCAGGTACGACTCCCCAATATTCTCTTTAGCGATAGTTCGATCACGTTTCTATCGATAGCCTTCTAAGTGTAACTTTATTCTTATTCGAACGATACCCAAATCTCGCTTGCAACTCACTAGCACCAAGGGTCTTGGCGTATGGTACTGAATACAACTTAGCCGAAAGACTGTGTGCGTAGGCAACTGTCCGAACGATATTCTATCTTGTACCAAACCAGCTTGGTGTTCTCGTATATATAACGACCTGTTTCGTGCAAGCGGACTACCGATTCAAATGGCAAAAGTGCAACGTCCCGACCCACTTTGCTTCAGCGAGAATACTCGTTTGAGGCAAAGGATTTCCAGACTTGGTTCTTCAGGAGTTCCGACTTAGGCTTTCAGAGGATCGCTCGGAGTATCCCTCGATCGAGGCGAATCATCGCTAAAGTGGGTGGCTACGATGAACTTGTCTTTGCTTAGCCAGCACACTTAAAATATGGATGTTTCATGCCAGTCGCTAGGTGAATCACCCCCCTGCATTCTAATAAGAATATAATGCACCTAGCTAAGGGAATAATCCTAACTTGTATTGCTTGTGCTAGAACATGAAATAAAACATTGCTTATATATAGACCCTCGTATGCTACCTTTGCCTTGTGCAACTAGACTCCGCCATGCCTCGAGTAGAACAATATTTGTATACTTTGTAGTACACTGTTCACTTGCTACACTGCACGACCATAGATCATGTCGCTCGGTAAGTCCCTTTATGGTTTCACTCATTGGCTTATCTTCAGGCCTGAGCCAACGTGAATGCTTTAGTTCTTCTTATGAACGAAATGCTTGCCTGCTTGTATGTTAACTTATTTTGTTGCCTCATTTCAATGCTTGTCGCATAAACTATGCCTCAACCGTGTAATACTGTGCATGTCATGCATTCATCTAGTTCTTCTTGGAAGACTATCTAATAGTCATTTCGTATAAGTATGAGTCGCCACGACAGTCCCTGAACCAGGGGAATGCATCAAGATAAGTTGTTCACTGAAAGAAAATCATGTCAAGCAATTCAAGAAATACAGCTCACGGAGCAATACTCGTTCAGAGCAAGAATCAAGATTCAAGCATCTCGTGTACTCATGTTCTCGTGTATCTCGTGTAATTGGAAGACCAATAATTGCATGTCATGGACTACTCAAAAATGAGGTACAGTTCCATGGACGGTCATCGAGGCACTGGGGCCAATCCAATCCGGATGCAACTTCTAGTTTAGTCTCTTATTCTGGATGGGATGGCTTGTAACGCACCTTGTTCTTTCGTTGCATACCATCATTGTCATGACTATGCTCCTTTATGACTATGCCAGCGACTCATGTTCATATAGATAAGTCATCCTCGCTTAGCGGCAATCCGCGTGCGAGCTATTGCATCGCATCCAAGATATCAGAATCACATGAACAAAATAAGTATAAGTCATCCATACAAATGGAACAACCCGAGCAATCCATTGAAACACTTAAACATCCACTGTAATACTTCTTGATAACCTATATGCTCGTGCACTCGATATATAATCTTGCTCACAACAAAGTGTTTGTATATGCTAATGCCCTGATTCAATGTATGTATGCTCGTGCTTGAATTAACTTGGTTTGCCTTGGATAGGGAAGGATAAATGGTAAGTTGGTAAGTCTTATCGTATTTTCTCTTATATTGCACGACGCACTGCCATACGAGTTAGGCTATTAAATCTTTGCCATGAAACTGATCCTAAGGCAAGTAGAAAGACAACATAATAGTTAGTACAAGGAACCTATATTACGTGTTTGGTTTTGTCGTGAGTAGCCTCCCTACCAGTACATTCATGTACTGATAACCTACCAAGATTGCTTGTAGGGTGAGGGAGAACCTCGTTCGGTGCAGATGCCTCCTTTGTGCGTGCTAAGGCATGGAGTTCACTCTAGAGCCTTGGAGCGCTGCGTCCGAAAATGAAGCACATATACAAGACATAATGTTGGAACATCGTCTATACATCATTCCATAAATATAGCCACTTGGCACAATTTTACTGTTTCAGAGAGAGAGAGGCTTGAGCGACTTGTAATCTCGGTCTAGCACCGCTTATAACACTTGTTCAATAAATAAAGAGTTTTCTTTACTTCTATACTTGTCTTATTCGATGCTTTTGCTATTGACGACTCAGTGAACTTGTTACCAATCGCCTATACGTTTATTATTCTGCTGTACTCGGACAATCTGTGCGACTCTGTGGCTTAGACCTCTTACCGCTAGCCAGAACCACGTTCTTGTACGGGCGCGGTTCACGTTCGTGCGACATCACGCCCTGATGGGTCAAGCGATCGTCCCGCGGGAGCGCTGGCGCAGTAATTCTTGACTAGCGGGGACGGCCGATGTTATGCCCCAGTCCCAAAATATGTAGGATTAGGAACACGTGAGCATGACAGTCGTATATATATGGCAACTCCAATATATGGATACCATAATAACATGTACGCTGTAATATGAATATAAACTCACATATGGTATATATAGTGTCACAAGTCACAGATATACTAATCTCATCAACATAACAAGTCATAGAAAAGAAATAACTAAACTAGAATAATGAGTCTGAATAATCTAAAATAATAGTCGGGTGGAGACAAATCCACTACCAATGACTATATCCAAAACTAAAATGAGAGAGAAGAGTAAAATCTCTAATATAAAATAAGGTGATGATAGAAGTGTATCAGCTAAAAGATCCATCGCTAGATATAATCAATGACGCTCAGAAGGTAAGACCTCCTCGGCAGAAAATAATATGTTAGGTCCAGGCCCGTACTCCTGCGGATACTCCTGGTCGTCTATACCTGGCAAAGGACCAGGTCCTCAGAGGGACGTAACAAGATACATAGAAGCATGCCAATTTGAATACAGTAAATATGCATAATAGATAGAAAATATATAAGTATGCTGTCCAAGACAATCTATATGAAATGCATAATGAGGACAACTTTTTGACGTATGGGCATGGGTAGGCTACTCGATCTAAATCTCACAACTCACACACACGTCTAGAACATCATCAGCTGACATACCGTGGGGGTAGCGACCATCGTGACACCATCGACCGACATATTGTGAAGGTATTGACCATCGGACACAACTACTATAGTACGTGCTAGTTACTACGGTTTAATAGAGTGGTTATAGCCCATACGCCTACTGATTGTCCTCCCCTTCCATGATACTATGTGTCAAGTGTGTATCAACATATATATATATATATAACATATACTTATGACTGAAAGAAAATATACATGCAATGAATATACAGAAATATAATAAGCTTGCAAAGTATTGTAAGCAATTTGGCATGGTATCTTGTCTGGCAAGAGAGCTGCAAAGTGTAACGTCCAGGAGTCAAGCACACAGGATCAGAAACTATGGCCTCAGAATGAACCTCTTCGGATGCTGAAATAAATATCACCAACGTTCCCAGAATAAACGAGATAGCTAGAAAACACTACTCTTTCGTCCAATTTGGACACAGGGGCAAAACGGTAATTTTGGGTCAAAACTGGGTCCACATGTGGCCCACTTTGCACCGAAAAGCGTGCCAAGGGTAAAGGTCTCTAAATAGAATAAATTATAGGTCTAACCAATTTTAAACGTCAATACAAACTCAACGGTACGTCCAATTTTAGATTTCGGTGAACCGAATACAAATTTGCCCAAAAAGTCAACCGTAGGGCCCGCAAATAGGCGTCTTGGTCAACTATCTCAGAATCGCGTGAAACTTGGGTCACAGGACCAGCGTGATACCATGAATACAATAGTGCAAGTTTTATCACGTTCTAACGAGCGTACACAAAATGGTGCGATGTTTTACAAAAGTTACGATACGGGAACTTTTTGTGGATACGGGTTGATTCCAACGCGAACACGCGTCCAAATCAGTTTTCGCGAAAGCCCATACGTCAGGACATACCATACGCGTATTTTGGTATAATTGGTACGCGATGAGGCAGTCCCGTTTGGTGGGGCGCACTTCGTATCATAAATTTTTGTTATTTTAAAAACAGGTTTTTTCGAATTTTCAACCTAATTTAATTCTGTATATAACACCAAATAAAATAATATAATTTACAGAACTTAATCTAGGTTAGGTGGTCTTTACATAGCAAGAAGAAAATCTATGTTTGGATCTCTATGGTGGGAGATACGAGTCCGTAAACATGGGTGGTTACAGCAGTTATTTTGGAATTAAAGTTATCGTTTTTCTCCAACTTGGTCTCTGTTTTCGCCTAGGGTTACGCGCTGATCGAAGTAAACTAATACACAGAGTTGGGAGAGGGATAGGTCATGAACATACCGGTAAAGACATGGTCAAGTTTGGTCGAGCGATAGAACGGAAAACAGAACGTGAATAGGGGTACGTTGCTGCAGTTTTCTGCGTAGCGACGCTCGCGATCGCGCGGCGTGCGGCGGCTGCGACGATCGCCGGCGCGACTGGGGCGGTCGCTGGCGGGTTGCGGCGTCGGGGCTGGGGGTCGGTGATCAGAGCTAGGGTTTGGGTTTTTAATATAATGTATATATATATATAAGAGAAGATGAGAGGGGGGGGCAGGGTCGGCTTTCGCTCGGGGGAGGGGTTTGATGCCGCTGTTGCTACTATGTTTTACTAACGGGTAGGGTTTTAGGGCTAGTGGGTAGGGTCTTGGTTTCTCTTTTTTCTTTTTCTTTTTTTCTTTTATTCTTTCTTTTCTATTATTCTTTTCATTTCTATTTCTATTTCTATTTCTATTTCTATTTCTTTTTTTTCTTTTTCTTTTCTATTTTCTTTTTATTATTATTACTATAATTATTATTCTTACTAATATTATTATTATTATTATTATTATTATTATAAATACAAATAACACTTATTATTTATTATTATTACGACTATATATTATTTATATATATCATTAAGGTATATATAAAAATATATTTGTACCTAAAATAGATTCTAAAAAAAATCTATCGCTCTTCTACAAATATTCCTAAAATCAAAATAATAGTTTTGTACAAAAATTCTAAATGATTAATTATCTAGGTACTTAAATCAAATATATCATATTTTTTAATTAACTATAAATAAATTCCATGATTAATTAAATAAATATAATATTTAAAAATATGGGGTTTTATATTCTATCCAACTTACAAAAATTTTGTACTCAAAATTGACACAAACCCATATTCATAATAAATCACTATAGCTATTACACTTTATTGCTATCTCGCAGTACTTCCTAAAAGTCATGGTCTGTCATTCTAACACTTCTCATTTATTGTCCATACGTTATCCTATTATCCTATAACTCGTCTACACTACCCAACTTACAAAAATTCTACTAGAAGTCAAAGTCTCTTGTGGCTATTGTCTAGGTGGTAGGACAAATTTATTCATTGGGTCGAGAATCTTGGGATACCTGTCTGGAATCTCATAATTATATTTTTTCTCCATAACCGTCAAGTATCATAGTCTAATACTGCCACGCCAACTGACCAGTATGTCTGCAATTACTTCGACTACTCTACTATAACGGTCTAGCTGCAGCTGTCGCTACTTCGCCAGCGATTTATCATAGTCGTTAGTTCGTAACAAGTGCCTTCAACTTTTTCCTAAACTTAGTCTAAGTTTTAGGGCAACAATTAAGGTCTGGACTAACTTATAAAACTATTTGGAGTATGAACTATTTCAACAATATAACAGGCTAAATGATGCTACTTAAGGGTTAAATTAATAAAAGAATACAGATATTGCTATAGTGTATATACATAAGGGTTATTATTAAGAAATCATCCTTTAGTTATGAATCATTACTAACACATTTATGTTTTAACTAACAAGATAAGGGTGAGATTGAAGTAATTCAAACAATTCATAATGGCATGAAAGGATACGACTATGATAGGAAGAGTTAAGCACGAGATAAGGAATGGATATAGAAGAGAAGATGAGCCTTCCCAAGGGCGAGATGGTGATAGAGAGAGAATACTACTACTACTACTCGCGTCATCCATTAGCATCGCGTGTATACCATGTGGGTAGAATATTAATATATTCTCATAACTGCTAAACCACCATATATATAATTCTACGTCTACCATGCACCTAAGATCTGGTGTCATAAAGGGGGTCATGAGTATGAAATAAAAAATATAACTAAGGTCTGTAAACTCCCTCACCCAAAATTAGGCCTAATTTGCTTAGATAGTAAAACTAGGGCTAGTTTGAACCAATTAGAATTAGAACACGATATTTATTTAATTATGCAATAATTTATATCGTGTAGCGCACCTTACCGTTACTTCGATAATTGGAGCACCTCACTAGCCATTGCCTATCTATGAATTTTACAACCTTATCCTAGACATGCCTACCTACTATTCTGACCCTTGTATAACTTATAATATTGCTTTCTTGTGCTATATTTTAGTCGCACAAATAAATATCACGGACGTATTTGTATTAATTTTAAATAAATATGACTCAGTACCCTTGTGCGTTCCAATCGAAATTAGAGACACAATCTTGACCGTTTTGTGCAACCCAAATTTTATTAATATTCTACATTGTACCCTCTACGCTCCTGATACTTGTGTCCCACCTAATTTTAATCCCATGTACTCCTAATTAATTCCAGAACACCGCACACGGGATTTTGATTAATTAAAATCCAATTACCGCCTTTGTGCAATTTTCTAATTGTTGGGCGTTTTTATGCAAAAGCGCATTGAGGTATCCCCACCATTTGACAATTCATGAAGAAATCCAATTTTTCCCTTCATAGAAATTTTTCCCATAATTTTTTGGATGTGTAAATGCGCGCACATCGCCCTCGTATATTTAAACCTATCCTTGTATTTAAACAATGCAAATTGTAGCCTCCCAACACCCCCATGTAAGCCCAAGGCCCACCCCAAGGAATGTTGACCAAGTCCAAAACCTAGGTCAAACATCAAACCCTAGGTCAACCTCAAGAGTTCACCTCATCACATATAAATATACCTTAAAATTCTTTTCACCAAAACCAAACCCAATACAAAAAATACCCAGCCGACACCCCCATGTCCCTATCTACTGTTCTCCTTCCCCGACCTTCCTCCGGCGAGCCATTCCGCCGGAGCAGACCCAGCAGCATCACCCCCCGACCGCCGCAGACCCCGCTGCACTTTCCAGTTCTCCTCCAGCGCCGCCTGGGAGCCGCTGCACCGACGCCGGACCGACCCGACCCCGCTGTCGACTTCCTCCCTTGATGACCCAGGCTCCGGTCATCGTCCCCGACTCACCTAGAGCACAACAACCACCGCCTCATTGCTCCCAGCCACCACAAGTCGCTGCTCTTCTCCTCTTCCTCCACTGATCTTCCCTGGAGAGCTCGACCACCGGCAAACACCAATACCACCATCGTTCACCTGCTCATCTTTCCCTCGACCAGATCCTGCCTCTTCTACTTCCCTCCTTCGCCTGAGCCGACCGGCCGACACCCCAGTCGAACTATAATCGTCCCCGAGTCCACCCTCCTTTCCTCTGTTTCCCCACCGGAGTTGCCGTGTCACTGCCCAATTCTAGAAAATAGGGTTTTTTTTTTTAATTTTATAAATTATGAATTATATTTAATTAATTATATTTATATTTAAATAGTGATTGTATTATTTTTTTAATGATTATTTTAGGGTTTTGGCTAGCCTGGACCCATGTCAGACCCTAGTGGACCCATGTCCGACCCAGCCCACACCCTTGTGAGAATTATTTTGGGGCTTAGATTTATTATTTTATTTTTATGAGGTTAGTGGGAGAGATTTGGAACTAGTTTGAGCGCATTTGGAACCCGGAACCCAAAACCAAGTCAATAGGGGCATTTTGGGAATTTGGTGACTTATGTACCCATTTATTTGCCAAGGCCGGCCCCTACCTACCCCCACCTGTGGGATTCCAGCAGCAGCCCCCTCCACTCTTTGCATTCTTCTTCATTCCACTCTTCTTCTTCTTCATTTCTTCTTCTCCACTTCTCCTTTCTTCTTCCTTCTTCTTCCAAGTAAGCTTCTCTTCACTTTTCTTCTTTCTTTCTTCCATTCCTTCTTCTTTAAGCTAACCCTAACCTTACATTTTCTCTAACCTAGGTGTGAGGAGCTTAGATCTAGTGTGAGAGCTAGATTTGGTGGCTTGGAGCTTGAGGGAGGTGATTTCTAGGGGTTGTGAGACTTTGGCCTTGGGATTCCAACTCCCAAGAGGTAAAACCTAACTTTCCCCTTCCTAATTATTTTTGTGTAGTGTAATTAGTGTTGTAGAACCTTCCTAGACCCTAACCCTACCCGTAGGAGGAAGTTGGAACTAGTTTGGGTGAGTTTAGAGACTTTGACATTAGGTTTTGTGTCGAATTCGGGTGAAATCCAAATTTGGACCAATTTTGGGTGATGCCCTAGGTTAGATAGACCTAGGTAGACGTTGTCGGGTGTCTAGAGGGTGAGTGCGTGTCTCCGTTCGGACACGGGAAGCCGTGTCGCGGAGAAACGAGCGTTTCGGGCAAAATTGGGGCTTTTCGTCGTCGCCGATTCTAAGTGCTTGTGCGTTTCCGCCACGGACCTAGAATCGACGCGGGAGCGCATTTTCTAGGATCTAGACATCGTGTAGAGCGCGTGGATAAATTTTGGGCCGATTTCGAGTTCGTTTGGTGTGCTTTCAGGGGGTTTTCAGAGCCGCGCACCACGTGTTCGTCGAAATGACCGAACGGCTATTTCGACTTGGTTTCCTCGTTTCGGCTTTGTGCGCACATTGGGTTAGTATCGGAGAGTGTGTGCTAGAGTTTTCGGGCTATATTATATATATTTTAGGGTATTGGTGAGTGTCGGGGTCGTTGGGCGTGAGTAGGGCGTGTGGGTTGAGTGTTGTGTGCGTGGTTGTGTTTGTATTGATATGTGTCTATATATATATATTTATATATATGTATGTGTGTTTATGTATATATATTTATATATATATGTATGTGTGTGTAATTATATTTATGTACTTGTATATGTATATGTCTATGTGTATATATATATATGTATATGTGTAAGTGTGCTTGTGTGTGTATATGTGTATATATATATATAGGTGTATGTATATATATAGTTGAGAGTGTGTGTAGATATATATATATATAGTTGAGAGTGTGTGTAGATATATATATATTAAGTGTATATATATATGTAGCTATGTATATATATATTTATGTGTGTGTGTGTTTGTGAGAGTGTAGGTGTGTGTGTTAGTATATAGATATATAGGTGTGTATATATATATGTATCTAGTTATATATATATAGTTATATATGTGTATGTATATATATATATAGGGGGTTCTAGACTGCAGCAAGGAGCAGCTGCTGCTGCACTGCAGCAGCAGCACAGCAGCAGCAGGAATAGCTGCAGCAGCAGCAGTACAAAGAGCAAGAGCAGCAGCAGCAGCAGTAGCATGGAGCAGCAGCAGCAGGAATAAGAAGCTTCAGCAGTAGCAGCGGGTGGTAGCTAGTGAGGAAGAGAGTTTGATATATAGATATATATATGTTGATAGATAGGTAATAGATAATAAGTTAGATAGATAGATAGTAGGATGAATAGATAAGATAGCTAGTTAAATAGTTATTAGATATTTAGATAGATAGATACTAGATAGGTAGATAGATAGTTTTATCTATCTAAGAGATAGATATCTATATACCTATAGTTATATATATATATAGATATCTTGATAGGTATATATATATATATATGTTATGATTAGGTAAGGAAATGGGTAATGGGTATATATGTGTGGATATATATGTATATAGGTAGATACCTATTTAGATATATATAAATATGATAGGTAACTATATTACCTAGCCTAGATTAATAACTAGGTGCATAATTAATAGCTAGGTAGCTAGTTAGAGGATTTTAGAGCGAAACCTCAATACCTTGAGATACCGAAGTATCTCGATACCTTGAGATATTCAAGGTATTGAGTTTCGAGCGGGGTATTTGAGCATTAGCCTAGGAAATGTCTTGGAGTAATTTTTATATGTTTATATATATATAATTACGCGTGCTAGCATAGGTTTTAGCGGGTTTAGGTGGGGTACGTGGCCTAGGGCGAGGTATCGGATACCGAGGGTATCCCGGTATCTCGATTAGGCGAGTTTGTGAGTTTAGTAGCTTTATGAGCTCGGTTTGACCTAGAATTTCAGGGGCACCCTAGTTTGACCTAGCTTTGACCAAATTTGTCCCCGTTGACCATAAAAGTCAACGATTGACCTGGTTTTGACCTAGAGTTGACTTTTTGGACCCCGGGTTGACTTTTTGACCCGATTTTCACCGGTTTGACCCGTTCGACCTAGAATAGCCCTAGAAGCCTGTTTTTAATTATTTTATATCAGTTTAAATGCTTAGAACCCTGTTTAATCCTTGCTTTTCGCATTAGGTCCTTGCTTCACCGGTCCGGACCTCGATCCTCATCAGTTGCTCAGGACATCAGGCGAGTACCTACCTCTGATAGTTTCCATTTCATGATAGCGTTTATATCACCTGTTCTAGAACTGTAATACTTGATTCTGACACATTATTACACGAGCTGGTACTAGTGGATCCCGTCATGAGATGCTATCCCCCTTACCGTGTTCAGCGGGTAATCTATCACGTGTATTTCATCATGTGCTTCGGGTATTGATTATCATGTGCTATCATGTGCTTCTTGTGCTCTCGCCTTCGTGTGCGCGAGCTATTATCATGTACGTAGCTTGTTGTGGTTGGATCCAATGGTATTAGTGGGGGAGGGGAGTAGTGAGTTGGTTATGTGATCAAAGCCAAACAGTATTCATGTGTATGTCGGTTATGTAACTCACGCATAACGGAGTTATCTTAGTATTTTTTATGTGCAACCTAAGCCGATCACATAACGAACTTGTACTCAAGGCACTTAGCTAGTATTCAGCTACTTATTGTGCTCCAGCATATATTTATTTCCTGTGCATCTTGATTACTTTTCTATTGCTCATCATATACACCTTACCATGCATTTGGAGTTACTTTCAGAGTTATGTACTTCGCTCCAGTCCTGACTGGGCATATTTTTTCCAGAGGATCCTGAGGACTATTGCCCTACGTTCTACGGGCCTGGTATTGACGACTGTTGTGACCCCGAGGAGGAGTGCGCCGAGGAGACGCCGATAGCACCCTAGTTAGCTAGGTGGGTTTCCTGGGTTATTTCTAGTGGTTTGTATTTTGGATGACTGTACTTATTCTTTTGTTGCTTGAGATGTTGTAGCTATTTTGGCTTGGACTGTATTATTTTGGATTGTCTTGCTCTCTTGGTTCTGTTTCTTTGTTTATATCATATCGTGCTTATTTCTTCCCCTAGATTTTGTGATTGAGATTTATATATATATTGCGTGGTTGCCCTCCTTCGGGAGAAGATTATTTTGATATATATATTGCGTGGTTTTGCCCTCCTTTTGGAGAGGTCATGCCGGATTTTTCAGTGAGATATAGATAGATATGGTTGACCTAGAACGGACCTTTACAGCGTTCTACCGCCGATTCTGCGGCGTAGGCTGGACGTACCTACGGCTCATGCCCGATTTTTGGGTGCGGGTCGTGACACATTTTTGGTGGTGGCCCATGCAGGTCTCTGCTTTTTAGTTTATCTGCTATAGGATATAGGATATAGGCTGAGAGAGAGTGTGCTCAATCACAACTAGGACCCTTCCTACTTCCTTTTGCTATCTTTAATTCTTCTGAAATTGTTTTCTTTTGCAATGTTACTGTCCTTCTTTGATGTTATCGTTTCTTGCACTATATTGACTTCTTTTGATCTGTGTTCAGGATGCCTCCGAAGACCAGATCTCAGCGCACCGCCCCAGCAGCTGCCACCGAGAGGTCTGCCACCTCTCAACCTGCTCGACTTCCGGCAGCCGCTACCGCTCCACTCGCCACTCCTGCGGTTGAGGGAGCGTCAGTTTCTCTCGGAGATCCCCTTACTCCCATTGATCCGAGAGCCACCCCAGTTGTCCCGGTGGTACCTCCTCCACCACCGCCTGCTCCAGTGGATGCTACGCAGTTGTTCGCATTCTTCCGAGAGATGATGGATGCGCAGCACCGCCAGGAAGATGTTATGAGGATGGGCATTGAGAATGCTCATCAGGTGGCTTTGACAACTGTCGACAGAGTGGCTCAGATCCAGCCACAGCCAGAGTAGGCTCAGTATCCTAGGCCGGGTACTATCATCGATTTTCAGAGGATGCGGCCTAAGAAGTTCCGCGGCACAGAGGGGATCCTGTATGCCGACGACTGGATCGAGCATATAGAGGGCATTTTCAGGCTGGCGATGATCCCAGCCAGCATGCAGATAGAGGCAGCAGGCAGCCAGATGTTCGACCTTGCCCTCACTTGGTTCCGCACGGATACGCGGATAGCAGCTCCGGGATTGACTTGGGAGGCTTTCAAGAAGCTTTTCAAGGAGAAGTTCTTCCCGGACGTGGCTCTCAGTGCCTTAGAGAGTCAGTTTGAGGCGCTCGTCCAGGGGAGTATGCTAGTGGATGAGTATGCAGCGGAGTTCTGCCGTCTGGGCAGATTTATTGAGGGGTTGAGGCACGGAAGTTCCGCAAGGGCTTAGTCATGGCGGTCAAGTCCTTGACTAGGAGCGACCGCGAGGCGACCTTCGAGCAGATTGTCAGCGACGCTCAGAGGGCTGAGGATGATTTGGAGCTGAAGACGAAGAGGGGCAGAGATGCTTCAGGAGCAGGCAGCAGTACAGGCCCAGCCAAGAGGCCATTCCAGCAGACCCAGCAGCACCAGGGTCAGGGTCGGGCGCCCTTCCGGCAGGCGCCCCAGCAGCAGAGGCAGGGTCAGCAGCAGGGCCAGAGGCAGCCCATCGTTTGCCCTTTCTGTAGGAAGCCAGGGCACGGATGAGACATATGCAGAAAGAGGCTGGGCAGATGTTTATTGTGTGGCGCCGCAGACCACCAGCTGAAGGATTGTCCTTCAGCGCTTGCCCGTACAGCTCAGGGCGGAGGAGCCGCTCAGAGGGCACCAGCCAGAGCACCTGCAGCACAGCAGAGAGGTCAGCCTTTGCAGACTCAGCAGCAGAGGTTCGCCCAGCACCAGCAGCAGCACCGAGGAGGACAGCAGGGGCGAGCTTTTGCCCTGACAGTGGACGAGGCCGATCTAGTTGGTGACGTTATCTCAGGTTCTGTTCTCCTTGATTCCATTCCAGCACTTGCTTTATTTGATTCCGGTGCTTCCCATAGCTTTGTGTCTGTATCTTTTGCTGTTAGACACCATCTTGTTGCTGAACCTTTAGCTAGACTCTGCAAGATCACGACCGGGGGTGGTATCATCCTAGTCCGTGATGTTTGCAGAGACCGGAGAGTTACCTTGGGAGGCCGAGAGTTGAGTGTGTGCCTACTCGTAATGCCACTTCCGAGCTACGATATTGTACTCGGGATGGATTGGTTGAGTACGCATTATGCTAGTATAGATTATCGTGGAGGCAGAGTTTTGTTTAGTCCGCCGGGTGAGCCAGAGTTTCAGTTTGCCAGAGGAGCAGCGGAGCAGACCGAGGGAGTCTTCTGCGGAGCCCTGGTGGTAGAGCCGAGGTCGCTACATCCACTGATAGAGGAGTATATGGATGTCTTTCCGGAGGAGTTACCAGGGTTACCTCCGGACAGAGATATGGAGTTCTCTATAGACTTGGTGCCAGGCGCGGAGCCGATATCCCAGCACGTCTATAGAGTCAGCAACAGTGAGCTGATAGAGTTAAAGAAGCAGGTGGATGAGCTTCAGGACAAGGGATTTATCAGATCTAGTTCTTCTCCGTGGGGTGCTCCGGTACTTTTTGTGCCGAAGAAGGATGGGTCGATACGGATGTGTATCGACTACAGGGCTCTGAACA
Organism: Iris macrosiphon; assembly: GCA_036927795.1. Taxonomy (NCBI): domain Eukaryota; kingdom Viridiplantae; phylum Streptophyta; class Magnoliopsida; order Asparagales; family Iridaceae; genus Iris; species Iris macrosiphon. The sequence continues at coordinate 113,685,284 of JAYESA010000008.1, read as the reverse complement.
GCCTCACAATCAAGAACAAGTATCCGCTGCCACGTATTGATGATCTTTTTAACCAGTTGAACGGAGCGAGGATGTTTTCCAGGATTGATCTGAGGACAGGCTACCACCAGGTGAAGGTCAGGAAGGAGGATATTCTGAAGACAGCTTTTTGGACCAGATATGGACAGTATGAGTTCTTGGTGATGCCGTTTGGGTTGACTAATGCCCCGACAGTGTTCATGAATCTGATGAACAAGGTGTTCCATCAGCATCTGGATAGGTTTGTGGTGGTGTTTATAGATGACATCTTGGTGTATTCGAAGACCCCAGAGGAGCACGAGGAGCATCTGAGGATAGTGCTGGAGACTCTCAGGAAGGAGAAGCTTTATGGAAAGCTTTCGAAGTGTGAGTTCTTCCTTGACAAGGTTGAATTCCTTGGTCATGTAGTGACTGGAAAGGGTATCTCGGTGGATCCGAGAAAGATCGTGGCAGTTGAGGCATGGAGTGCTCCGAGTTCAGTAGCCGAGGTCAGGAGTTTCTTGGGACTGCCAGGCTACTACAGAAGATTTGTTCAGGATTTTTCCCGGATTGCAGAGCCGTTGTCCAAGCTGACTCGGAAGGACGTGGAGTTTGTTTGGTCAGAGGAGTGCCAGATCGCCTTTGATGAGCTGAAGAGGAAGTTGACGACAGCTCCAGTGTTGACGTTGCCATCAGGTTCTGGAGGTTTCACTATCTATAGTGATGCATCGGGGAAGGGACTGGGTTGTGTGTTGCAGCAGAATGGGAGGGTGATTGCCTATGCTTCCAGGCAATTACGTCCTCATGAGAAGAACTACCCTACCCACGATTTGGAGTTAGCAGCGGTCATCTTTGCTCTGAAGTTGTGGAAACATTATTTATATGGAGAGCATGTGGAGATCTTCACAGACCACAAGAGCTTGAAGTATGTGTTTACCCAAAAAGAGCTGAACATGAGGCAGAGAAGATGGTTGGAGTTGATGAAAGACTTCGACATATCATTGCAGTATCATCCAGGGAAGGCGAACGTAGTTGCGGATGCATTGAGCAGGTATCCGGTAGCTATGTGCCTGACTACAGATCGTTATCTTCTGGCAGATCTAGAGAGCTTGGGCATTGAGGTGATAGTGCCTGGAGTTGAGATACAGATGTGGGGACTGCAGATTCAGTCAGAGTTGGTAGACCGGATCAGGGCTACACAGTTTGAGGATGAGTCCCTGAGGAGCATCAGGGAGCAGGTTCAGATGGGTTTAGCAGACGACTTCACCATTGCTGATGATGGTTCTTTGCGGCACGGTACCAGGTTGTGTGTGCCGAGAGGGTCATTGCGCGAGGAGGTTCTCCAGGAGGCGCATCGATCCCAGTACTCTATGCATCCCGGTGCCAACAAGATGTATAGAGATCTGAGACAGCATGTATGGTGGTACGGGATGAAGCGGGAGGTAGCACGCTTCGTATCCCGATGCTTAGTGTGCCAGCAGGTGAAGGCGGAGAGGCAGAGGCCAGGAGGTTTACTCCAGCCGTTACCCATTCCGGAGTGGAAATGGGAGCATGTGACCATGGATTTTGTTTCTGGGCTTCCCCGTTCTCCAGGCGGGAAAGATGCGATTTGGGTCATCGTGGACAGGTTGACCAAATCGGCCCACTTTCTACCATTCAAAGTGGGTACGTCTACAGAGAGACTAGCAGAGATGTATGTGCGCCAGATAGTCAGACTGCATGGAGTTCCAGTGAGCATAGTATCAGATCGGGACAGTCGCTTCACTTCGCATTTCTGGAGGAGTCTGCAGGCTAGCTTGGGCACCCAGCTCAAGTTTAGTAGTGCGTATCACCCGCAGACAGATGGTCAGTCAGAGAGGACCATTCAGACACTTGAGGACGTGCTTCGGACCTGTGTTTTGGATTTCAGAGGCTCTTGGGAGGATCACTTGCACTTGGTAGAGTTTGCTTACAACAACAGCTACCAAGCCAGTATCGAGATATCACCTTTTGAGGCGTTGTATGGACGGAGGTGTCGCACTCTGTTGTCATGGGATGATATAGGTGAGAGAGCTTTGCTTGGCCCGGAGATGGTGGTTGATGCAGCGGAGAAGGTCAAGCTCATTAAAGATAGACTTCGGGTGGCGCAGGACAGGCAGCGGCATTGGGCCGATAGCCACCGGAGACCTTTGGAGTTCGATGTATAGCTTAGAATCTAGATTTTGTTCTTGTGTTTGCTTGTGATTGCTTGTTTTTAGACTAAGTGCAGAGACCTTGTTTGTGCTAGGTTGGAGATCTGGTGTTCCTGAGGATTTCTCCGACGCGGGACACTATTCGCTTCGGTGGAGGCGGGAAGCTTAGCCCACGTTTCGTCGGACCCTTCCGTGTTCTTGAGAGGGTCGGCGCCGTGGCGTATAGGCTTGAGTTGCCGCCTACGCTGGAGGGAGTTCATGATGTGTTCCACGTATCGCAGTTGAGATGGTACGTGGCGGATCCCAGTCACGTATTGGATCACTCGGAGATCGCGGTGGGCCCTACTCTTAGCTATCCAGAGCAGCCGGTGGAGATTCTGGATCGGCGGAAGAAGGTGTTGAGGAACCAGACTATTCCCTTGGTTCGCGTCGCATGGAGGCATCACTCTCCAGGGGAGTCAACCTGGGAGAGGGAGGATAAAATGCGCGAGCGATACCCCTATCTCTTCGAGCCCTGAGGTATGGTTCTTTCTTGCATTCCTGTCCTAGTTTCGTCTTTTAATTTCGAGGACGAAATTATTTTAAGGAGGGTAGGCTTGTCACTGCCCAATTCTAGAAAATAGGGTTTTTTTTTTTATAAATTGTGAATTATATTTAATTAATTATATTTATATTTAAATAGTGATTGTATTATTTTTTTAATGATTGTTTTAGGGTTTTGGCTAGCCTGGACCCATGTCAGACCCTAGTGGACCCATGTCCGACCCAGCCCAAACCCTTGTGAGAATTATTTTTTGGCTTAGATTTATTATTTTATTTTTAGGAGGTTAGTGGGAGAGATTTGGAACTAGTTTGAGCGCATTTGGAACCCGGAACCCAAAACCAAGTCAATAGGGGCATTTTGGGAATTTGGTGACTTATGTACCCATTTATTTGCCAAGGCCGGCCCCTACCTACCCCCACCCGTGGGATTCCAGCAGCAGCCCCCTCCCCTCTTTGCATTCTTCTTCATTCCACTCTTCTTCTTCTTCATTTCTTCTTCTCCACTTCTCCTTTCTTCTTCCTTCTTCTTCCAAGTAAGCTTCTCTTCACTTTTCTTCTTTCTTTCTTCCATTCCTTCTTCTTTAAGCTAACCCTAACCTTACATTTTTTCTAACCTAGGTGTGAGGAGCTTAGATCTAGTGTGAGAGCTAGATTTGGTGGCTTGGAGCTTGAGGGAGGTGATTTCTAGGGGTTGTGAGACTTTGGCCTTGGGATTCCAACTCCTAAGAGGTAAAACCTAACTTTCCCCTTCCTAATTATTTTTGTGTAGCGTAATTAGTGTTGTAGAACCTTCCTAGACCCTAACCCTACCCGTAGGAGGAAGTTGGAACTAGTTTGGGTGAGTTTAGAGACTTTGACATTAGGTTTTGTGTCGAATTCGGGTGAAATCCGAATTTGGCCCAATTTTGGGTGATGCCCTAGGTTAGATGGACCTAGGTAGACATTGTCGGGTGTCTAGAGGGTGAGTGCGTATCTCCGTTCGGACACGGGAAGCCGTGTCGCGGAGAAACGAGCGTTTCGGGCAAAATTGGGGCTTTTCGTCGTTGCCGATTCTAAGTGCGTGTGCGTTTCCGCCACGGACCTAGAATCTATGCGGGAGTGCATTTTCTAGGATCTAGACATCGTGTAGAGCGCGTGGATAAATTTTGGGCCGATTCCGAGTTCGTTTGGTGTGCGTTTCAGGGGGTTTTCCGAGCCGCGCACCACGTGTTCGTCGAAATGACCGAACGGCTATTTCGACTTGGTTTCCTCGTTTCGGCTTTGTGCGCGCGTTGGGTTAGTATCGGAGAGTGTGTGCTAGAGTTTTCGGGCTATATTATATATATTTTAGGGTATTGGTGAGTGTCGGGGTCGTTGGGCGTGAGTAGGGCGTGTGGGTTGAGTGTTGTGTGCGTGGTTGTGTTTGTATTGATATGTGTCTATATATATATATATTTATATATATGTATGTGTGTTTATGTATATATATTTATATATATATATATGTGTGTGTAATTATATTTATGTACTTGTATATGTATATGTCTATGTGTATATATATATATGTATATGTGTAAGTGTGCTTGTGTGTGTATATGTGTATATATATATATAGGTGTATGTATATATATAGTTGAGAGTGTGTGTAGATATATATATATATATAGTTGAGAGTGTGTGTAGATATATATATATTAAGTGTATATATATATGTAGCTATGTATATATATATTTATGTGTGTGTGTGTTTGTGAGAGTGTAGGTGTGTGTGTTAGTATATAGATATATAGGTGTGTATATATATGTATCTAGTTATATATATATAGTTATATATGTATATGTATATATATATATAGGGGGTTCCAGACTGCAGCAAGGAGCAGCTGCTGCTGCACTGCAGCAGCAGCACAGCAGCAGCAGGAATAGCTGCAGCAGCAGCAGTACAAAGAGCAAGAGCAGCAGCATCAGCAGTAGCATGGAGCAGCAGCAGCAGGAATAAGAAGCTTCAGCAGTAGCAGCGGGTAATAGCTAGTGAGGAAGAGAGTTTGATATATAGATATATATATGTTGATAGATAGGTAATAGATAATAAGTTAGATAGATAGATAGTAGGATGAATAGATAAGATAGCTAGTTAAATAGTTATTAGATATTTAGATAGATAGATACTAGATAGGTAGATAGATAGTTTTATCTATCTAAGAGATAGATATCTATATACCTATAGTTATATATATATATAGATATCTTGATAGGTATATATATATATATATATGTTATGATTAGGTAAGGAAATGGGTAATGGGTATATATGTGTGGATATATATGTATATAGGTAGATACCTATTTAGATATATATAAATATAATAGGTAACTATATTACCTAGCCTAGATTAATAACTAGGTGCATAACTAATAGCTAGGTAGCTAGTTAGAGGGTTTTAGAGCGAAACCTCAATACCTTGAGATACCGAAGTATCTCGATACCTTGAGATATTCAAGGTATTGAGTTTCGAGCGGGGTATTTGAGCATTAGCCTAGGAAATGTCTTGGAGTGATTTTTATATGTTTATATATATATAATTACGTGTGCTAGCATAGGTTTTAGCGGGTTTAGGCGGGGTACGTGGCCTAGGGCGAGGTATCGGATACCGAGGGTATCCCGGTATCTCGATTAGGCGAGTTTGTGAGTTTAGTAGCTTTATGAGCTCGGTTTGACCTAGAATTTCAGGGGCACCCTAGTTTGACCTAGCTTTGACCAAATTTGTCCCCGTTGACCGTAAAAGTCAACGTTTGACCTGGTTTTGACCTAGAGTTGACTTTTTGGACCCCGGGTTGACTTTTTGACCCGATTTTCACCGGTTTGACCCGTTCGACCTAGAATAGCCCTAGAAGCCTGTTTTTAATTATTTTATATCAGTTTAAATGCTTAGAACCTTGTTTAATCCTTGCTTTTCGCATTAGGTCCTTGCGTCACCGGTCCGGACCTCGATCCTCATCAGTTGCTCAGGACATCAGGCGAGTACCTACCTCTGATAGTTTCTATTTCATGATAGCGTTTATATCACCTGTTCTAGAACTGTAATACTTGATTCTGACACATTATTACACGAGCTGGTACTAGTGGATCCCGTCATGAGATGCTATCCCCCTTACCGTGTTCAGCGGGTACTCTATCACGTGTATTTCATCATGTGCTTCAGGTATTGATTATCATGTGCTATCATGTGCTTCTTGTGCTCTCGCCTTCGTGTGCGCGAGCTATTATCATGTACGTAGCGTGTTGTGGTTGGATCCAATGGTATTAGTGGGGGAGGGGAGTAGTGAGTTGGTTATGTGATCAAAGCCAAACAGTATTCATGTGTATGTCGGTTATGCAACTCACGCATAACGGAGTTATCTTAGTGTTTTTCATGTGCAACCTAAGCCGATCACATAACGAACTTGTGCTCAAGGCACTTAGCTAGTATTCATGTTTCTTACCTGCAGTTACTTTTCCACTACTTGTATTGTTCTCCAGTTTACATTGCAGCTACTTATTGTGCTCCAGCATATATTTATTTCCTGTGCATCTTGATTACTTTTCTATTGCTCGTCATATACACATTACCATGCATTTGGAGTTGCTTTCAGAGTTATGTACTTCGCTCCAGTCCTGACTGGGCATATTTTTTCCAGAGGATCCTGAGGACTATTGCCCTACGTTCTACGGGCCTGGTATTGACGACTGTTGTGACCCCGAGGAGGAGTGCGCCGAGGAGACGCCGATAGCACCCTAGTTAGCTAGGTGGGTTTCCTGGGTTATTTCTAGTGGTTTGTATTTTGGATGACTGTACTTATTCTTTTGTTGCTTGAGATGTTGTAGCTATTTTGGCTTGGACTGTATTATTTTGGATTGTCTTGCTCTCTTGGTTCTGTTTCTTTGTTTATATCATATCGTGCTTATTTCTTCCCCTAGATTTTGTGATTGAGATTTATATATATATTGCGTGGTTGCCCTCCTTCGGGAGAAGATTATTTTGATATATATATTGCGTGGTTTTGCCCTCCTTTTGGAGAGGTCATGCCGGATTTTTCAGTGAGATATAGATAGATATGGTTGACCTAGAACGGACCTTTATAGCGTTCTACCGCCGATTCTGCGGCGTAGGCTGGACGTACCCACGGCTCATGCCCGATTTTCGGGTGCGGGTCGTGACACGTTTTTGGTGGTGGCCCATGCAGGTCTCTGCTTTTTAGTTTATCTGCTATAGGATATAGGATATAGGCTGAGAGAGAGTGTGCTCAATCACAACTAGGACCCTTCCTACTTCCTTTTGCTATCTTTAATTCTTCTGAAATTGTTTTCTTTTGCAATGTTACTGTCCTTCTTTGATGTTATCGTTTCTTGCACTATATTGACTTCTTTTGATCTGTGTTCAGGATGCCTCCGAAGACCAGATCTCAGCGCACCGCCCCAGCAGCTGCCACCGAGAGGTCTGCCACCTCTCGACCTGCTCGACTTCCGGCAGCCGCTACCGCTCCACTCGCCACTCCTGCGGTTGAGGGAGCGTCAGTTTCTCTCGGAGATCCCCTTACTCCCATTGATCCGAGAGCCACCCCAGTTGTCCCGGTGGTACCTCCTCCACCACCGCCTGCGCCAGTGGATGCTACGCAGTTGTTCGCATTCTTCCCAGAGATGATGGATGTGCAGCACCGCCAGGAAGATGTTATGAGGATGGGCATTGAGAATGCTCATCATGTGGCTTTGACAGCTGTCGACAGAGTGGCTCAGATCCAGCCACAGCCAGAGCAGGCTCAGTATCCTAGGCCGGGTACTATCATCAATTTTCAGAGGATGCGACCTAAGGAGTTCCGCGGCACAGAGGGGATCCTGTATGCCGACGACTGGATCGAGCATATAGAGGGCATTTTCAGGCTGGCGATGATCCCAGCCAGCATACAGATAGAGGCAGCGGGCAGCCAGATGTTCGACCTTGCCCTCACTTGGTTTCGCACGGATACGCGGATAGCAGCTCCGGGATTGACTTGGGAGGCTTTCAAGAAGCTTTTCAAGGAGAAGTTCTTCCCGGACGTGGCTCTCAGTGCCTTAGAGAGTCAGTTTGAGGCGCTCGTCCAGGGGAGTATGCTAGTGGATGAGTATGCAGCGGAGTTCTGCCGTCTGGGCAGATTTGTTGAGGGGTTGTCAGAGGCAGCGAAGGCGCGAAAGTTCCGCAAGGGCTTAGTCATGGCGGTCAAGTCCTTGACTAGGAGCGACCGCGAGGCGACCTTCGAGCAGATTGTCAGCGACGCTCAGAGGGCTGAGGATGATTTGGAGCTGAAGATGAAGAGGGGCAGAGATACTTCAGGAGTAGGCAGCAGTGCAGGCCCAGCCAAGAGGCCATTCCAGCAGACCCAGCAGCACCAGGGTCAGGGTCGGGCGCCCTTCCGGCAGGCTCCCCAGCAGCAGAGGCAGGGTCAGCAGCAGGGCCAGAGGCAGCCCATCGTTTGCCCTTTCTGTAGGAAGCCAGGACACGGATGAGACATATGCAGAAAGAGGCTGGGCAGATGTTTATTGTGTGGCACCGCAGACCACCAGCTGAAGGATTGTCCTTCAGCGCTTGCCCGTACAACTCAGGGCGGAGGAGCCGCTCAGAGGGCACCAGCCAGAGCACCTGCAGCGCAGCAGAGAGGTCAGCCTTTGCAGACTCAGCAGCAGAGGTTCGCCCAGCACCAGCAGCAGCACCGAGGAGGACAGCAGGGGCGAACTTTTGCCCTGACAGTGGACGAGGCCGATCTAGTTGGTGACGTTATCTCAGGTTCTGTTTTCCTTGATTCCATTCCAGCACTTGCTTTATTTGATTCCGGTGCTTCCCATAGCTTTGTGTCTGTATCTTTTGCTGTTAGACACCATCTTGTTGCTGAACCTTTAGCTAGACTCTGCAAGATCACGACCGGGGGTGGTATCATCCTAGTCCGTGATGTTTGCAGAGACCGGAGAGTTACCTTGGGAGGCCGGGAGTTGAGTGTGTGCCTACTCGTAATGCCACTTCCGAGCTACGATATTATACTCGGGATGGATTGGTTGAGTACGCATTGTGCTAGTATAGATTATCGTGGAGGCAGAGTTTTGTTTAGTCCGCCGGGTGAGCCAGAGTTTCAGTTTGCCAGAGGAGCAGCGGAGCAGACCGAGGGAGTCTTCTGCGGAGCCCTGGTGGTAGAGCCAAGGTCGCTACATCCACTGATAGAGGAGTATATGGATGTCTTTCCGGAGGAGTTGCCAGGGTTACCTCCGGACAGAGATGTGGAGTTCTCTATAGACTTGGTGCCAGGCGCGGAGCCGATATCCCAGCACGTCTATAGAGTCAGCAACAGTGAGCTGATAGAGTTAAAGAAGCAGGTGGATGAGCTTCAGGACAAGGGATTTATCAGATCTAGTTCTTCTCCGTGGGGTGCTCCGGTACTTTTTGTGCCGAAGAAGGATGGGTCGATACGGATGTGTATCGACTACAGGGCTCTGAACAGCCTCACAATCAAGAACAAGTATCCGCTGCCGCGTATTGATGATCTTTTTGACCAGTTGAGCGGAGCGAGGGTGTTTTCCAAGATTGATCTGAGGACAGGCTACCACCAGGTGAAGGTCAGGAAGGAGGATATTCCGAAGACAGCTTTTTGGACCAGATATGGACAGTATGAGTTCTTGGTGATGCCGTTTGGGTTGACTAATGCCCCGGCAGTGTTCATGAATCTGATGAACAAGGTGTTCCATCAGCATCTGGATAGGTTTGTGGTGGTGTTTATAGATGACATCTTGGTGTATTCGAAGACCCCAGAGGAGCACGAGGAGCATCTGAGGATAGTGCTAGAGACTCTCAGGAAGGAGAAGCTTTATGGAAAGCTTTCGAAGTGTGAGTTCTTCCTTGACAAGGTTGAATTCCTTGGTCATGTAGTGACTGGAAAGGGTATCTCGGTGGATCCGAGAAAGATCGTGGCAGTTGAGGCATGGAGTGCTCCGAGTTCAGTAGCCGAGGTCAGGAGTTTCTTGGGACTGCCAGGCTACTACAGAAGATTTGTTCAGGATTTTTCCCGGATTGCAGAGCCGTTGTCCAGGCTGACTCGGAAGGACGTGGAGTTTGTTTGGTCAGAGGAGTGCCAGATCGCCTTTGATGAGCTGAAGAGGAAGTTGACGACAGCTCCAGTGTTGACGTTGCCATCAGGTTCTGGAGGTTTCACTATCTATAGTGATGCATCGGGGAAGGGACTGGGTTGTGTGTTGCAGCAGAATGGGAGGGTGATTGCCTATGCTTCCAGGCAATTACGTCCTCATGAGAAGAACTACCCTACCCACGATTTGGAGTTAGCAGCGATCATCTTTGCTCTGAAGTTGTGGAAACATTATTTATATGGAGAGCGTGTGGAGATCTTCACAGACCACAAGAGCTTGAAGTATGTGTTTACCCAAAAAGAGCTGAACATGAGGCAGAGGAGATGGTTGGAGTTGATGAAAGACTTCGACATATCATTGCAGTATCATCCAGGGAAGGCGAACGTAGTTGCGGATGCATTGAGCAGGTATCCGGTAGCTATGTGCCTGACTACAGATCGTTATCTTCTGGTAGATCTAGAGAGCTTGGGCATTGAGGTGATAGTGCCTGGAGTTGAGATACAGATGTGGGGACTGCAGATTCAGTCAGAGTTGGTAGACCGGATCAGGGCTACACAGTTTGAGGATGAGTCCCCGAGGAGCATCAGGGAGCAGGTTCAGATGGGTTTAGCAGACGACTTCACCATTGCTGATGATGGTTCTTTGCGGCACGGTACCAGGTTGTGTGTGCCGAGAGGGTCATTGCGCGAGGAGGTTCTCCAGGAGGCGCATCGATCCCAGTACTCTATGCATCCCGGTGCCAACAAGATGTATAGAGATCTGAGACAGCATGTATGGTGGTACGGGATGAAGCGGGAGGTAGCACGCTTCGTATCCCGATGCTTAGTGTGCCAGCAGGTGAAGGCGGAGAGGCAGAGGCCAGGAGGTTTACTCCAGCCGTTACCCATTCCGGAGTGGAAATGGGAGCATGTGACCATGGATTTTGTTTCTGGGCTTCCCCGTTCTCCAGGCGGGAAAGATGCGATTTGGGTCATCGTGGACAGGTTGACCAAATCGGCCCACTTTCTACCATTCAAAGTGGGTACGTCTACAGAGAGACTAGCAGAGATGTATGTGCGCCAGATAGTCAGACTGCATGGAGTTCCAGTGAGCATAGTATCAGATCGGGACAGTCGCTTCACTTCGCATTTCTGGAGGAGTCTGCAGGCTAGCTTGGGCACCCAGCTCAAGTTTAGTAGTGCGTATCACCCGCAGACAGATGGTCAGTCAGAGAGGACCATTCAGACACTTGAGGACGTGCTTCGGACCTGTGTTTTGGATTTCAGAGGCTCTTGGGAGGATCACTTGCACTTGGTAGAGTTTGCTTACAACAACAGCTACCAAGCCAGTATCGAGATATCACCTTTTGAGGCATTGTATGGACGAAGGTGTCGCACTCCGTTGTCATGGGATGATGTAGGTGAGAGAGCTTTGCTTGGCCCGGAGATGGTGGTTGATGCAGCGGAGAAGGTCAAGCTCATTAAAGATAGACTTCGGGTGGCGCAGGACAGGCAGCGGCATTGGGCCGATAGCCACCGGAGACCTTTGGAGTTCGAGGTATAGCTTAGAATCTAGATTTTGTTCTTGTGTTTGCTTGTGATTGCTTGTTTTTAGACTAAGTGCAGAGACCTTGTTTGTGCTAGGTTGGAGATCTGGTGTTCCTGAGGATTTCTCCGACGCGGGGCACTATTCGCTTCGGTGGAGGCGGGAAGCTTAGCCCACGTTTCGTCGGACCCTTCCGTGTTCTTGAGAGGGTCGACGCCGTGGCGTATAGGCTTGAGTTGCCGCCTACGCTGGAGGGAGTTCATGATGTGTTCCACGTGTCGCAGTTGAGACGGTACGTGGCGGATCCCAGTCACGTATTGGATCACTCGGAGATCGCGGTGGGCCCTACTCTTAGCTATCCAGAGCAGCCGGTGGAGATTCTGGATCGGCGGGAGAAGGTGTTGAGGAACCAGACTATTCCCTTGGTTCGCGTCGCATGGAGGCATCACTCTCCAGGGGAGTCGACCTGGGAGAGGGAGGATGAAATGCGCGAGCGATACCCCTATCTCTTCGAGCCCTGAGGTATGGTTCTTTCTTGCATTCCTGTCCTAGTTTCGTCTTTTAATTTCGAGGACGAAATTATTTTAAGGAGGGTAGGCTTGTCACTGCCCAATTCTAGAAAATAGGGTTTTTTTTTTTTTATAAATTGTGAATTATATTTAATTAATTATATTTATATTTAAATAGTGATTGTATTATTTTTTTAATGATTGTTTTAGGGTTTTGGCTAGCCTGGACCCATGTCAGACCCTAGTGGACCCATGTCCGACCCAGCCCACACCCTTGTGAGAATTATTTTGGGGCTTAGATTTATTATTTTATTTTTAGGAGGTTAGTGGGAGAGATTTGGAACTAGTTTGAGCGCATTTGGAACCCGGAACCCAAAACCAAGTCAATAGGGGCATTTTGGGAATTTGGTGACTTATGTACCCATTTATTTGCCAAGGCCGGCCCCTACCTACCCCCACCCGTGGGATTCCAGCAGCAGCCCCCTCCCCTCTTTGCATTCTTCTTCATTCCACTCTTCTTCTTCTTCTTCATTTCTTCTTCTCCACTTCTCCTTTCTTCTTCCTTCTTCTTCCAAGTAAGCTTCTCTTCACTTTTCTTCTTTCTTTCTTCCATTCCTTCTTCTTTAAGCTAACCCTAACCTTACATTTTTTCTAACCTAGGTGTGAGGAGCTTAGATCTAGTGTAAGAGCTAGATTTGGTGACTTGGAGCTTGAGGGAGGTAATTTTTAGGGGTTGTGAGACTTTGGCCTTGGGATTCCAACTCCCAAGAGGTAAAACCTAACTTTCCCCTTCCTAATTATTTTTGTGTAGTGTAATTAGTGTTGTAGAACCTTCCTAGACCCTAACCCTACCCGTAGGAGGAAGTTGGAACTAGTTTGGGTGAGTTTAGAGACTTTGACATTAGGTTTTGTGTCGAATTCGGGTGAAATCCGAATTTGGCCCAATTTTGGGTGATGTCCTAGGTTAGATGGACCTAGGTAGACGTTGTCGGGTGTCTAGAGGGTGAGTGCGTGTCTCCGTTCGGACACGGGAAGCCGTGTCGCGGAGAAACGAGCGTTTCGGGCAAAATTGGGGCTTTTCGTCATCGCCGATTCTAAGTGCGTGTGCGTTTCCGCCACGGACCTAGAATCGACGCGGGAGTGCATTTTCTAGGATATAGACATCGTGTAGAGCGCGTGGATAAATTTTGGGCCGATTCCGAGTTCGTTTGGTGTACGTTTCAGGGGGTTTTCCGAGCCGCGCACCACGTGTTCGTCGAAATGACCGAACGGCTATTTCGACTTGGTTTCCTCGTTTCGGCTTTGTGCGCGCGTTCGGTTAGTATTGGAGAGTGTGTGCTAGAGTTTTCGGGCTATATTATATATATTTTAGGGTATTGGTGAGTGTCGGGGTCGTTGGGCGTGAGTAGGGCGTGTGGGTTGAGTGTTGTGTGCGTGGTTGTGTTTGTATTGATATGTGTCTATATATATATATATATATTTATATATATGTATGTGTGTTTATGTATATATATTTATATATATATGTATGTGTGTGTAATTATATTTATGTACTTGTATATGTATATGTCTATGTGTATATATATATATGTATATGTGTAAGTGTGCTTGTGTGTGTATATGTGTATATATATATATAGGTGTATGTATATATATAGTTGAGAGTGTGTGTAGATATATATATATATAGTTGAGAGTGTGTGTAGATATATATATATATTAAGTGTATATATATATGTAGCTATGTATATATATATTTATGTGTGTGTGTGTTTGTGAGAGTGTAGGTGTGTGTGTTAGTATATAGATATATAGGTGTGTATATATATGTATCTAGTTATATATATATAGTTATATATGTGTATGTATATATATATATATATTGGGGGTTCCAGACTGCAGCAAGGAGCAGCTGCTGCTGCACTGCAGCAGCAGCACAGCAGCAGCAGGAATAGCTGCAGCAGCAGCAGTACAAAGAGCAAGAGCAGCAGCATCAGCAGTAGCATGGAGCAGCAGCAGCAGGAATAAGAAGCTTCAGCAGTAGCAGCGGGTAATAGCTAGTGAGGAAGAGAGTTTGATATATAGATATATATATGTTGATAGATAGGTAATAGATAATAAGTTAGATAGATAGATAGTAGGATGAATAGATAAGATAGCTAGTTAAATAGTTATTAGATATTTAGATAGATAGATACTAGATAGGTAGATAGATAGTTTTATCTATCTAAGAGATAGATATCTATATACCTATAGTTATATATATATATATATAGATATCTTGATAGGTATATATATATATATATGTTATGATTAGGTAAGGAAATGGGTAATGGGTATATATGTGTGGATATATATGTATATAGGTAGATACCTATTTAGATATATATAAATATGATAGGTAACTATATTACCTAGCCTAGATTAATAACTAGGTGCATAATTAATAGCTAGGTAGCTAGTTAGAGGGTTTTAGAGCGAAACCTCAATACCTTGAGATACCGAGGTATCTCGATACCTTGAGATATTCAAGGTATTGAGTTTCGAGCGGGGTATTTGAGCATTAGCCTAGGAAATGTCTTAGAGTGATTTTTATATGTTTATATATATATAATTACGCGTGCTAGCATAGGTTTTAGCGGGTTTAGGCGGGGTACGTGGCCTAGGGCGAGGTATCGGATACCGAGGGTATCCCGGTATCTCGATTAGGCGAGTTTGTGAGTTTAGTAGCTTTATGAGCTCGGTTTGACCTAAAATTTCAGGGGCACCCTAGTTTGACCTAGCTTTGACCAAATTTGTCCCCGTTGACCGTAAAAGTCAATATTTGACCTGGTTTTGACCTAGAGTTGACTTTTTGGACCCCGGGTTGACTTTTTGACCCAATTTTCACCGGTTTGACCCGTTCGACCTAGAATAGCCCTAGAAGCCTATTTTTAATTATTTTATATCAGTTTAAATGCTTAGAACCCTATTTAATCCTTGCTTTTCGCATTAGGTCCTTGCGTCACCGGTTCGAACCTCGATCCTCATCAGTTGCTCAGGACATCAGGCGAGTACCTACCTCTGATAGTTTCCATTTCATGATAGCGTTTATATCACCTGTTCTAGAACTGTAATACTTGATTCTGACACATTATTACACGAGCTGGTACTAGTGGATCCCGTCATGAGATGCTATCCCCCTTACCGTGTTCAGCGGGTACTCTATCACGTGTATTTCATCATGTGCTTTGGGTATTGATTATCATGTGCTATCATGTGCTTCTTGTGCTCTCGCCTTCGTGTGCGCGAGCTATTATCATGTACGTAGCGTGTTGTGGTTGGATCCAATGGTATTAGTGGGGGAGGGGAGTAGTGAGTTGGTTATGTGATCAAAGCCAAACAGTATTCATGTGTATGTCGGTTATGCAACTCACGCATAACGGAGTTATCTTAGTGTTTTTCATGTGCAACCTAAGCCGATCACATAACGAACTTGTGCTCAAGGCACTTAGCTAGTATTCATGTTTCTCACCTGCAGTTACTTTTCTACTACTTGTATTGTTCTCCAGTTTACATTGCAGCTACTTATTGTGCTCCAGCATATATTTATTTCATGTGCATCTTGATTACTTTTCTATTGCTCGTCATATACACCTTACCATGCATTTGGAGTTGCTTTCAGAGTTATGTACTTCGCTCCAGTCCTGACTGGGCATATTTTTTCCAGAGGATCCTGAGGACTATTGCCCTACGTTCTACGGGCCTGGTATTGACGACTGTTGTGACCCCGAGGAGGAGTACGCCGAGGAGACGCCGATAGCACCCTAGTTAGCTAGGTGGGTTTCCTGGGTTATTTCCAGTGGTTTGTATTTTGGATGACTGTACTTATTCTTTTGTTACTTGAGATGTTGTAGCTATTTTGGCTTGGACTGTATTATTTTGGATTGTCTTGCTCTCTTGGTTCTGTTTCTTTGTTTATATCATATCGTGCTTATTTCTTCCCCTAGATTTTGTGATTGAGATTTATATATATATTACGTGGTTGCCCTCCTTCGGGAGAAGATTATTTTGATATATATATTGCGTGGTTTTGCCCTCCTTTTGGAGAGGTCATGCCGGATTTTTCAGTGAGATATAGATAGATATGGTTGACCTAGAACGGACCTTTACAGCGTTCTACCGCCGATTCTGCGGCGTAGGCTGGACGTACCCACGGCTCATGCCCGATTTTCGGGTGCGGGTCGTGACTTGCCGTCCCCGCTGACTGCTGCTCAGTCGACTATACACCCCGCAGAACCTCGCCGGAGCCTCGCCGGACCTCACCCCGAGTCCACATTGCCATCTTCTTCCTTCTTCCCGTGCTCCTCATCACCAGAGTCGCCTCCACCCTCTCCGCTCCCTGTCATCACCGTCTCCTCCATCTCCAGGGAACCTCCACGTCGAGCCACACCCGAGCCACCTCGCCTCCACCTCTCCCCCTCTTCACCTCCAGCATCCATACCACCTCTCCCTCTTCTACCTCGAACCACCCTGTCCACCACCCATCACCACCACGGTCCTCCTCCTATCCTCCTGACATCAGCCCTGAGCTCTTCCTCACCTCCTCCTCATTCTGGCCGAACCTCCCCCAACTGGTCGAACTTCTCCCGGCCGGAGCAGCCACCGCACCATCACCTCATCACTATTAACATCACCGCCATGCATCATCATCATCCATATCATCCTAGTCATCATCACATCATCGTCCTCGTTATTACCATCTCCCTATCATCATCCTAGTCATTATCACATCATCGTCCTCGTCATCACCATCACCCCATCATCATCCTGGTCGTCATCATCATCACCCTATCATTATCCTAGTCGTCATTATCATCATCGTCCTCGTCATCACCATCATCCCAGTCACCATCCTCGTCATCACCACTATCATCATTAACCTAATTAGCACCCTAACCACCATAAACCTAATTAACTACCATCATTATCACCTCCCATCATCAACATCATCATCAACACATCATCATCTCATCTTCTTATAGTAACCCTCACCGTCATCCTCGTCGTCATCGTCGTCGTCCAGCCGATCCCGTGTGCGTACACCGAGGTTCGAACCTGTCCCACCTTCTTATTTCGTATGTGTGCTGGTGTATACGTTATTAGGATAATTGCTTATGACTGCTAGCTGATATCAGACCCTGAGTCGGCAAACCCAACTCGTATACGCATACGTACGCGTATGCGTATACTGTTCAATTTAGTATATATATTTGGTTAGTCATTAGCATATTATTAGTTGGTATATATATTTATGCACATATTTACTATATGTATTCAAATAGTTATGTAAATAAATTGCTAGTTATATTATTATATAATTATATGAATATATATGTAAGTAAATGCTAATTGATAATTATGACTATATATATTTAGACTGTACGACCCTAGGACATCGTGGACTATCCCATACTTATCTTGACCATGTTGACTCTAAGAACTTATGAATTGTCTGCCTTGCATACATTAACGTACTGGCGTAGACACCTGTCAGTTGACTGACTGATTTCGTACAGTACTTGAAGATGCGACACCCGCGTAATTCAACGTATAATTGACCGTGTTAGATAACTAGCGCCACCCCTAGTGTACCCCCTGAGTCCAGTATAAATGTGGTTGTGTATGTGCTAGCGTAATGACTAATAATTTTATTGCATTATATTATGTGTACATAGGATATTAGATTTGTTCTACGCGACTTCTGGAGCAGGTTATTGGTACATTGCAGCTTCCTTGCCAGGCAAGTATACCTTGCCATTGTACTATTATTCATATTCCATATGTTGCATGCATCTTTATTTTCTGTCTTTAGTTCATATATTTTAACTGTTGTATAAAATGTGCGCGACGGTATCGTCGCGATATGTTTCTATTTATGTATTTGCATTGACCTTGTTTATGAGACTACCCCATTATCATATAGTATCATTAGGTTCATTAGCCGTGACATAGTTGTTACACGAGTTATGAGTCTCATGTAGATCACGAACTTACGTGCAGGGTTTGGCCTCATGTACGTGTGGGCCGTGCGTTAGGAATAACTGCTGTTTTGCATGCTAGTAGACTTAGCAGTTATTAGAGGTATTATCGTGTCATGGATATGATATACTTAGAGCATGGGGTGGGAAGAACAATAAGTAAGGCGTGTGGGCTCCATTGCACTTTCCTTGTGTAACCAATACGCTCCGCCGAAGATGCGCGGTCATGATGACCACTATATATTATATTATTATCAGGCGGGCCTCCGTCGTTCAAAAGACGATGTGCCTTTGTAGGCCCCTGGATCTCCAAGAGAACCATGCCAATCCCATTTTAGCCAGATAGCCCACGCATTGGGAAAGTTGTTCTTAACCGCATTCACTTAGACGTTTAGGCGACCAATTAGATATTTATTTCAGTACTCTATTGGCATGCTTTTATGTATCTTGTTATATCCCTCTGAGGACCTGGCCCTTCCAGGTGTATCTATTCTTGAGTATTCGCAGGAGCACAGATTTGGATATTTATATATGATTCGAGGGTGTCTTCTCTTCGAGCCGTAATTGTTAGCTTGTATTCCTATATTGTGTTGTACTTATATTATATTGCTCTTATATTCGAGTTGGTAGTAGATTTGTTTCCATCCAACTATCATCCTTAGATACTTATATTGAGATCTAGTTTCATAGATACTGGTTATTTATTTATATTTGATTTTCATGGATGAGATTTAGCTTATATCCTGTGACTTGTGACATATATTTATACCACTTGTGGATTTGATATTCATATTACAGCGTACGTATGGGTTTGGTTTCCATATATTGGAGTTGCCATACCCATGCGGCTGGCATGCTCACGTGTCCTAGTCCTACATATTTTTGGGACTGGGGTGTGACATGTTTTTGTGGTGGCCCATGCAGGTCCAGAGCATATTGTCTCGATTACGTTCCTGTACCGAACAAGCCTGCACCTAGGACTAGAGTATAGGATCTCATCCACAATTGACTATGATTCATCTTCCTCCTATTTGTTCTATTTGAACAATTGTATCCTGCTTGATTCTTGTACTTCCCTGATAGTTTTTTGAGTATAGCCTTCTGCTAGAATATAGGAACCCCTGTTATTAGGATGATAATTAGGGTAACACACCTATTAAGAATACAACAAGAATATAAATACACCACTAAGTTTAGAATATCTAGTAAACCCTAGAATTTCTTATCTATAGATTGGTTTACCATTACCCCTTGATGTATTATAAAGACTTGAGAGTAGAATAGACACTACTAGAGTTAGTTAGAAGTTTACCATAATGTTTGACCCTAGTATTGAGGAACCAATAGAAAACCAAAAATTGAATATTAGGACTGAACCTAACCTTCGCAGTTAGATAAGTATTGGAGAACTATAAATTTAGATTCTTGTCTTGAGATAAGCAGACAGTACCTTAGAAAGCCAAGAGAAATGCATAGAATATTTTTCTAATCATACCTCAAATATAGCAACTAGCATACCACTTCCCCTTAGAAAATTATGATGATATCTAGAGCCCACCATTTTAATCTCATATATTGTTCCTCTGCTGTAGAAGCATGAAAAATACGCTTGATAGCTATACGCAACATATTGATGCAGGGCAGCGTAAACAGAGGACCTCAGAGCCATCAAGCGTGCAACAAAGCTTTTTCGCTGAGCACAGCGTAAAGCATAAAGCTCCAGGACCATCCGCGTAATACAGTATGTCCAGGCTACTTCAACGTAAACAGGGTGCTTCATCGCCTTTATGGCGTAAAACTCATCCGCTTTTAATGCAGCATTGAAGTGTACGAGGAACGCTTCATATTCTTTGAAATAAACCTGTCAGATTATGCAATAAACCTGACATCTGGACTCCTGACAAAGAGTACTGTACGACTACCCAGGCGACGGGTATAATGATGGCGCGGCACTGCAACCCAGGCTATCATTTACCGCTATTTCCTTGGCGTAAACCGCTTTCAGGCATACAAAAGAATACACTGCCTTATTTTACACAGGCAGATATGAGCTGTTTACGCTTCGCAGAAGACAAACAGCCTGCCACGTCAAAAGCTGCACTTCGTACTGGGCTCGAGGCACGTCTCTGCATTTAATGCACCGAATACTGGCAGATGCCCGAGGCATGTCTCTGTATTTGATGCACAGAAGGGTGGCAGACCTTCAAAATATGCCTCTGTATTTAATGCGCAGGATAATGGCGGATCTCCGTATTTAATGCAGAAGATTTGATTAAATGTCATCGAACCGTCGTTTAGTGATATCCCCTTTGCGTAAACTACTCTTACACATACAAGGAAATACGCTGCCTAGTTTTACACAGACAGACGTGAGCTTCTTACGCTCCGCAGAAGACAAACAGACTGCCACGTCAGCAGTTACTCTTCGTACATGATTCGAGACGCGTATCTGCATTTAATGCGCAGAATGATGGCAAATCTTAAAGACAAGCCTCTGCATTTAATGCGCAGGATGGGGGCAGATCTCTATATTTAATGCAAGAGATTTGATTATATCTCCAAGAGCCGTAATTTCGGCTAAGACGTCCACATCATCTCGGCTTCTATGCCCACTCGGCTTCTACGCCCACTCGGCTTCCACGCCCACTCGGCTTCCACGCCCACTCGGCTTCTACGCCCACTCGGCTTCCATGCCTACTTGGCTTCTACGCCATAGTGACAGTTATTGGCTTCTACGCCAACCTCTTCTACACGAAGGATAACTACCTACGTGGCTTCTACGCCATGATCTTCGCAGAAGTTATATGCGTTGTTCCTTAGTTGGATATG
The DNA here is from genome assembly GCA_036927795.1 of Iris macrosiphon. Classification (NCBI taxonomy): domain Eukaryota; kingdom Viridiplantae; phylum Streptophyta; class Magnoliopsida; order Asparagales; family Iridaceae; genus Iris; species Iris macrosiphon. The sequence continues at coordinate 113,664,568 of JAYESA010000008.1, read as the reverse complement.
CGTCACACGCTTATTCAAAAGGTCATCTATACGCAGGCAATGGTTATTATAACCGTCGTATAAAAGGGTGCTATACTTTCCACTACTCGATTTCTACACCGACTGAGTGGTCACTGTCACTAAAACTCTATAAATAGAGACCTCTATCAACAGAGGAAAAGATCGACAAAAAAAAAGAAATTGGGAGAGAAAATGGTCGAGAGAGAGAAGAATCCAGAGCTCAGGCAAAGAGTAGCGATCGACGACTTTGGCATCGAGCATCCACTCTCTTTAGCAACCTTCAAAGCTGCTTACTGTCTTATACGGCACTTCTTCACCATCGTATGGTCCAAGGGACAAAGTGATCGACAGCAGATCAGACTCCTATAGCAATGTTTATCCAGATTAAAAAATTATACTCGACATCCTCGTATAGGATTAATTGTACTGCTTGTTTGTAAACATAAAGGGCGGGTTTTCGTATAAACCCTCGTTTCCATATCTTTTCGTTTATTTTTATCAGACAACATCTGCAACCTAAACGTTCGCTAATGCGCGACAACTAAATTATGTTCTTCTTTCTTCATATTTCAACTCGTGCCACCTGACACTTCTGATAGTAGGCCAAGTAATTTTATTCTTTGTTAAGGACTCATAGTTTGCTAGGATTATAGTTGTAGTCTTGAATTTGAAAATTTTGTGCTTGGTAGTTAGAGTTTGATAAGTTTGAGTTATTCTTGCAGATTGTGACCCGATGATTATCCCCTAGTTGTAGATCACGTAAATTATATCCATAACTCAATACAAGTTATATCTTCTCACACTTGAGGGCTAGTAACTTTTCTATTCTTGCTATTGACACTTGTTCTATAAGCACTATGGCTAAGGCTTAAGACGACCATGACCTATGTAATATAGGAGGATACCCTAATAGGTACTAAGACCCCTTCTCGTAGACCTTAACAGGAGCTTCTACGGTATCCTTAAGATAATTATAATAGTAGTTCAATTGTTATAAGTTAGGTAGTATACCTCACAACCTAGAATCACATAGTCTTTTGACCCATTATTGAAGTATAACTGAATGACATTAATTGTATGCTAGTATAAGACGACAGTATTTATTCAGACGATAGAATTTAGAGGTCCATGCCCCTATTTGGTCGACTAGCGACTTAGACAAGGAGGTTGTATGATAACTGTAGAGATTTTAGAAACTTTTATTATTATTGTTTATTTTGTTTTATTTTTGTGAACTTAAATTAATTTGTACCTCCTTTCATCATCATCTAGCGTACTTATATTTGTTGTACTACCTTGACTTATGCCACTATTATAGCCTAGTTTTTGCAAGCCTATTCTTTATCGAGCTTGTTCATGACATATGTGTTATTGGGGCCTGATCAATCCCACTAATATATTTCAGAATCAGTGTATTAAGGTCTAGCTAACCTTAGTGCGCTTGATTCACCCTTCATAATACTACATTACGTAGATTGAGATATGTAGTGATTAGTAGATGAATATACTTGCCCTAGACATGTCTGACATATCATATCAGTTACATAACTGTACTAATACGAGCATGCGTACAAAGAATTACCAAAATAGGATTTTAATCCATAACTGCTTTGACAATTTCCATTTGAATTCTTTAAACGCCTTGATTCTGATACTTCTATTCTATTACCTCTCCCTTGAACTCTTTATTATTGATCTCCGTCTTTCCTTATTTCGGAAAGACGAAATGCTTGGTATAAGTTTGATACACAGAGAGTACTAGATATACCCCATAGGCCGATCACATACTTGAGGATTATTCTTTTGTAATTAAGGGCATATCATAGATGTTATGTTTGGTGTTAAAAACTTTGAGGATTAAATAACATGATTAAATAATTTGGGGCATAGCCTTCTTAGATGTATAGCCTTAGATGATAGATGGGTAAATTCTAAGTTGGGTAGAAACTACAATGTTAACTTAAGAAGAATTCTTTAGACTGTAATCAAGTGAGGTTAGATAGAGAAACGCTACCCTAATTTAATTTCGAGGACAAAATTATTTTAAGTTGGGTAGATTGTAAACCCCCTCACCCAAAATTAGGCCTAATTTGCTTAGATAGTGAAACTAGGGCTAGTTTGAACCAATTAGAATTAGAACATGGCATTTATTTAATTATGCAATAATTTATATCGTGTAGCGCACTTTACCGTTGCTTCGATAATTGGAGCACCTCACTAGCCATTGCCTATCTACGAATTTTACAACCTCATCCTAGTCATGCCCGCCTACTATTCTGACCCTTGTGTAACTTATAATATTGCTTTCTTGTACTATATTTTAGTCGCACAAATAAACATCGTGGACGTATTTGTATTAATTTTAAATAAATACGACTCAGTACCCTTGTGCGTTCCAATCAAAATTGGAGACACAATCTTGACCATTTTGTGCAACCCGAATTTTATTAATATTCTACATTGTACCCTCTACGCCCTTGACACTTGTGTCCCACCTAATTTTAATCCCATGTACTCCTAATTAATTCCAGAACACCATGGACGATATTTTGATTAATTAAAATCTAATTACCGCCTTTGTGCAATTTTTTAATTGTTGGGCATTTTTATGCAAAAGCGCATTGAGGTATCCCCACCATTTGATAATTCATGAAGAAATCCAATTTTTTCCTTCATAGGAATTTTCCCATAATTTTTTGGATGTGCAAACGCGCGCACATCGCCCTCGTATATTTAAACCTATCCTTGCATTTAAACAATGTAAATTATAGCCTCCCAACACCCCCATGTAAGCCCAAGGCCCACCCCAAGGAATGTTGACCAAGTCCAAAACCTAGGTCAAACATCAAACCTTAGGTCAACCTCAAGAGTTTACCTCGTCACATATAAATATACCTTAAAATTCTTTTCACCAAAACCAAACCCAATGCAAAAACACCCAGTCGACACCCCCATGTCCCCATCTACAGTCCTCCTTCCCCGACCTTCCTCCGGCGAGCCATTCCGCTGGAGCAAACCCAGCAGCATCCCCTTCCCCCGACCGCCGGAGACCTCACTGCACTTCCCAGTTCTCCTCCAGCGCCGCCTGGGAGCCACTGCACCGACGCCGAACCGAACCGACCCGACCCCGCTGTCGACTTCCTCCCTTGATGACCCAGGCTCCGGTCATCGTCCCCGACTCACCCAGAGCACAACCACCACCGCCTCATTGCTCCCAGCCACCACAAGCCGCTGCTCTTCCCCTCTTCCTCCGGTGATCTTCCCCGGAGAGCTCGACCGCCGACAAACACCAACACCACCACCATCGTTCACCTGCTCATCTTCCCCTCGACCAGAGCCTGCCTCTTCTTCTTTCCTCCTTCGCCTGAGCCGACCGGCCGACACCCCAGTCGAACCACCATCGTCCCCGAGTCCACCCTCCTCTCCTCCGTTTCCCCACCGGAGTTGCCGTCCCTGCTGACTGCTGCTCAGTCGACTATACACCCCGCAGAACCTCGCCGGACCTCATCCCGAGTCCACATTGACATCTTCTTCCTCCTTCCCGTTCTCCTTATCACCAGAGTCGCCTCCACCCTCTCCGCTCCCTGTCATCACCGTCTCCTCCATCTCCATCTCCGGGGAACCTCCACGTCGAGCCACACCCGAGCCACCTCGCCTCCACCTCTCCTCCTCTTCACCTCCAGCGTCCACACCACCTCTCCCTCTTCCACCTCGAACCACCCTGTCCACCACCCATCACCAACACGGTCCTCCTTCTCTCCTTCTGACATCAGCCCTGAGCTCCTCCTCACCTCCTCCTTCTTCTGGCCGAACCTCCCCCAACTGGCCGGACTTCCCCCGGCTGGAGCAGCCACCCATCATCACCTCATCACCATTAACATCACCACCATGCATCATCATCATCCATATCATCCTAGTCATCATCACATCATCGTCCTCGTCATCACCATTATCCCATTATCATCCTAGTCGTCATTATCATCATCGTCCTCGTCATCACCATCATCCCAGTCACCATCCTCGTCATCACCACTATCATTATTAACCTAATTAGCACCCTAACCACCATAAACCTAATTAACTACCATCATTATTACCTCCCATCATCAATATCACCATCAACACATCATCATCTTATCTTCTCATAGTAACCCTCATCGTCATCGTCGTCATCCAGCCGATCCTGTGTGCGTACATCGAGGTTCGAACCTGTCCCACCTTCTTATTTCGTATGTGTGCTGGTGTATACGTTATTAGGACATGCGTATTGCTTATGAATGCTAGCTGATATCAGACCCTGAGTCGACGAACCCAACTCGTATACGCATGCGTACGCGTATGTGTATACTATTCAATTTAGTATATACATATATTTGGTTAGTCATTAGCATATTATTAGTTGGTATATATATTTATGCACATATTTACTATATGTATTCAAATAGTTATGTAAATAAATTGTTGGTTATATTATTATATAATTATATAAATATATATGTAAGTAAATGCTAATTGATAATTATGACTATATATATTTAGACTGTACGACCCTAGGACACCGTGGACTATCACATACTTACCTTGACCATGTTGACTCTAAGAACTTGTGAATTGTCTGCCTTGCGTACATTAACGTACTGGCGTAGATACCTGTCAGTTGACTGACTGATTTCGTACAGTACTTGAAGACGCGACACCCGCATAATTCAACGCATAATTGACCGTGTTAGATAACTAGCGCCACCCCTAGTGTACCCCCTGAGTCCAGTATAAATGTGGTTGTGTATGTGCTAGCGTAATGACTAATGATTTTATTGCATTATATTATGTGTACATAGGATATTGTATTTGTTCTGCGCGACTTCTAGAGTAGGTTATTGGTACATTGCAGCTTCCTTGCCAGGCAAGTATACCTTGCCATTGTACTGTTATTCATATTCCATATGTTGCATGCATCTTTATTTTCTATCTTTAGTTCATATATTTTAACTGTTATATAAAATGCGCACGACGGTGTCGTCGCGATATATTTTTATTTATGTATTTGCATTGACCTTGTTTATGAGACTACCCCATTATCATGTAGCATCATTAGGTTCATTGGCCGTGACACAGTTGTTACACGAGTTGTGAGTCTCATGTAGATCACGGACTTGCGTGCAGGGTTTGGCCTCCTGTACGTGTGGGCCGTACGTTATGAATAACTGTTGTTAGAAACTTTGCATGCTAGTAGACTTGGCAGTTATTAGAGGTATTATCGTGTCATGGATGTAACATGCTTAGAGCATGGGGTGGGGAGAACAACAAGTAAGGCGTGTGGGCTCCGTTGCACTTTCCTTGTGTAACCCGTACGCTCCGCCGGAGATGCGCGGTCATGATGACCACTATATATTATATTATTATCAGGCGGGCCTCCACCGTTCAAAAGACGACGTGCCTTTGTAGGCCCCTGGATCTCCAAGAGAACCATGCCAATCATATTTTAGCCAGATAGCCCACGCGTTGGAAAAGTTGTTCTTAACTGCATTCACTTAGACGGTTAGGCGACCAATTGGATATTTATTTCAGTACTCTATTGGCATACTTTTATGTATCTTGTTATGTCCCTCTGAGGACCTGGCCCTTCCAGGTGTATCTGTTCTTGAATATTCGCAGGAGCGCAGATTCGGATGGTTACATATGATTCGAGGGTGTCTTCTCTTCGAGCCATGATTGTTAGCTGGTATTCCTATATTGTGTTGTACTTATATTGTGTTGCTCTTATATTCGAGTTGGTAGTGGATTTGTTTCCATCTAACTATCATCCTTAGATACTTATATTGAGATCTAGTTTCATAGATACTGGTTATTTATTTATATTTGATTTTTGTGGATGAGATTTAGCTTATACCCTGTAACTTGTGACATATATTTATACCACTTGTGAATTTGATATTCATATTACAGCGTACGTATGGGTTTGGTTTCCATATATTGGAGTTGCCATACCCATGCAGCTGGCATGCTCACGTGTCCTAGTCCTACGTATTTTTGGGACTGGGGCGTGACATATTTTTGTGGTGGCCCATGCAGGTCCAGAGCATATTATCTCGGTTACGTTACTGTACCGAACAAGCCTGTACCTAGGACTAGAGTATAGGATCTCATCAACAATTGACTATGATTCATCTTCCTCATATTTGTTCTATTTGAACAATTGTATGCTGCTTGATTCCTGTACTTCCCTAATAGTTCTTTGAGTATATCCTTCTGCTAGAATATATGAACCCCTATTATTAGAATGATAATTAGGGTAACACACCTATTAAGAATACAACAAGAATATAGACACACCACTAAGTTTAGAATATTTAGTGAACCCTAGAATTTCTTATCTATATATTGGTTTACCATTACCCCTTGATGTATTATGAAGACTTGAGAGTAGTATAGACACTACTAGAGTTAGTTAGAAGTTTACCATAATGTTTGACCCTAGTATTGAGGAACCAATAGAAAACCAAAAATTGAATATTAGGACTGAACCTAACCTTCGCAGTTAGATAAGTATTGGAGAACTATAAATTTAGATTCTTATCTTGAGATAAGCAGACAGTACCTTAGAAAGCCAAGAGCAATGCATAGAATATTTTTCTAATCATGCCTCAAACATAGCAACTAGCATACCACTTCCCCTTAGAAAACCATGATGCTATCTAGAGCCCTCCATTTTAATTTCATATGCTGTTCCTCTGCGACCTAAACGTTCGCTAATGCGCGACGACTAAATTATGTTCTTCTTTCTTCATATTTCAACTCGTGCCATCTGACACTTCTGATAGTAGGCCAAGTAATTTTATTCTTTGTTAAGGACTCATAGTTTGCTAGGATTATAGTCGTAGTCTTGAATTTAAAAATTGTGTGCTTGGTAGTTAGAGTTTGATAAGTTTGAGTTGTTCTTGCAGACTGTGACCCGATGATTATCCCCTAGTTGTAGATCACGTAAATTATATCCATAACTCAATACAAGTTATATCTTCTCTCACTTGAGGGCTAGTAAATTTTCTATTCTTGCTATTGACACATATTCTATAAGCACTATGGCTAAGGCTTAAGACGACCATGACCTATGTAATATAGGAGGATACCCTAATAGGTACTAGCGGGGACGGCCGATGTCATGCCCCAGTCCCAAAATACGTAGGACTAGGAATACGTAAGCATGCCAGCCGTATGTATTTATGGTAACTCCAATATATGGATACCATAATACACACGTACGCTGTAATATGAATATAAACTCACATGTGGTATATATAGTATCACAATTCACAGATATACTAATCTCATCCACACAATAAGTCATAGAAAAGAAATAACTAAACTAGAATAATGAGTCTGAATAATCCAAAATAATAGTCGGGTGGAGACAAATCCACTACCAATGACTATATCCAAAACTAAAATGAGAGAGAAGAGTAAAATCTCCAATATAAAATAAGGTGATGAAAGAAGTGTATCATCTAAAAGATCCAACGCTAGATATAATCAATGACGCTCAGAAGGTAAGACCTCCTCGGCAGAAAATAATACGTTAGGTCCAGGCCCGTACTCCTGCGGATACTCCTGGTCGTCTATACCTGGCAAGGGACCAGGTCCTCAGAGGGACGTAACAAGATACATAGAAGTATGCCAATTTGAATACAGTAAACATGCATAATAGATAGAAAATATATAAGTACGCTGTATAAGACAATCTATATGAAATGCATAATGAGGACAACTTTTTGACGTATGGGCATGGGTAGGCTACTCGATCTAAATCTCATAACTCACACACACGTCTAGAACATCATCAGCCGACATACTGCGGGGGTAGTGACCATCGGACACGACTACCATAGTGCGTGCTAGTTACTACGGTTTACCAGAGTGGTTATAGCCGATACGCCTACTGATTGTCCTCCCCTCCCATGATACTATGTGTCAAGTGTGTGTCAACATATATATATATATATATATATATATATATATATATATATATATATATATATATAGCATATTACTTATGACTGAAAGAAAACATACATGCAATGAATATACAAAAATATAATAAGCATGCAAAGTACTGTAAGCAATTTGACAAGGTATCTTGCCTGGCAAGACAACTACAAAATGTAACGTCCAGGAGTCAAACATACAAGACCAGAAACTACGGCCTCAGAATGAACGTCTCTGGATGCTGAAATAAAAATTACCAATGTTCTCAAAATAAGCGAGATAGCTAAAAAATACTATCCTTTCGTCCAATTTGGATACAGGGACAAAACGGTAATTTTGGGTCGAAACGGGTCCACATGTGGCCCACTTTGCACCGAAAAGTGTGCTAGGGGTAAAGGTCTCTAAATGGGATAAATTATAGGTCAAACCAATTCTAAACGTCAATACGAACTCAATAGTACGTCCAATTTTGGATTCCGGTGAGCCGAACACAAATTTGCCCAAAAAGTCAACCGTGGGGCCCGCAAATAGGCGGCTTGGTCAACTATCTCAGAATTGCGTGAAACTTGGGTCACAGGACCAGCGTGATACCACGAATCCAATGGCACAAGTTTCGTCACGTTCTAACGAGCGTACACTAAATGGTGTAATATTTTGTAAAAGTCACAATACAGGAACTTTTCGCGGATATGGGTTGATTCCGACGCGCACATGCGTCCAAATTAATTTTCGCAAAAGCTCACACATCTGGACATACCATACGTGTCTTTCGGTATAATTTGTACGCGACGAGGCGGTCCCGTTTGGTGGGACGCGCTTCGTATCATAAATTTTTGTTATTTTAAAAACAGGTTTTTTCGGATTTTCAACCTAATTTAATTCTGCATATAATACCAAATAAAATAATATAATTGACATGAATTAATCTAGGTTAGGTGGTCTTCACATAGCAAGAAAAAAATCTACATTTGGATTTCTGTGGTGGGAGATACGAGTCCGTAAACATGGGTGGTTACAACAGTTTTTTTGGAATTAAAGTTGTCGTTTTTCTCCAACTTGGTCTCTGTTTTTGCCTAGGGTTACGCGCTAATTGAAGTAAACTAATACACAGTGTTGGGAGAGGGATATGTCGTGAACATACCGGTGAAGACGGGGTCGAGTTTGGTCGAGCGAAGTAACGAAAAACAGAACGTGAATAGGGGTACGTTGCTGTAGTTTTCTGCGCAGCAATGCTCGCGATCGCGCGGCGTGCGGCGACGATCGCCGGTGTGGCTGGGGCAGTCGTTGGCGCGGCTGCGGCGTCGGGGCTGGGGGTTGGCGGTCAGAGCTAGGGGGAGGGGTTTGATGCCGCTGTTGCTGCTATGTTTTACTAACGGGTAGGGTTTTAGGGCTAGCGGGTAAGGTCTTGGTTTCTTTTTCTTTTTCTTTTTCTTTTTTCTTTTTCTTTCTTTTCTTTTATTCTTTCTTTTTCTCTTTTCTATTATTCTTTTCATTTCTATTTCTTTTCTTTTTCTTTTCTATTTTGTTTTTATTATTATTACTATAATTATTATTCTTACTAATATTATTATTATTATTATTATTATTATTATTATTATAAATACAAATAGCACTTATTATTTATTATTATTATGACTATATATTATTTACATATATCATTAAGGTATATATAAAAATATATTTGTACCTAAAATAGATTCTAAAAAAAATCTACCACTCTTCCACAAATATTCCTAAAATCAAAATAATAGTTTTTGTACAACAATTCTAAATAATTAATTATCTAGGTACTTCAATCAAATATATCATATTTTCTAATTAACTATAAATAAATTCCATGATTAATTAAATAAATACAATATTTAAAAATATGGGGTTTTACAGCCGATTAGCCTGCGGGAGATCGGGGCATGACAATATAGGCATTCGGGTTCACATGTAACTAGCAGATTCTAACATAAGTCTATTTCCACAAAATCTGACACAGATTGGCACAAAGGCCTTCGCATCAAAAATTCGTACTAGCAGTCATATCATTCATATGCACTTAAAAATATTTAGACTCATTGTATGGAATATCCCGTTGGAACTTTGAGAGAGAGCGTCTGTAATATAACCCACGAACGAGCTTTCAAAACTGAGAGAATTGATAAGAAGTCCAAGGACGTAAAGCCATGCTCTAATACCAATATGTCATGTCCCGATCTTCCGCTGGAATCGGCCATCCTCGCTAGGCGCGAATCACCGTGCCAGCGCTCCCGCGGGACGATCGTTTCCATCGGGACGTGGTGTCACGCGAGCCTGGAGTTGCGTCCGCACAAGGCAAATACTGGAACGGCCGTTTATAACTAGTTCACCAAGTCGATATATCGGAAACATAGAATAAAGACAAGTATGAATACAAAACAGCTCTTTATTGATAATGAATAAGATTACAAGTGGCGCTAGGCCTAGATTACAAGTCGTTCAAGCTCTCTCTCTCTTAAACAATAAGGGCGTGCCAAGCGGCTTACAACTTGGAATAATACATAGACGATACTCCAATATTATGTCCTGTATAAGTGCTTCAGCTTTGGACGCAATACTCCAAGGCTCCAGAGCGAACTCTACGCCTTAGCGCGCACGAGAGGACATTCCGCACCGAACGAGGTTCTCCCGTACCCTGTAAGCAATCTGGTGTGTTATCAGTACATGAATGCACTGGTGGGGAGGCTTCTCACCCGCTCGACAAATCCAACACGTTATATTAGTTTCATGCACCAACTATTAAGTTATCTTGCTATTCTTGCCTTAGGATCAATTTCATGCATAAGATACAAAGCTTATCTCGTGTGGCAGTACACCATGCGATATACAAGAAACACGGTGATACTTATCAACTTACAATTTGTCCTTCCCTGCCTAAGTATAAAACCAAGTTAAACCCAGCACGAATATAGATATATAGAAATCCCAAGATCGCATAACGAACATATGTATGCTACGAGCGTGTTTCTAAACCAAGTGCACGATATATATAGTTTACAATACTCATATCATTTTATGACTCAGGTTATGCAGATTCCTCAGATGTCTTATACCCATTTTACACCAACATGTTATACTTGTATAGGCATGTTTTACTCAGACTACTCAAATGGGTTTTAAGCTCCAGGTTACTTTACATCTGTTACTTGCCACAAGTTTCTAACGAGCCCATACGTGGGTTGCCGCCACGTACGCAATATACCAATGACACAAACTTGGTCTTATGACCTGACGAGCCGCCATGGACAAGATATAGTCTCAGTACGGGAATAGAATGCAACACAGGTAGCTAGCCTCGCTACACGTCTTCCCGTCGGAAGCAACGACTATCTGAAATATTCCTGACCGGTTCAGATCGGCCTCGGTGCGACCAGCGTACCATCCGCAGGAACCTGAAGCCTGTGCACAGTTGTCCATGACCATTGACGATCAACACTAAACTTTTCTTATATGCAACATCTTAAGACCTTGAATGAACATAGCTACTTGACACAGTGATTATGCATTTTACTCGTTCATAGATATCATGGTCTGGTGTGTTCCATTCCATGCATTATTTTTGCTGCCGTCTTACTACTTATTGTAGTTCCCATTTTGGGAGTTGCCTTGGCGACCTAACGGTCCTGAAGACTTTTTATGTTTCTATTGTTTGGCTTGGAACGACTATTTTGATAGTCTTCTGCACATGTAAGTTAACCAGAATCTATATAATGAGCATTTCAAGACGTATGGAGCAATGTACTTCAAGAACATATAAAGAACAAAAGCATCATTACGAGGTAAAATTATAAGAACTGTAAAGCGAGCCTACCATTTCGTTCAACCGATCTACTTTCATATTCTATACAAGATACATCAGATGGGATTATTCCCTTAGCTAGATGTGTTAAATTCTTTATTAGCATGCAAGGGGTGATTTGTTTTACGACTAGCATATATCAACCATATTTTAAGTGTGTTGGCTAAGCAAAGACAAGTTCATCGTAGCCACCCACCTTAGCGATGATTTGCCTCGGTCGAGCGATACTCCGAGCGAGCCTCTGAAAGTCTAAATACTCCTGAAGGGCCAAGTCTGGAATTTCTTTGCCTCAAGCAAGTCTTCTCGCTGAGCAAAGTGGGTCGGGTCATCGCACTTATGCCGTTTGAAAATGCTATCCGCATTGCTGCGGAGCGGGTCGTTACACTATACACGTATTATATGTGTATATTGGGTACGTATACTAGAACAGTGAGACGAGGCTCACAAATAGCTACCACGAACTCTTGTATAAATAATAATAATAGTAGTAGTAGTAGTAGTAGTAGTAGTAGTAGTAGTAGTAAATATATGTTCTACTATATAATGCGGCTTGAAAACGACTGAAAATGGAGTTGTCAAGCCATTTGTAAATCCCCAACCTAATTAATTTTTTTTAATTCTTTTAAATGTCACGTGTATATCCTTCACCCTTACGTAAAAATTTCTAAAATTCTATCTAATTTAAAATTTTATATTATTTAACTATTTTTATATATTTAAACCAACTAAATTATATTATCTAAATATATATCCAAAATTCTAATAACATATCTATAGCAATTTTTAATTAAAATTATATTTAAACTATTTTAATATAATTTAATTTTTTATCTAATTATTTAATTATATCAGATTTTTTTTACGTGCATCGCACATGAATATCACTAGTAAATAAACAAAAGTTTATAGTAAGAATATTACATGGTTACTAAGCGCAATATATATATATATATATATATATATATATATATATATATATATATATATATATATATATATATTGAAGAAGGTAAATATTATTGATCAACGATAATTACAACTTAGATCTATCCCAACTTACAAGAAAAGTCATCTGGGTTCTAAGAGATCTATTTCAGCATCTATATTTCTTTGTACAATAAATGTACTAAGGGATCGGCCCTTAAAGATACGCTGATTGCGTTTCCTCCAGACATGCCAAACCGCCATCCCAAAAATTATTCTATGACGGCGATAACCTCTCTCTCCATTCCCCTTCTGAGCTTTAATATCATTAAGGACTGCAACAAGCTCTCTACAATAACCATGAGTTTGCCCCAATTTACGTCTATGCGCACTCCAGATCTCCCACGTGACGTCACAAGCTAAGAACAGATTATCGCTCGCCTCATCATATATATATATATATATATATATATATATATATATATATATATATGATAAACGAGATATGAGCCATAATGCTCATTTTCTTAAATAAGTCATCCACATGTGGACCAATAGGAATAGAGTGTACTAGTGCACATGGGATATATGAATCCATTCTTATTGGTCCACATGTGGTCCTCATGTGCATGACTCATTTAGAAAAATGAGCATTATGGCGCATAACCCGTTTACCTATATATATATATATATATATATATATATATATATATATATATATATTTAAATGAGTCATGCACATGAGAACCGATAGAAATGGATTCCTACATCCCATGTGCACTAGTACACTCCATTCCTATTGGTCCACATGTGCATTGACTTATGTAGGAATATGAGCCTATGGCTCATATCTTTTTTTTCCATATATATATATATATATATATATATATATATATATATATATATATATATATACACACACATTCCATGTGCACTAGTATACCTCATTACTATTGGTCTACATGTGTATTGATTCATATAAAAATATGAGCCTATACCTCGTATACTTTTTTTTTTTTTTTTTTTTTTTCATATATACAATTTTATGAATCACTCCTCAAATTAGGCCTTGATGAAATCAATCCTAGCTGCAAAGAGTTTGGTTCCACAAGATTAATGGATGAAGGTCACTCCACTCTCCCTCTCTGAAGCCATCACCTCCCTCGCCAACAACCCTTTCAACCCATCCACCTACGCCCACCTCCTCCACCAATGCACCACCGACCACCGCCTCCTCCGAGCTCTCCACGCCCGCCTCCTCCACCACTCCATTGCCCCCTCCAATTTCCTCGCCAGCAAGCTCATCTCTCTCTATTCTCGATCCGGCCGCCTCCTCGACGCCCGCAACGTGTTCGACAGAATCCCCCAACCAAACCTCTTCGCCTACAACTCCATGCTCCTCGCCTACAACACAACGCAATTCCCCCATCCCCGCTCCTTGGCTCTCCTCTCCTCCCTTCCGCCCCACCTCAAGCCCGATGCCTTCTCCCTCTCCGTCCTCCTCAAGTCGTCCCCTCCCCGGCACCTGCTCCGACCCATCCACGCCTTCGCCCTCCGCAACATTCTCCTCTCCGACCTCTTCGTCGCCAACGGGCTCATGTGCGCCTACGCAAAAACCGACAACCTCCGCTCCGCGCGTCACCTGTTCGACACAATGCCGAGCCGGGACATCGTCTCCTGGAACTCCATCATTTCCGCGTACGCCCATTCCGGACATTACGATGAGTGCCTGCATCTGTATCACATTCTCGAGAATGGGATCGACGGGGTCCTGCCGAATGGGGTCACGGTCACGTGCGTCCTCCACGCCTGCGCCCACCTGCAGGACCTGGTTTCCGGGATGACAGTCCATAAGTCCGCGGTGGATAACGGGATTGTGTTCGACAACGTGGTCTGGAACTCGGTTGTCGCGTTCTACGTGAAGTGCGGAAGCTTGGACTACGCGAGGGCCCTGTTCAAGGAGATGCCGGAGAGGGATGCGGTCAGTTACAACACGCTGATTTCAGGATACATGAGTTACGGATTTGTGGATGAGGCGTTGGGTCTTTTTCGACGGATGGCCGACCCGGTCATTAGTAGTTGGAATGCTGTCATCGCCGGCTTGGTGCAGAATAACCGGTACGAAGGCGTGTTCGAGATTTTTTGGTCGATGCAGGTTTCGGGTTTCCGGCCGAATTCGGTTACGGTGTCAAGTGTACTTCCTGCCGTCTCGTTCTACTCGAACCTGTTGGCTGGGAAGCAAGTGCATTGCTATGCCATCAGGAATGACTGCGACCAAAACATATATGTCGCCACGTCACTGATTGATATCTATGCTAAGGCCGGGTTCGTAAATGGGGCTCGTCGGGTCTTTGATGGGACAAAGGGCAGGAGCGTTATTGTTTGGACCGCGATTATATCGGCTTTTTCTTCGTATGGCGATGCTGATGCTGCACTATTGATGTTCGACAAGATGCTTGAGTCTGGAACCCGGCCTGACCCAGTGACTTTCACTTCTGTACTTGCCGCATGTGCTCACAATGGAGCAGTTGACGAAGCACATCGTATCTTTCGTATGATGACTGAATTTGAAATTTCTCCGGAGGTTGAGCAATATGCTTGTATGGTGGGAGTCTTCAGTCGCTGTGGACTTCTTAGAGATGCGGTCGACTTCATCGAAAAAATGCCAGTTGAGCCGAATGCAAAAATGTGGGGATCGTTGCTCAATGGAGCAGCAGTCTTCAGGGATGTTGAACTAGGGAAGTTTGTGTTTGAGAAATTGGTCGAGATCGAGCCGGAGAACACAGGGAATTACATTGTGATGGCTAATTTGTACTCGGGGGCCGGGAGGTGGGAAGAGGCAAAATTAGTGAGAGAGAAGATGGCCAAGATTGGACTGGCCAAGATTCCAGGGTGTAGTTGGATTGAGATGAGTAATGGGTTGCAGGTGTTTGTAGCTAGGGATACAACAAATGAACGTTCAGAGGAAATATATATGACGTTGGAGGCACTGGTAGGGTTGATGAGAGAAGGTTATGCTTGTAAAGTGGAACTAGATGAGGAGAGTGGAGGCTGAAAACTAACCTTTCAAGCATCAACAATCACTTTCCTAAAGGTAAAATTCTTGATATATTTTATATATGATAGGAAAATGAATTCTTCAATAATTGTTCTTGACATAGTTTTATATGGATTAATTCTTTGGTAAAAGATTCACCAGGCCAAGTGTACACTAGTTTAAATGAAACTTGGTGAATAGAGTTTTGAGCTTCATTGGTTGCTGGGAACTAATATTTCATGCACCAATTTTTTTTTTTAAAGATCTTGAATTCACTTGGAGTCTAATGTGTTAAGAGTGTATGATAGAGGACTGAGTTTTTGCTGTAACCTTTATTAAGTTTGTTTCATGTGAACTAATTCTTTGATAAAGACATTCACAAGCAAATTATATATATATAATTGGTAAACTTTTTTTTTAAAGATCTTGAATTCACTTGGATGCTAATTTGATAGAGAGTATGATAGAGGACTGTTTGGTAACTAGGATTTGGACATGGATTTGAGGATTTTATGGATTTGGAGTAAAATCCATACGATCCTATGTTTCGTTGGAGTTGGATTTGGATATGAAAGGTGGGTAATGATTACTTTCCAAATCCAAAATTAGGATTTGGGAGAAAAAAACTTGGATTTGGGAGGAAGAAAGTTGGATTTGCTTTTTTAATATAGTAGTTAGTTATTATTTTATATATGAATTTTTTTATTCTTAATTAATATAAATAAGTTCATCATTATAATAATTACTTATTATGTGTTAAGAGTGTATGATAGAGGACTGAGTTTTTGCTGTAACCTTTATTAAGTTTGTTTCATGTGAACTAATTCTTTGATAAAGACATTCACAAGCAAATTATATATATATAATTGGTAAACATTTTTTTAAAGATCTTGAATTCACTTGGATGCTAATTTGTTAGAGAGTATGATAGAGGACTGTTTGGTAACTAGGATTTTGACATGGATTTGAGGATTTTATGGATTTGGAGTAAAATCCATAAGATCCTATATTTCGTTGGAGTTGGATTTGGATATGAAAGGTGGGTAATGATTATTTTCCAAATCCAAAATTAGGATTTGGGAGAAAGAAACTTGGATTTGGGAGGCAGAAAGTTGGATTTGCTTTTTTAATATAATAGTTAGTTATTATTTTATATATGATTTTTTTTATTCTTAATTAATATAAATAAGTTCATCATTATAATAATTACTTATTAATTTATAATTTTATTAATTAATATTTTATTATAATCTTAATTAATAACTTAATAATTTATTAATCATAATTATAATAATAATTATTTAATTAATATATAAATTTATTAATATTTTATTATAACCTTAATTAATTATAATTATAATCATAATTACAATTATTAATTTATAATTTTATGCATTAACATTTTATTATAATCTTAATTAATAATTTATTAATCATAATTATAATCGTAATTAATAATTTATTTATTAATATTTAATTATAATAATTAACAATTTATTAATCATAATTAATAATTGTTTTATTATAAATATAATTATAATTAATATTAATAATATATTAATAATAATTAATAATTTATTAGTTAATAATATATTAATTAATGTTTTATTATAATCTTAATTAATAATATATTAATCATAATAATATTCTTAATTAATAATTTATTAATCATAATTATAATCTTAATTAATGTAAGGATGATCTTTGTATTCCTATACACTTAATAGTTGTAAAGAAAATATCTCAGCATGTTATTTTAGTGACTCCCTTCCTAGAAAAACTCATGATAAATTTCTTTTGGCTTTACCTTTGAAATTGTCCATTTTTTCAATTACTCTAATTCTGAGGGATACTCAAAATTTTGAGCATTTATTATAATCTTAATTAATAATATATTAATCATAATTATAATCTTAATTAATAATTTATTAATTTATTAATCATAACTATAACCATAATTATACTAATTAATTAATCTATAATTTTATTAATTAATATTTTATTATAATCTTAGTTAATAATTTTTAATTTATTAATCATAATTATAATAACTATAATTAATTTATAATTCTATGCATTAATATTTTATTATAATCTTAATTATTAATTTATTAATTTATAATTTTATTAATTAATATTTTATTATAATCCAATGGCAAAATTTTTCCCAATCCAAACAATGGATTTGGATTTTAATCAAATCCAATGCCAAAATTTTAGGTTGCCAAACAATGGATTTGGATTTGGAAATTCATGATTTGGATTTGGATTTGAATCGTGGATTTCCAAATCCAAATCCTAGTTACCAAACAAGTCTTGGAATATGTTGATAAAAGGATTTTAACCTTTAGAAGTGTCTAAGTTTCCAAATCTAAAAGTTGCTATTTCTTTATAACGTTTGAAATTTGGTTAGAATTCATCCAAAGAGTACTGTTTAAAATTTTAAATTGGTTAATTGAGTATTGAGATTCATTGGAGGCTGGAAACTAATCTTTCAACCATCATTCATCCTTTATTTTTCAATTCTTGACTTCACTCAATAGTCCAAAGCATTAGAACATATGAAAGAGGTCTCAGTTTTTTAGTAATCTTTATTGAGTTTGTCTTGTGTGACTAATTCTTTGATAAGATTCATCAGGTCAGGTGTATTAGAGTATTTGTAATTCGTAGTTAAAAGATTACTTTTTCAAGTGTGCAAATGTGTAAAATAAGATCGTTTCTACCCGTTTCTTCTTTCGTAGCATTTTAATTTCTCACGCAGGAACGAAAACTGACTTTCAAGCATCTAACTCTTTCCTCACAAAGTTTTTTTTTTTTTTTTTTGAATTCACCCGGGGTTCCACATATTAGTTAACACTATAGAGGACTGATTTTTTGTTCTGATTGTTATTGTTTAGGTGTGTTTGGTTGGTGAGAAAGGAAAGGAAGAAGAAAGAGAGTAGATCTCATCCTACTTTTTTTTACATGGGAAAGAAAGTTAAAAGAATAGGAGAAACCCATTCATTATTCCTTTTCCTTCCTTTTCTCTCGAAACCCCGTGAAAACTATATTTTTTTTATTGGAGCTCTCCTCTCCACTCCCCTGCTCCTTCAAACCAATCTCCTCAGACCTCACTCTGTTGCTGTCTTGTTTGACACACTGTTGAAACTTGTCAGAGAAAGAGAAACCTCGTTTTCTTTGCCCAACCTCAACAGGGACATCATTTCTGCCATCATATCTCACCAGAGAAAGGCTTGTGGTTTCTAGTAAAAATTTGGTAGGTCTTTGTTTACTCTTCTAATATAATTTCAAAAGAACTATGTTTAAGCCAGTACATGCTCTACTTGCTAATATCTACTATGATTGGGTTTATTCTTTATTAGGTCTTATACTTCAAAGGTGATTGGTAATATCCTCAAGGAGATACTTTGATACCCTTAGCTCTTTCATGAAAAACTTAAGATTTTTATCAAAATTTTCTTGTGAATAATGCACACACTTTGTTTTCATGAATTACTCATAATGGGAATTGTAAAAAACGGAATCCTATTAGTGCAATTGGTGCCCTTTGGTTTGTTTCAAAGATTATATGTAGTTTTTCTAATGCATTATGCATGGTTATTATGATATACACTTGTGTTTTGTGCCAGGATGAGTGTCAACTTATGCTCAATTTCATTCCTAAGAATTGAAAACAGAAATTTATGCTAATGTGACACATTGTCATAGATGTCAACCTACTATATGGTCAGGTAAGGTACTTGTTCCATTTAATTACTTATGTTTTATATTGAATACTTTTACTTATAACTGCATTATCTGCCACATATAGTTTGTCGCCAGCAGAGAGATTTATGTAACTTGGTTTGGATGATCTATATTTTTTCTTAGAAACCTTTATGAATGAATTTCTACATTCCATGTACACCCATGTGCACTAGTACACCTCATTACTATTGGTCTACATGTGTATTGATTCATATAAAAATATGAGCCTATTGCTCGTATCCTTTTTTTTTTTTTTTACATAAATACAATTTTATGAATCACTCCTCAAATTAGGCCTTTGATGAAATCAATCCTAGCTGCAAAGAGTTTGGTTCCACAAGATTAATGGATGAAGGTCACTCCACTCTCCCTCTCCGAAGCCTTCACCTCCCTCGCCAACAACCCTTTCAACCCATCCACCTATGCCCACCTCCTCTACCAATGCACCACCGACCACCGCCTCCTCCGAGCTCTCCACGCCCGCCTCCTCCACCACTCCATTGCCCCCTCCAATTTCCTCGCCAGCAAGCTCATTTCTCTCTATTCTCGATCCGACCGCCTCCTCGACGCCCGCAACGTGTTCGACAGAATCCCCCAACCAAACCTCTTCGCTTACAACTCCATGCTCCTCGCCTACAACACAACGCAATTCCCCCATCCCCACTCCTTGGCTCTCCTCTCCTCCCTTCCGCCCCACCTCAAGCCCGACGCCTTCTCCCTCTCCGTCCTCCTCAAGTCGTCCCCTCCCCGGCACCTGCTCCGACCCATCCACGCCTTCGCCCTCCGCAACATTCTCCTCTCCGACCTCTTCGTCGCCAACGGGCTCATCTGCGCCTACGCAAAAACCGACAACCTCCGCTCCGCGCGTTACCTGTTCGACACAATGCCGAGCCGGGACATCGTCTCCTGGAACTCCATCATTTCCGCGTACGCCCATTCCGGACATTACGATGAGTGCCTGCGTCTGTATCACATTCTCGAGAATGGGATCGACGGGGTCCTGCCGAATGGGGTCACGGTCACGTGCGTCCTCCACGCCTGCGCCCACCTGCAGGACCTGGTTTCCGGGATGGCAGTCAATAAGTCCGCGGTGGATAACAGGATTGTGTTCGACAACGTGGTCTGGAACTCGGTTGTCGCGTTCTACGTGAAATGCGGAAGCTTGGACTACGCGAGGGCCCTGTTCAAGGAGATGCCGGAGAGGGATGCGGTCAGTTACAACACGCTGATTTCGGGATACATGAGTTACGGATTTGTGGATGAGGCGTTGGGTCTTTTTCGACGGATGGCCGACCCGGTCATTAGTAGTTGGAATGCTGTCATCGGCGGCTTGGTGCAGAATAACCGGTACGAAGGCGTGTGCGAGATTTTTTGGTCGATGCAGGTTTCGGGTTTCCGGCCGAATTCGGTTACGGTGTCAAGTGTACTTCCTGCCGTCTCGTTCTACTCGAACCTGTTGGCTGGGAATCAAGTGCATTGCTATGCCATCAGGAATGACTGCGACCAAAACATATATGTCGCCACGTCACTGATTGATATCTATGCTAAGGCCGGGTTCGTAAATGGGGCTCGTCGGGTCTTTGATGGGACAAAGGGCAGGAGTGTTATTGTTTGGACAGCGATTATATCGGCTTTTTCTTCGTATGGCGATGCTGATGCTGCACTATTGATGTTCGACAAGATGCTTGAGTCTGGAACCCGGCCTGACCCAGTGACTTTCACTTCTGTACTTGCCGCATGTGCTCACAATGGAGCAGTTGACGAAGCACATCGTATCTTTCGTATGATGACTGAATTTGAAATTTCTCCGGAGGTTGAGCAATATGCTTGTATGGTGGGAGTCTTCAGTCGCTGTGGACTTCTTAGAGATGCGGTCGACTTCATCGAAAAAATGCCAGTTGAGCCGAATGCAAAAATGTGGGGATCGTTGCTCAATGGAGCAGCAGTCTTCAGGGATGTTGAACTAGGGAAGTTTGTGTTTGAGAAATTGGTCGAGATCGAGCCGGAGAACACAGGGAATTACATTGTGATGGCTAATTTGTACTCGGGGGCTGGGAGGTGGGAAGAGGCAAAATTAGTGAGAGAGAAGATGGCCAAGATTCCAGGGTGTAGTTGGATTGAGTTGAGTAATGGGTTGCAGGTGTTTGTAGCTAGGGATACAACACATGAACGTTCAGAGGAAATATATATGACGTTGGAGGCACTGGTAGGGTTGATGAGAGAAGAAGGTTATGCTTGTAAAGTGGAACTGGATGAGGAGAGTGGAGGCTGAAAACTAACCTTTCAAGCATCAACAATCACTTTCCTAAAGGTAAAATTCTTGATATATTTTATATATGATAGGAAAATGAATTCTTCAATAATTGTTCTTGACATAGTTTTATATGGATTAATTCTTTGGTAAAAGATTCACCAGGCCAAGTGTACACTAGTTTAAATGAAACTTGGTGAATAGAGTTTTGAGCATCATTGGTTGCTGGGAACTAATATTTCATGCACCAATTTTTTTTTTTAAAGATCTTGAATTCACTTGGAGTCTAATGTGTTAAGAGTGTATGATAGAGGACTGAGTTTTTGCTGTAACCTTTATTAAGTTTGTTTCATGTGAACTAATTCTTTGATAAAGACATTCACAAGCAAATTATATATATATATAATTGGTAAACTTTTTTTTTAAAGATCTTGAATTCACTTGGATGCTAATTTGTTAGAGAGTATGATAGAGGACTGTTTGGTAACTAGGATTTGGACATGGATTTGAGGATTTTATGGATTTGGAGTAAAATCCATACGATCCTATGTTTCGTTGGAGTTGGATTTGGACATGAAAGGTGGGTAATGATTACTTTCCAAATCCAAAACTAGGATTTGGGAGAAAAAAACTTGGATTTGGGAGGAAGAAAGTTGGATTTGCTTTTTTAATATAGTAGTTAGTTATTATTTTATATATGAATTTTATTATATTTAATTAATATAAATAAGTTCATCATTATAATAATTACTTATTATGTGTTAAGAGTGTATGATAGAGGACTGAGTTTTTGATGTAACCTTTATTAAGTTTGTTTCATGTGAACTAATTCTTTGATAAAGACATTCACAAGCAAATTATATATATATAATTGGTAAACTTTTTTTTTAAAGATTTTGAATTCACTTGGATGCTAATTTGTTAGAGTATGATAGAGAACTGTTTGGTAACTAGGATTTTGACATGGATTTGAGGATTTTATGGATTTGGAGTAAAATCCATAAGATCCTATATTTCGTTGGAGTTGGATTTGGATATGAAAGGTGGGTAATGATTATTTTCCAAATCCAAAATTAGGATTTGGGAGAAAAAAACCTGGATTTGGGAGGCAGAAAGTTGGATTTGCTTTTTTAATATAATAGTTAGTTATTATTTTATATATGAATTTTTTTTATTCTTAATTAATATAAATAAGTTCATCATTATAATAATTACTTATTAATTTATAATTTTATTAATTAATATTTTATTATAATCTTAATTAATAACTTAATAATTTATTAATCATAATTATAATAATTATAATAATAATTAATTAATTAGTTAATTAGTTATTTAATATTTTATTATAATCTTAATTAATTATAATTATAATCATAATTACAATAATTAATTTATAATTTTATGCATTAACATTTTATTATAATCTTAATTAATAATTTATTAGTCATAATTATAATCATAATTAATAATTTATTTATTAATATTTAATTATAATAATAATAATTAACAATTTATTAATCATAATTAATAATCTATTAATAATTGTTTTATTATAATTATAATTAATATTAATAATATATTAATAATAATTAATAATTTATTAATTAATAATTTATTAATTAATAATTTATTAATTAATGTTTTATTATAATCTTAATTAATAATATATTAATCATAATAATATTCTTAGTTAATAATTTATTAATCATAATTATAATTTTAATTAATGTAAGGATGATCTTTGTATTCCTATACACTTAATACTTGTAAAGAAAATATCTCGGCATGTTATTTTAGTAACTCCCTTCCTAGAAAAACTCATGATAAATTTCTTTTGGCTTTACCTTTGAAATTGTCCATTTGTTCAATTACTCTAATTCTGAGAGATACTCAAAATTCTGAGCATTTATTATAATCTTAATTAATAATATATTAATCATAATTATATTCTTAATTAATAATTTATTAATCATAATTATAATCTTAATTAATAATTTATTAATTTATTAATCATAACTATAACCATAATTATAATAATTAATTAATCTATAATTTTATGAATTAATATTTTATTATAATCTTAGTTAATAATTTTTAATTTATTAATCATAATTATAATAACTATAATTAATTTATAATTCTATGCATTAATATTTTATTATAATCTTAATTAGTAATTTAATAATTTATTAATCATAATTATAATCATAATTAATAATTTATTAATTTATAATTTTGTTAATTAATATTTTATTATAATCCAATGGCAAAAATTTTCCCAATCCAAACAATGGATTTGGATTTTAATCAAATCCAATGCCAAAATTTTAGTTTGCCAAACAATGGATTTGGATTTGGAAATTCATGATTTGGATTTGGATTTGAATCGTGGATTTCCAAATCCAAATCCAAATCCTAGTTACCAAACAAGCCTTGGAATATGTTGATAAAAGGATTTTAACCTTTAGAAGTGTCTAAGTTTGCAAATGTGCATAATAATAGCTTCTCTAACAGTTGCTATTTCTTTATAACGTTTGAAATTTGGTTAGAATTCATCCAAAGAGTACTGTTTAAAATTTTAAATTGGTTAATTGAGTATTGAGATTCATTGGAGGCTGGAAACTAATCTTTCAACCATCATTCATCCTTTATTTTTCAATTCTTGACTTCACTCAAGAGTCCAAAGCATTAGAACATATGAAAGAGGTTGTAGAAGCATGAAAAATATGCTGGAGAAATTATACGCAAAATGCATTAAGCACGCGTAAAACAGTATTTCAGTACTGGGCGGCATAAGACATGACTTCAGAGCCATCGGCGTACAACGGAGCTTCATCGCTAGTATAGCGTAAAATATAAGCTCCAGAGACAACCCGCGTATAACGCAGTATTTCCAGACTGCTTCAGCGTATAAAGGTTGCTACCTCGCCTTTACGGCGTGGAACCCATCTGCTTTTTAATGCGGTGGGAAGATTATACGAGGAACGCCTCGTATCCTTCAAACGAGCTGTACGAAGGAACACTTCGAATCCTGCGAATGAACCTGTCAGATCATGCAGTGAACCTGACCCCTGACAAAGAGTACAGCACGACTATCCAGACGACGGCTGTAATGATGATTCGACACAGAGACCCAAACCGTCGTCTAGTGACATTCTCTTGATATAAACTGCTTTTACGCATTCAAGGAAATACGCTGCCTAGTTTCATACAGGCAGATGGGAGCTTTTACGCTCCGCAGAAGACAAAACGAGCTGCCACATCAAAAGCTGCTCTTCGTACAGAGCCCGAGGCACGTCTCTGCAATTAATGCGCAGAATGGGGGCAGATCTCTGCATTTAATGCATGAGATATGGTTCTATTTTCAAAGACTGGGTGAGCCATGATTATGACTAATACGTCCACATCATCTCTTTCACATATTACGCCATCAGGCTATTTTCAGCTTCAGGAGCACGCTGTACGCTATCTCCTTGAAATACGCCGACCCGGCTATTTTCAGCTATAAGGAGCACGCCGTATGCTATCTCCTCGGAATACGCCAATTCAGGCTATATATTTTGCATTGGTGAGTGACAAGATTATTCGGCCCAGAATATGCTCAAGATCTCAGTCAAAGAAGGACAACTGTCTATCTCTACGCCGGCTATCTATCTGTGCAGCATCAGGCTTCTACGCCTACTTGGCTTCTACGCCAACTTGATAACCACTCGGCTTCTACGCCGACCTGAACACTATTGGGCTTCTATGCCTTTTGGGTTTCTGCGCCTACTTTGGCTTCTACGCCATCAGAACAGCTATTTGGTTTTTACGCCAACGAGACAGTTATTTGGCTTCTACGCCAATCATCTCTACGCGAGGGACAGTTACCTACGTGGCTTGTATGCCGTGATCTTCGCAGCAGTTATACGCATTATCTCTTAATGGGACACGCATCACACGCTCATTCTAAAGATCATTTATACGTGGGTAGCAGTTATGGTAACCGTCGCGTAAAAGGTGCGGTTCTCTCTGCTGTTCAGTTTCTACGCCTATAAATAGAGATCTCGGTCGAAGAAACATGGGGGAGGAAACGAGGTCGAAAAAATAAGGTCGAGAATTGAGGAGAAAAAGAGATCGGAAATTGACTTTCTGAGAGAAGAATTCAGAACACAGACAGAGAGCAAAGATCGACGATTTTGGCATCGAGCATCCACTCCTTCTTGCAATCTTTGAAGTTTCTTCTTCTTCTACAGCACTTCTTCATCATCGTGTGGTCCAAGGGACAAAGTGATCGACCGCAGATCAAACACCTATAGCAATATTTACCCAGATTAAATTTTATACTTACATCCTTGTATAGGATTAATAGTACTTCTTGTTTGTAAACCTAAGAAAGGGTTTTGTATAAACCTAGTTTTATTTCTTCCGTTTATTATCAAACACAAGATGGCGACTCTGCTAGGGATATGTTTCTCTTCTGATGAGAAAGACATTGTTCAACACGATGCTGTAGGATCAATGAAGAAGACCTTGGTCGTCCAGTTCGACCAAAACACTTACGTAGATATACTTCGAGCAGGGGGTAGCTCTCACTCTCTCTCTGTCCAAGACAACAGGAAGCTGCGTAAAGTATGGATGTCCCGGACATACTCTACGCTTCCAGAAGGATCTCTCTCTCCGACCAACGAGGTTGTAGCATTGCTCCCTCCGCGCCTTGCGCGTAAAATTCAGTCTCCCGTCGCTGGCGGAACAGACAACTTCTGGCAATGCCTCAGTGCTAATCCAGAAGACCACTCCGCGCCTTGCGCGTAAAAATCACTCCCGTCGCTGGCGGAACAGACAAAATTTCTGGCAATGCCTTAGCGCCAATCCAGAAGTATACAACGCGCTTTGCGCGTAAATATTCGTCTCCCGTCGCTGAGGTGGCGGACGAAATTTCTGACAAGGCCTCAGCGCCAAGTCCGAAATTTCAAAAGCGCTTTGCGCATAAAAATACATCGCCCGCCTGTAAGGGGGTAGATGGTCCTTGGAATATCCGCAAAGGTAAACAAGTGGCAGAATTTTCGACCTCTCGGCTTCTACGCCATACAGAAAAGAAGTTGCATGCAATTCAGATTACGCGGGATGATGATGGCCATTTGAAGACTTCTCATGTTCTGCGCCAACCTGAGAAGAGCTCCAAAATACGCCAGGTTAAGCCCCTCGGCGTAAAGCAGACCCAGTTGATCGATAGATTTGCTCCGCATGGATCAGTTGCCGCTCATGTGGCTGGACTGCTGTATACATATGGCAGTAAGAGGGTTGGGGTTCCTAATATCCGCGTTCCGACTGATGTAAACAGGAGGAATAAGCCTTCTTCTTCTTCTTCTTCTTCTTCTTCTTCTTCTTCTGTTAATTCCTCTGATTTGCGCGATTTCTTGATCCAGAAACGCAAAGACAAGGGTCAAAAACATGACTTAGTGCCCTTAACTACTAAAAATAGGGAGATCATGTGGGGAGTAGCATCAACAGCTAACGTCGTCACGACATATAAAGATACTGTCTTTATTGTCCCATCTACTAACGACGATCAGCATCCAATCGTCTTCGGCCGCATGCGGAATCAACCGATTTTACAGGAAGATTCTCAAGACTCTGATGCTGGGAGAATGCAAGTCCACCGATATAGCCCACAAGCTTTGAAAATTATGCAAAAGATGGGTTACGATTTGAAGTTGAAGCCAAGTCTCAATTCTGGAAAAGGTAGACGAATACCGTTGCATGGTGATCCCTACTGTCAACGAACTCGTTTCGGGTTAGGGTATGCCGCATCTCATGTGAACTCCAAACCCTAAGAGGCAGGTCCTTCTAAATCAACTTCCGTGGACAATGACGTATCTGGGGGTAGTCTCCCTCGACAAAACAAAGCAGCATCCAAAGCTGGGGGTAGAATTCTCCCTGAATCCGAAGATGATGCGACCTTGACTGTATTCCCTGAAGACCGTACGATTCGGGTCTCGGCAGTCCGAAGGCCAAAGGGGACTTTCTCTTTCAATGATGATGACATCATTGAAATCTTCAATATGCTGATGAAGGAAAACAAGCTTCGGCTACCCAACATCAGACATCCTGAAAGGGCTGGCAATATCGATAACCCAGAATATTGTCTCTTTCATCGGTACGTTCATCACCCCACAAGGGCATGCTACGTACTGAAAAGAAAAATCCAGGAGATGATCGACACCAAAGTCATCACTCTGCATTTATAAACAAGAAGAGGGTCACTGCAAATTGATCTCACTCCAACGTGACAATTTGTTTCCTCAAGAAATGCCAGATGATGAATCCCTAAAATCTCCCCAGCGGAGCAACCTTCAGATCTATCACCACTCAGCATTTTCCCCAGCCGAATTTGCTATACCTAAGTGACCTTTGAACAAACCTCTTAAGGTTGTTGCTATCAATTAGTTCACGTTCATACTACCTCTGAACTATGTCTCTCCACCGCAAATGGTCACTTCCATACTACCTCTGTCCGGTTTTTTCTTAATCCATGCAGAGTCATATCTTACCATGTCCACTTTACCTCTGAGTAAGATATTTTCAGAACTTTTTATGTCCTAGTCACCTCTGAATAAAGTTCTTCTCTGCGACTTTCTTCTATCATGTTCACATAACCTCTGATAAATGCCAGTCGTTTCAACTTGTTATCTGTACTTAAAGTACGCCATGGGGAATAAGTCACAACTCAAAAGTTTGTCATGTCCATATTACCTCTGAACAAACCTTCCGAGTTTTGGCTATCGATTATCATGTCCATATTACCTCTGATATCGGTTGTCATCTCAACTTAGCATCCGTACTTAATTCTAAGTACGCCAGTGGTGTTAAGTCCACAAACACTGCCATGTCCATATTACCTCTGAGCAGATATATATCTCCATTCCCAGTGGAGTCACAACTCGAAAGTTTGTCATGTTGGCTATCGATTATCATGTCCATATTACCTCTGATATCGATTGTCATCTCAACTTAGCATCCGTACTTAACTCTAAGTACGCCAGTGGTGTTAAGTCCACAAAAACTGCCATGTCCATATTACCTCTGGCAGGGCTTGTCTTAAACTTATTACTTGCATTTTTTTGTGCATAATAAGTAATAGGTCCACAATGGAAACGAAAAGTTCATGTTCATATTACCTCTGAACTACGCTTCTCTAACTATCCCCACAGAGTCATATTTGACAAACATCTATATTATCTCTGTCAGGATTTGTCTTCGAACTTGTTATTTGCACTCAACGTGCGCAATAAATAATAGGTCCACAAAAAATTCCCCAGTGGGATGTCCTCAACAAACTCGGTATTGTACTATGTCCATATTACCTCTGGTGTGATATCCGAAGTCCACACAAACAATCACAAAGAAATGAAGGGTTCTTATGTGGTTGAAAACAATGTTCCTACAACGGCAAATTCTTGAAGAGGTATTATGCTTAATCTCCTTTGCTCAAATGGAGTATGGTGAAGATCTCGTTCTGACAATACTACTTCCAAAAAACTAGTTGGATCATACTCTATCATGTCCATATAACCTCTGAATAGATATGTCTAAAACTAATTTGGAACATCAAAACCTATCACGTCCATATTACCTCTGATAGTGTTTTGTGTGCAAATTTTAGTTGGATCATATTCTATCATGTCCATATAACCTCTGAATAGACATGTCCAACTGAAGCCTACCGAAAGTATATCACGTCCATATTACCTTTGATATCACTTTCATCCTAGCCTATCGTTTATATTCCAAAATGATAGGTCCACCAAAGTCAGATAAAGTCTCCTTATTATTTCCAGAAAGAGCAAATTACATAAAAGCAAAAGGTACATCATTTGGGAGGAGCAGTTAAGTCGCGAATCTGTCGCGCCAGAGTAACCATTCTCTCATCCCTGGAGTTCAAGACGTCGGCGCGAGCCCGCTCCAACCTTGCCGTCTCATTGTTCAAAGCAGATAGTTCGGACTGAGCTTGTACGAAACCTGCATGGATGACACCCACACGCGTCAGGTCTTGCTGAGCCGTCTCCCTTCGATCCTTCAACACGTCGCGAGCTGTTGATAAAGAGAGAGCCCTCTCCTTGGCCTTAGCGAGCTCATCTTCCAATTTGCGGATCCTCGTCGCCTCTTCCTCATATTCAGCCTCGCACTGAGTCAGTTGGGGAATGACATACCCCAATTCGGCAAGATCCTGATCCATCGCCTGCTGATGTTCCTGGACGGATCTGTTCAGAGATTCCATTTGCCCAGCAAACTCTGCAGTTAAGGAGTCATACCTAGCTTGAACGAGACCGTCAATGCTGCCTCGAGATAGCTGCAAATAATCGTTAATAGGTTGTTCCAAACCATTAACTATCTGCTCCAGCGCATCAGCTCTCCCAGCATCGTTGAAATCTCTGATCGACGCTATCACAAACTGGGAGGACCTCTTCAGAGCCTCAAAACCTAGATTCTTCTCCAGCACCATTGATATCAGCGTTTCCAAAGTGGTGTAGAAAATACTAGTATACTGCACAATCAGCATGGCGAAACCAGATAGGATGCTGGGAGTGGCTGTAATATCGGAGAATCCCCTTCCAGGAATGATTGCAGACGATGTGGCCACAGTCGTCGCCTCAACAGATGGCGCGACAAAAGAAGCGCCAACAACGATCGAAGTGGCTGGCGTACTCAAAGGAGGCATAGTCGTATCGACAGGCTCATCCTCCTCTCGAGATGTCTGAACTGTTTCGGGCGAACCGGCACCCGAAAATGTTTCCTCTTCAAAGTCAGGCACCTCTGTGTCATCGACAGGAGCTGAATCAAAGCCAAAAGTTGCGTCGACGCTGCCTCCCCGTAGGTGTCTTTCCCTGAAAAGAAGACAAGAGAAAGTTAATATCAACATGATGTTAATTTTTCTAAAAAGAGGCGTAAAGACGACATTTACCCATGGCCGATGGTATATATGGCACGTCTGCGGCCAGTACAACTAAATTATTTCTTAATGATGCTGAGCGAGCTGTCATACCTGGAGAGGAGGGTGCACCAAATGACGACTGAGGATAGTCATCCAAGTCTTCACCCAGATCCAATCGAGGTTCGTCGATTGGAATCTCGCCGGGTATACTTACAGACGCAGCAGGGGTTTCTCCCGTTGTTGGTCGGGATAAAGGTATTCTTACTTCGCTTGGCCCCGAAGGCGATTTCGTACCACTACCTGAAGCGGTAGCAGCGACAACAGCTTCGAGCAAAGAATCTCCGGCACTGCCAACCGGAATTGTGGAGGTTCCCTCTCTAATAGGCGAAGGACCTCTAGTCAAAAAATCATCCCCAACAGGGGAAGCAGCAGTCTCACTTCTAGGAGCCTCATGACTGGAAATCCTGATAGGACCACTAGCAACCTTCTTCTTCTTGCGAGGGAAAGTTTCCTTTAGAACATGAGCCCTTCGCTTACCAGGGATAACCAGAGGCTCTGTAGGCGGAGGTATTTCACCTCTCGGTACTGCCAGCAAAGGCTCATCTGGATTGACAGAGTCTTCACCCTCGTCAGAAGAAATTGATGGCATTTTCTCTCTTCCGGCGGACTTAGAAGAGGGTATTCTAAAACTTTCACGCACATCAAAATCGCGATGGAAGGTATTGACGGCCACATAAAACTGGGCGTACGAATGGAGGATGCGTAACTCCATAGAGAGAGAAGTCGCGGGCACAGTAAAAGCCGCTCCAGTATAGCCCATTATGAAGTACCGTCATTCTCTCGCTCCATCAATAAGTCCACCTCTGGACCGGAAGCTGGTGAGGGCATTGCCCACGTGCAATTGATCATACTCAAACTGCCTGGCAAACCGACTAGGCAAGTAGGGCTCCAAGAAGCATTGGTCTTCACTTCTGTACATTAAATGGGAATGTCTAATGCAAACCAACCAATTAAAAGCTTCAGGAGAAAGAACGGTCTGCCCTTCACCTGAGTCCTAAAGTCTCGTCCCCTGTTGATTGACATGTACAGTGGGGATGGTGCAGAAGAGTTTCCAGCTGTTGATTGACATGTACAGTGGGGATGGTGCGTAACTCCATAGAGAGAGAAGTCGCGGGCACAGTAAAAGCCGCTCCAGTATAGTCCATTATGAAGTACCGTCATTCTCTCGCTCCATCAATAAGTCCACCTCTGGACCGGAAGCTGGTGAGGGCATTGCCCACGTGCAATTGATCATACTCAAACTGCCTGGCAAACCGACTAGGCAAGTAGGGCTCCAAGAAGCATTGGTCTTCACTTCTGTACATTAAATGGGAATGTCTAATGCAAACCAACCAATTAAAAGCTTCAGGAGAAAGAACGGTCTGCCCTTCACCTGAGTCCTAAAGTCTCGTCCCCTGTTGATTGACATGTACAGTGGGGATGGTGCAGAAGAGTTTCCAGCTGTGAGCAAAGTTTAACACTCGCCGACAGTCTAAAACAGTGGTCACGTTCCAGATGGAATTCTTGTAATTCAACAAGAAATTACTCTCCGAACTACTGCCAGAGCCAGGAGACATCACCTTAGGGTTATAGAGAATTAACCATCCCATCAAATATAGGAACGGTAATTCCACCCTGGGAAAGCTATCACGCCGTGTTTCATCGGCAAGCAGCCCGTCAGTAATGGCCCTCAGGCCCGCTTGTATGCGGCATACCATGGCAGGGAGAAGGCCCAGTCTTGCCCCGAACATCAGACACACGGCAGACCATAAGATGTTACGGTGAATGCGATCCGAAGATGCAATGCCTGGTACTACCAGTCGGCGTAGCCATACAGAGAGGAAGCCAGCCAGTTGAGCTTCCCTTGACAGAGGCCTGCGGCAATTCCTCAAATAACTGTAGGCTTTAGTGCCTGCAGGATATTTCCCTATCTCTTCGTCGAGAATTCGATCTGAAGCCCCAGCGTCTTCAATAAGGTCATCGACTACTTGAGCGTTAAGCACGCTCAGAAGGCTCAAAGGCTTATCTCGGCTATCTATCACCTTATCTGGCTTGACATTTCTGGCCTGGTGGAAGAAGAGATATGATGTCCATTTGTTGGTATGAGCCAAATCAGAAGGCTCATTATAGAAAGCGGTGCACGCAAGGTAATGACTCATCAGCTCCTGGTACACTGCCACCACCCGAGGGTTTGTATCTCCCAGCTCCCGGTTTGTGGGAACATACTCTTCATAAGGAGTATCCCCCATTGGCAGTCTTGAAATCTCTGCCATTTCGTGAAGGGCTAATCCCAACTCCCCCAGTGGAGTGGCGAAAGTCCCAGTGAGCGAGATATATCGCTCCATCAAAGCTACAAATAGGTTGGGGTTGAGAGGTAACCCAACACTGGTAGCACTCACAGCCGAGTACAGACCAATGTTCTCCAGCTCAGACTGAAAATGCTTCAGGGCCCAAGCAGCTAAACGAGCCCCATCGAAGATTTGTAGGGGTAACCCACCCACCGGTCCGAGGACTAACTTTGGGGTACACTCCTCCATGTCCCATGAATTCATTGCAGAAAGTCGGTAATTGGACTGGTTGGAGCAATGAAGTGTCTTCACTCGGGACACTGTCCGGAAACAACCCCCTGAAAGGCATCACAGGGCCTGAAGGTCGGCTCACAAATGACCCTTGGTCGGATCATTTCTGATAAAATATCTTCCCCGGCTGGCCGTGAAGATTAGGAGTCAGAGTCCACGACATCTTCCTCGGATGTGTGGCATGGAAGAACGCCGAGATAGGGTAATCCCTCGGCATCTTGGGCAGGTACATGACCATGCTTCCAATAGAAAAAATCCAGTCCTCCTTCTTGGGCTTCGTCTGGGATTGTTTATCAATCATATCCCCGAAGAGGAAAGCTGGTTTTCTGTATTTTGCTCCGTCTATATACATCAGGGGCTCTCCGTTGATCATGCTCAACAGCATTAGCTCTCCCTGAGTCGATATCGTGATTCCCCTTCCTTCAGGATACTGGGGTCCGAAAATAGGAAATGTCACATGGGACAAATCCTCCAGGTAATTGGAGTGCAGCATCCCAGCAGCAGAACCCATCACCTCAGCCAACGGAGATATCTGCAAGTCAACTACAAAATGCAGGAAGGACATGTCAGTTTCTATACTAGACATTACAGTCTTGCAGTTTATGCCAAAGATCGACAGTTTTGTGCTTTTTACGCCAAGACTGTGAAAACTTGAGTTTTTACGCTGGAATTCATTTTCTAAAGCGTAAAATTCAAAGTTGGCAGTATACAGTCTGTGTTTTTACGCCAGACTGCCAAAATTTGAATTGTTACGCCGGAATTTTCATCCAGAGCGTAACACTCAAAGTTGGTACTATACGCTAGATTTCGACAGTCAAAGCTTTTACGCCAGACTGCGAAAATATGGAGTCTTTACGCTGACACATTAGAAATGTGGGCGTAAAGGAGAAAACATCTCTGTGCATCGTCTTCTTCGAAGAAGCTCTCAGCACAGAAGATGACCTAGCGCGTTCACGTACAACGTGTGCGAAGGGTTTTCTTCGTTCTTGTCGTCCCAAAATCTTTACCTATAACACCCGGCGCACAGCTCGACGGTGGGACATTTCGTTCCGAACGAGGTTCGCTCTGCCCGATGGGAGTCGCTCTTGCTTGGGCGGAAGAGCGAGAAGATGAGTCAGCTTTCTTTCCCTTAGAGGCGGAAGGTTGCTTTGGTGCCATTGCTAAAAAACTCAGAGGTTTCGAGAAAGAGACGAAAAGGAAAAGTTCTTGAAAAGCTAGGGTTTTGCAAAAAGACAGATGAAGAGTTTCTTCTCTCAAAGACTTGGGGTATTTATAGAGTTCAGGTAACTCTTCGAACCCCTAACCAAATCCGATATTTAATATTCGGTTATGATTTGGGGACACGTCAGCCTATCATTTAAAGGAAGACGGACAGTCAGCGGATTCAAAATTTTCGCGCAGAGCAGATTCATGATTTTACGCTAAGGAGCTTTTTACGCTCGGGAAGCTATAAATCTACGGTTTTACGCTCAGAGGCTATAAGTCTATGGTTTTACGCCCGGATGCTTTTACGGTCGGTAGCTTTTATGCTCGATAGGCTACAAACCTACGACTTCACGCTCAGAGGCCACAAATCTACGGTTTCACGTTCAGAAGCTTTTTACGCTCAGAGGCGAACAAATCTACGACTTCACGCTCGAAACTTTTCTTTTCAGAGACTATAGATCTACAGTTTTACGCCCGGATGCTCTTATGCTCAGCAGCTTTCACGCTCGAGAGGCCACAAACTTACGATCTTACCCTCATCTACATTACGGATCTATAACTGTCCGTATATCTTAAAATACGCAGGCCAGGATATGCGTATATCTGAACAATTCTCAAGACGGCCAATTACAAGGGTTCACTCAGAAGATGCTCCTTTCTGGCCTCAAAACATCCCAAGTACCCAAAGCATACAGGGTTCAACATAGAAAATGACTCTTCTTCTTGGGTCGATCGGAAGTTCATCCAAAATTCAGTCTGAATATTTTTGCCACAGTTCAAGATGGCGACTCAGTTTCGACAGCCATTTCTCGCCTTTTCCAAGGGATTTTCGGAAAATTATTCTTGAAGATGATGGTCTGCACAAGAATTCTTCTTAAAGAAGTAACAGTTCAGAATCCTACGCGACTCCTCATTCAAAACAGCAGGATAGTTCGGATATTCGACTTAAATGCTAAGCAGCTTTCTACGCATCCTCAGTTATGCGTAAAAGACGGGACGAGATCAGATACTCTTTTTATCAGAGTTTGTGTAAAGTTATTCAGACGTGTCGAGGCTACACGTATTCAGACTTCATCACAGCAAAATATGGCAAATCATCAGATGCGTAAAAGAAGACAGTCTTATTAATCATGATTACATATGAGGGAAATCCAGTCTACAAAGGGTTTTCATCTTCATGATTTCATGATTACATATGAGGGAAATCCCGTCTACAAAGGATTTCTTATCCTCATTTAAAGATTACGTCCAGAATCTGTTCTGCCAGGTTCTCGCATTGGTGGAGATCTTTATCTGTCTTCTACAGCAGTTCATCGACTTCCACAGTCGATGAACAAGAAAATAATTAATGGCGGGAGGATACAAAACTTGGCCTGTATAAAGAGCCCATCCTCTATACGCCATGACAGATTGAGTTGAGGTTTTAGACCCAACTCAATACTGGAAGACAGGGCTAGTTTGTCTGTCCTCGTCCACCAATGACAGGAGAAAATACAGCTTGCAAGCTGTGTGGTCTAATGTGACCCTTCCTCTCTCCTGGACGAATCGCCATATGAAGTTGCTGATTATCCCGAGCAAAGGAAGCTATGATATCCTTCCATGATCCATCGTTGCAGATAACATTTGCTCGAAGATGCCTTCTTTTCCGGCTCCTTACATGCTGGAAGAACATGATCTTCTTCCTCAAGTCAACCCGACGAACTCCGGCAATCATCTCTCTCTGTGTGGTGAAGGAAATGTGGGAAGAACAGGTTAACTCATCAGCCTTTATATAGGCAAAAGAGAACACACCGAATCCTAACAAATCCCCAAAAATCCGCCAAGAAATCAGCCTCGAGGAACGAGTCAGACTTGACCGTTTCATGCTTCATTCAAAGTATTTCAAATTACGAGGAATCTGAAAACTTTGAAGGGGATCTTGTAGAAGCATGAAAAATACGCTGGAGAAATTATACGCAAAATGCATTAAGCACGCGTAAAACAGTATTTCAGTACTGGGCGGCGTAAGACATGACTTCAGAGCCATCGGCGTACAACGGAGCTTCATCGCTAGTATAGCGTAAAATATAAGCTCCAGAGACAACCCGCGTATAACGCAGTATTTTCAGACTGCTTCAGCGTATAAAGGTTGCTACCTCGCCTTTACGGCGTAGAACCCATCTGCTTTTTAATGCGGTGGGAAGATTATACGAGGAACGCCTCGTATCCTTCAAACGAGCTGTACGAAGGAACACTTCGAATCCTCTGAATGAACCTGTCAGATCATGCAGTGAACCTGACCCCTGATAAAGAGTACAGCACGACTATCCAGACGACGGCTGTAATGATGATTCGACACAGACCCAAACCGTCGTCTAGTGACATTCCCTTGATATAAACTGCTTTTACGCATTCAAGGAAATACGCTGCCTAGTTTCATACAGGCAGATGGGAGCTTTTACGCTCCGCAGAAGACAAAACGAGCTGCCACGTCAAAAGCTGCTCTTCGTACAGAGCCCAAGGCACGTCTCTGCAATTAATGCGCAGAATGGGGGCAGATCTCTGCATTTAATGCATGAGATATGGTTCTATTTTCAAAGACTGGGTAAGCCATGATTATGACTAATACGTCCACATCATCTCTTCCACATATTACGCCATCAGACTATTTTCAGCTTTAGGAGCACGCTGTACGCTATCTCCTTGAAATACGCCGATCCGGCTATTTTCAGCTATAAGGAGCACGCCGTATGCTATCTCCTCGGAATACGCCAATTCAGGCTATATATTTTGCATTGGTGAGTGACAAGACTATTCGGCCCAGAATATGCTCAAGATCCCAGTCAAAGAAGGACAACTGGCTATCTCTACGCCGGCTTTCTATCTGTGCAGCATCAGGCTTCTACGCCTACTTGGCTTCTACGCCAACTTGATAACCACTCGGCTTCTACGCCGACTTGAACACTATTGGGCTTCTATGCCTTTTGGGTTTCTGCGCCTACTTTGGCTTCTACGCCACCAGAACAGCTATTTGGTTTTTACGCCAACGAGACAGTTATTTGGCTTCTACGCCAATCATCTCTACGCGAGGGACAGTTACCTACGTGGCTTGCATGCCGTGATCTTCGCAGCAGTTATACGCATTATCTCTTAATGGGACACGCATCACACGCTCATTCTAAATATCATTTATACGTAGGTAGCAGTTATGGTAACCGTCGCGTAGAAGGTGCGGTTCTCTCTGCTGTTCAGTTTCTACGCCTATAAATAGAGACCTCGGTCGAAGAAACATGGGGGAGGAAACGAGGTCGGAAAAATAAGGTCGAGGATTGAGGAGAAAAAGAGATCGGAAATTGACTTCCTGAGAGAGAAGAATTCAGAGCACAGACAGAGAGCAAGGATCGACAATTTTGGCATCGAGCATCCACTCCTTCTTGCAATCTTTGAAGCTTCTTCTTCTTCTACAGCACTTCTTCATCATCGTGTGGTCCAAGGGACAAAGTGATCGACCGCAGATCAGACTCCTATAGTAATATTTACCCAGATTAAATTTTGTACTTAATATCCTTGTATAGGATTAATATTACTTCTTGTTTGTAAACCTAAGAAAGGGTTTTGTATAAACCTAGTTTTATTTCTTCCGTTTATTATCAAACAGAGGTCTCAGTTTTTTAGTAATCTTTATTGAGTTTGTCTTGTGTGACTAATTCTTTGATAAGATTCATCAGGTCAGGTGTATTAGAGTATTTGGAATTCGTAGTTAAAAAATTACTTTTTCAAGTGTGCAAATGTGCAAAATAAGATCGTTTCTACCCGTTTCTTCTTTCGTAGCATTTTAATTTCTCACGCAGAAACGAAAACTGACTTTCAAGCATCCAACTCTTTCCTCACAAAGTTTTTTTTTTTTTTTTGAATTCACCCGGGGTTCCACATATTAGTTAACACTATAGAGGACTGATTTTTTGTTCTGATTGTTATTGTTTAGGTGTGTTTGGTTGGTGAGAAAGGAAAGGAAGAAGAAAGAGAGTAGATCTCATCCTACTTTTTTTTACATGGGAAAGAAAGTTAAAAGAATAGGAGAAACCCATTCATTATTCCTTTTCCTTCCTTTTCTCTCGAAACCCAGTGAAAACTGTTTTTTTTTTATTGGAGCTCTCCTCTCCACTCCCCTGCTTCTTCAAACCAATCTCCTCAGACCTCACTCTGTTGCTGTCTTGTTTGACACACTGTTGAAACTTGTCAGAGAAAGAGAAACCTCGTTTTCTTTGCCCAACCTCACCAGGGACATCATTTCTGCCATCATATCTCACCAGAGAAAGGCTTGTGGTTTCTAGTAAAAATTTGGTAGGTCTTTGTTTACTCTTCTAATATAATTTCAAAAGAACTATGTTTAAGCCAGTACATGCTCTACTTGCTAATATCTACTATGATTGGGTTTATTCTTTATTAGGTCTTATACTTCAAAGGTGATTGGTAATATCCTCAAGGAGATACTTTGATACCCTTAGCTCTTTCATGAAAAACTTAAGATTTTTATCAAAATTTTCTTGTGAATAATGCACACACTTTGTTTTCATGAATTACTCATAATGGGAATTGTAAAAAACGGAATCCTATTAATGCAATTGGTGTCCTTTGGTTTGTTTCAAAGATTATATGTAGTTTTTCTAATGCATTATGCATGGTTATTATGATATACACTTGTGTTTTGTGCCAAGATGAGTGTCAACTTATGCTCAATTTCGTTCCTAAGAATTGAAAACAGAAATTTATGCTAATGTGACACATTGTCATAGATGTCAACCTACTATATGGTCAGGTAAGGTACTTGTTCCATTTAATTACTTATGTTTTATATTGAATACTTTTACTTATAACTGCATTATCTGCCACATATAGTTTGTCGCCAGCAGAGAGATTTATGTAACTTGGTTTGGATGATCTATATTTTTTCTTAGAAACCTTTATGAATGAATTTCTACATTCCATGTACACCCATGTGCACTAGTACACCTCATTACTATTGGTCTACATGTGTATTGATTTATATAAAAATATGAGCCTATTGCTCGTATCCTTTTTTTTTCCATAAATACAATTTTATGAATCACTCCTCAAATTAGGCCTTCGATGAAATCAATCCTAGCTGCAAAGAGTTTGGTTCCACAAGATTAATGGATGAAGGTCACTCCACTCTCCCTCTCCGAAGCCATCACCTCCCTCGCCAACAACCCTTTCAACCCATCCACCTACGCCCACCTCCTCCACCAATGCACCACCGACCACCGCCTCCTCCGAGCTCTCCACGCCCGCCTCCTCCACCACTCCATTGCCCCCTCCAATTTCCTCGCCAGCAAGCTCATCTCTCTCTATTCTCGATCCGGCCGCCTCCTCGACGCCCGCAACGCGTTCGACAGAATCCCCCAACCAAACCTCTTCGCCTACAACTCCATGCTCCTCGCCTACAACACAACGCAATTCCCCCATCCCCACTCCTTGGCTCTCCTCTCCTCCCTTCCGCCCCACCTCAAGCCCGACGCCTTCTTCCTCTCCGTCCTCCTCAAGTCGTCCCCTCCCCGGCACCTGCTCCGACCCATCCACGCCTTCGCCCTCCGCAACATTCTCCTCTCCGACCTCTTCGTCGCCAACGGGCTCATCTGCGCCTACGCAAAAACCGACAACCTCCGCTCCGCGCGTCACCTGTTCGACACAATGCCGAGCCGGGACATCGTCTCCTGGAACTCCATCATTTCCGCGTACGCCCATTCCGGACATTACGATGAGTGCCTGCGTCTGTATCACATTCTCGAGAATGGGATCGACGGGGTCCTGCCGAATGGGGTCACGGTCACGTGCGTCCTCCACGCCTGCGCCCACCTGCAGGACCTGGTTTCCGGGATGGCAGTCCATAAGTCCGCGGTGTATAACGGGATTGTGTTCGACAACGTGGTCTGGACTCGGTTGTCGCGTTCTACGTGAAATGCGGAAGCTTGGACTACGCGAGGGCCCTGTTCAAGGAGATGCCGGAGAGGGATGCGGTCAGTTACAACACGCTGATTTCGGGATACATGAGTTACGGATTTGTGGATGAGGCGTTGGGTCTTTTTCGACGGATGACCGACCCGGTCATTAGTAGTTGGAATGCTGTCATCGCCGGCTTGGTGCAGAATAACCGGTACGAAGGCGTGTTCGAGATTTTTTGGTCGATGCAGGTTTCGGGTTTCCGGCCGAATTCGGTTACGGTGTCTAGTGTACTTCCTGCCGTCTTGTTCCACTCGAACCTGTTGGCTGGGAAGCAAGTGCATTGCTATGCCATCAGGAATGACTGCGACCAAAACA
The DNA here is from genome assembly GCA_036927795.1 of Iris macrosiphon. Lineage (NCBI taxonomy): Eukaryota > Viridiplantae > Streptophyta > Magnoliopsida > Asparagales > Iridaceae > Iris > Iris macrosiphon. The sequence continues at coordinate 113,623,744 of JAYESA010000008.1, read as the reverse complement.
TATATGTCGCCACGTCACTGATTGATATCTATGCTAAGGCCGGGTTCGTAAATGGGGCTCGTCGGGTCTTTGATGGGACAAAGGGCAGGAGCGTTATTGTTTGGACCGCGATTATATCGGCTTTTTCTTCGTATGGCGATGCTGATGCTGCACTATTGATGTTCGACAAGATGCTTGAGTCTGGAACCCGGCCTGACCCAGTGACTTTCACTTCTGTACTTGCCGCATGTGCTCACAATGGAGCAGTTGACGAAGCACATCGTATCTTTCGTATGATGACTGAATTTGAAATTTCTCCGGAGGTTGAGCAATATGCTTGTATGGTGGGAGTCTTCAGTCGCTGTGGACTTCTTAGAGATGCGGTCGACTTCATCGAAAAAATGCCAGTTGAGCCGAATGCAAAAATGTGGGGATCGTTGCTCAATGGAGCAGCAGTCTTCAGGGATGTTGAACTAGGGAAGTTTGTGTTTGAGAAATTGGTCGAGATCGAGCCGGAGAACACAGGGAATTACATTGTGATGGCTAATTTGTACTCGGGGGCTGGGAGGTGGGAAGAGGCAAAATTAGTGAGAGAGAAGATGGCCAAGATTCCAGGGTGTAGCTGGATTGAGATGAGTAATGGGTTGCAAGTGTTTGTAGCTAGGGATACAACAAATGAACGTTCAGAGGAAATATATATGACGTTGGAGGCACTGGTAGGGTTGATGAGAGAAGAAGGTTATGCTTGTAAAGTGGAACTGGATGAGGAGAGTGGAGGCTGAAAACTAACCTTTCAAGCATCAACAATCACTTTCCTAAAGGTAAAATTCTTGATATATTTTATATATGATAGGAAAATGAATTCTTCAATAATTGTTCCTGACATAGTTTTATATGGATTAATTCTTTGGTAAAAGATTCACCAGGCCAAGTGTACACTAGTTTAAATGAAACTTGGTGAATAGAGTTTTGAGCATCATTGGTTGCTGGGAACTAATATTTCATGCACCAATTTTTTCTTAAAGATCTTGAATTCACTTGGAGTCTAATGTGTTAAGAGTGTATGATAGAGGACTGAGTTTTTGCTGTAACCTTTATTAAGTTTGTTTCATGTGAACTAATTCTTTGATAAAGACATTCACAAGCAAATTATATATATATAATTGGTAAATTTTTTTTTTAAAGATCTTGAATTCACTTGGATGCTAATTTGTTAGAGAGTATGATAGAGGACTGTTTGGTAACTAGGATTTGGACATGGATTTGAGGATTTTATGGATTTGGAGTAAAATCCATACGATCCTATGTTTCGTTGGAGTTGGATTTGGATATGAAAGGTGGGTAATGATTACTTTCCAAATCCAAAATTAGGATTTGGGAGAAAAAAAACTTGGATTTGGGAGGAAGAAAGTTGGATTTGCTTTTTTAATATAGTAGTTAGTTATTATTTTATATATGAATTTTTTTATTCTTAATTAATATAAATAAGTTCATCATTATAATAATTACTTATTATGTGTTAAGAGTGTATGATAGAGGACTGAGTTTTTGCTGTAACCTTTATTAAGTTTGTTTCATGTGAACTAAATCTTTGATAAAGACATTCACAAGCAAATTATATATATATAATTGGTAAACTTTTTTTTTAAAGATCTTGAATTCACTTGGATGCTAATTTGTTAGAGAGTATGATAGAGGACTAATTGGTAACTAGGATTTTGACATGGATTTGAGGATTTTATGGATTTGGAGTAAAATCCATAAGATCCTATATTTCGTTGGAGTTGGAGTTGGAGTTGGATTTGGATATGAAAGGTGGGTAATGATTATTTTCCAAATCCAAAATTAGGATTTGGGAGAAAGAAACTTGGATTTGGGAGGCAGAAAGTTGGATTTGCTTTTTTAATATAATAGTTAGTTATTATTTTATATATGAATTTTTTTATTCTTAATTAATATAAATAAGTTCATCATTATAATAATTACTTATTAATTTATAATTTTGTTAATTAATATTTTATTGTAATCTTAATTAATAACTTAATAATTTATTAATCATAATTATAATAATTATTAATTAATTATTTTATAAATTTATTAATATTTTATTATAATCTTAATTAATTATAATTATAATCATAATTACAATAATTAATTTATAATTTTATGCATTAACATTTTATTATAATCTTAATTAATAATTTATTAATCATAATTATAATCGTAATTAATAATTTATTTATTAATATTTAATTATAATAATTAACAATTTATTAATCATAATTAATAATTGTTTTATTATAAATATAATTATAATTAATAATAATTAATAATTTATTAATTAATAATATATTAATTAATGTTTTATTATAATCTTAATTAATAATATATTAATCATAATAATATTCTTAATTAATAATTTATTAAGTATAATTATAATCTTAATTAATGTAAGGATGATCTTTGTATTCCTATACACTTAATAGTTGTAAAGAAAATATCTCAGCATGTTATTTTAGTAACTCACTTCCTAGAAAAACTCATGATAAATTTCTTTTGGCTTTACCTTTGAAATTGTCCATTTGTTCAATTACTCTAATTCTGAGGGATACTCAAAATTCTGAGCATTTATTATAATCTTAATTAATAATATATTAATCATAATTATATTCTTAATTAATAATATATTAATCATAATTATAATCTTAATTAATAATTTATTAATTTATTAATCATAACTATAACCATAATTATACTAATTAATTAATCTATAATTTTATTAATTAATATTTTATTATAATCTTAGTTAATAATTTTTAATTTATTAATCATAATTATAATAACTATAATTAATTTATAATTCTATGCATTAATATTTTATTATAATCTTAATCATTAATTTATAATTTTATTAATTAATATTTTATTATAATCCAATTGCAAAATTTTTCCCAATCCAAACAATGGATTTGGATTTTAATCAAATCCAATGCCAAAATTTTAGGTTGCCAAACAATGGATTTGGATTTGGAAATTCATGATTTGGATTTGGATTTGGATTTGGATTTGAATTGTGGATTTCCAAATCCAAATCCTAGTTACCAAACAAGTCTTGGAATATGTTGATAAAAGGATTTTAACCTTTAGAAGTGTCTAAGTTTGCTAATGTGCATAATAATAGCTTCTCTAAAAGTTGCTATTTCTTTATAACGTTTGAAATTTGGTTAGAATTCATCCAAAGAGTACTGTTAAAATTTTTAAATTGGTTAATTGAGTATTAAGATTCATTGGAGGCTGGAAACTAATCTTTCAACCATCATTCATCCTTTATTTTTCAATTCTTGACTTCACTCAAGAGTCCAAAGCATTAGAACATATGAAAGAGGTCTCAGTTTTTTAGTAATCTTTATTGAGTTTGTCTTGTGTGACTAATTCTTTGATAAGATTCATCAGGTCAGGTGTATTAGAGTATTTGGAATTCGTAGTTAAAAGATTACTTTTTCAAGTGTGCAAATGTGCAAAATAAGATCGTTTCTACTCGTTTCTTCTTTCGTAGCATTTTAATTTCTCATGCAGGAACGAAAACTGACTTTCAAGCATCCAACTCTTTCCTCACAAAGTTTTTTTTTTTTTTGAATTCACCTGGGGTTCCACATATTAGTTAACACTATAGAGGACTGGTTTTTTTTTCTGATTGTTATTATTTAGGTGTGTTTGGTTGGTGAGAAAGGAAAGGAAGAAGAAAGAGAGTAGATCTCATCATACTTTTTTTTACATGGGAAAGAAAGTTAAAAGAATAGGAGAAACCCATTCATTATTCCTTTTCCTTCCTTTTCTCTCGAAACCCAGTGAAAACTGTTTTTTTTTTATTGGAGCTCTCCTCTCCACTCCCCTGCTCCTTCAAACCAATCTCCTCAGACCTCACTCTGTTGCTGTCTTGTTTGACACACTGTTGAAACTTGTCAGAGAAAGAGAAACCTCGTTTTCTTTGCCCAACCTCACCAGGGACATCATTTCTGCCATCATATCTCACCAGAGAAAGGCTTGTGGTTTCTAGTAAAAATTTGGTAGGTCTTTGTTTACTCTTCTAATATAATTTCAAAAGAACTATGTTTAAGCCAGTACATGCTCTACTTGCTAATATCTACTATGATTGGGTTTATTCTTTATTAGGTCTTATACTTCAAAGGTGATTGGTAATATCCTCAAGGAGATACTTTGATACCCTTAGCTCTTTCATGAAAAACTTGAGATTTTTATCAAAATTTTCTTGTGAATAATGCACACACTTTGTTTTCATGAATTACTCATAATGGGAATTGTAAAAAACAGAATCCTATTAGTGCAATTGGTGTCCTTTGGTTTGTTTCAAAGATTATATGTAGTTTTTCTGATGCATTATGCATGGTTATTATGATATACACTTGTGTTTTGTGCCGAGATGAGTGTCAACTTATGCTCAATTTCATTCCTAAGAACTGAAAACAGAAATTTATGCTAATGTGACACATTGTCATAGATGTCAACCTACTATATGGTCAGGTAAGGTACTTGTTCCATTTAATTACTTTTGTTTCATATTGAATACTTTTACTTATAACTGCATTATCTGCCACATATAGTTTGTCGACAGCAGAGTGATTTATGTAACTTGGTTTGGATGATCTATATTTTTTCTTAGAAACCTTTATGAATGAATTTCTACATTCCATGTACACCCATGTGCACTAGTACACCTCATTACTATTGGTCTACATGTGTAATGATTCATATAAAAATATGAGCCTATTGCTCGTATCCTTTTTCTTTTTTTTTTTCCATATAGACAATTTTATGAATCACTCCTCAAATTAGGCCTTTGATGAAATCAATCCTAGCTGCAAAGAGTTTGGTTCCACAAGATTAATGGATGAAGGTCACTCCACTCTCCCTCTCCGAAGCCATCACCTCCCTCGCCAACAACCCTTTCAACCCATCCACCTACGCCCACCTCCTCCACCAATGCACCACCGACCACCGCCTCCTTCACCACAACATTGCCCCCTCCAATTTCCTCGCCAGCAAGCTCATCTCTCTCTATTCTCGATCCGGCCGCCTCCTCGACGCCCGCAACGTGTTCGACCGAATCCCCCAACCAAACCTCTTCGCCTACAACTCCATGCTCCTCGCCTACAACACAACGCAATTCCCCCATCCCCACTTCTTGGCTCTCCTCTCCTCCCTTCCGCCCCAACTCAAGCCCGATGCCTTCTCCCTCTCCGTCCTCCTCAAGTCGTACCCTCCCCGGCACCTGCTCCGACCCATCCACGCCTTCGCCCTCCGCAACATTCTCCTCTCCGACCTCTTCGTCGCCAATGGGCTCATCTGCGCCTACGCAAAAACCGACAACCTCCGCTCCGCGCGTTACCTGTTCGACACAATGCCGAGCCGGGACATCGTCTCCTGGAACTCCATCATTTCCGCGTACGCCCATTCCGGACATTACGATGAGTGCCTGCGTCTGTATCACATTCTCGAGAATGGGATCGACGGGGTCCTGCCGAATGGGGTCACGGTCACGTGCGCCCTCCACGCCTGCGCCCACCTGCACGACCTGGTTTCCGGGATGGCAGTCTATAAGTCCGCGGTGGATAACGGGATTGTGTTCGACAACATGGTCTGGAACTCGGTTGTCGCGTTCTACGTGAAATGCGGAAGCTTGGACTACGTGAGGGCCCTGTTCAAGGAGATGCCGGAGAGGGATGCGGTCAGTTACAACACTGATATCGGGATACATGAGTTACGGATTTGTGGATGAGGCGTTGGGTCTTTTTCGACGGATGGCCGACCCGGTCATTAGTAGTTGGAATGCTGTCATCGCCGGCTTGGTGCAGAATAACCGGTACGAAGGCGTGTTCGAGATTTTTTTGTCGATGCAGGTTTCGGGTTTCCGGCCGAATTCGGTTACGGTGTCAAGTGTACTTCCTGCCGTCTCGTTCTACTCGAACCTGTTGGCTGGGAAGCAAGTGCATTGCTATGCCATCAGGAATGACTGTGACCAAAACATATATGTCGCCACGTCACTGATTGATATCTATGCTAAGGCCGGGTTCGTAAATGGGGCTCGTCGGGTCTTTGATGGGACAAAGGGCAGGAGCGTTATTGTTTGGACCGCGATTATATCGGCTTTTTCTTCGTATGGCGATGCTGATGCTGCACTATTGATGTTCGACAAGATGCTTGAGTCTGGAACCCGGCCTGACCCAGTGACTTTCACTTCTGTACTTGCCGCATGTGCTCACAATGGAGCAGTTGACGAAGCACATCGTATCTTTCGTATGATGACTGAATTTGAAATTTCTCCGGAGGTTGAGCAATATGCTTGTATGGTGGGAGTCTTCAGTCGCTGTGGACTTCTTAGAGATGCGGTCGACTTCATCGAAAAAATGCCAGTTGAGCCGAATGCAAAAATGTGGGGATCGTTGCTCAATGGAGCAGCAGTCTTCAGGGATGTTGAACTAGGGAAGTTTGTGTTTGAGAAATTGGTCGAGATCGAGCCGGAGAACACAGGGAATTACATTGTGATGGCTAATTTGTACTGGGGGCTGGGAGGTGGGAAGAGGCAAAATTAGTGAGAGAGAAGATGGCCAAGATTCCAGGGTGTAGCTGGATTGAGATGAGTAATGGGTTGCAGGTGTTTGTAGCTAGGGATACAACAAATGAACGTTCAGAGGAAATATATATGACGTTGGAGGCACTGGTAGGGTTGATGAGAGAAGAAGGTTATGCTTGTAAAGTGGAACTGGATGAGGAGAGTGGAGGCTGAAAACTAACCTTTCAAGCATCAACAATCACTTTCCTAAAGGTAAAATTCTTGATATATTTTATATATGATAGGAAAATGAATTCTTCAATAATTGTTCTTGACATAGTTTTATATGGATTAATTCTTTGGTAAAAGATTCACCAGGCCAAGTGTACACTAGTTTAAATGAAACTTGGTGAATAGAGTTTTGAGCATCATTGGTTGCTGGGAACTAATATTTCATGCACCAATTTTGTTTTTAAAGATCTTGAATTCGTTTAATGTGTTAAGAGTGTATGATAGAGGACTGAGTTTTTGCTGTAACCTTTATTAAGTTTGTTTCATGTGAACTAATTCTTTGATAAAGACATTCACAAGCAAATTATATATATATAATTGGTAAACTTTTTTTTTTAAAGATCTTGAATTCACTTGGATGCTAATTTGTTAGAGAGTATGATAGAGGACTGTTTGGTAACTAGGATTTGGACATGGATTTGAGGATTTTATGGATTTGGCGTAAAATCCATACGATCCTATGTTTCGTTGGAGTTGGATTTGGATATGAAAGGTGGGTAATGATTACTTTCCAAATCCAAAATTAGGATTTGGGAGAAAAAAACTTGGATTTGGGAGGAAGAAAGTTGGATTTGCTTTTTTAATATAGTAGTTAGTTATTATTTTATATATGAATTTTTTTATTCTTAATTAATATAAATAAGTTCATCATTATAATAATTACTTATTATGTGTTAAGAGTGTATGATAGAGGACTGAGTTTTTGCTGTAACCTTTATTAAGTTTGTTTCATGTGAACTAATTCTTTGATAAAGACATTCACAAGCAAATTATATATGTATAATTGGTAAACTTTTTTTTTAAAGATCTTGAATTCACTTGGATGCTAATTTGTTAGAGAGTATGATAGAGGACTGTTTGGTAACTAGGATTTTGATATGGATTTGAGGATTTTATGGATTTGGAGTAAAATCCATAAGATCCTATATTTCGTTGGAGTTGGATTTGTATTTGGATTTGGATTTGGATTTGGATATGAAAGGTGGGTAATGATTATTTTCCAAATCCAAAATTAGGATTTGGGAGAAAGAAACTTGGATTTGGGAGGCAGAAAGTTGGATTTGCTTTTTTAATATAATAGTTAGTTATTATTTTATATATGAATTTTTTTATTCTTAATTAATATAAATAAGTTCATCATTATAATAATTACTTATTAATTTATAATTTAATTAATTAATATTTTATTATAATCTTAATTAATAACTTAATAATTTATTAATCATAATTATAATAATTAATTAATTATTTTATAAATTTATTAATATTTTATTATAATCTTAATTAATTATAATTATAATCATAATTACAATAATTAATTTATAATTTTATGCATTAACATTTTATTATAATCTTAATTAATAATTTATTAATCCTAATTATAATCGTAATTAATAATTTATTTATTAATATTTAATTATAATAATAATTAACAATTTATTAATCATAATTAATAATCTATTAATTATTGTTTTATTATAATTTAATATTAATAATATATTAATAATAATTAATAATTTATTAATTAATAATATATTAATTAATGTTTTATTATAATCTTAATTAATAATATATTAATCATAATAATATTCTTAATTAATAATTTATTAATCATAATTATAATTTTAATTAATGTAAGGATGATCTTTGTATTCCTATACACTTAATAGTTGTAAAGGAAATATCTCAGCATGTTATTTTAGTAACTCCCTTCCTAGAAAAACTCGTGATAAATTTCTTTTTGCTTTACCTTTGAAATTGTCCATTTGTTCAATTACTCTAATTCTGAGGGATACTCAAAATTCTGAGCATTTATTATAATCTTAATTAATAATATATTAATCATAATTATATTCTTAATTAATAATTTATTAATTATAATTATAATCTTAATTAATAATTTATTAATCATAACTATAACCATAATTATAATAATTAATTAATCTATAATTTTATTAACTATAACCAAATCCTAGTTACCAAACAAGTCTTGGAATATGTTGATAAAAGGATTTTAACCTTTAGAAGTGTCTAAGTTTGCAAACGTGCATAATAATAGCTTCTCTAAAAGTTGCTATTTCTTTATAACGTTTGAAATTTGGTTAGAATTCATCCAAAGAGTACTGTTTAAATTTTTAAATTGGTTAATTGAGTATTGAGATTCATTGGAGGCTGGAAACTAATCTTTCAACCATCATTCATCCTTTATTTTTCAATTCTTGACTTCACTCAAGAGTCCAAAGCATTAGAACATATGAAAGAGGTCTCAGTTTTTTAGTAATCTTTATTGAGTTTGTCTTGTGTGACTAATTCTTTGATAAGATTCATCAGGTCAGGTGTATTAGAGTATTTGGAATTCGTAGTTAAAAGATTACTTTTTCAAGTGTGCAAATGTGCAAAATAAGATCGTTTCTACTCGTTTCTTCTTTCGTAGCATTTTAATTTCTCACGCATGAACGAAAACTGACTTTCAAGCATCCAACTCTTTCCTCACAAAGTTTTTTTTCTTTTGAATTCACCCGGGGTTCCACATATTAGTTAACACTATAGAGAACTGATTTTTTGTTCTGATTGTTGTTGTTTAGGTGTGTTTGGTTGGTGAGAAAGGAAAGGAAGAAGAAAGAGAGTAGATCTCATCCTACTTTTTTTTACATGGGAAAGAAAGTTAAAAGAATAGGAGAAACCCATTCATTATTCCTTTTCCTTCCTTTTCTCTCGAAACCCAGTGAAAACTGTTTTTTTTTATTGGAGCTCTCCTCTCCACTCCCCTGCTCCTTCAAACCAATCTCCTCAGACCTCACTCTGTTGCTGTCTTGTTTGACACACTGTTGAAACTTGTCAGAGAAAGAGAAACCTCGTTTTCTCTGCCCAACCTCACCAGGGACATCATTTCTGCCATCATATCTCACCAGAGAAAGGCTTGTGGGTTCTAGTAAAAATTTGGTAGGTCTTTGTTTACTCTTCTAATATAATTTCAAAAGAACTATGTTTAAGCCAGTACATGCTCTACTTGCTAATATCTACTATGATTGGGTTTATTCTTTATTAGGTCTTATACTTCAAAGGTGATTGGTAATATCCTCAAGGAGATACTTTGATACCCTAAGCTCTTTCATGAAAAACTTAAGATTTTTATCAAAATTTTCTTGTGAAATAATGCACACACTTTGTTTTCATGAATTACTCATAATGGGAATTGTAAAAAACAGAATCCTATTAGTGCAATTGGTGTCCTTTGGTTTGTTTCAAAGATTATATGTAGTTTTTCTGATGCATTATGCATGGTTATTATGATATACACTTGTGTTTTGTGCCGAGATGAGTGTCAACTTATGCTCAATTTCGTTCCTAAGAATTGAAAACAGAAATTTATGCTAATGTGACACATTGTCATAGATGTCAACCTACTATATGGTCAGGTAAGGTACTTGTTCCATTTAATTACTTATGTTTTATATTGAATACTTTTACTTATAACTGCATTATCTGCCACATATAGTTTGTCGCCAGTAGAGAGATTTATGTAACTTGGTTTGGATGGTCTATATTTTTTCTTAGAAACCTTTCAAAGCTAATTATGTTACTTCTAATTTTATTTTTCCTTTTAATAATCTAAGTTCACTACAATGGTATGATTTACTTTATTTTTAATTTCTCAGAAACATTCCAAAACTAATTGTTATTATTTCTAATTTTGCTCATCTTTTTTATAATATATGTTCACTAGAAATGTACGAGTTAAATGAGCAAACAAATGCTATCACAATAATTTTGTGATTTTGTTCATAGTATTATTTAATACTAAAAAAATCACATGCATATAATCGAGTCATCCAATGCCCTTGAAAATATAAATTATATTTTCGGCTCTTTGCATAGCTTGTGCCAAAGGGATTTGGGAAGAGAAACAGATGGAGGGAGTGGAACTGAGGGATAAACAAATTTTTTTCCAAAAAAAATATTTCATTTTTTTTTATTAGAATCGAGCAGTAAAATGGTCATTAATTGACCCTTGGAACTCATGTACCGTCTTAAGTTGAGATACAAGGGTCCACTTAACATGAATGACCATTTGTTTTAAAAAAAAATTACATTAGGGGCTAACCTAATAAACTCTCATAGGTGTCTGTTATATTCAGAACGGACGCATGAATTTAAAAGAGGGGGATCAACCTCAAACGCATGTAGCATGTAAACATAAAAAAGGCATACTGTAAACATATGACAAGGTACTTGCTTCGATTATTAGTCCAAAACGGTGCTGGCAATACTAAGGTCAAAGTCCAAGTCTTAATTGTCCAAATAGCCTAAAATAAATTTATGCACTAATTATTATTCCACAATGCATATATATATATATATATATATATATATATATATAATCTTTATTCAGTTTGTAATTTATTCTTAAGTTTATAGCTATTTTGCAAATGTCTATTTGATATGGGGTTAAAGAAAACTTATATACTTTATATCTCTGTTTTGCCTCTAAAAGAGAGAAGGATTTGTCTCTTCTCCGATGATTGATCCAAAGCCCAGCAGAAGAGGGATCTGCTCCTCCTTCGGTGAGAGCTCGACCAAGGGGGATCCTGGACAAGAACCGTATGGCAGATGCTGCCCTCTGGTGATGGCGCTGTTGTCGCCTATTCGGCAACTTACTAGGCGGAATGGGGTTGTGGACGGTGCCGGCAGTCGATAGGGATGAGCAACGTAGTTAGGCGCTAGCAAAGGACTCGCAGCTGTCGACTGGAGTCGGCGAGTCTGCTAATTGGGTTAGGCCTGTGCTTGGCGCAATGTGCTCAGTAGCTATGAGCTGTGTGCACTGTGTGGGCAGCTCAGCTTCGTAACTAGGTGTAGCGGAGGGGACGGGTTAGAAGGAATAGTAGTAAAAAAAAATTTGAGAACTCAGTGGGGTTGGGTAGAGTTCACTGTAGTTGAATCCTTGTTTTGGTCGCGTACGGTTTTGGTCAAGTTGGGTAAGGTTTAGGTCTACTCGAGTCCGGGTTTAGTCCATGTTTCGAGTTGGGTTAAGATCCAAGTTGATTTTGGCTCAAGTCTTTAATTCGGAATAGTTTGGACAATTTCAAAAAGGATTATTTATGCTAACCTCTCCTATATTTTATTATATTTTATGTTTATTGTATGGACCTTTCTTATTTTGAAAATAATTACACGGACCTCACACATGTTTTATATTTTATTTCCAAAATAATGGTGGTTAGTGTAATAATCATTTACATAAAACATAAAATATAGGGGAGGTCGGTATAATAAAAATGAAATATCGGGGAGGTTAGTGTAAATAATCATTTCAAAAAATATTAGTGTAGGGGAGGTCCCATATGCTTTATTCTTTAATTTCTTTGGAAACTCTAGTGGAAACTTTTTTGAGATTCGTTGATGATTGTCAGCGGAAGCAAAAAGTTCAGTCTCTATTGTATGAAAGGGGGCACAAATGGTGCACAGGACGTGAACGCAGTCAATGATGTGTCTACCGAGTTATGGCACAGACGAGTTATAAGCCATATCAACTAGAAAAAAATGAGTTACTTGTTGAATGTAGAGTAGAATAATAGGATAAACTTTATTGATGAGAATGCTATATATATATAGGAGAGTCTAACCTCTCTCTCTATCATTCTATCCGATGTGGGACTAAAGTCCATTACTAATACTTATACTTAACACCCTTCCTCAAGCTAGAGCATATATGTCAATCATGCTCATCTTGTTACACAGAAATTGAACCCGATGACCAAAAAGAGACTTCGTAAAGATATCAACTATCTGATCACCGGTCTTTACGTGATGAACCTTTATTATCCTCTTTTGATACTCATCACGTACGAAGTGGATGTCAATTTCAATATGGTTCGTCCTTTTATGGAACACAGGGTTGGTAGCAATATGGATAGCAGACTGGTTATAACACCACATATCTGCTGCTTTAAATCATGCTTCTTCTCCTAGTTCTTGTAGCAGATACTTCAGATATAACACATTTGCTGTGTCATGAGCAATAGCTCAATATTCTGCTTCGGAACTTGATCGTGCGATCACACTCTGCTTCTTGCCTTTCCACGATACCAAGTTTCCGCCAATAAATATCGAGTAACCAGATGTAAATCATCTATCCGTCAGGCTTGCACCTCAGTCAACATCGGTAAAGCACTCAACATTTGTATGTCCCTAATTTTTTATGCGAATTTTTTTTTCAAGATTTTGGAGTAGATAACGCAGAATTCTGAGAACTGTCTGCCAATGTAGAACTCGTGGAGAAGACATAAATCTACTCGCAACACTGACGATAAAGGAAATATCTGGACGAGTCATAACTACCAAGTAGTTGAGTTTTTCAACCACTCGACGACATTGATCCGGATTAGTCATCAGTACCCCTCGTCGGGAGTAACTTTTCTCCTTAGTCCATTGGCGATGTTGCTCCCTTAGCTTGCATCATTTAGTATGTCTAGAACATACTTTCTCTGAGATATGACAATGTGCCTCTTTTCCTATACGACTTCAACACCCAAGAAGTAGTTCAATGAACCCATATCCTTGGTGTCACGCCCCAGTCCCAAAAGTACACGGGACCAGGCCACGTGGCAATAGCCAGCTGTCACGTCTCCGAGGATATCCCAATTTAATGGATCCTAACGAAGAGTGCTACGCTGTCCTAAAATACTAACATGTCCAATATCAATATCAAACAGGTAATCTAATCTCATCCACAAAATAAACAGCAAGAATGTACTAATAATAAATGCTGGAAGATAAATGCCAGTCTCAAAATATCATAGTACAACCAAGAATGTCTGGTGGGGACAAACCCACTACTATGACGAAATAAAATACTGAAATGATAGATAAAAATAATGACTAGGGCATCGGCTGACTAGATAATGATGCTCCCAAATCCTAGGCAGAAGGCCTACCAAGTGATCACAGAAACTCTGATGGTAACACCTCTAGCTCCTCTGCGGTGGCGAACCTCGTCTCATGTCCTGGGCCGTACACTGTGGGGTAATATGCCTCGTCCAAATCTGGAAAGGTACCAGGTCCTTAGAGGGACGTAACAAGATACATAGAAATATGCTATATACAAATACTGAATAAAGTAAATACAATAAAGGGTGTGCTAACCATCTAAGTGAATGCAATGTGAGGACAACATTGGTACGTATGAGTAGGTGTAGGCATAACGTCCATACCGCTCCGGAGAACGGGGAATCTGCACAGTATATAACGTCCATACTGCTCCGAAGAACGGGAAATCTGAATAATATAACGTCCATACCGCTCCAAGGAACGGAAAATCTGAATAATATAACGTCCATACCGCTCCGAGGAACGGGGAATCTGAATAATGGGGGTCATTGGATCCGTGGCTCCTCTGGATACTACGGATTCCAATGTGTGTATCCTATACGCCTACTAGTTGTCCTCCCCGCCCAATGTAGATACACAAATCGAATACTTGACGTGCATACCACATATCTATATGCCAGTCTCTATGAATAAAAATAACCCTGAGTTACGTACTAACCGTGATGCATGTCACACGCACCGATAGCTAGTCGAGTACGCGGACCCGCATCTCAATATGAATATGTCACAGTGAAACGTGTAAGAGTGTCAGGTCTCGGAAGATATCAAAATATCCTCCCAATGGGGTGAGTCTGCTAAGGACTAGGTCAAGTATACTAATCATCGACGTATCCGTCGACTGCACCCGAGTCAATCTCGGACACGCAAAGTCATATGAAATAAACAACAAGAATCATACAACATATGCATAATTTAAGTTAAATAGTAAATATGACAAGGTATCTTGCCTGAGTCCTCAAGATGTGAATGCCAATAGCCTGCTCCTGTAGTATCTCCTGGCTGGTCCAGTGACCCTAAACACACAATACAATATAGCAATGTTGACATCAGACATTAAGCAATACATAAATAATTATGACGTTGCTCCTAGATACTGTCGCAGGTTCACGGTTGACCGAATACAGCGTCACGTGTGCACGTAGTTAGGGTGTACCCGTGTTCTGTCTTTCGTCAACGTGCGCCTTGCGACAATAAATTATCGAGTTATGGGTTGACAACTATTTCTGCTCTGTGCGTATACATGTCCTTGGTTTCTATGTTCATTATACTTGGTTTATGTCCAGATGTTCAGATGAAATACTGGTCCTTGATGACAGGTCTCGTGATTAAGGTATTTGCTAGTTACTGAACAAATTCTAAGTTTTGTTAATCATCCTGCCATTCTATATATAGTTTAGGGTTAATAAAGTTGTGTCCAAGACTAAAATCTCTCGACACGACGATACGACGATCATAAACGAACAAGATACTAGGAGGGAGGAGTATGGGGCGAATACCTAGTAGGCTGGACGAGGGTCGCCTCGCTGGCTGGTCGTCCTCCGTCGAGTAGTGGAGCTCCGGCAGTGGCCGGCGAGCAAGGCAGCGGCGACAGCGGCTGGAACAACAACTGCAGTAGCCGCAGTAGCAGCAGCAACTCTGGGCAGCGGCGGTTGCTGGGTCAAGGCGGTGCGGGGGTGGCTGTCGGCCGCAGGGAAGGTGGCGCTCCGCCTGGCAGGGGTGATCGAGGGTGTCGGAGGGGGTTGCCGGGAACCGGGGCAGTCGGGTTTTTGAACGGGGGGTCGGGTTTTAATGTGGGATCGGTGATGGCGGTTGCAGGCGGTTAGGGTAGTGGTCCGATGACCTGAGGGCAGTGCTGGCGGTGTCAGGCGGCGTTCGGGCAGTGGGAGTGGCGGCTTTAGGTGGTGGTGGGGTGGTTCTGAAGTCGGAGGGGGTGAGGGCTCGGTTTTGATTAGTCGGCTAGGGTTTCCTTAAGGCAGTGGAGAGAAAGGGGTTTTAGGGTTTCTAATGAGAAGAAAGTATATTTATATGGTGATGGAGTTTGTGGGCTGGCCTCGGGACTTGGGCCTGTCTTGCCTTGTTGGGGTGCGGCTGGTCCACGTGGAAGAGTGCATGTGGGCTTGGTTAGGCTTGTTTGAGGTAAAATTGGCCTCAAATTAATTAAATTAATAATTAATGCACAAGGCGAAATTAACGAACATTGTGTAGCTAAGGTGAGACGCAATGACGTGTATCTAAGATTACATAATGGTCAGAGGGGTACATATAATTATCGCGCATTAATTCTAATTAAATTCAAATAAATTCTAGTCTCTCGATTTTAATTCAAATGAAACCCTAAACTGGTCGAGGGGGTTTACAATCTACCCTCCTTAGAGCATTTCGTCCTCGAAATTAAAACATACGTATGGTAAGAAATACTGACTGAATTTAAAATGCTAATACGTACCTAGTTCTTCGAAGAGGTGGGGATAGCGCTGTCTAATAACCTCCTCGCGTTCCTAACTCGACACTCCTGATGCATGATGCCTCCATGCGACACGAACTAGAGGGATAATCTGACCTCACAATACCTTCTCGCTCCTATCTAGAATCTCAACAGGCTCCTCTTGGTATGATAAACTCGGGCCGACTGTGATCTCTGAATGGTCAAATACATGACTCGGATCCGGTATGTACCTCCTCAGCTGAGATACATGAAAGACGTTATGGACTCCTTCCAAAGTCTGCGGCAAGGCTAATCTGTAAGCAACCTCTCCGACGCGTTCTAACACATCGAATGGTCCAATGTACCTCGGACTCAGCTTTCCTCTGCCTCTGAATCTGATGGTCCCTCGAGTAGGTGAGATCTTTAGAAATACGTGATCTCCAACCTGGAACTCTAAGGGTCGTTGATGCGCATTCGCCCAATGCTTCTGTCTGTCCTGTGCTGCTCGCAGGTGCCCTTGGATCTTTTTCACCTTCTCTACTGTACGAATAACCAACTCTGGTCCGAGAATTCGTCTCTCGCCCATATCACTCCAACATACTAGGGAACGGCATTTCCTTCCATACAATGCTTCATAGGGAGCCATCTGGATGCTCGCTTGTTAGCTGTTGTTGTAGGAAAATTCGACCAAATGCAAGTGGTCCTCCCATGATCCTCCGAAATCAAGCATACACGCTCTTAATATATCTTCCAATGTCTGAATGGTGCGATCGGACTGGCCATCTGTCTGTGGGTGATACGATGTGCTAAACTTCAGGCGGGTACCGAGGCTTTCTTGCATACTCCGCCAAAAGTAAGATGTAAATCTCGTATCCCTGCCAGACACGATGCTAACTGACACTCCATGCAATCGCACAATCTCCCTCATGTACATATCTGCTAAGACCTCCGTCGATTGCCCAACTCTGAAGGGTAAAAAGTATGCGGACTTGGTGAGTCTATCCACGATTACCCATACTGCATTGCGACCATTGGGACTCCTCGGAAAGCCCGTAACAAAGTTCATAGTGATGTGCTCCCATTTCCACTCTGGTATGGGGAGCGGTTGAAGTAATCCTGCAGATCTCTGATGCTCAGCCTTGACTTGCTGACACACCAGGTACTTGGCCATAAAGCGTGCTATCTCTCTCTCTTCATTCCATACCACCAGTAGTACTGCCTTAGGTCTCTGTACATCTTCGTGCCTCCTGGATGAATAGAGTAGGTTGAACTGTGTGCCTCTGCCATCAACTCCTGACGAAGTTCTCCATTTGGAACATAGAGACGATCTCCACATCTCAAAGTCCCGTCTTCGTGTATACGCAATCCTGTCTGTATTCCAGCCTCTGTCCTCTGTCGTAGCCTCTGAAATCTGGCGTCTGTCGGCAAAGCCGCCTTTATCCTCTCCACTAATATCGATTGCAACTGAAAACTCGATAACTCTCCGTCTACTCCGGGCATAACGACCTCTATACCCATCTACTCTAGATCTCTTAACAGATGTTGTTGGGTAGTCAGGAAGAATGCCATGGGTCTTCTGCTCAACGCGTCAGCTACTACGTTGACCTTTCCCGGATGGTACTGTAGCTCAATCTCAAAGTCTGTCATTACCTCGAGCCAACGTCTCTGCCTTTGGTTAAGGTCCTTCTGTGTGTAGACGTACTTCAGGCTCTTTTGATCAGTAAATATCTTCACTCTTTCTCCATATAGGTAGTGCCTCCAAAGCTTCAAAGCAAAGATCACTGCTGCAAGCTCCAAGTTGTGGGTGGGATAGTTATTCTCATGTGTCCTCAACTGCATAGAGGCATAAGCCACAACCTTTCCATGCTGCATCAAGACACATCCTAATCCTTTCCCGGATGCATCGCTATAGATCACGAATCCTCCGGGTCCAGAAGGTATGGTCAAGATATGTGCTGTAGTCAAACGCTTCTTCAGCTCGTCGAATGCCTTCTGACACTCCTCTGTCCAGGTGAACTCCTGCTCCTTACGGGTCAAGCGGGTCATCGGCTCTGCAATCTTCGCGAAGTTTTCCACGAACCTCCGGTAATATCCGGCAAGTCCTAGGAAACTCCTCACTTCTGAGACATTGGTAGGGGTTGGCCATGTCTCTACTGATGAAATCTTCGCCGAATCTACTGAAATGCTATCTCCTGAGATAACGTGTCCAAGGAAAGCGACACGATCTAAAAGAAACTCACACTTGCTCAGCTTTGCATAAAGCCTCTCTCTCCTCAGCGTCTCTAATACTAGTCTCAAGTGCTCCTCGTGCTCCTCGTGGTTCTTCGAATACACCAAGATGTCGTCAATGAAGACTACCACGAACCGGTCTAAATATTGGTGGAAAACTCTGTTCATTAAGTTCATAAATACGGCAGGCACATTTGTCAGTCCAAAAGGCATAACTAAGAACTCGTAGTGACCATAACGAGTCCAGAATGCAGTCTTTTGGATGTCTTCTCTTCGCACCTTTACTTGGTGATAGTCCGATCTCAAGTCGATCTTTGTGAACACCACTTTTCCTGTCAACTGGTCGAACAAATCATCAATCCGCGGCAGGGGGTACTTGTTCTTGATAGTCAAAGCATTAAGGGCTCTGTAAACAATGCACATACGTACTGTTCCATCCTTCTTAGGCACAAACAACACTGGTGCTCCCCAGGGTAATGCACTAGGACAGATAAATTCCTTGCTCTGCAACTCCTCTAATTGTAGATTCAGTTCATCTAGTTCCTTCTTCGCCAATCGGTATACATTAGAAGATACCGGTGCTGCTCCGGATACTAGCTCGATGGTGAACTCCACGTCTCTATCTGGCGGTAAGCCTGGCAATTCTTCAGGAAATACATCCTCGAATTCTGTGACTATTGGTGGGGGTACCATCTCCATAGCCATGTAAGCTCCAGCTACCTGTCCTACTCCTTGCTCAACGGTCCCTCGCATGTACTCGAACTCCGGTTGATCTGGCGGTCTAAAAGTGATGCTACCCTTCCGTCAATTCAGTACGGCATTATACTGGCTTAACCAGTCCATGCCTAGCACAACATCAAAGTATGGCATGGGTAATACCAAGAATCGCGCTCTCATCTCTCTACCACATACGACTACCGAGCACATTCTGATAGTGCTGGTAAGCGGCACGATACCTCCTCCGGTAAGAATCTTCCAACTCTTAGGTAAGGGGGAAGTCGCTACTCTATGCATTGCTACGAATCTACTAGATATAAATGATAGCGTAGCACCAGAATCAAACAATGCAGTCGCAGGCAATGATGCAACTAAAATGGTACCTGTGATAGCTTCCCCTTCTGTTTCCTCCTCAGTAGCTGCTAATGCAAAGACCTGTCCGTGTCTCTGTCCTCCTGTCTGCTGTCGGGCGCGATCAAACTGTGCCTGCTGTAGGGCCAAGGGTGGTCCCCTTTGAAATCCTCCTGGTGCTGGTGGACGCTGACCTCCTGGTGGGGGTAGTATCCTCGGAACTGGTGCTGCTGGTCTCTGTCCGGTCTGGGGTGCTGCATCTCTGCGCTGTGGGTAGTCTCGGGTATAGTGCTGGCTCGCTCCACAAATCATGCATATTCCTAGTCTCTTTCGGCAGTCCTTCTAGTAATGTCCTTTCTTACTACAGTAGTTGCAAGACGGAAGCTCATTTTGCTGGTATGGTGTTATCCTCTGCTGTGTCTACGCTCCGGGACGACGGATCGGTTCTCCTGCTCCGGGCTGGACTCTGGCTGGTGTAGTCGTGCTGGAACGTCTTGCTCCTCTGCCAATGGTCTCCTGGATCCTCGCCTCTGCAAGAACCTCCTCATAAGAAACCCTCGCCTGTGTGGTGGTGTACCTCTGTAGCTCGAAGGTGAGGCCGTGATGGAATCTCTGGGCCTTCTCTAGATCATTGGGTATCAGGACGACACAAAATCTGCTGAGACAGCTAAACTCCGCGTCATATGCGTCAACCGTCATATTTTCTTATTCTAGATGTAGGAACTGGGAGTACAGGACATTTCTGACCGTAGTCGGGAAATACTTCGCATTGAAGTACTCTAAGAAATGTTCCCAAGTCTGGTCCTTGCCTACACTGCGTTCAATAAAATCCCACCAGTGATGGGCGTTGTCTTTTAGTTGGGCCCTCACTGCGGTCATCCAAAGGTCTGAATGCAGTTGTGAAGCCTTTAGTAGCATCTCCGTGTTGGCGACCCAATCGGAGATCTGCTCTACAGTCCCATTGCCTGCGAAAATATCTGGTCCCATCTGTCGGAACCATCGGACAGTGCCTCCTGTCTGGGCTGGTGCAGGTGCTGGTACTGGTGTTGTGACAGGTGTCCTCTCTAAAACTGCCATCAAACTCTGTCTCAATGTCTCGGTTTGATGCCACTGTGCTTGCATCATAGTCTGGAAGAACTGAAGCAGCTGTGGCTGTCCGTCTAGTTATGGCATCTGGGGTGGATAAGGTGCAGGTGGTGGTAATGGAACCTCTGGCTGTGCGGTAGGTGTCTCCTCGGATGTCGGCCTCTCAGTTTGCGGCATCGGTGTAGCCCCTGAAGTCTGGCCCTCACAATGCTGTATGGGGATCGTTTGGGAAGTCTGTCCCTCGGGCTGTGGTGTAGGATCGCCCTGCGAAGTCTCGTGCCAATGTATCAGCGGGGCTTGTAGCGGTGGTTGCCCTCCAGGTAGTCCCTGGGGTACCTCCTCTCTTTGGATGGTGTTGTCTGGCACAACGGCACTGGGTGCTCCTCGTCCACTGTGCAAGTTCATCTTGCTGCAAGAGATAGGACTTCATTAAAAGAGTACGGAATCAAACAAACAAGATGCATATATTTAGAAGTAATACGAAGGAAATTCAAAGATGAAATCAAAGTGGATGAGACCTAGTAATTTCTATCCTATTGCCGGCTCGCTGGGCATGTTACCATACCACTAGCGATAAAGTCGACATGTATGGTCCACCACTAAAATTATGTCACGCCCCAGTCCCAAAAGTACACGGGACCAGGCCACGTGGCAATAGCCAGCTGTCACGTCTCCGAGGATATCCCAATTTAATGGATCCTAACGAAGAGTGCTACGCTGTCCTAAAATACTAACATGTCCAATATCAATATCAAACAGGTAATCTAATCTCATCCACAAAATAAACAGCAAGAATGTACTAATAATAAATAATGGAAGATAAATGCCAGTCTCAAAATATCATAGTACAATCAAGAATGTCTGGTGGGGACAAACCCACTACTATGACGAAATAAAATACTGAAATGATAGATAAAAGATAATGACTAGGGCATCGGCTGACTAGATAATGATGCTCCCAAATCCTAGGCAGAAGGCCTACCAAGTGATCACAGAAACTCTGATGGTAACACCTCTAGCTCCTTTGCGGTAGCGAACCTCGTCTCCTGTCCTGGGCCGTACACTGTGGGATAATATGTCTCGTCCAAATCTGGAAAGGTACCAGATCCTCAGAGGGACGTAACAAGATACATAGAAACATGCCATATACAAATACTGAATAAAGTAAATACAATAAAGGGTGTGCTAACCATCTAAGTGAATGCAATGTGAGGACAACATTGGTCGTATGAGTAGGTGTAGGCAAAACGTCCATACCGCTCCGGAGAAAGGGGAATCTGCACAGTATATAACGTCCATACCGCTCCGAAGAACGAGAAATCTGAATAATATAACGTCCATACCGTTCCGAGGAACGGGAAATCTGAATAATATAACGTCCATACCGCTCCGAGGAACGGAAAATCTGAATAATGGGGGTCATTGGATCCGTGGCTCCTCTGGTTACTACGGATTCCAATGTGTGTATCCCATACGCCTACTAGTTGTCCTTCCCGCCCAATATAGATACACAAATCGAATACTCGACGTGCATACCACGTATCTGTATGCTAGTCTCTATGAATAAAAATAACCCTGAGTTACGTACTAACCGTGATGCATGTCACACGCACCGATAGCTAGTCGAGTACGCGGACCCGCATCTCAATATGAATATGTCACAGTGAAACGTGTAAGAGTGTCAGGTCTCGGACGATATCAGAATATCCTCCCAATGGGGTGAGTCTGCTAAGGACTAGGTCAAGTATACTAATCATCGACGTATCCGTCGACTGCACCCGAGTCAATCTCGGACGCGCACAGTCATATGAAATAAATAACAAGAATCATACAACATATGCATAACTTAAGTTAAACAGTAAATATGGCAAGGTATCTTACCTGAGTCCTCAAGATGTGAATGCCAATAGCCTGCTCCTGTAGTATCTCCTGACTGGTCCAGTGACCCTAAACACACAATACAATATAGCAATGCTGACATCGGACATTAAGAAATACATAAATAATTATGACGTTGTTCCTAGATACTGTCGCAGGTTCACGGTTGACCGAATACAGCGTCACGTGTGCACGTAGCTAGGGTGTACCCGTGTTCTGTCTTTGGTCAATGTGCGCCTTGCGACAATAAATTATCGAGTTATGGGTTGACAACTATTTCTGCTCTGTACGAATACATGTCCTTGGTTTCTATGTTCATTATACTTGGTTTATGTCCAGATGTTCAGATGAAATACTGGTCCTTGTGTGATTAAGGTATTTGCTAGTTACTAAACAAATTCTAAGTTTTGTTAATCATCCTGCCATTCTATATATAGTTTAGGGTTAATAAAGTTGTGTCCAAGACTAAAATCTCTCGACACGACAATACGACGATCATAAACGAACACGGTACCAGGAGGGAGGAGTATGGGGCGAATACCTAGTAGGCTGGACGAGGGTCGCCTCGCTGGTTGGTCGTCCTCCGTCGAGTAGTGGAGCTCCGGCAGCGGCCGGAGAGCAAGACAGCGGCGGCAGCGGCTGGAACAACAACTGCAGTAGCAGCAATAGCTCTGGGCAGTGGCGGTTGTTGGGTCAAGGCGACGCGGGGGTGGCTGTCGGCCGCGGGGAAGGTGGCGCTCCGCCTGGCAGGGGTGATCGAGGGTGTCGGAGGGGGTTGCCGGGAACCTGGGCAGTCAGGTTTTTGAACGGGGGGTCGGGTTTTAATATGGGATCGGTGATGGCGGTTGCAGGCGGTTAGGGTGGTGGTCCGATGACCTGAGCGTAGTGCTGGCGGTGTCGGGCGGCGTTTGGGCAGTGGGAGTGGCAGCTTTAGGTGGTGGTGGGGTGGTTGTGAAGTCGGAGGGGGTGAGGGCTCGGTTTTGATTAGTCTGCTAGGGTTTCCTTAAGGCAGTGAAGAGAAAGGGGTTTTAGGGTTTCTAATGAGAAGAAAGTATATTTATATGGTTATGGAGTTTGTGGGCTGGCCTCGGGACTTGGGCCTGTCTTGCCTTGTTGGGGTGCGGCTGGTCCACGTGGAAGAGTGCATGTGGGCTTGGTTAGGCTTGTTTGAGGTAAAATTGGCCTCAAATTAATTAAATTAATAATTAGTGCGCAAGGTAAAATTAACGAACATTGTGTAGCTAAGGTGAGACGCAATGACGTGTATCTAAGATTACATAATGGTTAGAGGGGTACATATAATTGCCGTGCATTAAATTTTAATTAAATTCAAATAAATTCTAGTCTCTCGATTTTAATTCAAATTAAACCCTAAACTGGTCGAGGGGGTTTACACTTGGTCTGGAACTGTTCTCCCAGAAACTTCTTCAGTCCTGCAATGCCCTGATTGTCGTCTCCTGTGATCACAATGTCATCAACATAGACACCAAGTAGTATCCTTCCAGATGATGCCTGTCGGTAAAATACTGAATGATCATTCTTCGATTGACACATATCAAACCGAGTAACAACATGTGTAAATCGACCAAACCATGCACGAGATTGTTAAGTATAAGTATTAGTAATGGGCTTTAGTCCCATATCAGGTAGAATGATAAAGAGAGGGGTTACCTCTCCTATATATATGTAGCCTCCTCATCAATAAAGTTTATCCTATTATTCTACTTTATATTGAACAAGAAAGTGATTCCAAGGACGAACTCTGCAAAATTGGAGAGGTCCACCCACTAGATGGCTGGAAAGTAAAATATGGTGTCTTTCAAATTCATCCAGCTTCAAGGAAGTCGGCGTTGCTCGAGTTGGTTCACTCGGACATCTGCGATCTAATGTATGTAAAAACTATTGATAGTGCTTCTTATTCTATAACGTTTATTGATAATTGTTCCAGAAAAGTTTGGGTCTATGCTATATAACGACGAAGGATCAGATGCTTCCTACTTTTAAAGAGTTTCAGGTCTTTGTTGAAAGAGAGATGGAAAAGAAGTTGAAGTGT
The DNA here is from genome assembly GCA_036927795.1 of Iris macrosiphon. Taxonomy (NCBI): domain Eukaryota; kingdom Viridiplantae; phylum Streptophyta; class Magnoliopsida; order Asparagales; family Iridaceae; genus Iris; species Iris macrosiphon. The sequence goes on along the minus strand of JAYESA010000008.1, from coordinate 113,599,276 downwards.
GTTCGATCCGATAGTTGCGGGGAATATATTGATCACTTTGATTTATATTGTAAAGAGCAAGGGATTTGACACCAGAAGACTCCTTCAAAGATATCTCAGTTCAATGGTTTAGCGGAACGTATGAACATGACACTGATGGAAAGAGTACGATATTTGCTATCAGAAGCAAACTTACCGGACAATTATTGGGGTGAGACTCAATATTGTTGCTTATGTTATTAATTTATCTCATATTGCTCCTTTATATGGTGATGTGCCTGATAAAGTATGTTACGACAATGAGCCGTTATACAGTTACCTTGAATGTTTGTGTGAAAGCCTTCGTGCATGTACCGAAAGATGAGAGGTCCAAACTTGAGCCGAAGACGAGACAATGCGTCTTTGTCGGCTATGGTTGGGATGAGTTCGGGTATAAACTCTATGACCCAGTGGAAGGAAAGAACTACAGAAGTAGGAACGTATTATTCGTCGAGGATCGGACCATGTCTAATACTCAGTATTCTGAGATGTCTTCTGTGACTAAGGATTTTCCTGAGTTAGAATCATCACGCTTCGAGCTATTTCTAGAGGACACTACAGAGAATCCAGTTATGGATGTGCTAGAACATGGAGATATTTCCAACCTTGGTCAACCGTCTTCTGATGATGATCAGGGCGACCCTTAGGAGGATGAGCATGTCGAGGAGGCAGTTCCTGATGGGAATGAGTCTGTCAGTACACAACCAACACCAAAAGTTTCGTTGATAATGAGTACGAGAGACCGTCGACCATTCACAAGGTACTTGCCAGATGAGTATGTGTTATTGACTGACGGGGGAGAATTAGAAAGATTCGCAGATACGATGAAAGATGAATACATGCATGAGTGGATGCAGGTCATACAAAAAGAGATGAGTTCCTTACAGGCAAATTTTACTTATGAGCTGGTGCGGTTACCAAAGGACAAAAAGGTTTTGAAGAATCGATGGATGTTCAGAGTGAAGTAAACAAAATATGTTACTCGTCCTCGATAGAAAGTACGATTGATAGTTAAAGGCTATAGTCAGCAGAATGACGTAGATTTCAATAAAATTTTCTCGCTGGTCGTCAAGTTGTAATATATTCGGGTGGTGCTAGCTTTAGCAGCCAGTTTCAACTTAGAGGTTGAGCAAATGGACGTGAATATGACATTCCTCCACGGTGATTTAGAGAAAAAATTATACATGGAGCAGTCCGAAGAATTCTGTGAGAATGACAAGTTACAGTTAGTTTATCGTTTGAAGAATAGTTTGTATAGTCTGAAGCAGGCTCCGCGATAGTGGCACATAAAGTTAAAGTCGTTTATGGGGAGCATGGTTATCCACGTATGACATCGGATCATTGTGTTTACCGATGATAATTTTATTATTTTGTTGCACTATGTTGATGATATGCTATTTGAAGGTCAAAATTTTGTCATGATAGCGGAGTTAAAGTGCCAACTGGACGTGACCTTCTCTATGAAAGATTTGGACGCAACGAAGACTATTCTTGATATAGAGATCAGTCGAGAGAGTCCAAGTTGTTTTGGTTGTCCCAAAAGAAGTACATTCAACAAGTACTTCAACGTTTTGGGATGGACGGATCAAAGAAAGTGAGCAACCAGCTTGCATCTTACTAAGTTCACTACGGAGCAGTGTCCATCTACCAATGACGAAAAGGAAGATATGAAGCGAGTTTCATATGCTTCAGCAGTGGGGAGTCTCATGTATGTCATGGTGTATACAAGGCCAGATATTGCTCACACATTTGGTGTGGTTTGTAGATATTTTTTCAATCTAGAAAGGATGTATTAGAGTGTGGTCAAATGGATTCTTCGATATCTTCAACGTACTACTGATTGAAATTTTTTATTCAGGAGTGCCGAGCCGAAGCTAGTTGGGTATACCGACAATGATATGACTGGAGACGTGGATAAGAGGAGATCGATTTCGGACTATGTTATGATGTTTGCTGGTGGAGCATTTTCGTGGCAGTCGTGGTTGCAAAAATGTGTTTTGTCTATAACAAGGCAAAGTTCATTGCGTCGGCTGAGGCTTGCAATGAGTTGTTATGGATGAAGAAGTTCCTACAGAAAATGAGACGTAAGCAAGAGCAATATATTTTGCTTTGCGATAGCCAACGTGCTATTCACCTTGGGAAGAATCCGATATTTTACAGTTCAAGCATATTGCAACTCGGTATCACTGGATACGAGATGTGCTTGAGACGAAGGATACGGTGTTTGGGAATGTTTATATTGAGGACAATGGAGCGGATATGGTCACGAAGGTTTTACTAAGAGAAAAATTTGAGTACTGCAAAGGATCGTCGGAATGACGAGCTTCTCCACCTAGTTGGGGAGGGGGAGATGTGTTGGTGTTGGGTGAGGTTCCCAACCTATATGGAGAACATTGCAGAGTGCGACGAGTGCCATCAGTGTGTCTGAGAAGCTCGGGAAGTCAAAGACGACAAATAAGGCTCGATTTGAGTGCATGTCAGAAGCATTGGAAAATATCAGTCAGTATCAGCGGTATTCTGCCGGTATACCGTTATTGGTGTACCATCGGTATACTGATTTTGATGCAGTTTATTCTAGAATAGGTTCTGACTAGAAGCGACACTTTTTCGGTATACCGATACTGTATATTTGTGTCGAGATTGAAGCCGAAAATATGTGTTTATTAACACCATTGGATCAAAATCAACGGTCATGATGTTTGCGGGATTATGGGACTTTAAATAGGCCTTTTCTAACCCTAATCCATTATGTCAAATTCGTCATCTATCAGAGAAAGATCAAGGAGAGAATTATCAAGTTTGCAACTCTGAAAGAAGAGAAAGAAGTGATTCAGGGCTATTTCAATGAGTGATCGGTTCGGGGAGATCATCTATGATTGGTTCTCGTTATTTCGGTCTTCGGTAATCTCTTGTAATCCATTTTCATTACTTTGAGTAGTTGCGGTGATCTATTTGGATCGGTGGAAAAGTTTGTAGATGGTATAATCTTATATTTCATTAGTAAAAACTTTTTCAAAATTGGCCTTGAACATGTCAAGGAGCAAGAGACCGCACGGATCTCAATGGGGAGAAGAGTTGCATGTAGGTGCAGAGCGAAGTCTGGTGTGTCTTAAAGTTGCAGAGAAGGTCAGTGTTCAGACAAGAACTGCAGGTTCCATTGTTCTGTGTAGTCCATTTTTCGTGTGTACATAGTATCTTGTGCATATCCTCATGACCTTGGTTGTTTCTGTACAATTGATAGCAACATGGAAAACCCCATATCATTCAATTCAGTCAGTATCTCAGAATCTAGCTGCTGACATGAAAGCTATTATTCTGAACAAATATCAATTTTGCACCTCCCCCCCCCCCCCCCCCCCCCCCCCCCCACCCCACAAAACGAATTACCTTAGATCATAAGGTATTGCATTGCTATTCTATTCCTCAAGAGACCAGATTTATAGGGGTTACTGGTGTGGCCCAATATTAATTATATCCAGTCAAATCATATTTTTCTCGTTACTATCCTGACTGATCATTGCAGAGCTTAGCGCATTCGATTGTGCTGTTCGAGCTCAGGAGTTTAAAGTTGTTGGATTGCACAAATGAAGATTGATCTGTAGGAGAACTTAATTAGCTGGTCCTGCAGGCTAATTAATATACTGGTAGAAGGCTAATTCTTGATTTCTCGGAACCGTCTCGGTATCAAACAGCACAGTGCATGACCTGGTAAGGGGCTTCATCCCCGTTTCCAGTACATCAATTCAATAGCCATTTGGTGTAGATATCGATAAACATTGTCTTTACAGATGCAATCCACATCAAATAAATAAAAACATAAAATAATAATAATAATAACGGATTTTTTCATTTAAAGTAATATAAAATTAAATATTTATAAAAAAGGGGAAAAATTTTGGGTTTTTGCGAAAGGGGGGACCACTCGCCAACTCAGTTGGCGAGGTGCTGAGTTGGCGAGCATCTCGCCAACTGAGTTGGCAGGGCGCTCTCCTCGAGGGGCCGCTCGCCAACTCAGTTGGCGGGCCATGCACCGTTGGCAACTTAGCCATTGGCCAACGGCTATATTCACTTCCTATAACCCCCCCCCCCCAAACACTCCTCACACCACATTCTCCTCCTACCCCAAACACTCCTCACACACACCACATTCTCCTCCTATTTTCACAACTTCCTCCTCTTGATATTTACTGGCGATGGCTACCCACAATGACGGTCGTATTCCTGGCGGACCGACTACCGCGCTTATTATTAAGCAACGTGAAGACCACATTTCTAGTCAGATATTTACTGGCGAGGTAATTTTTGAAATTACAAGTTGCCAACTTTATTAATGTATATATTTTTTATAATGCCTATGTTTACTTTATTAATGCATATATTTTTTATAGTTATACGACCATCTTAAACATGTACAAGATCTGTCAGTTATATGAACAATATAGGTTCTACTTGTTGCCCGGTCTATTATTTCAAACTTATAACTATCAATAGCTAATATTTCTAGGTGATTCTTCTCTTTGATAATAGAAGCCATATTTTTTAACATCTTCGGACAATAATCTGTGTCTATATTTTCAGCATTCTTTCTACGATTGTCATGAAGTATAATAATCTTGGCTCTAATACCATCGAGAAGTATTGTTATTGGCTTATCTCGTAATTTCTTAATCCAGCTATTGAAACATTCAGCAAGATTAGAAGTGTTAATATCTAATCTAGGACAAGTAGCATACGCTGTTATCCAATGTTCAAATCGACGACTTTTATCGTTTACACCAATAAGCCAATCGTACAACATTATGTTCTCGGCTTTAATTATATCAAACACACTCTCTGCATCCGTTTTATTATATGATCTAGCAAGCGAGTCTAACAAGCGTTGAAATACTGGTTCTTTGGTAACTTTTTTCATATTTTGTTTAAAATGTTGAATACAAAAAAAATGAGCAGATGCAGGAAAAATAGCACGAACAGCATTTATTAAACCCTTTTGCTTGTCAGATATAAATGAAAATGTACTCCAATCATTAAAACAACTTTCAAAAGATATTTTAAGAGAATTTAAAAACCAAGACCAAGAATCACTATTCTCACCTTCAGCAACAGCATAAGCTATAGGATATAATTGATAGTTAGGATCGTGAGCACAAGCAATAAATAAGATACCTTGATATTTAGACGAAAGAAATGTAGCATCAGTACTAATAATTGGTAAACATCCACTTAAAAATCCATCAATACATGACTTAAAACAAATAAAAATTCGTTGGAAGCTATTGTTTTCGGTAGTTTTAATAAAACATGTACTACCTGGATTTGTCTCCATAATTCTATAACAATACTCCTCAAGACTAGCGTATGCCTCATCATAACTACCATTAATTTTAGCTAATGCTGTCTTTCGGGCTCTCCATGCTTTGGAATAACTAACTTGTATACGGTGCTCCCTATATATATCTTTAACAATTTGTGATGGGCTGTATGACTGGTTATCTCTAATAATGTCAATTATCATGGTCTTAATCCATGAAGCGGTAGCTAGTCGATGACGTCCTGTACTAAGTCTTCCTAAACAAGAATGACGATTTTCTAATGTACTAACTTTAACTATATCGCCATTTCCAATAGATTTGACATATACTCTCCAATTACAATTCGGTTGATCACAACTATAAATAATTCCACGAGCATTATTCATATGACTAGCTGAACAACTAAACTTATATTTAATTGCTAAATTACTTATAAAGCTTCTAAAGTGAGAACGACTAGGAAATGATTGTCCCTTAAATAATTTATCAGTGATAGCTTTTACAACATCATCATCTACCGTATAATCTACATTTTCAACTAAATCATCACTATTTTCATCGTCGTTGTCACTATCATCATCATGGTTAGATTCATCTGATGATGAATGACCTTCTTGGATAAATGAAACTATTTGTTGAGAAGAACTAGCACCCGAACTAACATGCTGATATTCAGATATTCATTATTTCTACTATCTAAGGTTGCTGCTACTTTAATAACATATATTTTTATATATCGTGATTGTGAATTAATCTCAAGAATATAATTCCATGCATCTTCACTATCTATCAAAAAACAATTAGAACAGGAAATAGACTTCAGAATAAAATCATAATTAATAGAACAACGTTCAATAATATGATTACGTATATTTTCAAAACTAATATTCGGGTAAGTTGAAAAAATTATACTTTCTCCTCCTTCGTAATTTAACCCATTTACTTTACCGGCGTGCGAGCATACAATTCTTACGCTACGATCCATGACGGTTGAGAACTTTTGCTACAGAAAACAGGAGGAGGAAGCTGTAAAAATAGGAGGAGGAAGCTGCGAAAATATGAGGAGGAGGAGGAGGAGAATGTGTTGTGTGAGGAGTGTTTGGGGGGTGGGGTGGGGGTGTTTATAGGGGTTGGAGGGAGCCGTTGGAGGGAGCCGTTGCCCAACGGCTGGATAGCCAACGGTGCATGGCCCGCCAACTGAGTTGGCGAGCGGCCTCTCGAGGAGAGCGCCCCGCCAACTCAGTTGGCGAGATGCTCGCCAACTCAGTACCTCGCCAACTTAGTTGGCGAGTGGTCCCCCCCTCCGCAAATTCTCCTAACTTTTCCCCTTTTTTATAAATATATAATATTATATTACTTTAAATGAAAAAATCCGTAATAATAATAATAATAATCAAAGTTCCATCCAAGAAATCAATAAAGCAATAAGAAACATCATCAGGGAAGAGTATTATTGCTTGGACACGTAGCTGAAAGCAAGTGAGTTGGTCCCACCACGGCCAAAGAGGTCAGACAGAGGGAGAGGGAGAGGGAGCTCCGGTGGTGAGCAGATCAGGGGAGAGTGACAGTCCAAAAATGTGGGGTGGGGCTACTGTAACATGCAAATGAAAGTTGAGAAATTTTAAATTGCATCCAACTTTATTTATCTTAATTCAAGGTGTAACTCAGTGTTTTATCATAATATACGATACTATCGAATTTTGACCAAAACTGTCCATGACTCATAGTCAACTCATTTGACCAACATTTTTTTTATGAAAATATCATTCATGTTTTCTTTTGCTCTTTTCTTCCCTCCTCCCGTGCACCCTCCCAACCCACCCCTCCCCCGCCCCCGCGTCCCTTGCTGCTCCATCCCCATCGCGCGTGCCCCCTTGCCCCTCTCCGGCAGAGCTGCTGTTGCTGTCGTTGTTGCTATCGGTTCTTGTTGTTGTTGCTGCTGCCGGTGTTGTTGCGGCGGGAGCGCGCGGGGAGGGGGTAGGGGTTGGGGGGACGGCGCGCGGCGGCTGCCGTTGTTTGCTGCTGCGTCGAAAAAGGGGTGGGGGGACAGCTCGGACGTGAGGGGTACGCAGCGTCGAAAAAATATGCCGCACGGGCGCGGGGGCAGCGGGAGGCGTGTGCCTCCCCCTCCAGTCATATTCCGCTAGAGATGGGGGGGGAGTGGGGGGTGGGGAGAAAATACCTAAGACCAGTTCAGTTTCTCCGTTTCTCCATGGGGCTGTGGGAATGGAAAGGATACTCCTTCCTTGGGCATGATCACGATCGCACCGTAGATCGTCGCGCGCAGCCACATGATGTGAGCATGCCACCACAGATTCCTTTCTGCCCCGTAATGTTGAAGTTGTAGCTGTACGAGCTACCGCTCTTGATCAGGTACTGAGTGATGTATTATGCACAGCCACATGATGTGAGCATGCCACAACAAATTAAAGTGGTGCAACTCAAATTTTCTCATGAAAGTTTTATTATGTTTGTATGTTATGGTGTCTATCGAGTCGGGCCGGTCTTTTATAACTGACCTTTAATTCCAGTTCGGATCCATATCTGGGTAGCTTCGGACCGGCCCGAGACTCGATTTGTCCGGGTTTGACCAATTTCTGGTCGGACCGGGTCAACCCGGAAAGGAAGACGGGTCGGGCCAGCCTTTTATAACCGACCTTCAAATATAGTCTGGATCCAGATCCGGGTAGCTTCGGGCTGGGCCGGGTACGGACTTAATCCGGACTGGGCCGGACCCGACATGACCCCCGGGCCGAACAATGTAAAAAAAAAATCTAGTAGATTGTATTATATGTATACCTTATTTATATGTATTTAAAACACAAAATGAAATTGAATGAGTGGTTAGTGGAAAAAACTTAGAGTTTGAGTTTGTTCACGGGGTCATGGACCTGTATAGGTAGTGGGCTAGGCCGGGTCGGCCCGTTGATCGGGCCCCAACCGATCCAGACCGACGTTGACTGTGCTGGACCCGGGCCGGGTTTCGAACCGTCTGGCCCATTACACACCTTGATCTACACAACAAGAAGTGTTTCCTATTTCCATCATTTTTCGCGTGTATATATATGTATTTTTATTTTTTATTTTAACCAAATTTGCAAAATATAACGGGTAAATTTAACCTAACAACAAAAATGTCAAACTGGATATCCTCCTATATTTGGGTTTTTCTTTCATCTTAAGGTAATAATATTCTTTTTTTTTCTTTCCTTTCCTGAGGAGTACTCTATTTAACATATCAGATAAGTAGTGTATTGTGAACGTAACACGTAAATCGTTCCTCTAAACCAGAGAGTCCTGAGAGAGAACCGAGTAAAAGTACACAAACAAAAAATGGCAAACACAAATCACAGATACAGAGATTTTGACGTGAAAAATTTTTGCGAAAAAAACCACGGGACGATCGGAGTCCAACCCTGAAGAACCTCCACTAATGGAATAAATATATTACACCCTCTACAAGCTCCTCACCGATCCGACACGGATCACCGCAACTCTTTGGAACAGAAAATAGATTACAATCACGAAGAAGAAAGACAACGAGAAATACCCGAAACTGATCTCCTTCTTCGAAACGGCTTCCAATCTTTCTTTCTCTACTCCAATGTTGCAAAGCACTCTTGCCACCTTTTATTTCCTTTTCCTTTTCTTTTTTCTCCTCTTTTTGTTCTATATTGCATGAGCATTTTTATAAACCCTTGCATGAATTAGGGTTTCTATGTATTGAAAATCTATATATGGAAGCAAAAAATATTTATGAAAATTTGATTACATCAATCATATATTTAATGGAAATCAAATCATAAATTGGCTTGCAATAAATTAGAAATTCAATTATATGGAAAGTTAATATATGAAAGATCCAATAATAAATATATAATTAAAGTCAAATATGAAAATTTAATATAATATTTGCTTACCATACATGTTCCAATACACGACGCTCGATGCACTCTCCGAGCTTTTTCGACACACGGATGACGCTCGTCGCACTCCGGGGTCTTCTCCACATAGGTTGGGTATCCCACATACTCCAACAAATCTTTTCCTTCACAACTATGTGGAGGGGGTCGTCATCCCGACGATCTGCCTGCAGTACTCAAACTTTTTTCTTGGTAGAACCTTTGTGAACATGTCTGCTCCGTTGTCATCTGTATGAACTTTCTCAAACGCCGCTTGCTTCTTTTCAATCACATCCTGTATCCAATGATATCGGGTATCAATGTGTTTGGATCGGCTATGAAATGTCTGGTTCTTTACAAGGTGAATTATACTCTGGCTATCGCAAAGCAAAGTGTACTGCTCTTACTTTAGCCCTACTTCCTTCAACAACTTCTTCATCCACAATAATTCTTTGCAAGCCTCCGTCGCCGTAATGTACTCTGCCTATGCCGTGGACAAGGAAACACACTTTTGCAACCGCGACTGCCACGATACCGCTCCACCAGCAAATATTATCACATAGTCCAAAGTCGATCGCCTTGTGTCTACATCTCCAGCCATATCAGCGTCGGTATACCTAACCAGCTTTGGTTCGTCACTACCAAAAGAAAGTCTCAAATCGGTAGTGTCCTGAAGTTATCGCATAATCCACTTAACCGCACTCCAATGTACCCTTTCAGGATTGGAAGTATATCTGCTAACTGTGCCAACTGCGTGAGCGATGTCTTCCTTGTACACACCATAGCATACATGAGACTCCCCATAGCTGAGGCATATGCGACCCTCTCCATATCTTCCTTCTCGTCCTCGGAAGATGGACAATGTTCCTTAGTGAACTTAAAGTGAGTCGCAAGGGGGTTACTCACTTTCTTTGACCCGTCCATCCCGAAACGCTGAAGTACCTGGTGAATGCACTTCTTTTGGGACAAGTGTAGCAGCTTGGACTCTCTCTCTCTCTCTCTCTCTCTCTCTCTCTCGGCTGATCTCTATCCCAAGAATAGTCTTTGCTGCGCCTAAATCCTTCATAGAGGAGGCTGCGCTCTGTAGACGCTTTAACTCCGGTATCCTAGTGGTATTTCGACCCACCAATAGCATATCATCAACATAGAACAGTAAAATAATAAAATCATCCTCGACAAAGTACCTCACAAACACACAGTTGTCCGACGTCGTTCGTGCATAATCATGCTCCCCCATAAATGACTCAAACTTTCTGTACCACTTTTTCGGAGCCTGCTTCAGACCATACAAGCTCTTCCTCAACCAGCAGACCAAGTGTGACTTGCTCTTATCACATAATCCCTCTGGCTGCTCCATGTACAACTCCTCCTCAAGATCACCGTGGAGGAATGTCGTCTTCACCTCCATCTGCTCGGCCTCCAAGTCAAAACTGGCTGCCAATGTTAGCACCAGCCGAATAGAGGACTGCTTGATAATTGACGAAAAGATCTCATCATAATCTACGCACTTCCAATGACCGTAGCCTTTAAATACCAGCCTCGCTTTGTATCAAGGGCGAGTAACATCATCTGTCTGCTTCATTTTGAACACCCATCGATTCTTCAAAGCCTTCTTGCCCTTTGGCAACTGTACCAGCTCATAAGTAAATTTGCATATAAGAAACTCATCTCCTCCTACATAGCCTTCATCCACTCCTGCCTGTGTTCGTCTTCCATAGTCTCTGCAAAGATTCTGGGCTCTCCTCCATCAATCAGTAGCACATACTCACCCAGTGAGTATCTCGTAGATGGTCGACCCTCTTTATTACTCCTCCTCAACGAAACCACTAGTGTTGGCTGTATATTAACAGCCTCCCCCTTCAGGAACTACCTCCTCAGCATGCTCATCCTCCTGAGGGTTACCATGACCACCATCAGCAGGCTGATGATCAAGGTTGGGAGAAACTCTATGTACTAGCTCCCCCATAACTGGACCTTCTACGATGTCCTCTGGAAGCTGCTCGAAGCGAAATAACTATAACTCAGGCAATTTCTCAGCCTCAGAAGGCATCTCGGAATCCTGAGTGTTGGTCAAGGTCTGATCCTTGACGAATACCACGTCCCTGCTTCTATAGAGATTTTTACCTACTGGATCGTAGAGTTTATATCCAAACTCATCCCGACCATAGCCGACAAAGACGCACCGCTTCGTCTTCGGCTCAAGTTTGGATCTCTCGTCCTTCGGTACATGCACTAAGGCCTTACAACCAAACACTCATTGGTGATTGTATAACGGCTCTTTGCCGTACCATACTTTGTCAGGCACATCACCCTGTTGTTTGTTATTCAAGTAAGTTTGGGAAACCTTCGTTTAATAACAACAAAAAGTATAAAAAAATCCTAGACAAAAAATCTAAGTATAATATTTTTGATCTGAGTAATGTGACGATGGAGATCGAGTACTGCATCGACTATTTTACTCCGTTGACGGTCCGACGAGAGAATGCATATGTTCTCTTCTCTCTCCTGAGCTTGTGTGCACGTACGTAGCTCGCTTGGAGGGGTATCGTCTCTGAAGCAAAAAGGCTATAAGTGTTCCTATTTATAGCCATTATGTTGGTGGGCTATAGGTGTCGTATATGCTTCTGTTTGATAGCCGCATGTGGCTTCTTCAACAGAATACGGTTGCAACTGTAGGCGCATATTATGGACAGGCTGCCACGTGTACATCCTTAACAGGATATAGTTGAGTCCAGGCCGAGCTGCCATATGGACGTTTGTTGGAATTTGCTGTTTGCTGAAGATCTGGACAGTTCTCATCTTTTGTTTGAGTGACTTGGCCAGCTTGACACATGGCCCGTATTTAGTTGGAGAGAATCACTTCAGTCATAATAAAAAGATTTCATCTCAGGAAATTCTGACATGTTGGACGCATGGAGTCTGGGACGCATATAACGCATGGAGTCTAGAACGCATGGGACCAAAGACGTATGGAACGCATGGAGTCTGGAACACATGGGACCAAAGACGTATGGAACACATGGAGTCCGGAACGCATGGAGCCTGATACGCATGGAACCCATGGAGTTTGGAACACATTGGTCCAGAGACGCATGGAGTCTGGGACGCCTGTAGCCTCGTATACGTGCCGCTGCACGCCTTTCAGGAGTAAAGTTCATGCTGACGTGAGGTTCTGTCATTTAGCGTGCTCACGTCTTTCGAGACGTTCAGAAAGTCCTTTCTATCAGAATTCTGTGTCAGACATAATCTTTGTGTCAGGCCTTTATGTGGCCAGTATTGGGACTCCTGGATGCTTGAGGGAGTAGTAACTCATGACACTGCTGGAACATGCGGACCACTAGTTACTTAGTGGTGCATGGCACTGCTGGCACATGGGAACACTAGTTACTTAGTGGCACATGACACTGATGGCACACATGAACAATAGTTATGAAGTGGTCGGTGCATGACACTGGATCATTATGGCACCCGGAGCTTGATCACTACGGTGCATGGCCTTTGATTACTGTTGGCGCATGGTAGCTTCTTTTTTGGGCTGCATTGTCGTTATGCGGCCTGATTTCTTCTGAGTCGATCTTGGGACACATATTTGTTGGGCGCATGGATCTAGATTTTCTATGCTTCTACACCTGAAAAGGAGCACTAGGAGATAAATTAATAACATAAGCAGCAGTATAAAGAGCCTCACCCCAATAACTTTTCGATAAGTTTTCCTCTGATAGCAAACACTGTACATGCTCCATCAGTGTCATGTTCATTCACTCCGCTACACCATTGAGCTGAGGTGTCTTGGGCGGAGTCTTCTGGTGTCTTATCCCTTGCTCTATGCAATAAGCATTAAAGGGACCAATGTACTTGTCGCCGTTGTCGGACCGAACACGTAGTAGCTTCTTGTCCGTCTCCCTTTCAATAGCGGCCTAAAACTCTTTGAAAGGGGTAGCACCTGACTAGGCATAGACCCAAACATTCCTGAAATAATCATCAATAAAAGTCACAAAATAAGAAGCACCACCAATGGGCTTTACCTTCATAGGACCGCAGACATCTGAGTGAATCAACTCGAGCAACGTCGACTTTCTCTAATTTGGGTGACTTTAGAAAGACACCATATTTTGCTTTTCCATTAAACAGTGCATACATCTCTCCAATTTTGTAGACTTTAGTCCTAGAATCACCTTTCTGTTCACCAAGTAGCTCATCCCCTTCTCGCTGATATGGCTGAGCCGCCTATGCCACAACTCAATAGACGCATCAGTAGCTGCGTTTACCTCATGTGCCCCATATGCCCCATGTGCACTACCTTCCATATAATAGAGTCCGGACTTCTTGTTTCTTTTGGCAATCACTATCGAACCTCTGGAAAACTTTTACTAATCGTACCCGAAGAGATTAAAGAAACCCTCGTCATCCAACCTTCCAACCGACACCAGGTTGAAACAGATATCAGGGACATGACGGACATCTTTGAGAACAAGAACTACACCCGTTCTCGTCCTCAAATGCACATCTCCAATAGTAACAGCCTTCGACACATCTCAATTGCCCATCTTCAACTCTCCACAGCCGTGTATTGTGTAAGTAACAAATAGTGCCCTGTTGTGAGATACGTGCGCTGAAGCACATGATTCCACCAGCCAAGAATTGTTATCACATGTGAGGCTCATGATTACCTCATCACCTACAATGATCACATCGCCTCCATGTGCTAAGGCCGTCGCTGTACTGTTCTCACTTTGCTTTCCCTTATCGCTCTTCTTATCTCTCTTCCAAGCGAAACAGTTTCTCTTGATATGGCCCTTCTTGCCACAATGGTAATACTCTGAGTTCTCATATCGACCATTGGACTTTACCCTGCTCTTGTCTCTGCCACCGTTTGGACCCCTGCTTTTGCTCCTTCCGCGGCTCTCTGAAACTAGCGTATCTGAGTGGGATATGGTTGAAGTGCCCAGAGAACGTCTCCGCATTTCTTCTTTCAGTACCCCACTTTTGGTAAACTCCAGACTGACCACGCCTTCCAGAGAAGAAGCGATCATAGACACTCGTACGGTCTCCCACGAGTCTGGCAAATATACACAACAGCCATAATCTCTGAACCTCGTCGTCGAACTTGACTCTCATCGAGGATATCTGGTCAACCACGTCCTGTAACTCACTCAAATGATCCGTAATGGACGTCCCATCTTTGTACCGCATATCCATCATCATCCAGATCAGGAACAATTTATTTATCTTAGTTTTCTTCGCATACAAAGATTTTAGCTTATCCAACAGTGTCATCGCGTGCTCAATGCTGGTGTTCGCTATTAAGTTAGTTTGGAAAACTTTTGTTCAATAACAAACAAAAAGTACCAAGAAATCCTAGACAGAAAATCTAAGTACAATATTTTTGATCTGGGGAATGTGACGATGGAGATCGAGTACTGCAGCGACTCCTTTACTCCATTGATGGTCCGACGAGGGAATGAGGATGCTCTCTTCTCTTTTCTCTCTCTTGAGCTTGTGTGCATGCACATAGCTCGCCTGGAGGAGTATGATCTATGAAGCAGAAATACCAGTCCTTTGGAATGTCCAAGTTTCTCCTATTTATAGCCATCATACTGATGGGCTATAGGTGCCGCATATGCTTCTATTTGGTGGCCACAGGAGGATCATTCAACAGAATACAATTGCAACTATAGTCACATACTATAAGCATGTTGTCACGTGACTTCGGTTGGGATATGCTGTTTGATAAGATCTCAGGGTTATTTTCAACTCTCCCGTATGCGTGACTCGGTCAATTGGATACGTAATCAACACTAACTGTGTGAAGATCTTTTCGGTTGTAAGCTCAAAGACACATAACATCTTGGCCGCATAGCATCTTGGTCGCATATGTGCTCTTTTTTTGCCTTGGTCTTATGGACACTTTGGCCGAATGGCATTGTGGCCGCATGCAAACTTTCGTCTGGCCTTAGTCGACACTTTGGCCGCATGATGACGAGGCTGCATAGGGCCGTAGCCGCATATGAGAGAACACATGGCATGTCACGTCTGACGAAGTCAGTAATGCACTGATGTAACTTTTATCTTTTTATGAGCCATCGCTTGTCTCACGATTCTCGAAGTGCTTGGGTGATGAATGTTGTGTTCGAACTTCTGACATGCATTGAATGTCGTGTCAGGAGACTTCATGCGGCCCTTATTTCATGGCTATTCAAGCCGCATGAATTATGTTATACGGCTTCCTCTTTGGCTTAATTTTTCCTGAGTCAAACTTGGGGCGCATTTTTGTTGGACGCATGAATCTGGATTTTTCATGCTTCTATAAGACCCCCTTCAAAGTTTTTAAAATGACAAGTTTGGAATACTCTGAATAAAAAGCATGGTCGAGCACTTTTGGCGCATTATTGTGATGCCGCATAGGCACGTTGCAGCATAGACGCTTCCGCCAGGTTGTCAGATCATTAAATACCGAGATTTGGCTTGATCTCTGAGGAGATTTCTTGGGACTCTTGAGTCAACAATAGTTTCTGAGGAGATAAATATGGATCACATAAATCGAGGCATTAGGTTTATCCTTATAACTGTCTGGTTCATCTCCTCGATCTTCTCACGTGTCCTCGAAGCCTATAAATAGGCAGGCTAGGGAGGAGAAAGAACTTTTGTCTCTCGGCTTTCCCCTATTTTGTGAAAGAAGATGCCGAGGGCTATTGTCTATCTCGTCGAGGGGTTTGTCAAGAGCAGCGTCGATCCATGGCCCCCTGATGCTGGCATTCTTTTTGGAGGTAGGGGTGCGTCATGATGGCAGGGACACAGAGACACAAGTACACGACCTCGCAGCGTGGATGAGAAATCATATAGAACACGCGCCGCCCCCTCCACAAAGTTCTACCGCATGGATGAGCAAACGTCTGCAACATGCATGGAGAGCCTATATGTGGCTTGGCCGCATGGATGAGACCTTCTCTTGTTCATGCGTGCGGACTTAGCTATCTCGAGACGTCCCCTCCTGCTTGTGGTTGCGACTTGGAAGCGGCATGCGACCGTTGTACACTTTTATAATCTTCATTGAGATTGGTATGTGTTCTCTTTATGCAGGTTTTACTATACTTCGCGGTGCCCATGATGGAGCATGAAAGGATATCATAGAATCCGTCATTCAAAAAAAATACCACCCTTATGCGGCGGTTTGCCAAGAACTAATCCAGGAGACGAGGGTGAACATCCCGCATCATGAGCGGAGTTGTCCCTGTTTATGCAGTGTGCTAGCTGAGTTTCTCCCCTCTATGTGGCTTGCTACCGGACGGGGGCCTGCGGTATCGATGACAGGATTTGGTTAATTGTCATTCCTGTCTTCGGTCTTTCTGCATGGTTGAAGAGCGCATGATCATGCTCCTCCCTTGCTATCCATCAGTATGGATTATTTTTCATATACTGAGGTTTGCACTGTGGATGGATGATTTAGAATGTGTTGCTGCTTTTTGTTGGCTTCACTTGTGTCAGTAGCAAAAAATAGCACGGAGGGACGCCTCTAATAAAAAAGGTTCGTGTCAGCGAGACTTCATGGAAATCCTTAAAAATTGGTTTCCATCACATATACTCATAACCTTGAATACTAATAAAAAATCCTTAAAAATGAATTTTTATCATATGTACTCATGATCTTGAATTTAATCAATAAAGTCTCTCATTTTCCAGAATTTCTTCTTTGTATTTTTCATATTACATGTTGTGGACTTTGGGTATTGTGTTGGAGGTAATATGGACATAGCACAACATTTTCCAAGCCAGAGTCTCGCTTCTATTCCATTCCCAGGCTTCGGTAAAATCTTCCTATTCTGGCATGGGACCAAGTTGCATCAACAGAAGGTACCTAAGAGAACGAACCCACAAGACATCCCACTGGGGGACTTTTTGGTGGACCTTATTACATTCTACGCACCTGAGTGCAAGTAATATGTTCGAAGTAAAAACCCTATCAGAGCTGATATGAACGTGATAGATTTTGTGGACCGATTACTTCTTGCGCACCTGAGTGCAAGTAATAGATTTGAGACAAGCCCTGCCAGAGGTGATATGGATGTGGCAGATTTTGTGGACTTAACACCGCTGACGTACTTAGAGTTAAGTACAGGTGATAAGTTTAGATGACGACCGATATCAGAGGTAATATGGACGTGATAATCGATAGTCAAGTAGGGAGGTTTGCTCAAAAGTAAGAAGGACATGGCAAACTCTACTGGAGAGGATGTGAGGACGATACCTCAGAGTTGTCACGACCTGCACCCGGGATGAGGGCACGAGTACATGAGCAACGCCCAGCCTATGTCGTAATAACGACGTAGAACGTTGTCTAGGTTAACAATACTATCTAAACATCTCACAGAATATATATAAGGTACCTGTCATGCTATCTCAACTCCGAATGGAGGATAATATAATATATTGCCAAATGGTAAACAATACTCAATCACAATATAAAACTAAAGGAAGATAAAGGCACAAAATGGGATAGATAAGAGAATAAAGAGTCATAATACATCACAAGTCCAAGTTTCATAACAACACAATAGTCTAATCTCAACACAAGGACTCAAATAATAATACATGCCATAAAAGTCTAGCTAGAACCAATACTATATCATAATTCTAGCTAAGTCTCTCTGTAGCTGGTACTAGGTCCTCAAGTGGCTCGCCATCTTGTGGCCCATAGTAGGTGGGACACATCTTCTCTAACCAATCATCTGAAAAATATATCCAATCAGGATGGAGCGAGTACAACCCAATAGCAATTCTAATTAATTGATAAAGACTATGAAGCTGTAAATAGTGATAAAATACTAGATAAGTTGGTAAAAGAAAACATAGTATAAACTAAAATGAACATGTAACTAAAGAATAATAGAGAAACAGAATGGACGAACAGATAAGTAAGTAAAAGCAGACAGATAACTAGAAAACTTGTCAATGTAAATATGCAACAAGCAGAAAATATAGTGATCCAGAAAAGACAATATCTAAACTAGTGTTTTGCAATACCAAGTTGACATGTGAACTGCTAGGGGTAATATATGTCAAACCATACGTGTTGTATGTGGCTGCTAGTATTCCAGTAAGACCATGGGATAGAAAGAGTATGTTCACACATCACCTAGGTATTTTCCTGCCCGACTAGTACTCATGTATCCAGTCCCAACATGAAGAATCTCAATAGTCCAGAAAATATCAATAGGCCAGAAATACATTAGTCCTATGATTCATTAGTCTAGAAGAGTCGATAGGCCTGAAATCACGTATCTCAAGACAATGAGCCCATACAATAGTAATTCGTGTATCCAACGTGTCAGAAAACAGGTAAAGCAATACTATAAAACATGAATCATAATAAATATCAAATAATAAAAACAATCAGAGAATGTACTCGCCTGAAATCTGGTGATAAATCTCAAAGGTATCTGAAACTGTGCCTCAAGGACCTAAATATGAATCAAAAGTCAAAAATAATGTTTCAAAATTAAAAATATGCTAAACTAGCTTGAAACTAGGTCTCTAGGTCAAAGCTAGGTTATTCGAGTCACACTAGGTCATTACCTTGGTTTTAGATTCATACCTAGCTTCAAAGTTAATTACAAGGCTAAACTAGTTAGTACTAGGTGATACTAGGTTGTACTAGGCTATGGTTATGTTTCTAAGTCAATACCTTAAATATATTAGCTATACTAGCTATTATCACTAAGGTATCTATATATATTAGTTAATAATTATTTGTTATATCTATATTAGTAATATCTTAGTATCTATACTTCTATTACCTTAACCTATAACACTTACCCTAGTGTAACCCATATTATCTAATACATGCTTATAATCACTTAACTTACATTACCTTACACCATAGCTTTCAATTTCGGATACCCTGAACACCCAGCATACCCACATCCACTAATTTCAGACAAGTGAACCTACTGCATACTTACAGTGTCATGCCTTCGTAGTATCAGACCCTTATACCTGATACCCAAGCTATGCAGAAGCTCCAAACACATGCCTCTAACCCAAATGCCTAGCAAGCCAAGCAGTTGCCAACCAAATATGTACTATTACCCCAGTCATCCATCTACTGCACATCTCAAAGAGGTAAAAAAAATAGTAGCAGTATTAGTATATATACAATCAAGTTGATCTCAGGTGCCAAATTAGGCTATGAACTAAAAGGGCAAGGATTCAAATCCCTCCAACATACTACAACCTACCTGCTACTACTGCCTCATTCTCCCTCTATAAATCCTCAACTCCTCACAACACCACAACCGCTATCACCCTCAAACATACAACCTGAGACTCATACCATAAATACACACATACAATAACCCCCAACTACTTCACTGTTGCTGCTACTTCTTATTACAATTACTGCTAGGGGTACTGCAACTCCTATCTGATACATATTTGTGTTTGCATCAACACCAACAGTTACCTGCAAAACCCCTTTTACTATAACCTGATCACTATACACAACAACTATACAACCAGTTATCACACTCTAAACACACATATACATATGTATACACAGGCATAAATACTAATCTAATACTCACTATAAATATTGACACACACACATAGCTGATATCTCAGGTTCAGGCACAACACTCATACGCATATGACACACTCCCACATATAACTATATACACACTATCTATATACACTGACTATCTATGATACCCATTGTCTTTACCACCAACACCAACATTACTGCAACAGACAGCTCTGCATGCTCTCGGACCGATCTACACACTCCACACTTGATGCACACTCATACCCCTCATAGCACTCAGGTATCCCTATGTATCACTAACTCCACATCTCATCGTCACCCACAAACTCACCTCATTTCCTCCCTTGCTCCTTGACTGCAACTCAAGTAGTGACACGACCCTAATATGCTTGCACACGAGCCAGGACTGATACTTCCCCCCTCACTCTCACCATACAGTCACAGCTTGCCCGACCCACTGCAACATCTACGAAACAACAATAGCAACAACTACCAACAACAAATTTACAGCATCAATAATAACCCGACTGCGCTTCTCTTAAACCAACACACCAGGTATGAAATAACAACAACATTAATAGCACCACTGAGCTGATACCTATCACCTTAAGCCTTTAGTGTTTTCCTTCCTTCCTCTACATTGTCACTCTACAAAGACATCAGCAGCAGCAGCAGTAATACCAACATAATAACAGAAAGTAACCCGATCACCCATATACACAAACAACACATTCGCACATACTCATCACTGACCACAGTCCTAATGCACACCCCTCACCAACTAACAATAACACATAATACACACCTATACAATTATATATATATATATATATATATATATATATATATATATATATATATATATATATATATATATATATATATATATATATATATATATATATATATATATATTATTAAATACTAAAATAGGTACAAACAATACTAAATAGAGTATGAACAAATCATTAAACACGTGGAGTATATCGTATCCGTATCACACTAACTATATAATATGCTTGCGATACAGCCCCAATACATCACTCAATGCATCACAAATTATATGAGCAAGTCTAGAATCATAATTACAAGAAATATAGAGTTCTAGCTACTTAACGACGTGTCCGTGTCAAAATATGACTTGTGTAAACCCCCGTGTCGAAAGAAAAGTCCCCAAATTAACCCGTATCACTAAATTATCATGATACAGCCTACACGTATCCAATTATGGATACGGCACTAGTTCCACAACCCCGATCTAAGTCTAATTAGACTAAATTAGTCTCATGACACACACTCGGTGCATCAATCTCGTAATCCTCCTAATTGAACATAAAAACCTATGTAGAAGTCACAATACACATTAATTGAGCTAGAATTTCTTCCTATCGGTAGCCCTATGCCATGGAAGGATTTCTAATGGTCAAATGCATGAATTGGAGTCTAGATTTGAGGAAAATTTAGAATTATACCTATTATGAGATGGATTTCCAATGAATTTCTCAAATAGACACGATCCAGACACAAGCTCCTGGTCAATTCCTCCTTCTCCAAGTGTTTCTTGTAAATCCAAGCTCCAATGCTCCTTGTTAGGGGAAATTGAGTGATAAAATGAAGGTGAATTGGTGGAGGGATGAAAAGAATTAGGGATCTAGAAATTGGAGATCTCAAAATGAATGAACAATTGGAGAGAAGAGAGAGAAGCCCTCTTTGTACGGCCGGCCCCCTCTTTCCTTTCCCAAGAAACAACAATTGTCCTCTATGTCCCTCACTAGATAGTTATGAGGTTTAATTTGGGAGGACTATATTAGGGAGCTTCTAAACTATTTCAAATTAATCTATTCTCCTTAATTTACTAAAGAATGAGTCTAGTTGGACCTAGTCCAAAGTTGGGCTCAATGTTGTCATGACAAGTCTAATTTGGGTCCAATAGGGTCAAGTATAAATAATAGGTTAGTCCACTAACTAATAAATAAATAGCACGAGCACAATATTAATTAATATCACAACATAAATAAATATTAATTCACTAAAAATAAAAATATACAAAACGACTAAAATATCCTCATCTAGAATGTGATGGTTACAATTCTACCCTCCTTAGAAAAATTGTGTCCTCAAAATTTAAAGATGATCGTATCTCCTCTAGGTCAAACCCCCAACCCCTCTAAAATTATACAAGCATACAATTTAAAAGAAACCACTAATTATGGTCAACATGTATGGTGTCGGCCTCCGTCTGTCATGTTATTGCAGTCTCTGCTAGGGTATACTACTAATTATACTACACATATATCACAAGCAACTACTAGGTACTATTGAATCAATCAAATCAAATGGATGGAAAAGGACAGGATCAGAAGGAACATAACTAGCTAACCCATCACCTAAAGCTTCGCCCTCCTCGACTGTTATCACAAATATCCCGCCCTGCCGGGGAGGCTCCCTCTGTGGGTACTGAGCAATCTGTGGTGCTACATGTGGCCTAGCTCTATCTCTCTGATCCCGTGCTCCACCATATGGAGGTGCAGTGGGACAGTCTCATATCAGATGTGCAACTGACCCACAAAAAGTCACATCTTTAACCTCTTCCTGCAGACATCACAGGAATGACCAGGTTTTTGCAATAGTTGAACATAAAAGCCCGTTGTGCCTGCCTCTGAGGCTGCTGCTGAACTGGAGCACGAACCGACGCCTGAATCTGCTGCTGCAGCTTGATAGGGGGCCGTTTAGCTGGACTCGCACTACTGCTAGCTCCTCCCAATACCTCTCTTTGCCTTTTGGACTTAAGCTCCAAGTCATCCTCTGCCTGTTGTGCATCCACTAGAATATCCTCAAATATAGCGATGTGGTGTCCACTAGTGTGGGATTTGATCTCCCTGATCAAACCCTTCCTGAACTTTCTAGCATTTCTTTGGGAATTTTGCCCCTCCATAAACTGGAACACTCACAAAAACAAAGGGGAGCGGGGGGAGGCCCACTAAATCTATGGGTCCGGAATGGGCTAATCTGCGAAACTCCGCTGCATACTCGTCCACTGACATGCTCTCCTGTACGAGATCCTAGAACTGGCTCTCTAAGGAACTCAGAGCCACGTCCGGAAAGAACTTTTTTTTTGAAAATCTCTTTAAAATATTTCTAACATAATCCTGGCACCGCCACTCTAGGATCTGTTCGGAACCATGTTAAAGCAATATCAAGCATCTGGCTCTCCGCGGCCTCTACCCGTAGGCTCTCTGGAATCTGTGCCAGCCTCAAGTTCCGCTCAATGTCCTTTATCCAATCATTTGCATACAAGATCTCCTTGGTTCTCTTGAAGTCCTTGGGCCCCATCCTCTTGAAGTCAATGATAGTACCCGGCCTCGGCTGCTGCAGGTCGGGCTGAGGCGGTACGACCTATGGTGGGACTCTCTACCACTGTAATTGCTAGTTGATGAGCATTCTTGATCCCCTACCTCATCATGTCAGACTGGCGGTGCTGTGCCTCCGCCTGGGCCCTCTGAGTCTCCATCATCTGCTGGAATAGTGCAGATATCTACGCAGGATTAACTGGTGCTTGGGGGGTAGAAGCTTCTACGAAACTGCAGATACTATCCTCTGAACTAGAGGTGGAGCACCCCCAAAATCTGCTGCTAACGCTCCCACCTGGACCGGTGAGGCAGCCCTCTGAACTGAAGACGGTGGAATATCATTCGCTGCCCTCTCAACCGATGGCCGGGAGGTAGCGGATCTTTCGGAAGCTGTAGCTACTCCCGAACGGTAGAATTTGATCTTCGGAGCCATCCTGAAGATAGATCAAAACAAATGAATCAATATTGAGTAAGATACAATATCATCAAAGAAGGACAATAATGTTCGAAGAAACACTATCAGAATGATGAAGATAGCAAGAATCAATAGATTGAAAATATTCCTAGTTATGATTGAATATTCACTCTCTCATCCTAGCATCCTATATCCTATCTTATTGCAGGCTCGCAATAGTACAACTAAGCCGTTGTACTACCACGACATCACAATATTGCGAAGATGGACCTGCATGGGCCACTAGAAAAATATGTCACGACCCGCACCCGGAAAGAGGGCACGAGTACGTGAGCAACTCCCAGCCTACGTTGTAATAACGACATAAAATACTATCTAGGTCAACAATAATATCTAAATATCTCACAGAATATATATAAGGTACCTGTCATGCTATCTCAACTCCGAATGGAGGACAATATAATATATGTCAAATGGTAAACAATACTCAATCACAATATAAAACTAAAGGAAGATAAAGGCACAAAATGAGATAGAGAAGATAATAAAGAGTCACAATACATCACAAGTCTAAATCTTATCATAACACAATAGTCTAGTCTTAACACAAGGACTCAAATAATAATACATGCCATAAAAGTCTAGCTAGAACCAATACAATATCACAACGCTAGCTAAGTCTCCTCTGTAGCTGGTACTAGGTCCTCAAGCGGCTCACCATTTTGTGGCCCATAGTAGGTGTGACACATCTACTCTAACCCATCATATGAAAAATATATCCAATCAGGATGGAGCGAGTACAACCTAATAGCAATTCTAATTAATTGATAAAGACTATGAAGCTGTAAATAGTGATAAAATACTAGATAAGCCGGTAAAAGGAAACATAGTATAAACTAAAATGAACAGGTAACTAAAGAACAGTGGAGAAACATAATGGATGAACAGATAAGTAAGTAAAAACTGGCAGATCTACGTGAACTAGAAAACTTGTCAATGTAAATAGGCAACCAGCAGGAAATATAGTGATCCAGAAAAGATAATATCTAAACTATTATTTTGAAATACCAAGTTGACATGTGAATGACTAGGGGTAATATCTGGCAAACTACACGTGTCGTGTTTGTTATTATTCCAATAAGACCATGGGATAGAAAGTGTATGTTCACACGTCACCTAGATATTTCTCCGCCTGACTAGTACTCATGGATCCAGTCCCGGCACGAAGAATCTCAATAGTCCAGAAAATATCAATAGGCCAAAAATACATTAGTCCAGAAGAGTCGATAGGCCTAAAATCACATATCTCAATACAATGAATCCATACAATACCAATCCGTGTATCCAGCGTGTCAGAAAACAGGTAATGTAATACTATTAAATATGAATCATAGTAAATATCAAATAATAGAAACTATCAGAGAATGTACTCGCCTGAAATCTGATGCTGAATCTCAAAGGTGTCTGAAACGGTGCCTCAAGGACCTAAATATGACTCACAAGTCAAAAGCAATGATTCAGAATTAAAAATATACTAAACTAGCTTGAAACTAGGTCTCTAGGTCAAAGCTAGGATATTCGAGTCATACTAGCTCTTTATCTTGGTTTTAGGTTCATACCTAGCTTTAAAGTTAATTACAAGGCTAAACTAGTTAGTACTAGGTTGTACTAGGCTATGGTTATGTTTCTAAGTCAATACCTTAAAGGTATTAGCTATACTAGCTATTATCACTATGGTATATACAAATATTAGTTAATAATTATTAGTTATATCTATATTAGTAATATCTTAGTATCTATACTTCTATTACCTTAACCTATAACACTTACCGTAGTGTAACTCATATTATCTAATACTTGCTTATAATCACTTAACTTACATTATCTTACACCATAGCCTTCAATTTCAGATACCCTGAACACCCAGCATACCCACATCCACTGATTTCAGACAAGTGAACCTCCTACATACTTACAGTGTCATGCCTTTATAGTATCAGACCCTTAGACCTAATACTCGAGCGATGCAGTAGCTCCAAACACATGCCTCTAACCCAAATGCCTAGCAAGCCAAGCATTTGCGAACCAAATACGTACTATTACCCCTGTCATCCATCTACTGCACATATCAAAGAGGTAAAAGAAATAGTAGTAGTATTAGTATATACACAATCAAGTTGATCTCAGGTGCCAAATTAGGCTCTGAACTGAAAGGGCAATGATTCAAATCCCTCCAACATACAACAACCTACCTGCTACTACTGCCTCATTCCCCCTCTACAAATCCTCAACTCCTCACAACACCACAACTGCTATCACCCTCAAACATACAACCTAAGCCTCACACCATCAATACACATACATAATAACCCCCAACTACTTCACTGTTGCTGCTACTTCTTGTTACAGTTGCTGCTAGGAGTACTGCAACTCCTATCTGATACATATTTGGGTTTGCAGCAACACCAACAGTTACCTGCAAAACCGTTTTTACTATAACCCGATCACTATACACAACAACTATACAACCAGTCACCACACTCCAAACACACATTTACATATGTATACACATGCATAAATACTAATCTAATACTCACTATAAATATTGACACATACGCACACGCATGCCCGATATCTCAGGTTCAGGCACAACACTCCTACATATATGACACACTTCCATATATAACTATATACACACTATCTATATACACTCACTATCTATGATACCCGTTGTCTTTACCACAAACTCCAACATTACTGCAACAGACAGCTCTATATGCTCTCAAACCAATCTGCACACTCCACACTTGATGCATACTCATACCCCTCATAGCACTCAGGTATCCCTATGTATCACTAACCCCATATCTCATCATCACACACACACTCACCTCACTTCCTTCCTTGCTCCTTGAATGCAACTCAAGTAGTGATACGGTCCTAATATCCTTGCACACGAGACAAGACTGATACTTCCCCCTCACTCTCTCACCACACAGTCTCAGCTTGCCCGACCCACTGTAACACCTACGAAACAGCAACAACAACAACTACCAACAACAAATTTATAGCATCAACAATAACCCGAATGTGCTTCTCTTAAACCAACACAACATGTACGAAACTACAACAGCAGTAATAGAATAAACTATGATGATACCTATCACCTTAAGCCTTCAGTATTTTTCTTCCTTCCTCTACACTGTCACTCCACAAAGACATCAGCAGCAATAGTAATACCAACACAATAACAACAAGTAACTCGATCACCCATACACACAGACAAAACATTCGCATATACTCATCACTGACCACAGTCCTAATGCACACCCCTCCACCAACTAACAATAACACATAATACACACCTATATATATATATATATATATATATATATATATATATATATATATATATATATATATATATATATATATATATATATATATATATATATATATATATATATATATATTATTCATTACTAAAATATGTACAAATAATACTAAATAGAGTATGAACAAATCATCAAACACGTGGAGTGCATCGCACCCGTATCACACTAACTCTATGATACGCTTGTGATACGGCCCCAACATATCACTCAATGCATCACAAATGATATGAGCAAGTCTATAATCATAATTATAAGAAATATAGAGTTATAGCTACTCAACTACGTGTCCATGTCAAAATATGACATGTGTAAACTCCCGTGTCGAAGGAAAAATTCCAAAATTAACCTGTATCACTAAATTGCCATGATACGGCCTACACGTATCTAATTGTGGATACGATACTAATCCCACAATCCTGATCTAAGTCTAATTAGACTAAATTAGTCTCATGACACACACTTAGTGCATCAATCTCGTAATTTCTCCAAATTGGACACAAAAATTTATGTAGAAGTCACAATACATATCAATTGAGCCTAAAACTTCTTCCTATAGGTAGTCCTATGTCATGAAAGAGTTCATAATGGTCAAATGTATAAATTGGAGTCTAGATTTGAGAGAAATTCAGAATTATACCTATTGAGAGATGAATTTTTAATAAATTTCTCAAATGGACACGATCCGGACACAAGTTCCTTGTCAATTCCTTCTTCTCCAAGTGCTCCTTGCAAATTTAAGCTAAAATGCTCCTTGTTAGATGAAATTGAGTGGGAAAATAAAGGTGAATTGATGGAGGGATAAAGAAAATTGGGGATCTAGAAATTGGGGATCTCAAAATGAATGAATAATTGGAGAGGAGGGAGAGAAGCCCTCTTTGAATGGCCGGCCCCCCTTTTCCCCTTTCCCAAGCAACAACAATTATTCTCTATGCCACTCACTAGCTAGTTATGATGTTTAATTAGGGAGGACTATATTATGGAGCTTCTAAACCATTGTAAATTAATCTATTCTCCTTAATTAACTAAAGAATGAGTCTAATTGGATCTAGTCCAAAGTTGGGCTCAATGTTGTCATGACAAGTCTAATTTGGGTCCACTAGGGTCAAGTCTAAATAATAGGCTAGCCCACTAACTAATAAATAAATTACACGAGAATAATATTAATTAATAGCACAATATAAATAAATATTAATTCACTAAAAATAAAAATATACAAAATGACTAAAATATCCTCATCTGGAAATATGATGGTTACAAAATGTAACTTGGACGTGAGCTAATCGATAGTCATACCGAGAGGTTAGGTACGATCATGGTATTTTTGTGGAAGAAAAAGAAAATAAGCCAGAGGTAATATGGACATAGTTGTTTTCTTTAGATGGGGAACATGGCCAGCTTATAGTTCAGAGGTAATATGTACGTGAAAGTTTGAGGACATCCCACTGGGAGGATCTTTGGTAGACATATTACCTCTTGCGTACTAGAGTGCAAGTAATAAGTTCAAAATAAAACTCTATCAGAGGTGATATGGATGTGATAAGTTTTGTTGTCTCATTACTTCTTGCGCACTTGAGTGCAAGTAATAACTTCAAAATGGAACCCTATCAGAGGTGATATAGACGTGATATATTTTATGGTATTAACACCGCTGGCGTACTTAGAGTTAAGTACGATGATAAGTTTAGATGACGACTGATATCAGAGGTATTGTGGACGTGACAATCGATAGTCATATAGAGAGACTTTCTCAGAGGTAATACGGACATGACAAACGCTATTAATATGGAGAGGTAATATGGATATGTCAAACCCTGCTCATATAAAGAGGTTTTGTTAACCGTCTTTTTTTGACATAATTCAGTCTGTATCTAGGCTGAGTTCTTAGCCATTTATTTTGTTCAAGACCTCACTGAGGAGGGTCAGATCCTACTTGATGGAAATTTTACCCTCAGAGGTAATATGGACATAGAAAATCCTATTCGGGATAACGGTTAGGACAGTAGTTCAGAGGTGATGTGGACGTGATAATGTCCAAGGGAGCGGATTATGAGTGGTCTACCCGAAATTATTGATAAACCAGAAGGTGGCTCCGTTGGGAAGCTTTTTAAGGATCTATGATCTATTGCATATTCAGGATTCCTGAATACTGGCAATTGCTTTCATCAAACTTTTATGGAAGAGAAGTGCATATTGTGCTTACACACTTGTTGGGGTGAACAATGGGAAATATACACTGTATATTTTTGTTGTCCTTCTGATAGTAAAGGGAGTACAAGTCTAGCTTAGACATAGTACTTTTTGAGGAACTTGTCGTTGATAGGCATCATGAGCAAGTCGCCATTGGGTTTTGTGAGCCAGTAGGCACCGTTGGAGAACACAGACTCCACAATGAACGGAACCTCCTATTTAGGTTAGAATTTATCGACCGTCTTGTGGGTCATGACCATCGGTCTTCTTACTATCAAGACGAGGTCACCCACTTAGTAAGTCCTCTTCTTCATCCATTTGTTGAAGGCTCCTGAGAGGCGCGCTTGGTAAAGCTTAATGCCCTGTTGAGCTAAGAGACGTTTCTCGTTGAGCGCTTCTAACTCTTTTAGCCGTCGGTGGTGATTATCGTCAATGGTAAATTGGTTAAAATATGCCACACGGAGTGACAAAATTTGGATATCGAGTGGAAGGACCGCTTCACTTCCGTAAACCAAGAAGAATAGCGTGCTGACAGTGGGTGTTCGCACCGTTATGCTGTAGGCCCAAAGATAGTCACCTAGTTTCTCATTCCAGTCGCGCTTATTGGATGACATAAACTTATTTAATAACTTTATGATGGTCTTATTGAATGCTTATGCCAAACTATTTGCTGTCGGGTTGTAGGCAGTCGAGGCTATATTCTGAATTCAATTTTTATTAAAAAAATATAAAAAGCATGACTTGCAAACTGTGGATAATTATCGTGGATGATCCTCCGTGATAAGCCGAAGTGATATATGACGTGATGCTTAACAAAGTTGATCATGTTTGAGGTCTTGACTTCAGAGAGTGGAACATATTTTGCCCATTTGGAGAAGTAATTGGTGATAACCAAGATGAACCGATGTCCCTTAGAAGAAGGTAGACTAATTGACCTGATAATATCCATTCTGCATGCTTCAAACTACCAAGATGCTACCGTTGGGTATAAGAATTCTGAGGACTGGTGGATAAAGTCTATGTGGATTTGGCACGCTTGACACTTCCTATCATAGTTAACAGCCTACGCTACTATTTTTAGCCAATAGTAACCCATTTTTCGGAGACGGTCATGTAGCTTATGTGGGGCTGATGGGCACCGCAAACCCCGTGGTGAGCCTCGCGGAAAGACTACTTCGCTTCTGCATTTGATAGACATCGTAGCAGAATACCTTCATAGGAACGACGATATAATATTTTGGTAGCCGTATCGTAATAGAACCTGAGGGAACGTCTTCTGATGGAAGTGACTTCCTTTGGGTTCTCGGAGAGAATTCCATATACTGCATAGTCGATGAATGGGAGCCTCCAGTCTTGGATGCCGGTGTCTACTTCTGATGTGTAGCTTAGGAACATGCATAGGTTATTTTTTGGACATACCATCTCTTGATCGACTACTGTGATCAGCTGATGGATTTTGACCGGGACTTCTAGCGAGACAGCAAGGCTGACCAGGGTGTTAGCGTCGATGTTATGCAGTCGAGGGATGTTCTCTATGAAGAATCCCTCAAAGGTGGATATTATTTTGAGCACGGCTTGGTGGTAGGAAATCAAGTCTTCGTGCCGAACTTCGTACTCGCTCCAGACTTGAATGACTATCAGCTTGGAATCGCCGTAGCCCTCCATGTAGTCTATTCCTACTTATTTAGCGAGTTAGAGCCCAATGACGAGAGCATTGTACTCTACCACATTGTTGGAGTATGTATTTGTGAGGGAGTAAGCGCGGTTGATGACCAGATCATATGGAGAAATCAGTACTATCCCGACGCCAGCGACAACATCGCCTTTGGGCCCTGTTCTTGAAGCACCATCAAAAAATATTTGCCAAACAACTTCTACGCTTGTGGTCATATTTCTGTTACTTCATCTGGGATCTTCTCGTAGAGCTTTAAGATTTTCGGTACAGGATGGGCCGCCAGAAAATCTGCCAATGCTTGACCTTTGACCGCCTTTTGTGGGACAAATATCATGTCGTATGGCGACAGCAGTATTGTACATGTGGCTAGGCCAGAGTTGGGTGCTCCGGGGTTAGTCATACGGACCCTGAGAGGATTAACTCACGAGATCACATAGATGGTTTCTCCTGCCACGTAATGCCAGGTCTCTGAATGGCGAAGACCAAAGCGAGGCACTCCTTCTCAATGGGGTTGTATCCGTGCTCTGTGTCGGCCATCATTCTGCTGAGATAGTAGATGGCATTTCGTGACCTGCATCACTTTTCTGGACTAGTAGAGCTTCCGAGGGAGTGATCCATTGCCCGCCCATATAGCAAGAAGGGTATTTTCAAAATAGAGGCCACCAACACTGGGGGTTCATGAGATACTCTTTGATATTGTCGAAGGTGCGCTGGCATTCTCTGTTCCAAATGAAGGAGACTCCCTTCTTCATGAGCTGAGTGAACGTTGACAATGTCTAGAGAGGTTTGATATGAATCTTCTGATGTATGCCAGTCTTCCTTGAAGGCCATGAAGTTCTCTGAGGTTCTTCGGTAGGTGCATTTCAAGGATTACTTTATTCTTATCGGGGTCTACGTAGATACCCTTCGAAGTTATGAAAAAACTCAAAAATTTGTTACTGGAGACTCCCATGAAGGATTTGGTAGAATTCATATTGAGATGGTGTGCACACATCAGGTCAAACACAGTC
Source organism: Iris macrosiphon (assembly GCA_036927795.1). Taxonomy (NCBI): domain Eukaryota; kingdom Viridiplantae; phylum Streptophyta; class Magnoliopsida; order Asparagales; family Iridaceae; genus Iris; species Iris macrosiphon. The sequence continues at coordinate 113,567,475 of JAYESA010000008.1, read as the reverse complement.
TTCAAGTCTCAGAGGTGATCATATTTGGAGCAACTCTTGACAACGATGTCATCAACGTAACACTCTACTGTCTTGTATAGATTTTTATAGAAGATGGTGCTCATAGCTCGCTGGTATGTAGCACCTGTGCTCTTCAGACCAAAGGGCATAACTGTGTAGCAGTAAACTCCTATCGGCGTTCGAAATGATATATGCTTCTCATCGTCAAGAAATATCTTGATTTGATTATAGACTGAGAATCCATTCATAAAGAACATGCGCTCGAAGCCACAAATATTGTCGATCATTATGTTTGTAATATATCGTAAGGGGAAACTCGTTCTTAGGGCATGTCACATTTCAATCCAGATTCAAATCTTTTTGTTCTTTTTTACGACAAGCGCGATGTTGGCTACCCAATCCGGATGTTGTTCCTCACGGATTAAGCCACTAGCTATCTGTTTGTTGACTTCAGCTTTGATGATATTCATGATGTCCGGTCAGAATCGTCATTGCTGTTGCTTGACCAGCTTAACGTTTGGCCAAATATTGAGTTTGTGGACCGCGATTTTGGGGTCCAATCCCGGCATGTTTTGGTAACTCCAGGCAAAGACATCAATGTACTCCCTGACGAGCTGTAGTAGGGATTCTCGATCCTTATCGGACAGACATTTGCTGATGAAAATAGGTTTAGGGGAGGATTTGTCACCCAGATTGATTTGTACGACTTCGTCCTCGGTGGGAGGTTCTCGTTGTACGAACCATATCTCTTATTGTGAGTCTAGGCGTTAGGCCCACAGTTCTACTTCAAAGAGTTCAGGTGGATCCTTGTCGTCTTCCTCAGGGTCAGCTGACACCATGTAAACAGACAATGTTTGTTTGAGCATCTCTCCGATACTGATATAAGAGTCCTAAGCAGATGATTATGAAGATAAAGGGTATAACTTATCTTCTTCATCTAAGCCTTTGGGGTCGTGTGAGGCATGATGTACCCTAAGCCATGCTTGGTCTTGTGGTAGTAATCCTCAGGCTTGCCTGCAAGATCATACAGACATTGAGACAGCCGCCGGCACTTGCTATAGTTTAAGCCCCTAGCGGCTTTCAGATCGTATCCAATCTTCTGAATAAGGTGCTTTGTTTGAGAGCTGTACCGATAAATTCATATTTTGTCGATGTCGAGTTCTGGCTCCAGTTCTTCTGGGACGAAGGATTGGAGACTTTCTACTCTGCTAAAGATGATGAGTTTGTCTCCCCTCTTCCTTGCTAGAACTATAAAGTAGGAGTTTTGACTTGGGAGAATTCAGTTCACTGCATATGTGGTAGTCACCTATGTATGCAGGTGCAAGCCTAGACCGTGCTCAATGGAATATCATGTGTTGAGATATGCAATATCAGAGTAGTTCAAAGATATCACTTTATTTATAAAATAAGGTATCTTATCCTTAAAAATTATATCATCAAGGGAAGGGACGTTAGCATATGCAGCTACGTACTCTTTCAGTTCGTCCTTCCAAAGATCTACCCCCAGTCCGAGCGATGGCTTCGGAGGTCTCCTACGTAGCTTTACCACTAGAGGTTCAAAAGTCGTAGTAGGTGCCGAGTCTTCCTTTAGCGGTCGACTCGGTCTACAAAGGCGAACGACCAGAGATTCGGGTGCTTTCTTGTGCAGTTTTTATCATGAGGGGAGGGGTTGTGTCGGGAGCACGTGCTTTGAGATGGACTCTCAAGGGCTCGTCCGATGTTGTCCCAGTCTTTGCCTTATCGTCGGCATCATTGCCACCTTCATCTTGGTGGACTTTGTTTTAGAGGATTGAGTCAGAGTAATAGGCCTCAACCCCTTTGAATGGATCAACATCAGTAAATTTTGTCTTGACGATGCCATGATCGTCCATGTACTTTAAGCACTATTGCAAGATTGACGGTATAATAATATACTGATGTATCTACGGACGTCCCAACATGACATTGTAGGATACATCTACGTCTATGACGTAGCAGGTGACCTCTATTTTAAATCATTGATCTATCACTTCACGCAAATCTTGTCTAGAGGGTAGCCCCCTGCATTGAAGCCACTGATGGCAGTATTGGTTGCTACCAGACTATGCATCGGGATACCCAAGATCTGAAGCAGACTCCGCGGGATGATGATGATTGACGAACAGTGGTCGATGTGCATCCGGTCTACCTTGATGGCGCCAATACCCTGTGTAATACAAATGATGATCGTGCATATTGTTCTTTAGCAACATGTCTTGTTTAAAGAACGTGATGTTGGGTATCGCCTCCATCACATTATTGCAATAGAGGCATGCGACCGGATTCTCTGCTAGCATCTTGACCTACGCCAGGTAGGTTTTTGCATTCTGCAATGCCTCACTCAGAGCAACCCGAGTGTCTTTGGAGAGTCGAAGAAGCTCGAATAGTGAAAACTTTGCTTGAGTATTGGCCAGTTGTGCCAAGATGTCGAAGTTGTAGGACTTCTCCAGTCCCTGAGCTGTATCTTTGTGCAACGGTTTGTCGAAACGAGTTTCTTTCTACTTGGACTTATCCGCTGTCGGAGGCTGGGTTGGACCCGGATTGAATGTTGTAGGTGCGACGATTGGGAGCACACAATCATTAGGGATGTCATATTCTCGTTAGTATGCCATTCCTGACCTTGTCGTTCCTGCTATAGCTTCTTCCGAAGGGAGATAAACCGAATCGCAGAACTTGGACTTCTTTCACTTGGACTTGGTGGCGGAAGATGTTGTCTACTGCATCAAGTCTGGTGCAAGATATGGATGGACCCACATGACCTCCCCTCATGATGTGGTGAGAGGTATCAGCCTGGCTGTTTGGTCACGGGATGGTGGGAGATAGACAACCTCTATTGTTGCCCTGGGGATCGGGATCACTCCGTCTTGGGCTTCCATTGCCGAAAAGTTTTCGAACTGGAGAGATAGCATGTTAGCGACAGCTATTTTGTCATCGAAGTCCAAGGTGAGGGCCTTGGTATCGAGCAGACAATAGATGTACCACTTCAGTGTGTAGCAATCCCGTATCTCATGGTAGATGTATCGATGGCAGTGGCAGTAATTTAGATTATTCATATCGACTGCCTCAATATGGCGCTTGACGTTGGGGAGCCGAAGCTTGTTTCCCTTCATTAGCATGTCAAAGATTTCTGTGACGTCATCCTCTTCGAAAGAATAAGTTTTCTTCAGTTTTGGTACCTCTGTAGCTTTTGTTCGGGCTTCTTAGTTATATTGGCGAGAAGAGCCTACTTTCCATTGCCATCCCGGACGCTAATTGCCGTTGCTGTTGTTGTAAGGACGTTTTTTCCTATCATCATCGACGGAGATATGTATTTCCAAGAGGCAGGCATCCTTTACTTTCTTCTCAGCACCGATAACATTTATGATCAACGCTGTCCAGTCTTTAAACTAAGAGTCGTCCATCCAGAGTCCGACTGTGGGAAGGAGATTTCTCCGGCAGATGTCCATCAGCGTGGACTCATGGTTACCGGGGGGTAACTTTAGTACCATTTGCCTGTATGGCTTGATCTATTCCTGTACCAACTCTTTCTCTTTGCGTGATATCCATTAAAGAGGACATCATCATGTCATTTCCTCCATCGTATAACCGAACAAGGAAAAGACCTTTGAGATCGTCAAATAACAAAATACAGTTGCCTTGGAGGCTGCAGAACCAATCGAAAGCTATTCCAAACAATGCCCTGACAAAGAGCTTGGTTAAAAGGGCATTATTGTGAGGCAGATACCTCATTATTGTCTCGAAGTAACTCATGAATTGATGGAAATATATCTTCCCATCAAACAGAGTCAAGTTATTGGACTTGTACTTAGGCTAGTACGGTACATCTCTCCACTCGAGGGGATACGGTTGTCGAATTTTGAGCTCGCGCAGTGAGTCCAGATTGCCCATTGAGTCTAGGCAGGCCCGGAGTTCTCGTACCTTCTGCATTACTTTTTGAGCTTCATCGACTGTAGAAGGAGAAGATAATCCGGACAGGGGATGATTGCCGCCAGCGGGTGGTGTGGTTGCATTTGAATCCCCGTTGGTCCCGAGGTCCAGGCTTGCTTGACCGGAGGCCCTTGCCGGTTGTGAGGCTATATTTGCTTTGATCTCCAGCATTGTCTAGATCAAGGCCTGCATTGACGCACTCATGGTTTGCATCATGGCTTCGAGGGTTTTGAGGCGCTGTCGATCGTTGGGGCCCTCATGATCGTTCTCGGTCATGTATGTTATTCTCACATGGGAAGACATGGATAGGACGGTGGATGTCATACTTTTTGCCTCAGACTCTTGCCGTAAATAGTCCTTCGGGAAAGTTGGTAGTACCGCATCCTCAAAGGATTTGGAGAGAACACTACCCCCAACGTAGGAAGCTACGTCTTCTTGGCGAGGGCAGCCACCCCAGGGATCTGAGTATCTGTTGCTTGGGAATCTTCGCTTCCCGGAACACCGATTGTCATAAAGGTTCGGGGGATAACAACCCCCACTTGTGTAGTTATCTGAGGTCATGAGGAAGAGCTACCCCCAGTGCCTGACAGCTTCTTCTTTGAGCGGGTGCTCAGAAAAATACCTTCTGCGGGTTTCGCTGTCTGTCCTCCTTGAACCCGTCTTCTTAACCCACTGGTCGAGAGCGACGGACTGGAGGTGCTGGACTTTCGATCTTCCCTTATGGAGGGGGCCTTCCGAGTAGAATAATATGAGGCGAAGGGCACCTCCTCTTCCTCTGGTGCTTGCACCTGTTCTCCGGGTTGTACCCGGGTGAGTGTCTTTGGTTGCAGCCGCTGGAATGTCGATTGCCTGTTTGTGGGTTTTGCTACTTTGTTACAACATCAATTGATGATAATGCTGGCACAGTGATGCCATGAGAAAGATACTTCATATGTCGTAGTTGTTTTTTTGCTTTGTGCTGGTGATTGATCACGTTGTGCAAGTCAAGCGAGGGCTGATTCACCTTTGCACCATTCTTATGAGCCTCGGGTAGACCGGGCACATGGGTGCGTAGGTGTTGACTTTGCTTCCTGACTTGGAATTTGTAAAAGAACTTTTCCCAGGTTGCTAATGAAAGACTCTTTAGACTGACCCTATCCAATTGCCACTGCGAGCAAGACGTATGGGTCAATTTTGTATAACTTTTCGTTAGTGGCACGCATTACAGTTAGCGGAGCCTGTTGACGGTCGGTCGACTGGACAATTGCTTGAGCTTAGCGAGCTCGCATTGCCCTAGAATTCTTCGTCCTATCACGCGCTTGTGCGTAGTATGAAGAGTCCAAGTTTACATCTTCGGCACTGCGTGAGATTCGGTCGAAGACGGAACTTTTATTGCTGTCCTGTCCTCATGCAGCCATCTTCCTACGGCTGCCGACTGGTGCCGCTTAGTCCTCCTTATGCGGCCTTTATCGTGGCCGCATGGAAAATATCTTAGCGGTCGAACTTCTGGAATCGTAGTATTTTTCTCTGCCAGTGCTCAAGTCCTGAGCACTTTTCTTGTCATAAGAGGCTGTCGCATGAGTGGGGTCAGCTCGTATGAACACATGATGTGCACTTTTTGTGGCAGGGAGAGACAGGGAGCGCATGCTCCGCAGTTGGGCGAGGCACATCAGCCTTTGCAACTAATGTCATGCGGGTCTTCTTAGGCTTTGTCAGCCTCGGTGAAGCGTCGCCCTCAGAAAGCATTTTCTCAAAGGCTTGCTGGTCGAAGCGTACAACCAGCATTCTTTGGGTCAAACCCAACTTTGACGCGTCGGACTGCGTCACGACCTTCTCATCAGAGGAGATGGATGTCCCCAGCAGAGTCGCCACCTTGTTCGCCATTAAAGTAAATTTGGGAAACTTTTGTTCAACAACAAACAAAAAAGTACAAAAAAATTCTAGACAAATTCTGAGTACAATATTTTTGATCTGAGGAATGTGACGATGGAGATCGAGTACTGCAGCGACTCCTTTACTCCGTTGACGGTCCGACGAGGGAATGGTGATGCTCTCTTATCTTTTCTCTCTCTTGAGCTCGTGTGCACGTTCGTAGCTCGCCATGAGGGGTATGATCTCCGAAGCAGAAAAACCAGCTATTTGGAATGTCCAAGTTTCTCCTATTTATAGCCATCACGTTGATGTGTTATAGGTGCCATATATGCTTATGTTTAGTGGCTGTATGGGGCTCCTTCAACAGAATATTGTTGCAACTGTAGTCGCATATTATGGGTACGCTGCTATGCGGCTTCAGTTGGGATCTGCTGTTTGATAAGATCTTGGGGTTGTTTTCAACTCCCCCGTATGTGTGACTCGGTCAGCTGGACACATAATCAATACTAATTGTGTGAAGATCTTTACGGTTACAAGCTGAAAGCCGCATAACATCTTGGCCGCATAACATCTTAGCCACATATGTGCTCTCCTTTGGCCTTGGTCTTATGGACACTTTGGCCGCATGGCGTTGTGGCCGCATACGAACTCTCGTATGGCCTTGGTCGAACGGACATTTTGGCCGCATGATGACGATGCCGCATATGGCCATAGCTGGATATGAGGGAACACGTAGAATGTCACGTCTGACGAAGTCATTAATGCATTGATGTGACTTTTCGTCTTTTTATGAGCTGTCGCTTCTCTCACGATTCTCGAAGCGCTCTGGGTGATGAGTGTTGTGTCAGAACTTCTGACAGACATTGAATGCCGTATCAGGGGATCCCATGTGGCCCTTACTTCGTGGCTGTTCAGGACGCATTAATTATGTTATGCGGCTTCCTCTCTGGCTTTATTTCTCCTGAGTCGAACTTAGGGCGCATGTTTGTTGGACGCATGGATATGAATTTTTCATTCTTCTACAACTAGCAATGTGGTTGTACACGTTCTCGTCAACGAACTGTCTGATATATCCACACACATGTATATGCTCAAAATTTTAGTCTTCTTCGGATTTGTCACTGGGCCTCTCGGAAGGAAATACCGGTAGATGCAGCTTCTTGACAAACAACAAATCTTTCATCTTGCTTTGCCAGTAGTGATAGTTGGTACCGTTCAGGTTTACCATGCGCTTCGGCTTCGCGTCTATCTCTCCTCCCTGGTTTGTCTGTCAATCCTGACACCCTTCTTAAATTCAGAACCTGGCTCTGATACCACTTGTTGGGAACGAAACACGAAAACCGTTCCTCCAAACCAGAGAGCTCTGAGAGAGAACCGAGCAAAACACACAAACCAAAAATACCAAATACAAATCGCACATAGAGTTTTTTATGTGAAAAATCCTTGCGGAAAAAACCGACGATCAGAATTCAACCCTGAATAACCTTCACTAATGGAATAAAGAGATTACACACTCTACAAGCTATTCACCGATCCAACACGGATCACCACAACTCTTTGGAACAGAAAATAGATTATAACCACGAAGAAGAAAGACAACGAGAAATATCCGAAACTGATCTCCTTTTTGAAACGGCCTTCAATCATTCTTTCTTCTTTCTAATGTTGCAAAGCACTATTGCCACATTTTTTTTCCTCTTCTCTCTTTGTTTTATATTGCATGAGCCTTTTTTATAAACCCTTGCATGAATTAGAGTTTCCATGTATTAAAAATCTATATATGGAAGCAAAAAATATTTATGAAAATCCAATTACATTCAATTATATATTTAATGAAAATTAAATCATAAATTGTTTTGTTATAAATTAAAAATTCAATTATATAAAAAGTTAATATATCAAAGATCTAATTATAAATATATAATTAAAATCAAATATTATAATCTAATATAATATTTGTTTATTATAAATGTGTAATTTCATCCACTACAACATAGTGTGTAATTTACAATTATAAATACACGATATTCGATACACCTTTCGAACTTTTAGTTGAAAATTTCATCAACTCCAACATAGTGTGTAATTTACAATTATGTTTTACTTTCCTAAAGAGTTGGACAAAAACAACTCTGTGTGACTTAAGAATATGTTTGATTTTTCAAAAAAAAAGTTGGACATGGTAGGATCTACGTCAGGTTTCTTAACCTAATAAACTACTTTGAGATATGTGGCATTTGTGTCGTGTCGATCTTAGCCATCCCTACCAAGAATAGGAACGTTGTAAAATATTAGAGGTCCACGAACAAGCAATCACATCTTGTTACGTGGCTGAGATCGTGGCACAAGCATATCTGAAGTTTTGGAATTGACCGCATCAAATATCTCTTACAACAGGACTTATCATTTTTTATTTATCTCAAAATCCTTTAGGGACTCATCAGTTTTTAATTTTTAAAATTCGACCATAAAATTTCAATTTTATTTAACTAAAATTTAATTTTTTTTTACATTTAGGTTGACACTCTACTTTTAAATTTTTGCGTTCCTCCTCGTGGACAGGATGACCCTGACCTAGCCAGAACGACCTTCCGAAACCCACGGACCGAAATGACCAAAAATATCAGTTTAAATTTAAATATATTAATAATCTTGTATCTAAACTAAAATTAGTATGTAGCATAAATCATATTTAACACAAAATAATCGTGGTGTAGTGGTTATTATGTTCGATTTGTATATTAAATTTTTTTTAGTTCAATTCTTAGTGAAAATATTTTTTTTAATATATTTTTTTTAATTGTTTAATATTTTTATAATATATATGAAAGATTATTTTAAAAATTTGTCAAGGACCCCACAAGATCAGGGCCGGCCCAGCCCTGCTTGTGGATAAGAATATATGTTGACAACACAACTTCGATAAGAATACACGTTGACAACAAAACTTAGATAAGTATACAAGCATTCTTGTTATGGTTCTAGGTGTTTTGATTTTTTTAACAATAATAAATATAATAAATTATAGGTGTCTCTTTCATTCAAATGCTTTCAAATATTAAAGTTAGGTAATATTTGACCGGATTTTTTATTACAGAAAATTACTTTATAATATATTATATAAAAGATATAATATTTTGAAAATTTACAGAAAGAGCATATTATCGTCCAAAATTAGGACATAAAATCGAATAATTTATTAAAATAAACAGAAATAAAAACTCGCGCCTAACTTTAGGACGTAAGTTACTTACGTCCTATAATAGTGCGTAAATTTATAAGTATGTATTTAATTTAATAGTCTATTTAGTTAAATGTAATTAACCATGGATTAAAAAAAAACAGAAATGATAACTCACGTATATCTTTATGACGTAAGTTACTTACGCCCTATAATATTGTGTAAACTTATATGTAATGTATTTAATTTTATAGCCGCTTTAGTTAGATGTAATTAACCGTGGATTAAAAATATATCCAGAATTAGTAACTTACGCACCATTATAGGACGTAAGTTCAAAGAATTAAGTAACTTACGTACCATTATAGGACGTAAGTTTAGTTTTTAAAACTTATTTGACCGTGTTTGTTGGTTCAACGGTGAGGGACTGTGGGGGTTGGGTAGGAAAAATTTAATAGTTTAGTAAATGCGGTTGGTTTATATAGAGGGGAGAATAAATTTTTTTTTTTTTACACAGAGATGAAGATGAAGAAGAAGGCAGCGGGCAGCATTATTGAGGTAATGTTTTAGTATTTTTGATATATTTCTGATTATAAGTGTATTAAATTTTAAATTAATATATATATATATATATATATATATATATATATATATATATATATAAAGAAAACAAAACAATTATATATAAAAAGCCAAAATATATATATATCTGTTTATATATATATATATATATAAAGAAAACAAAACAATTATATATAAAAAGCCAATATATATATATCTGTTTATATATATATATATATATATAATAAACATAAAAATCGAAAATTTACTTCTTTGTTTTATTTGTCAAAATAATTATATATAAATAACAAAAAAGCAAAATATAAAAAACAAAAAAATTATATATAAATAAAAAGAAAATTGTAATATATATAATTGTTTTGACAATGGTCATTTTACAAATGGCGGGTCAAAACGATGGTCGCATACCAGGTGGACCAACTACACAGACTATTATCCAGGATCGAGAGTCTCACATATCGAGTATGATATATGGGGGAGAGATAATCTTACTTAAAATAAATTATCATTATTAGCGTTGATAATATTAATACACACTAATAAAATTTACATATTATAGGCATTTGATTATGATTATGATTATGATGAAGTAAAATTATGCGGGCATAGAGACTAGCGCCATGGATGGGAGCTCACAATTCGTCAAAAGGAACTTGTGGAGTCTTTTGGATTTAACTATGTCGACGCTATCGATTTTAGGCGTCACGATATAGATTTATTGCTGAGTTTGATCGAACGATATTGCTGGCCAGGAAGGAACACATTTCAGCTACGTGTGGAAGAAATGACGATCACGTTGGAGGACGTGTCCTTGATTTTAGGGTTGCCGATTACTGGTATCCCTAAATGTTTTGATGAGAAGCCAACTGTTGATGACCTTATGCTGACATATCTTGGAGTGGAGAAGGCACCGGATCAAGACCCTAATTTTGGTATCAAACTAACATGGATCCGAGAGAATTTTATGTATTTTGATCGAATCGGCACCACACCAATTTTTATAGATGAGCACCGGGTAAGTCATCTAGTTTATTGTATTAATTATTATAGTATTGATGTACTATATCTGATATTAATATTTTTTTTAGCTCATCTGTTGCACTAGGGCTTATTTACTAAGCTTATGTAGTGGATTATTTTTCGACGGGACAGAAAACAAGGTCAGTGCGAACCTATTGCCATTTTTTGCAGACCTGGGCACCTTCACACAACACAGATGGGGTGCAGCCGTGTTAGCCAATCTCTATCATGCGATGGCTACTTTTGTTACTCTTCGACAAGGAGGTCTACACAAAATATATCTGGCTGTATCACACTTATACTGGTAGAATTGAAATTGATAGTCTTCATATATAGTTATATACATTATACAATTAATACCATTATCATTGTTTTCTTATTTGCAGCTATGGTCCTACGAACATTTTTGTATCGATAGAACACGTAGCCGATACCTAGTTGATCAACGGGTGATGTCTGCTGAATTGCGATAAAATTCAGACGATACATATACATCTTACAATCTTTATAAAGTGGTATGGCTCTATCGGCACCTATTTGACACACTGACAACAATTGGTGTAGTGCTAGCATATATAGATATTTAGACGCTTAATTTGTTACGCTTTAATATTTTTTAAATCTACTTAAATGTCACATAGATTAAATGGCAAGTTGAGAGTGTACCCCAGTATGTGATAGATGCTGCACGTGGAGCTAGTATGCATAGATACTATATCTTCAGCCATTCACATATCATGTTTCATCCGGCTGATTGTGTTATACGACAGTTCAGGATGCAACAATTGATACCTCAAGACCCTTTGCATGATAATCATAGCAACGGTACTATCGTATCGCGGATTCGCTCACATCTTCCACGTTGGGAGAACAGGTTGGCCACACATGGCGTGGTACACTTGTCCGAACCAATAACATCGACATTGGATGGTAAGTTATTTTTAGAATAAACTCGTAAATATAATAAATTATAATGCTAAATAACTTGAGGTTTTTATTTTGCAGAGTATGGTACAACAGATTTTGTACGTTGGTACAGGACCCCATGCATGCAAAATCGACGCTATCATTTTGAAGAGCCTCGGTTTCAACATCGGGCTCTAGATGATACTAGTATGCGTGTGAGGGACACACAAGTAAATGTAATGGTATGTGTCCCAATTTTATATAGATAAACTATGATCTGTATGTGGTGTGTCATTGAGTATGGATATAATTTCAGTTGCAACATTGGAAAGCTACGTCCCAGGACCCAAGAGTAGATCCATGTGAATTGCTAAGAGGAATTGCACAATTTCTGAGCCACCCCTCAGCCCCCTGTGCTACCATTGGAGATCTCCGAGGATCAACATATAGGCCACGTCAGGCGGAGACGTGCATCTCCTCGTAGGCCACGCCAACGACGGGTTGACCGACACGTAGGGGAGGGGACGTCACAAGAGATGTTAAAATTTGATGCTGGATCACTTATTTATCGGAAGGCGGGATAGGGCACATTACGGCCTAGTGGTTCACAATATGCTGCGGGAGAGGGAACATCACAGCCTATCTTGGATTCTTATATATAGAGCGGTTATTAATTATTTGGCACACCTCAGCCTTATTCATCCATAGTGCCAATTTTTACACATGAATATGAGGATTATGATTTTCAGCCAATGCCAGGGGAGACACCGGAGCAAACAGAGGCTAGAAGATTAAGACTATGTCTTAGGCCAGTTAACCGTAGGCATTATGACAGGATGGATAGAGGAGAACGATGAAATGCTTGTAGTGAACATATTTTGGGAATGTAGCACATATTTCAGACATGTTTGTAGAAGCATAAAAAGTGTGTCTCAGATAGATGGCGTAGTTTTCTATAAATAAATCCAACAAGTAGAAGAATGACGCACTTTCTACTTGTTTCAGAAGAAAGACGTATTTTTTTTTACTTTGGCGTATTTTTCATTAATTTCAGAGGATGACGCACTTTCTTAATGTTACAAAAGATGGAGCACAAACGATCTTCTCTCTCAATATTTAATGCAGCAGACTGACAACTGACAGATGCAGAAACCGAAGAGTCAGAGATCATCATTACAATAGAGCTACGACACACAGACCCAAGTTATCGTTTAGCGAACTAATCGCAGTGCAATTTCTTTCAAAAGTGCGCCGTAGTGCCATTTCTTCAAAAGTGAGCCGTAGTGTCAATCTACTCAAAAGTGCGCCGTAGTGCTATTCTCTTCAAAAGTGCACCACAATGCCATTTTTTTCAAAAGTGCGCCGCAATGCCATTCTCTCCAAAAGTGTGCCGTAGTGCCAACTCCCTCAAAAATGTGTCGTAGTGCCAATCTTACTAAAAATGCGCCAGTCTCCAAGCGACTTCTAAAGTGCGCAGACTATCCTAACCGGCAGTGAGCAGTTACGAATGCGTGTCTTTCATGCCGTACTTCTCGTGAAAGGTGTGCAAATAACTGTCCTCCATGACCTATGCTTTCCTCGTATAGGAAGCTACGTGTCAACTAGGCAGCAAGTTGTGCACCCAATCATGCAGAACGTGGGGTCTTAATCCACCAAAAGTGCGTGCATAATGGTAAAATAGTGTTGACTGTCCATAGTATGCACACACTCTCATAACTACTCCTAAACTCTATAAAAATAGACAGGCAACGACTATGTTGAGAATACACACACACAGAGAGGAGCACATACAGACATATAGAGAGAAATGGGCTAGAATTTTTAAGTCTTTGAAATTCAAGAGCAGAATGAGAGAAATAGAAGCTTCTCGTGCCGTTGTGCCAGAGCTTTCTTATTGTTCAACTCTCCAAGTTGTTCGCAGCATTTTTTAAGTCTTTGAAATTCAAGAGTAGAGTGAGAGAAATAGAAGCTTCTCATGCTATTGTACCAGAGCTTTCTTATTTTTCAACTCTCTAAGTTGTTCTCAGCACTCCCTATATTTCTTCGTCTTCGTGTGCAGTTCTCTGTCGTCGTTTGCTTTTTTTTATCGTCGAGTGGTCGAAGGAGTAAAGTGATCGTCCATAGATCATATCTCTACAACTATACTTCTCCAGAATCAATTATACATAGATTCTGGTTTTGGATCTTTTTTGTACCTTTTTTTTCAACAGTTTGTAACACAAAAGATTTGTATAAACTTTTTCTCGCAAATAAAGATAGAGACTCTGCTGGGGACTTTCTTCTCCTCTAACGAGAAGGTGATAGCTCAACTCGACAATGCTTCGCTTGGCTCGACGCAGAAGACCTTGGCCATGAAGTTCGACCAACATGCATATGAAGAAATACTTCATTCTGGGGGTAGTGCTCATCCCTCATTTGAACTCAAGTCGAGAAAAAATCGCAAACTGTGGGTACCCAAACCTCATCATGCATATCCCAAAGTTGATGCCAACAAGAAAAATAATATTCTGATTGACAAGAGTTCCCCTGACATTTCTGTTCAGAATAATGACTTGGTGGACAATTCCCTTGCGTTAAACAAGTGATACAATTTACACAACTCGTACAATTTTAAGCAAATGATGATCCACACCCAAGCTTCTGAATCTCTTGTGTTAAACAAGAGATATAATTTGTGCAACTCGTGCAATTACGAGCAAAGGGTAATCCACACCCAAGATCCTCAGCCCCCTCATATTCGCTGTAATATGCGAGGCAAGCAAGGCATGGACACCGATGTCCAAACCAACCAGCGCACAAATAAATTGTTGGTTAGGGAGAATCATTCTCCTAATATCTTGATTACGCGCATAATGGAGAAAAAATTATGCACCACTGGTACGCCAGGTCAAGACCTACGTGCAAAATTAAATGCGTATAGACAAACTGTGCCAACTTTATCTTTGCAACAGAATATGCGCCAAACAGGAGCAATCTCTACATAACATGCTGATTGTGCGTATCAGCCCCCTTTCCTGGCACACATTTTGGTGCATTTCTCCTTGCGCACCTTGGCGCACAATGTTTGCTAGCTCGGCCATTTGTTTAGACCGGACCCGGAAGTTGTGTAGAGAGTGGGTTTGGTTGGGTTGGTGGCATGTCTGGCTTAGATGGGTCTGAGTGATCCAACGGTCCACATCTCAAACCTAAACTTATATATATTCCCATTTCTCTCTCTCTTTCTCTCTCTCTCTCTCTCTCTCTCTACATATTAGTTTTCCTTTTTATTTTTCTTTCCCTCCGTAGGCAAGTACATCTTGCACAAGAAGAAAAACCATGGATTTATGCATATTTTTAGTTCTTAATGATTCAAGTTTATTTTTAGCTCATATTGTTGGAACTGAGCACCCCCTTCATGTTTAATATTTGTTGTTCTTGATTTATAGGTTGGAATTGCATGGATCTGAGTTTGGGTCTATGGGATAACTTTTGTTTTCCTAGGATTTGATCTAGCAAAAACTTTATGTTTTATAAAGTTAATTAGCTTATAGTATAGAGCACCATATTTTATGTAACTTTGCTTTTTGTCGTACTTGTTTTTGAGTCCAGCTAAGTTCAGTGCTGAAACTTGATTCAATACGTATACCAAAATAGCTGACTAGAGTAGAAGAACAGTGTCCTGTGAAGAGTATGCAAGTTGATCCATTTGGCGAAGAAATCCGTATGTTTCAGTTTGGGCGCATTGGTGTGTTGTCTCAATTCTTCGTGCATAATAATCATACTGCACTCAACTCCTAGCAAAAGTGCGCCAGTCACACTCCTTGAGTCAGTAGTGCACTTTCGAGAGAAAAATTCAGTTGGCGCACTTTGTGCGTATTTAATCAAGTTCTCCCTGGGAAACCAAGTGAAAGTGAGCCAAAGTCAGTCAATGCACTTTCTTTGTATTTGCAATCTCGCGCACTTTTTCTATGTTTCGTTAGTGGTGCATTTTTCTTATGTTTGTTTGCTCGCGCATTTTTCTTCCCTCTTCGTTTCCTTAAGGACAAAGTTTTGGTTGGTTTTCGATTTTTGTGTTATTGATTTATGTGCTCCTCGACTGACGAGTTTTTCGAATATCGAGCTTTGTCCTCGAATTGTGTGTTTTATCTTTTAGCAAGCTGCTCGCGTACTTTCTTTGAAAGCACGCCTTATTTCTTTTCCGTGCACTTTTACTAAGTGCGCCGTATTGATTAACTTGACAAAGTGTGCCACCCATTTGTAGCTTGGGTACTTCTGTGAGTTTATGCATCAACTTTATTTTTGTGAGTTTGTGCGCCCTCTTATTTCATGAGACTTTATGCTCCTGACCTTCATGCGTACAATTTTATGCGCATGTTATCATGGTGACCCCTTGCGTGCACGTAGTATTTTTTATTATGTGTTCACTTATCCTATTTGGAATATTCTTATCATCCTCTATGTGGTTGATCCTGGTATTGCTTGTGTTATGATTCTAAGGAAGGATGGACTTAGAAACCAGACCTCATGCTAGACATGACCATGTGCTTGATTGGCTTCAGACATGGCATGAATCTGTGTTGGACTCGAGATTTTTTCGGTAAACCAGACAGTGAATAGTAACTAACCAGCTATGTGCATGACAAGCTTCGTGTTATAATGTGATCAAGATTCATATGACCCAATGATAATTGGTAATTAGACTCAAATACTGTATTTGTGCTGATACGATTATTGTCTGATAAAGTTCCTGATCTAATGTGCACTGAGGTACGACATATCGTGTCACGTATTAAAGTGATTATATTTGGGATGTGCATTGAGAATGCCTCCAAATTCTCGAACGCGTGATACTATAAATATACTATTTTTCCTCAATACGAACATGATATGCGAGTCAAGTACCAAAGCATGTCTAGGATATTGATTTATTGAAATATTGCATGCACGCTCGCGTGAATCCGGACCAAACTTCCATGGATTCGTATTTAGCGTGCTCGTACTTTATACGACATCTGAAGAGAAATTCTTATACGACAATGCCTTGAGATTTTGAACACAATATAGGGCTGATTAAGTAACTAAAAGTGGTAGTAACATTTGGAGAGAACGGTATCCCAAGATCATTGCCAACGAACCTTCTCATAGAGATTCATTCTAAGTGTGTTGTGGGCTGGCTACCACAGATACTGTATATCATCCGCCTTAGTGGAGTACATTATTCGACCTATTATAAATAACGCCAAGCCATTGTATCCCTATAGGAGCACTGGAACCACTAATACCTTAATTTAGCGCAATAGCCCTACGGAGAACTGGTGCATCAATGAAGTACATGTATATTCCTTTATTTTGGCTCGGTTATCCCATGTTCGGCAATAACGTGATCTAGGATACCTATTATGCATTATTTCTGAGATAACCTCAGACTCCACAAATAGCAAGCCGTGAAAGTGATTGGCCAATATAAAAAAATTGGACTTGGTTGTGATTGTATTATTCTGTTAGTATTCTAGGGTCATGGACTATCATAGTGTGACGGTTCAGCCCTTGTCCTTGTTTGTTTGTTTGTTGGGTTGGGCCTTTGTTCTAGTATGTGTCATGGACCTAAACTATGACACATAACCTATGTATACTTATATTTATTGTTTGGGTTTTGTTTCTCCATTTCATGCATGCTTGTCACGTCCCAATCTCCCGCAAGTTCGATCATGACAATTCTACCATCCAAACATTCCAATGCAACATCACTATGTGATATACTATATACCGCTTCGAATCAAATCAATCCAACCTCAATATCCATCCTCGCCGTCGCCTACACGAATGCACAAACTAAACCAAACCAAATCAAGCCAAACTAACTCTTATCTATATGAAGTCACTAGCTAAGCCATAAAGTAATAATCAAATTACAGTTCGACCCAATTTTAAACTACAACTACACGCTTTGCTTAATAGAGTGTCTAACTTGATACTCGTGCACAGATGGACGCTCACTCGATCGCCCAAAGAGCCTATATATATAACAGTAGAATTTTCCTGCGAGAGCGTTGCAACGTGGTAATTCACGTTCAGCGGAGACAATCGAACTTGCGAAAGATTAGAGCGTGACAGTGCTCCTTTGTGGTACTTGCTATTTGGGGTCTATTTCCACTAGTTTTGCATGGCCAGGTTTTAAGCCAACACCCGAGGATCTAGTCTACTTTCCCTCGACTCATGGCGTATACCAGGAACATGGCCTTAGCTTGAAAATCTTACACAGGCTGCTATCAATACTTTCTTCGATGTTGCAGCAACAAGAGAGACAGAGTTGTCAGTAAAACGTGGTCCTACAAGACCACAGCCAGGGACCCAAGTTGAGCCCACGATAAATGGGACCCAACAGCAGGCTTCAGGTGTTCCCGTACCTCTCGCAGTGCCGTAAGTACTGGATATTCCGACCTTACTAGAGATTATTCGTGGATTGTTGGCTGCCCAGCAACACCAGATGGTGGTGCAGCAATAACAACAACAACAGCTTCAGCAACAACAACTTCAGCAATAAGAACATAATTGTCATGTTGAACCAAGGGTTACAAATAGCCCAATAACGAGGCGAGAGTACACATTCTGGGGCATCTGTTAGATTTTGCAGATTGAACCCCAGATATTTTGATGGCATGGAGGACGCAATCATAGCAGATTATTGGCTCCAGGATATTGAGATCATTCTGGCAGCAGCTAAAATTTCTTTTGAGTAACAGGTTGACCTGGTTCACTTACAACTCCAAGATTTGGTAAGGGATTGGTGGCCCACGATGGAGGTAGGGTTGAGGCATACTATTTCGTGGGATAATTTTAGGACCCGATTCAGGATAAAGTACTTTGGGATTGTGGCTCAGTTTGAGTTGCAGCAAAGGTTCACTAACCTCAAGCAGGCTGGAAGGACAATAAACGATTACGTGAAAGAATTTTGCTGACTGAGCAGGTTTGCTCCAACCGTGGTAGCAGCCGAGTTGGAGAGAGAAACAAGGTTCCTACATGGACTTTACTTGAAAATCTTACACATGGTAGAGGTGCATGACTACCAGACTTTTGAGGCAGTATTGATAGCAGCCAAGAGGGTTGAGCTTACTTCCTAAATGATGGCATCAAGAAGAGTGGATCGGAAAAGGCCCCATGGACAGAGCAATGAGGGAGGAATAGTACCACGAATGTCAGCACCATCCCCTGACATTCGCATCCATGAAGTGATACAGAGGAGGCTAGTAACCTCGACATTGATGGCAGCAACTCGGCAGCAGCAGCCAAGGCAGCAACAACTACAATAACGACGGAGGGCACTGGCGGGTTGTACCTATTATGGAAAAGGAGGCCACACCCGGGATGTTTGTCGGGTATCAAATGGACAGTGCTTGATATGTGGGAGTCTCGATCATAGGGTTGCCACATGCCCATTGATGCAGAGCCAAGGAGGGCCAGTACAACAGTTTCTTGCATTGGCAGCTCCAAGGGCAATACAATAAGGAGGACCAACAGCGGCAGTACGACCCTTAGCTCATCATCCATTATCGACATAGGCCCAGCTTTATAGACATCAACAACAGCAATATCAGCTGGGACCACAACAATAACAGCAAGGAAGACAGCAGCAGGGAGCTCGACAAGGCCAAGGACTGGCATTTACCTTGTCCTTGGAGAAGCTTTGGCGTCGGGCGACGTAGTGACAGCTAACATTTCTGTTACAACTTTTTCTGCCATAGATTTATTTGATTTTGGAGCTTCGCACATATTTATATCTACACAATATGCTACACATGTTGCATTGAAGTTTAAGGCATTGCTAGAGAGGCTGAATATACTTATTAGAAATAGGATCATAGAAGTTAGTAGGGTGTGCCTAGCATGTCCAGTCATAGTATGTGGGCATTTATTACCTACAAAGTTGATCATGTTATCTATGGGCAACTTTGATGTTATCTTAGGCATTGACTGGTTGAGAGACAGTCATGCAACGATAGACTATCATGAGGGTAGAGTGGTGTTTAGAATTTCCAGTCTAGAAGAGTTTGTCCTTAGCAGAATATAAGGAGACCAACATAAGGGAGGAGTCACAAAAGTAGCAAAGGAAGGAGAACCGGTACCCAAGATAGTTGAAGAGTTCATGGATGTCTTTACTGATGTGTTTCCCATATTACCCCATTTAGTGAAGTAGAGTTCTGTATAGAGTTGATGCTAGGAGCAGAACCAGTATCCCAGAAGGTATACCCAATGTCACCATCAGATCTTGATCAGTTATATCGGCACGTAAAAGAACTGAAGGAGAAGAAGTTTATTTGGACCAGTAGATCACCGTGGAGAGCACCAGCGGTATTGGTGAAGAAGAAGAATGGATCGACGCGGTTGTGTATAGATTACAGGCGGTTGAATGCGGTAACAGTGAAGAACAAGTACCCATTGCCCAGAATAGATAATTTGTTTGACCAAATAAGTGGAGCAAGAGTCTTCTCCAAGATAGATTTACGATCAGGATATCATCAGGTGCAATTTCGAGAGTAGGATACACCGAAGACAGTATTAAGGTCACGATATGGGCATTACGAATTCTTAGTCATGTTATTCGGACAGACTAATGCTTCAGCAGTATTCTTGGATTTGATGAACCGTGTCTTCATGCCATAATTAGACCAATTTGTGGTAGTATTTATAAACGATATTCTTGTGTATTCTCGTAATGAGGAGGAGCATGGAGAATATCCCAGGTAGTACTATAGACTCTGAGGGAGCATCAGTTATATGCAAAGCTTAGTAAGTGTGAGTTTTGGCTGGATCACGTATTTTTTTGGGCATATTATTTTTGGAACAGGAGTGTCAATTAATTCTAAGAAGGTAGATACAGTAAAAAAATGGCCTATTCCGAAGGCGGTGGCGGAGGTGCGTAGTTTTCTGGGCTTGGCAGGATACTACATAAGATTTTTGTCAGACTTTGCTAAGATCTCAGCACCATTGACTCGGTTGACGCGCAAGAAAGTTAAATTTGTATGGTTAGCAGAAAGCCAGATAGCCTTTGAAGAGTTGAAGAAGAATTTAATCTCTGCATCAATCCTTACTCTTCCAGCAGGCTCCGGGGGATTCACAGTATTTTATGATGCATTTGGCAAAGGTCTTGGATGTGTTTTGATGCAACAAGGGAGAGTGATAGCGTATACTTCTCGGCGGCTCAGGGATCACGAGAAGAACTATCTAACTCATGATTTGGAGTTAGCAGCAGTAGTATTTGCACTTAAGTTATTGTACAACTCCTATCCTAAAAACCGTATATGGCCTTTTTAATTAATTATTAATTTAATTATAGTAATTAGTAGCTAATTAGGAGAAATAGATTTTTATTAATTTTTATTTTAGGTGTTCGTGCACTTAGGAGATTAATGGGACCAGCAGAAATTTTTTCGAATTTATTTCATGTAGGAGACCCCTTGAGTAGTTGCTAGCTTAATGGTGTGCATTAAAATAATTTTAGATTTTTCTATGAGTATATACGTGTATATATATATATATATATATATATATATATATATATATATATATATATATATATATATATATAAGAAAATATAAAAGATTAGAAAAAGAAAAAGAAAAAAAAAGAAAACCATTACTAAACTACCCTGACTAAACTACCCACTCCAACCCAAACCAACTCACCCACTTGATGTACACAGCAGCCCTTGCAAATATGAACTATCCGCCCCTAGCAAAATAAGCACAGACCACCCTTTTAATTAGAACCCAATACACCCCCACGGCTAATTGACCGACCCCCCATTCTCTCTCTTATATACATATATATATATATATATATATATTCTTATTTCAACTAAAATCCTAAACCTAGATCAATCCAAACTCTTTCTCTTCCCATCTAGACCTAGAGAGCGCCGCCACCGCAGCCGGAGAACCGCGCCAGGCCGTCCAAACCAATTCCGACGACCGCGACCCCGCGCACTGCAGAATTCAGCAGTGAGGTACCTGTGTTCCAGAGTTATTTTCCGTTGCCTCGCTCGACCAAATGTCACCCCGTCTTTACCGGTATGCTCACCCCTTAACCCTCTTCCATATCTGTGTGATAGTAGACCTCGAACAACGCGTAACCATAGGCAAAATAATGCCAAAGTTGGCAGAAAAAGACCAATCTCTGGGATCGCAGAAAACTACGGTGATCACCTATGTTCCCGGATTCGTATCTCCTACCACAGAGATTCGAATTCGATGATTCTTTTTGGTATGCGTAGACCACTTGACCTAGTTTAATTTTTGTTAAATAACCCTAGATTATTAACTGCTGTAGGCAAAATTAAATTCGATGGAAAATCCCGTAAGCACACATTTTCCAGATTTCTAAAAGTTGTGAAACGGAGCGCGCCCCGCAAAAGGGGACCGTCCTGCCGTGTATCAAGTGTACCAAATGGTGCACGCAACGTAAACAGACATGTGAGAGTCCACGAAAACTGATTCGGACACGTGTGCGCGCCGAAATCAGCCCATATCCGCGGACAAATCCCGTATCGCAACTTTTGCGAAAGTAGCGCGCATTTTGTGCACGCTCGTCAGATTACGACAAAACTTATGCCACTGGACTCGTGATAATGTGTTGGTTCTGTGACCCAATTTTTACGCAATTCTTAGATAGTTGACAAGTCGTCAATTGGCGGACTCCACGGTTGACTTTTTGGGCAAAATTGTGTTCGGCCCATCAGAATCCACATTTGGACATACAGTTGGGTTCGTATTGACATCTAGAGTTTGTTTGACCTATAATTTGTCCCATTTAGAGATGATTACACTTGGCACATTTTTCGGTGTAAAGTGGGCCACACGTAGACTCCACTTTTTTTTGAAATTACTGTTTTGCCCCTGTGTCCAAATTGGACGAAAGGGAAGTACTTTTTAGCTATTTTGCTCATTTCGGAAATGTTGGTGATGTCTATTTTAGCATCCGGAGACGTTTGTTCGGAGGCCATTAGTTCTGATTCTGTGTCCTTGATATTTGGGCGCGTGCATTTTATAGATTTCTTGCCAGGCAAGTATACCTTGCCATTTTACTGTATTTATATTCCATATGATGCATGCATATTTATTTCTACTTATTTTAGTTTATTTATTTTAATTGCTATATAAATTGTACGTCCAAGAAAACTTGGGTGCAACGACGGTGTCGTCGTACAATATTTTTATTTATGTATATGCATTGGACCTATTTTTTGAGTCTACCCTATTTTTATGAGACATTTTATGTTTCATTGGCCAGACACTATTCTTACACGAGTATGAGTCACATATAGGATACGAACTTGCGTACTCGGCTGGCCACTAGTACGTATAGGTCATGCGACGGATAGGGATAACTGCCAATAGGAACTTTACATGCTAGTAGACCTGGCAGTTATTAGATGTATTATCGTATCATGGACATGACATGCTTAGAGCATTGGGTGGGGAGAACAACAAGTAAGGCATTTGGGCTCCTTTATACTTTTTTCTTCTGTAACCCGGAAGCTCCGCTGGAGATACGGGCGGTGATGACCCCTATACTACTTGGCGGTATCTGCCGTTTAAAAGACGACATGCTTTGAGGCCCCTGATTCTCCGAGAGAGTCATGCTAATCCCAGTTTTCAGCCAGATAGCCCACTTGGTGGAAAGTTGTTCTCAAACTGCATTCACATAGATGGTTAGGCGACCCCAATGGATGTCTACATTTTAGTACTTTATTGGCATATTTATATGTATCTTGTTATGTCACTCTGAGGACCTAGTACCTTTCTAGGCATAGATGAGCAGGAGCATCCGCAGGAGTATGGACCTGGACCTGACGCTACCTATCAGTCTGAGGAGGTCTTACCTTCGGATTATATGTGATTCATTGCAGCTGTTTAGAGATTCTAGTTACTATTCTTTTCGAGACATTTATTCTGATATTAGAGTTTATTCTCTTCTCTCTCTTTAGTAGTTTTGGTTTAGTCGATTTGCAGTGGATTTGTTTTCACCCGACTATCATACTTTGAGACTGCTTATTTGATATTCAGTTATTGATTTCCATTTTATCTATTATTTGTGCTGTAGATGAGATATAGATTGCGTGTGACTTATTATGACAGTATATTACCACTGTGGATTGGATATTCATGTACAACGTACGTGTGTATATGGTTTCCATATATTGGAGTTCGTATACATACGGCTGGCGTGTTATGTATTTCTAGTCCTACGTATTTTGGGACTGGGGCGTGACATGTTTTTGGTGGTGGCCCATACAGGTCAAGAATATATTGTCTCGGTTACGTAACTGTACCGAACAAGCCTGCGTATATGAATAGAATATAAGGATCTCATCCACGTTTGACTGGAACTCATCCTTCCTATTTAATACTTACATCCTGTTTGATTCCTGTACTTCTTCTAATCGTTTCGTACATCACCTGTAGAGAGATGGATATGCAAAATGGATATACTGCCACCGATGGTGACACAACTTCTGGAGTCAATGGTCAGACTCAAGGACGGACCCCAACGCTTTCTAGACTTCCGGGGCCAGATTGACAGACTCACACTCCAATTCTATCTGATCTTCCCGCTTTGCCTATTGGGAACCTTCCAACTTTCCCAGTACCGCAAGATGGCCAGGCGCAACTGTTCTAATTCTTTCAGATGATGATGCAGGAACAGAGGCAGCAGGCAGTAGAGCAGAGGCAAGAATTTTTGGCAGAACTTGAGAGGATGGCTGCACAAGATACTGTACCAACTCAAACACTAGCTCTAGTACCTCGAGCTAGAGTTGGTTCAGTAAAGGACTTTATTCAGATGGGTCCGAGGCCGTACAAGGGCACTGAGAGCCCGGAGGAGACTACCAACTGGATCACTCACACGCAGAAGCTTCTGGAGGCATCACAGTTACCTACGGATCTATGGATGATGGGTGTATGGACGCTTCTAGATGGTAATGCTCATCACTGGTGGGAATCCACGGAGCGCCAGTTGGGGACATACCAGACTTGAGAGCAGTTCTTGGAGTGCTTCGAGAGAAAGTACTTCCCGGATACCGTCAGAGATATATTGTACGATCAGTTTCTTCACTTGGAGCAGGAGAACCGAACAGTGGACGAGTATGATGCCGAGTTTAGTCAACTCAGCAAATATGGCGCTGCCCTGATACCAGTTGACTTGGCTAAGGCTAAGAGGTTTCATCGCGGACTGACTCAGGAGCTCCAACATTATACAAGCTCGCAGTCCCGAGTCTCTTATGATGAACTACTGACAGAAGCCAGATTGCAAGAAATCATCAGCAGAGAAAAGGGAGGTCAGCTGAGGATACAACAAGGATCGGCAAGGACACAGAGGGACCGGCAAGGACATAACAGGGAGGACCTATCAGATGTCCCTTGGCACAGTAGCATCAGCAACACAGAGCCGGACCGTACCATATTCCGGAGAAACTCCAATATAATTATTGTGGGAAAATTGGACACATTTTAAGAGATTATCGAGGCCGCTTAGGAAAATATTTACGATGTGGTTCCGGACAGCATTTGGCAAGAGACTGTCCAAAATAGCAAAAATTGACACTAGCACCGCCAGTACAGAGACTAGCTCTTCCAGTACCGAAGCCAACTCAGCAGATGACTGGACCGGGAGCACCTCGACCCCCAGCAGCAGGAGAATTTCAGAGAGGACCACCGCTACCTACCCAGGAGGAGCAGTATATGAGGGCCGGACATGGACAGCCATAGAGGAATGGACGAGCTTTTGCATTGGAGGTAGATGAAATAGATCATGAGGTGGATGTCATAGCAGGTATCACTCTTGCTTTTACTTTTCCGGCTGTGACATTATTTGATATGGGAGCCACCCACTCATTCATATTATCTAGTTTTATTGCCAAACATAATATTGCTTCTACTCCTTTATCTAGTTGTGTTAGAATTCTTACCGGAGGAGGAGTTGTACTAGTTAGCCGAGTTTGTAGATCGGGTCCTATAGTGATACGTGGCAGAGAGATGAACGCCCAACTCTTAGTCCTTCCTATGCCATCTTTTGATATTATGCTTGGAATGGACTGGCTAAGCAAGTACCATGCTTTCTTCGATTGCTTTGGAGGAAGCATTCTTTTAAGGTACCAGGCCAGCCTGAACTTGAGTTTGCAAGAGGATCCACAGAAATCCTTGATGGTATGCAGCTCACAATGGACGACGTTATTTATCACCCCATTATTTTAGAATTTTTAGACGTCTTTCCAGAGGATTTGCCAGGACTACCCCCAGACAGAGACGTAGAGTTTTCAATTGAACTAGCACCCGGAGCAGCACCTAAAACATCGCATGTTTACAGACTGGTGAAGAAGGAGATGGATGAGCTGAAGGCACAGTTGAAAGAACTAGAAGAGAAAGGTTTCATCCGACCGAGTGCATCACCCTGGGGAGCACCAGTGTTGTTTGTACCCAAGAAGGATGGGTTAGTGCGTATGTGCATTGACTACAGAGCCTTGAATGCAGTAACTGTGAAGAAAACCATTGCCACGCATTGATGACTTATTTGATCAACTCAGTAGAGCCAAGGTATTCTCGAAGATAGATTTGAGATCGGGATATCACCAGGTGAAGGTACGGAAGCAGGACATTTTGAAGACCGTATTCAGAACAAGATATAGGCACTACAAGTTTTTGGTCATGCCATTTGGATTGACCAATGCTCCAGCGATCTTCATGGACTTGATAAATCGAGTCTTCCACCAGTACTTGGACCAGTTCGTGGTCGTCTTCATAGATGATATACTTGTCTATTCAAAGAGCCACGAGGAGCACGAGAAGCACCTGCGGATTGTTCTAGAGACTTTGAGGAGAGAGCAGTTATATGCAAAGCTCAGCAAATATGAGTTCTTCTTGGACAGAGTCTCATTTCTTGGGTATGTTGTTACAGGAGATGGTATTTTCGTTGATCCAGAGAAGATCTCAACAGTTGAGACATGGCCTATTCCTAAATCAGCAACAGAGGTGAGAAGTTTCCTTCGACTTGCTGGATATTACCGACGGTTCGTGGATAACTTCTCAAGGATAGCAGCATCTATGAATCGTTTGACTTGCAAGGATCAAGAATTTATATGGACCGACGAGTGTCAAGCCGCCTTTGAAGAATTGAAGAAGCGACTGACTACAGCACCCGTATTATCTATTCCGTCAGGATCAGGAGGTTATGTGATCTACAGTGACACATCAGGGAAAGGCTTGGGATGCATATTGATGCAGCATGGCAAGGTGATTGCATATGCATCTAGGCAGTTACGAGTATATGAAAAAAATTATCCGACTCATGACTTGGAACTTGCAGCCATTGTATTTGCTCTGAAGCTATGAAGACATTACTTATATGGGTAACGAGTGGAGATCTATACAGACCACAAAAGCCTCAAGTACGTCTTCACGCAGAAGGAGATAAATATGAGGCAACATCGATGGCTTGAGTTGATAAAAGATTTCGAGATAAAGCTACATTATCATCCAGGCAAGGCTAACGTTGTAGCAGACGCATTAAGCCGGAAACCAGCAGCTTACTTCTTGACAACACAGAGGGAACTATTGGAGGACTTGCAAGAGCTTGGCATTGAAGTGATATTACCCGGAGCAGATGGGATACTAGCCAACTTACAAGTATAATCATCATTAGTAGAGAGGATCAAGACAGCTTTGCCTACAGACGCCAGATTCAGGAGACTGAAGGAAAGGACAGAGGCCGAAGAGCAGACAGGATTGTGCATTCATGAGGATGGGACATTATGATATGGTGATCGTCTTTATGTTCCAAATAGAGAGATTTGACAGGAGCTGATGACAGAAGCTCATAGTTCGATTTATTCTATTCATCCTGGAGGTACCAAGATGTATCGTGACTTACGACAACACTTTTGGTGGCATGGGATAAAAAGAGAGATAGCTCACTTTGTAGCTAAATGTCTGGTATATCAACAAGTAAAGGCGGAGCACTAGAGGACAGTAGGATTATTGCAACCACTTCCGATTCCAGAGTGGAAGTGGGAGCATATCGCTATGGACTTTATCACAGGATTTTCCAAGAGTCCAAGTGGGAGAGATACAGTGTGGGTAATAGTGGACCTACTCACCAAGTCAGTCCATTTCATACCTTTTAGAGTGGGTCAGTCTATAGAAGCTTTAGCTGACTTATATATGAGGCAGATCGTGAGATTGTACGGTATACCAGTCAGCATTGTACAGACAGAGATTCGTACTTCACATCGCACTTTTGGAGGAGCATGCAAGAGAGTCTTGGAACTCGTCTAAAGTTCAATACATCTTACCACCCGCAGACAGATAGGCAGTCGGAGCATATTATTCAGACATTGGAGGATATGTTGAGGGCTTGCATGTTAAACTTCGGAGGATCATGGGAGGACCACCTACATCTTCTGGAGTTTTCTTAGAATAATAGCTATCAAGCGAGTATTCAGATGGCTCCGTTTGAAACATTGTATGGAAGAAAATATAGGTCTCCTGTGTGTTGGAGTGACATAGGAGAACGTCAGATTCTCGGACCAGAGTTAGTGGTCAACATCGTAGAGACAGTTAAGAAGATTCAGGGACACTTGCGAGCAGCGCAAGACAGGCAGAAGCAGTGGGCAGACCTTCATCGTCGTCCCTTGGAGTTCAAAGAGGGCGACCATGTCTTCTTAAGGATATCACCGACCAGAGGCACCATTCGATTCAGAGGGCACGAAAAATTGAGTCCAAGGTATATTAGACCATTTGACGTGCTTGAGAGAGTGGAAAAAGTGGCATATCGACTTGCACTACCATCTTCACTGGAGGGAGTACATGACGTATTCCATGTATCGCAGCTCAGGCGATATTTGGCAGACAGCAGTCATGTTCTCGACCATTCGGAGATCACCATTGGGCCGAGCTTATCATACCAAGAGCAACCCATGGAAATCCTTGATCGTCGAGAGAAAGTGTTGAGGAACCAGTCTATTCCCTTGGTTCGCGTAGCATGGAGGCATGGCGCGCCAGGAGAATCAACTTGGGAGCGCGAGGACGACATGCGCAAGCATTATTCGAACATATTCGCAGACCAAGATATGAATTTACTTTGTTAATTTATACCTTATACCATCCTTGATATTCTATCGTGGCTTAATTTTAATTTCGAGGACGAAATTTTTATAAGTTGGGTAGAATATAAAATCCCTATCCTAGAAATCGTATATGGCCTTTTTAATTAATTATTAATTTAATTATAGTAATTAGTGGCTAATTAGGAGAAATAGATTTTTATTAATTTTTATTTTAGGTGTTCGTGCATTTAGGAGATTTATGGGACCAGCAGGAATTTTTTTGAATTTATTTCATGTAGGAGACCCCTTGAGTAGTTGCTAGCTTAATGGTGTGCATTAATATAATTTTAGATTTTTCTATGAGTATATATATATATATATATATATATATATATATATATTTAAAAGAAAATATAAAAGATTAGAAAAAGAAAAGAAAAAAAAAGAAAAAAAAACAAACCATTACTAAACTACCCTAACTAAACTACCCATTCCAACTCAAACCAACTCACCCGCTGGATGCACACAGCAGCCCTTGCAAATATGAACTACCCGCCCCTAGCAAAATAAGCATAGACCACCCTTTTAATTAGAACCCAATACACCCCCGCGGCTTATTGACCGACCCCTCCCCTTCTCTCTTATATATATATATATATATATATATATATATATATATATATATATATATATATATATATATATATATATATATATATATTCTTATTTCAACTAAAATCCTAAATCTAGATCAATCCAAACTCTTCCTCTTCCCATCTAGACCTAGAGAGCGCCACCACCGCAGCCGGAGAACCGTGCCAGGCCATCCAAATCTATCCCGACGACCGCGACCCCGCGCACTACAGAATTCAACAGTGAGGTACCTATGTTCCAGAGTTGTTTTTCATTGTCTTGCTCGACCAAACGTCACCCCGTCTTCACCGGTACGCTCACCCCTTAACCTTCTTCCATATCTGTGTGATAGTAGACCTCGAACAATGCGTAACCATAGGCAAAACAGCGCCAAAGTTGGCAAAAAAAGACCAATCTCTGGGATCGCAGAAAACTGCGGTGATCACCTATGTTCCCGGATTCGTATCTCGCACCACAGAGATCCGAATTTGATGATTCTTTTTGTTATGCGTAGACCACTTGATCTAGTTTAATTTCTGTTAAATAATCCTAGATTATTAACTGCTGTAGGTAGAATTAAATTCGATGGAAAATCCCGTAAGCACACTTTTTCCAGATTTCTAAAAGTTGTGAAACGGAGCGCGCTCCGCCAAACGGGACCGCCCTACCATGTACCAAGTGTACCAAATGGTGTGCGCAGCGTAACCGGATATGTGAGAGTCT
Source organism: Iris macrosiphon (assembly GCA_036927795.1). Classification (NCBI taxonomy): domain Eukaryota; kingdom Viridiplantae; phylum Streptophyta; class Magnoliopsida; order Asparagales; family Iridaceae; genus Iris; species Iris macrosiphon. Next base: position 113,537,559 of record JAYESA010000008.1, on the reverse strand, counting down.
GTGAAAACTGATTCAGACGCGTGTACGTGCCAAAATTAGCCCGTATTTGCGGACAAATCCCGTGTCACAACTTTTGTAAAAGTCGTACGCATTTTGTGTACGCTCGTCAGATTATGACGAAACTTGTGCCACTGGACTCGTGGTAACGTGCTGGTCATGTGACCTAATTTTTACGTAATTCTGAGACATTTGACCAAGTCGCCAATTGGCGGGCTTCACGGTTGACTTTTTGGACGAAATTGTGTTCGGCTCATCGGAATCCACATTTGGACATACCATTGGATTTGTATTGACATCTAAAGTTTGTTTGACCTATAATTTGTCTTATTTAGAGACTGTTACCCTTGGCACATTTTTCGGTACAAAATGGGCCACACGTGGACCCCACTTTTATCCTAAATTACCGTTTTGCTCCTGTGTCCAAATTGGACGAAAGGGAAATACTTTTTAGCTATTTTGCTCATTCTGAAAATATTGGTGATGTCTATTTCAGCATCCGGAGATGTTTGTTCGGAGGCCATTAGTTCTGATTCCGTGTCCTTGACATTTGGGCGCATGTACTTTACAGATTTCTTGCCAGGCAAGTATACCTTGCCATTGTACTGTATTTATATTCCATATGATGCATGTATATTTATTTCTGCTTATTTTAGTTTATTTATTTTAACTTCTATATAAATTGCACGTCCAAGGAAACTTGGGTGCAACGACGGTGTCGTCGTACTATATTTTTATTTATGTATATGCATTGGACCTACTTTATAAGACTACCCCATTTTCATGTAGGACATGGACTTGCGTACTCGGCTGGCCACTGGTACGTATAAGTCATGCGACGGATAGGGATAACTGCCAATAGGAACTTTGCATGCTAGTAGACCTGCCAGTTATTAGAGGTATTATCGTGTCATGGATATGACATGCTTAGAGCATTGGGTGGGGAGAACAACAAGTAAGGCATTTGGGCTCCTTTACACTTTTTTCTTCTGTAACCCGAAAGCTTCGGTGGAGATACAGGTGGTGATGACCCCTATACTACTTGGCAGCCTCTGTTGTTCAAAAGACGACATACTTTGAGGCCCCTGATTCTCCGAGAGAGTCATGCCAATCCCAGTTTTCAGCCAAATAGCCCACTTGGTGGAAAGTTGTTCTCAAACTGCATTCATATAGATGGTTAGGCGACCCCAATGAATGTTTACATTTCAGTACTTTATTGGCATGTTTATATGTATCTTGTTACGTCCCTCTGAGGACCTGGTATCTTTCCAGGCATAGATGAGCAGGAGTATCCGTAGGAGTATGGACCTGGACTTGACGCTACCTATCAGTCTGAGGAGATCTTACCTTCGGATTATATGTGATTGATTACAGTTGTTTAGAGATTCTAGTTGCTATTCTTTTCGAGACATTTATTCTAATATTAGAGTTTATTCTCTTCTCTCTCTTTAGTAGTTTTGGTTTAGTCGATTTGCAGTGGATTTGTTTCCACCCGACTATCATACTTTGAGACTGCTTATTTGATATTCAGTTATTGATTTCTATTTAATCTATTATTTATGCTGTGGATGAGATATAGATTGCGTGTGACTTGTTATGACAGTATACCACTATGGATTGGATATTCATGTACAACGTACGTGTGTATATGGTTTCTATATATTGGAGTTGCCATATCCATGCGGCTGGCATGCTTACGTGTCCTAGTCCTACGCATTTTGGGACTGGGACGTGACAGTTATGGAGGCAGTACTTATATGACGATCGGGTAGAAATATTCACAAATCATAAGAGTTTGAAGTATGTGTTCACGCAGAAGGACCTGAACATGAGGCAGAGGAGGTGGCTAGAGTTTTTGAAGACTATGACTTAGAACTTCAGTACCATTCAAACAAGGCTAATGTAGTAGCTAATGTACTTAGCAGAAGGGGTAGAAAATTTATGTTGACTACTTAGAAGAACATTCTAGAAGATTTATGAGAGATGGGTATCGAGATAATACTTTCACAGAGTACAGGAGTTCAGGCTAGCCTATAAATCCAATCAACCTTGGTGGATAGAATCAAGCTAGCTCAGGTAGAGGACCTGAAGATTCAAAAATTGCGAGAAGAATGTGAGTTCGGTCTTCGAAAGGAGTTGATAATACATGCGGATAGAACGCTAAGTTTTGGGAACCGTCTATGCGTATCAAGCGGAGATATTCGAAAAAAAGTTATGACTGAAGCACACAGTTCCTAGTATTCCATTCATCTAGTAGGCACGAAGATGTACCAAGATATCAAGTAATACTTTTGGTGGAATGGAATGAAGAGAAAAATAGTATGCTTTGTATAGCGATGTTTGATATGTCAATAAGTGAAGGCATAACAACAAAGACCGACATGATTATTGCAGCCGCTTCCTATTCCAAAGTGGAAATAAAAACACATCACGATAGAATTTATGACCGTTTTACCTAGATCACCGATTGGTCGAGATACAGTTTGGGTGATAGTGGATCAGCTCACAAAAATGGCATATTTTCTCCCCTTCCGAGAGGGACAGTCTACAGAGCAGTTGGTAGATTTGTATATGCAACATATTATGAGACAACATGGAGTGCAAGTAAGGATAGGATCAGACCGAGATACAAGGTTCGCTTCTCATTTCTGGAGAAGCTTGCACGAGAAATTGGGTACCAAGTTAAGATCCAACATAACTTACCACCCCAAACAGACGGACAATCCGAGAGAACCATACAGACCTTGGAGGATATGTTACTAGCCTGTACCTTAGACCTTGGTGGATCTTGGGAGAATCACCTTCACTTGGTAGAATTTTTATATAACAATAGTTATCTGGCTAGTATTTAGATGGCACCTTTCGAAGAACTATACGGCAAAAAGTGTAGATCACGATTAGCTTGGGACGACATCGGTGAGCGAAAGATGTTAAGCCCCGGAAAGATCACACAGATAGTAGAAGTTGTCAGGCAAATTAGAGAGCGACTTCGGGTTGTGCAAGATCGACATTGCCACTGGACAGACCAGCATCGTAGGCCTTTAGAGTTTTATCTCGACGACCACGTATTCTTGTAAATTTTGCCAACCCATAGAGTTATTAGATTCAAGGTTCGCTGGAATCTTAGCTCGCGATATGTTGGGCCGTTTGACATTCTCGATCGGGTAGGCGATGTGGCTTATCGTCTTGCCCTTCCACCTTCGCTACGTGAGGTGCACATTGTATTTCCTGTATCTTAGTTGCATAGGTATGTCCCATCTCTGAGTCATATCTTCGATCACTCTGAATTAGTCATTGGTACCGACTTATCCTTACGAGGAGAAACTCATATCCATTCTGGACCGAAGGGAGAAGATACTCAAGAACCGGATTATTTCTCTTGTCCGAGTTGCCTAGGGCCATCACGCTCTTGGAAAATTGACGTAGGAGCGCGAGGATGATATACGATCTCGGTATCCGCACCTATTCGATTCAAAAGGTATATTCTACCTTATGCCTTCGTATCTTAGATTTTGTGATCAGGCGATCACCCAAGTGCTGTGATGTTATTGCTTGCATGTGTAGATTGCTTGTAGTTAGTTGTTGCTTATCTTGATATTTTAGCTAGCCTTGAGTTTGAATTTTGAGGACAAAATTTTTTGAAGGTGGGTAGAGATGTCAGCCCCCTTTTTCGGCGCATATTTTGGTATATTTCTCCTTGTGTACCTTGGCACACAATGTTTGCTAGCTTAGCCATTTGTTTAGACAGGACTCGAGAGTTGTAGAGAGAGTGAGTTTGGTTGGTGGCATGTGTGGCTTAGATGGGTTTGAGTGATCCAACGGTCCACATATCAAACCTAAACTTATATATATTCTTATTTCTCTCTCTCTGCTAATTAGTTTTCCTTTCCATTTTTCTCTTCCTCCGTAGGCAAGTACATCTTGCACAAGAAGAAGAACCATGAATTTATGTATATTTTTAGTTCTTAATAATTCTAGTTTATTTTTAGCTCATATTGTTGGAACTGAGCACCCCTTCATCTTTTATATTTGTTGTTCTTAATTTTTTTGGTTGGAATGACATGGATCTGAGTTTGGGTCTATGGGTTCATTTTTGTTTTCCTGGGGTTTGATCTCCCAAAAAATTTGTATTTTATAAAACTAATTGGCTTATAGTGTAGAGTATCATATTTTATATAACTTTGCTTATTTTCTAGCCCAACAAAATCAGTGCTGAAACTTGATTCAATAAGTATACCAAAATGGCTGATTGGAGAAGAAGAACAGTGTCCTGTAAAGAGTATAAAAAATGACCCATTTGGCGTAGAAATACGTATGTTTTACTTTGGGTGCATTATTGTGTTATCCCAATTCTTCGTATGTACTAATCATACCGTACTCAGTCTCCTAGCAAAAGTGCGTCAGTCAGCCTCCTTGAGTCAGTAGCTCACTTTCGAGAGCAAAACTCAGTTGGCACACTTTGTGCGTATATAATCAAGTTCTCCTTATTTAATCAATTTCTCCTTGGAAAACCAAGTGAAATTGTGCCACAGTCAGTCCACGCACTTTATTTGCGTTTGGCAATCTGGCACACTTTTTTTTATGTTTCGTCAGCGGCGCACTTTTCTTATGTTAGTATGCTCGCGTATTTTTTTTCCCTTTTCGTTCCCTTAAGGATGAAGTTTTGGTTGGTTCTTGATTTTTGTGTTATTGATTTGTGTTCTCCTTGACTAACGAATTTCTCGACTGTCGAGCTTTGTTCTCGGATTGTGTATTTTGTCTTTTAGCTAGCAGCTCGCGTACTTTCTTTGAAAGCACGTCTTATTTTGTCACTACCATATTCTGAAATAGGGATATTTTTGTCATTTTATATATTATAAGTATTGTGTGTATTTAATTTCAATAATTGCATGATATGTGTATTTATATATATATTATTGTATAGTGTTCATTAATGTTTGAGCTAGTAGACTTGACCTAGAAGTCCACTAGATGAACCCCTGACCGAAATGTAGGGTTCTGAATTTAATTTGTATTATTTTGGGATAAATTATTTAGGGTTATAATTTATTATTGTGATTTTAATTTATTGTTGTGCCTTACCGTTGTTTCGATATTTGGAGCACTACACTAGCTTTCGCCCTCCGATAAATTTTACAACCTTGTCCTAGACGTGCCAGCCTACCAATCGGACCTTTGTGTAACTCATAAATATGCTCTCTTGTGCTTTATTTTAGTCGCACAATATTCGTCGCGGACATTTATTTTTAATTCCAAATAAATTTGACTTTGTATCCTTGTGCATTCCAATCGAAATTGGAGACACAATCTTGACCCATTTCGTGCAACCCAAATTATGGCAATATTTTATTCTAAGTCTTCTATGTCCATGATATTTGTGTCCCACCTAATTTTAATTCCATGTACTTCTAATTAATTTTAGAAACCAATTGTATTAATTTTAATTAAATTGATGTAAGGACCCAACTTGACCCAAAATTAGATCCAACACCAAACCAAACCAAACCCCTATTCACACTCTCAAGTCTCATACTAAACATCCCACACCCTTTTTATCCACTATATCATACCAAACATGGTATTTTTCCTCATCCAATCCAAAAACCCACTTTCTGCGCTTTTTTCAATTGTTGGGGACTTATTTGCAAAAGTACAATAATGTGTCACCATCCTATTGGTCAAGACCAATGAAGAACTAACCCCTCCCCCTTTGACCGGTCCTCCCTCTTTCTCTCTCCCCTTTCTCCCCTTTTCGATTTGACAAGTCCCTTCATGATTAATCTAAGCCACTCATTTTAAATGGAGCCATCCTGACCACACAACACCCTCTCCATTATATATATATATATATATATATATATATATATATATATATATATATATTCTTAACCCCTCTCCCAATGCAAACCCCATCCCAAGGTGTACAGCCGGCCCTAATCCCTAAGAGGTCAACATCAACCTCTTCTCCCCATGAAAAATATCTCCATTATTATTTTCAACATCACCACCATCCCTTCACAACAACACCTAAACCCTAAACCTACCCAATCGGTCACCCTCTCCATCTTCGGCCACTCCTCCACCCTTGCTCCGCCGGCCCAGACTCCATCCCTGTCGACTCCTCCGCCAGATCCCCTTCCTATTAACCTTTCCGTCTTCCCTTGTCACGACCGAGCAGCCCCAAGCAACTGCACCCCGCCTGACCCGGCCACCTCAACCACAGTCCCCTACCGATTGACCCTCATCTTCCTCAGCCTTCTCCGCCATCAACTGACCTCGACCCGCTACCAACCGTCTGGAACCCAACCCCGCTCGCCTGAAGTCGACCTCCCCTCTGCCTGACTCGACCGAACAGTCCCGCTGTTTCTGCTTGACTCGACCGAGCCCACCCCGATGTTCCCGCCTGACTCGACAGAACCCCTCTGCTATTCCCGCCTGACTCGACCGAGCCCTCCCCGCTGAATGCCCAGCCGAGCAGCCCTGCCTCTGAACCACCTGCCTGAGCTCCTCCGGCCATCCCTGGTCACCTTCATCATTACCATCATCATCACCATCATCATAATTATCACCATCAACATCGTCGTCATCCTCATCGTCGTCATTCTCATCGTCGTCATCGTCGTCATTGTCAACCCCGAGCGTGCCCATCAAGGTTCGACTTGCATCCCTTTTATATTGTGTATATGTGCGTGTGTGAATGATGTTAGGGTTTAGCGTGTCGTGTCTTGACAAATTCATTAGATGTCGATTTCATGAGACCCTGCAAATAAACCCATCTCGTATACGTATACGTACGCATACGCATATATTATTCAAATTGGTATATATATATATTTAGAATGTATATATTATTCAATTGGGTATACATATATATATATATATATATATATATATATATATATATATATATATATATATATATATATATATATATATATATATTGTGTAGCAATTAAATACTATACTAAGTATGAGTGTATTTATATATGTGCTGTGAGACCCTAGTGTTAAGTACGAATATCCCGTAATTACATTAATCATGTGACCCTGAGACTTGTGAGTTGACTGCCTTGTGTACATTGACGTACTGGCAAGACATGTGTAGTTTGACTGTTTAATTTTGTACAATAATTACAGACGTGACACCCGTGCAACTAGACGCACACTTGACCCTAATTGACCAGTGTCACCCTAGTGTAGTTGTTGAGTTCAGCGTAATTTTATTGTGCGTGCTAGTGTAATGGCTAATGTTATATTGTGTTATATTATATGTAAATAGGACCATTTGATTGTTCTGCGAGACTACAGGAGCAGGACGTTGGTATTGCCCGCTCAGGACCCCAGGCGAGTACATTCTCTGATAAATTTTATTATTTGATAATTTCTATAATTCAAGTATTTAGAAATGTTACATCTAATTCTTGATACTGTGCTACACGGACTAGTATATAGATTGGATCTTTAGTCATGAGATGTTATATTGGTTATCGTATTGGTATTGCATACGACATTGATATTAGACATTGTACATGATATATTGGACATTGATCGTGTATCATGATGTGTCATGGTTGGATCGACAGTACTAGTTGCGGACGAGGAAATTGCTAGTGAGAGATGTGATCAAATTCCTATCGTACATGTGTAGATATTGTTAAGTGTTAATCATACACCTCACATATGATTAGCCAGGCCATGTAGCTATCGTACAAGTTTCCAAATCGATCACATTATAAAACTACTATTTTAAACACTTAGAATAGTTATAGTTCTCCATTTTAGTTCATATACTATATCACCCCGTATATGATATTGTAGCTCTTTCTCTCTTTATTTCATATATGCACTGACTGTACCATATTGTATATATTGCCTGTCTCTTTATTTTTGCCATTACATTTATTCATTGTCTTCTCTCAGTATATAGCATTATCTATTTATTGTTTAATAGTCCTTATCAATTAACTAAAACTGTTATTTGGGTTGTACTTCACTCCATCCTGACTGAAAATATTTTTCTAGACTGCGCCTTAGAGGACTGGTGTCCGACATATTATGGACCACAGGGAGAGTAGCTGCAGCCTTGGACCTTGTAGCTCAGGTATAATTTCTGGGAGGTCTAGCCGGGATCACTAGTATTTTAGTTAGTTTTTCTTTTAGCAGATTATTGGTACCGGATTTATTTCCGACATACTTTGAGACTTGGATGTTATTGCTTTTGAGTTAGACTTGTTGCATTTCATTTATTTTCTTTGATATCTTATCGTGCTTTAACTATGTGGTTGAGTATTTTTATATTATATTATGATATCTGTGCCTCCTTATGGAGTTGGATATTCGTGTGAGATTGATTTGATAGTGTTGTGACCTAGACAACGTTCTACCGCCGATGCTGCGGCGTAGGCTGGAAGTACCCACGTACTCGTGCCCCAAATTTTGGGTGCGGGTCGTGACATATTTTTAGTGGTGGCCCATGCAGGTCAGGTTTCACAAGTTATGTGATGTCGTGGTAGTACGACATCTTAGTTGTACTACTTCTTACCTGCGATAGGATCTAGGATATAGCATACTAGGATGGGAGCGAATACTTAATCACAACTAGGAACATTTTTAATCTATCTATCTTGTTATCTTTATTCCTTCTGAATATTGCTTCCTTTAGAATTTTACTGTCCTTCCTTGATGGTATCGTATCTATTACCTAAATTGATTATTTTCGGTCTGTCTTCAGGATGCCGTCGAAGACAAGATCTATGAGAGTGGGAGCATCAACTTCAGAAGGGTCTGCCATCTCTCCACCTAACGGACATACATCTGGAGTTCCTCCTCTTCTACTTGATCAGAGGATTGCCCCAGCTATGACGGACAACCTTCCACCACCATCGACACCGATTCCCAAAGGTATGTCCGTTGACGGAACACAGATGTTTACCTTGATCCAGGGCATGATAGATGCCCAGAGAGTGACGACAGACGCTCAGGAAGTTCAAGCTGAGGCTAAGAGGGTGCAAGTCGAGGTGCACCAAGCATAGACAGAGCTGATGAGGAGAGCATAGAGAATGCTCACCAGATGGTACTGCAGGCAGTTGAGAGAGTTGCCCAGCAGTTTCTGGCCAGCAGCAACAGCAGAGATCAGGCACTATAGTGGACTTCAAGAGGATGATGCCTCGAGAGTTCAAGGGTATCGAAGGAATACTTTACGCTGACGACTGGTTAGAGGATATAGAGATGAGCCTGCGATTGGCCCAGATTTCGGAGAGCTTGCAGATAGAGGCGGCCGACAGTCAGATGTTCGATATCGCACTCATATGGTATCGTACGGAACCAAGACTCACTGCACAAGGACTTACTTGGGAGACCTTCAAGGAGCTTTTCAAAGAGAAGTTCTTTCCCGACGTGACCTTAGGAGCTTTAGAGAGTCAATTTCATGACTTGGTCCAACGAACCATGTCGGTCGACGAATATGCCGTATAATTCTGTCATTTGAGCCATTTTGCATCGTCTATGATTCGGAACCTAGGAGATCGAGCCCAAAAGTTTAGAAAGGGGCTGACGAGAGAGATTAGGTCACGTACTTCTGGTCGTCGTATCGCTACCTTTGAGGATATCTTGATGGATGCCTAGATTGCAGAAGAGGATCTGGATCTCAGGCCTAAGAGGAGTCATAATATTTTTGGAGATACAAGTGGTAGCACGGGACCGGCCAAGCGTCCCCATGTTCAAAAATAGTCGAGGATATTTCAGTATCAACAGTAGTACCAGGCACCGATTCGTGTTCAGCAGGATCAGCAATGGCCTCCGAGAGAGACACAGCAGACTTGTCATTTCTGTAAGAAGCCAGGTCACCTTTGGGAGAGATGTAGAGAAAGGCTAGGACTTTGTTTTCACTATGGCGGTGCGGGACATCGAGTGAGGGATTGTCTTCGAGCCCCTTATCTTCCCGGCCAGCGCACAACTCCAAATCATAGAGATCCAGTTAGGCCACCTGTAGAATCGTATATTGCTCAGCACCCGCGAAGGGAGCCACTACAGCAGGGCGGGATATTTGCTATGACGGTTGAGAAGACCGATACTGCAGGTGATGTGTTAGCAGGATCTGTTCTTTTCTTTCCTTCTGTTCCTTTTTATTTGATTGATTGATTGATTCCTTAGTATCGTAGCTTGTATCAGTGATTTTTCTTGTTAGAATGTATTTAGTATACACCCTGACAGAGACTGCAATACCATGACAAAATAGACCATAGACCATACATGTTTTCTTTAGATTGCATATTGAATGACTGTAGGTAGAATTTTCTTAGACCGTGATTATTGGGGTTTGACTGTAGTAAAGATTAATGAAGAGGTTATGACTTGCCAGAGAGAGACAGGGTGTCTTAAATTTTGAGGACGAAATTTTTCTAAGGAGGGTAAACTTGTCACTACCACATTCTGAAATAGGAGTATTTTTGTCATTTTATATATTATAAGTATTGTGTGTATTTAATTTAAATAATTGTATTATATGTGTATTTATATATATATTATTGTATAGTGTTCATGAATGTTTGAGCTAGTAGACTTGACCTAGAAGCCCACTAGATGAACTCCTGACCAGAATATAGGGTTCTGAATTTAATTTGTATTATTTCGGGATTAATTATTTAGGTTTATAATTTATTATTGTGATTTTAATTCATTGTTGTGCCTTACCGTTGTTTTGATATTTGGAGCGCTACACTAGCTTTCGCCCTAAAACTAATTTTACAACCTTGTCCTAGACGTGCCAGCCTACCATTTAGACCTTTGTGTAACTCATAAATATGCTCTCTTGTGCTTTATTTTAGTCGCACAATATTTGTCGCGGACGTTTATTTTTAATTTTAAATAAATTTGACTTTGTATCATTGTGCGTTCCAATCGAAATTGGAGACACAATCTTGACCCATTTTGTGCAACCCAAATTATGGCAATATTCTATTCTGAGTCTTCTATGTCCATGATATTTATGTCCCACCCAATTTTAATCCCATGTACTTCCAATTAATTTTATAACACCAATTATATTAATTTTAATTAAATTGATGTAAGGACCTAACTTGACCCAAAATTAGATCCAACACCAAACCAAACCACTATTCATACCCTCAAGTCTTATACTAAACACCACACACCCTTTTCAGCCACTACATCACACCAAACATGGTATTTTTTCTCATCCAATCCAAAAATCCACTTTCTGTGCAATTTTCTAATTGTTGGGGACTTATTTGCAAAAGTGCAATGATGTGTCACCATCCTATTAGTCAAGACCAATGAAGAACCAACCCCTCTACCTTTGACCGGTCCTCCCTCTTTCTCTCTCCCCTCTCTCTCCCCTTTTTGATTTGACATGTCCCTTCATGATTAATCTAGGCCACTCATTTTAAATGGAGCCATCCTCATCCTCACCACACAACACCCTCTCCATTATATATATATATATATATATATATATATATATATATATATATATATATATATATATATATATATATATATATATATATATATATATATATATATATATTCTTAACCCCTCTCCCAATGCAAACCCCATCCCAAGGTGTACAGCCGGCCCTAATCCCTAGGAGGTCAATATCAACCTCTTCTCCCCATGCAAAATATCTTTATTATTATTTTTAACATCACCACCATCCCTTCACAATAATACCTAAACCCTAAACCTACCCAACTGGTCACCCTCTCCATCTCCGAACACTCCTCCACCCTTGCTCCGTCGGCCCAGACTCTATCCCCGTTGACTCCTACGTCGGATCCCCTTCCTGTTCACCTCTCATTCTTCCCTTGTCGTGACCGAGCAACCCCGAGCTGCTGTACCCCGCCTGACCCAGCCACCCCAGCCACAGTCCCCCACTGACTGACCCTCATCTTCCTCGGCCTTCTCCGCCATCAACTGACCTTGACCCGCTGCCAACCGCCTGGAACCCGACCCCTCTCGCCTGAAGTTGATCCCCCCTCCGCCTGACTCGACCGAGCAACCCCGCTGTTCCCGCCTGACTCGATCGAGCCCACCCTGCTGAACGCCCAGCAGAGCAGCCCCGCCTCTGAACCACCTGCCTGAGCTCCTCCGGCCATCCCTGGTCCCCTCTATCATCAATATCATCATCACCATCATCATCATTATCACCATCAACATTATCGTCATCCTCATCGTCGTCATCATTGTCATCGTTAACCCCGAGCGTACCCATCAAGGTTTGACTTGCCTCCCTTTTATATTGTGTATATGTGCGTGTGTGAATAATGTTAGGGTTTAGCGTGTCGTGTCTTGACAAATTCATTAGATATTGATTTCATGAGACCCTACAAATAAACCTATCTCGTATACGTATACGTACGCGTATATTATTCAAATTGGTATATATATATATATTTAGAATATATATATTATTCAATTTGGTATACATATATATATATATATATATATATATATATATATATATATATATATATTATATAGCAATTAAATACTATACTAAATATGAGTGTATTTATATATGTGTTGTGAGACCCTAGTGTTAATTACGGATATCCCGTAATTACATTGACCATGTGACCCTGAGACTTGTGAGTTGACTGCCTTGTGTACACTGACGTACTGGCAAGACATGTGTAGTTTGACTATCTAATTTTGTACAGCAATTACAAACGTGACACCCGTGCAACTAGACGCACACTTGACCCTAGTTGACCAGTGTCACCCTAGTGTAGCTGTTAAGTTTATCGTAATTTTATTGTGTGTGCTAGTATAATGGCTGATGTTGTATTATGTTATATTATATATAAATAGGACCATTGGATTATTCTACGAGACTAAAGGAGCAAGATATTAGTATTGCCCGCTCAGGACCCCAGGTGAGTACATTCTCTGATAATTTTTATTATTTGATAATTTCTATAATTCAATTATTTAGAAATGTTACATCTGATTCTTGACACTGTGCTACACGGACTAGTATATAGATTGGATCTTTAGTCATGAGATGTTACATTGGTTATCGTATTGATATTGTAAACGACATTGATATTAGACATTGTACATAATATATTGGACATTGATCGTGTATCGTGACGTGTCTTGGTTGGATCCACAGTACTAGTTGGGGGCGAGGAAATTGCTAGTGAGAGATATGATCAAATCCCTATCGTACATGTGTAGATATTGTTAAGAGTTAATCATATACCTCACATATGATTATCCAGGCCATGTAGCTATTGTACAAGTTCCCAAGTCAATCACATTTCGAAACTACTATTTCAAACACTTAGAATAGTTATAGTTCTCCATTTTAGTTCATATACTATATCACCCCGTATATGATATTGTAGCTCTTTCTCTCTTCATTTTATATATGTACTGACCATACCATATTGCCTATATTGCCTGTCTCTTTATTTTTGCCATTGCATTTATTCATTGTCTTCTCACGGTATATAGCATCATCTATTTATTATTTTATAGTCCTTATCAATTAACTAGAACTGTTATTTGGGTTGTACTTTGCTCCATCCTGACTGGAAATATTTTTCCAGACTGCGCCTTAGAAGACTGGTGTCCGACATATTATGGACCACAGGGAGAGTAGCTGCAGCCTTGGACCTTGTAGCTCAGGTGTGATTTCCGGGAGGTCTAGCCGGGATCACTAGTATTTCAGTTAGTTTTTTTTAGCAGATTATTGGTACCGTATTTGTTTCCGGCATACTTTGAGACTTGGATGTTATTGCTTTTGAGTTAGACTATTTTAGACTTGTTGTATTTCATTTATTTTCTTTGATATCTTATCGTCCTTTAGCTATGTGGTTGAGTATTTTCATATTATATTGTGATATTTGTGCCTCCTTATGGAGTTGGATATTCGTGTGAGATTGATTAGATAGTGTTGTGACCTAGACAATGTTCTACCGTCGATGCTGTGGCGTAGGCTGGACGTACCCACGTACTCGTGCCCTAAATTCTGAGTGCGGGTCGTGACATATTTTTTGCCCGCGTACTTTTGTTAAGTGCGCCGTGTTGGTTAACTTTACAAAGTGCGCCACCCATTTGTAGCTTGCGTACTTTCTGTGAGTTTGTACGCCAACCTTGTTTATGTGAGTTTGTGCGCCAACTTTATTTTTGTGAGTTTGTGCGCCCTCTGACTTCATGAGATTTTATGCACCTGACCTTCATGCGTACAATTTCATGCACAGTTATCTATGGTGACCCTTTGCGTACACGTAATATTTTTATTATGTGTTCACTTATCCTATTTGGAAATTTTTATCATCCTCTATGTAGTTGATCCTGGTATTGTTTGTGTTATGATTCTAAGGAAGAATGGACTTAAAAATTAGAACTCATGCTAGACATGACCATGTGCTTGATTGGCTTCATACATGGCATGAATATGTATTGGACTCGAGATTTTTTCGGTGAACCAGACTAAGTGAATAGTAACTAACCAGCTATGTGCATGACAAGCTTCATGTTATAATGCGATCAAGATTCACGTGCCCCAATGATAATTGGTAATTAGACTCGAATACTATATCTATTCTGATACGATTATTGCCTGATAAAGTTCCTGATCTAATTTGCACTGAGGTACGATATATCGTGGTACGTGTTAAAGTAATTATATTTGGTATGTGCATCGAGAATGCCTCCAAATTCCTAAACGTGTGATACTATAAATATATTATTTTTCCCCAGCACGGGCATGATATACGAGTCAAGTACCAAAGAGTAGCTAGGATATTGATTTATTAAAATATTGCATACGCTCGGGTGAATCTGAATTGAACTTTCATGGATTCGTATCTAGCTTGTCCGTACTTTGTACGACATCTTAAGAAAAATTCTCATGCGACCATGCCTTGAGATTTCGAACAAAATATAGGGCTAATTAAGTAACTAAAAGTGGTAGTAACATTTGGAGGGAACGATATCCCAAGATCATTGCCAACGAACCTTCCCATAGAGATTTATTCTAAGTGCGTTGTGGGCTGGCCACCACAGATACTGTATATCAACCGCCTTAGTGGAGTGCAATATCTGACCTATTATAAATAATATCGAGCCATTATCTTACTATAGGAGAACTGGAACAACTAATACCGTGATTTAGGGCAGTGGCCCTACGTAAAGCTGGGGCATCAGTGAAGTACCTGTATATTCCTTTATTTTGGATCGGTTAGCCCATGTTCGGTAATGGCGTGATCTGAGGATACATATTACGCATTATTTCTGAGATAACCTCAAACTCCATAAATAGCAAGCCGTACAATTAATTGGCTTATACAAAAAAATTGGACTTGGTTGTGATTGTATTATTCTGTTAGTATTCTAGGGTCATGGACTATCATAGTGTAACGGTTCAACCTTTGTCCTTGTTTGGTTGTAGGGTTGGGCCGTTGTGCTAGGATATGTCATGAACTTAAACTAAGACACAAAACTATTGTTTGGGTTTTGTTTCTCCATTTTGTGCTCCTTTGTGGTACTTATTATTTGGGGTCTAACCCTACTGGTTTTGTATGGCCAGGTTTCGAGCCAGCACCAGAGGATCCATCCTACTTTCCCCCGACTCTTGGTGCGTACCAAAAAAATGGTCGCAGAGGATAACGAGTGGATTTTATTCTTTCCTGCTCGTTATTGTACATTTTCTTTTAGGCATTTAGCCACCGACACCTGTTAGCCGGCTCATATGGACATTAGTATCCTTACATGATTTTATTAAATCAGACTGCAGTTGATCACTGCCATATACTTTTCTACTTTGAGAGCTTCTTATTTTGCATAGCTGGTCACCGAAACATTTTGAGAAAATGTTTGGGATGCCTTATTGTTTTATCATATATGCTCTATATTTAATGTTTAATGTTTGATTGATTGAGACATATATGTTTGTGTGCCTTAGTGACTTGAATTGTAGCATACACCCCCTTGTCTAGTTAACAACTGTGATCTCCGTACGACTTATAGTATATTATACTGGGTAGCTGGCTATGTCCTCTCCGTATTTCGGTACTGGGGCGTGTGTGCACAAGAGGATTGTTAGAGACAACTTCCTTTCCTCCCTGAAGAGTAAAAACTCGAGATATGATGAATCACTTGCAAATCAAGCCAGCACATCACTCTATACACAAGAGACCAAAAATATTCATAGTAGATTCAATATTTCTCATGTAAAGAGGGAGAGTCTACCCTCTTCCTCCTCTTCTCTTCCCTCTTTTGATTTATGTGAGCTTATTGTACAAAAATTTAAAGAGAGGGGCCCTTTTGACGTTACCACGATGTTTTCTAATGACCATCGTTGCAATTGTCATAGAGTTGTAATCGAATATTGTTGTGCATCGACAAAATGGTCTGTGTTTAATCGATTGACTTACACTATGTCTCCTAAGCCTTAATATACAAAGCAAGTTGACAAACATGAGTACGATGAGGAACCACTCTTTCCTTCAGCATATATGGCTTTGCATCTTCCCCATGGTAGGAGATAATCAAGACGAAGTTCTTCAAGAACACACAGCCAGAGGAGATTTGACCAACTCGTTGACTCCTTTGAAGGAGTATACCAAAATACTCGTTCTCGAAGACGGGATCTCATTCGTCACGAGAATCCCCATTCCTCAGAATCTGAGGCTGGGGGTAGCAATCCCCCTGATTCTGAAACTGACAGTATAGATTCCAACTACACGATTCTTTCTACCAATCCCTCTGTCGTACACAGGGATATTAGCGGTTACGCTATCGGTGATGAACAAGAAGCTTTTCCATCAGAAGCCACTGAATAATGCCTCAACTCATTAGAGGCCGCTCTCAAGGACATGCACACTATGATACAAAATATGCATCAAATGATGACAACCCAATATTCTGCTACACCATCACCTGTCCAAGTGGCTTCATTCATACCTGCGCAGCCTACTCCTGGAACAATGCCTCTGCATGATAACACAAACCTAGAAGCGGTCATAAACCAAGAGTCAGTAGTACCAACTTTTAATCCCCTCAACATTGGGGGTGGATCTCCGTCGGTGATGATTCTTGTTCAACCAGGATCCTATCAGTCAGTCGTACCATTCTGACTAGAAGATTCTTTCGAATCTATCCGAGAGTTGCGTGCACATGTCAATATTTTAAAGAACAAAGACCAACTTTGCAAGCTGGGGGTGAAATAGCCTTATCCTCCGTATTGGGATAATGTTTCATTCCCTCCTAAATACAAACCCCAGTCGATAGTCTTGTTTGAAGGTAGGACATCACTGAGCCAATATATCAATTACTTCAATATGATGATGGCTCATCTACAAAAAGAGGATGTTCTTCTTACCAGATTATTCGTGGGATGCTTGGCCGGCATAGCCTATGATTGGTATCGCAGTTTATCTTATAACTGCATATCCTTGTTTGATGACATAAAGTATTTTTTTATCTCACGATTCTACGATAGAGGCATGAATATGATGATGTCTTTACTCATCGGTATCAAACAGAAGGAGAAAGAATGCGCTCTTGAATTCATTGAGTGTTTTAGGAAGGCAACTCTGAAGTTACCTCCCGGTATTCCAGACTCCGCATTCATTAATACCTGCAAAAAGAACCTACTTCCTATAGTAGGGCTCTGGATAGGTCCAACTCAATTTTAAGACTGGACAACGTTCATCATCGGGGCCAAAGCTGCTGAAGGAAACATGAAAATAACATACAATTTAGGGTTATAAATGACCAATGTAAAAGGAAATGACCCTCCAATAGTGCGAATAATTACAACAACAAAGGAAATAAGGCCTTGGCGATAAATCTGTCAAAGCGACCCACCTCTCCTCCAACACAAAATTCTACAGAGTCTTCCAGGCCTAAGGAAGAATATTCCTTTGATGAGAGCAATATCTCAAGCATTTTTGAATGCTTGATAAAAAGTAACAAGTTGTAGTTGCTTGATGTCAAGCGACCAAATAAGACTGGTAAAACAGATGACCCAAAGTACTGTATGTACCACCGATATACACATCACCCTACCAAGGCTTGTTATGTCTTGAAAAGGAAGATACAACAGTTGATCGATGCTAAAGCTATGACCCTTCAAAATAAATAGAAGACAGTCACTACCAATATGTTGTCTCTTTAATTCAACGATTTTCCAGCACACAAGAAGTCCTGAACGGCGTCGTCCCAATACCTCGAGCTATAATGGAAGTGGTAAATCTTCAGCCGCCTATAAGTCAAACAGAGAAATTGGTGCCTATTACCACATATTATGGCAAGATTATGTGGATTCATCCTGACCTGCTATCAGATTGGGACCATGGAGCAGCATCTTCCAATTCAAAATCTAAGAAGGGTAAGAAGTATAAATCATGCAATATGATTTTTTTGGATCCTCATTCAGACGGAGATCAGTACCATCAGAAAGATATCTTTCTCGGTGTCAGATTTCAAAATCTGAACATTGCCCCACCAAGCTCTACTCACAAGCTTCACTTGACGCACCGATAATGGTCTATGATTGGCAGCGTTCCGCTATATAGGGCACAACAAATCTTCAGTTCTTATGAAGGTGTTCCTAAATAAATTTTCTCTCCTTCTACAACCATTAGAGATCGACCTCGACTCAGGTGCTTGAGGAGGACCGCCCCCAATTTTATCGATACAACCAACAATCTGTACGCTTGATGCAAAATATGGGGTATGATTTCCAGAAAACTGAATGTTTAAACTTTGGCAAGGGATGACCTATTCCTCTACAACTCTAAGGACAGTCTAATAAATCCCTTAGTGGATTGGGCTACGACAAGACTAGCCTACAGACTCGCTCCAAGAAGGGGCATGATAAACTCAAGTCCTGTAACATGGTACTTCTCTCTCCGATGCCTGAAGAAGAGACGCATTCTCATTACCTCTGACTCATTATTATAGGATTCTAACGAAAGCATGAGTGACGTATTCAAATAGGCTTTCTCTGTAAATATGGTGTCAACTGTCCCAGATGATAAAGATATTAGAGATTTGATAATGATGCATATCAATGGCAAATTCCTCAAGAAGTATTATGTCTAAGCACGACATATTCTTCTCCATGTTCAGTAGGTTTAAATAAGATGTAAAATAGATATATTTTATTTAATCTCCAGCAACTCATAGCCTACACGACCTCTCGAACTATTACCTGGGTAATGGGTCCTCAAAGTTTTCCAGTGGGACAAATACTCAGATCCAACGGAATACTCTCGTTGAGATCTCCTAAATAATTCACCCCAACCAAAATGTTCCATTCTTAAAGCCCAGTCATTTTAAGAATATCATATTCCTGATCCCTAGTTGGGTTAAGAATAATCTCACAGATTTATTCACCACTCAATAAATATAATGTGATTCATGTCCATATTACCTTTAAATTATATCACATTTATTATCCCCTAAAGAGAAGATAATAGTTCGCCCTTGTACTACTCTTTTTCTCTTCTCCGGTGGAGTAAACTAGTGAACTATCATGTCCATATCACCTCTGATAGTATTGCATCCTATAAAATTTATCATTTGTACTCAGCACGAGTATGCCTTGAGTGATAAATCTACCAAATTCTTCCAAAGAGTTATTCTGCCATATCCATAATACCTCTGAGCAGATATATTCCGTGGTATCCCATTTGAAAATATATCACGTTCATATTACCTCTGATCTCGTTTTTTCCTCTAACCTATTATTTGTATCTAATAGTAGATACGCAATAAATAATATGTCCACAACAACAAGCATTGTTTAAAGTTAAAAGTTTTAATATATTTTTATTGAGAAACTTACAAAATAGGAAAGAGCATAAGATAGAGCTCACTCAGGAAGAGTAGAAAGATCAAGGTGGAACTAGGTCAGTCGAGATAGTTGCTGGTCCTTTTTAATGTCGCTCTTCTATGTGCTTCGAGCATTCTGGAGTCATCTGTAGCCAAAAGAGCCATAGAAGCATATGACTCTATCATCTTATTTTGAGCAGGGTCAAGCTCATTTTTGTTGTGCTGAAGCTCCAAAAGTTGTTCTCTTTCTAAGTCACAATGAACCAGCTCTTCCCCACGTCGCTCCATAATCACCTTCAACTTCTCCCTCGCTTGCTTGAGCTGGGCTTCTAGTTCTTGAATCTGAGTCTTAAGATGTATTGCCCTATTATTATGTTCATCATGGGCAGAATGATGAAGAGATAGAGAAGAAGTCACTTCTTTCATAGAAGCATTTATCCGGACAGTCTTCTCAGCATGAATCGCCATATGCTCCTGGAAGGTGGTTTGAAGTTCCATGAACTCAGTAGTAATTGACTCGTATTTAGTCTGAACTAGAGCCGATATGTCCCCACTATTAAGCTGCAGATACTCTTTAATAGGCTTCCCAAGACCTATCAAGATTTGTTCAAGAGCAGCAGCCCTAGCTTCATCATTGAAATTTTTGATAAGTTGAATCATGGACAAGCTAGCATCCTTCACATCCCCAATAGATAAACCTTTCTCGAGCACCAGATTTATCATTTCCATCAATATTGCATAGAAAACAGATGTGTAATCTTCTATTAAAGCATTGAAACCAGTGCTTGGACTCAGAGTTGCAATAATTTTTGCTAATCCTCGACCATGGTGCACGAAGGCAGTTGTATAAACAGTTGTAGCCTTGACACTGGGGACAAAAGATGAAGAACTCACCATTCATTCTCGCGGGCTAATAGTGAAAGCTATTTCAACAGTAGTGGTCATTTCTACCACAAGAGCAGTTGAAGCTACTAATGGTACTGATGCAATATCCGCAGCAAAACTGTGATATCAGCAACTGAAGTTATTTCAGCATGCGAAGCAACCGTCTCTTCAGTCCTCTTCGGAGCGACTCCTACCATAATCTTATCACCTAAAAAATCAAACAAACAATATGATCAATAAACAACATATTATAATTAAGATATATGCACGTCAAGTTAAGGAAAGAAGTGACACCTTGTCCTGTGATAGTCAGAGTTATCATTGCATGAATTCGTGACAATGAAGCATGCAACACAAGAATTTTTTGTGTATAAAGAATAAAGAGACATGTACCAGCAACAGGTGGTACATATTAATCGTTAGGAGTCTGCCCCTCCAAGGAATTTCTCAAGCCTGTCAACGAAGCCTCCACCTCAGACGAGTCGGCATGAATGAGAAAATCATCATAATCACTCAACATCATGCTCGCTTCTGAAACTACAGTTTCAGTATTAATCTGCTTTATAGTATCTTCAAGCCTAGCTGTAACTATAGCAGATAGAGGCAGATCCTGAACATCCTGACCAGGCATATCTTCGGGGGCTGTAGCGGCAACGTCAGCTTATGACTCGACCTGCTCACCAAATTCAACCAGAGAAGATAAAATTATTTCTATACCAGAATCAGGACTTCCCGGGGCAGGTTGATCCTTTGGATCCATTAGCGAAGGAGAAGGTATCAGTGCAATCGACGTGATAAATTGAGCCGCAACATCAAGGATAGGATTCGCAAAATTGACTGTTGCAGTAGTAGGAGTAATACTTATTCCTGTAGGGAGAGGGATGGAAGTGCTCATTCTTTGCACCACTGGAGAAGAGACGGATGGTCCATGCCGTTTTGGCAAACTAATCAGTTCATTAATCAAATTTATGCGTGAACAAACAGAAACCTTCGATTTTGGCTTCTTAGGCTTTGCGAAAATAGCCCTCTTTTTAGCAGGTCGATCCTTAGCAGGGGATGTAATCCTATGCTTTCGATATTTTTGCACCACTATGGCAGGGGCAGGTGCATCTAGTTCTACATGTAAAAGAACTTTAATATCCCATCCAATGGTGCGTCATCCTCCTCTTCGACTTGAGAAGGTCTTATTGACTTCGGATTAACTCCTTCCATCAAGTTTCAAAAACTAACCAGCATATCCAAGTCCACGTAGAATTGGTTTATGGAGCAATAAAACTGGACAAAGGAATACAATAGATGTAAAAGAGGTTTAGGTTCAGGTTCAGGCAGAGTAAATGTGGCTCCCATACAACCCATGATAAAATATCTCCATCCCTGGATGCCATCAATTAAACCTCCAGAATTGGCTAAGCATGGAGTAGCATTTCTCACGTGTAGTTGATCATAGTCAAATTGTCTTGCAAAATGGCTAGGTAGAAACGGTTTGAAGGTGCAACCGTTGCCATTTTTGTACACCAAGTAAGAGGGTCGGATAAACATTAACCATGAAAAGACCCCTGATGGCAGCCTCGATATGGTGGTCCCCATATCAATAAAACTTAAACCATGGGGCTCAGTTGCCACGTCGGGAATAGTGAAGTAAAAGCTCCAAATATTCCCCATATTTAAAGCTCGTCCGGTCTGAAAATGCATAGTATAGGTCCACTTAGAAAGTCTATATCTACAAAGGAACAGGTGTTATGTCCTGTCAGCTTGAGTCAAGCTAGGAGCCATCAAACTCTGATTGTGCAAAATCAACAAGCCCATCAGATAGGTGAATGGAAGCTCTATTCGAGGAAATTTCTCTCGTCGAGAATCTACTGCCAAATTAAGAGTAATTAAGAGCAAGTTGTAAGCCTCCTCATTTTGGAATAGGAATAATTTGATAATTTATAATTATTTTTATTATTTTTTTAATTAGATAGATTTAAAGTATTAATTTCTAAATCCTTTTTAATATATATGACACTTTTTTATGGCTATGATATTTTGAGCAATGTACGACCTTTTTTCTTTCAACAAAATTTATAGTGTTAATCTTGATTGAGTCTAATATAGTTGGAACATGAATGTTGTATTTATTTGTCTCTCACATGCTCCAAAAATATTGACAAAATCTACAACCATTGACATTACAAAACTATCCTTATTGGGCTAGTTGAACCCAACCGAGCCCACATACCCTACTCGGACTCTCAAATCAATTCCCATGAGACATGTACATTATCCCACACTCATTCCCCATTATATATATATATATATATATATATATATATATATATATATATATATATATATTCTACACTTAAACCATCACACATGCAAAAAAACCCAATAACGCAACAAACGACTTAAAAGAAGTATCGTTAGTGAACCTTCTTGTGCACTTGCACTCAAACTAAACCAATACCCACACAACTAGACCCAAGTACACCCAAAGCCTTAATAAGGGCTAAAACAAATCCCTTAGGTCTGAACCAAAGATTAAAGCCCATCAAAACCCCACCATGGGCCCAACAAACATCTATATAAGGCATCCTCCTCATAAACCCTAACCCTAACATCTACTTCCCTCTTTGTGGCCGCCCATATATCCTTCCTCCTCTCTTATACAACCACTTTAGCCTCTCACTCTCCTTATCCACTTCCTTTCCACTCCTTCCCAACTTCCACTTCATCCCCCACAAGCTGACAAGTCCCAGAGCAAGAGATTACCACCCATAGAGGCCGACTACTTGTTGTTGGTTGCAGCTGTTGTCTGCCCTCTTACAGCCCTCAAAATTATCTCTAAACTGAATATTTACCTCCTATATGAAGCCCCAAGAATTCTCTCAATTTTTATGGAGTTTGGAGTCCGTTTGGTGCTCCGAAGGGTCCGTGTCACGAGAAAGGACTACGCCGTAATCACATATGGGTAAGTCTTTCAACTTAGATTCTTTTTTCTATTCTCCATGAACCAAAGATTGTGTAACTCATGATAATATTAGATGATGAGTAGGAATAAATCCATGCATGAGAAATCCGTATTTCTATATAGAAACTATTCCAAGGAAATCAAACAATCATGACATGGACACGGTGTACCGATGGTAGACAAGGTTCAATGAGTATTGTCATGATAAATATATATAAAATAATTTCAAAAAATTATATTTTACTAATTCAGAATATAAATATTATAATTATATAATTAATCATGTTTTATGCCGATGGAAAGATTGGATGCAAAGACTACTTGACCAAGTTGCAAGAAAAGCTAGATAGCGTAGTTGAGATGGTTGCATACATTATGTGATGTAATTATTTATATATTAATTATTATTAAATTCCAAAAAATTAAATAATATAATTTTATATTAAAAATAATTTATTACTCAAATTGGTAATGTTGCATTTATAAACTAGCATTAAGTTGCCAGAATACCTAGTCGACGCACAATATGACTTTGTGATACGATTCTTGGAGGGTTTGATCTTAATTCCTAAAACTGAATTTATGTATTTTAATTCTTGAAATAAAGTATTTCAAATTTATATTTATGGTATTTGCATGTCAAACCTGAACCCTAAAAATAAGGGCCACTAGCCTATGTTTCGGGTGACTCTATGACATTGTTTTGCTAGTAAATATAGGTTATTTTGGAAGAAATAAATGGGTAAATGTTTTCTGAGATTAAACCAGAATATAATATGATATAAAATATTTTTTTATAAATATAAATCATACCAATGGACTGGCAATGTTCCGAACAAGTTTCGGACAAAACTAATCAACCTAAAGTAGCCATAATCTTAAAATATATTATTTTATCAAATCAGAGAATTTATTGTTAAAATAAATATAAATTATATTTAAATCAAGATTATATGATTTATTATGATTTATGTTCATGTCATTTAATTAGGGACTTAAACTTAAATTTTGGAAGTCAAAAACCAAGAAACTAGGTTCTGATACCCTATAAAAGTAAAGTAAGATGTTATGAATAATATTGGACTTGGTTGTACATGGCAAAGAATAAAATTATATAATTAAGTTATAATTACAAGAATTAGTGATTGGACCCTTAAGAGTATTAATAGATTTATAGGTCAATTGAATCCTGAAGGAGTGGACGCGGGATCATCTTTACTACCACTGACTGCAGAACCAAACAAGTGTACCTTGCCAAGATGTTTATAGTTCTAAATTATTTATTTGATATTATTTATGCATTAGATATTATATTTGTGTGGCTTGGTTGATGTACTTGTTGAGCCTAGGGCCGTCATACGATACTTTGTGTCCGAACAAGATTCGGGTACCGACATCCCCTGCGGAGTCGAGTATCGTAGTTAGAGAGTCATTCTTTTGAACCCATGATTTGTGCATATATTATTTGCACATCCGACCGTAGGACACTTGACACGATATTCATGTGAGAGAGTCTTTCTCGACTTGTTCGTGGTACTTGGACTCTGGATAGGACTGCAGGATGCATGATATAGGGATGACTATAGTTATTGACTATGACTTGTACTGATAGTTAGAGGTCATGATCTTGCGTATCTTGATTGAGACGTGAGGTTATATTGGGTGGAGAGAGTCTTCATCGTGCTCTGGACATATTTTACTTATTACTATTTATTGTGTATTAGGCTTTGGGTACCCTATGCAGAATCTAAGGTATTATATATATATATATATATATATATATATATATATATATATATATATATATATATATATATATATACATACAGCTTCCTCCTGGTTTCCTTTAGATTACGAAAGTGTCCCTTGAGATCTTTCGTGAGTACCAGCCCGGGGTACGATACCATACTCTCATTTGCATATCACATAGTTGGTTACAGTAGTTTACCTTTGATTATGGTTTAATTAATGTGTTTACTTCTGTCTTGTTGTTTTCTTGTACCTTGTTACGTCCCTCTGAGGACCTGGTCCCCTGCCAGTTTTTGTAGCATAGACGATTATGGAGCCTTTGGAGTTGCTGATGTGTGTTGCTTGTGATACGGGTATTGGTGCCAGGTACTTATATCATTTCTACCGGAGTTATAGTTATTTATTCATATTGCTTATTCATCTGCTGTTGTGGTCTATTTTTTATAGACTCATATTTCTTTCTCGAGTCTATTTGAGCTTGTGTGTTACTGGGCGGCCGACTTTAGCACATGCAGTTCATTCTTGATATTTTGTTCTTTATGTGGATTGTGACATAGATATTTTCAGTATTCTTAAATAGTTACCTTTATTATACAGCTTATACGTATTCGGGTCGGACCAGAGTCTGGTCGAATACGTAGCTGGCATGTTACGTATTCCTAGTCCTACGTATTTTGGGATGGTGTGTGAAATATTTTTGTGGTGGCCCATGCAGGTCAGAGCATATCATTTCGGTTACTTATTGTGTCGAGCAAGCCTGCAGTTAGGATAAGGTTGTTAGGATCTCAATTCACAATTGCTATTGGAACTTCCTTTGATTTCTAATATCATCCTTGAACCTCAAAATTGTAATCATCCATACTTTCTTGAAACTCTTATTCTTTGATCCTCATTTTTCTCTAACTCGGAGAGACGAATACTCGTGCGCGATGATCTCCCCAAGAGAAGATTTTTGTCAAGACGAAGAAGACATATTTGATAGATTATTTATAAGTAGATGGTTACTTGAGTAGTGAATATTATGGTAGATAATTTCTAGATATTAGAATGAGAATAGATAAAGATATTACCAGTAGGAACCTAAAATAAGATAGACTCTATCAATTGCCGAGATTAGAAGTGATGTGTTACTATTAGATAAATCTTTTAGATGTATGTGAGTAATTTTATTTTAGGGTATAATATTGTGTTTTGATAATTGGGTTTTATCTAAGATGGGTAGGCTTCTCGACTAGCGAATTGGTTTGGAGGTTAATCAATTGATGAAGATAAGAATTATCAAATTTTGGTGCTTTAAGGCTTAAACTTCTATGTGATTTGAAAAATAAAGGTGTTTTCGATTTAAATTTGATGAGATAAGGAACTAGAGATTTATTTAATTTGAAATTTTAAGACGATTATGATGTAATGGATTTAAAATTTAAAATTAAAATATTTTGGATGAATTTAAATATTTGTGGAGTTTAAATTTCAAGGATAAAATTTATTTAAATAAAGGGTTAATAATTTGATATGACAACATTGACGATTTTGTTAAACCATAAGTTTTAAAAATTATGATATGATTGGATTTTTGTTTAAATTTAAAAGAGATTATGTGATGAATTTAAATTTAGATTTTAAGAATCTTGAGACATTTAAATTTTGTGGGGTTTAAGTTTGAAGATTTTGATAAGATTTGACTTGGAATCTAAATTTTAGGATATAAAGAGGCGGCGCATTGGTGAATCTCAATTTAATGATTTCGTAGTTATTTTATTATTTGAGTATTGTGTGAAAAATGACAATATAAGGAAAAAAAAATCAGATAATAGTTTCAAATTCAAATTCTGTGGATGAGAATTCGAATTAAAATTTATTCAAGGGAATATGCAATGGTTGTATTTAAATTAGAGGATTGGATTTAAACTTGAATTATTGAGATTGAGTTATTAAATAAAGTTTTGAGGAATTGGATTTAAATTGAAAATTTTAAAAGACAGAATTTAAACTTTTAAAACTTTGAGAAGAGTTTGATAAAATAGATTTATATTTTCTTAAGAAATTTTTAGAGGTAAAATAATATTTGATGAATTTGAGTAAGTTTTGCGATAATTATTGAATTGAAGGTAAGTAAAAAATTTATGGTGCAGAAATTATGGTTGATTATATGAAGAAAAAAATATAGAGGAGTAAAATTTGTTGGAACAATTTTTGGAATTCAAAATTTTTAGATGAGATTATTTTAAACATTGTGATTGGATTTAAATTTTAAGAATACATGGAATTAAATTAAGTTTTGAGATTTGATGAGATAAAGATATATTGTATTAAAGATTATAAATTTTGGGGATTTGATTTGATCTTATAATGTTGGTTAGAATTAATTGTCATATATGAATTATCTTGTTGGGTAGCTTTATGATTGCTAGGTTTAATAATATTATAGAGGGTAAAATTGATTAAGTTACAAGTATTATCGTTTCAAGAAAATAAAATTTATTCAAAATTTTAAGAAATTGAGGAGAAGACTATTTGAGAATTAAATTTTAAAATGGTGAAAAAGAAAAAAATTTAAAGGTTTATATGGTAAGATTGAATTTTAAATTCTGGAAAGGTCATGCTATACTGGATTTGATTTACTGGATTTGATTTCTCTTTAAATTTGAAGGACATAAATCTAGCAGTGTTTAAATTTAAGAATTTAAATTTATAGAATAGAATTTTGGAGATTGAATTTAAAATTTTTGAGTATTGGGTTAATAAATTAAAATTTTGAGAAAATTAAGAAGATTAACATCATAGATAGTGGACTATAAGATTTGGATTTAAATTATATTTTTGAAAATTTGAATTAAATTCAAGTTTAAGAGTTTGAGGACTTGGGATCTTATGAATTTAATTTTGAGGATTTTAAAGGGATTTGAATGAGTAGAATAATAATAATTTTTAAAGGTGAGAATTGAGTTTAATTTAAATTTGAGGAGTTTAAATCTTGAAGTGGTTAAATTTCAAAGATTTAATTTTAAAATTTTAATTAAAAGTTTGAGATATAATTCAAGGAATTAAGGATAATGTTGAGAATTTTGAGTGTTAGGAGTTCAATATAATATTGGAATTTGATTTATGGGTTGGGTTATACCAAAAGAATAACAATATAAATATTAATTTTATCACTTATATAATTGACTTTTAAGGACTTAATTTGAATTCAAAATTTGAAGATTTTTTTTTTGAGAGATACGATTGATGGAGTAGATTTCGAATTCAAATTTTGATGATGAGACTTTGAATATTTAAATTTACTCATGAGATATGCATTAATAGGATCTAAATTGAGAAATTATTTTTAACTTTTAAATATTTATGATTGACTTATTAATTTATGTTTGAGGATGACCATTAATTTAAATACCGAGAATTCATATATACGTAATGGCAGTGAGGACAAGACAAATTATGACTCTAAGGATAAATCGAATTATTAGAAAATTTTAAGAAATGACTACAAAATGAGATACAAATTTTCAAGGATGAAATTATTTTTTTAAAAATAAAATTCAAGATTGTATTTGATTTTTTTTAAGTTTGGATATGAAAATAAATTTGAATGATTGAATTATTAAAATTTTGAAGACAGTTATAAATGAGATTTAAATTTTGAGAAAATAATGTTAGACTTTAATTAAGAGTTACGACTTGAGAATCTGATTTAAAAAGAAAATTTTATTGGATTTTAAAATTTTGAAGATAAATTTAAATTTCAAAGATTTACTTTTAAATTTTAAGCTATGAGGATGAAGTAAAATTTGAGAACTTTGTTAAATAACAAAAACAATTTGACTTCATGATTATATTGCTTGAATTTTAATCTAATATATATATATATATATATATATATATATATATATATATATATATATATATATATATATATATATATATGTTATTAAAGATCTTAAATTTCGAGGACAAATTTTTTTTAAGGTGGGTAGATTGTAAGCCCCCTGATTTTGGAATAGGGATAATTTGGTACTTTATAATTATTTTTATTATTATTTTTAATTAGATATATTTAAAGTATTAATTACTAAATCCTTTTTAAAATATATATGATACTTTGCTATGACTATGATATTTTGAGCAATGTACGACCTTTTTCCTTCCAACAAAATTTATAATGTTAATCTTGATCGAGTCTAATATAGTCGGAATATGGATGTTACATTTATTTGGTCTTCTCCATACTCTAAAAATATTGACAAACATCTACAACCATTGACATTACAAAATTATCCTTATTGGGCTAGTTGAACCCAATCGAGCCCAAATACCCTACTCGGATTATCAAATCCCATGAGACATGTACACTATCCCTCACTCATCCCCCATTATATATATATATATATATATATATATATATATATATATATATATATATATATATATATATATATATATATATATATTTCTACACTTAAACCATCGCACATGCACAAAAACCCAATAACGCATCAAACGACTTAAATGAAGTATCGTTAGTGAACCTTCTTGTGCACTTGCACTCAAACTAAACCAATACCTATACAACTAGACCCAAGTACACCCAAAACCTTAATAAGGGCTAAACCAAATCTCTTAGGTCTGAACCTGTAAACCCCCTCACCCAAAATAGGTATTTTGTGTGTATTTTATATTATTATATTTATTATAGATTATTTTAAATATTGAATTACTTTAGAGTATTCTCTTAGTTAATTAGAAAATAAATTTCTTAGTATATTTACTTATGTAAATATTTATTTAGAATTATTTTTAGGCTATTTTAGATTTTTGGAGATTTTTCTAGAATTTTTAGGTAATTAAAACATAGGGAAACTAAATTTTTAGGACTTCCATGATTTGTTATGAGTCCATACTTGTATATTATTTCTACCAAATATTTATTTTAGGTTAAAATATTTAATTATATTTTTCTGTAATTTATTTAGAATTTTAAGAAATTTATTTAGATTTTTGAAATTATTTAAGATTTATTTGGATATATATAGTCTTAATATTAGATAGATGATAATTTAGTGTTAATAGATATTAATAAGATTATATATAAATTATTTGAATTATCTTTAATTTTATTTAAGATTATAAATTATTAAGATAAACTCAAACTCTATTTTAAATTAATTTAAATCCTGAGCCTACTAGAAAAATAACTCCATGCATATCCTATCATTATTTAAACTGATCTTAATCATATTCAATTAAGTAGTGTCCACCATTATAAATACATCCTCCTTCATATTTTTCTTTCCCAAATTCCCCTCTTTTTTGTCAAAAAATAGTCAAAATTAGTTATAAATTCAGCCTCATTTTCTAGTAGTTATGACGACTTAAAAAGACGATATCTCCTAGCTCCGCACTCCAAACGCACTCCAATTTTTTTTTTTAGAACTATATCAAGGTTAGTTTTCTGAATATAGAAATTATTTTAATAATTTATGAACCTATTTTTCCAAAAAAATTCTAAAAGTGTCAGCTGTCCGAAATCAGACGTATTTTGGTATTTTTGAGATTACAGGAGATCCCGAACTCAGAATTATGAACCGTTTGAAGTTTCGGAAAGTTGACATGATGAACTTACATAAAATTACTTTTCTAGAATATAAAATTCAAGTTTAATCTACTATAAAATTTATGCAACATAGACGTAAATAGAAAACCACCGAAAACTATCATCTATTCGCCCTTGTGGCCATAACTCTTTACCGACTTATGATTTTATAAAACCGTCAATTCTGGCGTTCATGTAGCACTAAAATCTATAGGATTTTACACACAAATCTAGGATTTGAGTCGGTTGACTTTTTGGTCAACGGATTGCCTCGATTTGCGTGTCACGAATCACAAATCCGTAAAGTTGATTTTCTTTGGACCAAAATTATGGTTTAGTAATAAAATTAGATTATAATTAGATTAAAATACTTTTTTAGGTTATTTTATTCAGAATTAAAATAGATTAAAATGGAGGAACCTATTCACTCACTTTTGTAACCTAACTTGTTTAATTTATGTGACGGGTAGATCGGACGACGCCTTGAGTTGGGACTTCATTCTTTTTCAGACCAGGAAAGATACCATACCAAATTACTTACAGTACTTTGCATGATATTTATATTTCTATATATTCATTTCATTTCTGTATATGCATTGCATATGTGTTTTCTTTCAATCATTACTATCTATTATATGTATGTTGACACACACTTGACACTTAGTATCATGAAAGGACAATCATTAGGCGTATGGGCTATAACCACTCTGGTAAACTGTAGTATATAACTCTCACTATGGGCGTGTGTCGCGATGGTCGCTACCCTCGAGGTATGTCGATTTCTGTAGAGTCGTGCTGGTCGCTACCCCCGAGGTATGACGATTTCTGATATCCCCTGACGGGTGTGTGAGTTGTGAGGCTTAGATTGAGTAGCCTACCCTTGCCCATACGTTAAAAAGTTGTCCTCATTTGCATTCATATAGATTATCTTGTATAGCGTACTTATATATTTTCAAACATTATGCATGTTTATTGTATTTAAATTGGCATGCTTCTATGTATCTTGTTACATCCCTCTGAGGACCTGGTCCCTTTTCAGGTGTAGATGTTCATGACTATTCACAGGAGCACGGATCAGGACTTACTACTTATCTCTTCCGAGGAGGTCTTACCTTCTGAGCATCTTGGATTATCTCTAGCGATGGATCGCTTCACTGATACCCTTATAGCATCATCTTATTTAATTTGGAGATTTACCCTTCTCCCTCATTATAGTATTGATATAGTCGTTGGTAGTGGATTTGTCTCCACCCGACTATTATTTTAGATTATTCAGACTCATTATTCTAGTCTAGTTATTTCTTTTCTATGACTTGTTATGTGGATAAGATTAGTATATCTGTGACTTGTGATACTATATATACCATATGTGAGTTTATATTCATATTATAGCATACGTGTGTATTATGGTACCTATATATTGGAGTTGCCATATATATACGGCTGGCATGCTTACGTATTCCTAGTCCTTTGTATTTTGGGACTGGGGCGTGACATATTTTTGTGGTGGCCCATGCAGGTCGAGAGCATATTGTCTCGGTTACGTTACTGTACCGAGCAAGCCTGCGCATAGGACTAAAATATAGGATCTCATCCACTTATTTAATCACCTCCCTTGACTTTATCTCGCATTCTTATTTGATTGCTTGCATTGCATCTTGCTTGATCCCTTCTCAACGTCAATCTTCTCTCGTGCTTGATAGGGGTTAGGAAGATGACTTGTACTAGGTATATACACTCTAGTATTCAATAACACTAATAGTTAAATTTTTGTAAGTTGGATAGTATGCCTCATAACCTAGTAACACATAGTCCTTTTGACCCATTAATGTAGTATAATTGAATGACACCAACTATAGACTTGCATAAGTAGATAGTGTTTATCCAGACTGTAGACTTTAGAGGCCCATACCCCATTTGGTCGACTAGAGACTTAGACAAAAAAATTAGTATGACAACTGTAGAGGTACAACATCGATCTTCTTGGTGAACTTAAATTATTCTGTATCTTCCTCCATCATAATCAAGCGTACTTATATTTTTACTACCTCGACTTATGCTGCTATTATAGCCTAGTTTTGCAAGCTTATTATTTTATTTAGCTTGTTTATGACATATGTATTATTGGGGGCCCACACTAATTGTAAACCCCCAGATTTTACAAAAATTTTAAATTGGGATTTTTCGCAATTTTTCTGGAATTTTCTGGGAATTTTCTGTAATTAAAATCAAGATTTTAATTATTAAATGATTTTTAATTATTAATAAATAATATTAAAATATCATGGAAATAATATTTTTGGGTGTAAAATGGAAAACTGGACTTAGGGTAATTTTTCTGGAATTTATCGGGCCCCGGACCTATTTTTAAATCACCTAAAACTATTTAATTAATTAATTAATTAATTAATTAATTATTATTATTATTATTTTTTTATTTAAAAACCCAGCCCGGCCCAAACCCAAGCCGGCCCAGCCCAACCCTTGGCTGCTGGTCGGATTCGGGTCCAACCCGCGACCCGAACCCGCGAGCCCGTATCTGTTTCCCTAGCGGGCCGGGTCGGGTCTGTCCGACCCGAACCCGCCGACCCGATCCTGAGACCCATTCTCTCCCCCCCACCACGTCTCCCCGACTTCTCCGCCGGCGGCTCCGGCCACGTCGCCGGAGCCCGCGCCTGACCCACCACGCGTCCCCGCACCCGCCGGCCGACCTCCCGTTCCCCGCGCCACCCGCCGCCTCGTCCGGCTCCCTCTCTCCTCTCCTCTCCTCCGCCCTATAAATCCCCTCCGGCAGTTGCCCCGACCCCCGACCACGCTCCTACCACCGCCCGTTCATCCTCCGGTCACCGCCACCCGCCGCTCCTCCACTCCGCCGCCGTCGTCCCGCTCCGGCGCCACTCCCGCGAGGCCACCAGCTCCGCCTCCGGCCACCTACCTCCCCGCCGACAGCAGCAGCAGCTGTTCGTCCCCGCCGCCAGCCGCCTGCCGCACGCCGCTGCCCCCGCCAGCGAGCCCGGCCGCCTCCGGCGAAGCCCCCGACCGCCTCCAGCCTCCCGCCGGCGAGCCTCCGGCCGCCGCAGGGCTGAGCCCCAAACCCAAACCCTAACCCTAGTTCGATTTTTGTGTCCGACACGAGGCGGACACGAATCGACCCCGGTTTTTTGGGTCCCGTTCAGGTGCGTGTAACTTTTTGCTCGTAGCTCCGTTTTCGATTCCGTAAATTGCGTTGTGAAGCCTGTATGACCCTCTCGGTGTCCGGATAAACTGTTCGGGGCATCGCGTCCTGTGGTGATCGCACACCGCGATCCAAAAAAGGAAAAACCAGACCCTATTTTACCCCGAAACTGAGTGCGCCCCGCCAAACGGGACGACTTGGTCGCGTGCGGTCTTCACAGATACGTACGCATCGTCGATACGGATGTGTGAGTTTTCGTGGAAGCTGATTCGGGTGTGCGTGCACACCGGAATCAACGCGTATCCGCGGACATCGCCCCGTATCCGCCTTTTCGGCAATTCACCCTAACTTCGTGCACACACGTCAGATCGAGACAAAACTTGCGCCATCGAACTCGTAGCGATACGCTGGTCCTGTGGGTCAAGTTTGGTTCGATTCTGAGAACGTTGACGAAATCGCGTGTCGTGGGCCCCACAGGCCCGCTCGACGGGCGATTTTGTGTTCGGCTCATCGGAATCCAAATCTGGAAGTTCCGTTGGGTTCGTATCAGCGTTCCTGACCTGTTGACACTAAGTTTGGTAAATTTGGAGACCTTTGACCCGGACACGTTTTTCGGTGCAAAGCGGGCCCATCGGCGGACCCCGTTTTGACTCGAAACTGCCGTTTTTGCCCTTGTCTCCAAATTGGACCCAAGGACAGGCGTTTCTAGCTATTTGACATCTTCTGAGCATGATGGTAATGTCTATTTCAGCTTTTGGACTCATCTCTGGACTTTTTCCCCAAGAACTAAATTAATCAGATCCAAACAACAGGCAAGTACCTGCACTTCAAGTTAATCTTTATATATTGTGATAATTAATTCCCTGCCATACATGTACCCTTGATGTTTACACCTAGTATTAGAAATACTGAATTTCATGTCTTGAACATTGGTAGTTCCTGTCTTGTTTTTTATGTCGGGTGGGAGAATACTGAAAGGCATGTAGTTTACCCTGACCCTTGCCATGATTAATAATTGTTGGTACACGACTGTCCATCAGCCGGATCTCGATTATTCCTGTTTAATAGCCGTCTATGACGGCCGGTTTAACCTTATAGACCCCTACATGCCAACTAGGTATTCTAAATACACAAGTTCACACACATAGTTTCTTGTCTGGTTACAGTTCCTATTGTCTGGTTGTAATTTATTTTCCTGTCACCTTGTTCCTGTTTTACTCATGTCCCTGTCTTACAGCAATTAACTCTTAGTTATTGTTACTATTTATTTATGCATATTCTCAACATGATACCTGTCAGTTCTTTTTAATTGTCATGAATATTTAGTTTAATCTTGTTATGCATTGTGTACTTTGCTCCTTTCCTGACTGGATCCGTTGTTTTAGACGATGATGAGGACTTTGCCCCTACCTATTATGGCCCCTATGAGTTAGCAGGTGACACATTGAGGAGCAGGTTCCCACTCCGGAGACTACTTTTGAGGAGGAGTAGCCAATTAGTTATTATTTTATTTCCTTTCAGCACATACTCGGGTTTGTCCCCGATTTATCTTCTGGCTTGTATTAACTGTGGTTTGGTTGTCACAGATTAAATATTATGAAATCTTAGCATTCCTATTTTCTGTGATTATTCTTACATGTTCATTATTGTGGATGAGATAGATACTTATTGACCCAGAAATGACCTAGACAGCGTACTACCGCCGACACTGCGGCGTAGGCTGGACGTGCCCACGTACTCGTGCCCGAATATCCGGGTGCGGGTCGTGACACTAATACATTGTCTAAATCAGAATTAATGCATTATGGTCTGATCAACCGTTGTGCGCTTGGTTCGATCTTTGTATCACTACTTTATGTGGATTGAGATATAGTTGACTCAACTTGTTAGACGAATATACTTGCCCTCTAGACTGGTCAGAGCATATCATGTCAGGTACATAATTATTCTGATGTGAACATGCAAATAGGAATTTACTAAAATAAGATTTTAATCCACAACTGCCTTGGCAACTCCCTTTTAAATTCTCTAATCCCTTTGAATCCCGTACTTGT
The DNA here is from genome assembly GCA_036927795.1 of Iris macrosiphon. Lineage (NCBI taxonomy): Eukaryota > Viridiplantae > Streptophyta > Magnoliopsida > Asparagales > Iridaceae > Iris > Iris macrosiphon. Next base: position 113,501,343 of record JAYESA010000008.1, on the reverse strand, counting down.
ATTATATCACCTCCTCCTTGAACTCTTTATTGTTGTTTTCTGTCTTCTCCTATTTTGGAAAGACGAACGTTCGTGCTTAGTATAAGTTTGATACACGGATAGTACAAGATATACCCCATAGGCCAAGCACTCAAGATGACAAACAAGAGAGCGCAGGCACAGGAAGTCATAGATACATGTACGACCTTAGTTATATTTGTCATTTTATACTCAAGACCCCCTTTATGACACGGAATCTTAGGTGCATAGTAGACGTAAAATTATATATAAGGTAGTTTAGCAGTTATGAGGATATGTTGATATCCTAACTAGATGGCATATCCACGAAGCTAATGGATGACATGCGTAGCAGTAGTAGTATTCTCTTTCTATCACCATCTTGCCCCCTTGGGTGGCTCATCTTCCCTTCTATATCCATTTCTTATCTCGTGCTTAACTCTTCCTATCATAGTCGTATCCTTTTGTGCCATTATGAATTGTTTGAATTACTTCAACCCAACCCTTATTTGGTTAGTTAAAACATAAATGGTTTAGTAAATGATTAATATCTAAAAGATGAGTACATAATGATAACCCTTATGTATATGCACTATAGCAATATCTGTATCCTTTTATTATTTTAAAAACCATGTATAGCATCCCTTAGTCTAATAGAAAAAGTTGGATTAGTTGAATTAGTACTTACTTCTAATAGTTTTCTAAAGTTAGTCAAGACCATAAATGTTGTCCTAAAAACCTAGACTGAGCTTAGGAAAGAGTTGAAGGCACTTGTTACGAACTGACAACTATGATAATTCGCTGGCGAAGTAGCGACAGCTGCAGCTAGACCGTTATAGTAGAGTAGTCGAAGTATTTGCAGACATACTGGTCAGGTGACATGGCAGTATTAGACTATGATACTTGACGGTTACAAAGAAAAATTATGGTTGTGAGATTCCAGACAGGTATCCCAAGATATTCGACCCAATAAATAAATTCGTCTTACAACCTAGAAAATAGCCACAAGAGACTTTGACTACTAGTAGAACTTTTGTAAGTTGGGTAGTATAGACGAGTTAGAGGATGATAGAATAGTGTATGAACAATAAATAAGGAAGTTTTAGAACGACAGACCATAACTTTTAGGAAGCACTGCTAGATAACAATGAAGTATAATAGCTATAGTGATTTATTACGAATATTGGTTAGTGTTAATTTCGAGGACGAAATTCTTTTAAGTTGGGTAGATTGTAAACTCCCTCACCCAAAATAGGTATTTTATATGTATTTTATATTATTATATTTATTATAGATTATTTTAAATATTAAATTACTTTAGAGTATTCTCTTAGTTAATTAGAAAATAAATTTCTTAGTATATTTACTTATGTAAATATTTATTTAGAATTATTTTTAGGCTATTTTAGATTTTTGGAGATTTTTCTAGAATTTTTAGGTAATTAAAACATAGGGAAGCTAAATTTCTAGGACTTTCATGATTTGCTATGAGTCCATACTTGCATATTATTTCTACCAAATATTTAATTTAGGTTAAAATATTTAATAATATTTTTTTGTAATTTATTTAGAATTTTAAGAAATTTATTTAGATTTTTGAAATTATTTAGGATTTATTTGGATATATATAGTCTTAATATTAGATAGATGATAATTTAGTGTTAATAGATATTAAGAAGATTATATATATATTATTTGAATTATCTTTAATTTTATTTAAGATTATAACAAACTCTATTTTAGATTAATTTAAATCCTGAGCCTACTAGGAAAACAACTTCATGCATATCCTATCATTATTTAAACTGATCCTAATCATATCCAAATTAGCCAATCCTAGTCGTATTCAATTAAGTAGTGTCCACCATTATAAATAACTCCTCATTCATATTTTTCTTTCCCAAATTCTCCTCTTTTTCGTCAAAAAATAGTCAAAATTCGTCATAAATTTAGCCTCATTTCTAGTAGTTATGACGACTTAAAAAGACGATATCTCCTAGCTCCGGACTCTAAATGCACACCAGTTTTTTTTAGAACTATATCAAGGTTAGTTTTCTGAATATAGAAATTATTTTAATAATATATGAACCTATTTTACTAAAAAAATTCTAAAAGTGTCAGCTGTCCGAAATCAGACGCATTTTGATATTTTTGAGATTACGGGAGATCCCGAACTTGGAATTATGAACCGTTTGAAGTTTCAGAAAGTTGACATGATGAACTTATATAAAATTACTTTTCCAGAATTTAATATTCAAGTTTAATCTACTATAAAATTCGTGCAATATAGACATAAATAGAAAACCACCGAAAACTATCATCTATTCACCCTTGTGGCCATAACTCTTTACCGACTTGTGATTTTATAAAAACATCGATTCTGGCATTCATGTAGCACTAAAATCTATAGGATTTTCTATATAAATGCAAGATTTGAGTCGGTTGACTTTTTGGTCAACGGATTGCCTCGATTTGCGTATCAGGAATCACAAATCCGTAAAGTTGATTTTTTTTGGACCAAAATTAGGGTTTAGTAATAAAATTAGATTATAATAAGATTAAAATACTATTTTAGGTTATTTTATTTAGAATTAAAATAGATTAAAATGGAGGAACCTATTTACCCACTTTTGTAACCTAACTTGTTTAATTTATGTGACGGGTAGATCGGACGACGCCTTGAGTTGGGACTTTATTCTTTTTTCAGACCAGGCAAGATACCTTGCCAAATTGCTTACAGTACTTTGCATGCTATTTATATTTCTGTATATTTATTTTATTTCTGTATATGCATTGCATGTGTATTTTCTTTCAGTCATTACTATCTATTATATGTATGTTGACATACACTTGATACTTAGTATCATAAAAGGACAATCATTAGGCGTATGGGCTATAACCACTCTGGTAAACCGTAGTATATAGCTCGCACTACGGACGTGTGTCGCGCTGGTCGCTACCCCCGAGGTATGTCAATTTCTGTAGAGTCGCGCTGGTCGCTACCCCCGAGGTATGACGATTTCTGATGTCCCCTGACGGGTGTGTGAGTTGTGAGGCTTAGATCGAGTAGCCTACCCTTGCCCATACGTTAAAAAGTTGTCCTTATTTGCATTTATATAGATGGTCTTGTACAGCGTACTTATATATTTTCAAACATTATACATGTTTACTGCATTTAAATTGGCATGCTTCTATGTATCTTGTAACATCCCTCTGAGGACCTCGTCCCTTTCCAGGTGTAGATGTTCATGACTATTCACAGGAGCACGGATCAGGACTTACTACTTATCTCTTTCGAGGAGGTCTTACCTTCTGAGCATCTTGGATTATCTCTAGCGATGGATCGCTTTGCTAATACCCTTATATCATCATCTTATTTATATTGGAGATTTATCCTTCTCCCTTATTTTAGTATTGATATAGTCATTGGTAGTGGATTTGTCTCCACCCGACTATTATTTTGGATTATTCAAACTCATTATTCTAGTCTAATTATTTCTTTTCTATGACTTATTGTGTGGATAAGATTAGTATATCTGTGACTTGTGACACTATATATACCACATGTGAGTTTATATTCATATTACAGCGTACGTGTGTATTATGGTATCTATATATTGGAGTTGCCATATACATACGGCTGGCATGCTTACGTATTCCTAGTCCTTCATATTTTGAGACTGGGGCATGATAGAACCAAAGGTTAAAGCCCCATCAAAACCCCACCATGAGCCCAACAAACATCAATATAAGGCATTCTCATCACAAACCCTAACCCTAACATCTACTTTCCTCTTTGTGGCCGCCCATATATCCTTCCTTCTCTCTTCCGTGACCACTTTAGCCTCTCCCTCTCCTTCTCTACTTCCTTTCCACTCCTTCCCAACCTCCACTTCATCCCCCATAAGCTGACAAGCCTTAGAGCAAGAGATTAGCCACCCATAGAGGCTGACTACTTGCTGATGGTTGCAGCTGCTGTCCGCCCCCTCATAACCCTCAAAATTATCTTTAAACTAAATATTTACCTCCTATATGAATCTCCCAAGCACCTCCTCAAGTTTTCTGGAGGTTGGAGTCTGTTTGGTGCACTGAAGGGTCCGTGTCGCGAGAAAGGACCACGCCGTAATCACATACGGGTAAGTCTTCCAACTTAGATTATTTTTCCTATTCTACATGAACCAAATATTGTGTAACTCATGATAATATTAGATGATGAGTAGGAATAAATCCATGCATGAGAAATCTGTATTTCTATGTAGAAACTATTCTAAGAAAATCGAACAATCAAGACACGGATACGACGCACCAATGGTAGACAAGGTTTAATGAGTATTGTCAAGATAAATATATATAAAATAATTCCAAAAAGTTATATGTTATTAATTAAGAATATAAATATTATAATTATATAATTAATTATATTTTTTGCTGATGGAAAGATTAGATGCAAAGACTACTTGACCAAGTTGCAAGAATAGCTAGATAGCGTAGTTGAGATTGTTTCATGAATGATGTGATATAATTATTTATATACATAATTATTATTAAATTCCAAAAAATTAAATAATATAATTTTATATTAAAAATATTTTATTACTCAAGTTGGTAATGTTGCATGTACAAACTAGCATCAAGTTGCCAGAATACCTAGTCGACGTACAACATGACTTTGTGATACGATTCTTGGAGGGTTTGATCTTAATTCCTAAAACTAAATTTATATGTTTTTTAATTCTCAAAATAAAGTATTTAAAATTTATATTTATGGTATTTGTATGTCAAACCTGAACCCTAAAAATAAGGGCCACTAACCTACGTTTCGGGTAACTTTATGATATTGTTTTGCTAGTAAATAGAGGTTATTTTGGAAGAAATAAATGGATAAATATTTTTTAAGATTAAATTAGAATATAATATGATATAAAATATATTTTTATAAATATAAACCATACTTATGGACTGACAATGTCCCGAACAAGTTTCGGACAAAACTAGTCAACCTAAAGTAGCCATAATCTTAAAATATATTATTTTGTCAAAACTGAGAATTTATTGTTAAAATAAATATAAATTATATTTAAATCAAAATTATATGATTTATTATCATTTATTTTTATGTCATTTAATTGGGGACTTAAACTTAAATTTTGGAAGTCAAAAACCAAGAAACTAAGTTCCGATACCCTATAAAAGTAAAGTAAGATGTTAGAAATAATATTGGACTTGGTTTTACGTGGCAAAGAATAAAATTATATAATTAAGTTATAATTACAAGAATTTGTGATTGGACCCTTAAGCGTATTAATTGATTGATAGGTCAATTGAATCCTGAAGGAGTGGACGCGGGATCATCTTTACCACCATTGACTGCAGAACCAGACAAGTGTATCTTGCCAAGATGTTTACAGTTCTAAATTATTTATTTGATATTATTTATGCATTAGATATTATATTTGTGTGGCTTGGTTGATGTACTTGTTGAGTCTAGGGCCGTCATACGATACTTTATGTCCGAAAAAGATTCGGGTACCGACATCCCCTGCGGAGTCGAGTATCGTAGTTAGGGAGTCATTCTTTCGAACCCATGATTTTTGCATATGTTATTTGCACATCCAATCGTAGGACACTTGATACGATATTCATGTGACAGAGTCTTTCTCGACTTGTTCGTGGTACTTGGACTCTGGATAGGACTACATGATGCATGATATAGGGATGATTATAGTTATTGACTATGACTTGTGCTGATAGTTAGTAGTCATGATCTTGCGTGTTTTTATTAAGACGTGAGGTTACATTGGATGGGGAGAGTATTCATCGTGCTCTGGGCATATTTTACTTATTACTATTTATTGTGTATTAGGCTTTAGGTTCCCTATGCAGAATCTAAGGTATATATATATATATATATATATATATATATATATATATATATATATATATATATATATATATATATATATATATACAGCTTCCTTCTGGTTCCCCCAAACGGAGCCTTGAGTGTACTATTAGATTAAGGAAGTGTCCCTTGAGATCTTCTGTGAGTACCAGCCCAGGGTAGGATACCATACTCCCATTTGCATACTACATAGTTGGTTACAGTAGTTTATCCTGGATTATGGTTTTATTACACTATTTTCTTCTAGCTTGTTGTTTTCTTGTACCTTGTTACGTGTAACACCCCATTCCGCTCAAGCGAACTATCGATTCAAACGGCAAAAGTGTGTTGTCCCGACCTGCTTTGCTCAGGCGAGAATACTCGTTTGAGGCAAAGGATATCCAGACTTGGTCCCTTCAAGAGAACCGAGTTAGGCTTTCTGAGGTTCGCTCGGTGTATCGCTCAACCGGGGCAGATCATCGCTAAGGTGGGTGGCTACGGTGAACTTGTCTTTGCTTAGCCAGCACACATAAAATACGAAATATTTCATGCTAGTCGTTAGGTGAATCACCCTTGCATACTAATCAGAATCCAACGCACCTAGCTAAGGAAATAATCCCAACTTGTACTGCTTATGTTGAAACATGGAAATGAAATGATTGCTTATACATAGACCCTCGCATGCTACCGTTGCCTTGGGCAACTGGACCCTGCTATGCCTCGATAGATCGATATGTATATTGCTTTTCTTAGTGCACTATTCACATGGTTACATTGCACGACTCTAGATAATGTCGCTCGTTAAGTTCCTTAACAGTTTTACTTCTCGGTCTACCTTCGGGCCCAAGCTAACGTGATTGCATGCTTGTCTGCTTGATATGTTAACTGGTAATGTTGCCTCGACCCTGCTGTGCCTCGAGTAGGACGATACAAGTACACTATGTTTACTCATTGCACTGCACGACCTTGGAGCATGTCATTCGATAAGTTCCTTGCAGTTTCACTCCTCGGCTTACTTTCGGGCCCGAGCTAACGTGAATGTTTAAGTTTCATTGGAAATGCATGCTTGCCTGTTATATGTTAACTCATACCCTTGCCTCGATTCAATGCTTGTTATATGGAATCATGCCTCAATCAAGTAAAACAATATTGTATATCGTGCATGCATCTTGTTAGCCAGAAGACTATCAAATAGTCTCCTTTTATGCAATATGAGCCGCAAGTATCCGGGACCGTTAGATCGCCAAGGCAATCCCCGAACCAGGGAAGCGTATCAAGTCAAGTTGCATCTGAATAATGAATCATGGATTGTCATATCAACTTGTGTGAAATGCATAACAAATGAATCACTAAGTCAGAAACGACCTAGGATGGCTTGTAGCGAGGATCATGACCTGCGCCTACAACTATTATCATTTACTCAAAATAATAAAAGAACAACAAGAACTCATTCATTCAGTCGCGGACGCTTGTGCACAAGTTTGATCTCCTCGGTTTGGGGCACCGGGGCACCGGGACCGATCCGGCCTAGGAGGAAGATCCGGTAGTTGTGCTAATTTGTTCTTAGCATGGATAAGTTCGGTCGGGTTGCCGGGGTATCGGGACCACCGTCTTATTACGACTATGTCCATATATGGCTACGACTCATGTGCATTCATGATCATACTCGCTTAGCGATAATCCGTGTATGAGTCATTGCATTGCATCTATGAATCTGAATCCTAGTGTCCTAATAAAAGAACAATGAATATGAGAAATAAGTATACTTGTGTTCCATAAATTAAATAGAAGAACTCGTGTACCCGATATGAAATCTCGCTTGAGACACTTATGTTTGCATATGCTAATGCTTGAATATTTATATATCCTGGTGCATGAATTAACTTGGTTTGCCTTGGACAGGGAAAGACAAACGGTAAGTTGGTAAGTCTCGTCGTGTTTCCTTTTATATCACACGGCGCACTGCCACACGAGTTAGGCTTTTCATATATGCCATAAAACTGATCCTAAGGCACAACTAGAAAGACAATAAAATAGATGGTGCACGGAATATATATATATTACGTGTTTGGATTTGTCGAGTGGGCGAGTAGCTTTCCCACCAGTGCATTCATGTACTGATAACCCACCAGATTGTTTGCAGGGTGCGGAAGAACCTCGTTTAGTGCGGATGTCTCCTTCGTGCATGCCAAGGCGTGGATTTCGACTCTGGAGCCTTGGAGCACTGCGTCCTAAACTGATGCACATATACAAGATATGATGTTGGAACATCGCCTATTTAATCATTCCACAAATGTAGCCACTTGGCACGCTTTTATGTTTCAGAGAGAGAGTGCTCGAGCGATTTTTAATTTCGGCTATACGTCGCCTGTAACACTTGTTTCAATATGAATAGAAGAGTTGCTTTACTTCTGTACTTGTGTACTCAATCTTTGCTTCTGCTACTATCGACTCGGTGAACTTGTTACCATTCGCTTATGCGTTTATACATTCTGCTGTACTTGGACAATCTGTGCGACTCTGTGGCTTAGATCTCTTACCATCAGCTAACGAACCATGGCCTTGTACAGGCACAGTTTACGCTCGTGTGGCATCACGCTCGGATGGGTACAAGCCATCGTCCCGCGGGAGCGCTGGCGCGGTGATTCGTACATAGCTGGGATGGCCGATTTGCCTGCGGGAGATCGGGGCATGACATAGTGGTATCAGAGCTTGGCTTATACGTCTTTGAACTTCGTTTCGGATGTCTCTGTATTGAAAGCTCATTTGTGGGTTATGTGCACACACTCTCTCAATGCCTCAATGGGATGTTCCAAACAATAAGTCTAAATATGTTCGAAAAATTGTATGTGAAATAATATGATGGCTTGTACGACATTGTGACCGGAAGGCCCTTGTGCCGACCTGTGCTAGATCCTTTGGGGAACAGACTCGTGCTAAGATTCATATGATATGCGTGAGCCATATGCCCTTACCTAGCTATCCAACTGGTTAGTACGGAATCAAATATCGCTTGAGCGGTTTGCTATGCACACAGCCTTTCAGCTAAGTTGTGTTGTATTCAGTATCGCGCACCTAAGACCCTTTGATGCAAGCCAGTTACAACAAGATTTGGATATCGTTCAGGAATAATGTGAGTCAGACTTAGAACTGCCACTGATAGAAACTGTACGAGATTTATTGCTTAGGCGAACATGGAGAAGAGTGTTTGAATCTTGGTAAATGGCAATATTTTGTATTGGAAGATATAAATCGATATAGTCACTTGGATGACTGTAGAGGCATAAAAAAATGCTTGGAAGATCTACACAGCGTCTTGATACAGAGCAGCGTAAGCAGAGGCCTTCAGAGCCATCCAGCGTAAAACAGGGTTCTTCATCGCCTCCATGGCGTAAAACCCAGCCGCTCTCAAAGCAGCGTTAAAGCGTACGAGGAACGCTTCGTATTCCCGAAAAGAAAATGTCCAGTCACGCAGTAAACCTGACCTCTGACTCCTGACAAAAAGTGCTGCACAGCTACCAAAACGACGGCTGGGAACGGAGGCAGACCCCTCGGGACGTGCTCCATAGTATGATGGCGGATCTCAGCATTTAATGTAGAGGATTTGGTTAAAATATCACCAAACCGGCGCTTACTAAAATCCCCCGGCGTAGACCGCTCTTTCGCGTGCAAAGAGAACACGCTGCCTTGTTTTACACAGGCAAACATGGGCTGTTTTACGCTCCCAGAAGACAAACCGCCTGCCACGTCAAAAGATGCACTTCGTACAGGGCTCGAGGCACGTCTCTCCGCCAAAGCACACAGAGCGGTGACAGTGTCCCCTCAAGGCACGTCCCTCCGCTAAAACACACAGAGCGGTGACAGTGTCCCCTCAAGACACGTCCCTCCGTCAAAATGCACAGAGCGGTGACAGTGTCCCCTCAAGGCACGTCCCTCCGTCAAAACGCACAGAGCGGTGACAGTTTCCCCTCAAGGCACGTCTCCGCATTTAATGCACAGGATGATGGCAAATCTCTGCCAAAGATTTGATCTCCAAAAGCCGTAATTCCGGCTAAAGACGTCCACATCAGCACCCTGGCACGGTACGCAGCGGCTTCTACGTCCATTCAGGATCTGTGCTCCTACGGCTTCCACGTTCCCTCAGTCTCTACGACTGCTCGGCTTCCACGCCTACTCGGCTTCTATGCCTGTTCGGCTTCTATGCCTGCTCGGCTTCCACGCCTACTCGGCTTCTATGCCTGTTCGGCTTCTATGCCTGCTCGGCTTCCACGCCCCCTCAGTCTCTACGACTACTCGGCTTCCTCGCCTACTCGGCTTCTATACCTATTTGGCTTCTACGCCAAGGTGATAGACATTTGGCTTCTACGCCAACCTCTTCTACACAAGGGATACCTACCTACGTGGCTTCTACGCCGTGATCTCCGCAGCAGATATACGCGTTTCGTCCCCTTAGTTGGACGCGCGTCACTTGCTCACTCAAAAGGTCATTATTACGCAGGCATTGGTTACTTTAACCGTTGTGTAAAAGGGTGCTCTACTGTCCACTCCTCGGTTGCTATACCAACGGATTGGTCACTGTCACCAAAGACTCTATAAATAGAGGCCCCTGTCAATGGGGAACAAGGTCGGAAAATTTGGCCAAGAATACCAATATCAGACCAAAGCTCAAAACTTTGAAAGAAGGATCGAACAAGGTCACCAAACCGGAGATCAAGAGGGAGAGACAGAGAGAGAGAGAAGAATACAGAGCTCAGGCAAGGAATAGGGAGCGACGACCTTCAGCATCGCGCATCCACCCTCCTTCGCAACCTCCGAAGCTGCATCCTGTCTTCCACGGCACTTCTTCAACATCGTGTAGTCCAAGGGTTAAAGTGATCGACCGCAGATCAGACACCTATAGCAATTTATACCCAAATTAAATAAATTATACTCCCGCATCCTCGTATAGGATCGAATTGTACAAGTTTGTTTGTAAACCAAAGGGCACGGGTCTCGTATAAACCCTGTCATTGAAATACACTTTCATTCTTTCGTTTAATACCACAAACAAGATGGCGACTCTGCTGGGGACGTCTTTCTCTTCTGACGAGGAAGTAATTTCTCAATACGATGCGGTATCTGTAGGAACCGTGAAGAAGACACTGGTCGTTCATTTCGACCAGTCTGCCTACGAAGACATACTTCGGACTGGGGGTAGCTCTCACTCTCTCTCCGTCCAAGACAACAGGAAGCTACGTAAAGTGTGGATGCCCAAGACATCCTCCGTCGTTTCTGTGGACTCTCCGATCTCTCTGACCAATGAGGTGGTAGCATCGCTCCCTCCGTGCCCCGCACGTAAAATTCAGTCTCCCGCTACGCGCGGTACAGACAAAACTTCTGGTAAAGCCTCAGCGCTAACCCAGGAGTATCCACTGCGCTATACGCGCAGAAATTAGTCTCCCGCTACGCGCGGTACAGACAAAACTTCTGGTAAAGCCTCAGCGCTAACCCAGGAGTATCCACTGTGTTATACGCGCAGAAATCAGTCTCCCGCTACGCGCGGTACAGACAAAACTTTGGGCAAAGCCTCAGCGCTGACCCAGAAGTATCCCCTGCGCTCCACGCGTAGGAACCTGTCTTCCGCTATGTGCGGTACAGACAAAACTTCCGACGGTGCCTCAATGCCAAATCGGAAGAACAGATTATGCTCCACGCGCAAGACGACATCTGACCTCTACGACGAACCAGATGAGCGCCGTGATCTCCGCAAGAGGAAGCAAGCAGGCGAGTACTCAACTCCTCGACCGTTACACCAGCGAAGAAGCAATCTTCCTATCCTCCGGATTACGCGGGAAGACGACGGTCGACTGAACACCTCTTCAGCTTTACGCCTGTCTGAGCGAATCTCTAAATCACACCTGGGTAAGTCCCACGGCGCAAAACAAGCTCAAATTGCTACTCCTGACCTACGCGAATGCCTAATCCAGAAGCGTAAGGAGAGGGGACCTTCCAACATGTCTATTACGCCCCCTAGGGAACAATGTTGTAATAGTCATAAGATTGTGATTGACTGCTACTGTTCTAAAGCAAAATGATCGGTCTTCGATCGATTGAACTACTCTCAATCTTTCCCGGAAGAGGAGCACGCGTATGCGTTCGTGAACATGGCTTCACGCATACCTAGAAGAGGGTCGAGCTCAAAGCGTCTTCCCTCTGGACCTCCGAGCCAGAGAAAATTCGAAGACCTCCTCAGGAACGCTGAAGCTGGGGTATTCCAAAACACCCGTGCAAGGTCACAGCAACCAGCTCCGTACTCGTCTGATTCAGACGCTGGGGGTCGCCGATCTCCCAGATCAGATGCCGAGAGTATAGAGTCGACTTCTGCAGTGACCTATACTTACCCTTCGACGACGCCCAGAGAAATGGGAGCTTACGCCATCGAAGACGAACGCGGGGGAGCGTCGCCATCAGGAGACGCAGAACAACGCATCACTGACCTGGAGACGTCGCTGAAACAAATGCAATCCGTAATGGAGAATATGCACCAGATGATGCTAACTTAGCATGCAACTGCAATGGCTCAAGCATTGGTTCCGCCAACTCAGATACATGTGGGGGTGGACTTGCCACCATCCAGCCCAAGCCAAGAACCTGCTCTAGATCAAGAGTCAGCAGTTCCTCCGCTTCCAACAAAAAATTCGATGCAGGCGGTCCGGGAGTTGAAAGCCCAGTTCGATGCCTTGAAGCACAAAGATCAGCTCAAGAAACTGGAAATCAACCAGCCGTACCCAGCTATCTGGGAAGAGGTCTCTTTCCCTCCAAAATACAAACCTCAGGCGATGGCTCTGTTCGAGGGAAAAACATCACCAAGCCAATACATGAACTATTTCAGTATGATGACGGTGCTGCTATAAGGGAACGATGCCCTCCTCACTCGGGTGTTCAAAGGCTGCCTCTCAGGAGTAGCCTATCAGTGGTACCGTAGCTTGGCGGATAACTGCATTACTTCCTTCGAGGATTTCAAAGCTCTATTCTTCACACGATTCTACGAGGGAGGAATGGACATGTCTATGTCCTCTCTCATCGAAGTCAAGCAGAAGGAAAAGGAAGACGTTCGCATCTTCATCGAACGCTTTCGTCAGGCCACCTTACAGATGCCTCCAGGAGTTCCAGACTCAGCATTGGTGGACATTTGCAGGAAGAACCTCCTTTCCGTGGTCTCAGTGTTCACAGGACCATATCAGTTCCATGATTGGCCCTCGTTCATCCTCTCGGCGGTAGCCGCCGAAGACAACAGTCGCAAGGCGCACGACAATGGCATCATGATCTCCGCCTCTGACAGAAGCAAGAGGTCATCCCCTGGCAGCGACCATCATTGTGGTCCCAAAGGGAAGGAAGCACTGGCAATCAACACGGCCAGGCCAAAGATTGCGGCGACCGCCCAAGCGAAACCGGGGGCTCCGAGGCCCGTCGAAGTCTACTCTTTCGACGACGACGATATCCCAAGTATCTTCGAATGTCTCGTCAAAAGTGGCAAGATCACCCTCCAAGAACTAAGGCGGCCCCAGGAGGTCGGCAATACTGACGACCCAAAATACTGCATCTTCCACAGATACGTACACCACCCGACAAAGGCGTGCTATGTACTAAAAAGGAAGATCCAGGGGTTGATCGATGCTAAGGCCATCACTCTGCACAACACCGAGAAAACGGTCACGGCCAACATGATCTCTCTGCAGTTTGGCAATTTGCCCCCCCAAAAGGTCCCTGATGGTATTACACCTATCTCCCGGGCAACGATGAGCCTCGTTAACCTTTCCCCTGCTAGGGATCAAGGTCACAACCTGGTGCCCCTAACTATCCGGCGGGGCGAGATTATGTGGGTTCACCAAGATTTGGTGTCGGATCTCGAGGAAGAGACCAAGGCAACCAGGGCTACCCCCAAGAAGAATCCCAAATATAGATCATGCTACATGGTCACAACTTCTTCTACATCAGACGGAGACGAGGTACTTGTCGTAACCCGTTCAGGGAGGGCCTACCTCGACAACGACGGAGCAAATCAGGAAGGTGCACCGGCTGACGCTCCAGCTACCAAACCGTCAGAGCAAGATCCCGTCGTGCCAAGCATCAGCTCTACGAAACCTACTCCGGCGGAAAAGGCAAAACAGAAAGAAGTATGCTTCGACAAACCTGTGAAAAACATTCCGAGCAAAGGTTTAGAGAAGTCGTACAAATTTGACATCCTGGCCCAACTGGCCAATACGCCAGCCAGGTTGTCCATCTTCGAGCTACTCAGGCTCTCCCCTGACGCTCGTCTAGCCCTGGGTGAAGCACTAATACAGGCGGAAGTATACTTGACCCAGCTCAAGTACCCCGACGAGGAACCAGTGGCATGTCCTCAATGCCACAGCGTGATGGAGGTGGTCCCGAATATCACTTTCACTCAAGACGACATGCTATTAAAACATAATAGACATGACAGGCCCCTCTATTACACCAGGTACGTCGGTTCCATGGAGGTCGACTGGATTCACATAGATCCGGGATCGTCGATCAGCATCATCCCTCGCAGTCTGCTCGGGCCACTGAGAATTCCTACCAGCGAGCTGGCTTACACTACCACTACAATCGTGGGTTTCAATGCCGGAAGGAGTAAACCATTAGGGAAGATTCGCTTGAGAGTCCAGATCGGCAACCTTAGATCAGTGGCCACATGTTACGTCATCGATTCAGAGGTATCCTACAACATTTTGCTGGGAAGACCATGGATCCACGACCACAACATCGTTCCTTCAACCCTACATCAATGCCTTATGTAGACACACAAGGAACCGTACAAACAGAGGTGGCTGACCTAAACCCATTTAAAGGAGTAGAATCCTACTATTCCGATGCCGTATTGTATTCCTATGACCACACGGAAGAAGTGCCAGGAGTGGCGAAGAAGGAATCCCACCGGGAGCCCGAAGAGCCCTCTGCCACACTACCACTGTCAATCAGAGTGAAAGGACGAACCGCTCGTCCAAAAGCCATAGAACCTACGGCTGTCCACCTGAGAAAGACCAAGTCAGAAGAAGGGGGTGATCCTTTAGTAATCACTTTGAACCGGAAGCCTCCACCCATAGTCATCAACCTTCGGCGCAACCAGCAGCCGACTGATGTAAATGCCACCAGGAACGGAGTTCCAGATGATAATAAACATCCTCTCTTCCGGGTACTTTCCTACCCCCTCCACAAGAATCTGATCCGGAGCTTCAGCCTCCTCCATAAGAGTCTCCACAACCTGGGCACTGAGGACGCCCAAGCAGTTCACGGGCTCTTTCTTACCACCCGAGGCTTTCTCCGACCTGGCGGCCCTGGCTCGGTGGAAGAAGAGGTAGGACATCCACTTGGTGGTGTGAGCCAAATCAGAAGGCTCGTTATAAAAAGCGGTACACGCGAAGTACTGACACATCAGCTCCTGATATACTTCCGCCACCCGAGGGTCCAAATCCCCCAACTCCCGGTTGGTGGGAACGTACTCTTCATATGGGGTATCCTCCATCGGCAGTCTCGAGACAACTGCCATCTCATGAAGGGCCAACCCCAACTCCCCTAGTGGAGTGGCGAAGGTCCCGGTGAGCGGAATGTACCCCTCCATCAGTGCCAGAAATAAATTAGGGTTCGGAGGCAGCCCGACGCTCGTCGCACTCACAGCGGCATATAGTCCAATGTCCTCCAACTCTCTCTGGAAGTGCTTTAAGGCCCAGTCAACTAGGCATCTCCATCGGGAGTTCGTTGGGGCGATCCACCCATTGCACCGAGGATTCTCCTTGGGATATACCCCACCTCGACCCATGAAGTCATTGCAGAAGGTCGGCAATTGGACCGGCTGGATCACCGAGCTATCTTCACTTGGAACACTGCCCGGGCACAGTCCTCGGAACAACGTCACAACGCCAGAAGGGCGACTAACAAATGACCCCTGGTCAGCACCTTTCAGATGAAAGATCTTCCCCGGCTTCCCGTGAAGATCAGGAGTCAGCTTCCAAGACATCTTCCTGGGATGCGTCGCATGGGAGAAGGCCGAGATGGGATAATCCCTCGGCATCGTCGGCAGGTACAAGACCAAATCCCCTGTAGGGAAAACCCAAGGCTCCCTCTTGGGCTTCGTCTGGGACTGTTTATCAATCATGTCCCCAAAAAGGAAAGCCGGCTTTATGTACTGCTCCCCATCTACACGTACCAAGGGTTCGCCGTTGATCATACTCAACAGCATTCGCTCACCCTGGGCCGATATCAGGAGCTCCCTTCCCTCAGGATACTGGGGTCCAGAGATGGGAAATGCCATATGGGACAGATCCTCCAGATAGTTCGAGTGTAGCATCCCCGCAGCGGAGCCCATCACCTCAGCCAATGGGGACTCACCCAGATCAACTGCAAGATAATGCAAAAAAGATATGTCATCACAAGTCTGGCACAAACACACGGACCAAGAAAACGACAGTCTGTGCTTTACGCCAAGATTGTACAAATTTGGTCACCTTACGCCGGAAGTCTCCTCCACAAACGTAAAATTCAAATTTTACGAAATACGCCAATTTTCGGTAGCCCGAGCTATTTACGCCCAGAGCTACGAAAATACGGAGTCTTTACGCTGACACATTAGAAATGTGGGCGTAAAAGATGAAAACGCCTCCGTGCGTCATCTTCCTCAAAAGAGGCTATCAGCATAGAAGACGACCTAGCGCAGTCACGTTCAACGTGTGCGAAGGATTTTTCGTCGTTTGTGTCATCCCAAAAAGTTCTACCTCTAAAGCCGGGAGCGCTAGTCGTCGGCGGGATGCTCCCCTCAGAGGGAAGTTCACCTTGCCCGATCGGAGATTCCCTCGCCGGGACAGAAGAATGAGAAGAAGAACCTATGCTCTTTCCCTTAGCGGAGGGGGTTTGTTTCGGCGCCATTTCTAAAAGACTCGAAGTGCTCGGAGAAAGAACGAAGAAAAACTCGAACAGTAGAAAGCTCTCTTTCGCAAAAGACAGATAAAAAGTTTTTCTTTCCAGAAGCTGGGGATATATATACAGGCCGGGTCGACTCCTCAAATCCTCGGACGAACCCCTCGAGACCCTAACCAAATCTCATAATTAATAGTTGATTATGATTGGATGCTACGTCAGCCCACTACCCTTGGAAGACGGACAGTCAGCGAATTCGAAAGGTTTTTTCGTGCAAGACGGTTCAGCGGGTTCTACGCTAAATGAGCTTTCTACGCTCGACAGCAACGGATCTACGGTTTTACGCTCGCAAGCTACAAGTCTATGGTTTTACGCCCGGATGCCTTTGTGCTCGGTAGCTTTTGTGCTCGAGAGGCCACAAACCCACGACTTTACGCTCAGCAGATACCAAATCGACGATCTCACGCTCGGTGGTGCTCAGTTTACGCTCAGCAGCAACAGATCCGCAAACCTCACGCTCGAAGAAATTTTCTTTTCAGGAGCTACAAATCAAACAGTTCTACGCTAAAGGAGCTTTCTACGCTCGACAGCAACAAATCTAACGGCTTTACGTCCGACAGCTACAAGTCTATGGTTTTTCTTGCCCGGATGCCTTTGTGTTCGGTAGCATTCTATGCTCGAGAGGCAACAAACCTACGACTTCACGCTCAGGAACCACAGGTCTACGATTTCACGCTCGATGGTGTTCTACGCTTACAGGCTACAGATCTACAGTCCTACGCTAAAGGAGCTTTTCTACGCTCGACAGCTACGAATCTAACGGCTTTACATTCGACAGCTACAAATCTATGGTTTTTTTTGCCCGGATGCCTTTGTGCTCGGTAGCATTCTATGCTCGAGAGGCAACAAACCTACGACTTCACGCTCAGGAACCACAAGTTTACGATTTTACGCTCGATGGTGTTTTACGCTCAAGAGGCTACAGACATGATTTCCCGCTCCACGACTTTCCGCATATCCAAATAGTCCCTAAGGCGGTCAAGTGCAAAGAGTTCACACAGAAGATACTCGTTCTTGACCCAAAGCATCCCCAAGTACCCGAAGTATGCAGAGTTCAAACATTGAGAAATTACTCCTCTCGGGTCCAGAAAACTGAAGGTTCATCCAGATTCCAGTCTGAACATCTCGTCTATCAAAGTGGCAACTCAGTTTGACAGCCAAAAACCTCGACCCTGTTCCAAGGGAGTTTCGAAAGATCATTCTTGAAGACGAATTCTGAACAAAACAAAATTCTGCTCATCAGAGAGGCAACAGTTCAGAAATTCTATGCAGTCCTAGCAACAGGACAGTTCTAAATGTTCAAAGTGCTCAGCAGCGTTCTATGGACTATTCGCTATGCATAAAGGACAGGGCCTAATACTCTTTCTATCAGAGTCAGCATAAAGATTCAGATGTGTCGAAGCTGCACATATTCAGACTTCACAAGCAACGTATGGTAAGATGATCATATGGAGAAGAAGACGATTTTATTAAAGATTAAAATCATGATTACATATGAGAGAAATCCAATCTACAAGGGTTTTTCTCTATTTCTCATGGTTACATATGAGGGAAACTCCATCTACAAAGGAGTCCCCCCATCATCATCCGAAGATCGCCCAGAAGCTGTACTGACAGGTTCTCACATGGGTGAAGGTCTTCCTCTTCTTCGAGGGCTGTTCATCGACTACCACAGTCATGAACAAGAAGATCCTCCATTCGCCATGGCCGATCCAGTTGAGGCTTCTTTAAGCCCAACTCGATTGGGGACGATAGATTACAGTTTGTCTAATCTTGTCTGCGGGGATCTCAGGGGAAGATACACAACATGCCAGCCGCTGTGGGCCAATACGACCCTTCCTCTCTCCTGGGGCAACGCCATACAAAGTTGCTGATTATCCCGAGCAAGGGAGGCTAAGATGTCCTTCCATGATCCATCGTTGCAGTGGACACTTGCTCGAAGACGCCGTCTTTTACGACTCCCTACATGCTGGAAGAACATGATCTCCTTCTTCCTCAGATCGATCCGACGAACTCTGGCGATCATCTCTGCATGACAATGGGAATGTGGTGAAGACAGGTTCACCCCCCCAGCCTTTTATAGGCAAAAAAGATCACAGCGGTCCCCAATAAATCTGCCATAAAGTCAGCATCGACCGTTTCAACGCTCCATTCAGAAACATTTTGAGTTACGAGGGGCCGTTCATGCTTCATTCAAAGCGTTTCAAATTCTGAGAAATTTAAAATCTTTGAAGAGGGTCTTGTAGAAGCATGAAAAAAATGCTTGGAAGATCTACGCAGCGTCTTGATACAGAGCAGCGTAAGCAGAGGCCTTTAGAACCATCCAGCGTAAAACAGGGTTCTTCATCGCCTCTATGGCGTAAAACCCAGCCGCTCTCAAAGCAGCGTTAAAGCGTACGAGGAACGCTTCGTATTCCCGAAAAGAAACTGTCCAGTCACGCAGTAAACCTGACCTCTGACTCCTGACAAAAAGTGCTGCACAGCTACCAAAACGACGGCTGGGAACGGAGGCAGACCCCTCGGGACACGCTCCATAGTATGATGGCGGATCTCAGCATTTAATGCAGAGGATTTGGTTAAAATATCACCAAACCGGCGCTTACTAAAATCCCCTGGCGTAGACCGCTCTTTCGCGTGCAAAGAGAATACGCTGCCTTGTTTTACACAGGCAAACATGGGCTCTTTTACGCTCCGCAGAAGACAAACCGCCTGCCACGTCAAAAGCTGCGCTTCGTACAGGGCTCGAGGCACGTCTCTCCGCCAAAGCACACAGAGCGGTGACAGTGTCCCCTCAAGGCACGTCCCTCCGCCAAAACACACAAAGCGGTGACAGTGTCCCCTCAAGGCACGTCCCTCCGTCAAAACGCACAGAGCGGTGACAGTGTCCCCTCAAGGCACGTCCCTCCGTCAAAACGCACAGAGCGGTGACAGTTTTCCCTCAAGGCATGTCTCCGCATTTAATGCACAGGATGATGGCAAATCTCTGCCAAAGATTTGATCTCCAAAAGCCGTAATTCTGGCTAAAGATGTCCACATCAGCACCCTGGCACGGTACGCAGCGGCTTCTACGCCCATTCAGGATCTGTGCTCCTACGGCTTCCATGCCCCCTCAGTCTCTACGACTGCTCGGCTTCCACGCCTACTCGGCTTCTATGCTTGTTCGGCTTCTATGCCTGCTCGGCTTCCACGCCTACTCGGCTTCTATGCCTGTTCGGCTTCTATGCCTGCTCGGCTTCCACACCCCCTCAGTCTCTACGACTACTCGGCTTCTACGCCTACTCGGCTTCTATGCCTATTTGGCTTCTACGCCAAGGTGACAGACATTTGGCTTCTACGCCAACCTCTTCTACACAAGGGATACCTACCTACGTGGCTTCTACGCCGTGATCTCCACAGCAGATATACGCGTTTCGTCCCCTTAGTTGGACGCGCGCCACTTGCTCACTCAAAAGGTCATTATTACGCAGGAATTGGTTACTTTAACCGTTGTGTAAAAGGGTGCTCTACTGTCCACTCCTCGGTTGCTATACCAACGGAGTGGTCACTGTCACCAAAGACTCTATAAATAGAGGCTCCTGTCAATGGGGAACAAGGTCAGAAAATTTGGCCAAGAATACCAATATCAGACCAAAGCTCGAAACTTTGAAAGAAGGATCGAACAAGGTCACCGAACCAGAGATCAAGAGGGAGAGACAGAGAGAGAGAGAAGAATACAGAGCTCAGGCAAGGAATAGGGAGCGACGACCTTCAGCATCGCGCATCCACCCTCCTTCGCAACCTCCGAAGCTACATCCTGTCTTCCACGGCACTTCTTCAACATCGTGTAGTCCAAGGGCTAAAGTGATCGACCGCAGATCAGACACCTATAGCAATTTATACCCAGATTAAATAAATTGTACTCCCGTATCCTCGTATAGGATCGAATTGTACAAGTTTGTTTGTAAACCAAAGGGCACGGGTCTCGTATAAACCCTGTCATTGAAATACACTTTCATTCTTTCGTTTAATACCACAAACAATAACTATTATTCCAGAATATATTACGAGACTAAGAATTTACTAGGCGATGCCTAAATATCGTGCAAGGATTCTTAGGTATGACTTGGTGGATATACTAACGATAAATGCAAATATCGAATATTGGTTTAATGGAATGACTCGATTTCGAGTGGTGTATGGAACATTTAGAAATATTTATACGGATTCGAAAGTCTCGTGCAATAGTCGGATTGAACGATTGTAGAATATCTTAAACCAATTGATAAGGCTTATATCAAATGGAAATTCTCAGAAATGGAAACCAACGTCTTAGTTAAGATGATCTTGCTGAAACTTAAGAATTGTACGAGTGATTTCAGATTAAAACCAAAGGATTGAACTTGATTACAATATCGCTCAAATAAGTTAGCCCGAGAATGAATATTGTGGTTCGATGAAAGATATAAGCGATAATGTAATTGGTTTAGAAGTTTGTAAGAACGATCTTGAAATCGAGTTTGAAAAGATAACTCTCAAAATCAGTCCCAACGAGAACGGTTATCCTGCAAGAGCGCCGTCGTGGTAATTCGCGTACGGCGGGGATGATCGGACTCAAGGGAACATGTTCAGTGATTTTTCCGAACGAACTCGATGAATGGAACGTATTAAAATGGAATAAAACTTGGGCTTGAATAATTAAACTTGTTTCTTGTGGACATTATAACTAGACTGTAGAAAATACCGAACGGTAACATTTGAAGTTGGATGATTTTCGATGGATGAATTAAAATCACTCCAGGAACGGACACGACTTGATGGATTTCATATATAAACTTTAATGGAGCGATGTGAATGTTAAGGAAGTCTCGATCATATCGAAAATAACCATAGCGTCAAATATTCTTGTCTTGTGCGGACGTAACTCTATGCCCGTACATGTGTCACACCCGGGTTAGAACAATTATCCAGCGGAAGCATTGACATGATGATCTCGTGTCCAATGAAGGTGATCAAACTAGCGGGAGACCGGAGCGTGACAAATAAATAATCATCTTGACTTTTGGTTCGACACGATAAGACGAATCAAAAATACAGTGAATAGATAAGAGTTGTGGATAAGTTAGCCTAGAACCTGGAATAAATCATGCTTGATGGTTTTGTGAACGAATACGTGAATCAGGTTAAACGACTTGGGGATATAATCTAAGGGTTAGAATTGAATTTTGGCTTTGTGGTCTAGACTTGAAATGGAAATGGTTTCTATCAAAACGTGTTGGAGAGATAGACTACGTAAATCAATAGGCTGGTCCTGCAACTTGAATACATTATGGATTTTACTGAATGGACTCGTCCTCCGTGTAAACGAACGTGTTATTGAGAGTGGAAAGAATCTGTGCTCGATGTTTAGAAATCTGAGTGAAACGAGCTTGGGTAGATTACCTCGTACAAATGAATAATGGTTTGACCCTAGGATTTGGGGCGAGCATCGTGCAATGAATTTGCACGATGTATCGTATGCTTGAACTTGATCCTACGACCTTGTGAGCTGACCTAGCAATTAGGCAGACGACCTTGTACTGAGTGAATGAACCTGTGCAACCGACTTTAGAACGTTGCTTGAACAAGCAAAAGAACTGGGGCAGTAAGACTTAGGATTAGACTAGGAGCGGTGAGTGCGTCCTATGTTTGATTCGAACGAATGGACGCTAGTCGATTGAATCGAACGAATCATGCACAATAAGAGTGCAAATACTTGATTAAGTGGAATAGAATTTACTTGGGATTTGATTGACCCTATCGAAAGTATCCTTGTAAAATTTATAAACGGGAACCCTTGAGATTTCGCAAGTAGCTTGTGCAATTTTACTATCTCTAAGTTTGGTTGAATGTATAAGTTTGAGGGATGCCTCGAACGCATGTACGGTCCAAGACTCGATGAGATATGAAATTCGAGTGCACAGACTTCGCTATCGCCAAGTCGGTTGACATGCATGTGTTTGAAGGACGCTTCAAATCCATGCATGATCCAGACTCGTGATATATCGATCTCAAATGCTAGTGCAAGTGAATATCCTACCAAACAAGCATAATGACTTGTATAAGTTTGCCTCAGCCCTAGATCGCTACTCAATTCGATTAAAATGTACTCTGCGCTAAGCAACATGTCCCGCGCTAAGGCGCCATGAGACCGACTCAGAACACACGCGATACGGCATAAGAAACGAGTAGGTGATTGTGTTCCAATGGATCTAGGGGTACCGGTAACTACGCTTGGACTAAATTCGATAGAACGGCTTGCCCTCAGGAAGTCTCGAGGATGAGACTTTTTTCTGAGTAGTGTATGATATAACACCCCATTCTGCTCAAGCGTACTGTCGATTCAAACGGCAAAAGTGTATTATTCTGACCTGCTTTGCTCAGGCGAGAATACTTGTTTAAGGCAAAGGATATTCAGACTTGGTCCTTTCAAGAGAACTGGCATAGGCTTTCAGAGGCTCGCTCGGTGTATCTCTCAACCGGGGTGGATCATCGCTAAGATAGGTGGCTACGGTGAACTTGTCTTTGCTTAGCCAGCACACATAAAATACGGAATATTTTATGCTAGTCGTTAGGCGAATCACCCCTTGCATGCTAATCAGAATCCAACGCACCTAGCTAAGGGAATAATCCCAACTTGTACTGCTTATGTTAGAACATGGAAATGAAATGATTGCTTATACACCGACCCTGGCATGCTACCGTTGCCTTAGGCAACTGGACCCTGCTATGCCTCGATAGATCGATATGTATATTGCTTTTCTTAGTGCACTATTCACCTGGTTACATTGCACGACTCTAGATAATGTCGTTCGTTAAGTTTCTTAACGGTTTTACTTCTCGGTCTACCTTTGGGCCCGAGCTAACGTGATTGCATGCTTGTCTGCTTGATATGTTAACTGGTAATATTGCCTCAACCTGCTGTGCCTCGAGTAGGACGATACAAGTACACTATGTTTACTCATTGTACTGCACGACCCTGGAGCATGTCATTCAATAAGTTCCTTGCAGTTTCACTCTTCGGCTTACTTTCGGGCCCGAGCCAACGTAAATGTTTAAGTTTCATTGGAAAAGCATGCTTGCCTGTTATATGTTAACTCATACCCTTGCCTCGATTCAATGCTTGTTATATGGAATCATGCCTCAATCAAGTAAAACAATGTTGTATATCGTGCATGCATCTTGTTAGCCAGAAGACTATCAAATAGTCTCCTTTTATGCAATATGAGCCGCAAGTATCCGAGACCGTTAGGTCGCCAAGGCGATCCCCAAACCAGGGGAGCGCATCAAGTTAAGTTGCATCTGAATAATGAATCATGGATTGTCATATCAACTTGTGTGAAATGCATAACAAATGAATCACTAAGTCAGGAACGACCTGGGATGGCTTGTAGCGAGGATCATGACCTGCCCCTACAACCATTATCGTTTACTCAGAATAATAAAAGAACAACAAGAACTCATTCATTCAATCGCGGATGCTTGTGCACAAATTTGATCTCCTCGATTCGGGGCACCGGGACCGATCCGGCCTAGGGGGAAGATCCGGTAGTTGCGCTAGTTTGTTCCTAGCACGGATAAGTTTGGTCGGGTTGCCGAGGCATCGGAACCACCGTCTTATTGCGACTATGTCCATAAATGTCTACGACTCATGTGCATTCATGATCGTACTCGCTTAGCGGCAATCCGTGTGCGAGTCATTGCATTGCATCTATGAATCTGAATCCTAGTATCCTGATAAAAAAACAATGAATATGAGGAATAAGTATACTTGTGTTCCATGAATTAAATAGAAGAACTCGTGCACCCGATATGAAATCTCGCTTGAGATACTTATGTTTGCATATGCTAATGCTTGAATGTTTATATATCCTGGTGCATGAATTAACTTGGTTTGCCTTGGACAGGAAAGGACAAACGGTAAGTTGGTAAGTCTCATCGTGTTTCCTTTTATATCGTACGGCGCACTGCCACACGAGTTAGGCTTTTCATATATGCCATAAAACTGATCCTAAGGCACAACTAGAAAGACAATAAAATAGATGGTGCACGGAATATATATTACGTGTTTGGATTTGTCGAGTGGGTGAGTAGCCTCCCCACCAGTGCATTCATGTACTGAAAACCCACCAGGTTGTTTGCAGGGTACGGAAGAACCTCGTTTAGTGCGGATGTCTCCTTCGTGCATGCCAAGGCATGGAGTTTGACTCTGGAGCCTTGGAGCGCTGCGTCCGGAACTGATGCACATATACAAGACATGATGTTGGAATATCGTCTATTCAATCATTCCACAAATATAGCCACTTGGCACGCTTTTATGTTTCAGAGAGAGCGAGTGCTCGAGCAATTTTTAATTTTGGCTATACGTCGCCTGTAACACTTGTTTCAATATGAATAGTAGAGTTGCTTTACTTCTATACTTGTGTACTCAATCTTTGCTTCCGCTACTATCGGCTCGGTGAACTTCTTACCATTCGCTTATGCGTTTATACATTTCGCTGCACTTGGATAATCTGTGCGACTCTGTGGCTTAGATCTCTTACCTCCAACCAATGAACCATGGCCTTGCACCGGCGCAGTTCACGCTCGTGCGGCATCACGCTCGGATGGGTACAAGCGATCGTCCCGCGGGAGCGCTGGTGCGGTGATTCGTACCCAGCGGGGATGGCCGATTTGCCTGCGGGAGATCGGGACGTGACATTACGTCCCTCTGAGGACCTGGTCCCTTGCCAATTTTTATAGCATAAACTATTATGGAGCCTTTGGAGTTGCTGATGTGTGTTGCTTGTCATGCGGGTATTGGTGCCAGGTACTTATATCATTTCTACCGGAGTTATAGTCATTTATTCATATTTCTTATTCATCTGCTATTTTAGCCTAATTTTTATAGACTCATATTTTTTTCTCGAGTCTATTCGAGCTTGTGTGTTACTGGGCGGCCGACTTTAGTACATGTAGTTCATTATTGATATTTTATTCTTTATGTGGATTGTGACATAGATATTTTTACTATTCTTAGATAGTTAACCTTATTATACAGCTTATATATATTCGGGTCGGATCAGAGTCTGCTCGAATGCGTAGTTGGCATGTTAATTATTCCTAGTTCTACATATTTTGGGACTGGAATGTGACACAATTTCTCGTAAGCGTTCAAACGGCTCACCATAGCTGGTAGCAATGCCAGTCAATGGTTGAAGACCAGACGCACTGCAGAAAATAAAAAGATGGTCTATTGAGTGTGAACTTCCAGGGATTACCCATCTTCGGAGTCATAAAAAGAGATATCCGACTAATAAAGCTTCAGACGAAATCTTTGTACGAGTAAGTTTGAGATATCTCATAGCATGTGTGCCTGTTACAAAATCTCCTATACGATCCTCGAAGGACTTATCTTCGGCATTATGACTTTCCATGAGTTTTTCAACTCTGGTAGAGCTCAAAGGTCGAAGCGGTCGAATCTCCGTACATTCTTTCTCGCTTCTATCATTGAAGAGGTATTGGAACCACTTCCTGATGAAGACAGTACCAAAATTAGTATTGTAATAATGATTACAAGCCAAGTAGTGGCACATCAGCGCTTGATATACTTCAACTAGACGCGGCTTAGTCTGTGCTAAATCCTCCAATTTTGCATTGGTAGGTACGTATTCCTCATAAGAAACCTCCCCCATGGGCAGTACAGATACGTGCTTTATCTCGTGTAGCACAAACCCTAACTCGCCACGAGGAGTAAAAATAGTTCCAGTACTAGAGTTATATCGCTCTAGCAAAGCCAAGAACATATTGGCGTTAGATGCAATGCCATAACAAGTCGCTAACAAGGCATTGTAAACCCAAAGATATGATGTTCTTTATATATTCATCCAATATCTATGACGTTACTCGATGCCAATAGATATTTTTATTTGTCAACCATCTTGGCAGCCGAACGTTCTTCTGAGGATAAATGCCTTCAGCATCATTGTAAATGTTTGCAAACAAAGGAGACTGGATAGGTTGAATCAACAAAGAATCTATACTTGGTACGTTCTCAGGGTGAAGTCCTCGCATTTGGACTGAATGGCCATCACCAAAACTGAAGAAACGACCATATCTGTAGCTGATCTTCTCCGTCTTAGCTCCATTAGTAATGGGAGTCAAATCCTACTCCATCTTTCGTGGATAAGTAGCGTGAAAGAAGGCAGACAACGAAAAAAAAAATTTATCTTGGGGAGATACATGACCTTACCATAAACAGTAAACAACCACTTCTCCTTCTTATTCTTAGGCTGAGAAGATTGATGAATGGCATCACCAAACAAGAAAGTCGGCTTAGAATATGTCTCATTCGCAAAGGAAGTGAGAGGTTCACTATTTATCAGAGACGTCAACATTCGTTCCCCTTGTCCATTTATCAATAATTGACGTATGATGGACATCCTCTTATCATATTGGGAAAACTCAGTGTGTGAAAAGTCTTCTAAATAATTAGTATGTATAAGTCCAGCAGTGAATCCCATCAATTTAGCCAGGGGATCCATACCCAAGTCAACTGCAAAGCCCACAAAAAATAAGTCAACAAATCTCATGAAGAGGAGTACGTAAAAGTAACCCTATTATGTGTCTTTTAAGATTCTAAAGGAGGTGCATTTTTCCTAAATTTTTAGGAACTATGCGCATTTTACGAATACTTCGGGAGATAAGCACATTTTATGCGCCAATCAACCCAAACAGACAGAGAATGCACCAATCTATTAAAACAGATAAAAAGTAAACTCACTCGTTAATAATGGGAGAAGTGCGCCGACTCACCAATAATAGGAAAAGTGTGCTGACTCGTCAATAATGGAAAATGTGCGCCAACTCGCCAAAAATGGAAAAAGTGCATCGATTCGCCAATAATTGGAAAAGTGCGCCAAAATGGCTGTTTCCACTCTGAACGAGGGAAAGTGCACCAAATGGTTAATTTTGCTCTAAACGAAGAAAAATTTACCAAGATGACTGTTTCCGCTCTGAATGAGGGAAAATGCGTCAAAGTGATTATTTCTTCTCTAAACGAGAGAAAAGTGCGCGTGTACACGTGTCTCTGTGTTCTAGGTCTTCGTTCTTTTTCTTTCTTTTATCTTTCTGTCTTTGTTAAAAGTTTACATTGTAAATGTAAAATAAAAAAGAAAAAAAAAGGAAGAAGAAGACAACCGTCATGCCTATCAGAGGATAATGTGCTACATCTCCTGATGTGACCCTCGACGACGCTATATTGAGTCGTTATTTAGCGGGCTGAGCCACCGTCGACCTCGTCATTGTTACTTGATAAGAGGAGGCCAATATCTTCCCCTTAATACCTTTCTTGGTCGATTGAGTTTGCTTGGGGGGTATTGCAAAAAGCTTCGAAGGAAGAAGAAAGCTAGGGTTTTCTTGAGGAAGAAGGAGACAAAGAGATTTGAGAGCAGTAGAAAAGTTCTCTCTCCTTAACCTGTTTATTTATAGTTTTGGGGAGAAAACCTTTCAAATGCTAAGACTCTTTGGAATTCGTGCAGCAAATCATGCCTACAGCTACGTTAGCAAATCCGTTAAGACTTTGTCCAGAGTGCTCACACAAAATATCTCAACAACTTTTATGTTTCTAATTCAAAGTAATTTTGAATTCATCTGAACGAATTCAAAAACTTTGAAGGAGGTCTTGTAGAAGCATAAAAAGTGTGCCTCAGATAGATGGTACAATTTTTTATAAATAAATCCAACAAGTATAAGAATGGCGTACTTTCTACTTGTTCTAGAAGAAAGACGCACATTTTTTTTACTTTGGCACACTTTCCATTAATTTCAGAGGATGATGCACTATTCAAAAAATAGAAAAGTGACACACTTTCTTAATATTACAAAAGATGGCACACATAAGATCTCTCTCAATATTTAATGCAACAGACTGACAGCTGACAGATGCAGAAACCGAAGAGTCAGAAGTCATCATTACAGCGGAGCTACGGCATGCAGACCCAGATTATCGTTTAGCAACCCAACCGCAGTATCATTTCTTTCAAAAGTGTACCACAGTGTCTTTTCTTCAAAAGTGCGGCGCAGTACCAATCTCTTCAAAAGTGTGCCACAGTGCCATTTTCTTCAAAAGTGTGCCGCAGTGTCATTTTCTTCAAAAGTGTCGTAGTGCCATTTTTTTCAAAAGTGTGTCGCATTGCCATTCTCTTCAAAAGTGTGCCGCAGTGCCATTTTGTAAACCCCTTAATTTAAAATTTTATATTTTTATTATTGTTATTTAGTTATTAGATTTTTTTCTATTTACTTAGCTAATTTGATGAGCAAATTTCCTTTATTAATTAACTATATAAATATTTAATTATATTTACTAATTATAAATATTTCATAAATTTATTTTGGGGTATAAAATAATTTAATAAAATATCAAGAATTTTTAGAATTTATTTTATGTATAAACCTATTTTTTTAGGAATTATATATATATATATATATATATATATATATATATATATATATATAGTATAAAGAAAAACAAAAGAAAATGTAATAAAATAAAATAAAAAATAAAAATTAATAAAGAGACAACCACTCCAACCTAACACAGCACACGGCCGACTTTAGCATATGTAGCTCATTCTTGCGTATTCTGTTCATTGTGGATTGAGGCATAGATATTTATATTTACTTGATTATTTAGATAGTGACCATTATAATACAGCTTATACGTATTCGAGTCGGACCAGAGTCTGGTCGAATGCATAGCTATCATGTTACGTATTCCTAGTCCTACGTATTTTGGGACTGGGACATGGCATATTTTTGTGGTGGCCCATGCAGGTCCTGATTAAATTGTTTCGGTTACTTTTCGGTACCGAGCGAGCCTATAATCAGGATTAGCAGTATTAGTATCTCAATCCACAACTGATTTGAAAATTTCTTAGCAATTGATTATCACCCTTGAACTTTATAATTATACTCGTTTATTCCGCTCGACATCCTTATTATTGTTTATCATCTTTTTCTATTTCAGAGAGATGGACGTTCGTGCGCAATGTTTCCTCCAGAAGCAGATCATTGTCAAGGCGGAAGAAGACATGCTGGATATAAAGTTTTGAGAAGATGGTTACCCTAAGTAGGGTAGATAGATAGGTTATTCCTATATGCTAGAGCTAGTGTAGATTGTTAGCATGAGATTGAATATAGTATTGAGTTTAAGGATTAGTTGTATTACCCCCTCGACTGCATCCCTATCATTCCTATCAAATTCTTATCTTGTGTTGCATATATGGCCTCGTGCTTTTGCAACAATGATCTTTTAATTATAACAATGAGTAAATCCTTCCTCTTTTCCTAGTTGTTCTTAATTACAAAATCAATCCCTTAGTTGGTACCACTCCTTGTGTTAATATCCATATCACCATAGGTATCACTTTTTTTCTACTCTAATCCCCTTGATCTAGTCACCATGACTCAATTCTCCAAATACCTGCCTAATAGTGCCTTATTCAACCATGTAGACTTATCAGAAATTCTTCTTGTCGTAGCCTAAATTTTTAGTCTCTTCGTCATCAATGCCAATCAATGATCGAAGCCTCTATACCACCTTGCCTTAGTTAGATCCGACTCAGTCATTTATTCTGCCTTGTAGAATAACCTATACAAGAGCAGTAATGGATGGGTAGTAATTTCTCTTATAAAGTTGTTGATTAATAGCACCCTGATAGTTTCTAGGTTCCTTTAGAAAATCCTTGATTACGGCTAGTAAATCCTAGAATTTTTGTATCCTTATTTAGAAAATAGGCCCTTCCAGAAAAAATTTTAGCAGGACCATGACCTTAGTTTTAATACCAACGAAATTTTATAAGTTGAGTAGATAGTCAGCCCCTGATTTTAGTGTAGGGTTATTTCTAGAAATTCGAAATAAATTTAAATTTATTTTGGTATTAATTAGGTTAATCTCAAACAGATTAAATTACCTATTTAATTTTTGTATCCTTGATACCCTTTGTTGTGGCTCAGATATTTTGAGCACAACACTATCCTTTCCTTTTCAACAACTTTCATCCTTATGACCTAGACTAGTCACTCCACACCTATGACATGACCATCACTCACAAACTGGCCTTCCATATTTTTTTTAGTCGTACGATATTCGTGACGCAATGGAAAACACAAATGACACATAGATATCAAGTTTCTGTTGCTGTCGATTTTAATACTAAATACCGACTCAATTCTTCACGAAACCATGACATTCATGAGCCTAACTGGAACCTACTCACTGATGACACAACTGTTACTTCCAAATATACACGCCCTTGCTCCATATAGAACCTCCAACATTCGTGTCATATCTCCTTCTAAATCCTATATTCAACTCTGTTGTAATTGAATTAAATTATACATAGGCAACCCAAATATCCCAACCACTGATATACCCGTATCCCATTCATGCCAACCTACGTTTATGACACTTTTGTTGTATTAAATTGAACCCCTTGTACTGTTTACATAATACAAAATATCTTGATGAGTTATATCACCTTTTAACGCTTATTGCTGAACCATTCATCAGCATCCATGATATACAATGAACAACTTCTCGGTACCATCTTACCCTAGTTCTATTTGGCTATGGTAATTTCTATTGTCTTATAGACTCATGACCTAATTAGAATAAAGGATAACTAGTAAAAAAAATAGAGTTATTGACTCATTTAAACGCCATGATAGTACATCGATTTTCTTTAATAGGCTGTGACAACGGTCACAAAATCCTTACCATCTCGAATCCCTCCTTGAAGTTAGACTTTCTAAAATTTCTTAGAAGTATGATCGTGACTATAGTTCCTGCGGCCAACTTTATTCTTATAAGTTGGCTAGAGTCTTGATTAAGCGTACCCTTATTCTTAGAATACGACGTCAAACTAGGACGCCATTTGGTAACTGCGTCCCCATCTTTAGTGCAACCTTCTTAACTAAAATCTTTTCTATTATGTTTATTTTTAATTTTGAGGACAAAATTTTATAAGTTGGGTAGATTGTAACCACCCTAATTTTTAGAATTTAGAATTTAAAATTTATTAATATAGGTATTCTAAAATTATTGTGATTAAGGGAAATTTTTTTTTTTTTTAGCTAATTATAATATATAGTATTAATGAATTTATAATTATGTGTATTTTTAATTATCAATATTATACAAAAAATATAGTTTTGGGTGTACAACAATTATTAGTATATTGTATAATTTTTTTGGAATTTATTGAGGTCTAAAACTATTTTTAATGGCCACACACACACACACACACACACACACACACACACACACACACACATATATATATATATATATATATATATATATATATATATATATATATATATATATATATATATATATATATATAGAAAAAGAAATAGAAATAAACCCATTAACCCTATCCAAACCCAAAACCAAAAACCTAAACTATATAACCAACCCAACTCGCGTACATGAAGACTCCCTCCCCCCTCCTATATATATACCTCATATATATAACATGTATAAAACTATAACTACAAACCCAAAACCCTAACCCTAATCCCACCTCCACCTACACTAGACCCACGCCTACACCACCCCGACCACCGTCGCGAACCACCGTCGCCCGCCGACCGCAGCCAACCTCCTCCACGCCGCCGCGCCGCCAGTAGCGCCGACCACGTGCGTAGTAATGACCAGTCGTGCGGCCGCCCTTCGCGCAGAGATTTTGCCTTTATCGCTCGTCTGTTTCGCATCCCGTCTTCGCTGGTATGTTCACAACCTAATCCTGTAGGATTCTCTTCAAGTGGAACGAATTTAGGAACCCGGATTTGATCGAAAATTTGACCAAAAGTTGGTCGAAAAATTGTTCAACAATAGTTCAAAAATTCAGTCCAAGTACCCCTGTTTATGTCCAATTTTTTTTCCAACTCGTTAATTTTTTTCAAAATATAATTGAAGGCACTTCTTTACAATATAACCAAGATTTTACTGTTCTTTTAGTTTTTATTAGATTGCTTTAATGGTAAAATTATTCTTGTTCCAAAACGACCAAAAACTTATTTTTTAAATACCCTAAAATCTCCGATACGGGGTGCATTCTGCCAAACGAGGCAACTTCATCATGTGCGAGTTGCACCGAAAGACACATATCATCAACGCGGACGTGTGGGCTTTTACAAAACTTGATTTGGATGTGCGTGCACACCAAAATTAACGTGTATTCGTCAAAACGTACCGTATTAGTATGTTCTGACACTTATCCTAATTTTGTGTGTGCTTATCATTTCGCAACAAAACTTATGCCATCAAATTTGTAGCATTACACTAGTCCTATGACCCAAGTTTGGTTCGATTCTGAGAACGTTGACAAAATATCGTTTCGTGGGTCCCACAGTTTCAATGACGGGCGATTTCGTGATCGGCTCACCGAAATCCAATTTTGGATATTCCTTTGAGGTCGTGTCCTCGTTCTGGACTCGTAAACACTGAGTGGAACAAATTTGGAAAACTTTATCTTTGGCACATTTTACGGTGTAAAGTGAGCCACATGTGGATCCCGCTTTGATCCAAAACTGTTAAATTTTGCCCCTGTATCCAAATTGGACTCATGGGTAGTCAATTCTAGCTATTTCAGGTATTCTGAGGACATTGGTGATGTTTATTTGAGCATCCGGAGGTGTACGTGCAGATTCTACTTTTCCAGGAGTGGTTGATGGAGTTCAGAACCCACGCAAGTGTACATTGCCATGATGTATCACAGTTTCTTGCCTTTATTATCTTATTTAGTTATTATAGTTATTTGATATGTGTGATGTGTGTGTTTATCCTAGGATCGTGAGACGTTGCTTAGCGTCCGAACAAGATTCGGGTGTCGACGCCGTACGCGGAGTCGTGTAACGTCATTTAGAGGGTTGATTCCACGATCCTATTTTACTTGCTTGTTTTACCAAGTACGCCATACCCTAGGACACTTGACACTATTTTATGTGACATAATCTTTTTTGAGTTATTCATGGCGATTCTTATAGGCTTACATGATTCATGATATGAGACTTGCATATTATATGGATATTATTATGACTCGTTGCACTAGCTAGAGGTGATGATCTTGGGTGTTATGGATATGAGACGTTATGGACATGAGACGTGAGATTACATTGGGTGGGGAGAGACACACCATACTAC
This sequence comes from Iris macrosiphon, assembly GCA_036927795.1. Taxonomy (NCBI): domain Eukaryota; kingdom Viridiplantae; phylum Streptophyta; class Magnoliopsida; order Asparagales; family Iridaceae; genus Iris; species Iris macrosiphon. The sequence continues at coordinate 113,467,288 of JAYESA010000008.1, read as the reverse complement.
AGGCTGATTATTGATATATATATATATATACTATAGTACTGGAGGTTCTTTGGTACATATACTGGAGTCGTGATACTACTTGCTTTGGCACATATACTGGAGTTGTGATACTACTTGCTTTGGCACATATACTAGAGTTGTGATACTACTTGCTGCTATGGGCTCCCCGACACAGAGTATGTAGTGGTTTCAGCCTGAGTACGAGTGATGCTCTCACGTGCATATCACTTAGATGGTTACAGTAGTTTACCCTTGAGTATGTGGCATTATACTATTTTACTTTTGACATAATATTTCCTGTACCTTGTTATATCCCTCTGAGGACCTGGTCCCTGCCAGTTTTTGCAGCATAGACGGTTATGGAGCCTTTGGAGTTGCTGATGGAGTTGCTTGTCTTGCATGCATTGGTACCAGGTACGTATATCATTTCTACCAGAGTTATGGTTATTTATTTATATTGGTTATTCATCTGCTGATGTAGCCTAGTTTTATAGACTCATATTTCTTTCTCGAGTATATTCGAGTTTGTGTGTTACTGGGCGACCGACTTTAGCACATGTAGCTTATTCTTGTGTATTCTGTTCATTATGGATTAAGGCATAGATATTTATATTTACTTGATTATTTAGATAGTGACCATTATAATACAGCTTATACGTATTCGAGTCGGACTAGAGTCTGGTCGAATGCGTAGTTGGCATGTTACGTATTCCTAGTCCTACATATTTTAGGATTGGGGCATGACATATTTTTGTGGTGGCCCACGCGGATCCTAATTAAATTATTTTGGTTACTTTTCGGTATCGAGCGAGCTTGTAATCAGGCTTAGCAGTATTAGTATCTCAATCCATAACTAATTTAAAAATTCCTTAGCAATTGATTATCGCCCTTGGACTTCATAATTGTACTCATTTATTCCTCTCGACATCCTTATTATTGTTTATCATCTTTCCCTATTTCAGAGGGATAGACGTTCGTGCGCGGTATTTCCTTCAGTAACAGATCCTTCTCAAGGCAAGACATGCTGGATATAAAGTTTTGAGAATATGGTTACCCTTAGTAGGGTAGATAGATAGGTTATTCCTATATGCTAGAGCTAGTGTAGATTGTTAGCATAAGAATTGAATATAGTATTGAGTTTAAGAATTAGTTGCATTACCCCCTCGACTGCATCCCTATCATTTCTATCAAATTCTTATCTTGAGTTGCATATATGGCCTCGTGCTTTTATAATAACGACCTTCTAATTATAATAATGAGTAGATCCTTCCTCTATTCCTAGTTGTGTCTTAATTACAAAATCAATCCCTTAATTGGTACCACTCCTTGTGTTAATATCCATATCACCATAGGTATCACTTTTTTTCTACTCTAATTCCCTTGATATAGTCACCATGACTTGATTCTCCAAATACCTACCTAATCATACCTTATTCAACCATGTAGACTTATCAGAAATTCTTCTTATCGTGGCCTGAATTTTTGGTCTCTCCATCATCAATGCCAATCAATGATTGAAGCCTCTATACCACCTTGCCTTAGTTAGATCTGACTCAGTCATTTATTCTACCTTTTAGAAGCTTAACATATACAAGAGCAGTAATGGATGGGTAGTAATTTCTCTTATAAAGTTGTTGATCAATAACACCGTAATAGTTTCTAGGTTCCTTTAGAAAATTCCTGATTACGGCTAGTAAATCCTAGAATTCTTGTATCCTTATTTAGAAAATATGTCCTTCCAGAAATTTTGTTAGCAGGAACATGACATTAGTTTTAATACCAACAAAATTTTATAAGTTGAGTAGATGGTCATTCCCTGGTTTTAGTGAAGGGTTATTTCTAGAAATTTAGGATAGATTTGAATTTATTTTGGTGTTAATTACGTTAATCTCAAACGGGTTAAATTACCTATTTAATTTATTTATCCTTGATACCCTTTATTGTGGCTCGGATATTTGGAGCACAACACTATCCTTTCCTTTTTAATAACTTCTATCCTTATGACCTAGACTAGTCACTCTACAACTATGATATGACTATCACTCATAAACTGGCCTTTCCATATTTTGTTTTAGTCGTACGACATTCGCGACGCAATGGTACACACAAATGATACATAGATATCCTTTTTCTGTTGCAGTCGATTTTAATACTCAACACCGACTCAATTCTTCCAACAACCTTAACATTCATGAGCCTAACTGGAACCTACTCACTTATGACACAACTGTTACTTCCAAATATATATGCCCATGCTCCATATAGACCCCTAACATTCGTGGCATATCTCCTTCTAAACCCTATATCCAACTCTATTGCAATTGAATTAAATTATACATAGGCAACCCAAATATCCCAACCACTGATATACCCGTATCCCATTCATGTCAACCTACGTCTATGACACTTGTGTTACATTAAATTGAACCCTTTGTACTCTTTACACAATACAAAATATCTTGATGAGTTATATCACCTTTTGACGCTTATTGCTGAACCATTCATCGGCATCCATGATATGCAATGAACAACTTCTCGGTACCATCTCACCCTAGTTGTATTTGGCTATGGTAATTCCTATTATCTTATAGACTCATGACCTAATTAGAATCAAGGAGAACTGGTAAAAAAATTTATAGAGTTATTGACTCATTTAAACGCCATGGTAGTACATCGATTTCCTTTGATAGGTTGTGACAACGATCACAAAATCCTTACCATCTCGAATCCCTCCTTGAAGTAAGACTTTCTAAAAATTCTTAGAAATATGATCGTGATTATAGTTCCTGCGGACAACTTTATTTTTATAAGTTGGGTAGAGCCTTGATTAAGCGTATCTTTATTCTTAGAATACAACATCAAACTAAGACTCCATTTGGTAACTGCGTTCCCATCTTTAGTGCAACCTTCTTAACTAAAATCTTTTCTATTATGTTTATTTTTAATTTTGAGGACAAAATGTTTATAAGTTGGGTAGATTGTAACCACCCTGATTTTTAAAATTTAAAATTTAAAATTTATTAATATAGGTATTCTGAAATTATTGTGATTGAGGGAAAAAAAATTTAGCTAATTATAATATATAGTATTCATGAATTTATAATAATGTGTATTTAATTAATTATAATATTATGCAAAAAATATTTTTTTTGTGTACAACTATTATTAGTATATTGTATAATTTTTCTAGAATTTAGTGAGGTCTAAAACTATTTTTAATGGCCACACACACATACACACACACACACACACACACACACACACACACACACACATATATATATATATATATATATATATATATATATATAAAGAAAAGAAAAAAAAAGGAAAAGGAAAAGGAAAAGGAAAAGAAATAGAAATAAACCCATAAACCCATTAACCCTACCCAAACCCAAAACCAAAAACCTAAACTATATAACCAACCCAACCCGTGTACAGGAAGACCCCCCCCCTCTATTATATATATTTCTCCTATATATAGCATGTATAAAACTATAACTACAAACCCAAAACGCTAACCCTAATCCCACCTCCACCTACACCAGACCCACGCCTACACCACCCCGACCACCGCCGCGAACCACCCCCACCCGCCGATCATCGCCGACCCCCACCGCTTCGCCCGCAGCGCCGACCGCATGCGCAACAACGAACTGTCGTGCGGCCCCCCTTCGCGCAGAGATTTTGCCTTCATCGCTCGTCTGATTCGCATTTCGTCTTCGCTGGTATGTTCATAACCTAACTCTCTAGAATTTTCTTCAAATGGAACAAATTTAGGCACCCGGGTTTGATAAAAAAATTGACCGAAAGTTGGCTGAAAAACTGTTCAACAACTGTTCAAAAATTTAATCCAAGTACCCATGTTTATGTCCAATTTTCTACCAACTCGTTAATTATTTTCAAAATATAATTAATGGGACTTCTTCATAATATAATCAAGATTTTTATTGTTCTTTTAGTTTTTATTAGTTTGCTTTAATGGCAAAATTACTCTTATTCCAAAATGACCAAAAACTTATTTTTTAACGAAACTTGTTTTTCAAAAATATTCTTCACAATATAACCAAGATTTTTACTTGTTTTTTAAAATCTCTGATACAGGGTATGTCCCGCCAAACGAGGTAACTTCGTCGTGGGCGAGTTGTACCAAAAGGCACGTATCGTCAACGCGGATGTGTGAGCTTTTGCGGAACTTGATTTGGATGTGCGTGCACACCGAAATCAACGTGTATCCGTCGAAAAGTACCGTATCGGTCTGTTCTGACACTCGTCCTAATTTTTTGTGTGCTTGTCGTTTTGTAACGAAACTTGTGCTATTGGATTCGTAGCATTACGTTGGTCTTGTGACCCAAGTTTGGTTCGATTCTGAGAACGTTAACGAAATATCGTTTCGTGGGTCCCACGGTTTCACATGAAGGGCAATTTCGTGACCGGCTCACTGAAATCCAATTCTGGATATTCCATTAAGGTCATGTCCTCATTCTGGACTCATAGACACTGAGTGGGATAAATTTGGAGAACTTTGTCTTTAGCATATTTTACAGTGCAAAGTGGGCTACATGTGGATCCCGCTTTGACCCAAAATTGTCAAATTTTGCTCCTATGTCCAAATTGTACTTATGGGTAGTTAATCCTAGCTATTTCAAGTATTCTGAGGACATTGGTGATGTTTGTTTTAGCATCCGGAGGTGTACGAGCATATTCTACTTTCCCAGGAGCAGTTGACGGAGTTCAGAACCCAGGCAAGTGTGCATTGCCATGACGTATCACAGTTTCTTGCCTTTATTATCTTATTTACATATTATAGTTATTTTATATGTGTGATGTGTGTGTGTGTTTATCCTAGGACCGTGAGACGTTGCTTAGCGTCCGAACAAGATTCGGGTGTCGATGTCGTATACAGAGTCGTGTAACGTCACTTAGAGAGTTGATTCTACGATCCTATTTTTACGTGCTTGCTTTACCAAGTACGTCATACCCTAGGACACTTGACACTATTTCATGTGTCAGAATCTTTCTTGAGTTATTCATGGTAATTATGTATAGGCTTACAGGATTCGTGATATAAGACTTGCATATTATATGGATATTATTATTACTCGTTGCACTAGCTAGAGGTTATGATCTTGCGTGTTATGGACATAAGACGTTGTGGACATGAGACGTGAGGTTACATTAGGTGGAGAGAGACTGTAAGCCCCCTTATTTTAGAATAGAGATAATTTGGTAATTTATAATTATTTTTATTATTTTATTTAATTAGATAGATTTAAAGAATTAATTTTTAATTTTTTTAATATATATGACGTTTTGCCATGGCTTCGATATTTTGAGCAATGCACGACATTTTTCCTTCGAACAAAATCTATAATAATAATTTTAATTGAGCCTAATATAGTTAAAATATAGATGTTGCATTTGTTTGATCTCCCCATGCTCCAAAAATATTAAAGAACGTCAAGAATTACGGTTACCGTAAAATTGTCTCCTTTTGACTAGAACTTGACCCAAACACATGTGGACATGTAGTGCACCCCAATATCCTCATATAAATATATTATATATATATATATATGATATTTAAATTAATTTATTTCTATTTGTAGGAGTTTTATCTATAGAAAGTGGTATAAGTGGCATCCTAGTTGGCAAATAACTACCTAACCAACTCCCTAACCAACCCAACAACCAAACCTTATCCAATCCTAACCATAACAACCAACCCCACCCTCTCATTTTTGGCCAAGAGCAGCCCCCTTGGTCGAACCTCATTAGAATTAGGATAACCCTCTCCTATATTTAAATCTATTTAAAAAGCCCATATATATATCAACTTATCACCGAACTCTAACCCTAACATCTACTTCCCTCTTTGTAGTCGCCCCTATATCCTCCCTCCTCTCTTACAAGACCCCTTCAGCCTCTCTCTCTCCTTCTCCACTTTCTTTTTACTCATTTCCAACCTCCACTTCATCCCCCACAAGCTAACAAGCCCTATAGCAAGAGATTAGCCACCCTAGAGGCCGACTGCTTGCTGCTGGATGCAGATGTTGTCCGCCCCAATCATAGTCCTAAAAACCATCTCCAAACTGAATATTTACCTCCTATATGAAGCCCCAAACCATCCCCTCAAGTTTCGTGGGGTTTGGAGTCCATTTGGTGCTCCGAAGGGTCTGTGTCGCGAGAAAGGACCACGCCGTAATCACATATGGGTAAGTCTTCCAACTTAGATTCTTTTTCCTATTCTCTATGAACCAAAGATTGTGTAACTCATGATAATATTATATGATGAGTATGATTAACTCCATACATGAGAAACCCATATTTCTATGTAAAAACTATTTCAAGGAAATTGAACAATCATGACACGGACACGATGCACCAATGGTAGACAAGCTGCAAGGGGTATTGCCATGATAAATATAATAAAAATAATTTCAGAAAATTATATCTTATTAATTTAGAATATAAATATTATAATTATATAATTAATCTTATTTTATGTCGATGGAAATATTGGATGCAAAGACTACTTGGCCAAGTTGCAAGAATAGCTAGATAGTGTAGTTGAGATGGTTGCATGAATGATGTGATGTAAATATTTATATATATATATAATTATTATTAAATTACAGAAAATTAAATAATATAATTTCATATTAAAAATATTTTATTACTTAAGTTGGTAATGTTGCATGTACAAACTAGCATCAAGTTGCCAGAATACCTAGTCGACGCACAACATGACTTTGTGATACGATTTTTGGAGGGTTTGATCTTAATTCCTAAAACTGAATTTATATGTGTTTTAATTATGGAAATAAAGTATTTTAAATTTATATTTATGGTATTTGTATGTCAAACCTGAACCCTAAAAATAAGGGCCACTAGCATATATTTCGGGTGACTTTATGACATTATTTTGTTAGTAAATAGAGGTTATTTTGGAAGAAATAAATGGGTGAATATTTTTTGAAATTAAATAAGAATATAATATGATATAAAATATTTTTTTATAAATATAAACTATACTAATGGACTAGCAATGTCTCGAACAAGTTTCGGACAAAACTAGTCAACCTAAAATAGCCATAATCTTGAAATATGTTATTTTATCAAATCTAAAAATTAATTGTTAAAATAAATATAAATTATATTTAAATCAATATTATATGATTTATTATGATTTATGTTTATGTCATTTAATTGGAGACTTGAACTTAAATTTTGGAAGTCAAAAACCAAGAAATTAGGTCCCGATACTCTGTAAAAGTAAGCAAAGTTGTTAGAAATAATAACGGACTTGGTTTTGCAAGGCATCGAAGAAACTATAGAATTAAATTATAATTACAAGAATTTATTATCGGACCCTTAAGTATTTAATTGGTGTTTAGGCCAATTGAATTCCGAAGGAGTGGACGCGGGATCATCTTTACCACCACTGACTGCAGAACCAGGCAAGTGTACCTTGCCAAGATTTTACAGTTATACATTATTTATTTGATATTAATTATGCATTAGATATTATATTTGTGTGGCTTATTGATGTACTTGTTGAGCCTAGGACCGTCATACTATACTTTGTGTTTAAAAAAGATTTGGGTATCGACATCCTCTGCGGAGTCGAGTATCGTAGTTAGAGAGTCATTCTTCCGAACCCATGTTTTATGCATATATATTTGCACATCCGACCGTAGGACACTTGACACTATATTCATGTGGCAGAGTCTTTCTCGACTTGATCATGGTACTTGGACTCTGGATAGGACTACAGGATGCATGCTATAGTGGTAATTATAATTATACATATTGACTATGACTTGTGTTGATAGTTAGAGGTCATGATCTTGCATGTCTTGATTGAGACGGAGGTTACATTGGGTGGGGAGAGTCTTCATCATGCTCTGGGCATATTTTATTATAATAATTTATGTATATTAGGCTTTAGGTTCCCTATGCAGAATCTAAAGTATTATATTTATATATATACATCTTCCTCCTGGTTCCCCCACACGGAGTCTTGAGTGTACTGTTAGATTATGGAAGTGTCCATTGGATCTTTCGTGAGTACCAGGCCGGGGTACGATACCATACTCTCATTTGTATGTCACATAGTTGGTTATAGTAGTTTATCCTGGATTATGGTTTTATTACACTGTTTACTTCTAGCTTGTTGTTTTTCTGTACCTTGTTACGTCCCTCTGAGGACCTGGTCCATGCCAGTTTTTACAGCATAGACGATTATGGAGCCTTTGGAGTTGCTATTGTATGTTGCTTGTTATGCGGGCATTGGTGCCAGGTACTTATATCATTTCTATCAGAGTTATGGTTATTTATTCATATTATTTATTTATCTGCTGATGTAGCCTAGTTTTATAGACTCATATTTCTTTCTCGAGTCTATTCGAGTTTGTGTGTTACTGGGCGGCTGACTTTAGCACATGTAGCTCATTCTAGTGTATTATGTTCATTGTGGATTGAGGCATAGATATTTATATTTTCTTGATTATTTAGATAGTGACCATTATAATACAGCTTATACGTATTTGAGTCAAACCGGAGTCTGGTCGAATGTGTAGCTGGCATATTACGTATTCCTAGTCCTACGTATTTTGGGACTGGGACATGACAGAGACATACCATACTACAGGCTAATTATTGATATATATACTATACTACTGGAAGTGCTTTGGCACATATACTGGAGTCGTGATACTACTTGCTTTGGCACATACACTGGAGTCGTGATACTACTGGAGGTGCTTTGGCAGATATACTGGAGTCGTGATACTACTTGCTTTAGCACATACACTGGAGTCGTGATACTACTAGAGATTCTTTGGCACATATACTAGATTCGTGATACTACTTGCTTTGGCACATATACTGGAGTCGTGATACTACTTGCTGCTATGGGCTCCCCGACACAAAGCCTGTAGTGGTTTCAGCCTGAGTACGAGTGATGCTCTCACGTGCATATCACTTAGATGGTTACAATAGTTTACCCTTGAGTATGTGGTATTATACTATTTTACTTTTGGCATGTTGTTTCTTGTACCTTGTTACGTTCCTCTAAGGACATGTTCCCTTGCCAGTTTTTGCAGCATAGACGGTTATAGAGCCTTTGAAGTTGCTTGTCTTGCATGCATTAGTACCAGGTACTTATATCATTTTTACCAGGATTATGGTTATTTATTCATATTGTTTATTCATCTGCTGATGTAGCCTAGTTTTATAGACTCATATTTTTTTCTCGAGTCTATTCGAGTTTGTGTGTTACTGGGCGGCCGACTTTAGCACATGTAGCTCATTCTTATGTATTTTGTTCATTGTGGATTGAGGCATAGATATTTATATTTACTTGATTATTTAGATAGTGACCATTATAATACAGCTTATACGTATTCGAGTCGGACCAGAGTCTAGTCGAATGCGTAGCTGCATGTTACGTATTCCTAGTCCTACGTATTTTGGGACTGGGGCGTGACAGCTTGACTTGGGTGCAAACGACGGTGTTCGTAGTCTTTTGTAGATTTTATTATTTATATGCATGTTCACTTAGTTTTAGCGAACTACCTCATAATTATAGAATATTTTTATATCTCATTGGACCATGACACCCACATGACACGATATTTCATTATAGGGCACGGACTGCGTATTCGACTTGTTACCGATACGTAAGGAACGTGTGATAGTTAGAACATAACTGTTATGATTAGTGTATTAGAGACTCATACAGTTACAACACTTGACATATTGTGTATACGACTTGGTCAGTATAGGGAGAGGGAAAAAACAGTCATTATGCGTATAAGATAGCCAAATCGGTGGCCTTAGTATCCGGATGTAACTTTGGTGATTATTATATCAGATACCGTCTGACGTCGCTGGACGTTACAAATATTTATAGCATACGACTGTGTTACAGTATATGTACAGGATGTGATAAAAAGCCAATAATCTCACTCATACGCACGAATGTTGTCTTCTAAATTTTATATTTGATGGTTAGAACACCCGTTGCATATTTATTAGCTTACTGCAGTTTATATGACTTGCTTATATGTATCTTGTTACGTCTCTCTGAGGACCTGGTCCCTTTTCAGGTGTAGACGATCATGAATATTTGTAGGAGCACGGAGCAGGACTTGCTACTTCTTTCTCTTTCGAGGAGGTCTTTCCTTCGAGCCTCTCTGATCATTAAATAATGTACTTATTATATTTTCTTTCATATCCTAGTTTGGTAGAGGATTTTTCTCCACCCAACTATTAGTTATTCTCGACTATTTCATACTTAGTTAATTGCCAATATTTGGTTATTTATTTATATTTGGTTTTGTGGATAATATTAGTATTGTTTGTGACTTATGACATTATATGTACCACTTGTGAACTATTATTCATAATACAACGTACGTATGTGTTATGGTTTTCATATATTGGAGTTGTCATATACATACGGCTGACATGCTTACGTATTCCTAGTCCTACGTATTTTGGGACCGGAATGTGATATTTTTTTGTGGTGGCTCATGCAGGTCGAGGGTATATTATCTCGGTTATGTTACTATACTGAGCAAGCCTGCATATAGGATTAGTGTCTAGGATCTCATCCACATAATTTAATGATCACCTCCCTTGATTTTGTTTCAAATTCTTATTTGACTGCTTGAATTGTATCTTGCTTGGTCCTTTCACTACGTAACTCTTATTTTATCTTTCGTGCTTTATAGGGGTTAGGAAGGTAACTTATACTAAGTATACATGCTCTATTATTTAATTATACTATTAGTTGAATTCTTGTAAGTTTGGTAGCGTATCTTACAATATAAGATCCCATAGTCGTTAAGTTACACTAATGAGACATGACCGAATAACGCTGAATATATGCTAGTATAAGAATATAGTATTTATCTCGACTGTAGAGTTTTAGAGGTCCATACCCCATTTGGTCAACCAGAGATTTAGACAAGAAGTTAGTATGGCAACTGTAGGGGCACAAACACCGAACATCTTTTGGATTCTTGATGAGTTTAATCTATTTGTATTTATATTCATCATTAATCATTATTATATTTATTTTTTATTTAATTTATTCTGCTGTATAGCCTACTTTTGCAAGCTTTATTATTTTCATGAGCCTGTTCGGACAGTTATTTTAAGGTATGGCCAACTTTATTACATATTGTCTTTCTTGGTATTTGTATCCATGTGGCATCGGTGTATTATTGTCTAATAAGCATTAATGCACTTGGTTCCCATGTGAGATTATGTTATGTGGATTGAGATGTAGTTGACTTAGCTAATTAGACAAATATACTTGTCCTCTAGATAGGTCTGAGCATATCATATCGGTTACGTAATTGTACTATACGAGCCTGCAAATAGGCATAAATAAAAAATAAGATCTTAATCCACAACTGCCTTGACAACTCTCTTTCGAATTCTTCTATCGCCTTTAAACTCGTATTTGTATTCGGTCACATCTTTCTTGAACTCCTTATTTTTGTTTTTCGTCTTCCCCTATTTCGGAAATACGAATGCTCGTGCTTGATGGAAGTTTGACATATGGATAGTAATCGATATATACCTCATTATGACACAAAATTTTAGGAGTATAAATCGATGTAGAAATGCATATATATGGTGGTTTAGTAGCTATAAGGATATGTTGATATTTTAACTAGATGGCATACTCGCGAAACTAGTAGGTGACATGAGTAGTAGTAGTAGTATTCTTTTTTCTATCAATAACTTGTTCTCTTGGGTTACTCATCTCTTCTATCGTATATTTTGCATCCTCGATCACATATGCAAATTCTCATTATACTAAAACTTATTCGTGCCATATTACCTCACTTAAAGCAGACCAAACAGACCATTAGTAATACATTATTTTTGCCATTGCCAGAGCGGAACTTAGGGATAAGTTGAACCACCTTATCAAGGCAACATGACGGTAGAAGAGTACAATGCAGACTTTATCTGTTTGAGTCGCTTCACCCCTACTCTGATCCCGACAGAAAAGGAGAAGGCGGAGAAGTTCTTCGATGGACTAAGCTTTGAGCTACAGAGATTAATCGGCTCTGTTGCACCTACTTCTTACACGGACGTCCTTGTTGTAGCCCGACGCATGGAGTGCGTCACGGGTAGAGAGTCCAGCCTGAAACGGCCGTTCATATCAGCACCAGCCAGAGCACCATACGGGGAGCCTGCAAAGCGACCCCAGATGAAACCACCACAGAGAGCAGTATCACAATCCCTAGCCCATCCTACTTGTCACTACTGTGGCAAGGTAGGCCATATTGAGAGAGAGTGTAGACTCAAACTGGGATTAAGTTTAGCTTGCGGATCCAGTCAGCATTCAGTAAGGGATTGCCCTGAGCGTCGAGAAGGAGCACCGATGGTAAACCGACAAGCTTTACCAGTACTGGGAGAATATCAGCCGAGGCCACCCTTGGCACCACAGGCAGCACTCTTCCAGCAGATCCAACAATAGCAGAGGGCACCACCACTAGGATGTGGACAGGCTTTTGCGATGACAGTGGAGGAGGCACATACTCGAGAATTAGCGAATATGAGTAAGATTTAGTTTTATCATAGCTAGCTATAATAGCAAATAATCCTATTAATACTTTAGCATATGCATGTTAGTTCTATTCCCTTGCCTATACCTAGTATTATGTTAGCATGAACTTGTTAGTCTAGATTAGTAATATGTCAGTGGTACCCAAGTTTTCATAAGCTGTAGTTGATTTTCGTTCTAACCAGGCTCATTTACTCTTGAGTTACTTATCTCTCATTGCCTAGGAAAAAGTTTTTATTTCTTTCCTACATGTTCTGCTTGAACAAAACCCTCACCCTTTCTCCTAATTTTTTCTTGTTTATGGTTCCTTATTCTTTGTGTTGTGCTTCAACAAACATGTCTTGCAACCACATCATCTTTTCTAGAGCAAACATTTCTTGGCCGGTTACGTATTATTTTCTTAATTGCGAGGACGTAATTCTTTTAAGGTGGGTAGATTGTAAACACCCTAATTTTTGAATTTAATTTAAAATTTTCATTAATTATTATTGTAGAAATTTTTATTATTTTAGTTCATTATAATAAATATTCGTTCATGGATTTATATCTTTGTGAATTAAATTAATTATTAAAAATAGTGCAAAAATTATATTTTTGAGTGTATAACTAATAATAGAGTATTGTGTAATTTTTTTGAAATTTATTGGGGTCAAAAACTATTTTTAATGACCATATATATATTAAACCAACCCAAACCAACCCAAACAGAACCAAACCAACCCACTAAAAGTACCCGAACCCGGATCCTAAACTTACCCGAACCCGATAACCCAAAACCCATACCCACTGCTATAGTGCCCTTCCCAAACACCCGCAGTTGTAGTAGACTCCACCGCTTTCCCTCCCCGAAACCGCCCGACCCCCTCCCTTCAACTCCCCGTAACCCCCCATGTACACCCTTATATATAGATCATCTTAGCCGACCACCACCACTATTATCTCCTCTACCATTTCGACCAACCCCGGCCGCCGACGTCGCCGTTGTGACCGCCGCACGCCGCCGCAAAGAAGCTGCCGTACAGCTGCTCCGACATCCTGAGCAAACAATACAGCAAGGTACCCATATTCTAGCCCCTGTAACTCTCTGCACAGTTAACTAAATATCGATCTGTCGAATCCTATGCGAAGACCACATGACCCTCTTGAACCCTGTATAATTAGTTCGATATATCGTGTCCTATGTCGGTCACAATTCACGACACAAAATAGGAAAAAATGACCGAGTTTATAGTTCAAAAACTGTTCCAACCACCCATGTTCATGTCTGATTTTCTTTCAACCTAGTTAATATTTTTAAATTCTACTTAAATAGTAATTTAGACAACATAACCGAGATTTGATCTCTTTAATTAGCTTATTTTAATTCGTTGTATATTGTGTTTTATTCGCTGTTGAAATATTTTAAAAACTTAATTTTCTAAATCCAAATTTTCTATGAAATGGGGTGCTTTCCGCTAAACGAGGTGACTTCGTCGTGTACGAATTGCACCGAAAGGTGAATATCGTCAACACTAACGTGTGAGATTTCGCAGAAGTTTATTTGAATGTACGTGCACATCGGATCAACACGTATCCGTCGAAAAGTCCCATATCGACCTGTTCTGACACTCGTCATAATTTCGTGTGTGCTTATCGTTTTACAATAAAACTTGTTCCATCGAATTCATAGCAGTACGCTGGTCTTGTGACCCAAGTTTGGTTCGATTCTGAGAACGTTGATGAAACCCTATTTTGTGGGCCTACGGTTCCACTTGACGGGCAATTTCGTAACCGTCTTATCAAAATCCACTTCTGGACATTCCGTTGGGTTCATATCATGTTTCTGGACTCATAGACACTAAGTTTGACAAATTTGGAGAACTTTATCTATTGCGTATTTTTTGTACGAAGTGGGCCACATGTGGATCCCGCTTTGACCAAAAACTGTCAATTTTGTCCATGTGTCCAAATTTGACTTATGGATAGTTAATCCTAGCTATTTCAAGTTTTTTGAGAGCAATGGTGATGTTTGTTTCAGCATCCAGAGGCGTACCTAGAGATTCCACTTATATCGGAGCAACTGACGGAGCTTAGAACCAAGGTAAGTGTACCTTGCCAACTTGTAGTAGATCCTGTGATATTTTTGCTTATATTCTTTCTATATACTTCTGTATTGTACCTGTTCAACTTAGGACCATGAGACCCTGCTTAACGTCTGAACGAGATTCGGATGTCGACGTCGTACGCGAAGTCGAGCAACATCACTTAGAGAGTTGATACCACGATCCCATTTTACGTGCTTGCACTACTAGCACGACAGACTATTGGACACCTGACACTGATTACATAAGATAGAGTTCGTCTTGATGTATTCTTGGTACCAGGATTCTGTGTAGAACTATAGGCTTCATGATGTTTACAGACATATTTATATACTTGTACTTATGACTCGTGGTGATAGATAGAGGTCTTGGCCTTGCGTGTTACTATGTGATACGTAAGATTATATGGGAAGGGAGAGTAACACCATACTACATGCTGATTATATATATATATATATATATATATATATATATATATATATATATATATATATATATATATATATATATATACACTACATTACTGGTGGTGCCTTAGACTCTGTCTTTGGCATATTTACTGGCCCTTTGAGATATTACATGCTGCTATGGGCTCCCCGACACAGAGCCTGTAGTGGTTTCAGCCTGAGTATGAGTAATGCTCTTATTTGTATTTCACATAGCTGGTTATATAGTTTACCCTGAGGATCTATTTTTACTTACTATATTTTATTTGGCTTGAGTGTTTATTGTACCTTGCTATGTCCCTTGAGGACCTGGATCCGGATTATATCCCTAGGTACAGCAGAGGAGGAGTACCCCGAGGTTTACGGGACATGAGCTGACGTTGGAGAAGGACTAGCACCAGAGGACGAGGTTGTGCCAGAGGATTTCTTCTGAGTATTCTGTGACATATTCAGTTATTTATGCTTCCAGTTATTTCATATCTTGACTCATGGACTTATGTATTGACTTATTCTTTTTTCATATTTTATCGGGTTGTTCCCCGAGATACTACAAATGTTGACTTAATGATGGACTATTTCCTTTATCTATTATCTTGATTAGTCTATCATATTTAGTTATGTTTCTTTCTGTGGATGAGATTAGAATTATTCTGTGATAGATAGTATAGACTGTATTTATATTTATCTTAAGTGTACTCTAACGGGTCCATTAAATTGGGTTTGCCTATTGGAGTTGTGTTGCTGGCCATTGCCACGTGGCTAGTCCCTAGGTATTTTGGGACTGGGGCGTGACAGAACCGTATTCTCTTTTCTACCACCGTTTAAGCTCTCGAGATCAAATTTCTTGATCTCAGAGAACCCCCAGACCATCCAGGTACCGCTCCGGCCACCTACCCTCGTCCCCAATCGCCGCAGCAGGCCGTTAGAACGCCGACGAGTGCCTCATGGAGCGCCCGTGCGGGTAACACAAGCAGCAACCGCTGCAATCACCCAACTTTGTCCCCCTCGTTCTCCTCAACCGCTCGACCATTTTTTAAACTGTCTTCTTATGTACGATCACAACATAACCCCCCTCAATACCCATTAATTAGTTTTATTTAAACAGCAAAACTAGGTAAAAATTGACCCAAAGTCGAGGACAAATATTCTCGGAACAGTGCATAAAATAGTTCACGATACCCAGTTAAGGACCTATATATTTCTCCACAGTTGGAGAAATACCAAACTAATTTCACGAATGTGAAGACCACCTAACCACCTTCAAAATCCATTAATTAGTTTAATTTAATTTTTAGTTTCTAACTATTAAAAGTTGTGTTGAAGTTCAAGAAAAATAGTTTTTAAAACCTTAAAAATTTTGAGATACGGAGTGCGTCCTGTCAAACGAGACCACCTCGTCATGTACTAGTTGTACTGAAAGGCGCGTATGATATATCCGGATGTGTGGGCATTCGTGAAAGTTGATTTGGACTTGTGTGTGCGCCAAAATTAACCTGTATCCGTAAAAAGTCCTCTCTATCGACGTTTTATAAATTTCTCCATTAGTTTGTGTGCGCTCGTCAGATCACCATAAAACTTATGCCACTGGACTCGCAGTGTTTGACCTATCCTTTGATCCAAGTTTTGTCTGATTCTGAGTCAGTCAACGGATCACTATTTTGCGGGGCCCACGATTCGACTTGACGAGCGATTTTGTGATCGGCTTACTAGAATTCAAAATTGGACATACCGTTGAGTTTGTATCGTTGATTTGTTTGACCTATAATTTATCCAATTTAGAAATCATTACCTCTGGCACGTATTTTAGTGTAAAGTGGCCTACATGTGGACACCGATTTGATCCAAAATTATCGTTTTGCCCTATGTCCAAATTGGACGAAAGGGTAGTATTTTTTAACTATCTTGCTTATTCTGGGAACGTTGGTGATATTTAT
The DNA here is from genome assembly GCA_036927795.1 of Iris macrosiphon. Lineage (NCBI taxonomy): Eukaryota > Viridiplantae > Streptophyta > Magnoliopsida > Asparagales > Iridaceae > Iris > Iris macrosiphon. The sequence goes on along the minus strand of JAYESA010000008.1, from coordinate 113,450,235 downwards.
TTCAGCATCCGGAGATGTTCATACATCTTTTTCTCTTTTTGTTACTGTTGACTTGACGGTTTTGCAGCCAGAACATTGTCTAAACTCTACTCGGACACCAGGCAAGATACCTTGCTATATCTACTGTCAGTTTATCTTTATTTTAGTATTTTATTTTATTGTTGCATAAATTATTTTTATATAAACTGTGCTTCTAAGCTTAACTTGGGTGCAAACAACGGTGTTCGTCGTCTTTCGTAGCTTTTATTATTTATATGCATGTTGACTTAGTTTTAGCTGACTACCTCCTAATTGTGGTATATTTTTATATCTCATTGGACCATGAAACCCACATGACATAATATTTTATTATAGGGCACGGACTGCATATTGGATTTGCTACCGATATGTAAGGAACGTGTGACGGTTATAACGTAACTGTTATGATTAGTGTATTAGAAACTCATACAGTTACAACACTGGACATGTTGTGTATACGACTTGGTCAGTGTGGGGAGAGGGGAAAGACATTCATTATGCGAATGAGATAGCCAAATTGGTGGCCTTAGTATCCGGATAAAACTTTAGTGATTATTATATCAAATACCCTCTGACATCGCTGGACATTACAGGTATTTAGAGCATACGATAATATTGCAGTATTTGTACAGGATGTGATGAGAAGCCAACAATCCCACTCATACGCACGAATGTTGTCTTCTAAATTGCACATTAGATGGTTAGAACACCCTTTGTATATTTATTTACTTACTGCAGTTTATATGGCTTGCTTGTATGTATCTTATTACGTTCCTCTGAGGACCTGGTCCCTTTCCAGGTATAGACGGTCATGACTATTTGCATAAGCACGGACCAGAACTTGCTATTTCTTTCTTCTTCGAAAAGATCTTTCCTTCGAGCCTCTCTGATTATTAGATGATGTACTTATTATATTTTTTTTCATATCCTTGTTTGGAAGTGGATTTGTCTTCACCCAACTATTACTTCTTCTCGACTATTTTATACTTGGTTCATTGCCAATATTTGGTTATTTATTTATATTTGGTTTTGTGAATGAGATTACGATTGCATGTGACTTGTGACATTATATATACCACTTATGAATTATTATTCATAATACAACGTACGTATGTGTTATGATTTTCATATATTAGAGTTATCATATACATACGGCTGCCATACTTACGTATTCCTAGTCCTACGTATTTTAGGAGGGCACGACAAATTTTCTTCAAAAGTACACTCAGTGCGATTCTATTCAAAAGTGTGTCGCAATGCTATTCCTTCAAAAGTGCGCAGCAGTGCCAACTCCCTCAAAAAATTATTGTAGTGCCAATCTTACTAAAAATGCACTAGTCTCCAGATGACTTGTAAAGTGCGCATACTATCCTAACCGACAGTAAGCAGTTACGAATGCGTGTCTTACATGTCGTACTTCTCGTAAAAAGTGTACAAATAACTGTCCCCTATGACCTATGCTTTTCTCGTATAGGAAGCTACGTGTCAAGCAGGCGACAAGTTGTGCCCCCACTCATACAGAACGTGGGGTATTAATCCACCAAAAGTGCACGCATAATGGAAAAATAGTGTTGACTGCCCACAGTGCCCACACACTCTCGTAACCGCTCCTAAACTCTATAAAAATAAACAAGCAGTGGCTACATTGAGAATACACACACAGAGAGGAGCACATACAGACAGATAGAGAGAAAGGGGCTTAAATTTTTAAGTCTTTAAAATTCAAGACTAGAGTGAGAGAAATAGAACCTTCTCGTGTCGTTGTGCCAGAGCTTTCTTATTGTTCAACTCTCCAAGTTGTTCGCAGCATTCCCTATATTTCTTCATCTTTGTGTGCAATTCTCTGTCGTCGTGTGCATTTTTTCATCGACGAGTGGTACAAGGAGTAAAGTGATCGTCCGCATATCAGATCTGAACAGCTATACTTTCCCAAAATCAGTTATACTTGGATTCTTGTTTAGAATCTTTTTTGTACCTTTCTTTATTTTCAACAGTTTGTAACACAAAAATTTCGTAAAATTTTTTTCTCGCAAACAGTGTTAATTATAAATTTTACTTCTATGGTTCTTGTTTGTCTATATTAGACTACATTGCATAAATATACCCCTTAGTTCAGACTTAAAGATACCACTTAATATTTAAATAATTCCAATTATAATAACTGAAAATTAGTTTGTAATCTCATGTGAGAAAGATACAAAGTAAAGTAATTACAAATAAATACAATATTTACTGTATCGATTGTCTTGTATATTTTTTTCTGTTGTGTCCAAGTCTGCCATAATTGCTGCAATGAAGATCTCTGGTTGCCAAGTCCCTTGTCAAAAAATGATTCTTTTTTGGTCTGCCAGCTCTCCGTCGAACATCTGGTACACCAATTTTACCTCTTAGCAATTCACCTTGAGGAGTGTATGGGGTTGGAATTGGTTCCATATATGGCGTATATACACTTTTAAGTGTTTCAACAAAAAATTGAGCAGGATAATAATTTTTAATTTGTAAGTTATAAGACTGACAAGAAAAGTAAGCATGTACACATGGTAAAAATGTGTGTTGCCAACAAAAACATGTACAAGTTTTATTTTCTAAATCTACCACATAACATCTAATATTTTCATGATCAAATATTTTAAATTTATAATCTTCAACATGCCGCATATTAAAATGATATCTCTCTCTCTCTTTTGATAAATGTCTTAATCTTAAGCGTCCTTGGACAAAAATCTTTATCCATATTTTCAGCGTTTTGTCGATGCTTACCATGAATTGTTATGATTTTGGCTCTAATACCATCAAGCAATGTTGTTATTAGTTTATCACAAAAATTTTTAATCTAGGATATGGTACATAAGCTGTGATCCAATGGAAAAATTATAATTTTTATCGTTTGTACCAACAATCTGTAACACCCTGTTCCGTTCAAGTGGACTGCCGATTCAAACGGCAAAAGTGCAATATCCCGACCCGCTTGGCCCAGGAGAGAATACTCGTTTGAGACAAAGGATATCCAGACTTGTCCCTACAGGATTCTGGCTTAGGCTTTCAGAGGCTCGCTTGACGTATCGCTCAACCGAGGAAAATCATCGCTAGGGTGGGTGGCTACGGTGAACTTGTCTTTGCTTAGCCAGCACACTTAAAATATGGAATAATATATGCTAGTCGCTAGGTGAATCACCCCCTGCATGATAATAAGAATACAACGCACCTAGCAAAGGGAATAATCCCAACTTGTATTGCTTGTGCTAGAACATAAAAATAAAATATCGATTATATTCAGACCCTCGCATGCTATCCTAGATATTGTAGCTCAAAAAGACCCTTACGGTTTCAACTCTCGGCTTACCTTCGGGCCCGAGCCAACGTGTTTGCTTGAGTTCCTTAGAAATGCATGATTGCTTGCTTACAAGTGTCTAACATTATTCGTATTGTGCATGCATTCTAGTTAGCCAGGAGACTATCCAATAGCTCTTTTGTACAATTGAACCTGCAAGTATCCGGGACCGTTAGGTCACCAAGGCAAATCCCCGAACCAGGGGCATGCATCAAGGCAAGTGAATACTGAACTCAAATCACATCAAGTTTACCTCTGAATGAGAATCCTGTCAAGAAAAGTCAAGAATCCCAGCTCGTGGAGCAATACTCGTTCAGAGCAGAAATTATAGATTGTACTCGTGTTATGGATTGTCTTGTAGAAGATGTGAATTTGGATAACCCTAGAGACCTGCATGTCGCGGACAACTCAAAAATGAGGTATAGTTCCATGGGCGGTCCCCGGGGCACTAGGACCGATTCAATCCGGATGGAACTCATGCAGCCTTCTTGTACGAGTTGGGTGGCATCTCCGCTAATGTTGTGCCACCTTTGCAGATAAAGGTTGATAGTCTATTGTGCTTGGACGGGATGGTTTATAGCGCCTCTTGTGCTTTTGTTGCATTCCATCCTCGTCACGACTAAAACTCGTCCTTTATGGCTATGCCAGCGACCTATTGTTCATATAGATAAGTCATCTTCGCTTAGCGGCTATCCGTGTGCGAGTCATTGCATCGCATTAAATGAACAACTGAACACCTAAACGATCATGATATATCAACTCTCGTGTTTTCATATGCTATTGCCTTGGTTTTCACTATGAATGCTCGTGCTTGAATCAACTTGGTTTGCCTTAGACAGGGAAGGACAAATCGGTAAGTTGGTAAGTCTCGCCGTGTTTCCTATTATATCGCACGGCGCACCACCACACGAGTTAGGTTATTCAATATTGCCATAAACCATGTGGGGAGTTATGAATCATGCTTTATCTCTTGAACCGTAGTATCCTCACGTTCCTGCCGGCGTTGTGCATACCTACAATCACAAACGCCAAAGTAACGATAGAGGGAACAACGCTGCAAAGCGTCAAAACAATGGTGGCCATCAGAAAGGAAACCCGAGACCATTCTGCGATTTCTGTAAAAGACAAGGGCACACTACCGATAGATGTTACAACAGGAAAGGGCTGTGCTTCAACTGTGGCAGACCAGGCCACGTAGCTCGGGATTATCCACTCCCCTCTAAGCTTCTGCCTCAACAAAATAATTCATAACGGTTGGTTCTATTCCTAAGTTTCGGGACAAAACTTTCAATTAGTTGGGTAGGATGTAACGCCCCGTTCCTCCTATTCGAGGAGAGCGGCTAAGAAATACAAGATGGTATCGTTCGATCGGGATAGATTGAAACAAGAACTCGTCCTCGTTATAGATTTGTTTCTTCGAAATTGATTCCCATATTCAGTGGTGTAAAACCCCCTTCCTAAAAATCGTATATACCTTTTATTTATTAATTATTAATTAAATTATAGTAATTAGGTCTAAATAGGAGGAATAGATTTTTAAATTTTTTTATGTTAGGTGTTCGGGCACTTATAGGACTTATGTGACCATCAGAAATTTTTTCGGAATTTATTCCATGTAGGAGACCCCTTGAGCAGTTGCTAGCCTAACGATGTGCAATACCCTAATCTATAAATTTTTTTATGAGTATATATATAATATATATGTATATACAAATATATATATATATATATATATATATATATATATATATATATATATATGTATATATATATTTATAAAAGAAAAGGAAAGAAAGAATAAGAATTTAATAAGAAGTATTAATAATAATAATAGCCAGCAGCCGTTCTTAAGAATTACTACTATTCCCCTCTTAAGAATTGCTACCCCTCTTCAGCAACTATGTGGCTGTGACTCGCCCTTAGTGGCACAATGACCCGCTAGCAATTTTTGTTCCTAACAGTCCGCCCAACCGCACCCTTCACCCGCGGAAACATCTGCTCCACCCCCTCTCTCTTCCCTATAATATATATATATATATATATATATATATATATATATATATATATATATATATTAGCTCTCAAACCCTAACCTAAATTTTCAGACTTCCTCTTCCCATCTATAGCCGTCACCGCAGCCAGAGAAGCCCCCAAGCCATCCAACCATCCCGTTGACGCCGACCTCGCGAACTGCAGTTTCCCACTCGAGGCACCTTCGCTCCAGCGCGATTTCCCGTCGACTCGCTCGACCAAACACTGTTCCATTTTCATAGGTATGATCATCCCTTAACCCTCTCCAATATCTGTTTTATAGCCAACCTAGGAAAACGTGTGCCCCTAGGTGAAAAACAGCGTCCAAAGTGGACGGGCAGACCCGATTCTGGAATCGCAGAATTCCAGAATGACCACCCATATTGCCGAGTTCGTATCTCCCACCACAGAGATCCGAATTCAGTGATTCTTTTTAATACCTGTAGAATTCTTAACCTAGTTTATTTTCTGTTAAATAACCCTATGCTATTAGTCGTTGTGGACATAGTTAAATTCGTCACAAAACTGCGCGCACCTACTTTTTTCGGTTTTCCAAAAGTTAGAAAATGGAGCGCGTTCCGCCAAACGGGACCGCCCCGCCGTGTGCCAAGTGTACCGAATGGTGCACGCAGCATAACCGGACACGTGGAAATTCGTGGGGACCGATTCGGACGTGTGTGCGCGCCGGAATCAGGCCGTATCCGCGGACACATCCCGTGTCGTAACTTTTGTGGAACTCGTGCGTATTTTGTGCACGCTTGTCAGATTGTGACGAAACTTACGCCACTGGACTCGTGGTAACGCGCTGGTCCTATGACCCAATTTTCACGCATTTCTGAGACGGTTGACCAGATCGCCAATTGGCGGGCCCCACAGTTGACTTTTTGGACAAAATTCTGTTTGGCCCATCGGAATCCACATTTGGACATACCGTTGGGTTCGTATTGATATCTAGAGTTGTTTGACCTATAGTTTGTCCCATTTAGAGACTGTTACCCTTGGCACGCTTTTCGGTGCAAAGTGGACCACAGGTGGACCCTATTTTTATCCGAAATTACCGTTTTGCTCCTGTGTCCAAATTGGACGAAAGGGAAGTGCTTTTTAGCTATTTTGCTTATTTTGGGAATGTTGGCGATATCTATTTCAGCATCCGAAGATATTTGTTCTGAGGCCATAGCTCCTGGTCCTGTATATTGGACATCTAGACATGACATTTTGCAGCTTCTTGCCAGGCAAGTATACCTTGCCATTGTACTGTTATTCTTATTCCATATGTTGCATGCATCCCTATTTTCTGTCTTTAGTTCATATATTTTAACTGTTATATAAAATGCGCGCGACGGTGACGTCGCGATATATTTTTATTTATGTATTGCATTGACCTTGTTTATGAGACTACCCCATTATCATGTAGCATCATTAAGTTCATTTGACCGTGACACATATTTTTACACGAGTTGTGAGTCTCATATAGATCACGGACGCACGTATTGACTGATCATCGGTACGTGTGGGACGTGCGTTAGGAATAACTGCTGTTAGAAACTTTGCATGCTAGAAGACTTAACAGTTATTAGAGGTCTATGAACATAGCCTATTTTAGTACGGTGGTCCCATCCTTGTCCTTGTTTGGTTGCAGGATTGGGCTAGGGTACTAAGGATAGGCTATGGACCAAATCGTGTCATGGATGTGACATGCTTAGAGCATTGGGTGGGGAGAACAACAAATAAGGCATTTGGGCTCCTTTGCACTTTCCTTGTGTAACCCGTACGCTCCGCCGAAGATACGCGGTCATGATGACCCCTATATATTATCATGGCGGGCCTCCGGCGTTCGAAAGGCGCCATGCCTTTGTAGGCCCCTGGATCTTCAAGAGAACTATGTCAATCCTATTTATGGCCAGATAGCCCACTTGTTAGAAAGTTGTTCTTAAACTGCATTCAGATTAGACGGTTAGGCGACCCATTAGATATTTATTTCAGTACTTTATTGGCATGTGTTTAAGTATCTTGTTATGTCCTTCTGAGGACCTGGTCTGCTGCCAGGTGTACCTGTTCTTGAGTATTTGCAGGAGCACAAATTTGGATGGTTATAGATGCTTCGTGGATGTCTCCTTTTCGAGCCGGGATTGATAGCTGGTACTTATATGTTTGATTGTGTTGTACTTATATTGTATTTACTTTTTCCATTTGAGTCGATAGTGGATTTGTTTCCATCCGACTACCATCATTAGATACTTTATTTTGAGGTCTAGTTTCTTAGATACTGGTTATTTATTTCTATATGATTTTGGTGGATGAGATTTAGATTATATCCTGTGACTTGTATTACATTTTATACCACTTGTGGATTTGATATTCATATTACAGCGTACGTATGGATTTGGTTTCCATATATTGGAGTTGCCATATTCATGCGGCTGGCATGCTTACGTGTCCTAGTCCTACGTATTTTTGGGACTGGGGCGTGACATGTTTTTGTGGTGGCCCATGCAGGTCGAGAGCATATTATCTCGGTTACGTTACTGTACCGAACAAGCCTGCACCTAGGACTAGAGTATAGGATCTCATCCACAATTGACTATGACTCATCTTTCTTCTAATCTGTTCTATTTGAATAATTGTATCCTGCTTGATTCCTGTACTCCCATAATAGTTCCTTTAGTATAGTCTCTCCTAGAATATAGAAGTTCCTGTTGTTAGATGATAAGTAGGGTAACCTTCCTATTAAGAGTACAACTAGAGTGCTGACACACCACTAAGTTTAGAATATCTAGTGAACCCTAGAACTCCTTATCTTTAGATTGGTATACCATTACCCCTTGGTGTATTAAGAAGACTTGAGTAGTATAAACACTACTAGAGATAGTTAGAAGTTTTACCATGATGTTTGACCCTAGTATTGAGGAACCAATGGAGAACCAATATTGAACATTAGGACTGAACCTAACCTTCATAATTGGATAGTATTAGAGCACTATAGAACTTATGTCATTGTCTTGTTATTAGTAGACAAGTACCCTAGAAGGCCAAGAGCAATGCATAGAATATTTCCCTAATCATACCTCAAACATAGTAGCTAGCGTACCACTTCCCTTTAGAAACCATGATGCTATCTATAGCCCTATTTTTAATTTCAGATATTTTGTTCCTCTGAAACCCTAGCGCTCATTGTTTGTGCGATGACTAATCATGTTTTCTCTCCTTCAACTTTTAACTCGTGCCACCTGCCACCTCTGATCATAGACCAAGTGATTATACTCTACAATAGGATATATAGCTTGCTATAGTCATAGTTGTAATCTTGAATTTTGAATTGTGTACCTTGTAGTTAGAACCTGATAGTTGAGTCGTTCAATTAGATTGTGATTACCTCTAGTCGTAGACCATGTAATTTGTACCCTCACCTCGATACAGGTTAGATCCCTTTCCCCTAACGGCTAGTAACTCTTCTATTGACACTTGTTCTATAAGCACTATGACTAAGACTTAGGATGACCATTACCTACATAAAAAGGATACCCTAATCAGTACCAAGATCTCTCCTCGTATACCCTAATAAGAGTTTCAGCTCTATTTACATGTGCAAGATTATTTTGTAGGATCCTCTTAAGACTATCACAGTATTAGTTTAAATCTTCTAAGTTGGGTAGTATGCCTCACAACCTAGTATCACATGGTCCACTTGAGCCATCAAGGTAGTGTAACTGAATGACATTAATTGTATGACAGCATAAGATGACAGTGTTTATTCAAGCAATAGAATTTAGAGGTCCATGCCCCTATATGGTCGACTAGCGATTTAGACAAGGAGGTTGTATGATAACCGTAGAGATTGTAGAGCCTTTTGTTATTGTTGCTTATGTTGTTTTGTTTTTGCAAACTTGAATTATTTTGTAACATCTCTCATCATAATCCAGCGTATCTATAATCTCTGTACTACCTTGACTTATGCTGCTACTATAGCCTAGTCTTTGCAAGCTTATTTTTTTATCGAGCTTGATCATGAGACATGTATTATTGGGACGCCTACTGATACAATTGTCTAATCAGAATCAGTGTATTACGGTCTGGACAACCTTAGTACATTTTGGTTCGCCCTTCGCAATACTACTTTACGTGGATTGAGATATATAGTGATTAGTAGACGAATGTACTCGCCCCCTAGATATATCTGAGCACATCGGATCCATTACACATCCGTACTGATACGAGCATGTGAATAGGAACCACCAAAATAGGACTTCAATCCACAACTGCCTTGACAAATTCCCAATTAAATTCTTTCAAGCGCCTTGATCCCCATACCTGCATTCTATTACCCCTTCCTTGAACTCCTTATTATTGATCTTCGTCTTCCCTTATTTCGGAAGAACGAAACTTCGTGCTTGGTATAATTTGATATGCAGATAGTACTAGATATATCCCATGGGTCGATCACATACTTGAGGATTATTCTTTCGTAATTAAGGATATATCATATGTAATCTGATCGGCGTTGAAGTTTCGAGGACTAAACGACATGAGTAAATAAATTAAGGAATATTTTCTTAAGGTATATAGCCTTAGGTGATAGGTGAAAATTCTAAGTTGGGTAGTAGTGCATTGTCAACTCGGGAGGAATTTCTTTTAGATTATGATCGAGTAAGATTAGATTAGGAGAGGTTCAAGCCATTGTAATTTTGAGAAATTAGAAGGATGACTAAGATGATGAGGATCAATGAATTGATATTGGGGACCCAATATTTATACCTTAATTGAATGAGTTAAATTTTTGAACAATGAAGGTAGAATCACCAATTTGAATTTAGAGGATAAATATAGAATTTTAGACTTAGATATTGGTGGACTGCATTTAAATTATTTTTCAATTTGGTGATTTGAATTAAGAATTAAAATTTTGGTTGGACGACCTATTTGAAATAATGAGGATGTGAATGAAATTTAAAGAGTTGAGGCATACAAAATTTTATAAGTGAAAATGGGAATATATTGGACTCAAACCACTTCTAAAGGAGATTATGATAGTTAGAGATCGTGAGGTAAAAGTTATATACTTATGTAAATCTTGGAGATGTTATGTGGATATGGATAATTTGAAACAAGGGAAGAAGAGATAACCGTAGGTTAAATTTTGATTGGAGCAGTGGTCATCTTAACCTAGAAGTGATTGCAATGGATATGATTAGGATTTTAGTTATCGCAAGAAGATTGCGACTGACTTGCCTTATTGTACATAAAGGATTAACCGATTCTGCCTTATTTCAATTTTGAGGACGACATTGTCTTAAGTTTGCTGAATTGTGAAACCCCCTCACCTAAGAATTTGACCTACTCGGCTTAGATAGTGAGACTGAGGCTAGCACGAATCCACTTAGAAATAGAACACGGTATTTTTATTTAGTTTTACAACATGATACCACTTGACACGCCTTACCATTGCTTCGATAAATGGAGCAAGTCACTAGCTACTGCCTTCCTACAAATTCTACACCATTATCCTAGACATGCCTATCATCCAATTCTCATCTTTGTGCAATTTTCTAATTGTTAGACGCTTTTATGCAAAAGAGCATTTATGTGTCCACACCATTGGACATGACACATGAAGAAACCTATTTTTCGCTCATATGGATTTTTCCATGATTTTTTTTTGGGATGTGCAACGTGCAACATCGCCCACCCCTTTAAACCTAGCCTTGCATTTTAAACGATGCAAATCTTATACCATTTTTGACATTCTATCGTGGCTTAATTTTAATTTCGAGGATGAAATTTTTATAAGTTGGGTAGAATGTAAAACCCCCTTCCTAAAAATCGTATATACCTTTTATTTATTAATTTTTAATTAAATTGTAGTAATTAGGTCTAAATAGGAGGAATAAATTTTTAAATTTTTTTATGTTAGGTGTTCGGGCACTTATAGGACTTATGTGACCATCAGGAATTTTTTCGGAATTTTTTCCATGTAGGAGACCCCTTGAGCAGTTGCTAGCCTAACGATGTGCAATACCCTAATCTATAAATTTTCTTATGAGTATATATATAATATATATGTATATACAAATATATATATATATATGTATATATATATATTTATAAAAGAAAAGGAAAGAAAGAATAAGAATTTAATAAGAAGTATTAATAATAATAATAGCCAGCAGCCGTTCTTAAGAATTACTACTATTCCCCTCTTAAGAATTGCTACCCCTCTTCAGCAACTATGTGGCTGTGACCCGCCCTTAGTGGCACAATGACCCGCTAGCAATTTTTGTTCCCAACAGTCCGCCCAACCGCACCCTTCACCCGCGAAAACATCCGCTCCACCCCCTCTCTCTTCCCTATAATATATATATATATATATATATATATATATATATATATATATATATATATATATATATATATATATATATATATATATTAGATCTCAAACCCTAACCTAAATTTTCAGACTTCCTCTTCCCATCTATAGCCGTCACCGCAGCCAGAGAAGCCCCCAAGCCATCCAACCATCCCGTCGACGCCGACCTCGCGAACTGTAGTTTCCCACTCGAGGTACCTTCGCTCCGGCGCAATTTTTCGTCGACTCGCTCGACCAAACGATGTTCCGTTTTCATAGATATGATCATCCCTTAACCCTCTCCAATATCTGTTTTATAGCCAATTTCGAAAAATATGTGCCCCTAGGTGAAAAATAGCGTCCAAAGTGGACGGGCAGACCCGATTCTGGAATCGCAGAATTCCAGAATGACCACCCATATTGCCGAGTTCGTATCTCCCACCACAGAGATCCGAATTCGGTGATTCTTTTTGATACCTGTAGAATTCTTAACCTAGTTTATTTTCTGTTAAATAACCCTATGCTATTAGTCGTTGTGGACATAGTTAAATTCGTCACAAAACTGCGCGCACCCACTTTTTTCGGTTTTCTAAAAATTAGAAAATGGAGCGCGCCCCGCCAAACGGGACCGCCCTGCTGTGTGCCAAGTGTACCGAATGGTGCACGCAGCATAACCGGACACGTGGAAATTTGTGGAGACTGATTCGGACGTGTGTGCGCGCCGGAATCAGAACGTATCCGCGGACACATCCCGTATCGCAACTTTTGTGGAACTCGCGCGTATTTTGTGCATGCTTGTCAGATTGCGACGAAACTTGTGCCACTGGACTCGTGGTAATGCGCTGGTCCTGTGACCCAATTTTCACGCATTTCTGAGACGGTTGACCAGATCGCCAATTGGCGGGCCCCACAGTTGACTTTTTGGACAAAATTCTGTTCGGCCCATCGGAATCCATATTTGGATATACCGTTGGGTTCGTATTGACATCTAGAGTTGTTTGACCTATAGTTTATCCCATTTAGAGACTGTTACCCTTGGCACGCTTTTCGGTGCAAAGTGGGCCACAGGTGGACCCCACTTTTACCCGAAATTACCGTTTTGCCCCCGTGTCCAAATTGGACGAAAGGGAAGTGCTTTTTAGCTATTTTGCTTATTTTGGGAATGTTGGCGATATCTATTTCAGCATCCGGAGATATTTGTTCTGAGGCCATAGCTCCTGGTCCTGTATATTGGACATCTAGACATGACATTTTGCAGCTTCTTGCCAGGGAAGTATACCTTGCCATTGTACTGTTATTCTTATTCCATATGTTGCATTCATCCTTATTTTCTGTCTTTAGTTTATATATTTTAACTGTTATATAAAATGCGCGCGACGGTGACGTCGCGATATGTTTTTATTTATGTATTGCATTGACCTTGTTTATGAGACTACCCCATTATCATGTAGCATCATTAGGTTCATTTGACTGTGACACATATTTTTACACGAGTTGTGAGTCTCATATAGATCACGGACGCACGTATTGACTGATCATCGGTACGTGTGGGACGTGCGTTAGGAATAACTGCTGTTAGAAACTTTGCATGCTAGAAGACTTAGCAGTTATTAGAGGTCTATGGACATAGCCTATTGTAGTACGGTGGTCCCATCCTTGTCCTTGTTTGGTTGCAGGATTGGGCTAGGGTACTAAGGATAGGCTATGGACCAAATTGTGTCATGGATGTGACATTCTTAGAGCATTGGGTGGGAAGAACAACAAGTAAGGCATTTGGGCTCCTTTGCACTTTCCTTGTGTAACCCGTACGCTCCGTCGGAGATACGCGGTCATGATGACCCCTATATATTATCATGGCGGGCCTCCGACGAAAGGCGTCGTGCCTTTGTAGGCCCCTGGATCTCCAAGAGAACTATCCCAATCCCATTTATGGCCAGATAGCCCACTTGTTAGAAAGTTGTTCTTAAACTGCATTCACATTAGACGGTTAGGCGACCCATTAGATATTTATTTCAGTACTTTATTGGCATGTGTTTAAGTATCTTGTTATGTCCCTCTGAGGACCTGGTCCGCTGCCAGGTGTACCTGTTCTTGAGTATTTGCAGGAGCACAGATTTGGATGGTTATAGATGCTTCGTGGATGTCTCCTTTTCGAGCCGAGATTGATAGCTGGTACTTATATGTTTGATTGTGTTGTACTTATATTGTATTTACTTTTTCCATTTGAGTCGGTAGTAGATTTGTTTCCATCCGACTACCATCATTAGATACTTTATTTTGAGGTCTAGTTTCTTAGATACTGGTTATTTATTTCTATATGATTTTGGTGGATGAGATTTAGATTAAATCCTGTGACTTGTATTACATTTTATACCACTTGTGGATTTGATATTCATATTACAGCGTACGTGTGGATTTGGTTTCCATATATTGGAGTTGCCATATTCATGCGGCTGGCATGCTTACGTGTCCTAGTCCTACGTATTTTTGGGACTGGGGCATGACAAGTGGACCGTGCCCCCGGGATCGACTTAGCGACAGAGTCAGGAGGGACCTCTCCGCTATTATCTTTGTTGCCTCGGATTTCGATGTTGCTTGTTGCTTTCGTGCTTTGAGTTAGTTTTCAGATTTATTTAGGTTTTCTTGAACGGTTTTGATGGATTTCATTATTTTCGTTCATTGAACTGTATTTCAATTCTGAGTATGGAAAGAGAGGAAGAGGTATTGATCGAGTTGTTCGTGCAATGCAGGTGAACGAGCAGTAGGCGGCTTACGAACGGAGTCTTGAAGCGCCTCTTTCCTTCTCCCTTCCAACCATCCAAGTGAGTGGCTACCATCTCGATTAGCTAGCCCTGCTTCTAAGTCTTCATACCTAAAACTCTTGCATTCTTGTTGTCCCGATCAAACGATACCAAATAATAACTAAAAGATGTAAGATAAAAAGGGAATAGACTTGGACTATATTGCTTGTCATTCAACTTGGGAACGGTTATTCATTTGCATGCTTGTTCATTTAAAATATTCATAATATGCTTCAATTTTTGTTAGAATGTAATACTTCTTCAATAAATTGTGCTATGCATATAGAACACCTTTGCTATGCGATATATTGATCAGAAAGACTATGCAAAATCGTTTATGCTATGGAACTGTTATCGTGAATGTTGTTTGATCATGGACAACTTGTGCATAAGGTATATTATGAGTTCCGCGGACGGTCGTCGGGGCACTAGGACCGATCCGATCCGGACGGAACGTATGTATAGTCGTATGTTATGGGGCAAGATGTTATGTAGCGGGGCTCGCAACCTACATTGCATATCATTTGTGTCTTGAGACTATAACCCGTCCCTTTGTGGCATCATGCCAGTGATCCCTATGTATATTTGAACATGTTGCATACTAACTTGTGTCTTCGTGGCAGGGAAGGCATGGTAAGTATTGTGTATGTCGTTCAGATGGGCAGGTAAAAGTCACCGAACGGTGACAAGTTCATTTCAGTAAATTATATATGCTGCTTACTTGTAAATGAACTAAGGCAAGATAGAAAACCACAAAAATATGCATGCTTCATATAAACAATGTGTTGATTGGTATAGTTCGGTTAGCTCGCCTTCACCAGTATATTTTGACATACTGACCCTCGTTGAAACAGGTTCCCCGCAGTAAGGCGAACCGAGCGATAAGCCGAAGTCGTCTTCCCGATCCAGTCCAGCTGTTGGCGCATCCTGATCGCGCCGTATTTTGAAGTACTTGAAGGAAGGAGCTTGCAACTCAATACACAATGCAGCTCCGTGGCAAAGCCGTCCTCCAGCCCAGAGGTCTTTATTATTTTGAAGTTTAGTAAAGGGATGTAATGTACAGGACTGCTATCTCATTTTGTGTCAACACTTTTGTAAGCCCGTGCGGCAAGTAGCTGACTCGTTTCAAGAGTTTGTAATAGATGTTCATTATCAATAAAAATAACTTTTCCATATTTTAAATCTGTGTTTCAATTTATCTGCGTACTCTGAATATGTGCTCGTTATGCAAAATACTCTAGCCTTGTGCAGGCGTAACCCCAGGCCCGCATGGCGGTCACGATTCGAGGGATTTCCCAACGATTCTACGGAATTGGGTCGTGATATAATGGTATCAGAGCACAGATTCAAGTTCCTTAGACTCTCGAGTTAGAAAAGTTCCTTTATGATCAAATTCCTGTGCGAACTCTTGAACTCTCTAGGCCAAAATGAGATACGTTCATGCAATAAGTCCATAATACATTATGATCCTAATATAATTTACCTTCTTTTGAAGGAATGGCACCAGTACAATCTGCAGCGCTAGCAACGGACGAAACGTAAGGCCAAGAAAGTAGTTCGGGTACTTCGGGAAGTTTGCGAAGCCAGCGAGCCATATCTCGCGTCGATCCATCCAGCAAATATTGCGGATGTTGGAGACAAACCAACAAAGGGATGAAGCTCACTACGAACGGGCCAAGAAGCAAGCGGAGGAGAGTCAGCTCAAGTTTCAAGACAATATAGAAGCTCGATTCTCAGTCCAACAAAAGTAGGTGGATGCCCTACAACAGATCGTTCAGACTTTGGCTTCCAACCATTTTGCGACAACAACAGCGACTCCGGTGGAACAACCCGTGCTTGAAATTGAGATGCCACAAATTCCAAGGATGAGGGACGTGACTGCCTTCGACTTTGGTCACTTCAAGAAAGTCTGCAATACTCCATTCAACGGGACTGAGGACCCAATCGTGGCTCTAGATTGGTTGGCCAAACTTGAAGACCACTTCGCTCTGCTAGAGGTCCCCGAAGGGAAATACGTAGTATGCGTGCAACTACAGCTCTGCCTCAACGCGCACGATTGGTAGGACGTGCATCGACGATCTCTTCAATTTGATCATGGAGAGGAGGCGATCTCGTGGGCAACTTTTCGTGTCGCGTTTGAAGAGGAGTTTATACCCCCTCTAGTACAACGTCAGATGGAGAACGAGTTCGTGCAACTGAGGCAAGGCAGCATGACAGTTAAAACAGTACTCCGCCGAATTCAACCGACTCTCCAAATTCGCTAGGGCCTATTTACCTGATGCAGCGAGTCGAGCTAGAAGGTTTGAAGGTGGTGTATGCCCTGCCATCCATGCGCACGTAGTCGTTCATCAGTACGAGACCATGCGGGAAGTTATGAATCATGCTTTATCTCTTGAACCGCAGTATCCTCACGTTCCTGTCGGCATTGTGCATAGCTACAATCACAAATGCCAAAGTAACGATAGAGGGAACAATGCTGCAAAGCGTCAAAACAATGGTGGCCATCAGAAAGGAAACCCAAGACCATTCTGCGATTTCTGTAAAAGACAGGGGCACACTACCGATAGATGTTACAGCAGGAAAGGGCTGTGCTTCAACTGTGGCGGGCCAGGCCACATAGCTCAGGATTGTCCACTCCCCTCTAAGCTTCTGCCTCAACAAAATAATTCCTAACGGTTGGTTCTATTCCTAAGTTTCGGAACGAAACTTCTAATTTGTTGGGTAGGATGTAACGCCTCATTCCTCTTATTCGAGGAGCGCGACTAAGAAATACAATATGGTATCGTTCGATCGGGATAGATTGAAACAAGAACTCGCCCTCGTTATAGATTTGTTTCTTCGGAATCGATTCCCATATTCAGTGGACCGTGCCCCCGAGATTGACTTAGCGGCAGAGTCAGGAGGGACCTCTCCACTGTTATCTTTGTTGCCTCGGATTTCGATGTTGCTTGTTGCTTTCATGCTTTGAGTTAGTTTTCAGATTTATTTGGGTTTTTTTGAACGGTTTTGATGGATTTTATTGTTTTCGTTCATTGAATTGTATTTCAATTTCGAGTATGGAAAGAGAGGAAGAGGTATTGATCGAACTGTTCGTACAATGCAGGTGAACGAGCAGTAGGCGGCTTACGAGCGGAGTCTTGAAGCGTCTCTTTCCTTTTTCCTTCCAACCATCTCAGTGAGTGGCTACCATCCCGATTAGCTAGCCCTACTTCCAAGTCTTCACACCTAAAACTCTTGTATTCTTGTTGTCCCGATCAGACGATACCAAGTAATAACTAAAAGATGTAAGATAAAAAGGGAATAGACTTGGACTATATTGCTTGTCATTCAACTTGGGAACGGTTACTCATTTGCATGCTTGTTCGTTTAAAATGTTTATAATATGCTTCAATTTTTGTTAGAATGTAATACTTCTTCAATAAATTATGTTATGCATATAGAACACCTTTGCTATGCGATATATTGATCAGAAAGACTATGCAAAATCGTTTATGCTATGGAACTGTTATCGTGAAAGTTGTTTGATCACGGACAACTTGTTCACAGGGTATGTTATGAGTTTCGCGGACGGTCGCCGGGGCACTATGACCGATCCGATCCGGACGGAACGTATGTATAGTCATATGTTATGGGGCAAGATGTTATGTAGCGGGGCTCGCAACCTGCGTTGCATATCATTTGTGTCTTGAGACTATAACCTGTCCCTTTGTGGCATCATGCCAGTGATCCCTATGTATATTTTAACCTGTTGCATACTAACTTGTGTCTTCGTGGCAGGGAAGACATGGTAAGTATTGTGCAGGTCGTTCAGACGGGCAGGTAAAAGTCACCGAACGGTGACAAGTTTATTTCAGTAAATTCTATATGCTGCTTACTTGTAAATAAACTAAGGCAAGATAGAAAACCACAAAAATATGCATGCTTTATATAAATAATGTATTGATTGGTATAGTTCGGTTAGCTCGCCTTCACCAGTATATTTTGACATACTAACCCTCGTTGAAACAGGTTTTCCGAAGTAAGGCGAACCGAGCGAGGAGCCGAAGTCGTCTTCCCGATCCAGTCCAGCTGTTGGCGCATCCTGATCGTGCCGCATTTTGAAGTACTTGAAGGAAGGAGCTTGTAACTCAATACATAATGCAGCTCCGTGGCAAAGCCGTCCTCTAGCCCGGAGGTCTTTATCATTTTAAAGTTTAGTAAAGGGATGTAATATACAGGACTGCTATCTTATTTTGTGTCAACACTTTTGTAAGCCCGTGCGGCAAGTAGCTGACTCGTTTCAAGAGTTTATAATAGATGTTCATTATCAATAAAAAGAACTTTTCCATGTTTTAAATCTGTGTTTCAATTTATCTGCGTACTCTGAATATGTGCTCGTTATGCAAAATACTCTAGCCTTGTGCGGGCGCAATCCCAGGCCCGCATGGCAGTCACGATTCGGGGGACGCCCCAACGATTCCATGGAATTGGGTCATGACACTTGGTCCAACCTCGAGCTCTGAATGGTCCAGTACATGGCTAGGATCTGCCACATAACGCCTCAGCTGTGATACGTGAAACACGTGTACTCCTTCCAATGTAGACGGTAAGTCCAATAGATAGTCTATGGCACCGACCTTCTCTAAAATAACGAAGTGTCCGATGAACCTTGGACTAAGCTTTCCACCTCCACCAAAATAAATTGTACCACGTATCAAAGAAATCCTCAAGAACACCAAACTACCAACCTCGGACTCTAACATTCTCCGACGACTATCGGCCCACTGCTTCTGTCTGTCCTGGGCCACGTGAAGTCTCTCTCTAATCTGCTTCACCTTTTCTGCAGCATCAACTATCATATCTGGTCCCAAAAGTGCTCTCTCGCCCACGTCGTCCCAAGATAATGGAATCCGATATCTCCTACCGTATAGAGCCTCGAAAGAAGACATCTCGATATAGGCCTGATAGCTATTGTTGTTTGCAAACTCTACCAGGTGAATATGGTCCTCCCATGAGCCACAAAACTCTAATACGCATGTCCGAAGCATATCCTCGAGTATCTGAATAGTCCTCTCTGACTGTCCATCCTTCTAAGGGTGGTAAGTAGTGCTAAATTTGAGTTGGGTACCCAAGCTAGCCTGCATACTCCTCCAAAAGTGGGATTTTAATATGCAATCCCGATCGAAGACGATGCTTACTAGAACTCCATACAGCCTGATGACCTGTCTTACATATAAATCGACGAGCTTCTCCGTAGATAATCCCACTTTAAAAGATAAAAAGTAGGCTGATTTGGTCAACCGGTCAACGACGACCCAAATCGCGTCCTTCCCTCTTAGAGTGCGTGGAAGTCCAAAAACGAAATCCATCATGATATATTTCTATTTTCTTTCGGGAATCGGTAGTGGTTGGAGCAACCCTCCTGGTCTATATCTCTCGACTTTGACCTGCTGGTACACTAGACACCTAGAGACAAAGTGTGCCACATCTTTCTTCATCCCATACTTCCACACATGTTCCCTCATGTCCTTGTACATCTTGTTGGCTCCCAGATGTATAGAATACTGGGAACGATGAGCCTCATGCATGATCTTTTCTCGTACGTCATCACTAGTCACACATAGCCTAGTCCTGTGCCTCAGTGAACTATCCTCTGCAATAGCGAAGTCCTCCAACAATCATGCATGCACCTGAGCTCTAATGCTTCACAGACTCTTATCTTGATACTGCGTCTCTCGGACCTTGTCCATCAACCCAGACTGAATCTGCATGTCCATCATTTGCGTCTTCACTCCCAGAATAATAACCTCGATGCCCAACCTATCCAAGTCTGCTAGCAAGTGGCGATCCGTCGTCAGGTACATAGCTATTAGATACCTGCTCTTGGTATCAGCAACTACGTTGGCCTTCTATGGATGATACTGTAGTAAAATATAAAAATCCTTCATCAATTTTAGCTACCTACACTGCCTCATTTTTAACTCTTTCTGCGTAAAGACGTACTTCAAACTTTTGTGGACAGTGAATATTTTCACACACTCTCCGTACAGGTAATGTCTCTACAGCTTCAGAGCGAAGAACACTGCTGCTAATTTCAAGTCATGAGTGGGATAGTTCTTCTCATGTGGCCGCAACTGTCTAGAAGCATACGCCACCACATTCTTGTTCTTCTCTAGAACACATCCTAAACCATTTTTCGAAGTGTTGCTATAGATACCAAATCTACATGTTCCTGATGGCACTATCAAGACATGTGCAGTGGTTAACCTTTTATTTATCTCATCAAATACAGCCGGACATTCCTCAGTCCATACAAACTCTACGTCCTTCCATTGAGTCTATTCAACGGCTCTGCGATACGAGAAAAATTCTTCACAAATTTCCTGTAATATCTGGCCAATTCTAAGAATCTTCTGATCTCTGCATTAAAACTTGAAGTGGTCCAAGAATATACAGTAGCAATCTTCTTCGAATCTACCGATATCCTGTCTCCAGTTATCACAAGCCCAAAAAACTCTACTATATCCAGGAAAAACTCATATTTTGAGAGCTTCTCCTTTTTTAGGGTCTCCAGCATAATCTTCAGATGTTCCTCGTGCTCCACTGGTGTCTTTGAATAGACGAAAATGTCTTCTATGAACACCTCCACAAATTTGTCAAGGTATTCATGGAACACCTTGTTCATTAAGTTCATGAAGACTGTCGGGACATTAGTCAACCCAAACGGTATCACCATAAACTCATACTGGTCGTATCTTGTCTAAAACATGCCTACGGCTTTCTATAATTAACTAAATAACGTTATAACAAGCCCTAATTACTATAAATTCATTGCTAAGAATATTGCTACCACCAGCACTGCAGTTAACCCGGATGGCCAAGGGTACGCTTGTCTTATAAATTTAAATGCATATTCAACCATACAACAACATAATTTCTACTTATCACAAACAGAAATTGAACTCAAAAGCATAAACTTGAACTTGTAATCATAAACTTGTTTTACAATATAAACTTGTATATAAACTTGCCTTGTAAGTGTCGTAGCATGCGTAAACTTGGTCAGTCATAGAGCCCTTGTCTACCATGGTTCTCCATGCTGAATGGGGCCCTTGGGGATCGGGGTAGTCGGTAGCGCAATATTCTTCCCTACAAAATGCTCTAGGTAAATCTTATCTTGTTTAATCATTAGTAAATTATTTTAAGTCCTCGAGTCGTGGACACTTACGAACTCCCTAAGATGACGAATTGCGAGTACAAGCTTTTCATGAGTTATTGTATTCGCGACATGTGATACATTGGACAATTCTCATACATGATTGCCCGATGTCAAATGCAATGGATTTTCATACACAAACATTTCCACGGTGTCGTAAGGATTGTGGACTTATACATAAACTTGTCTTGTGAACTCATATGCAAAACGTGTCTAGTATCACAAACTTATATTGACATAAGGAAACACACAACAATAAATCACTAAGGAATTTCTAATCAACAAGGAGCACAAATGCAAACAAGAATTCCTGGCCGCATACGCCCACTGGCCGCATGGACTCTCTGGTTGCATGCACCCACTGGCCGCATGGACTCTCTAGCCGCATGCACCTACTGACCACATGGACTCTCTGGCCGCATTGACTTACTTTTGGACTTAGCAAATTTTTATTCGTTCAACGAGTACAGACGAATAGGCAGTCATGCGTCCAACAAGATGGACGCATGATGTCTGCATGCGGCAAGAGTTCAGGCCCCATAACCCTCTTAGGCCACATATCACTCTCAGCCGCATGGCTCGCTGGCCGCATGAAGACTTCTTCTTCTCCAACAACAAGTTCAGTCATGGCTCAAAATTTATTTTCTACCTAAAAACTCCATTTTTAGTCCAAATTTAGTGAAACAAAAGCCAAAATACTCGAAATAAAATGCTTTAAAATAAGAAACCACTAGTTTTCGAAAACAAAAAGTTTTAATAGATCAAAATCAAAAATAAATTCATGGAACACATAAAAATCATAATCTTAAAACTCAGATCTATAAAAATCTATACATCAAAATTCTAAACTCCAAGAACTAAACAAGATCAACAGCTGAAGGAGAATATTTTCCATCAAAAATATTTTTAAAACAACATATATAAAAATTCAAAAATTCATGATTTCACCATTGAGCAAGATATACTTTCCTTGGGTGACTCATATCCTCTACCTCGCACGGTCCAGGTCTCACGATCCAAGTCGCAGCAACCTTCTCTAGGGTTGGGGTTTTAGGGAGATCTTGAGGGAGAGTAGGAAATAAATAAAGAAGAAGAATAAAGAGAGGAGAGAGAAAAGCCATATATATACTAAGAGAGGAGAAGAGAGGGTTTAGTCATGGGTTCACCCAAAATGAACCGAACCAAGGGTCCAATCTACATGTGGGTCCTAACCCGCGTCTATGGCAATACCAATGAATATTCTACTGTTCTCGGATAGTCTCTCTCAACAGCAGGAATAATAAAATAATAATAAATTACAGGAACCATCATATGAAATACAGCAGGAATACATAATCAAGAAAAATTAAATTCTAGAAATTCAAGAAATACTAAATCTGGGATCGGGTGTGACAATACACATTCGCACCGACCCATCCTTCTTTGGTACAAATAAGACCGGGGCTCCCCAAGGCGAGGAACTCGATCTAATAAAATCCTTGTCTAGCAACTCATCAACCTACTTCTCTAGCTCTGCTAGCTCGCTATTGTTGATCCGGTAGACCTGCTGCGACACCGACTCTGCTCCCAATACTAAG
The DNA here is from genome assembly GCA_036927795.1 of Iris macrosiphon. Classification (NCBI taxonomy): domain Eukaryota; kingdom Viridiplantae; phylum Streptophyta; class Magnoliopsida; order Asparagales; family Iridaceae; genus Iris; species Iris macrosiphon. The sequence continues at coordinate 113,426,939 of JAYESA010000008.1, read as the reverse complement.
TCAATAAAGAATTCTAGATCTCTATCTGGTGGAATCCCGGCAACTCCTCGGGAAAAAAATCTAGGAACTCCACAATAATGGGATGTGGCAAGCCCTTCTTCTCTACCATGGCTCCACAAATAATCCCATCACCTGTTCTACTGCTCCTCTAACAAACTCAAATTCTGGCTTTCCAGGAGGGCTAAACAGCATACATCCTCCACGATAGTCTATGCTAGCATGGTGCCTACTCAACCAATCCATTCCGAGGACAATGTCAAAACTCGGAAGTGGCATTACGAGTAAACTAGCATCCAAATCACGGCCTCCTAAGGTAACACGATACCCCTTGCAAGTATCACTAACTAAGATAATGCCTCCACCAGTCGTGATCTTGCAACTCCTACCCAAGGGTTATGTTACTAAACTATGCTTAAGCACAAAGGATATATATATGAAGCTATGCGATGCACCAGAATCGAATAAAGCAGTAGGTAAAAATGAATCAAGAAGAATAGAACCTGTTATCACATCACCCATGGGTTCTGTCTCCTCGACCGTCATTGCAAAAGCTCGGTCCTGTTGGGGAGCTCTTCTCTGTTGGTGCTGGATAAACTGTTGTTGCTGCATAGAAAGTGGTGGTCCCCTCGGCTGCGGGGCCACTGGAGGTCCAACTGGTCCTCTCTGGGCTGAGGCTCCACCTATACGAGGTATGGTAGGGCACTCTCTCATTAGATGCGCAGGCGGTCAACAGAATAAGACACGCCTAATCTCTTCCTGCATAGCTCCCATGAGTACCCTGGCTTCTTGCAATAGTTGCATGGGAAAGCTTGTTACAGTTGCCTTTGTGGCTGCTGCTGCACCTACTGAGCTGAGGCTCTGATTGGGGCACGATATTGCTGTTGTTGCGAGAAGGTCCTTAGTGGAAACTGTGGACGCTTTACCGGCTCTTGACTACTATTACCGCTGAAAGCATCCTGGTTTCTCTTGATCTGAAGGCCCATATCTACCTCGACTCTCTGAGCCTCTGCCAATATGTCACCAAAAGTGGTATGGGCCGAAGAAATATGGACCTTGATCTCCTGGATCAAGCCCTCTCTGAATCGTCAAGCCCTATCCTCTGGATTCCTTACCATCTACTCTGCAAATCGGCTTAGCCTGCCAAACTCTGCAGCATACTTATCAACAATCATCCCGTTCTGCTCCAAGTTCTGGAATTTTTTCTCTAGAACTCCTTTGGCTACTGCAGGAAAGAATTTTCTCTTGAAGAGGTCCTTGAACTGGTCCTAGGTCAGATCGGGATCGCAAGTCTGGGATTATTTCTGAACCAAGTGCGGGCGATATCGTGAAGCTGCAAGCCCACCGCTTCAATCTTCAGGTCCTCTGAAGGTCGTAAAACCCTCATGATTCGGTCAATATCCTCGAGCCACTCATCAGCGTAGAGGATTCTCTCGGTCCCCTTGAACGTCCGTAGCTCCATCTTCTTAAAGTCCTGGATGTTAACCACCCTCGGCTGAGCGTGCTGCTGTTGCGGTTGTTAGGCAACCCTCTCCATGGCTGCTAGGACAACCTGTTGAATATTTTCTATTCATGCCCTCAATATTTTCGTCTGCTATGTTTGGGCCTCTACCTGAGCTCTCTGTGCCTCCATCATGCTTCTGAAGAGCTAATGTAGTGCGGAGGAGGTGGAGGAAGGCCTCCAGATCCAGCTGATGAGGCCTCATGAGATGCAGAAGGTGTAGGAAGAGCACAATTAGCTCTGGAATCGCGCGCTCTAGTCTTGGATGGCATTTTGAATGGTTAAAAATATAAGGACTCAATTGATATGGCACAAGATAAAGTAGTATTCAAAAAGGACAGCAATCATGAGGGACGTCCGATAACTCGGAGAAAAATAAGGGTTAGCAATTAAACTTAGCAGAATCCTAGCTGTGATTGAGCTATTCATAATATCTCGTATCCTATGGCAGGCTCGCAGTAGTACAACTAACTTAAGTACCACAACGAGTTCGCAACCTTATGTGAAATTCGACCTGCATGGGCCACCATAAAAATGTGTCACGACCCGCACCCTGAAATTGTCATGAGTCATGGGCACGCCCAGCCTACACTGCAGTCTCGACGGTAGAACGATGTACCATAAGCTACTAATATAATCTATAACTCACCACATATATACATATCCATACTAAACTCAATCACAGACACTGAGATAATGAAATCATAAGGAGATAATCAAATAATGGTCTCAAAATCATGGGTCCAAAATAGTCTCCCAAATAATACTAAAGATTCAAAAGATAATATCCAAAATATAACTAGAAATCCTGGAGAACAATCCGGTCCCAAATAACTAACTAAAACAACCACTTTACTAAACTACTCGATCGCAACCGGGGTCTGAGCTGCTAACTCTCCATGATCCTCCTGAGGGACAAGATCAGGCTCAGCTATATCGCCAACATACGGTCCATAATGTGTAGGGATCTCATCCTCATCGTAGTCACCTAAAATATTGTTATCAAGTCAGGATTGAAATGAGTACATCACAGTGAAAACAGTTCCAACACATGGTAGAAGTATACGACAATTAATAGTAAAGAATATATGATGGCAACGAACTGAAATCACAAAAATTACAAGAGTAATAGTACGCGAAGCTTTGGTAAATATTGAAAGAGTGAGAATATGTGGGACTTCGGTGGTTCACATATATATAAACCATATGACGGTTAATTATTACCATTTGAAATATTACAGTTTGAAATATAAACTACCCGTAAAATAAAAAATAACTTACGTCCTAGTTTATGACGTAAGATCCATAACTAGGCGTTAGCTTACTAATTAATATAATATATTAATATATTTAGGATATTAATATATTGTTAGCTTACTAATTAATATATTAATTAGGGGAAGAAACATATTAATTAGGGGGTGAAGGACTTACGTCCTACAATATGGCGTAAACTCAACTTACGTCCAAATATTGGACGATATTATGCCCAACTTAATATTTTTCTAAATTATATGTTTTATTTGAAATAAACTTAAACTTTTATGTTTTATCCGTAATTTTTTTATAGAAAACATAGTGTAATTTCATTGAAATGGGATTAGACTTGTTATACCTAGTGGTAGTTATCTTAGTTTTTTTTTTAAAGAAAATTTTACTCTTGAATATGAATCTATAATACATGCGTACTAGTTCTCTTTTCACCAGCCAATTTTTTTTGGTTCATCTCCCTGACACCCACTTAAATAGGAGGATTACACGAGATTTTGGACACATAAATCTCCTTAGTACATGGACATCAAGAAGCTATATGAATTTTTGGTTGCAGAAAATATGTATCTAATTTTTAAATATCTTTTGTTAGAGTTCTATGAAAACTTTGAAGATAAAAGTCTTATGTCCCAAGTAATTGAAAATACTAATTTATTTTTATCAATGTTATCATCATACTTTGTGATCGCGAGAGAAAATGGAATTTGTTTCTCTTAATCTTCCATTCCACTCTATTATGCAACGAGTATCAAGATGTGTTTTGGGCCGGATCGGTCCAGTCCGAACTTGAAGTCACAGTAGGCTGGGACAGATCAACCCGTTGACCAAATTCGAACAACCCAGTCCGAATTTGATTATGTCAAACCCGAATCAAATTTCGGATCGCCCGATCAATAAACACCTTGAAACGAAAAATAAAGAACTAACATATTGTAACTTGTTGCTCAAGTGAACAATTTTTGAAAGAAATCACAAAATTTTTACATATGCAGAGATTTTAATGTTTTTTTTCATCTTGTCACCTTGGTAACAAACATATTATAAGCTAATCAAATAATAATAAACCTTTTTTTGTCATTACAACAAGCCATCTATCTCAATTTATAATTTCACACCTAAAAGTAAATTACACCATTTGAAATGCTTACTATTTCTTAATGATTGTTCAAAAGTTACTTAGCCAAATGCTTATATGATATTTTCTTTTACTATAAAATAAATTATTTACATTATTTCTAAATATAGACAAATCTACTCTAACATCTCTACTATTATAATGCCGCTTAGAAACGACTCAAAAATGAGCCGTCTAAACCGTATATATATCATCACTAATTAATTTTAAAAATATATTTTAAAAAATTTAACTACCGTACTTCTCTCCTCACGTATTTGAAAAAAAAAATTAAAAAACATAAAATCCTTCTAACCACCTGAACATGTATAAAACCTAAAATATATTAATATTTAAATTATATCTAAACTAACTAAATGATATTATCTAGCTAAACATATATCCAAAATTCTCAAAACATATTTATAATAAATTATAATTAAAATATATTCAAATTATATATAATTTAAATTTTATTTAATTTTTCAATAATAACATAGATTTGTTTTTCTTTCTTTTTTATGTGCAACGCACGTAGAAGTAACTAGTCAAGAATAGCTCATTTCTTTCATCTAGTTAGTCATCTCTTGATTCTACAACATATTAACAAGTATTCAATTACGCGACCAATGTGTGAAAGTTATAAATCCAATATTAATATTTGATTTGAGTCTCAACAGATGCAAATTATTTGTTCTCAAGAGGATTATTTATATTAACCTTCTCTATCTTTTATGCTTATTAAACGAATCGTTCTTATTTTAAAAATAATTACATGGACCTCTCATATATTTTATGCTTTATATAAATGGTTATTACACTAACCATCCTTATTTTGAAAATAAATTATAAAACATAGAAAATGTCGGTATAATTATTTTCAAAATAAAAGAGGTTCTTATAATAAAAATAAAATATAGAGAAAGTTAATGTAAATAAACATCCTATACAAGAAGTTTAGACTCTGAAATTTTATTTTTTGTTTCTCCATTTTATCCTTAACATGAACATAAATGCAACAACAAATCCATGTTGAAAAAGAGGGTATAATTAAAAAAATTAGTGTTTAAATCCTGAATTTTATACACCATAGAGTTTAAGTCATGATCTGTCCAATTAAAAAGTTTGGATCCTGATTTTTTTTTCCATTATATCCTCCCTCCTATGCTTGATAATAAAACTTCCCCTATATAGGTTATGGAGTGTATAATGAAAAAAAATGGAGGGTTAAAACTCTCCAATTGAACATATTATGACTTGAACTTTAAGCTAGTATAAATTTCAGATGTAAATACTAATTAGCCCAAAACAAAAATTCAGGATATAAACTTTCAAATTAGGCATTTTAGGACTTTAAATCTAATCTTGTATAAATTTCAACGTCCAAACGCTAATTAGCAAAAAAAAAAATCTAAAAACGTATAAAAAAAAAAGTTGCAATCAAAGTCGGCACAAAAATCAGCTTTAATCGATATCAATCTGAAATGTGCAAAAGTTTAAGTTTGATATCGAAAGCTGATAGACAACGTGAAAAGAAAACAAAAAAAATAAAAATAAAAATAAAATAGTCTCACATCACATGATTTGTGTGTCCCATTTTGACTTAGATCTAAAAATTTGGTCACATGTTTGTGTAGTTACCCAAAAGACAACCCAATGAATATCCCACCATGTTATTGTCCTCTCCTCCTTTATCCACCACAATTAATAATTGCAAAAAAAAAAAAGAAAAGCAAAAGACGTTTCCTTCTGCCCAAGACCAACTTGCCAGCTCCTCCACCCCAAATACCTATAAATTAAGGGACCCCAACCAAAAATAACTGATAAAAGAAAAAAGTTTGGGAAGAGGGTGGTGGAGAGCAAATTGTGGCACAAATTATGGACTCCTATTAAATATTCCCTCTCCTCCTCCACCACCACCACCACCACCAACTCTTTCCTTCCTTCCTCTCTCCTCGTCAAACAAACCCTAACACCAACTCTTCGAGATGAGGACGACGACGACGAGGGGATGAGGATCGCGAGGACGTGCTGGAGGCCGGCGGCGGCGGAGGAGGGGATCGCCGGCGACGAGGGCGGCGGCGGAGGGGGGAGGGCCGACGGGCTGCTCTGGTACAAGGACCTCGGCCGGCACGCGGCCGGGGAGTTCTCGTTCGCGGTGGTGCAGGCCAACGGGGTGCTCGAGGACGGGAGCCAGGTCGAGTCGGGGCCGCTCGCTGCCGGCGCGGCGGGGACATCGGCCGCTTCGGCGTGGGGGACGTTCGCCGGGGTCTACGACGGCCACGGCGGACCGGAGACCGCTAGATACGTCACGGACCATCTCTTCCGGAATCTCAAGAGTATGTCTGGATCTCTTTCTCATTTGAAAAAAAACGTTATTTTTAGAGTAATTATTGCACCAATTTGTGTCAAGTTCTTTGTGCATGTGTGTGTGTGTGTTGAATTCGATTAATTGTGATTAGTTTAGCTGTAAATGTGCAAAAGTTGTACTTTTGCATGAATCTCAAATGTGGTTCTTGGGAGAAAAAATGACTTTTTAGTAATTATTTGGGCTAATTAGAGTTATACCCTGGATTTTATACTACCCTCCTATTAGGATGGTTTGATTGTGAAGAATCGGAAGGAGGGTATAATAGAAAAAATAAAACAAATAATAAAAATTTAGGGTGTAAATTTTCTAATGGACAAGTCATGGCTTAAACTCTAAGCTGGTATAAAATCCAGGGTCTAAACTCTAACTAATTAGCCCTAATTATTACGCCACTTGATGTCAAAATGTAATTTTGAGAAGAGATTTGAAATCGATCCGTAAGGGTCTGCTTGGCAATTATGGGAGTAGCGGTTATGAGGTGTTTTGAGAGGTCCGATTTTGAATGGTTTTAAGTAGCGGCTTTTCAACCAATCCAATCCATGCTTGGTAACGAACGATTTTGAAAGGCTTTTACAGGAATAAATAAAATAAAATTAATAAAACCGCTCAAAATCCACCGATTTGGGGTGTTTATAAAGCCACTCAAAATTACATTACACCGGTTTTGGAGGGATTTTGAGCCGACCAAAACCAGTGCCTCATAAAAATGACCAAGCATGGGTTTTCATAAACGGTCGGTTCGAAAACACCCCAAAACCGATGAAAACACCGTTACCAAGCAGACCCTAAGTGAAAGTCGATTCGTAATTGAATTGATAGTTTGATCTGATTAATTTGAGCAGTAAATTGCTTCTTAACGGGAAAATGCCTGAGAAATTTTAGGAATTTGGAGAATTGAATTTTAGTTCTTGGGCTGGCGTCTCTTTGATTAATTATTGCAGCTTTTGTGGTCAAATTGTGATTTTTAGAATAATTTGGAATTGAGAACTTGATCTATAATTTGTATGGAATCTAGAAGTTTGTGTTTCCTTGTAGTTATGTTGTTTTTCTCGGTCAGAATGTTGAATTGGATTTGTTCTGATTAATTTGAGGTGTAAATGTGCAAAGATGTATATTTTGTATGTTTTTTCGTCTTTTGCTTTGTTGAATTAATGGCTGCTAATAGTTTCAAAACTTATGGGAAGGTACGAGTTTTCAAAGTTTGGGAATTGAACTATAGATTTGGTGCCCGTTTAAACCGATCTGCTATTGGGGTTCTTGAATTGTAGTATAGATTTCGAATTTTGCATCATTGGATCTTGATTGTTGAATCGATGATTAAGATTTATTGGACCAGTTATGCAAAAATGTGGATTTCTCTGATTTTTTCATCTAGAATTCAAAGACTACCATTTGATTTTGATTTCATGATCTAACATTTTTTCTTCAATTTCTTTCCGATTGTGGTTTGTTGAAGTGGATGCTGTATAAATTTTGCGGTCTTTAGTTTGTAGCTTGCGCTAGTGATTTTTTAATATATGTATTAATTATTACACGGTTGATGCCAGGATCTAACACATTAAAGATATTCAGTGCTGATTAGATTGATGGCATCTCTGAATAAAAGGTCAATTTTGGCTCGATAATCTATTTCATGAATGATTTAATTTGAATGTTGATTACTTTGGTTATGAATCTGTAAATTTTGCAGTAAGGTATGAACCTGTAAAATTTGCAGTCACAATAGTGGTTTTGTTGGTAACTAGCTGTTTAAGTGTTCCTTGAAGTATTTGATAGTGAAAGATTAACTATTAATAGATGTGGAATCTGTTCTAGCTTGCATGATAAACTTCCTTATATCGACATATATGCAACACGTAGGATTTTTTTTTAAAATTCACAGTTTTTCAATTTTTCTCAAGGATTCAAATTTAGATCCACTTTTTATCGTGTGTTTGATTTAATTTTATAAGCTTACCCCTCAGTGAAGTATGATTATACAAAAGCTCCTGAAGGTAGTTTGCAGTTTGATGCCATGTTTTGGGCTTTATGGCAGAGTTTGTCCAAACATTCTGTGTTGTGCTTATTGGTTATTGTCAAATGTATTTTTCGGAAAATTTGAATTTGACCTGTAGGATATACACAATGCTTATATTGTGTATTATGTAGTCTATAGAATGAAATAAGAACTAATATTCCAAATATTCATGGCGCTTTCCTACTTCCATTATGAATTTTAGATAGGAGCTCCTTTATGCTTTGAACTATTTTTTTAACTGATGAATCTCATGGTATATGAAATCTGCAAAAGCTTCAGGAAATCAGGATTTTGCAGCCATTAGTTAGCTTCTAGGTTAATGGACTTCTAGTTGTCTCTTACTTTAACTACCTACTTCTTTTCTATTGCACTAGCATGCCAATTGTGGTTGGGGTAGATGCAAGATGATTTCAGCTCATACCTTTTGGCATAGAACTGCATGATCAAATAAATAGTCCTAATTGTATTCCATAGCAAGTAAGACCTTTTTTTTTAGAAAACATAGCAAGTATGATTTTTGAAAAGAAAAAGGTAAAATATTGTGATGCCTTTAGCTAATCATAAAGAGGTCAACATTAATGACGAGTTCATTGGATGTGTAGCTTGAGGCATACTAGTCAAGACACTAGATTTAAACCATTGGCATGGCCTAAACACTTCAAAATGTATCTAAATAATATTTCCTTGTGTTTTGATACTTCTAGGTAGATTTAACTACTTGTGTTTTGCAACAGCCAATTTTGAGATAACTTGAGGCATAAATAAGGCAAGGGAAGAGTAAAACATCTGGTAAGCAAGGGCTGTAGAAATCCATGACTGGCCATCCAAAATGAGGATCTATGTTGCTTATCATATCATGATCTCCATGTTCTAAATTTTGGGTATATCAAAACTCGTGATTTGGTGATTTCTAACCCATGTATCAAGTGAATCCCTTTATTTTTGTACAATAGAACATATGGACGACTTGATCCGCACACCATATTTTCTCTGGATAGTATTTGAGTCCATTCTCTCCCAATAGAGCTTGTGGCGTATTTTGTCCTCTTTAATGTTAGTAGAGTTGCAAATATTACTTTTCTACACAGTGCTTAAACTGTTATTTCCTTATTTACATACTTTGTTCCTATATATAAGTATCTTAGTCTGTGCTCAAATACTGATTGATGTATTCTTGGCTGTGCAGAAATTGCAGCAGAACAACAAGGGATATCAGCTGACATTATAAGGAAAGCCTACTCAGCTACAGAAGAGGGTTTTCTGTCTGTTGTTAAAGAACAATGGCTCCGTAAGCCTCAAATTGCATCAGTTGGTTCATGCTGTTTAGTTGGTGTAATATGTAATGGTATACTTTACGTTGCAAATGCGGGAGATTCTCGTGCAGTTTTAGGGAGATGGGTGAAAGGTGAAAGAGAAGTTACAGCTGTTCAGATGTCTACTGAGCACAATGCACATATCCAATCTGTGAGGGAGGAATTGCGATCTTTGCATCCTGATGACCCACAAATTGTAGTTTTGAAGCATAAGGTTTGGCGGGTGAAGGGCATCATACAGGTAATGTAGTCTGGACTATGCAGCTTATATTTGTAGAAAAATAACTACTTCCAAGACCCTAGGTGATACCTTCTCCTACCATACCTTCTCCTACCAAACTATGTCGTAGTTAGCATCTTATAATCATCTCCTTGTCTCTTTCTCTTGTATCTCCTTTTTTTCTAAATTAAAAATAATAGATATTGACCAATTACATTTCAGATGCAACTTATCTTGCTTCTTGTGCACTGTACCTGTGTAATGTTTTTCTGAATGAAAACAGCAAATGATATACGCAGCTGCTGGCCGAAATAAAAAGAATGGTGATAATCAGATATAAAAAAATAAAGAGAGAAAACGCTGATTTGCAAGCCCTTTAAATCCACACTTAGTTATAGGTTAGTCTCTCCCTTACAGAGACCATGTAACTTAGCACAAACTCGATTAGTGGTTAGTCTTTTCTAACAAGTCGACACATTTATTGATCTGAGACATTTTCATATAAAATGACAGAAAGACAGAAAAAACAATTCAAATGAAGCAAAACTAGTAACTTATTAGAATATGCAGTGGGAGTATTAATCTTCTTCTTTTTAATTAGTGTCGACCATCTTATTGAATGGCATATTATATTAAGATGCTAGGGAGAATCATGGAATTTGGTAGAAGGTTGCTTTGTGGCAAATGTAAATGAAGTAGGCATAGATATCTTAATAGTGGAAAAAGAAGATGTCAAGCTAATTAACAAATGGAGAAGGCTGGTTGCTTCTGTGGTTTCTCAATGCACAAATGTAATGGGAGTATTTATCATTTTTTTTGAGGAAAACCATCTTATTGGATGGCATGTTATATTAAGTTACTAGGGAGTATAGAATCATGGAATTTGGTAGGAGGTATGCTTTGTGCTATTCAAGGTAGTCAAAGGCGCAAGGCGCACTTGAGGCGCAAATGGTCAATATCGCCTGAGGCGCAAGGCGCACTTAAGGCGGGCGTTCGAGCGAGGTTGGGCACAAAATAAAAAATAATAAAAATATACATAAATAAATAACTAAATTAGTAATGTAAGAAATAAAACTAAATAACATATTAAAACCAACAAAAACATGTTTAAACATAACCAAGTGAACTAGAAGAACAACAATAACACTCAATAGAACTAACAAAAATTTGTATTCTCCCTATCACACTTTTAGTAAATTTTAGTTTTTCAGTTTCGTCCGTAGCAAACTTTGGTAAAAAAATATATACATAATGTGTCTTTTCTTGGTTGTGCCTTGCTGAAAGGCGCACATAGGCTCGCCTAGTGAGGTGTGAGGCGCAGATGTTGCGCCTTGCTGCGAGACGCGCCTTTGACTACCATGTTGCTATTTGTAAATGAAGTAGTCATAGATATCTTAGTAGTAGAAAAAGAAGATAGAAGGCCGGTTGCTTCAGTGGTTTCTCAATGCGTAAATGCCGCCCTGAACTGATTGATGATAGTGCTTGCATTTACAAGGTTGGCCGTAGGTTATGCGAAATTATAAAGGCTTATGATTATGGCTACACAGGGCTGTGGATCAGCCCATTTCTTTACACTCTTGGCTCACCAAAGGATGACTTGTCTTGGGAATGTTTCAGGCAAACCATGCTTTAATTTGCTTGCTTTCTTAGAAGCATAACTAGTTTTTTAGGTTCTTGAAGATTTTACATTGTGGAGTAACATAATTACATTTTTCCATTTCCATTTGTATATGCAGATTTCCAGATCTATTGGGGATGCTTATTTGAAAGATTCAGAGTTCAACCGGGAACCTCTACTTTCAAGGTTTCGTTTGCCTGAGCCTTTCCATAAGTCAATCCTTTCTGCTGAGCCGTCTATAGCAACACATAAACTATCACCCCAAGATCAGTTCCTGATACTTGCATCTGATGGACTGTGGGAGCAACTAAGCAATGAAGAGGCTGTGGATATAGTTCACAACTCTCCTCGTAATGTAAGTTCTCCTCAATTAATCTTCTGCTTGTGACTTCATTACATCCTCATGCTATTGTAGGCTTATACTTCATATTTATCATAATGATTATATTTGAGACGTCATAAAGGCCTTGTATTTCTATATAACAATGGCGAAGTTTTTATCCCAAATGTTTGTGATCAGTCGTTTGAATCATTTTCTTCCATTCAGCTATGTTAAGGACTATGTCCTCTGTATCCTCTGTAACTTAACAAAACATATCATTCTTTAAAACTTCAACCTATGTTCGTTTAGGTCTACTCTAGTGTTAGCGGCTCCTTTAACTACTATATTTTTGCTCCCCCTAATCAGAGCATTTATTGTGGTATGTGTTGCACATGTCCAAACCACCTAATGGTTTTTTTTTTCATCTTGTCCCCCAATTAGCACAACGTTGAATTTCCCACAAATGCATTCATTTCTATCATATTTTTTAATATAGAATAAACAATGATGTAAATATTCTGAAAAGTATAAAACATAGTATGTTTTAAATTTCAATTACAGGTAAGTGAAAATATATTGTGTACCATTATGTATGAATTTGCTCGTTAAATAGATTAATCCTACTTGTTGGATTGATCTGGCTATTTGTCTAGAAATCATGTTTCAACTTGATTTTCTTGAAAGCACCCTTCACCAAAGTTATTTCGACTATAAGAATGTTACTGAAACCTCTCATAACAAATCACCTGTTTTGCTTATATTATAGAAAGGAAGGTTTTGTTTGTATGACGATATGTTTATTTATACTGTAGATGCTTGTCGCCTTTTCATTTTACTCAAAGAACAAGAGTTCAAGGTTTTTTATATTTAAATTTTACCCCTTGCATTTTCTTTCTAGGGAGTTCATATCTGAGCACCGACTTATTTGATATATCTTCTCTTCTTCTTTTTTTCTAGCGACAGATTTTCTCTGTTTTTTTTGGATTTCATTCTACTCTCTTTCATTTCATTTTTTTTTTCCCAGAAGGAAATTGATGTGTGAAAGGCTGTCACATTTTTTAGTAGTAGATACAGGAAGTAACTACTGCCTCTATTTTCAATCTGCAAAATTTATTTACTGGTGTTCCCAGAAGCGTCCATTTTCAAGCTGAATCTGAATATATATTTGTGCAGGGAATAGCAAGGAGGCTTATAAAAGCAGCATTGCGAGAGGCAGCAAAGAAAAGAGAATTGAGATACTCTGACCTGAAGAGGATTGATCGTGGGGTCAGGAGACATTTTCATGACGATATCACTGTCATTGTTTTATATCTAGACCCCGGTCTCATATGTAAAACATCTTATCGTGGTCCCGTTGTTTCCATGAAAGGTGGAGGTGGGGCATCCACGCAGACAGACTCCCTAAACCTGAAATTCTAGATGAAATATGTAAAAAAAAAAAAAAACTTGTCACTTCTCGAACTTACATCTGAATCTTCTGTGTAGACTGATTCTTTCTTTTCTTGAACTTACAATATAATATTCTTTGTGTAGACTGATTTCTTTCTTTCAGTCTTGTAGAATGTAAATGATAGATTAATTAATTCATTAAGAGGAGAGGGGAGTATATTATACAGGAGAGACTAATTCCGTCTATCCGATGTGGAACTAAATTTAACTTAACACATAACTCAACATCCCCCCTCAAGCTGGAGTATAGATGATAATCATGCCTAGTTTATTACAGAGAAATTGAACCAAATGACTTAGAAGAGATTTTGTAAATATATCAGTTATCTGATCGCGGGTCTTCATATGGTGAAACTTTATCATCCCTTTATGATACTCATCACGGACAAAGTGAATGTTGATTTCAATGTGCTTTGTCCTTTCATGAAATACATGGTTAGTAGCAATATGAATAGCATACTGGTTATTACACCACATATCTTCTGCTTTATATCCTGCTTCTTCTTCCAGTTCCTGTAGAAGATGTTGCAGATATAACATCTCTGCTGTGCTATGAGTAATTGTCCGATATTCCCATTACGAGCTTGATCGTGCGATAACACTCTGCTTCTTGCTCTTCCATGATACCAAGTTTCCTTCAATGAAGACTGAGTAGCCAGATGTAGACCGTCTATCCGTAAGACTAACACCCCAGTCCGCATCAGTAAAGACTCAACATAAGTATGTCCCTTATTCTCCATTTGAATCCCTTTTTTCGGATTCTGATATAAATAGCGGAGAATTCTGAGAACTGCTCCACAATGTGGAACTCGTGGTGAAGACACGAATCTACTTGTAACACTGACGGCAAAAAAAATGTTTGGACGAGTCATAACGGCCAAGTAGTTGAGTTTCCCAACTACTCGACGATATTAATCCGGATCGGTCATCAATGTCCCCCTCGTCGGGAAGTAACTTTATTCCTGGGTCCATGGGCGAGGTTGCTCCCTTAACTTGCATCATTCATGCATTATTTAGGATGTCAAGCACATATTTTCTCTGAGACATTACAATGTTTCGCTTACCCCGTGTGACTTCTACGTCCAAAAATAGCTCAACGATCCCAAATCTTTGGTTTAAAATTGTTCTCCTATAAACTTATTTAGTTCTGCAATGCCCTGACTGTCGTCTCCTGTGATCATAATATCGTCCACATAGACACCGAGTAGTATCCTCTCAGCTAATGTCTGAAGGTAAAATACTGAATGATCCTTCTTTGATTGGCACATGCCAAACTGAGTAACCACATTTGTGAAACGACCAAACCATGCACGATAGGATTGTTTGGGACTGTAAAGGGCATTCCACAAATGACACACTTTACCCTCCCTTACAACAAACCCGGGAGGTTGCACCACATATACTTCTTCGTCAATATCTCCAAGAAGAAATGCATTCTTGATATCCAGTTGTAGCAAAGGCCAGTCATAGTGAACAGCTAAGGCCAAAAGGATGCGCACAGAGGTCATTCGAGCAACTGGGAGAATGTCTCAAAATAATTCTCACCATAGGTCTGAGAATAACCTTTTGCTACCAGACGAGCATTCAGGCGATCAAGAGTGCCATCCGGTTTTACCTTAATATTGAACACTCATTTGCAATCCACTGCCCTCTTACCATGAGGTAAATCAACCAAGTTACATATATGGTTCTCCCGAAGTACTTTTATTTTTTCTTCCAAAGCAGTACGCCACCCGAGATGTTTAAGACCCTCATCTGCAAAATTGAAAATATGAATCCCATCAATAGTCGCCATCAATGATTGTGTGTGGCTCGCAAGCCCTTTGTAATTGTGAACGTACAATGGATTTTAGTGCCCTGTTCCCCCTATTCGGGGAGGGCGGCTAAGAAATACTTGGTATCGTTTGATCGGAACAGATTAAATCAAGATTATTTTCTCGTTATGGATTGGTTTCTTCGGAATCAGGTCTCACATTCAACGGATCATGCCTCAAGGAAGGACTCGGCGGATGAGTTGAGAGGGGCCTTCCGTTGCGCTGGTTTCTTTGCCCGTTTTCAACGTCGCTTGGTTACTTTCTTGTTGGTTTTGTGACTTGCGTTTTCTTGAACGGTTTCGACGGATTTTATTGTTTTCGTTCTTTGGATTTTGCATTTCGTATCGAACCCTTGGAGACCGAAGCAGGAGATATTGATCATATGTTGGTGCGTGCAGGTGATCGTGTAAGCGACGCGCAACCGGAGTCTTGAAGATATCTCTTTCGATTCACCAACTTGTGAGTGGCCTTACTACTGAATTGCTCCCTTCTTCCAAGTCTTCATTCCTAATAATTTGACTCATTTGTGCGTTCCAATCAACGATACCAAAAGAATAAAATTGAGTCAAGATAAAAGAAGAAGTAGACTTGAAACACTTAATGATTGTCACAAAAAATTTTATACGGTCTTATTGTTGCGTGCTTGTCCGCTATACATGTATCTACTTTGTGTTCAGTTATAGTTAGAACTTATTCATCTATAATTGTTCAATGGGTAGTACATAACTTGTGATTTGATCATATCAGCTAGTAGACTATGCCATCGCACTCTAAAGTAGTTATGTTTATGTTGATGCCTTGAAATGCTTCGTATGTTAACTTAGTATTTAGATCATCAATGGTCATGGACAACTTGTGCACAAGGTATATGGTTCCTGCGAACGGTCGCCGGGGCACCGGGGCCGATTCGTCCGGACGGAACAACAATTAGTCGTGCTAGTAACTTAGCACGGGTGAGGCGGGAGTTTGTAGCAGTGCTCACTACCTGCACTGAAAGCATCATCGTCTACCCATACTATAGTCCATGATGGCTAGTCAAGACAGTGATCTTTATGTATACTTAAACTGTGCAGGCTAACTATGTCTTCGTGGCAGGGAAGGTCATGGTAAGTTTTGTACAGGTGGTTCAGACGGTGCAGGTAAAGTCATCAAACGGTGGTACATTTTGTTATGTCATTCCATTCTATCGTATATATAAAGAATTAAAATAAGGCAAGATAGAAAGATCACATAATAATAATATTGCATGTTCACATGAATACGATGTCAATTTGGTATGTTGGGTTAACTCACCCTCACCGGTACTTTTCGAAGTACTGACCCTAGTTGTTGCAGGTTTCCCGAGCCAAGGCGACGCGGCGAGGAGTTGAAGCTTCCCCCAACCTTTCACTGATATGCGCGTTCGTGTTTGTGACTTTTGGAGCTCAAGTACATAATCACAAGGAGCTCGCACATACCTTTTTGAAGCTCCTAGGCGATGGTGCTAACACGCACCCAAGGTGGTTTGCTCTTTTGAAATATTAGTAAGGGATGTAATGTAATGTATGGATCGACTATCTCATTTTACGTCCAAGTTGTAAGTCCGTACGGCATCGTTATTACTTTTGAGTCAAGAGTCTGTAACCAGATGTTCATTATCAATAAAGAGAATTTTTTTATATCTCAATGTGTGATATATTATATGCGTACTTTGTTGCATATGTTCTAAAGTATATCATTATGCCTAGGCCTTATGCGAGCGCGTCTTACGCGTGCACGGCATCACGCCCGGGGGACGATTATCGATTTAGCGAAAATCGGGACATGACATATTGGTATTAGAGCATGGCTTCAGATCCTTTGACCTTCGTGTCAGAAAAGTTTTCTTGAAACGACCATATCCCTCCTAATTGAACTCTTGAATTTACTTGGCCAAAATGAGATATGTTCCATACAGTGAGTCCATAATATGTTTTGAGACGGATGTAAGTTACTTTTCTTTAAAGGAACGGCCTCAAAGCCGGATGCACAAGCGCAGGTAGTGGCACAGGTGCAAGGGAGCAGTTCCGGCACTTCGGGCAGCTCAGGAAGTCCAGCAGTCGCGCCCTCTGTCGATCCGTTCGAGCGGATGATGCGTTTGATAAAAACGCAACAAAGGCAGGCAAAACTACGTCAAAGCCAATTCGAGTCCCGGATTGAGGCTCAATTTTATGTGCATCGGACTCAGGCCAAGGCATAGCAGAAGCAAATGGATACCTTGCAAACGATTGTGACGACGCTTGTCGCCAATAACCATTATGCATCAACGGCCACCGCGACAGTGCCAGTTATAGTAGAGACCGCGGGACTTCAGGGCTCTCAGGAACCTCCACCCTCAGACGAAAATGGTTCCAACCTTCAAATATCAGAGTTTAAGAAGATGTGTCATGCTACCTTCAAAGGGACTGAGGACCTGTCATGCCCCGGTTCTATGGATAAGGAACCGAGACACGTGGCAATGGCCAGCAGTGTACTTCGGCAGGCTTTCCAATCTAATGGGCCCGTCGTAGTACACTTAAGCTGTGAAGTACAATGAATAACCCAACACATAACACAAGTAAACTCAATCTAAATCTCATCCACAGGCAGCAATATAAGAGCACAATAGAAGTAAATACAACATCTAATGGGCAGGAAAGAAATGTCCAGACAAGTATCAAATACAAATACTAGAGTAGTCATACGGGGACAAACCCGCTAGTACAAATATACTGGAATGAAAGTAAGCAATAAGATAACTTGGAACGGCAGCAGGTAACTAGGTAAAGATACCGTCCCAAGGAAAAAGTTACTACCAGCGATCAGGCGAAGTCCTCAGGAATGACCTCGTCCTCGGCAGTGAGTACAGCTGCGGGATAGATGCCCGGTCCGTACTCCTCCGGGTAATCCTCGTGGCCTATACCTGGAAGGGAACCAGGTCCTCAGAGGGACGTAACAAGGTACAAAAATATAACAATGCCAAGTAAACAGAAAGTACAAGTGCACGACAGGGTACTCTAACATAACCAAACAAATGTGACACAGTTTAAAGACAACGTTCGACGCGTGGGCCGTCCAAAGTAAAATCGTAGCTCCGGACACGAAAACACACAGCACGTACCGCAGCTCCGGGCAAAGAGTCACACGGGTGAAACAGCTACACTAGATATAGGTATCACTACAAAATACTACATATATATAAGCGCGTGCAGAGTAGCCCAAACGTCTAGTAACTGTCTTCCCCTTCCCAAGCGGTCAACGATTGTGCGTTGAACCTGAACCTCTAACTACAGTCTCGACACAAGAAATTTAACTCAACAGACGCGACCCTAAGGTCATCCCAGTCTCTGGTCATGATGTCAGTATCAGGATACAGGAATCTGGCACGATCACAGTGTATTAGTGTGTCATGGGGTATCGATGTACTCAGGTACGTACATCGAGTTGCTATGAAGCATCTAGTAATTATTCTAAGGCGTTAAGTCGAATGTCAACACCCGGTTGTGAACCGAACACGGAATATCGAACATCAACATAAATACGCGCACGAGTACATGAAGAGCAATAATATCTGTAAACTGAAGTACAGGGTGGCAAGGTACATTTGCCTGCGTGCGGCTGCTGATGACGGGGATCTGGTACCGCGTCCAAGTCCTCAGGTCCCGTAGTACCTAGAGATGAGATACAAACCAGAATCAATAATCTATTCTACGTCAATCAGGGTTGCAACACACATCTATTCCTAAGCTCAGTCTCAAATAATTAATTAATATTTCACAGTCCTAAATCTCTGACCCATGATCCGATATAATACCTATTTCGAAAGCAATCACCTGCTCCTTATGTCCATCAATCTTTTAATTATCATTTTATTTTCAGTCATAGTTTTAAAACAGCTAAACCATGATAACCAATGTGTTTTTAATAATTAGGATAACCATCTCATATGGCATTAACATCTGCCCTCATTTTATATCCCAATTTCCATCCTTGCATGCATGTATTTCATATTCTCAATCAATTCTTATTTAAACCATAAATACTTGATTTAGCATTTATTTTTCAACCATGCATAATATTCATAACCTCTATTTGAAATCAAACCCTAACCTCACCATTGATCCTAATCTCTTTTTATCATCACATGCTCACCTATATTATACTACAACAACACATCCTTTATGTAAACTCCAACCCACACAATTCCATATATATTAAGAACCATAACTTTAAACACAATCCCTAGTTCATAAACACACAACCATATTCATCCTATTAAAACAGATATTAAATTCTGGGATTAAAAAGAAACGAGAGGGGGAGAAGTATACCCAAACGGCCGGAGCGAGGAGGAGCTGGCCGGAAAATGGGGAGTGTCCGGTGGTGGTGGAGTTGAAGGTGGTGGTGATAATGGTGATAGTGGTGGTGATAAAGAAGGAGGTGAGGAAGAAGGAGGTAGTGGTTGGTCTGAGATCGAGGGGGTGGCCGGACTGGAAGCTCTGGCCGGCGGGACAGCAGTGCAGTCCGGCGGCGGGTCGGCTGCCTGCACAGTGGGGGAAGAACGACAGCGCCGGCGGGGGACACACGGCCGCGGGGTGGCTGTGCACTGGAGCGGGGGACGCACGGCCGCGGGGTGCAGCGGAGGACGCTCGACGTGGCTGCAGCTGAGGATGCTCGGCGGAGCTTAGGCCGGCCGGTCGGGTCTCACATGAGAGAGGCAGTGAAGGAGGAAGGAGAAGAAGAAAAATGGATTTTTCCTTTGCATGAAGAAATTAAATGGAGGAGGAGAGAGAGAGAGAGATTTTTGGAATTAGGGCCGGTAGGTTTTTGGTTGAGGGTGGGGTGAAGGAGCTACTTTATAGGGGAGTGTGTGGAGGAGATGGGTGGTTGGGATCAATCCATTCAAAATGGATGGATGAGATTAATCATGAAGAGGAGAAGGTTTCTTCATGAGGGTGCATGAGTGGGTGAGAATGGGACCCTATTTTGGGACCCTCTCATTAGTTCTTGGCCAATAGGGTGTTGCCACACAAATTAATAATTGCAACTTAGCCCCGTAAATTCGGAAAATTGCATGGACACATAAAATGACACAAAAATATTGCGGAGAAAAATATATTTAGAAATTTCTATGGTGAGGGGGGATTGTGCATTAGGCACGGGTTTAATTAGGAAGGCATTGGAATTAATTTAGGGTTAAAATTGGGATTTACAAAGTTGGTATCCCCGATTTAAAATAGAAATAAAGTGTCCCGCGAATTTAATTTAATTGGGGCACTTGGGGTCAAAATCCGGAAATGACGCAAAGGCCAAAAATGGTGGGGGCTTGGAGTCAGTCTTGGACCCTTTAGTTGGTCCGGCTCAACGGGTTAAGTTGGTATCCCAAAATTTAGGATAACGACACAGGTGTCCGACACGGAATTAAATATGGGTTACGATTTTCGAAATATTGCGCAATTAATTTAGAGCACAAAAAAATTAATTTTAAAAGACGGAAAAGTCCAGTGCCTAATTTGGCGGGTCGAGTCAGAAGTACAATAATTGTACGAAATTTATGGGCTGATATTGGGCTCCAAAAAATCAGAAAATGATGGGGCGCGCCAAGGGTTTTAATTAATTGAATTAAATTCCAGATAATTTATCTTTACTCTAAACCTCGACATCTGCTATCAATTTTTTTTCAAATCCACTCTAACTATCTACAGAATAAATCGAGGGGGTTTACAGGACCCCTCCGTGGCGTTGGATTGGTTGGTTGAGTTAGAGGACCATTCTGAAGTGCTTCGTATGGATGAAACGAAGAGAGTTTCTTGCGCTCAGCTTCAGCTTCATTTAAATGCACATAATTGGTGGGACAAGCTATATTGAGTGAAGATGATAAGACGACTATCTCTTTGTCCGTGTCCATAAAGCCTTCGAAGAGGAGAACCTTCCACCCGCCGTCCGTCACGAGAAGGAAGACGAATTTATACATCTTCAACAAGGAAATATGACAGTGCGACAGTACGCCGCAGAATTCAATAGGCTTGCAAAATTTGCTAAGTCTCATCTCTGTGACGCCGAAAGTCGAGCTCGAAGGTTTAAGATAGGACTGCGACCTTCTATTCGTGCCCACGTCGTCGTCCCTCAGTACCGTACCATGCAAGAGTGTCTAAACCACGCCCTTTTCCTATAGTCGTAGTACCCCCCCAGTTTGCACCGGTGCTGTGCAAAATTTTCATCACAAGCGCCCTAACAACACATGTGGTAACAATGCGCATAAGCGCCATAATAACGGCGGCTCTCAGAACCATGATCCAGGGAAGAACCATGGGTCACCTTGTGCCTACTGCTACAGGCCAGGACACCTTGTCAACGACTATCGTATTCCAAAAGGGGGATATTTCGTTTGTGGTAAGTTTGGCCACGTAGCTCACGATTGTCGGGATCGCCCCAACGACCCCCCTCTGCGCCGTCCACAGCAACAACATCGTCCACCTCAGAATCAGGGTCAAACACCTCGAGCGAACCAGACGGCACCATAGAACGCTCAAGGTCGGGTCTATGCTCTGACTCGGGAAGAGGCGTTCGCATCAAACACGATGGTGTCAGGTATATTACTTTTCAATAATGTACCTGCTCGAGTATTGTTTGATTCTAGTGCCACACATAGTTTCATTGCGGCAAATTTTGCCGCCGAGAACATATTTCCTATGACATTGCTAGGACTAAACCTTAGTGTCAGTACTCCATCGGGCGTAGATTTGTCGGCTCACTTAGTTTGTCGTGAAGGTAACATTTGCATCGGAGGAAGAAAATTATCACTTGATGGGATAGTCTTAGACATCAGGGACTACGACATCATTCTGGGGATGGATTGGCTCGGCGCTTGCTCGGCTACCATTGATTGTGCAGAAAAGAAAGTCGTATTTCGTCTACCTTGCGAGATCGAATTTTGTTATGTGTGCAGTCCACCGTCGAGAGCGCTGAATGCCTGCATGGTGATATCTGCAATGTCTTCTCGGCGGATGTTACATTCCAGCTGTGATGGGTACTTGGCGCTCATTTGAGACACACAGCGAGATTGCGCAAACGTAGAGTCTACTTTCGTTATGGCAGATTTTTCTGATGTGTTTCCCGATGAGTTGACCGATATGCCACCCAACCGAGAGATAGAGTTCATTATTGATACATTTCCAGAGACTCGACCAATTTCCAAGGATCCATATCGAATGGCCCCGACAGGACTAAAAGAGTTGAAGGTCCAATTGCAAGAATTGTTAGATCATGGGTATATTCGTCCTAGCGTGTCTTCGTGGGGCTCCTGTATTGTTTGTAAAGAAAAAGGATGGCTCGATGTGGCTCTGCATCGACTATCGGGAATTGAATAAGGCCACTGTTCGAAACAAGTACCCCCTTCCCAGGATCGATGATCTCTTTGATCAACTAAAAGGTGCGATGGTATTTTCAAAAATTGATCTTCGCTCGGGTTACCATCAGCTCAAGATCAAGCCGGACGACGTGCCAAAGTCAGCCTTTCGCACTCGCTACGGCCACTATAAGTTTTTGGTAATGCCATTCGGACAGACCAATGCCCCTGCCGTCTTTATGGACTTAATAAATCGTGTGTTCCTGCCATATCTCGACAAGTTTATAGTAGTGTTCATTGATGATATCTTGGTATACTCAAAATATAGGGAGGAACATGCAGAGCACTTGCGGACCGTGCTACAGACTCTTTGGGACAACAAGCTATACGCAAAACTGAGTAAGTGCAAATTCTGGCTGAGCAGTGTATCTTTCCTCGGGCACATCATTTCTATGGAAGTCATTTTAGTCGGTCCAAATAAAGTTGAAGCCATCGTCGAGTGGAAGCGGCATGCATCCGTCGGTGAGATTCGAAGATTCCTCGGGCTAGCGGGCTACTACAGGCATTTCGTGAAAGACTTTTCCAAGTTAGCATTACCTCTGACTTGCCTCACACAGAAGGGAGTCATATTCGAGTGGTCCACCGACTGCGAAGCCTCGTTTGAAGAGTTAAAGCAACGCCTCACCTCTGCCCCATTATTGGCACTACCAGACGAGACCTCGGGATTCCAAATATTCAGCGACGCGTCAGGGCAGGGCTTGGGGTGTGTACTCATGCAGCAGGATAGGGTGATAGCCTACACATCCAGACAACTAAAAAAGTACGAGAAATATTATCCTACGCATGACCTGAAACTAGTGCAATTGTGTTCGCGCTAAAATTGTGGCGACACTACCTCTATGGAGTGCCTTGCCGAATTTACACTGATCACAAAACTTGAAGTACCTATTCACCCAAACAGACCTTAACCTACGACAACGACGTTGGCTAAAATTAATCAAAGACTATGACTTGATGATCGAATACACACCTGGCAAGGGAAATATTGTAGCGGATGCGTTGAGTCGAGTGTTTACGGGATCCATGTTCGTTGATTGCAGGTTACAAAGAGACTTTGAGAAAATGGGCATTGAACTCCAAATTCGATGTCACGACCCGCACCCGGTTTAGGGGCACGAGTGCGTGGGTACGTCCAGCCTACGCCGCAGCATCGGCGGTAGAACGCTGTCTAGGTCATGTAACTATCTAATCAACTCACGTGAATACCCAACTCCATAAGGAGACGTGGATATCATAAAATAATGCTAGAAATACTCAATCACATAAACTAAAGCACGATGAGATATCAAGGCAAGCAAGAAATACAAGACAAGTCTAACGACAAAATAATCATACCTGCAATCATTAACTTCCAATCCCCAAGTGTGTCGGAAACCAGTCTACTAAGGTCACAGTCTGGAAAAATATTTTCCAGTCAGGAAGGAGCAAAGTACATCTCTAAATAGCAGTTCTATATTAATGACATAAGCTATGTAGCAGTTCTAGATGGAAATATACCAGATGCATGTATAGGCACGAGAAATGTACAATAAAAGAAATACTGGAAATACTGTAAGTAAATGCAGGAAAAGAAATAATATGTTAACGAGCAAGAATCCTATGACTAAGTGTGTGAGTACTAGCTTTAACATGTGATCGGCTTGGGAACTTGATCAGGCTGGTTACATGTGATTAGCTATGATTCATGGAAGGTCAGGCTAACCGTTGGTTAGCTATGATGCATGTAGAGGTCAAGCTAATCACACGTAACAGCTATGAAGCATGGAGATGGTCAGGCCGCACCCGACGTGAGATGTGGGGTGAGCTATGATGCATGAAAAGTTGGGTATGATCACATATCTACACTAAAATACTCCCCACCCCGACTGGTATAGTAGATCCAATCATGGTACGCTATGGCACGGGATTCCCTAGGGAGGTAGCAAATCTCCCCAGGTCTCAGTGTCTGTACATGCACAAGATATCAAGGAAACAAGTCTTGTACAAGCTACACCATGAATAAGGAATAACATCTCATGATGAGATCCGTGTATACCAATCCGTGTAACCAACGTGTCAAGAACATGGATATTTACACTAGATACAGTGAACATAGGAGATATCATAAATTAGAAACTAATCAGAGAATGTACTCGCCTTGGGTCCTTAGCTGTCAATACCAATGTCCTGTCCCAGAGTATCGTCTGGAGAATCTGACAGTCCTATAAACATATAATAATATCACTTGCATCAGATGCTACACTAACACACAATAGAAATACCCTGGCCTCAGGGCTATGCCAGGCATGGCTCTAGTCAACTAGGATCATCTAGTAGGGATACGTATATAAATACACATTTACACTCAGAATATATACCAATACAAACGTATATAATTTATATATATAAGTGTCTCTTAGTAATTGTACAAAATACGTATATGTGTATATACACTAAATAGATGTACATAAATATATATTTTTATACCAAAATACATATTTGTATATATATATCAATCAAATATTTTTATATATGTATATTAGCAATCAAAGAATGTACATAATGCCACACTTCTCAAGGTGATCCCAAATGAAGTAGCAGTTAGTTCCAATGGGTCCGGAGCAGTCCAAATAGCTAGAAACTACATAAAGAAGTTCAAGATCGGAGTTCGACACGAAAATCGAGATAATGATACCGAGTCCTCAATACATAGAGAAACCTACCGGGGTTTAGCTAAGGTTAAGATTAACAAGTTAGCTAATAAGAGAAAATGATCGATTGTTCGTTATTAAGGTAACACCTTAGTTGAATGAAAATCATTTCGAAATTATTTTGAACAATAATTACAAATAAAAGTTTATTTATAAAAAATCTAGAATTTATGTAAAAGCCATCATATATTTTTATATCTATAGTAAAATTGGTCACCAGCCCAAATAAACAAATTTTGATCTTATTTTTTTTTTATTATTGAAAGTATATTTTTATTAACAATATAAACCCCAAGATTTATTATATTTTACAAAATCAAAAACCCTTTTTAATTACATATTAATATAACCAAATCCCTATATATAATACATAACTAAATTTATACACTATAAACAATAAAACTAATTATATTAACCAACTAATTACACATTAATTAACTACTTACATATAACTAAACTATTTATTATTAAACTAAACTAATTACATTTATTTACTGAACTAATTATAATTTAACTAAACTAATTATTATAATTTAACTAACTATTACACATTAATTTAAATTAACACAACTACAGAATCGAAGAAAGGAAAGAGGGAAGTCTCACCTGAGGGTTTCCCGACGTCGACGGAGGAGGTCCGCCGGGCAGGGCGACTTCGGTGCAGCTTGGTCGGGATCTTGGCGGTGGAACTCGAGAGCGACGGCGTCGGCTCCGGATCTGAGGCGGCGGCGGATCGAAGCTCGGCGGTCGTCGACGGATCCGAGGCGGCCACGGCTCGACGAATCTGGCTGCGGCGGCGGCGGATCTCCGAGCTCGACGCGGCGGAAGGAGGGGACGGCGAGCTCGACTCAGAGGAGGAGGTCTCGGCCGCCGGCGGTAGGTCGACAGATCTAGGTTAGGTTTTGGATATCTGTGAACGTGTCAGGGTTTGATCGTGTCCGAGTGTTGGACACGATGGATGATGTTGTGTGGCAGACGTGTCCGGGTGTTGGACACGATGGATGATGTTGTGTGGCAGACGTGTCCGGGTGTTGGACACAGGGACGATGTTGTGTACAGTGGTGGATGTGTCCAGGTGTTGTCGGACACGAAAATCTGGTTGTAATGTTGTAAATCTGGACACAGGAAATGAATGGATACGGTGGGACACCCGGGGTCGGACCCGAGGCCAACACGGCTGACACGGTAATGCTGGACACACGGACACGAGCACACAAAACAATGGTGATGGCTTGTTGGCTTGTGGAAATTTGTGAGGGCTAGCTAGGGTTTCTTGGGAATGGTGAGAATGAGAGACTTAAATAGGAAAATAGGGTGTGGGATAAAGGGTGAGGATTGGCCCAATAATGGATGGCCCAGATCATATATAAATGAGTTTTTCATGTGGGAAAAAATGAGGGTGTAAATGGAAGATGGTAAACTTATAACTTAATAGAAAAATATAATTTATGAAAATATTTTAAGAGGCTTCCAGGCTAACTGATTAAATTAGCTACTAATCAACCCATATTTCAAAACCCTAGAAAATATGTAATTTATTTATTTACTATTCCAAAATGGATATGAAAATTTATTATGAAACAACTAGTCTTTCAATAATTTTATTAAACAAATAAGTTTATGATATCAAGCCAACAAATATTCGAAGCTAGAGTATTATATATCATTATTATTTATTTATTTATTTTTATAAGAAATCGACATTTAGGAAAAATATTTTTTTTTTTTTACAAAAGATTTTAAATCACCTTCTAAAATCAAACATTGTTCAAAATCTAATACAAAAATTCAAGGAGAAAAATATCTTATAAACTTGATATTTTAAAATAATTTAAAAATATAAATATTTCGGGAATTTGGAAATCGGAGGTTACAAGTCTACCCACCTTAGAAAAATTTCGTCCTCGAAATTTAGGATCCTCAGTAATTGTCTTTACTCATCATATTATTTCTATCAAAATTTAAATTTCAAACCAAATAATCATGAAGTAATTCCATATTGCTATTTCACAACCTTTAAAAAAAATTTATAACATCATATTCCGGAAAATCTTCAAGTTTTAAAATCAAATTCAAATTTTTATCATAATCTCCTCCAAAAATTTTAAGTTCGTATCTAAATACTCCAGGATTTTAATATCAAATCCTCCAATTGAAATCCAATCAATGCATATTTATAAAAATCGTATCCTAAAAATTTAAATTTTAACCACGAATCCCTCAATCATCTTACTCTTCTAACTCGAATTCAATTGATGCTTATTCAAATCTAAATCCTCCTCCTGAGAATTGAATTCGACACCATTCCATTAACGATTTTATTTCCTGATTTTCTTTTTCCTCAAAATACTCCACGATGCGATACTTTCAGAATCTTCAGTGCAACATTCATAATATAAAATTTTAAATTTCTATCTTGCAATCAAATAGATATAATGATAATTCCCTAAATTTTCTCAAATTTTAATAATCAATCATATCAAGACCTTAATAAATCCTCGATTTTTGCCCTGTAAATTTCTTAACTCTCAATTTAAGTTAATGTTTATCCTCGAATTTCAATCATACCTCGATTTTCGCAAAATCAATGATCCATCAACTCTGTTATAACAACCCCTAAATTCTTTATTTAAATTAATGCTCATCCACAATTTAATCATCTTGTCCCTTTTGTCGGTCATAACCTTGTCATAGATCTTTGCTATGGTCAAAATCCTAATGATCATGGTTTAAGAAAACTCTACCTACAGCCATGCAATTTAAGAAAAATATAGGTCATGTATCTTTGGTCATGGTATTTCAGTCTCTGTTAAGGTGTACTACTAGTTATATCCTAACAAGAAAATCATGAATACGAACTACAGTATTAGGAAAATCAATCAATCGAAAGATGGAAGAAGGAATCATTAGGAGAGAAAGAAAGAACCCGCTAACATATTACTTGCGGTATCTGCTATCAAACACTTAACTCTAGCACATTCACTAACTAATTTCCTATTCCTGTACACTGGTACCCATATCAACTAGTCATTTATCCACAAGATCTATGAATATATCCATATTGCACACACCTGTCCATTAACACCTAAATCTGATGCCAAGAATCTCTAATATAACCATGATTCAATAATGCATCCAAGTTGATACCTCTATCTCTTTAGTACCATACCCTCTGTCAGTTCCCGTTCCTACTACAATTGTTCATACTAGTCGTTCTTATCACTCAATACACGTCAAGTGCAACACCATACTAAGTACTGCTCTTTCCAATACAACTTTAGATGGACACCCAAGTCAGTCTGCGGTGCCATCTCGATCATGCTCAATCACCAGATCCTTACACATGTATATCATCTACTCATATATTAATATTCATATCACTCATCTACCATAAAATTAATCCTCAAATAATCGTCAAGGTTTAACTTCTCGAACAACTTTAAAATAAAATGCATATACCTCCTCAAAATCAGATACTCCACATCGAAATACAATTTAATCACTTCTAAAATTTTTGTAGCCTTAACCATGTTTATTGAATTCATATTTGAAATCCTAAAAAAAATTTGACATAATCTCAACTCCTCAATTATTCTAAAAATAAAATTTTATTTCCACCTTTTAATTTATAACTCCACAAATGTACATGTCAATGCTCACGGTCTCTGATACTCAAGGTGCACTCAATGCATCTAGTGTCTATAATTGTATACTAAAATTATACTGCCTGAACCACTTGTACTATTACCTCCAATGATCAACGTCATCATCACCTGTATTTTCTTTCATGATTTCAATTTATGTCAACTGGTATATCATCCAATTATCATCACACAGAGTGCTTACTGTTATTAACGTTATTCTCGACTAATCCTCGGTATAGAATCATTAGCACTCTTGGTATTATATCACTAGCTTCATTAATGGATCATCTCATCAAGCTCATTAGAACTCATGACCACCTGTATCCTCTATTACACTCATGTTTCTTTACTCTCATGGGTATGTGTATGGTTCCTCATCTCGATTGATGTATAAGTATTTCCCTTTAACTTTTCCAGCCTGTTAAACTGATCTGTGATACGCTTCACCATCTTCATTACCAATTTCGATATTTCTCTACTCGTGACACCTCATTATAACTCTTTATGCATATATATATTTCTTTACCTTTAACACGCCCGATATCAATCATCAAATTGAACGTTATGCTCCATTAATCCTTAACACAATTCCTGGATACTTAATTGTTTACATAGATCACTCAATTACATAATCATGATTATCCAGGACGGGTAATTGGCTCTGATACTAACTCTGATACTCTATGCTCTCCTTCTACTCTCAGTCTCTAACGACACTTATCCCAGCCCCATCGTTACAAGGTATTATACTAAGGGTTAACTCTAGATTAAAGCCTACTGCTCACATGTCCAACTAGGAAACACTTATAACTTACTAACAACACTCAACCAATACTAACACTCAAGACACAGCCATAATTACAAGTCATTCATTATCATACTAACAAGGAATCCTCAAAGAAAACAACGCAAAAAGGAACTGGATCAAGGACGGAAGGTATCTTTACTGCTAGTAAAGAAAAGAAGCGATGGAACAAAGTCCTGGAATAACATAAATAGATAAGTCTTGAGATGATACTTTAAGAACCAATTTAAGATACAACCTGATAATCATACACGTCTATCCGAAATCATGACACTCAGAATCCTCGCCACGCCAGTAAGCATAGATGCGATAAACGACAGGTTCCGTAACTAGGGTATACAACTCTATAATCACGTCATCTAGAATCTTCGCCACGCCAACCGGTATGGCTGCGAGAAACTCTAAGTTTCATAACTATAGTATGTACATCCAAGTCAGGTTCCTACGTTCTCGTCACCACAGCTAATATGGCTGCGATAAACTCTAGGGTCCATAACCAAAGTAGACGTTTTACCTTTCTCACTGTCCTCATCAACATATGTCATCAGATAATACCGTAAATTTTAGCCCGAAAAATTTATCTCGATATGAAATCAATTCAACAACGATACCAAGAATTAAATTTAACAACTGGTCAACAAGAATCAAACTCAATAATGATACCAAGATTTTAATTTAATAACTGATCAATAAGGATCAAGTTCAATAACAACAAGCGAGAGCAGACGGGGACAAGGGGAAGGATTTAAATTGGAATTTATAATGAGATTCTCAAGGGTCGTCCCAGGAATCTCTCAAATAATTTGTGATTGAGTATCCTCTCATCCTAGTATCCTATGTCCTATATTCAATAGCAGGCACGTAGTAGTACAACTATGACGTCGCACTACTACGACATCGCACAACTAGCGAAGTCAGACCTGCATGGGCCACCACTAAAACGTGTCACGACCTGCACCCGGTTTAGGGGCACGAGTGCGTGGGTACGTCCAGCCTACGCCGCAGCATCGGCGGTAGAACGCTGTCTAGGTCATGTAACTATCTAATCAACTCACGTGAATACCCAACTCCATAAGGAGACGTGGATATCATAAAATAATGCTAGAAATACTCAATCACATAAACTAAAGCACGATGAGATATCAAGGCAAGCAAGAAATACAAGACAAGTCTAACGACAAAATAATCATACCTGCAATCATTAACTTCCAATCCCCAAGTGTGTCGGAAACCAGTCTACTAAGGTCACAGTCTGGAAAAATATTTTCCAGTCAGGAAGGAGCAAAGTACATCTCTAAATAGCAGTTCTATATTAATGACATAAGCTATGTAGCAGTTCTAGATGGAAATATACCAGATGCATGTATAGGCACGAGAAATATACAATAAAAGAAATACTGGAAATACTGTAAGTAAATGCAGGAAAAGAAATAATATGTTAACGAGCAAGAATCCTATGACTAAGTGTGTGAGTACTAGCTTTAACATGTGATCGGCTTGGGAACTTGATCAGGCTGGTTACATGTGATTAGCTATGATTCATGGAAGGTCAGGCTAACCGTTGGTTAGCTATGATGCATGTAGAGGTCAGGCTAATCACACGTAACAGCTATGAAGCATGGAGATGGTCAGGCCGCACCCGACGTGAGATGTGGGGTGAGCTATGATGCATGAAAAGTTGGGTATGATCACATATCTACACTAAAATACTTCCCACCCCCGACTGGTATAGTAGATCCAATCATGGTACGCTATGGCACGGGATTCCCTAGGGAGGTAGCAAATCTCCCCGGGTCTCAGTGTCTGTACATGCACAAGATATCAAGGAAACAAGTCTTGTACAAGCTACACCATGAATAAGGAATAACATCTCATGACGAGATCCGTGTATACCAATCCGTGTAACCAACGTGTCAAGAACATGGATATTTACACTAGATACAGTGAACATAGGAGATATCATAAATTAGAAACTAATCAGAGAATGTACTCGCCTTGGGTCCTTAGCTGTCAATACCAATGTCCTGTCCCAGAGTATCGTCTGGAGAATCTGACAGTCCTATAAACATATAATAATATCACTTGCATCAGATGCTACACTAACACACAATAGAAATACCCTGGCCTCAGGGCTATGCCAGGCATGGCTCTAGTCAACTAGGATCATCTAGTAGGGATACGTATATAAATACACATTTACACTCAGAATATATACCAATACAAATGTATATAATTTATATATATAAGTGTCTCTTAGTAATTGTACAAAATACGTATATGTGTATATACACTAAATAGATGTACATAAATATATATTTTTATACCAAAATACATATTTGTATATATATATCAATCAAATATTTTTATATATGTATATTAGCAATCAAAGAATGTACATAATGCCACACTTCTCAAGGTGATCCCAAATGAAGTAGCAGTTAGTTCCAATGGGTCCGGAGCAGTCCAAATAGCTAGAAACTACATAAAGAAGTTCAAGATCGGAGTTCGGCACGAAAATCGAGATAAGGATACCGAGTCCTCAATACATAGAGAAACCTACCGGGGTTTAGCTAAGGTTAAGATTAACAAGTTAGCTAATAAGAGAAAATGATCGATTGTTCGTTATTAAGGTAACACCTTAGTTGAATGAAAATCATTTCGAAATTATTTTGAACAATAATTACAAATAAAAGTTTATTTATAAAAAATCTAGAATTTATGTAAAAGCCATCATATATTTTTATATCTATAGTAAAATTGGTCACCAGCCCAAATAAACAAATTTTGATCTTATTTTTTTTTTATTGAAACTATATTTTTATTAACAATATAAACCCCAAGATTTATTATATTTTACAAAATCAAAAACCCTTTTTAATTACATATTAATATAACCAAATCCCTATATATAATACATAACTAAATGTATACACTATAAACAATAAAACTAATTATATTAACCAACTAATTACACATTAATTAACTACTTACATATAACTAAACTATTTATTATTAAACTAAACTAATTACATTTATTTACTGAACTAATTATAATTTAACTAAACTAATTATTATAATTTAACTAACTATTACACATTAATTTAAATTAACACAACTACAGAATCGAAGAAAGGAAAGAGGGAAGAGGGAAGTCTCACCTGAGGGTTTCCCGACGTCGACGGAGGAGGTCCGTCGAGCAGGGCTACTTCGGTGCAGCTTGGTCGGGATCTTGGCGGTGGAACTCGAGAGCGACGGCGTCGGCTCCGGATCTGAGGCGGCGGCGGATCGAAGCTCGGCGGTCGTCGACGGATCCGAGGCGGCCACGGCTCGACGAATCTGGCTGCGGCGGCGGCGGATCTCCGAGCTCGACGCGGCGGAAGGAGGGGACGGCGAGCTCGACTCAGAGGAGGAGGTCTCGGCCGCCGGCGGTAGGTCGACAGATCTAGGTTAGGTTTTGGATATCTGTGAACGTGTCAGGGTTTGATCGTGTCCGAGTGTTGGACACGATGGATGATGTTGTGTGGCAGACGTGTCCGGGTGTTGGACACGATAGATGATGTTGTATGGCAGACGTGTCCGGGTGTTGGACACAGGGACGATGTTGTGTACAGTAGTGGATGTGTCCGGGTGTTGTCGGACACGAAAATCTGGTTGTAATGTTGTAAATCTGGACACAGGAAATGAATGGATGCGGTGGGACACCTGGGGTCGGACCCGAGGCCAACACGGCTGACACGGTAATGCTGGACACACGGACACGAGCACACAAAACAATGGTGATGGCTTGTTGGCTTGTGGAAATTTGTGAGGGCTAGCTAGGGTTTCTTGGGAATGGTGAGAATGAGAGACTTAAATAGGGAAAGAGGGTGTGGGATAAAGGGTGAGGATTGACCCAATAATGGATGGCCCAGATCATATATAAATGAGTTTTTCATGTGGGAAAAAATGAGGGTGTAAATGGAAGATGGTAAACTTATAACTTAATAGAAAAATATAATTTATGAAAATGTTTTAAGAGGCTTCCAGGCTAACTGATTAAATTAGCTACTAATCAACCCATATTTCAAAACCCTAGAAAATATGTAATTTATTTATTTACTATTCCAAAATGGATATGAAAATTTATTATGAAACAACTAGTCTTTCAATAATTTTATTAAACAAATAAGTTTATGATATCAAGCCAACAAATATTCGAAGCTAGAGTATTATATATCATTATTATTTATTTATTTATTTTTATAAGAAATCGACATTTAGGAAAAATGATTTTTTTTTTTTACAAAAGATTTTAAATCACCTTCTAAAATCAAACATTGTTCAAAATCTAATACAAAAATTCAAGGAGAAAAATATCTTATAAACTTGATATTTTAAAATAATTTAAAAATCTAAATATTTCGGGAATTTGGAAATCGGAGGTTACATTCGATATCGCGGCACGCGAGTTGCTCAGATGCAATTCGTACCCAACCTGTTTGAGAGAGTCACATCTACTCAAAGGGACGACCCATTCCTAAGGAAAATGCGCGTGCAAACTCTAGCGGGGAAGGCGAAGGACTTTGCAGTAGATAAGAATGGAGTGTTGCGAGTGAAATGAAGGCTATGCGTCCCCAACGACGCAGAACTCAGAAAGGAGATCCTTGCGGAAGCTCACTATGCAGCCTATATGGTCATTTCCGGGAGCACGAAGATGTATAAAGACCTTCGTACTATTTTTCGGTGGCACGACATGAAGAGAGATGTGGCGCTCTTCGTGTCGTAATGTATAACCTGTCAGAGGGTGAAAGCAGAACATCAGAGACTGGGCGGAGAGATACAGAATCTTGCTATCCCGGAATGGAAATAGGAGCACATAAGCATGGACTTCATTGTTGGCTTACCAAAGACGCAACGGGGGAATGATGCAGTCTAGGTCATCGTCGACCGGTTAACCAAGTTAGCGTAATTTATTGCCATTAAAGTCACTTGGAGCATCGATCGCCTCATCCAGACCTACCTTGATGAGATAGTTCAGCTGCACAGAGTGCCAGTTTTTATAGTGTCAGATCGGGACGGACGCTTCATATCACATTTATGGGAGAGTCTTCAGTCAGCAATGGGGACGAAGTTGAAGTTCAGCTCAGCCTACCATCCTCAAATCGATGGCCAAACAGAGCAGGTGAATCAGGTACTCGAAGACATGCTGCGTCTCTGTGCAATCGATTCAAAGTCAAGTTGGGACGTCCACCTATCGTTGGCCGAATTTGCATATAACAACAGTTATCAGTCCAGCATTTAAATGGCTCCGTACGAGACTCTATACGGGCTGAAGTGTAGGTCACCGATCTGCTGGGATGAAGTTGGGGAGCATCAAATCCTTGGGCCGGAACTAGTTGAAAAAATAGTCCAAAAGGTTCGGTTGATCTGAGAGCGACTAAAGTCCGAGATTTGTTGGCCCGTTCGAAGTCCTCAAGCGAGTAACTTTAGTTGCCTATCAAATTGCATTACCACCAGCCCTGTCAGACGTGCATGATATTTTTCATGTGTCACAGCTTAGGAAATACATGCATAACTCGAACCATGTGGTAGATTTTGGTCAGCTGGATATGTAGGCAGACTTGTCGTACGTCAAAGAGCCCGTTCAGAGATTAGATCGGAAAGAGAAGCAGTTACGGATTCGTACAATCTCGCTTGTGCGCGTTCTTTTGCGGAACCACTCGATCGAGGAATCGACCTGGGAACTCGAATTGGAAATAAAGAAAAAGTTTCCCTCATTATTTCTTAGGGGTAGGTTTTATTCCTAAGTTTCGAGGATAAAACTTTTTGTTAGTTGGTTAAGATTTAGTGCCCCGTTCTCCCTATTCGGGGAGCGCGGCTAAGAAATACTTTGTATCGTTCGATTGGAACAGATTGAATCAAGATCCTTTCCTCGTTATGGATTGATTTCTTCGAAATCATGTCCCATATTCAACGGATCGTGCCTCAAGGAAGGATTCGACGACAGAGTCGAGAGGGGCATTTCCGTTGTGCTAGTTTCTTTTCCCGTTTTTGATACCGCTTGGTTGCTTTCTTGTTGGTTTTGTGACTTGCATTTTCTTGAACGATTTCGATGAATTTTATTGTCTTCGTTCTTTGGATTTCGTATTTCGTATCGAACCCTTGGAGACCGAAGAAGGAGATATTGATCATCTGTTGGTGCGTGCAGGTGATCGTATAGGCGACGCGCAAGTGGAGTCTTGAAGATCTCTATTTTCTCTCTTCTGATTCACCAACTTGTGAGTGGACTTACTCCTGAATTTCTTCCTTCTTTCAAGTCTTCATTCCTAATAATTTGACTCATTTGTGCGTTCCGATCAACGATACCAAAAGAATAAAATTGAGTCAAGATAAAAGAAGAAGTAGACTTGAAACACTTAATGCTTGTCACATAAATTTCTATACGGTCATATTATTGCGTGCTTGTCTGCTATACATGTATCTATTTTGTATTCAGTTATAGTTAGAACTTATTCATCTATAATTGTTCAATGGGTAGTACATAACTTATGATGTGATCATATCAGCTAGTAGACTATGCCATCGTACTGTGCTAAAGTAGTTATGTTCATGTTGATGTCTTAAAATGCTTCGTATGTTAATTTAGTGTTTATATCATCAATGGTTACGGACAACTTGTGCACAAGGTATATGGTTCCTATGAACGGTTGTCGGGGTACCGGGCTCGATTCGTCCCGGGCAGAACAACAATTAGTCGTGCTAGCAACTTAGCACCGGTGAGACGGGAGTTTGTAGCGGGGCTCGCTACCTGCGCTGCAAGCATCGCCGTCTACCAAGACTATAGTCCATGATGGCTAGTAAAGACAGTGATCCTTATGTATATTTAAACTATGCAGGCTAACTATGTCTTCGTAGCAGGGAAGGTCATGGTAAGTTTTGTACATGTGGTTCAGACGGTGCAGGTAAAGTCACCAAACGGTGGCACATTTTGTTATGTCATTCTATTCTATCGTATATATAAAGAATTAAAATAAGGCAAGATAGAAAGATCACATAATAATAATGTTACATGTTCACATGAATACAATATCGATTTGGTATGTTGGGTTAGCTCGCCCTCACCGGTACTTTTTGAAGTACTGACCCTTGTTGCAGTAGGTTCCCCGAGCCAAGGCTACGCGGCGAGGAGCTGAAGCTTCCCCCAACCTTTCACTGATCTGGCGCGTTCGTGTTTGTGACTTTTGGAGCTCAAGTACATAATCACAAGGAGCTCGCACATACCTTTTTGAAGCTCCTAGGCGATGGTGCTAATACGCACCCAAGGTGGTTTGCTCTTTTAAAATATTAGTAAGGGATATAATGTATGGATCGACTATCTCATTTTGCGTCCAAGTTGTAAGTCCGTGCAGCATCCTTATTACTTTTGAGTCAAGAGTCTGTAACTAGATGTTCATTATCAATAAAGAGAACTTTTCTATATCTCAATGTGTGATATCTTATTTGTGTACTCTGTTGCATATGTTCTAAAGTATATCATTATGCCTAGGCCTTGTGTGTGCGCACCTTACGCATGCACGGCATCACGCCCGGGGGACGATTATCGATTTAGCAGAAATTGGGGCATGACATGGATGATCATGACATGTACGACGAGGTCAAGATGGCGGATCAGGCGGAAGCAAATCAGTGGAGCTAGAGAAGGATGAAGGCTCTGTATCCACAGACACTATCGACGAAACTTGTTCCGACGATCCTGGTATGGACAGAGCCGGTGTGTGCGGACCATCGGACCGGGAGACTAGCTCGGTAGGGGAGGGCACCCTTACGGGGGACTGTTGTGTTTGAACTGGACTCTTCTGGGTAAACTTGTGGAGCCGGATCATTAGTTTGTGAAAGTGGAGGAAACTCAGTTTCAACAAAGGTAATATCCCGAGAGAAAAAATACCGCTTCAAGACTGGAAAAAAATATCGATACCCTTTCTGATCCTTAGGATACCCAAGAAAAATACATTGGATAGCCTTTGGATCTAGTTTAGAAAGAGTTTGTCGGATATCCCTAACATAACACAAACAACTAAAGATTCAGAGAGATAAAGAAAATGGCTCTCGTTTGGGATATAACCAAGAGAAGGGAGTATCGCCATTAAGAACAGACGACGGCATGCGATTAATTAGATAGTAAGCTGTGAGAACGACATTCGACCAAAATCTTTTTGGAGTATGTGCTTGGAATATAAGAGCACGCATTGTTTCTAAGAGGCGATGATTCTTGCGTTCAACCACACCATTCTGTTGTGGTGTGTAAGGACATAAAGTTTGGAGGATGATGTCATTCCGAGACAGATGTGAAATAAACTCACGAGACATATACGCACGACCATTGTCACTGCGAACGCATTTAATCGAAAAACCAAATTATGTTTTGATTTTCGCATAAAAATTGCATCAAATGTTAAATAATTTGGAACAATTTTTTATAAGATAAACAAAAGTGACACGCTAGTAGTTATCAACAAAGGTAATAAAGTACTTGAATCCCATCACAGATTTAACCGGACAAGGTTCCCATATATCGGAATGCACCAACTCGAAAGGAGGAAAAACAACTTTATTTTGACTGACCGGATAGGAAACACGGTGATGCTTAGCCAAACTACAGGACTCACAATGAAAAAAACATGAAGCATCTAAAGTTGGGTACATTTTTGGAGTGCTTGGACAGAAGGATGCCCTAACCGGCGGTGTAACTCAAAAGGATCAAGTTTCACACCAGCACAGACAACAGAGGAATGTTCGTCAAACAGGTACAAGCCTCCAGCCACATGCCCCTTATCGATAGTCTTTCCAGTCTTTAGGTCCTGAAAAACATAACAATCAGAAAAGAATGTTACCGAGCAATGCATATCACGAGTAATCCGACTAATTAAGATTAAGCTGAATGGATTTTTAGGTGTATGTAATACAGAATGTAGTGACAGTCCCGAAGAAAGACGGGCAAATCTTTTTCCATGGACTATCAGCGAACCACTGTTGGCACATGTAATATTAAACATACGACCAATCGATATATAATTTCGTATCATACCTGCATCACCTGTCAAGTGAGCAGACGCACCAGAATCAAGGACCCACTGCTTCGACTGTACCACACATGCCTCTGAGTACCCTGCGGTGGACCCAGAAGTAGAAGCTTCACCTCGACATTGAGCTTGAAACTCAACATAGTCTGCATATCCTTCATCAGTCATTTGTACGGATCGGCCGCAAAGATCAAGAATATCTGAAGTGACATTGGCGGCATGAGTTTTAGTATACTGCCATTAGAAATGACCATGTATACCATAGTTGAAGCAGGTGCACAATCGACCTCCATCACGACGGCAATGCCTCGTCCACCATCACAGCCAACATTCCGGCCACCACGTTGTCCACCACAAAATTCAGTACGAGTGGCTCCCAGAGCAGATCGATCAGCGAGAGCATCACTTGGAGATGTCTCGACGACCTTTGCAGCCCGTAGGACGCAAAAATGAGCTTCCATTAGAGATGGAACATCAGCTTCAGCAATGATCTGAGAGCGAGCTGAGTCTGCATCAAGACGGAGAGAGAGAAGATATGCCATGATACGAAGCTACTCCCGTTGAGCCCTTGCTTCATTGATATATGTCGTCACAGGTAATACACGGTCAGCTTCATCGACCATGGTCCGGAAGTGATCCTTATGAGACTTGTCGCCCTATTCCGCCCGGTAGACGCTGACGACCAAGTCGTAGATACGAGACAAGTCGTGTTTTTCATCAAACGTCGTCGATAGGACCTCCCATAAATCTTTTACTGTGTCCGTGTTCTGAACCATGTCCTCCACCGATGGTTCCATTGAGTTCATCAACTGTGTAAACAGTCGACTATCATTTGTCTCTCACTGCTCAAATTTGGGATCAATCGTCTCCGGAGGATTGTCAGTCAGATGCTTGGACAACCGCATTTCCTGAAGTATTTTCTCAACCTTCTTCTGCCATGTTGAGTAGCCATCTGGTCCGTCCAACCGTCGAGTCGAAGAAATCGTCGTGTCAGTGCCCATTGGTCCCGCCAATGCATTTTCGACACCTGTAGTAGTAGCACTGCTAGTTGCATCAGTGTTAGTCATCACACTTGATTCGACTGTCGATGGATCTTTCCAACCTTAATAATCACATCAACTTTATCGATGCGCTATCAACGTGGCCAGAACCAGCACACACATGGAAATTAGAGATCGTATGGGGATCACACAAGCCAGGTCACAGAGGTAACCTAGGTCACTCTCTGTGTAGATCCTGGTGTGGATATCGGGGTATGACGGAAACAAAGATCCACGTAAACAAGCAACTTGTCTACTCTTGGAGCCGTAATCTAGGAACAGAGGTTGTGCAAACAAATCATTGTCTACCCTCTGTCTTCGATATACGCTCCTGAAGTCGTAATATAGGAATAGAGGTTGTGCAAACAAATTATTGTCTACCATTTGGCTTCGATATATGACATTTTTTTCTTTTTTATGAAATTAGGATTCAGACAAGAAGGAGGGACGGTGGCTGAGGGTTAGGACTGGTGGCAAGGAGGCACGGGGGGAAGGGTGGGAGGGAGCTGTAGGTGGGGGTGGAGGGGGGGGGGGGTGGGGGGGGGGGGGGGGGGGGTTGGCATCTAGGATTTGGGGTAGAGTATGAGAGGTGGATGTGCTATGGCTCTGATACCATGTTGAATGTGAATGATAGATTAATTCATTAAGAGGAGAAGAGAGTGCATTATATAGGAGAGGCTAACCCCTCTTCCTATTAGTCTATCCGATGCGGGATTAAACTCAACTTAACACATAGTTTAACAAGCCTTCTATTGGAGGTAGTAAAAACTGATGATAGAGACTGAAAGCTTAGCATTATATAAGAAGATTGCTGTCTGGTGATTCACGTTTTGTATTTCTATTTCTCCTGCACGGACTTGATAGAGAGAAGAAGCTTAGTTTAGTTCTATCAAGAAGTAAACCAACAATTAATTACTCTCATTTTCAGTGTAGCTGCCCTCAGCTTCCAAGAGCTTCGCAAATTTTAGCTTGGAGATGGATGCAGTTGTTTCCACAATTGTTAAGCATGCAACTGTACTAGTTGATATTATCGGTCTCTACAGCAATGTAATCCAATTAACTAGCAAATTCCATTTTTTTTTATTGTCGTCTTCAGTTCGACTTTGAAAACGATACTTGCTTGTTTTGCTAAACCTGGGATGACTTTTCGATCTACCACAGGTTAAATTAAAAGATTTGGTGGCTTCTTGTGGAGGAAAGGAGTGTGGATTCAAAGACAGTTTTGTGTTCAAAAGTGTTGAATAAGTTTTCAGCAACTTTGTTATCATGAGACAGGAGAAAAGGATATCTAGTAGAAAAAAAGTTGGATTAAGATCGAAACTAGATTCATCCTTTCCCTTGCAATTTGCATACAGCAGCAAATCAAGTCAAACTTGTTGCTGCTAGATCATTTTACAGATGATAACGGTTTCAAGTTCGAGTCAGGCCAAGTAACTAACATACATCAGTAGAAACTGTGACTCCATCATGGGCAGAGTAGTGCATCTGGTAGCAAGCTTGCTTATAGCAAATGGCTGTCGGGAGAGCAATTAAGCTGCTAGCTGGTAGTCCGTCACGCATCATCGACAACAAAGGCCGATCTGTCTTTTGGCTGGCAGGCATTTAATGGACGTATCTGCTGTTTCAGTCAAGTCGAGATAGGCAAATTGTTCGACATCTGTCTGCCGAAGCCCGGTCCACCTTGTTCATGAACTTACACAGAAGCAACACATAGCCAAGGCTGAAATCCCAATCCTAATCTAATCAGTTCAACTACAGAAACTCAAATAAGAACTCATTGTAAGAACTTCCCATATGGAAATAACACATCGGTATATTTTTCTGTTTAGGCTGAGGCCCTTAAAAAAAACTAAGGGGTAAGATTCATCTGACCCAAAGGTTTCTCATGGCCAAGTTTTAAAAATTAAGAACTCATGAGTTCCTCTAGGATTTTTGTAATCTAATTCACATTCAGGTTAAGTGCATCCGTATCCTGGAAACATTAATTTTTCCAATGACCTCATCTCTAGTTTGCACATTCCTTCTCCCACAAGGGCAGAATTCTTCATGCTTAATTCATACGGGTCTCCCTCCCCCTTTTCC
The DNA here is from genome assembly GCA_036927795.1 of Iris macrosiphon. Lineage (NCBI taxonomy): Eukaryota > Viridiplantae > Streptophyta > Magnoliopsida > Asparagales > Iridaceae > Iris > Iris macrosiphon. Next base: position 113,385,206 of record JAYESA010000008.1, on the reverse strand, counting down.
TTATTTCCAGAAAAACAAGGCTATGCATATTCCGAAACGTTCATGTATACATCAACAGCACGACTATTAGAGGTGTCTCGGCATTGAACCACTCATTGTGACCCAGAAAGAGATAAAAGCCAAGGAACACTACACAGATGGTTCTGAACAACAAAAGCTGTGCTCAACATTGTACGGGTCAATCTATGAACAAGTTAAAACATCCTTCCTAAACAAGTACACGGCGTAAAAACAAAAGATCATGTGCCAACGAACGACTTCTTAACCCATCAGCTATCTGACTGGCATATTATCCCATACCAGTAAAGTACATGCGCAATGGCCACAAAAAAAACATACTCCATTGCCAACAAAAGCTTGGTTTACATATCCTAAGATGTAAACACTTCATTTTCTGCCAACCTCGAGGATAGAAAAGGAAATAAAGCTCAGGCTTTACAAATTTATGGTGGCTGGACCTGCCAAAACAAGCAACTATATCAGAAAATTCCTGATCACTGACTAGGACAGCAAGCAACTGTCTAAAATAGGTTAGCTGCTATCACATTCTCATAACCTCTTTACCAGCAAACTTGTCAATTCCCACCTTCCTCTTTGGTTGTAACCACTGCTTCCTCCTGGTCATAGTCACAAAAGGAAAATGAAGGGGGCTGTATCAATATTCTTAAAGAAGAAAAAAACGGTTATTCTCTAGTGACGAAACCTGTCTCGACGACATAAACCTACCGCCTCAGACTTGGCATTGCCATTGGTTTTAGATGGACTTGATGTTTGTGAAAACCTAAAAAATGTTGTAACACTGTTACAAATCTAGTTATCTGGCACAAGTATGTAGCTGAGAAGATTGAAACTTATTGCAGTACCTTGCTGCTCTCGCCTTCATTTTTTCTTCTTCCAAAGTATTTGGCTTTGGTTTTGGCTTTTCAGCAAATCTTTCTAACCGAGCCTTCTTCTTCGCCTCCTCTTCAGATGGAGTATGTACTACAAGCCCAAACCTGACAAACAACATAAAAAGGAGGAAGCCTCAAAGCATGTCTAGAAAGTTGCAACTATCTGAGGATAAGCATGTCTAGAAAGTTGCTAAAGAATTCTACAGAAGTACAAGAAAATCAAACTTTAAGGTGATGTGGAGTGGTTCAAGTGCATACCTCTCTGCTCGTGCCTTCCTTTTCTGCTCCTCAACAATTCCTCCATCCTTTGCACCATGCGGAGGAGTATTCCTGGTGCCAAACCTGCCAATAAGATATTTGCTCCAATTTAATCAGTTTTCAATAGGCAGAATAATTTTTCTGCCTCAATGAGTAATCTGAGTAAATCATCAGTGCAGGAAAATAAGTAAATGATAGCTGATAACATACTATAAAGTCTGTAATTTAACCATTCACAAAGAAATCTAGGAAGAGGGGTCATCATATAGAGCACAACTACAGACTCTACGGGGATCGAAAAAGTCACCCGAATAATCATATCAAAGATTATGATTTATATCCTTGACTAATTCCAGGGTAATTTGCACTACAAAACTTCCTAGCTAATCACATGTATAGCAGATAAATGCCAATTTTTAAAAGCATATATACTACTTGACTTTATGCTTTGGCATATAATGTTATCAAGCTTTTGATAGTTCGAGTTGTCAGGTGACACGCAAGTAACTAGTTTTTGACCATTTTCTCCCAAATCAGAAAATATAATTTAGAAAATCTCAGATACAACCTCAAAGATCCCCCAGTTCCTACTTATAGACCCCACCCTACCTGACATACATCTTGATTGTACTGATTGACTTTCACTTTCACCAGAGTAATTGACCCTTATGCTACTATCTAGAGGTATAGGTCCACCATACTCGGTAACAATATATATCCCCTACAAGTAAACCTGTCAAACTCTCTTAATGGGTGACAGTAAATAACTTGTTTCTGTTGTGATGCAATCCAGTGTTCCTGCCTTATGTTCACTTTCCAACTTTGTTATATATATACTCAAAAAATAAAATTATATATATATATATATATATATATATATATATATATAGGCTTTAGCTCAAACCCAGGATCTCCGCTCTATCCCTCACCAGCCCCCACCGTTGGGCCACCCCATGGTGGCTCAACTTTGTTATATTCTTTCCAGTCTTCTAGCTATAATATACAAGAATACCTGAGCATACATGATTTCTAATCTTTGGATCAAACACTTTACCTAGATCCAAGTTATATCAATTTTCAATAGTTTGTAAAGTTACGGGCAAGTTTTTAGCTCGTGTAGAAAGAAACACCAGACAATTCATGGAGAGCATTCAGAATGGAACTTCCATTAGTGAGTAGGATGAATCTTATTTCATATAAAGTGACGGGCACAAAATTTCAAAAGAAAATAAAACTACATTTAAATTATTTTTATTTATTTATCATCATGTTCACTTGCATTTAGAGCTGCTGCCTTCTACAAGGAAAGTTTAGCACAGGAAAAATGACTTACAGAGACCCTAAAGTTTCTGGCAGTAAAACCTCCCTACACTAATTTTCTATGCTAAACCCCATCAACTTTAGTAACCATTTAGATTTTATCGGGCTCATTGATTTTCAATACCACATTAGCAAAGTTTAGGACAGATGTGCCCTTCTGGTGTATAAGGTATAAAGCTGACCCTCAAAAATCTTATATTAATTTCTCCTGCAATAACTCCTTCCACTTCACTGGAAAAACTGATCAGAACTCCCCACGTGATCAGAAATCCACACAGTGAAGACAATAGGATATTCTCATGTTATATTAAAAAAATTGTTGTGGTATTAACCATGCTAAGAGAAGGCCCAGATACATGCACCAGAATCTGAAAGCTATCAATTTGGGTAGGTTTTCAACAGAGATCTACTGCTCTGATGGCAGTAAAGATAGTGTAACCAAGGATCCAGTAATTTGGAGAACAGAAATACCATAAATTAGATATAAACCACAATATTCAGATAAACTTCCAAGTACATCACAACCAAGCAGTAAAACCGGCCCAAATTAAAGAAAGAGATTTCCAACTCCCAAGGGTTTAGTTAAGAGTTTTAACCGAAAATCAAGCAGAAACTCCCAAATAATCAGCTAGGACCAATAAAGGCCAGCAAAACCAGACATAATTAGATATCTAGAAGAAAGATTGATGTTTGTAAAAAATAATCTTCAAAAGGAACGAGTTTAAAGCGCTTCAAACTGAAGGAATTCAAAAATCCTCAAAAAGGAGTTCATTGTCCACAATAATCATCAACATGCCAGCCTTAAGAGGACGGAGGATTAAAGGTAGAAACAAGAGGAACAGCTTATTGCTACTTTATCTCAAAGGTCTAGGAAAAGTATTGAGAGAGAAGAAAGTCTCTCTTATACTCTCTTTGTGCATGTTCTCTTCTATAACACTGTTGTATATAAAATGAAACTATAATTCAGTATGAAAAAGGAAATCAATACACTTGTTCTGGTTCCCTCTGGGATGTCACTGGCAATTATATGCACAGTACCAACAGGAAACAAAAGTACTCAGCCCTTTATGTCCAGGAACCAAAGGGTTTGACCACAGTAAAATAAAAACTGGTTCTAATTTAAGAAGGGAAAATGGAAAAAGATAAGTTCCATCAGGAAAAGAATCTCTAGTGCACGCAGATTTTTCTCTATCCAGTACGGCTTCAGCATATAATACAAGCGGATTGGTTCCAATCTACTATTAAAAGCAGATCCAAAGACACAGATCCATCTAACATCAATTTTACCCCATACAAACAGTTAATCTTCCATTTTGGCAAGTGGTTACTGTTAAGGTACAACTAATATTACACAAAAGCAAACAACAAAAATATGCACAATAATATAGCATTGAAAAACAAGACATAGAAGCAAAGTAAAATTTAACACATAAAAGCAGAGACAAGGACTTGCAGCATGCTATAGCATCAAGAATCTCGCAATAACATAGCAAAAAGTTCCTTAATCAAATTGCTATCAACCTAATAAAGAGTAAATGCTCTGATGTGCAGTCCCAGTTACTCCAGCAGGAATAACTTAATCAAATGTAATATCACCTGGACATAGAACATCTCACAAATTTCACCATGTCCAAACAAGAAGAATATCACATTACATCGTACATGCCTTGGAAAAACGCTTGTGTTGTGTGTGTCAATGCCTTGTCAGATGGATGCACAGAAAAAGTTAGATGTACAGCAGTACAGATACTACCATTGATATAGAAACATGCAGAATTGTTAGCCATCGCAAAATATCTTCTCCAATAATATCTTAGTAGGGACCTCAAAACAATCTTGCCACGCCTGGACATCCTCAGACATATTTCCTTTTTATCAGTCTCATCAACGTTACTTATTCCATTTCTTTACTATTTCTTTTGTTTTCATTGCTCACATTTAACAACAATTTAGTAAAACCTCCTATTGCTTCCCCCACATTCATACTAGAATACTTAAATTCCAATAACTTTTCTACACCAAGTGGTAACAATTCAAGTTCCATCTTGACTATCACCTTGATTTAACTTGCTTCAGCCACAAAAGTTCTCCTCGTGAATGTTTTGAGTATATCTTTATCTCACTACCATACTTAACTTAGATATCATTTTTCTCTCTCTTATGATTCGTACTTTGCAAGACATCCCTTGAACCACATAATCACATCTTATTGCCGATCATCTCTTTTACCCACCACCATCTCAAGGTTCTAAGCACCAAATCTAGTCCTTTTTTCATAAAATGGAATATGGTCCCTCCACTTCTGTTAAAATGTGGTCCTCCTTTTGCCACGTAAAAGGCTCATACTAGCAAATGAGCCTACATATCATATCCTTTTCCCCTCATATTACACATGGTGTCACATAGAATAACATAACATTTATTTTGGGGGATATAGAGATATCCAGTAAGACTAATAGAAAATAAATTTAAATTACAATGAACAAATTGCTTGAACTATCATACAGTTATAGTCCTTTATGAAAGGATCACAATCTAATGAAACCAGCAGCAAGTTAATATCTTGCTCAAGGTGTGCACATGGTTCCCCGAAGTGGTAGTATCCTGACTGGGAGCTGATTCTAAAGGAGGACAATTTTAGTGAAGGCTCCATTTTATTATCACTTTGAAGAGCACGCTGCTAAGGTAGTCACAGAAATCCATGTGCTTATATTGCACTGGATATGATGGAGTAATGGAGTTTGAAGTCTTTCTCCCCAAACCTCAGGCTTGAACTGCCTTCCTATACAATGAAAGAGGCCGCACGAATAGATTCATACAGTAGGTCACTTTTCCAACTACTTTGCAATTATTAATACCAAAAATATTAAGGGCCCATGTGAGGCACATGACCAGTTTAATTTGTTCTGCATTAGGAGAGGGAATCACTTGGGAATTGATGAATGAAATTGTAGTGCGATCATATATGAGTTTAGAAATCTTAAATTCATGGACTGTGGAGAGCATTGTTGCATTGACACCGAACAAAGCTGTCACATATCCGAGGACCTAAATTGTTCACCATGACAAACTCAAAAGAAAAAAGAAAAAGAAACAGTACATCTGACATTATGATACATGTGTATGCAAGCATGGATGTGTGGATGTATTTATAAGTTTATACTAATAGACTTAAACAAAGTTCAGTTACAATGACTTGGCTCACTTTGGGACATATTAGTCAAGTAATCATCTCATGGGCGACCCAGTTTGTATTCTCAAGTCATGGTCAGTAAATATAAAATGGAAAGAGAAAGAAGCAAAGCAATATACAAGCTAAACAGGAAGCTTCAGGCAGAGACTATTATTTAATGGTTATTTGGTCCTTTATGAAGTATTAAGACTATTTAGCCAATATGAATTGGAAATTCTTTCCAGTTTCTCTTGAAACTTCAGCATTCAAAACATTCAAAGGGGCACAGGGGAACGGTGCAGTATGTGTGTGTAAGAGAGAGAGAGAGAGAGAGAGAGCACTTCAATGGATAGATTAGAGATCATGTTTGACAAATACGAGGGAAAGAGGAGAGTGGTTTTGGCAGTTATAGGACTTCCAGATCTTGCTTGTAGGATATCATGAGTCGATCTTCCAACGAAGCTGACGGCACATATACAGGTGTATTTGCCTATTTGGGCAGGTCTTATGCTTAATTTCCAATTTTCACTTAAGGACACTGATGGAACAAGACATGTCCGAGGCTTGTTAGGCCATGCATGCCATGTCCCTGTCTCGGCACAGAATAACTTCCTTTGTCCGGATAGCACTGCAGGAGGTTATTGAAGTTGAAAGTCAAACACTCACTCATTAACTCTTTGATAACTGGAGTAAAGAATATTATTCTATGAGGTGCAGGTATAAAAAGTTAAAAGCTTAGAACTTTAATGGTAGCTAGGGGCGGGCACATCTAGAATAAGGTGTGTGGAAGAAGAGCTACAGAGAAGAGGCTAAATACTGAACAGCCATCCTATCAAAGCCACGGCTAGCAGCAACCATACTAACCATTGGCCCTGCCTCCAGCACAAGTAATGGAGGAGCCAGCAAACTTGCCAAAAAGGAAGTAAACTCCTAGGGAGACTCAAGGACGGAGAGAAGGTCTGCCATCTTTGTCACGAGAAGTTCATTAGAGAGCACTGCAAACTTAAGAGGCTTCTCATGATTGATGGAGATTGGCCTGAGGTTGAGGATATCTTCACTCATATGAAGAAGAAAAAGACGAGGAACTTTCCTTTTCTGAAGCTGAGGCAAGAAGGGCATGGATGAAAAAAAGCCCATTTACTGCTTTCATTGATTCTGGACCTACGCACTGCTTTATAGAATAACTAATGAAGGATGACATTAAGGTGTTTAAGTCATAAAATTTTGAGTTTATGTAGCTAATCGAGACAGGCTTGTAGGGAAAAGAGATATGAAGGTGGGATAACTCACATGCCAAGGCTGCAATATTAGCTTGTTTGTTCATCCTATTGAAGAGTTGACAGCTAGTGCTTGGGGCTCCATTGAGTAGGAACTAGGCAGTATATGATGGAACTTTTAATAACATATGATGCAATTTCAAATGGAAAGTCGGCAACAAGAACTCACTGGCTTGTGTCTGCACAGTCGGCCATAATCGAAGGTGACAAGATGAGTGAGGTTCACAAATTTGGTTGCAGATACAGGGGGTTGAAGATTTGAAATGTCTGCTGAAACACATGTTTGGATCAGAACTGGAGGATCCTATAAACAACCGAAATGACTGAAACAACCTATTGAAAACCTGTGAAATCCCTGTAATTGCCGAAACCCATTCTCACAGGAAGGATCTGAAACCGATACCGAAACCGAGATTTTGAACCTTGCTTGGCTGTTTATATGCAAGAACTCCTAGAACTGTATGACTTGATATCTTTCGAAACCCAAGGGAACTGGAGGGACCCAAATCTTGTCATGACAAGCCTCCCTCGCAAAAGGGTGTCAAGCTTGGTTGTCAACTCGTGATACATATCATGTACCGATTTGTTTGTGTACCGTGTATCGTGTGCCATAAGATATAGTAACTTTATAAGTTTAGGTCTATACTTCTTAGTCCATATAGGAACCTGATTTAATATAATTTTATCATAAAATTTTTATGTTATTCATCTTTGCAGGTCTATCTAGTTCCAGAATGCAGATTCTTAAGAATACATTACATTACTCCAGTAAAAAAAAATTAGTTCCAGAATACAGATTCTTATGTACACATAACATTACTCAAGAGAAACTGACACCTATCAGCCTATATGTATCGGATCAACAGATACATAACGAAATCGTAGTATATCATATCGTAAGATATGTATCGCGTATCCTAACAACATAGGTACCAAGCTTGTGTTTGTAAGGTCATTAAACATCCATTTGAAAGGAATAATAAGGTTGAAAGACTGGTCAAGCTAGTCATTAGACCTAGCACCTTTAATCCTTGTGGTGATCATCACAAAGATTGTTGCATCTTGGAGGTTAGCTAAAGACTACAGAACAACTAAGCAAAATATTGAAGACACTAAGTTCCAATTTCATCGAATTTCATGGAGCCAAATACTTCGCAAAACTTGATGTAAGGTCTGGATATCATAAACCTAATATGCCAAGATGAAAGCCTTCAAAATTCATGTATGATATACGCAAAATATTGAAGACACTGAAGTTCCAATTTCATCAAATTTCATGGAGCCAAATACTTCGCAAAACTTGATGTAAGGTCTGGATATCATAAACCTAACACGCCAAGATGAACAGCCTTCAAAATTCATGTATGGTATACGCATCAGGGAATGCCTTTAGTCACACTAATCCAATCCCTCCAACAAAATCCAATCTCTGATGATTTCCATTTTTAAATACTTTTTTGAATATCTGTAAGCATGCTCTTTTGATTGCTTTTTGTTATATACTGCCAGCAAAAAGTTGTGTCTTGGTCACGCCCTACAACTGGTTCTAGAATTGCACAAAGAGGAAAAGTTGTACATAGAATTGTCTAAATGTCACTTTGGGCAGGGAAAAGTGGGTTACTTCTGTCATGTCGTGTAAGTTGAAGGGTAGATGTTAATCCCAAGAAAGTAGTAGAGATGTACCAGAATGGACCGAGTCTAGAAACCATAAAGGCTCAAAAAAGTAAAGTGGTTCTTAGGGCTGATGATACTGCAGAAAATTCAATCAAGAGGAAAGAACTGCAAAGCCACTTATAAGGCTGTTTAGGAAGGTTTCTTTTGCCTGCAATGAGCTAACACTAGAGGGTTTTGAACTTTTAAGGCTACTTATAGTGGAGTGATACATCTGGGCTTGGGCTGGGACTGTTAATGCCAAACAGGAGACCAAAATCTTAAACTGAGCCGAGCATGGGAAAAGAGAAGCCCTCAGCCTATGCAACAAAGATGCTGGCTGTTCCTTTTAGTAAAGAATGGAGAGAATACCTCTTAGGCAACACAAGTCATTACAACCGTCAATAGAAATAATAACTATAACATACCTAAGTAATTCTCTAGGAATGTATTATTTGCTATGACAACAGACCATGGAAGCCCAAAGCACATCCTAGTGGAAAGGCTATGCAGTGAGGCACAATACTAATGGGTGGCCAAAGTGCATGGGTACAAAGTAGACCCATAAAGTGGAAGGGGAAAATACTGTAGATGATGATCACTCAAGAGTGGTGAAGAATCATGTATCAAAGATGTTAGTGCAAGTTGTCACTATAGAAATATTGGATCAGATCATTGATGTTAAGTCAAACTGTGACTTCTAGGCGATCGAAAAAGAAGCTATTGTCAGGTCATATTTATATTCTTCCATGTGTAAGAACATGGATTACCATGATATGCCTTCAACTAGAAAGTAGAGAAACTCAGGGATATTACAAACATTTAAGGGGATTGAAAGTGTTGAAGGCGAAGGACTAAAAAACATCTACCAGTATTTTTTAGAACAATCTACCAGGTATGTTAGCATGTAAGATGTGTCAAAAAAATAAATCCAAGTAGATCAGCAGGAGTACTGGCATTGGCTATTTTTCAGATTATAGCCTTGTAGGCAAATATTGTGAACAGTAGAAGATTGCATGTTATCTCCAAATTCTGTGGGACAGAAAAAGGTAGCAATAATAATTCTTACTCTCCTGGTGTTCCGTAGCATCTACTAATCCAAGAAGCCTACATAATCAACGGGTTTCTTGACATTTGGGTTATAGTTAAAAAAGCTGATGGTTGCAGAGTGTTTGAGTTATTTTATTTTGTTATTTATCATATGAGGGTATAATAGTAATTGTGGGTGTATTGCATATCAATATAAATAAACATGAGATGCAACCTAGAATTTTATGCCTTTGCAACCTCCTTTCTCATATTCTCTCTTCTCCTCCTCTCCTTTCAATCTCCAAACTTCACTTGGTATCAGAGCATATTTAAAAGTACTGTACATCCCATCCACGACAGGGCCGTGAGTTCGACAGGGGTTCGAGGGCGGTAGCTCCTGATTGCAGGGTTCAGGACGGCAGACCCGGGAAATTTTTTTGGCTATTTTTCATCTACTTTTCATGATTCGTCGTTCGTCGTTCCTTGTTCGTGGTCGTTCGTGGTTCATTTATGAGATCTAGGGTTTCTACATATCTTTGTTGGTTGTTAGTCGTCGGTTGAGATTCGTTGTGAGATCTAGGGTTTCAAAGATCTCGTCTTTCTGTTGCATCTACAAGTATGGTGGGGACCGAATCTTCTGGCGAGGTTAATAGTGATGGTATCGGAGGTGGTTATCCTTTTACTGTTATTCATAATGATGAATTGGGAAAGTTGATTACAGTGATGAAATTCAATGGTGCGAACTACCTTGTCTGGTCCAAGTCTATCAAAGTGGTGTTAAGGGCGAAGATAAAGTTTAAAAAATTTGACAGAACCCCCGTCTGAAACTTCCATTGAGTATGAAGATTGGATGAGTGCAGATGCATACGTTATGTCGTGGTTGTGGCACGGTATGGAGCCGCATATCGCTACTAATGTTCAGTGGTGTGAATCAAACAAACATATTTGGAAAACGTTGCCCGTATCTATGAGTTGTACGAGTTATTGTTTAATACAAGCAAAATGGGAAGCCTGTGAATGAATATATAGCTTCAAAAAAGGTTTTATTGGAGGAACTGCTTCAATATCATCGTGTTACTACTTATTTGAAGTAAGCTCAGAGACAGAAGGAAGAGTTTCATGTTTCACTTATCCTAGTTAGTTTGGATCCTGCGCTCGAACCTTATAAAGCTCAAATCCTTGCTGGAGAGCAGTTACCTACGATGGCAGATACTCTCCCGTCTCAATCGTTCGTTTCTAGGACAGAGTTATCTGGTGCCGAGTACTGACTCTTCTTCCCTAGTTTCTAGTGCTGCTGGTCGTGGTGGTGGATGTGGTAGTGGACGCGGCGATAGAGATGGTGATCGTAGTTTTGGTCAAGGAGGAGGCCGTGGTGGTAGAGACAATGGTCGTGGTGGTGGCCGCAGTGGTGGTGGTGGTCATGGTCAACCACGGAAGTGTAACTATTGTGGAATGTTCGGTCATGTCGAAGACTATTGTTGGGACAAGTGGGGCAAACCAAAATATGCACATCAAGTGTATGATGAAAATATGCAGTCCCAGGTTACCACTTCTGCTCCCAGAGATGATACTTCGGATTTCAATCAGACTTCAACGTCCAATACCTCATCTCTATTTGAACAGATCCTCTAAAAGTTGAACGTGCTTGCTAGTACCACCTCCCAACCTACTGTAACCATGGCACATATAGGTAATCCTGCTTTTGTGGCAACCCAGTCACCATCCACCTCTTGGGTCATCGACTCAGGAGCAAGCTCTCACATGTCTGGTATAACCTCTTTCATAATCGTAGTCCCATGAAACATAATATTATCTTGGCTGATAGGTCTACTCGTCATGTGCTTGGAAAATGTGTCATTCACCCTACTCAATCACTATCATTATTTGATTCATTATATGTGCCTAATTTTTTATTTAATTTGTTATATGTGAGTCAGTTAACCAAATCTCTTCAATGTTCTGTGATATTTTTTTCAATTCGTATGTTTTTCAGGACCTCGGGACGAAGAAGATGATTGGTTCGGGACATAAAAAAATGGACTGTACTACTTGGATCTACCTGGAAAGGCTTTCACTTCTGTTTCTACTTCTCTGTTGCAGTGACATTATCGTTTGGGACATCCGTCTTTGGCTAAGTTACGTCAAGTTGTTCCTAGTTTAAGTCATGTTTCTAGTCTTGAATGTGAGCCTTTTCAATTAGGCAAACATCATCGTAGTTCCTTCCCTCGTCGTAGTAAGTCGTCAATTAGAGTTTTGATCTTGTTCATTCTGGTATGGTATTTGGGGTCCGTTTAGAGTCAAAAGTCCAAAATGATTTCAGTATTTTGTTATTTTTATTGACGATTATTCCAGAATGACTTGGTGTTATTTAATGAAAGAAAGATCTGAATTTCCAAATGTGTTATCTGCCTTTCCAAATGTCTCCATTCCCCCTTTACAGGTTTATCAGAGATCCAAGAACATGCCAGTGGTTCTGCAGAATTCAACTATCAACCAATCAGCTTCCGTGCCTGAGGTTTCTACTCCCATCACCACAGATCCAGATGATCTTCCTATTGCTCTCAGAAAAAGAAAACGTCTTTGTACCACAAAGAATAAGCATCACATTTCTAGCTATGTTTTATTACACCGTGCTTCATCATCTTTTCATGCATTTGCTATTTCATTGTCTTTTATTTCCATTCTCAAAACTTACAAGCAAGCTATGTCATCTTATGGTTGGAAAAGTGCAATGGATGAGAAGATGTATGCATTACATCAAAATTAGACTTGGGAGCTTACATCACTTTCTGTTAAAAAATAGACAGTGGATTGTAGATGGATTTAAACTGTTAAGTATCATTCCGATAGTTCTGCTGAGCGTCTCAAGGCACGGTTGGTTGCCAAAGAGTATACTCAGACATATGGTGTGGATTATATGGAGACTTTCTCTACAGTGGCTTGGCTGAATTCAGTTCGGATTCTTATTTCTGTGACGGTTAATCGCCAATGGCCTATATATCAGCTGGACATAAAAAATGCTTTCTTGCATGGTGACTTACAGGAGCAGGTTTATATGGATCAACCACCGGGATATGTTGTAGCAAGAAATAAAAACTCGTATGTCGATTGAATAAATCATTATATGGACTAAAACAGTCACCTCGTGCTTGGTTTGACAAGTTCAGTTCAGTTCTCATTCAGTATGACTTTCGGCACACCACATCAGATCATTCAGTATTTTGCCATTCTTCCTCAGCAGATATTATCATGTTGATTGTTTATGTTGATATCATTATATCTGGGAGTGATCATGCAGGGATTGTGGACTTGAAGGCCTATCTTAGTCGTCAGTTTCATACTAAGGATTTGGGCCTTCTTCGATATTTTCTTGAAATCGAGGTTACTCAATCTTACTTAGTCAGTTTATGCATGCCCCTCGACAACCACATTGGGAGGCTATCTCTCGCATTCTTCGATACTTGAAGGGTGCACCTGGAAAGAGTTTGTTGTACAAACCTTCCCAGTTGCTTACGGTGACGGGGTCAGTGATGCTGATTGGGCAGGCAGTCGCAGTGATAAGAGGTCTACTTCTGGCTATTGTACGTTTGTATGTGACAATCTTGTCACGTGCCGCAGTAAGAAGCAGAATGTTGTGGCTCGTTCTAGTGCAGAGGCCAAGTACCGTGCGATGGCTCATACAGCTTCTGAGAAAATGTGGGTGCAGTCTCTTCATGAAATGAAAATTATGATTCCTATTCCGAAGTAGATGTATTGTGATAATAAGTCGGCAATGTTTATCGCAAGTAATCCGGTGTTTCATGAGCGCACGAAGCATATCGAGGTGGATGGTCATTTTGTTCGTAATTTGTTGCTGAAGAAACAGATCGTCACTCCTTATGTTCGGTCAGAGAATCAATTAAGTGATATCCTCACCAAACCACTTGCTCGTGGTCCATTTTCTGATTTATGTAGCAAGCTGGGCATGTCTGATCTATATGCTCCTGCTTAAGGGAGGGTGTTAGAGTTATTTTATTTTGTTATTTATCATATGAGAGTATAATAGTAATTGTAGGTGTATTGTATTTCAATATAAATAGACATGAGATACAACCTAGGGTTTTATGTCCTTGCAATCTCCTTTCTCATATTATCGCTTCTCCTACTTTTCTCCTTCTCTCCTCTCCATCTCCAAACTTCACACAGATGCAGGAGGAGAGCTGAGAAGCGTTTGGTGGGCACTTTATATTTCTCACGCTTTCCTCTGGATCAGAAATTCAGTATCCCTATTGGTAGTTAAATCAGTCTTGAACTGTCAATCAATGTTGTATAAGCGGTTTTGGTACGAGCCACCCCATTGATGCTTATGATTAATCAATTGATCAGATGATTAATTGCAATTATACTGCCACTTCGAATATTTGATTAAATAGCATCCAAATTAATCAAATTAGAGCCAAACCACTCAGGCGATTAATTGCCATTAATAGTTTTTTTTTAACAGTCATCAATTGTTCAAACTGCTTTGTAGACTAATTTCGTCATCCAGCACTCTACTTTCTTTGTAATGTAGCTAAGATCACCATATTTAACGGTCATCCAAAAACCCTAATCCTCTCTTGTACAAGGTTGGGGTCTCTCTATGAACTCATGCCCAAATTCCCCAATAGAAGTAAATTGCCGGTCAACTTTGATCACTTTTGACTATCGTAAAACATAATGTTAAATTTAACATATAAAAATAAAGTTTTAAATTTCCGAAAGTAAGAGATTATAGTTTTCTTGTTTAAGGCAGGCCCGATTACCAAAAGCACTCTACTTTCTTTGTAATGTAGCTATGATCACCCTATTTAAGGGACATCCAAAACCCTAATCCTCTCTTGTACAAGTTTGGTGTCTCTCTCCGAACTCAGTGCCCTAATTCCCCAATAAAAGTAAATGTCCAGTCAACTTTGATCATTTTGAATATCATAAAACATAATGTTAAATTCAACATATAAGCAGAAAGATTAAATTACCAAAACTAAAAGATAGTAGTTTTGTTGTTTAAGGCCGGCCCAATTACCAACAGACACTGTTCCCAATTAAAAAAAAATTGAAGTCTTGCCTGCTACCGGTTAAAGCAAGGGCTAAATTTTCATGTTCAACCAGAGGTAAGTGCATCCAATCCCTCGTAACATTATTAAACCATAAATAACTCTTATAATTCTCTATTTTCTGTGCCAACACCACCAGGACCATCATTATTGACCACCATCAAAAAAGTGCAACCAAGCTTGGAGCTATCTACCATGAGGAAGTAGATAAGTAGTGCAGGGTAGTGCAGGGTTATACAAGGTAACAACTACAATAATTGTAGGTGTCAATGGGAGAGCTTTCTTTTTTTGGGTGGGGGGTGGGGGTTCAATGTATCGATGGTTCAACATGAACGGTAGACTCTACCACACAGTTAACTATGGTGGAAAATGTATTCAAAGATTTAGTGAGACATTGATAATGATCATTCACAAAGACTGTATAATACTACCCAGCCATCCGCTATAAACAGGAGGCAAAACGCATGAAACTACCCAAGGTGGAGCTCTAAGAGACAAACTGCTTAACTAATAAGAGCTCCTCACAGTGACCTATCTCAAAAACTAACAGAAATAATGCTCCTACAGAAAATAGTGAAAAATATCAGTGCCATATCTATGGACATCCAAAGAAGACATAAGACATTTTGATAAATGACAGAACACGTGGCACAACAATGAATTCATTGATATGTAAACAATCTACATTCTTCGTGTATAATGAGGATTGTCCCCATCTTATATTCTCGTCATCGTACGACAATGATCGTCCTCTAAGTCTTCCCCTTCACAATAGAAGGTTCCATGAAACTATTAAGCGAATTTGACAACTGGTTAACAACCCTAGATGAGAAAACATGTACAAGGAATGGGCATGTCATAAACCTACAAAAAGAAGTTCTGTTTACAGATAAGAGAAACATGCCTCACAGGTGCAGCATAAGCCTGTTCAACCATGGAATAACCTCCAATATTCTCCTTTGTAAGATAGATTAGATGAGGCTTTGTGAGATCATCTGTCTAATTGGCTGAGTAACCTAATTGCTTGGGATTGGCTGAGAATCCTGATCGTGTGGGACCAACAGAGAGCTTGTACTATGACAGAAGAGAATCTTGGCTGGTTGTCATAATTTGTGTAATATCAGGACCACGATCAATGTTCATTTCAGATTCTAAAGATGATTAAGCTGCTTCTGCTAGATGTTTAGACCTCCTAATTCTGTTGAAAATAAAAGGCAAGAGTGTCCCAATATGAACTCTACTCTTTCTTACTTGTCAATGTTAAGATTTAAGGGGGTGGGGAGAAAAAACTTCCATAAATAGGTCCTACCTAAGGTTTGTCTCGCGCAACCAAGGTTGTGAAAAGCGCCAGGCACTAGTCGAATGGGCACCTGCCGCCTAGACGGCCGCCTAGATGTAGGCGGTTCAAAAAATATAAA
The DNA here is from genome assembly GCA_036927795.1 of Iris macrosiphon. Lineage (NCBI taxonomy): Eukaryota > Viridiplantae > Streptophyta > Magnoliopsida > Asparagales > Iridaceae > Iris > Iris macrosiphon. The sequence goes on along the minus strand of JAYESA010000008.1, from coordinate 113,369,117 downwards.
TAAAAAAAATTTCAAAAAGCATAATGAAAATTGTATAAAAAGTCCATAAAACCCCATAACATGCATAGTCGGACGTCGAGGGGATTAGACAGGTTCCTAGGCGGACATTGGACGGACACCAGCCGCCTAGCGCCTAGGCGGCCGCCTTTTAGAACAATGCACGCAACAAAGGGATTGACTCTGTTATAACAACCTTGGAACCCATTTAGTAATTGCAAACTAGGAGTTGACGGTGGAGTTTACAAGTTAACATATGCTTCCAATCACCATATGAACTACAAATTAGCAACCTACATTTCTACACAAAAACTGACTCCACATTCAACACAAATTTCCTATTGCTCGCCTAAAATACCATTCTATTCCGAAATCAGATGCAACGTGAAGCCAATAAACTAAAAAAGCACAAACCCTGACCTGAAATAAACATTCCAACTAGATTATCTTGCCTCTCCACAAGCGTACTCTTCTCCCCCAAGAGACAAAACCACATCCGCAACATAATCATAGTCAGGGGGTTATATTTTGGTATTAACGTAATCATTAAAACCTAACTACTCTTACTAATCAAGCGTCATTTTTTTTAATCATCAGCTAAGACAGATGAAGTATCAAAATTAGCAACCCACACCAAATTATACTAGGGCAGACCAAAAATTAATGTCCTCTCTGTATCATAATCGTGTCCGTGCACCATAGCATAAAGGTCTCATCTTTTTTACTCCAAAATTCCAAAGAATACACCGTGTACAGTTATGAAACAGAAAGAAAGCAGAGATCTTTGAAATCACCTCTCGGCTCGAGTCCTCCTCTTCTCCTCCTCGGAGAGATGGACCGGCATCCCGAACCGCTCCGCCCGCCGGATCTTCTTCTCGATGTCCCCTCCGCCTCCCGCCGCCGCCAGTGCGGCCGCCGTGGGGCTCACCAGCTTCCTCTCCTTCTTATCCTCCTCCGCTCCGTCGCGTGGGTCGTCGGATCCCGGAGGAGGAGGAAGGGGAGAGCTGGGCTTTACGGTTTCTAGGGTTTCGATTTGGGGATTTTCTTGGGTTTTCTCCATTGGAAAATAAAAAAATTAAGGATAGAAGGAGATTTTCGGGGGTTTTAGCTCATCACCAACCCATACTCAAAATTCTCACTGGTCTCTCAATTTGAGAACTCAAAAAACAATATTTTCATATTATGCTTTCCTCAAAATTTTATATATCTAATCCATCCATCCTCAAATAATAAATAATTATTATTTATTTCTACATAAATATATTTTTTACAACTATTTAATATAATTATATACATTAACATCATATTATTAATATTATTTATATAGATAATATTATATTATTTTATATTATTTTAAATTTTGATATACTTGTTTATGTTTTTTAGTATAACATTAACGTTATATTATTTAATATTGTTGGTTGCGTTATTTTAAATTTTGATGCACTTGTTTATTTTTTTTTTAATATAACATTAACGTTATATTATTTAATATTGTTGGTTGCGTTATTTTAAATTTCAAAGTACTTGTTTATATTTTTTTAAGTCAATATATTTTAATTTTAGAAAGTTTGTTGTTATTCTATTATTTTTTTGTCAAATTATTTAAATATTATTTTATTAATTAAATGAATCTATTAAAAAAATACTAATAACAAATATATTCAATATTAGATTCTATTTGAAGATGTCAACAAAAATATTTTAATAGTATAATTATTATATTATTTATAATTATAAATTAGAAAATATGGTAAGTTAATAAAGTTTAATGTTTAACATATGTAGGATATATTAGTAATTAGACAAAACTTGGAGGGCAAAATGATCATCAAATTTGAAGATTTTTTCTCTTGAGAGGAGAGGGAGTTTTCCTTAAAAAATTGAGAAATTTTTCTCATTTTGAGGATGGGTTGGAGATAGATTTTGAGAAAAAAATTTCAGTTTGAGGTTTGAGGTTTGAGGACTTGGGTTGGAGATGCCCTTACGTTGGTTTTCCCTTTTCTTTTTCTTTTTCCCCTCTCCTTTCTTAGAGCATCTCCAATTTCATACAAGACAATGAGATAGAAAAGTGTTCTCATGCAAAAGTATTGAGAAAACAATAAAAAATATTTGTTTACAATTTCCTGGACAACTTTTCCACTTCTTCCTTTTTTTATAAATATTTTTATTCATAATTGATGATGTGGAGTAAAGTTATTGTGAAGTCCATTGTCTAAATCTAGACAACAAACTTCACATTGTCCTTGTCATGTTATTGTCATGTCAACTTTACAACCAACTTCACATTTGTATTGGAGAAATTTTTTTGAAATAAGAAATTGTGATTCCTATGTGACAATCATTTTTTCCAAACTCATGATAGGGTTGGAGATGCTGTTAGGTTGGAATTCTTTTGGAAGTGTGGAAAACCACGAAACTCTCCTTACTAGAACCGGTTTATATGGCATCGGAAATTTTATATTTCGAAAATTAAATTTTCTGAAATTAAATTTACATATAAACTATATTCTCATGGTTATCCAATGAGCACATATATTAGTTGAGCAAATGAGCAAAACTATTTGTGTCCGACAGATTCAATTCAAATTAAATCTACAATTGAGAATATTTGAAACTTATTTAAGAAAAGTTAGAATTTATTGTTAATCAAAACAATCTCAATATCTGCTAATATTACTGCTGTTGGATCACTCACTAATAAGCATTGTTGAGATAGAAATATGAACCAGCAAACCATGCTACTCCAAGACTAAAGCCACAAGCAATGCTTTCGTGCAGTAGACAAAGTCACAATGAGATATTAGATAACAAAAAAAATTATGAAGTCACTCACACAAATAAAAATAAAAAATAAAAAATTACCTCATTGCTTAGAATTTGGACAATTGCGCTTGTCATTGGTACAAACTTCATTGCATCCACAACATAACCTTAGTTTCTTCTTTTGTTGCTCAATTGCAATTTCTTTACCAGCTTTTAACCTTTTTCCACTACCCTTAGTTTTCGATATGTTGGACGGAAGAACATCAATTTGATTAGGAACTGCAAAATAAACGATTTGATCAGGAACTGCAAAATAAGCACTATAACTGCATTGGATATTTCTTTGGGAACCATCCTCAATGTTTAAACTATTTCGTTGTTCAATCAAACTGTCTTTCAGATTTATCATACCTTCCTTCGCCTTCAAATACAATCCCTTTGACAAGCTAGCTTCACGCATAATGTCAGACCAAAGGTCCCATAATTCAAAAATATTTACTTCTTCCTTATTATCAAAGGATTTACCCAATTCATTTTCAGTACTATCGAAAATATAGGTGTTCAGGGCATATCTGGTCCATCTTTTACGAACATAATAGGTAGGAAGCTCATCAACTTCGTCATTTTTCAATACAACTAAAATGTGTCTGCAAGGAATACCCTCTCCCTCGAATAGCATACACGAGCACGATGCAATTTTTTTACTCGGATCATAAATAACCTCCCTTGATTTTTTGTGTTCTGTAAAAACATAAACCATATGTTCACCTTGAGTTTTAGTCTCCTTCGTCCCACAAACCTACAAGTTTTTAGAAAGCTCTTAAAATCATAAAAGATACTATGAGTATATATTTTACTCATCTGAATCTCGATTGGAGTACGAAATATAATGCTCGGTGTTCTGTGAATTGTAGCATGATCCTTCTCCTTCTCCAACTCCCTTTGTCTTGAGATAGCTCTTTCAAATTGGAAATAAAATTTTATTAAATTTCTTATTTTTTCAGAAGTAAAATGACCGAAAAATTATTCATACTCTCAGAACGTTGTGTAGTTCTCATTCCAGCCAAGAAAATGTCCTTAAAAATGCAGGAATCCACTTGTTTCGAAGTCCATACATATCATGAAACCATCTATTAGTGTCCAATTCATATCGTTGATAACAACATTCCAACTAGAATCAAACTTCTCTATTTTTTCTGAGTTATAAATGTAATTCTTTAACTCTTTATGAAACTTTTCGTTTGCATTCAAAGCACCTCCAACTTTTTCTAAAACTTTCTTCAATATGTGCCACATGCAATATCGATGTCGCATACCCTCGAAGACACGTTCAATAGCAATGCTCATAGTTGGGTCTTGATCTGTAATGATAGCATGTGGTTTGAATCCACCCATTGCATCAACAAATTTACTGAATAATTAAACAAACGTTTCAGTTTTCTCATTAGGCTGCAAGCCAGCACCAAAATTTGTGGACTGCTTATGGTGGTTTACTCCAGTGAATGGAGCAAATATCATGGAGTACATATTAGTGTCATAAATTGTATCAAATACAACTACGTCACCGAAAAGCATAAAATTCTTTCTTGCGTGTCCATCCCCCCAGAAAATATATTTTAATTTATTTTCTTCATCCAATCCAAATGCAAAATAGAAAGCCGGGTCAATATCTTGCAATTTCTTCAAGTTGTTTATAAATAATTGTTCTCGGCAGCTTTTGTGGACTCTTTGGCGTCCCTTAAATAATTTCTAAGGTCCACTTCTAAACATCCAGTTTTATCATACCCTCCAGATTTTATGGCTAGAACCGTCGAACATTTAGAAGTTCCAATATTTGCTTTGTTGAATAAACCTAGAAGGTTTTTATGCGTGTCAGTAACTTCACGATTTATGTTCAATAAATGTTTTCTTCGAGGCATTGTAATTGCATGGTTATGATATTCCACAAACTGTGCAACTTCCCATTTTTTATTCTTATTCATTTTAATTCGAAGTTCCGCATTACAACCCTCTCTCATAGTTCCTATATGCTTTTGTACCTTTGGTCTAGAATGATCATCTTCCATAACTTTTGACTCATATGTCCTTCAGCTTGTGATGCCCCTCTTTAGAGCAAACATAAGTTTTTGCTATCACTTTTTTGTTTTCTTATCATAATTAATGCCAAACTTTCTAACATCAAAAGAAACAGCCTTAGAATATGCATAATAAAAATGTTCACCAATTTTCAATGAGTCAAAACACATTCGAGTTTTGGTACTAATTCGTAGTCAACATATGTTTAAACCTAAAAAATATAAAAATGCAAGAAATAATTATAAGTTATACGTTCTAACTAGACTAATAGGAATATAAGTCCAAACAACCTCATATTAAAATTAAAAATTAGAGAATTACCTCCATGTGATTTGGTTCAATTTCCAACTCACTAGAAGGTTGAATCTAAAGAAAAAAATTGAAAAATAATAGCAAGTCAATTATTTTGTTATTTCATAAATCTAAACATATTTGTGTTACAATTTTTTTTACCTCTAATGGATTCGATAAATTGTTGGAATCTGCTTCTTCGGAAGACAATAGATTTGGCAATAATTCTCTTTCGATTTCTTTTGAGGTCAAACTTTCATCAATCATTCTATATTAAACCAAAAGCAACATAAATAATTGACATTGTCGAATACGATATAAAAATTTAATGATCTAATAGAACAAAATCTGGAGATTTTTTTTGCCTCGTAGGGAGAGGTATTTTTTAAGATAGTAATCCTAATAAAAATCTGGAGATTTTTTTACAATATCTCTACTCTTATAATGAGGCTTCAAAACGGCTCAAAAGTGAGCCGTTTAAGTCAGAAGTAAATACTCAACCAATTAATAATTAAAAAATTCTAACTAACCGTGTACGTGTTTTCTTTACGCGGAAACATATTAAATTTTTTATAATTACCTAAACATATATTCAAACTAACTGTGTACGTGTTTTCTTTACGTAGAAACATCTTAAAATCTGTATAATTACCTAAACATATATTCAAATGTATATAAAGATATATATATAACAAATCCAAATAAAAATATATTCAATATTTAAAATATATTTAAACTAATTTTTTATAACTAAACATATATCCACAGTTTTGCAAATAGTATAACGAATTTAAATTTAAATATATTCAAATCAATTTTTAACTATTTTAATATAATTTAAATTTAAATTAAATTTTTTAATAATATCAATAAATCTTATAAATCTAATTTTTCAATAAATATATATATATAACAAATTTTAATTTACAAATATTAAAAAAATCAACAATATTACAAAAATATATTTTATGTGCCACGCACGTGCATTTACTAGTAAGAATTTAACAATCTAATAGTTTTCAAGCCAATAGATATAACAAAGTTTGAAGAAGTAGTTTATATACTAATGGAATATAATAATAAAAAAATATCTTAACCCAAGAGCACAACAGCTACACAATATTTGAAGATGATGGCAACAAAATATCTTCTCAGGATGATATAGAAGGAGATAATAATATATATTCTTAAGGAAGAGAGTTTTCAATGTCAGGCTTCGAAACAAGATAGTAATATTGTTTTAAAAATAAACCTTCAGGAATTTCATCCCTTCCTACGGAACAAAGATTTCAAATACTTAATATTGATTTGATTATAACTTTCCTTAAATAAATAGAATATTAACAAATATTGGGATTGTTTTGATTAACAATAAATTCTAACCTTCCTTAAATAAGTTTCAAATATTCTCAATTGTAGATTTAATTTGAATTGAATCTTACGGACATAAATAGTTTTCTCATTTGCTCAACTAATATATGTGCTCATTAATATATATATATATATATATATATATATATATATATATATATATAATAACAATTTTGATAGTGAAATATATTTAATAGTTACTATTCTTTATTTGTAGTTAACATGATACACTAGTGTTCAAGAGAATAATGTTCTATTGTGTCTGTGGCAAATAGCAACAGTCTTTGACATAGTTTCATTTCTCATCTTCAACACTCCACAATCTTTTATTGTGTCTGTGGCAAATAGTGCAATGTTATGAGATACGTGCGTTGAATCACCTGATGAGTCCACCGGCAAGAACTGTCATTGAGGTATGGTTCATAATAACTTCACCACCCACAATAATAACATTGCCTCCATGTGCTGAGACGGACGTTGTTGTATTCTCACTCTGCTTTCTCTTGTCGTCCTTCTCTCTCTTCCAAGTGAAACAATTTCGCTTGATGTGGCATTTCTTGCCACGATGGTAACACTTGAAGCTCTCATATAACGACTTTTGAACTTGTCTCTGCTCTTGTCTCTACCACCGTCCAGACCCTTGATTTTACTCCTATTACAGCTCTCTGAAACAAACTCCTTTGAATGAGATGTAGATAAGGTACCCTAAGATATCCTCCACATCTCTTTATTTAACACCACGCTCTTGACGAACTCCAGACTAACTACACCTTCTGGAGCAGAAGCGATCATGGACACTCGTACGGTCTCCCACGAGTCTGGCAATGTATGCAACAACTATATTCTGTGAACTTCGTCATCGAACTTCACCCGCATAGAGAATAACTGATCAACCACGCCCTAGAACTCACTTAGGTGATCCGTAGTTGACGAACCATCCGTGTACCTCAGACCCATCATCTGTCGGATCATGAACAACTTGTTTACTCCAGTCTTCTTTGCGTACAAGGATTCTAGCTTCTCCTATAATACCCTTGCATGCTCAATTAATATTGATAATGTGATTATATACATTCTCCTCCACGAACTGATTGATATATCCACACACCTATATGTGCTCAAACTTTTAGTCCTCATCAAATTTATCACTGGACTTCTCAGAAGCGGAAGATGCAGCTTCTTGACGAACAACAAATCTATCTTACTCCGCCAATAGTAGTAATTGTAACCATTTAGGTTTACCATACGCATCACTTCTACTTGGTTTGATTGTCAACTCTAACACTTGGCGACTTCTGCCCTGATACTCTTAACTTAAAGCTTTGATATCACTCTGTTGGAAACGAAACGCGAAAATCGTTCCCCCTAACCAAGAGACTATGAGAGAACCGAGCAATAAAAATACACAAAACTAACTTGCCAAAATCAGGGGGAAAAAAGCACAATGCAAACACAACAATTTTGACATGAAAAACTCTTGCAGGAAAATCATGGGATGATCTGAGTCAACCATGAAAAAGACCTTCACTAAGGAATTAGAAGAATACACCATCTACAAACTTTTCTACCGATCTAACCGAATCATCGCAACTACTTAAAGTAATAAAAACAGATTGCAAGAGGTTACCGAAGAAAGGAGATGACGAGAACAATCACCCAAAACGATCTTCCTTCGAAGCAACCTTCGATCCCTCTTTCTCTTCTTCAAAAGTTGTAACATTTGGAAAACCTCTCCTTGATCTTGTGATGATGGAAATTGGGGTTCGGAATAACCTATTTAAAGTTACCTAAATCCTGCAGCAATCTAGACCATTGATTAGATCCAACAATGTAAATAAAACATCCAAATTCAGCTTCAGCCCTCGACAACGGTATACCGCAGTGTACCGAATCGGCGAGTCAAAGTTACTGGAACTATCAACAATATAATGCAGTATACCGGTGAAGCTGTTATTTTTCAATTTCAACTCCCACTGAAATTTGTCTCCTTTGTCGCATTTGACTCTTTGACACACGGATGATGCTCTTCCAACTCCGGGGTATTCTCCACATAGGCTGGGAACCCACCCAATACCAACTGTTTTGTATATATTTATGTCTTGTCAACTTTGACCCTTTTTTGCCATAGGGTTCAGTATTGTTATCTTGTAGTACTGAATATTTTCTTGTCCTATGAATGAAGTTTGGTTGTGATCTGTGAAGAAATGATAAATATGAAAGGAAATGTTGCTTTCTTATTTTGATGTGTGAGCCTTTATATAGCAGAGTTTACATCAACCAACTAACTCATGAGGTTACAACTGAATCCTACAATCATGGTTAGAGGTTACAACTGAATCCTACAATCATGGTTAGAGATAATTACATCAACCAACTAACTCATGAGGTTACAACTGAATCCTACAATCATGGTTAGAGGTTACAACTGAATCCTATAATCATGGTTAGAGATAAAATCAGAGAAAGACTAAGTCAATAACTTAATACCCTCCTGCAAGCTCACGATCGAGTACGAACGAGAAGCTTGGACCGTAAGTTTTGAAACCGTGAGGAGCCAACAGCTTTGATAAAAATGTCCGCTATCTGATCAGCAAATTTGACATGCCTAACAATCAGAGCACCTGCCTGAACTTGTTTCCGAACAAAGTGATAGTCGATTTTGATGTGCTTGGACCGTTGGTGAAAGACCGGGCTTGCAGTAAGAAAAGTGGCACTGAGATTATCACAAAGAAGAATGGGAGGACCAGGAGATGGTGCCGCTATTTCCTTGAGAAGCTGTTGAAGCCAAATAAGTTCAGCCGAGGCAAAGGCAATAGCCCTGTACTCAGCCTCAGTGCTAGAGCGAGCAACCACTTTCTATTTACGAGAAGACCAGCTTACAAGGTTGCCTCCAAAGTAAACCGAGAACCCATGTTGTAAACCCCCTGAATTTTCAAAATTTTCAAAACTGGATTTTTCACAATTTTTCTGGAATTTTCTGGGATTTTTCTGTAATTTAAAAACAGGGTTTTAATATTTAAATGATTTTTAAATGATAATAAATGATATTAAAATATTATGGAAATAATATATTTATGTGTAAAATGAAAAACTGGACTTAGGACAATTTTTCTGAAATTTATTGGGCCTCAGACCTATTTTTAAATGCCTAAACAGTATTTATTTAATTAATTAAATTACTGATTTTATTATTATTATTAATATTATTTATTTTTTTACCCTAACCCTAACTCGGCCCGACCCACTGGGCCCAAACCCGGCCCAGCCCATTCCCCCGAACCCAGCCCATCCTTAGCGGGTCGGGTCGGATCCGCAAGACCCGACCGACCCGCAACCCGACCCGGCCCCCACTCTCTCCCCCACGACCCCCGCTGGCCCGCTTCTTCCGCCGCTCCGCCCGGCCGCCCGCCCGCTCCGCTCGGCCACTACGCCGTCCTCGCCGCGCCTCACCCCACGTCCACCCCCTCGCCCGCCTTCCCCGGCCTCACCCTCGCCGCGCCTCCCCTTTAAATACCCCTCTCCCTCCGCCGCTGACGACCACCGCCACTACGCCGCCCCGCCACGCCGCAGCAGCCCCCGCCCAGCTCCGCCGGACGCCGCCGCTGCAGCCGCCCTCTTCCTCCCCTCCTCTTCTCCTCCGGCGAGCGCCGCCGGCAGCCGCAGCGAGCACAGCAGCAGCTCGAGCAGTCCCCGCGCCGCCGCGCCGCCCCCAGCGCCGCCGCGAGCCCCGGCCGTCCTCTCCCCGGTCGCCTCCGGCCCCCTCCGCCGTTGCCTCAGCCGCCCGGCCGCCCAGCCGCCGTCCCCGCCGTCGGAATCCCAAACCCTAACCCTAATTCTATTTCACTGTGTCGGACACAGGACACAGTGTCCTGTGTCGTGTCGGACACGGTTCGACCCCGGTTTTCGGGTCCCCTTCAGGTGTGTGTAACTTTTTGTTCGTAGCTCCGTTTTCGATTCCGCAAATTGCGTTGCGAAGCCTGTATGACCCTCTCGGTGTCCGGACAAACTGTTCGGGACATCGCGTCCTGTGGTGATCGCACACCGCGATCCAAAAACAGGAAAAAACCAGACCCTGTTTCACCCCGGAACTGAGTACGCCCCGCCAAACGGGATGACTTGGTCGCGCGCGGTCTTCACAGATACGTGCGCCTCGTCGATACGGACATGTGGGATTTTGCGGAAGCTGATTCGGGTGTGCGTGCACACCGGAATCAACGCGTATCCGCGGACATCGCCCCGTATCCGTACTTTCTGAAACGCGTCCTAACTTTGTGTACACACGTCGGATCGAGACGAAACTTGCGCCATCGGACTCGTAGCGATACGCTGGTCCTGTGGGTCAAGTTTGGTTCGATTCTGAGAACGTTGACGAAATCGCGTGTCGTGGGCCCCATAGGCCCCGCTCGACGGGCGATTTTGTGATCGGCTCATCGGAATCCAATTCTGGAAGTTCTGTTGGGTTCGTATCATCGTTCCTGACCTGTTGAAACTAAGTTTGGTGAATTTGGAGACCTTTGATCCGGACACGTTTTTCGGTGCAAAGCGGGCCCACATGTGGACCCCGTTTTGACCCGAAACTGCCGTTTCTGTCCTTGTCTCTAAACTGGACTCAAGGACAGGCGTTTCTAGCTGATTGATATTTTCTGGATCTGATGGTGATGTTTGTTTCAGCAACCGGAGTACCGCCTGCAAATCCAGCTGAAGTCAGAACTGCAAACAGAGCCGGAACCACAGGCAAGTGTACCTTGCCAAACTCTGCAGCTTGCTATTTATTTTCATCAACTTGTTTATACATCAGTGGGCAAGTAAAGTTTGCCATTAGCAGTAATTCCTGTACTAGAACTTGCCTGAATTCTTGTTTAAATGCACATAAACCTGTTTAACTGTTAAAACCTAGGACCGAGTGGCGTACTTAGCGACCGATTACCAGTCGGGTGCCAACTCCGTACGCGGAGTTGTGTAACGTCACATAGAGATGGATATCGAGACCCGATAATTCTCGTACTTGTCTTATCAAGTACTCCAGAACCCAGGACACTTGACACTATTCATGAGACAGAGTCTTCCTGAGACATTCATGGTGATTCTGTACAGGATACAGGACTTGACAGTGATATTTTATAGACATTATGACTTGCTGCATTAGCTATAATCCCGCTGACATGGACATGAGACGTTATGGTCAAGATATGCGTGATTACATTGGGTGGAAAGAGATACACAGGCTACAGGTTGATGTTATATTATGCCGGCGTCTTAAGTCTCACTACGAGCTGGACAACTACATGATATCACTGCTACCGGCTCCCCGACACAGAGCTTGTAGTAGTTTCAGCCTGAGTTTCTTGTGCTGCTCTCATATTGCATTTATCACTTAGCTGGTTACATAGTTTACCCTATTGCTTATTGGTTTCTGCACTGCTTATATTTGGCTTGTATTATCTGTACCTTGCTATGTCCCCTGAGGACCTGGAATGGATGATGTCCCCAGGTATAGCCGAGAAGATACATCCAGAGACACCCCGTACAGGAGCACTTCCAGGAGCTGTACCAGGACCTGAAGACGAGCTCGCACCAGAGGACTTCTCCTGAGCATTGCCCGTATGTAGTCAGTTTTTCCATTTCCAGTTGATTATTTCCTGTCTATTTGCATTGTTGTACCAGACATATTCTCGGATTGTTTCCCGAGATATTTATTGAGATCAGCTTATTTTATTTGCATTACCCTGTCTTTATCTGAGTTTATCTGTTGTGGATGAGATTAGAATAACCTGAGTCTTGTAACATTTTACTGTTAGACTACAGCTTAAGCATGCCCTGATGGATCCATTAAATTGGGTTGTCCATCGGTGCGTGCTGCTGGCCATTGCTCACGTGTCCAGTCCCTCGATATTTTGGGACTGGGGCGTGACATGGTTTTTGTGGTGGCCCATGCAGGTCTCTACGACTAATTTGTTCGGTTTCAACTCAGGGACCGAACAGGCCTGCAAATAAGATAGGATAAGTTTAGGATCTCATCCACTTGCTTAAAAACGTTCATGGTATCCATATCGACTTCGAATTTAATTCCTTGACTTGCATCCTGCCTTGATTCTTGTGCGCCTCTTATTGTTTATTTTGGTTGCAGGGTTATGGATTCACGAGGAAACGACGAGACTCCCATAACGTCACCACGAGTTGCTGAGGTAACCAACGAAGATGAAGTAACACCAGTAGATAAAGGACAGTCAGCTCAACAACATGCCTCGAGAATCCAGCAAGATGACATTCCACCAACGACGCCAGTTACTCCATCAATGCCCATAATTCCACCAGGGCAGGCCATGGACGGACAGCAGATGTTTTCAATGGTCTATGCAATAATGCAAGCTCAACAAGAGGCGTTGAGTCGCAGCCTAATAACTGCACTGGAGCAGGCCAACCTACCAGCTCGACGGCCAACAACAGGCTCTATCACCGACTTTCGACAGCTGAAGCCCCGTACATTCTCAGGCAAAGAAGAGCCCACTGAAGTTCATGAGTGGCTCACCAACACTCAACATCAACTAGAAGCAGCTGAGCTTCCAAAGGAACGTTGGATGACTGCCGTCAGAATGCAGTTGACGGACAATGCACATCACTGGTGGCTATCTGAGGAAGCGCGGCTCGGACCAGACCGAGTCACTTGGGAAGAGTTCTCTAGACTCTTTCAGGAGATGTACATTCCAGCTATCGCCCGATCAGAACTTCGGGACAAGTTCAATCGCCTCACCCAGGATTCTAAGACGGTGGAAGAGTACAACGCTGAGTTCATTCGTCTAAGTCGCTTCGCTCCAACATTGATCCCGACAGAAGAAGAGAAGGCTGAGAAATTCTTCGACGGGCTAAATATTGAGCTACAGAAACTAATTGGATCCGTTGCACCTACTTCGTACTCGGACGTCCTTGCTGCAGCACGACGCATTGAGCGCGTCATCAGGAGAGAAACAAGTCTGAAGCGGCCATCCACGTCAGCACCAGCCGGAGCACCACAAGAAGAAGTTGCAAAAAGACCTCACGTATCTCCGCAGACAATACCTGTTTGTCCATATTGTCGCAAGCGAGGCCATACTGAAGACGAGTGCAGACGAAAGAAGAGATTATGTATAGTTTGCGGATCCAGTCAGCATTTATTAAAGGAATGCCCTGAGCGTCGAGACAGAGCACCAAGGGTAAAACAACAAGCGCTACCAGTACCAGCATTGGAAGTACCGCAACCGGAAGTTCAAGAAGTCCTACCACCAGCTCCAGGAGGGTATCAGCCGAGGCCACCCTTGATACCCCAGGAAATACTCTTCCAGCAGGCTCAACAGCAGAAGAATCGACTGCAAGGATGCGAACAAGCCCTGGCGATGACAGTAGAGAACGCGCAGACTCGTGGAGTAGCTGATGCGCGTAAGTGATTCATAGTTATCCGTTTCTAGTCTTGTTGTAGCTCGTGCCTACTGGTTCGTGACCTCAGCCCCAACCTAGTAATTTGCAACTTGTTAATAATAACCTGGTCTTCATAAAAGTTGTAATTCTCTTGCTGTAACTAGATTTTCTCTGGAAAGTGTATAACTTTCATTTTAGGGAAACGGTATTTCCCTAAGTATCTTGTGATGTGTTTTGAACGATACTAGCAACCGCGTCATCTCTGTTGACCGGTTATTCTTTGATTGTGAGGACGCAATCCTCTTAAGGGGGGTAGATTGTAAACCCCCTGAATTTTCAAAATTTTCAAAACTGGATTTTTCACAATTTTTCTGGAATTTTCTGGGAATTTTCTGTAATTTAAAAACAGGGTTTTAATATTTAAATGATTTTTAAATGATAATAAATGATATTAAAATATTATGGAAATAATATATTTGTGTGTAAAATGAAAAACTGGACTTAGGACAATTTTTCTGGAATTTATTGGGCCTCAGACCTATTTTTAAATGCCTAAACAGTATTTATTTAATTAATTAAATTACTGATTTTATTATTATTATTAATATTATTTATTTTTTTACCCTAACCCTAACTCGGCCCGACCCACTGGGCCCAAACCCGGCCCAGCCCATTCCCCCGAACCCAGCCCATCCTTAGCGGGTCGGGTCGGATCCGCAAGACCCGACCGACCCGCAACCCGACCCGGCCCCCACTCTCTCCCCCACGACCCCCGCTGGCCCGCTTCTTCCGCCGCTCCGCCCGGCCGTCCGCCCGCTCCGCTCGGCCACTACGCCGCCCTCGCCGTGCCTCACCCCACGTCCACCCCCTCGCCCGCCTTCCCCGGCCTCACCCTCGCCGCGCCTCCCCTTTAAATACCCCTCTCCCTCCGCCGCTGACGACCACCGCCACCGCCACTACGCCGCCCCGCCACGCCGCAGCAGCCCCCGCCCAGCTCCGCCGGACGCCGCCGCTGCAGCCGCCCTCTTCCTCCCCTCCTCTTCTCCTCCGGCGAGCGCCGTCGGCAGCCGCAGCGAGCACAGCAGCAGCTCGAGCAGTCCCCGCGCCGCCGCGCCGCCCCCAGCGCTGCCGGGAGCCCCGGCCGTCCTCTCCCCGGTCGCCTCCGGCCCCCTCCGCCGTTGCCTCAGCCGCCCGGCCGCCCAGCCGCCGTCCCCGCCGCCGGAATCCCAAACCCTAACCCTAATTCTATTTCACTGTGTCGTGTCGGACACGGTTCGACCCCGGTTTTCGGGTCCCCTTCAGGTGTGTGTAACTTTTTGTTCGTAGCTCCGTTTTTGATTCCGCAAATTGCGTTACGAAGCCTGTATGACCCTCTCGGTGTCCGGATAAACTGTTCGGGACATCGCGTCCTGTGGTGATCGCACACCGCGATCCAAAAACAGGAAAAAACCAGACCCTGTTTCACCCCGGAACTGAGTACGCCCCGCCAAACGGGACGACTTGGTCGCGCGCGGTCTTCACAGATACGTGCGCCTCGTCGATACGGACGTGTGGGATTTCGCGAAAGCTGATTCGGGTGTGCGTGCACACCGAAATCAACGCGTATCCGCGGACATCGCCCCGTATCCGTACTTTCTGGAACGTGCCCTAACTTTGTGTACACACGTCGGATCGAGACGAAACTTGTGCCATCGGACTCATAGCGATACGCTGGTCCTGTGGGTCAAGTTTGGTTCGATTCTGAGAACGTTGACGAAATCGCGTGTCGTGGGCCCCACAGGCCCCGCTCGACGGACAATTTTGTGATTGGCTCATCGGAATCTAATTCTGGAAGTTCCGTTGGGTTCGTATCATCGTTCCTGACCTGTTGACACTAAGTTTGGTGAATTTGGAGACCTTTGACCCGGACACGTTTTTCGGTGCAAAGCGGGCCCACATGTGGACCCCGTTTTGACCCAAAACTGCCGTTTCTGCCCTTGTCTCCAAACTGGACTCAAGGACAGGCGTTTCTAGCTGATTGATATTTTCTGGATCTGATGGTGATGTTTGTTTCAGCAACCGGAGTACCGCCTGCAAATTCAGCTGAAGTCAGAACTGCAAACAGAGCCGGAACCACAGGCAAGTGTACCTTGCCAAACTCTGCAGCTTGCTATTTATTTTCATCGACTTGTTTATACATCAGTGGGCAAGTAAAGTTTGCCATTAGCAGTAATTCCTGTACTAGAACTTGCCTGAATTCTTGTTTAAATGCACATAAACCTGTTTAACTGTTAAAACCTAGGACCGAGTGGCGTACTTAGCGACCGATTACCAGTCGGGTGCCAACTCCGTACGCGGAGTTGTGTAACGTCACATAGAGATGGATATCGAGACCCGATAATTCTCGTACTTGTCTTATCAAGTACTCTAGAACCCAGGACACTTGACACTATTCATGAGACAGAGTCTTCCTGAGACATTCATGGTGATTCTGTACAGGATACAGGACTTGACAGTGATATTTTATAGACATTATGACTTGCTGCATTAGCTATAATCCCGCTGACATGGACATGAGACGTTATGGTCATGATATGCGTGATTACATTGGGTGGGGAGAGATATACAGGCTACAGGTTGATGTTATATTATGCCGGCGTCTTAAGTCTCACTACGAGCTGGACAACTACATGATATCACTGCTACCGGCTCCCCGACACAGAGCTTGTAGTAGTTTCAGCCTGAGTTTCTTGTGCTGCTCTCATATTGCATTTATCACTTAGCTGGTTACATAGTTTACCCTATTGCTTATTGGTTTCTGCACTGCTTATATTTGGCTTGTATTATCTGTACCTTGCTATGTCCCCTGAGGACCTGGAATGGATGATGTCCCCAGGTATAGCCGAGGAGATACATCCAGAGACACCCCGTACAGGAGCACTTCCAGGAGCTGTACCAGGACCTGAAGACGAGCTCGCACCAGAGGACTTCTCCTGAGCATTGCCCGTATGTAGTCAGTTTTTCCATTTCCAGTTGATTATTTCCTGTCTATTTGCATTGTTGTACCAGACATATTCTCGGATTGTTTCCCGAGATATTTATTGAGATCAGCTTATTTTATTTGCATTACCCTGTCTTTATCTGAGTTTATCTGTTGTGGATGAGATTAGAATAACCTGAGTCTTGTAACATTTTACTGTTAGACTACAGCTTAAGCATGCCCTGATGGATCCATTAAATTGGGTTGTCCATCGGTGCATGCTGCTGGCCATTGCTCACGTGTCCAATCTCTCGATATTTTGGGACTGGGGCGTGACACATGTTGAGAGCGGCAGTCCTCGGGATCAGAAGCCCAGCCAGCATCAGTAAAGCAAACAAGCCGAGTGTCACGAGCAGGACGGAAGATGAGGTCGAAAACGAGTGAACCCTTGAGGTAGCGGAGGATTCGTTTGACCGCAGCCCAATGATGTTTCGACGGCTGGTGCATGAACTGGCAGACCCGATTGACTGAGTAGGAAATCTCAGGCCGGGTGATGATGGCATATTGGAGAGCTCCTACGATGCTGCGGTAGAGATGGACGTCGAAGAACGGATCACCGCCCGAAATGAGCCGAGAACCTGGAACAGCCGGCGAGGCTATGGGTTTAGCGCCCATCATTTTGCTGCGATCAAGGAGGTCCAAAATGTACTTTCTTTGGGAGAGTAGAAGACCAGCTGAATTACAATGGACTTCAATTCCCAAGAAAAAGTTGAGATCACCCAAATCCTTCAGAGAGAAAATCGAGTTGAGATACTTGACAAACTCATCAATGAAGGAAGAGTTGGAACCGGTGATAATGAGGTCATCCACATAAACAAGCACATAGACAACATCGGAGCCATGACGTTTGATGAAAAGAGAGGTATCGGAGATGCATTGCCGGAACCCGTGACGAAGCAAAGCCTGGTTGAGCTTCTGAAACCATGCTCGCGGAGCTTGCTTGAGGCCATAAAGTGCCTTTTTGAGGCGACAGACATAGGACGGCCGATCAGGGGAAGTGAAACCCGGTGCTTGCTCCATATAGACAGTTTCTGCTAGATCACCATTGAGGAAGGCATTATTAATGTCAACCTGACGGAGAGGCCAATGACGAGTGACAGCAATGCTCAATACCACCCGAATCGTGGTAGGCTTGATGACCGGGCTGAATGTGTCGAAGTAGTCAACTCCCTCTTCTTGATTGTATCCCTTGGCAACCAAACGGGCCTTGTACCGGTCAATAGAGCCATCTGGTTTCTTCTTGATCCTGAAAACCCACTTACAACCAACAATATTAGAAGAGGAGGGCCTAGGAACCAAGTCCCAAGTCCCATTAGCAATTAAGGCATCAAACCCTAGTTGCATAGCATGTTGCCAATTGGGGTTCTTTTTGGCTTGTAAGAAAGTTTTGGGTTCAAAATCAGAGGAATCACAGGGAATAGGGTGTTTGGTAGCAGTGTGGGCTTTAGGTTTAAGGGAATTAGTGGAGGCTCAAGTGACCATACCGTGGGTCGAAGTTTTGGAGGGGCGAAAATACGAGGGAGCATGTTGATATGGCATAACCGGCGAAGGGATCGGTGGTGGGGAAGGTGGCACCACCGTGGGGGAATGTGGCGTGAGGTCGGAAGGAGATGAAGACGACGGCTGAATGGGAGTCGGTCGAGAAGAATCCGAAGGAGAAGATGCAACTGAGAGTGGTGTTAATGCAGCTTCTTGAAGCGAAAAAAGAGAGAGGTCAGGACGAGGCGAATCTAGCTGTCCGGACTGAGAATTATGCTCCAGAAAATGAAAAGAAGACTCATCAAAGACAACATGACGAGCAATGTACGTTCGAGAGGAAGAAACGTGATAGCACAGATATCCTTTATGTTTAGCACTATTCGCTCGGCTCTTGAGGCTTATGAGCTTGAGGGATTTCTTGTCGCTGGTGGTGCTCCTCCGCCGACTGTTTCATCGGCCGCAGATTCATCAACCACCACCAGCCCGAATCCTGACTTTGTTGCTTGGAAGCGCAAGGACCGACTGGTTCTTTTATGGCTGCGATCCACTCTCTCCACTCCTATGCTTGGTCACGTTGTTTGGGCTGCCACAACCGCGAAACTTTGGTCCATGTTAGAGCAGATGTTTCACTGCCAAACTCACGCCAGGCAGATGCATTTGAAACAATAACTTCAATTGCTCTCCAAGGGAAACCTGTCTATCTTGGAATATGTTGAGAAGAAAAGGGCAATTTCTGATTCCCTCGTTGAATGTCTCATCTCTGTATCGGACGAGGATTTTGTCTCTTTTGTGCTATTTGGCTTAGGGGCTGAATATAGTGCGTTCAAAACAGCACTGAGTATGCGGCTGGAACCGATTTCGTCGAATGAGCTGCTCGGCCTCCTTCTTCAGGAAGAACAGCGCATACTTGACTCTTGCGCCGACTCCAGTTTTCCGGTGGCCCATGTTGCTCATCATAAAGGCGCGACTGCAAGTCGACATTCCCCGTTGGACTCTGCCACGTCTGGCGACCGCTCCCGCCCGGTGTGTCAACTCTGCGACAAGCAGGGTCATGAAGCACGGAATTGCCATCAACGATTTAACCTGTCGCGCAATGGAGAAGGAGAAGAAACTGTCCTAAGGATGGAGCTGTAATTGGAGGAGACATCAGACCAGGGACAAAACTACCTAGCTCAAAATGGGGTCATGGCCACCTCCTATCTAAATGTCACCTAATACTATGAAATGGTAAATCTCCAAGCGTAAGAATAATTGATCCATGTGCTATTGTCTAATAGATTCATGTGCTATTGTCTAATATGTATAAGTTGATTTTTTTTTTTTTGGCAAATGAATACTTATAGCATCTTATTACATATTGTACTCGAGAGCTTCAAATATTAAGAAAAAAAAAAGGTATGATATTGAGGACAATATATTTTATGAAAAAAAAAATTGGTTATGATAAATTTACAACTATCCTCAATATTAAATCTTGGTTTCATCGACATTTCTCTGTAGTAGTAGGAGGAGGAGGTGGCACATTTTCTTCTTCTTCTTCTTCTTCAAGGTTCTTCCTCAGAGGGGTTTGTATTGACAAATGTTAGATATTTCAATTGTTTGATGTGCCTCCCCTTGTTGGGTGGAGACATTATAAATGCCAATAATGCTAAGTTTACTACAAAATGCTTACAACCTTCTTACAACCCTCTCATCTCCTGCTATGTGGGTCATCTTTCGCCCCCACCTTTTTTTCAATGAACGACCGCCACGTGACAAGGCCCTACATCACTTCGTGTGCGTCGTACGTGCCCACATGTCAGTGAGCAAGGCTCCACCAACCAGTGTTTTCAAAACCGGACCGAAGATCGATCCAATCAAGACACTAAGTTGGATCAAATCGGGTCAATCAGTGGGTTAACCTAAGTGGTCCAAATTTAATCCCTTATGTACATTGGTTTTTACAAAAATATTCATTCACAATAGAATTTTGAAAAATAGTGGATCAATACTGAATGAACCAAAAAAGTGACCGGTTCACGGGTCAACTGGTTGAATAGTCCGGTCCGATTTTTAAAATACTGCCACCAACTGTTGCCTCACTTCAACTGTCACCTCACTTGCGGAGTACATGCCTACACATCGTCTATCCATTCCCTGGCGTTTTGTAGGATTAAAACATACCTTTCAGTCCTAACAACACTTCATCCCGAAGAATATATAAAATTCCCCAACCTAAAAAATAAATAGCAAATTAAAATTAGGAAAATTTTCTGACTTTTTTCTTTCTTTCTTTCTATATTATAGTTGGCATTTAAAAGGCAGATTGTATGTCATTACAGGCTATAGGAAGGCGGTTGATAAGGGCACTACACAATTTACTTGGGACTAGTCCATTAATGAATAAAGTTTACTCATACTAGCCCAAAAGTTTACTCATACTAACTCAAACTCTTCACCTCCCTCCTCCTGCTCCCCCCGTCCTCCATCGCCGCCTCCCGTCGCCGCCTCCGCCTCCTCCCCCACTGCCTCCTTTCCCTCCCGCTCCTCCGCCTCGTCCTCCCTTTCGACCTTCGCGTAGGATCCACCACCCGAACCCACCCCCCACCTCCCTCTACCCCCGTCACACCCTCACCCAGCTCAAGCTCGACTACTTCGGCACCCTCGGCGTCCGCCGTTCCTCCCTCCCCTCCTTCCTCCGCCGCTACCCCCAGGTCCTCCAGCGTCGTGGAGGACTGTAAAAAAAATCAGGACTGTCAAAATTGGAAGGAAGGATACACTATTGAAAGGACTGTCAAAATTTTGACAGTCCTACCAATTGGAAGGACTGTCAAAATTTTGACAGTCCTAAAAATTTAATATAGAGAATGAGTCAGTGGCAAAACGATCAAAAAGAATTTGAGGTGAAAGGATGGTAGTTGGGTAAGTGGGAAGTTAAGATGGGTAAGTGGCAAAACGATAAAAAAGAATGAGTCATTCACAAACATTAGAGAATGTTCAAGGAGTATGAGCAAAATCTTGCTAATAGGGTGAGTTAAGATGGGTAAATGGTAATGTCAAAAAAATTAGGACTGTCAAACTTTTGATAGTCCTACTAATTGGAAGGACTGTCAAATAACAGTCCTAAAAAATTAACATATATTTTTAGGACTATCAAAATTTTGACAGTCCTACCAATTGGAAGGACTGTCAAAATTTTGACAGTCCTAAAAATTTAACATATATTTTTTAGGATTGTTAAAGTTTTAACAGTCTTACTAATTGGAAGGACTGTCAAAAGTTTGACAGTCCTAAAAATTTAACATATATTTTGACAGTCCTCCTGAGAAAAATAGATATGGAATAAGAAGAACTGGAGTTGTAATAAAATGTTCTAATTGTCAACAAACGGGCCATAACAAGAGGAAGTGCGAATGCACATGTTGCTCCTGCGAAGAAGGCTAGCAAGCTTGTAGTTCGATCAGATGGTGATTTGGACTCAGCTGAGCATGTAGTTCGAGCAGATGATAGGAATGAACATATAGGAACATCTTCAACTAGAGAAGGATCATCGACAAGTAGGTATCTCCAGGATTTGAATATATAGCTAACACATACACTCAACAATTGTTAGGATACACATGGAGTTCAACAAGTGTCACAGGAGTCAAATGTAACAATAAATCCATGTATTGTTATGTAAAGAAGATAAGTCTCCAGTTTCTTACTTGTAAAAAACCTGAACATATTATTTTACTAACTTAATTTGTGTTTTTTCAGGAAAGTAAGGTGGATGCCATAATTTTGGAAACTGACAAGCAGTATTAGACTTATGAAGGATTTTGGAAAGTGGATATGGCAATATGAATAATTGCTAGGATTTTGAGAAGTTATAATGGTTTGAGACTTGATTTGGATATATAGCAGTGAACTATGAATCATTCAAATATGTATCGGTGAAATTTGTATATATAGCAGTTAAATATGTATCAGAATGGTCACCATATTTTTGAGTATCAAGTATGAATATGAATGGTCACTAGTTTTTTTAGTATGAGTATTGGTGATATATGTTCTTTGTGCATAACTTCTCCTTGAGTATCAGTAAAATTGTATCAAATGTGATATATGTATCTTGAGTATCAGTGATATATGTTCTTTGTGCATCACTTGTCCTTGTTTGTGAATCAAATGTGAGCAAATTTTACTGACCATGATAAAATGAAAGAAGCTATTCAGAGTGACTGCACACACTATGTCCGAGGGATTGAGATTATCAATGTTCGAGTTACAAAGCCAAACATCCCAACTAGCATTAAGAGGAATTTTGAACTCATAGAGGAGGAATGTACAAATGTATGTCTTCTCATCTATATATTCTCTGTGAATATTACTAGTTTTAGTAGTACTTCGGCCTTCTATGCTTCAAGTTGCTGTGAGCTTGTTACTTGTCGTTAATGCACAACCGATAATGTTGATATAGCTATTTCATACAGTTATAAGTATTGTATGGACCATGTCAATTCTTTTATCTAGAACCTGAAGGAGCCTTAACAATTTCAATTATCAAATGTTTTCATTTTAGGCTTTGACCGCTATTGAGAAATAGAAGGTAGCAGAGAAAGAAGTAGAGACCCAGAAGCAGACACAACAACGAACACTTTCCTACACGACCCATGAATGGATCTATATGGTTCAACTGCTTTTGTAGCGGTATTACAGCCAGAACACCGAACTATCTTCTGATGTTTGCCAATTGGAAGAACTGTCAACTTTTGACAGTCCTACCAATTGGAAGGACTGTCAAAATTTTGACAGTCCTAAAAATTTAACATATATTTTTAGGACGTTAAACTTTTGACAGTCCTATCAATTGGAAGGACTGTCAAAATTTTGACAGTCCTAAAAAATCAATATATATTTTTAAGACTGTCAAAATTTTGACAGTCCTAAAAATTTAATATATATTTTTAGGACTGTCAAACTTTTGACACTCCTACCAATTGGAAAGACTGTCAAAATTTTGACAGTCCTAAAAAATCAATATATATTTTTAGGACTGTCAAAATTTTGACAGTCCTAAAAATTGGTAGGACTGTCAAAATTTTGACAGTCCTGATTATAAAAAAAATCAAAAGTGGGCAGCCCTGAGTAAATTTTGGGAGTGGCAAACTTGTAATTATCAATGGTAAATATTTGGGCAGTCCCGAGTAATTTTAGTAATGCCCTTATCAACAGCCTATAGGAAGTGACCTAGTCTACCCATTTATTTTTAGGGTTAAATTCAAAAAATTTACCTGCAAGTTTTTATGTTTTTGCAGATAACATATAAGAATAATTTGTTTGAGCAAAATACCTATATCAACTTTTATATTTTGGTATATCAACACATCCGTCCAAGTTTTGCTTAGTCAAACTGTTAGTTGACCAAATATTTATCCAAAATGACTAAAATACTCCCACACGAAAGTGTCGAACCCTCACATATTGAGATCTTCTTACATCTTGCAGATAAATCTAATAAGCTATGGAGCATTAAAAACTCGTTTGTATCTAGTCGATGCAATAGTACCTACCAAATTAGAATGGAGAGATTGCTTGTTGAAGATATCTGAAAGTTTTTTGACAATTTAAATCTCATAAACAGTAATCAAAATATTCTACCGTTGAGAGAACAATGATGTCAAAAGAGAAACAACATTTTCGTGTCGGAATATTTTAGTTATTTTGGATAAAAATTTGATTAACTAACGGTTTGACTGAGCAAAACATGGACGGATGAGTTGATTTGCAAAAAGAAAGAAAGAGAGTTGATATAGTTTTTCCATTCAAACAAAATCTTCGTACATAGTATCTAAAAAACATAATACTTCATGTGCGTCTTCTGAATTTTACCGTATCAATTTTACATGGGACTGACAACCAGGTCTTGATTCCAAATATGGCACCCAACACTACTGCAAAATAATACTAACAGAAAATTTACTGTAGCAAAATAAAATTATATTAAATTAATACAAACGAAACAAGTTTGCTAAAATTTAAAATAAAGACAGACTCAGTCAACTCAGTTGGCGAAAAACGCACCAAACCGAACACGTAGGCAAAAAAAAGCCAAAGTGGACCCCACAAGCCAAATTTTCGCCAACTATATTGGCAGAAATTGGCTGTGGGGGCCCACAGTTGTTTCGGTTGGGTGGTTTTGTTTGGTTTAGTTTGGTTGGTTTGGTTTATAATTTTTTTTAATTAGTTATATTTTTTTTAGTTTTTTTTCTATTTAGTTTTGTTTTGGATTTTGATTTTTTTTTTTATTTAGTTTAGTTTTGGATTTTGGTTTGATTTTTATTTGGGTTTAAAATTTGAATTTTGGTTTGGTTTGATTTTTATTTGGGTTTAAAATTTGATCTGGGTCTATGGATTGATGTTGGTTCAGGAGTTGATTTTGGTTATGTCCATTGGCTATTTTTCGGTTTGATTTAACGTGGAAGGGGGTAATGTTCTTCGGTTTGGTTTAACGAGGAAGAGACAAGAAAGACTACAATACAAAAATACTAAGAGACAATAGACTTGACAAGAAAAAGGAAAAAAAGACTTGACAAAAAAGAAGAAGAAGAGACATGAGAGGGTAAAAAAAAAAGACATGTCTCATGGAGGGAGGAGAGGAATAATGCACAACAGAGAAGAAGTTGGTGGGAGGTGGGAGGTGGGAGTTATAAGAAGAGAAGGAGGAAGAAGAACAGAGTGCACTACGATCATTTACAACATTCATTGTCAACACATAGCAGCAATTCGAGCAGCCTTCATTTTCTCTCATTTGCAAGTGGACACAGCAGTCTTTGTGAGCACACACAATCCTTATTGTTGAAGGTCTTTATTCTATTCTTCTTCATTTATACTCTTATTTGTATATGCAATAATTTTATGTTAGTTTTTATATTTTAAATGCTAGGATACTAGTGTTTATTTAGTGAATTTAAGTTATGTAATGTGCAAAACGACGGACAGCCAAAATATGTGTTTTGACAACCATAATTGTACAGATGGGCAGCCAAAACGACGGACGTATTCCTGGAGGACCTACTACGGATTTAATAACCCAGCAACGTGCGAAACATATATCTAGTTTGATATTTTATGGGAAGGTACAATAAAATTTAATTGTGTAAATCAATATGAATGATATTTTGTACATGTCTACTAATAACATCGTCTATGTTTTTCATATATAGCAATACGATTATACTAATGATGAACAGTGCCGAGAGCATACCTCGTGGCATCATGATAGCAGACTTGGGTATTGGAGGTTGAGCGACCACTAGGTGGCACTGTTGAAAATATTTGGCTTTTATTATGTTGACAAGATACATTTTATGCAACACGAAAGAGACTTAATCTTCAGTTTAGTTGAGCCCTGGTGGCCCGGACGAAATACCTTTCAGCTACCATTCAGAGAGATGATGAGTATTATTCTAGCAGATGTGGCAAATATTTTAGGTTTACCTATTACGGGTGAACCTATAATATTTGATAAATCAATTTCCGCCGGCACTTTGATTACGAGGTACCTAGATGTGGAGGCGCCGGGTAACAAACGTAGTAAAAATCTTCTGACGTTTACGTGGCTCCGTCACAACTTTTTGCACCTAGATCATATTGGTGATCAAGTTATCTTAGTTGATGAGGATCGGGTAAGTATGTTTTTTTTGCAACTTATGTTATTATTTACGTAGTATATTTTTAATTTAATTTAACGCATATAATTTTTTCATCATTTGTTCAGGTCATTGCTTGCACCAGAGCCTACTTGCTAGGTTTATTAAGCGGAATGTTGTTTCCAGACTCATCAGATTTAGTTGATTTACGTTTTCTACCTTTTTTGGTAGACCTGGCCGCACCTACGTGCCACGGCTGGGGAACGTCAGTATTGGCATATTTATATAGTTTCATGACAGATTTTGTACAATTTAAAGACATGAATGCAATGAAGGTAAATCTAAGTGGTTGTGCGACATTAATACAGGTATGAAAATATGTGTACTTATATCATATGAAAAGTTTTACTTAATTCTATTTACATTGAAAATAGATGCACTTATATCATATGCTCGTATTTTCTAGGTTTGGTCCTACGAGCACTTTCATATTGGTAGGCCAGTCTCCCACATTAATACCGACGTTGGTGTCTTCCCGTCAGCTTTACGGTGGACTGCGGATGCAGCAGATCCAGTACACTGTGAACATGCGGTTATCTCTTTATACCTGGTCGAATTTGATACACTGAAGTATAACGAGGTAAAATATCTGTATTATTAAATTATAAAGCCATTATAACCATTATCTTATATTTTTTGTCATAAAATAGGTGACATACTGTCCGTACCGGCTTGAGCATAATCCTACTGAAATACAAACAACAGCCTATGACCTTAGTGTCCATAGTTGTTTCCTAATATTCGACTGTGAAATCATGTATCATCCAGTTGATCGCGTTATGCGACAATTCTGGGTGAAACAAAAGATTCCCGATGAGCCACCATGTTTAAACCGTAATAAAGGGAGTGCAACTAAAAGATAAAGCAAAATGATTCCACAGTGAAATTCTAGATTGGAGACACAGCCCGCGGTACAGTCGTCTCAACTAATGGACTCTATAGATGAGGGTAAGTTATTTAAAAAGTTGAACAAAATAAAATTTTCAAAAGTATATGAAATTAAACGCTCATATTTGTTTAAATGGTGTAGCATTAGGTGATATTGCCTATAGATCTTGGTGGAGAGCTCCTCTTATCAGTAATCGATCCTACCAATATGAGGAGTTGCGATTCCAATATCGGGCCGTTGATGATGCTAGTTATCGTGAATGGTATCAACATGTAATTGAGAAGGTACGTATTTTATTGATAAAAATATTTGTCTCCATAGTTTTTTTTATATGAATTAATTAGATTCTACTTAATATTTCAGCTTCCAAATTTGAATATAGCATGTGAAAATCATCCAGTGAGAGACTCGTTGAGCACATCAGTAAGATCATTTTTGGATGATGTGCAAGCATTTTCGACTCCACCGAACCCTCCGTTACATATTCCACTGGATTATCCTCAAGGCTTACTTAGCCGACGGCAAGCACGTCTGCGTAGAAAGTATCCTCATATTTGGCATATGGATAGCCCACCTCAACAAGATGATGAGGTCCCTCAACAGGCTGACCAGGGCACTTCCTAACAGGCTGACCAGGGCACTTCCTAGTGGGCTGGCCAGGGCACTTATCAATGGGCGGGCGAGGGGACGTCACAGGCACGTACCCCACAAATGGACCGAGAGGCGGGCGAGGGGACGTCACATCCTGGTGGTGACTAATGGAATTATTACATACAGATGGCTACTTCTATATTTGACGTACCTCAGTTTGATACAGCTACTCAGTTATTTGTGACTCCAACAACGTCGGTGCAGACACAGGAGACTGATAAATTTGACCCATGGGCACCATTGCCAGGGGAGAGACCCGAGGATACAGTAGCAAGACGAAATAGACTAGGTCTTAGGCCAAGGCCTCGTAGGAATTATGACAGGATGGCAAGAGGCAGAGAATGAAATTCTTGTACTGCTAGGTTTTATTAGAAATTTATGTATTAGAAATAAAATTACATCAATGAACTTATAACTTTTCTAATAAAATATATGCCAATGCATTTATTCTTTTGGTTTGTTGGTACATCTTCTTCGATTGTATCCTAAACCATTACAGTTGCTACATCGGAGATCTCTTAATGATTGATCATTCGTCCTGATGCGGTTCTTTTTGGTCTTCCCGCTTTCCGTTGTACATCTGGTACTCCAATGTCGCCTATAACCAATGTACTTTGAATGTTGTAAGGGGCTGGAATTGGCTCCAGGTGTGGCTCATATACGCATCTTAATGCTTCTTTGGAAAAAATACCTGGATAAAAACTCTCCGATGCTAATATTTTTAGAATTACAAGCATAACATACATGTACACATGGCAGACAAGTATGATACCATTTAAAACATGTACAATATTTTTCATCTAAGTTAACAATATATGTTCTGTTTGTTTCACGATCTAGTATTTCAAACAAATAACCAACTATACTCAATATTTGCAGCTGGTGTCTTTTTTTGTGATACTGGCCATAGTATTTAACATATTCGGACAATAATCAGTTGCAAGATTTTCAGCTTTTTGTCGATTTTTGTCCTGAAGTGTTATAATTTTGGCTCGAATACCATCAAAGTAGTGTTGTTATTGGTTTATCGCGTAAGTTTTTAACCCAGTTATTGAAGCATTCAGTAAGGTTCGACGTGTTAATATCTAATCTAGGATAAGGAGAAAAAGCTGTTATCCAGTGTGATAAAACACGAGTTTCATCATTTACTCCAACAAGCCAATTGTAAACATCGATGTTTTCAGCCTTAATTATTTCAAAGCAAGTATTCGCATCTGTCTCATTATAACATCTTGCAAGGTAGTCTAATTTACGTTAAAAATAAGGCAGTCTACATACTAGTTTTAAATTTTGTTTAAAATGTTGAATACAATAAAAATGAGGTAATTCTGGAAAAGTAGCACGCATGGCATTTATTAATCCTTTCTGTTTATCTGATATAAAAGAAATTGTATCTCACGCATTAAAACAACCTTCAAAAGATGTTTTCAAACCGTTTAAAAACCATGTCCAAGAATTCGTGTTTTCGCTCTCAATAACAGCATAAGCAATTGGATATAATTGATAGTTAGGATCATGAGCACACGCAATAAATAAAATACCTTAAATTTTAGAGGAAAGAAATGTAGCATCAATACTAATCACATGTAAACATCCCCTTAAAAAGCCATCAATGCATGCCTTGAAACAAATAAAAATTCTTTGAAACTTATTATTTTCTGTAGTCTTTATATAACATCTGCTACCTGGATTTGTCTCAATGATTGTAAAAGCATACTCTTCAAGACTACTATATGCATCAATATAACTACCATTTATTTCTGATAGAGCAATTTCTCTAGCTTTCCAAGCTTTACAATATTTAATATGTATTCAGTGTTCCCTATAGATATCATTTATAACATGCGATGGACTATACGACTGATTATCACGAATTTTATCAATAATCTTATTCTTAACCCATATAGTTGTCGCTAATGGATGTTTTTCCGTTGTAAGTCCACATAAACAAGAATGTACATTTTTAGCGTACTAATGACGAATGTTTCGCTGTTGCCAATGGCTTTAGCGTACACTCTCCAATTATAACTAGAAACGTTACATTTATATACAATTCCACTGGCATTGTTTCTAGTAGCCCTGCACCATTTTTTTTTTGCAATTGCTATATCACTAATAAAATTTCTAAATGCATGACGATTCATAAATTCTCTTCCAATGAATAAATTGTTTAAACTATCAACAATATCATCAAGTACATCATCTATATTTTTTATTAAATCATCATTATTTTCATCGTCGGTATTACCATCATCTACTCTATGTTCTTCTTCAGGAAATGAAATAACTGGGCGAGAAGAACTAGAAGCACTACTAATTCTTGGTGGTGGTGGTGGTGGAGTCAAAAAAATATTAATATACGCTGATTGTATATTAACTTCAAGAATAAATTTCCATGCTTCCTCACTAACTAAATTTATGCAATTAGATAGATAAATATGTACCAATAAAAATTCATAGTCAATAGAAATTTTTTCAATTATCAAACGAAATATTTCGATCAATTAAAAGAACTTCAACTAAGCCTCCTTCATAAGCTAACCCATTTAGTACACCACCAAGCGAGCATAGTATTGTTATACTTCGATCCATGGCAACAAGAAAATGGACTTCAAAGATTGTATATTGAACGGAGCTTCTCCTGTGTGGAAAGAAAGAAACTTCGTATGGAAAGAAATAAAATTTTTGATTGCAATGTTTGATATGCTGATATCAAACAAATACTACGTTTATATAGGTAACTTCGAACCGATCGTTAGACGAACGTTGGATATGAACGTTGAAAAAATAAGAGCCGTTGTGAAATAGCCGTTGTACATAAACCAACTACTAAACCAACAATCCATAGACCCAGACCCAATTTCAAACCGAAATAAAAATCAAATCATTCCCCAACATATTATTTGTCTTTCTTCTTTACTTAGTCTTTTTTTTCATATAAAAAAAACTAAACCATTAAAATAAACATGAAATTAAAGGACACAAATAAATACTAGTTTTTTTTCTTTATTTAGTTTTTTTTTCCTTATCAAACATTGCAATAGCCGTTTTTTTCTTTAAGTAACATTTTTTTTTTTACAATTTTCTAACAAAACCAAACCGTTTTTTTTTTTAAAAAATTTCTAAATTTTTCTTTACAATTAATTTATTTTAATTTTAATTTTCTTAAATCAAATTCCAAAACTAAACTAAATAAAAAAAAACCCAAAACATAACTAATTAAAACAAACTAATAAAAGAAACCAAACCAAACCCAACCCGTGGGCCCCACAAGCCCAATATTTGCCAACATAGTTGGTCAAAATTGTGTAAGCACAATTTCGGCCAACAGTGTTTTCGAAAATTGGACTTGTAGGGTCCACTTTGATTTTTTTTTATATTTTTTGCTTACTTGTTCGTCTGTTGTGTTTTCCGCTAACTGAGTTGACTGACTCTGTCTTCATTTCAAATTTTACCAAACTGGTTTCGTTTGCATTTATTTAATATAATTTTATTTCGCTACAGTAAATTTTCTGTACTACTAATAGACATGCTTAATTGGCACGAGAGTCCTGTAATCTTCAATCAAGGAAACAAGTGAAAAAGTAATGCTATGGCAACACATTTTTTGACATACTCCATAGCCACATTGATATGACAGCACATCATTGGACCTTAATTATTTTCTCACTTTTAAGGCTTTCCTTGACATCTAATAATGCACTGCCACATCAGTGTGGCTATGGAATGTGTCAATAGGGATTGTAACAATACGAACAACAGCAAAGGCAGCAACAGTACTAAACTAAAGAACGACCCTAATTAGAGATGCCGATAATAATAATTATGATGATGGCTCAAAACAGAATCAACCAATTTCTTGGTTATCATGGCCTTGTGTGGCAATTCTCATCTTTAAGACAAATAATGTATTGGACTAACAAAATATAACCTCACATACAGGGACGGAATCAAGTTAAATTCAGGTATTAGTTTCTATATTTTAGACCAATTGTGAAGCTAGAACATCAGTAAAGTTGGCTTTGTTCTGCCTCTTACGATATGATTTTTTTTTTTAATTTGTTTAGACGCTCGACCCCTGTCCAACGCGAGTGATGGCTCCGTACCTGCTCACAGAGAATGTTACTATGGTCGAAAGCAGGAACATTTGGGCACAGGAAGGACAATGGATAAGTACTGGACTAACAAATTTAAACTAGAGTAACACAATCTCAAAGTGATGCTTTTTGAAACTTGATTTGAGCAAAAAAGTTTCTTCTGCAAACCCCCCCTTTTTTTTTCTAAAACAAACAAAGCCAACGTTTTCCTCTGTTCCCGAACTTAGTTAGACACCAGAAATCCAACATTTACCTCAACTTATCTAATTAAGTGCTACACCTGATATAAGAAATCAAATAACAGATTTCCAAATGACTTGTCTGGTGTAAACTGCGATGATCCACAGATGAACTGAACTTCTCAGAGGATCTATAACCCGAAATATTACAACACTGCAGCATGCATAGCCTTTACAATTCTGAAATCAACAAGTCTTTTTCGATTAAGTAAAAAATCCTCCCCAAACAAATCAAACCCATGGTACCTCTACTTCCTATATTAATCCTTTTTAGCAGCAATCGAGCGTGCCTTGAGATTCAGAAATATTGCCCTGGATTAACAAAGAGATGACATACATTATCTATCAAATCAATGTCAACATAGACAAACTTAAGCTTTTGAACACATAAAATGGGCGTAATGATAGTAGAACCTGAGCTGAAGCATAATTAACAATAACAGTATCCTTATCATTAAAAAGACTTAGCACATACTCAACTACTTTTCTCTCAGAAAATTAAATCCCCTGGAAATTCCACCGTTTGTGCGCAACAGTGGATCACTCTTCCCCACTCTCAACTGTTACTTAAAACTTAGATCAAAGGATCTTCGGACTATTATTCAATAATGGGACTCTTCATACTTAACGTCATAACTTATAATATGATTTCTACATTAGATACCAGATCTTCAGCATATACTTGCTCATTTTGTGATGTATCTTGATCATTGAAAAGTTTAACTGAATATTCCTAAAAGGTGAGGTGGACATACGTAACACCTCCCTCCCCAAATACTGAAAAGGAGGTTTGTGGGTTGCGATCAACTGCTGGAGAAAATTACATTAAATGCCCTAATAATTCATATAGCTCGGAACTATTTTTTCGTTGCCTTAGAAAAAGTCTGCTCAAGATTAGACCTACCTTGAGCCAGCCGTAAAACTTCAAGCCCCTTCTCTATTTTCGGATCCCTCTCTTGTCACGGGCCAGTGGCATGTTGCAGGGAACCAATATCCTCTCTCCTCTACTCCCATCTTTTCTCCCATCTATGGACTTTCTAGATAGCGGCGGAGGCATTTGGCTACAGGGAGAGGGGACATCAAGGTGAGGGCAGGGGCAGCAAGGTGAACACCTTAAACCCGGGAGATGCAACACAAGGCAAATCTTTGTTTTGTCCACCACATGGTATCCCTCTCCCACTTCTAGCCTGAACTCCAAGCACATGCCATCATCCGCTTCTACAAAAACCAACCTTCAATTCCAAACTCCTGCTCGTGTTTGAAGCTTGATCCTCTATACCATTGTCATCAACAGGAAGGAACAAGACCAATAGTGGTGACCAAAATTAGGTGATGGTGAATTCAAGATTATCATGTGCCTCCACCATTGGGAGAGAGAGAGAGAGAGAGAGATGGCTGCCGACCTCCTCCAATAGACACCATCACTGGCTACCTCAGCCAAAGGCTACTGGTAGCAGAGAATAGAGGTTAAGGTTTGGGTTACATTTAGTAAAAGAGTTCTAATTAGGATTAGGAAAGAACTAACGATATGTCTGTAACATTTTATTTACTTCTAGTCTCAAATTTACTCTCGATTTCTTTATTAGCTGAATTCATTCATCTTTAGATATTATTCATTAAATCTTTAATTTTTCTTTTATCAATTTCATCCTTATAATTACTAAGCCTAGTTAACAAACTAATTGATTTTACAAATTAGATATAATGAGGATATTGTATTCATAACAGCTAATACTAAAGTCACGTTAGATTATCTCATCTACTAGCCAAACAACTGAATGTATAGGGCATCTCGACCTCCACTTAAAACATGAGAGGGAATAAAACATCATCTCCTCAAAGTCGAGCAGAGCTTAGTTAAAACTTTTTCCTTCGATCAAATATGTTTTAACTATTCCATTTACTGTAGTACAGCTTGCTATGCTTGCCTCGAATCTGCAGGCCCAAGATTAGGTACATGATGTCACACACAATATTTTTTGCTCCACCGAGACAATGTTGTACAACATATCAAGCCAAGGGGTTTAGTTGGAAGGCTCTAAGTTCTCCAAAGTATGGTGGAGTTCCCTTGAATTCTCATGAGACTTCCCTAAGTGTCTAGAAGTTCTAGACTATTCTTATCATGTAGAGATTTTAATAAGGAGCATTGTAAATATCTAGGTTCTAGAAAGTTCCCACCGCTAGATGGTGGACAGATGATACAATCATCTTAGCCATTTTTGTAAAAGCTCTTGAGTCTATATAAAAGGGGGAGGGGGCTCATTTGTTCCTCACCACCCAAGAAGTTATACCCTCTCTCTCTATATATAGTATAGTGTAGTTTTTAACTTTTTAATCCCTCTTTCTTTTGTTCCACATTTTCTCATTTTCTCACTCTCGTCTTAGCGATCTAGCTAAGTCTTTGGGGAAGAGTTGCATGAATTTTCGAGGAGAAAGTTCGTGGGCTGCACGATGTAATGTGTAGACAAAAGCACTAAGTCCATGACAGTAGTATCAAAGTAAAGGTCGATTGGTGCTATGTCGACATTCGAGAACGTCCAGGAGGTGCCCGCATCGCCTAAGCCTAGGAACGCGAAGACCAACAAGAGAAAAAAGAGCAATGAGCCTATGATGGAGCGTACCCTTGTCGATCTTGCGGAATGCCTCAAGATCTTGGAGACTGGTTCGAGCGACATAGGAATGCGCATGGGCTCCGTGAAGCAAATCAACACGAGGCTAAAGGAGCTCTACGATGGTCTGGAGAGTGATGTCGTTTTGTCCATGGCAATATTTCAGAAGCAAATCCAAGAGACCTGGTCCGCACATGAGGAGGAGCCCAAGGCACATCGTACAGAGATTTGAGAACTTACGCGGGAAGGTCTGAAGCTACGAGTTGAAAACTTTAGTTGAGAATTACGGACAACTCAAGATCAAAATTGTTATTTTGGAGAAACATTTGTGAATG
Source organism: Iris macrosiphon (assembly GCA_036927795.1). Lineage (NCBI taxonomy): Eukaryota > Viridiplantae > Streptophyta > Magnoliopsida > Asparagales > Iridaceae > Iris > Iris macrosiphon. Next base: position 113,334,233 of record JAYESA010000008.1, on the reverse strand, counting down.
GTGGACCTTCGAGCAAGGAGACACCAAGAAGGTAGATCCCCGAGCCGAAACCCTTCAACGGGGTGCGAGATGCTAAAGAGGTAGTTAATTTCTTGTGGAATGTGGAACGATACTCCAAGGTGTTGCACATAGAGGATGAGGTCAAGAAGGTGAAGATTGTTTTACTGTACTTTACCTATGATTCTATGTTGTCGTGGCGTCGTAGATGCATGAAAAAAGAGAAGGGTTTATGCTCGATTGAGACTTGGGATGATCTCAAAAAGGAGCAAGTCTCAGTTCTAGCCGGAGAATATGGAGTTCGCGGCGAGACAGAACTTGCGGCAACTCAAGCATATCGAGATGGTCAAAGAGTACATTGTAGAATTCACACATTTGATGTTCGCAATATCTAGCATGAGTGGGGATGTTCGCTTGTTCTTTATCCTCAATAGACTTCAATCGTGGGTGGCTCAAGAATTGCAACAACAAATGGTGCAACACTTGAACGTCGTTTTGGCAGCAATCGAAAAAGGCTCATTAGATACATGTTGAATGACAATAAAGCCAAGGCCAAGCCAAAGATGACCAAGAATAATGGTGGGGTAGAGAAGGAGAGCTCACTTAAGGAGGGTCCGTCCAAGGAAAATAAGCGTGAGAAGACCCAACCTGAGCGGATAGTTTCATGTTTCATATGTAGAGAGAATCACTATGCTCGAGATTGCTAGAATCGGAGAAAATGTGTCAATATCATCCAAAGTGAGAGGTAGGACATTGGTCGAGAGTCTTCGACACAACAAATTTGGTCCTAACGACGTTGAGTAAGTGTGATGCTCTCATGTATGTTGACGCGAGGATCAATAACATGAGCACACAAGCGTTGGTCGACACAGACACCACTCATAACTTTATCTCGGGTGTGGCTGTTCGTCGCTTGGGTCAAACATTGGAAAAATATTCAAGCAAGATGAAGACGGTTAATTCGGAGGCGCGCCCCATGCACGGGTAGCCAAGGGAGTTTGCGTAGAAGTGGGACATTGGTCGAGTGTTGCCAATTTCATCGCTACGTCGTTGGACGACTTCAAGATGATACTTGGCATAGATTTCTTAATCACAAGGAAGGCAGTTCAAATGCCACACATGGGAGTCATCAACTTTATGGAGAAAGGCTCGTCGTGCATGGTGAGTGTTGCACAAGATGAGCCATCAAAGGAAAAAAGTTATTTCTGTCATTCAGCTCAAGGAGGGTGGTAAAGGGGAGACGGCCTAATTGGCGGTGCTAGAGATAAATGAGGACTTCAAGGAGGAAGATATTTCGAGCAAGACTGAAGATAGTACAAAGAAGTTCCATGAGGAGAAACTTTCGCAGAGGAAGGTGGGTCGCGCTACTGAATTGGATGAGGGTAAGGAGAAGCATGTCGCAGGCTGCGAGGAGACAGAATCGATAAGAATATGCATGCGAAAGGGAAATAGCTTTGATTGTGTTGAGTAGGACATAATCAGGGATACCACTGTGCGGAGGGATAACCATGATCGTGCCAAGGAGGGCATGGTTGAGGAACAAACAACCTGAAGAATAGTGAAGCTCACTAGAGGAGGCAGAACACACGTTTTTGGCCAAAGGAGAAGCCTCGCTAAGGGTGATGTAACATTTGTGGGGAGTAGCTTATGCAAGGAGTCACTCAAGGATCGTGGTGGATGTTCGGGTCGACAGAGTTGTAATAGAACTCGCATGCACAGAGGTGTAGAGAAGTATGAGCACCCACGAGATGATGAGGATTGACGACTTGATAGTCCGCTCAAGCCTCTTTCTGTTTCGAGGAGGATACAAACATGGAAAAAAGTGATGCGGCGAACCAGGTTGTTTTCGATCTTGAGAAGGACGATGGACAAGTCCAGGGAGAGCCGCACGAGAAAGAAAAAGAAGGTTACGACACACAGTGAACATGACTACGGAAGTAAGAGCCGTTTGGAAACTCAATACACTCGTCGACGAGGGCGTCGACGAAATAGGTAGGAAGAATCTCATGCACAAGATTTTTCGCTCCATCAAGACAATATTGCACAATATATCAAGCCAAGGGGTTTAGTTGAAAGGCTCTAAAATTCTCTAAAGTATGGTGGAGTCCTCTTGAACTCTCATGAGACTTTCCTAAGTTTTTAGAAGTTCTAGACTCTTATTATCATTTAAATATTTTAATAAGGAGAATTGTAAATATCTAGATTCTAGAAAGTTTCCACTGTTAGATGGTGGACACATGGCACAATCATCTTAATCATTCTTGTAAAGCCCTTGAGGCTATATAAAGGGAGGAGGCCTAATTTGTTCCTCGCCACCCAACAAATTGTTAATTCTCTCTAGTATAGAAAAGTTTTCAACATTCCAATCTCTCTCTCTCTCTCTCCCTCTCTCTCTCTTAACAATCTAACTAAGCGTTTGGGAAATGCTTGCACATATTTTTGAGGAGAAAGTTCGGATGCCGCACGGAGCGAGATGTAAGCAAAAGCACTAAGCCCGTGACAAGGAGCTCAATAATGAACTTTATGGGATTCAAAGAGAAAGCGGTCAGATGAAACAAGCTAAAAACAAGCAGCTACACCTAGACACTATATTTTTGTTCAATGCAGTGCAAACTTTGGTTGAAGAGTGCAAACAAAATTTACTACCAAGAGACTGGCAAAGACGGCTACTGCTGAGGAGATCCAGACTAACAACTCTGGAATGGGACCTACTTGGATGTATTGTTCCCTAGCATGTAAATATTATATATCAGGATTCTTTTGACAGAATCTCTAGTGGTCTATTGGTGAGAAGTTTGGGGAGTTTGTAAGGTTTGGGACTTTATCTTTGTGGAATCTCGGCTAAGCTTTGAGAATATGAGGTTGGTGGCAATCTCTTGTACATGTTATGGTTTATTAATGGAATCTTTATTACGGTCTTAGCTAGTTAAGGCACATCATCCGCCCATGTGAATACTTTGTGTACTCTTGTATGGTAGATTCAAGTCTGTACTTTATCTTCTTGATCGATAGATCTGTTTCTATAGATCCACGACGTAGCCTTTTAAGGTCTAGTCTCATGGACCAAGGATAAGCTTCAGCTCATACATCAGGTTGGCTCATAAGAGTAAAATTGTCAAAGGATGTTAACTGGTTGAAGTAACTATTGCCAAGGAACCGAGTTCTAGGTGGCCAGTTTTGGAGTAGTTGGCTGGTACCCATGGTGACATGCAAATATATACAATTAGAATAATATGATATAAAGAATAGCACCATCCACCTAAAAGGATACAAGGATTTATGGTTTAATGAGTTATTTCTCGCCTTAATCGTCATACCTCAATGAAACAGCACTCTGTAAATAGTGGGCGCCGGGGTTAAAAGGAGGGAAAAGTGGTCGGATGGTCTTTCTCGAGAATTGTTTATCAACAGCTAGGACACGGATACTCCAACAATCGGTGCCGAGTCTGTGTCATGTCTTGGAAATATATTTGATATGTGACACAAAACACTCCAGAATACAACAGGGCACGTCAAAATAGGTCCCATGCCTGCGCTGCATGTCCTTATTGTGCCGTGTTCATTTCTGTGCAAAATACATTTGACTCTACAAGCCGAAACATGCTTCTTCCTAACCATACTAGACAAAATAATGGTTGGGCACTCTGTACTATTGAGCACCCAGCACACACCCAAGCTCACTTAGATCTTGGATTTAATGTGAGGATAGATACCAGTACACTAGTTTGCAGGGATAAAAAGAGGAACAATGCGCCATAACCATTTCGCAAAAGATTGTTCAATTCATCGTCTATTGCCTTGGTATTATGCTCTTGAAGTTTGCTATATTCAGGATAAGATGATGAAAATAAGTGAAGTGGTCATCTAGATCGTTGAACAATGAAGCATGCTAAGAACGTCAAAGATAGACGGAAAGCAATAGCATTCCACAATAGGTAAAACAAAACTAATCATGTAGGACATGAAGATGATGTAGTTAGTTCAAAACTATATCCAGCAAGAACAGAACAAAGGAGCATGCATATTTACGCCTCTTTAAGAAGTATTTCTGATGCTCTTCCATCTGTATATGCAAATCATGCATCTCTTATAACTGAACAAAAGAGAAGACAGGTAATGAATAAATCGGTAAAAAAATAAATGGGGATATTTTGTCTCTCTCACAGATGCATGTTGACACTTCTTTTGGATTATAAACCCGTACTATGTTATGAACATGTGAGGTAAATCATTATAATTCACCTATGACTAAGATTTACACTGTGGTTAAAATAAACCAATCAATGCTTGCACGTCAAGCTAGGAATGATGCTCAGATGTGTAAGCTTGCAGAACATGTCCGCAAAATCACTCCACTATCCACGTGCTCAGAATGACAGTGCAGGTATATATATCTAAGAAGAGATGTCAGATACAATCATTACCCATACAAACTGTTAGTTCTGATATTCGTAATCCACTAGCCATGCATCAAGATTGTCTGAAAATAGATTAGAGAAAGAATGCAACACTCCTGTATTCATTTAGAGTGCCGTTATAAGTGGATAAGTTACTTGTAAAACATGGAAATTGTGAAAAGATGAAAGTAGATGCCACATGCTTCAAGAGTGGAAATAAGCCATGAACGGTAGAGATAGACACTAGATACAGCATATTTAGAAGGGATGAGAAGTACAGACCAGCATGAAGCAACAAAGCTGTGGAACAGAACACGGAACTGCAGAGGCATATATTGGTAATTAATCCAACCAACTATTGGCCAGAACTGCAAGTCAAAACCAGTAAGATTGTACACAGGTTAGAGTTCAGGATAAGGAATCTCCAAACAAAGTTCAAAAGGTATCAACTATTTGTACCTTCCATGCAGTTTTTTGTATAGATGGATAATCATTTCTGACCTTGGTCTTAACTAAATTCCATGATCTTCCTGCATTCAACAACGTATTGCCAATAGGAAATTACTTGCAGGTCTAAAAAGTTTCATTTAGAATCTTATATAGAAACCCATGATCCTTGGCAACAAAACACTTCATACTACGTGGTAGCAATCAGGACGACAAGTAAGTGATTTGATTAAGTCTAACAATGGATACAAAGTACTAAAGGATGTTCAAGGTTTCTCTTCCTGAAGTACCTAGTCCTACTACCATTTTGCTATATCATAATCAACCCATGCTTCTACTGCAGCACGCTATATCAAAACAGAAAAGATGTTTACATGACCATAACACCACTACACTTCTATAGTTCTATCCTCTTCCAAATGTTGTTGGGTCCACTGGAAAATGCCATAATTAATATAGGGATGTGAGTCACATTGTAGAATGAATTCTTTTGATCAAGATACTCTCAGTATAAACACTGATGTATGTGTATAAATCGAAAGAAAAATATCTAATATTTAGTGCCTAGAAATCCCTCTCTCACAATCATAAATATGGTCTCTAGGCAAGAACCATGACCAGTAAATCGTAGGACCTATTATGTCATGCCACTCATTGCCTGATCGCACCGAGAATCACTTATGCTTTTGTGTGGTTCTTTTACCAGAATCCATCTTGAATGCAGTTGGCTAAGTTGTTGTCGTTGTCCAACTCAACCACCTTAAACAAACCCTGCCAGCTATCCCAATCGCCATTCCCATGATATAACAAAGTCTTCAGATATATGGGGTCTTAACATTAAACTACCTAGCTATGTTGCATGAAAACAGGAAAATGGTGCTCATATCAACATCGTGCCTATATCCGTGTCCGTATTCATGCAAGATAGGTGATTACATTGTACCTATACGAAAATGCTCGTATCCTGTACCCCTATGGTGTCCTTATCTGTATCCGTATTCAAGAAACATAGCTACCTAGGAAAAGCAGATGTTGGACGCTGTTAACCCTACGGTTTTGGTAATCATAACTTCCTCCAAACCCCACAACACGTAAACCAACAAAAGACCAATATTCTCAGGAAGTGCATATTAGATTTAACACCGGTAGAACGTAACACTACACTAAACAGATACCAAACTTACAGTTTATGTAGATTTAGAAAATCTTTAAGGTCTAACAATTTGAAATAGTGAGGGTTCTAATTTTCCAATCAGAACTCATTGTAAAAAGGTGTGGTACATAGACAAAAGTAACTCAACTGATGCAAAAGCAAATTGATACCAATCATGGAACTGCTTACAATAAGCTAATAACCATCAAACATAACTACAATTAAGGAATATTATAGATATAAATTGAAGTTATAAGTGAATCATGCTAATAAATACCTTCAATTACTAAGCCATAGTACGTCATAAATAACATGTTGTTCCATGGTGATGAAGTCAATTGTTCCAACAAAACCTGAAAAGTGACTTTGTTAATCATTTCAGAGCCTCAAATCCACTTGTTTATTCTAGAGGTCTAAGAATCATCAACCATCTTTAAGAAAACTAAAAAGGCATTTATGAATCAAATCAAGCATGTATCTGCTGTTCTCGTACAAACCCACCTTCTGAGCAACAGCTTTGTTTCCTTTCTTGCCCTTGAAAATTTTATCCATAACCTTGTGCAGGAAGTGCCCAAATGGCCCCCCATAGGCAAAACCATAAAGCTGCAAAAAGAAGCTTAAGATCATCCATCACAAGAACAACCCTTAAACTGATCATAAATCAAGAAGTCTTCTGACATCGACCCAAATCAAGATACACAAGCTTATTATTATACTGGCATGGTAAACATCTAACAATTATGAACAGTTGGAGTGATGTAATACCAATAACACTCGTGACTAAAACATAAGGCCAACGTACAAATTATGATAAAGAATTAGTGGTCCTGATCAAGGATATAAGTCCAGTTCAGCTAATTCAATGTGCAAACCGGTTTGTCAACTGTTTATCCATATCTTTGTACCATGATATTGACTTGTTGGCTCCACAATGCTAGATCATGACTACGGCTACATGTCTTGCATAATACAGTTGTTGATACCATAGTTGTGAAAAGTGCGCCTTAGGGACGCCTCAGGTGTGAGACTCACGAGTCATCCCTTAACCCCTCAATGTAGGTGGCAAGGCTCCCTTAATGTTGCACACACCTCACAACGCCTCTTAACAAAGCTCGAAGTTATCTTCATAGATATTCTACTTTATATGTTATTTTTTCCTTTAACTTCTTACTTACTATTGGATTTCCTGTGTGCAGAAATCATAGTTATCTTCCTTTAGTTTCCCTTAAATAAGAAAAAAAAACATCAAATAAAAGATCTAAAACTTCGATCAAAAGAAATAAGAAAAAAAATCACCAAAGTCCTTCCATTCTCGCCATCTCATTGCCGTTTATGAAGCAATGCAATCAAACACACATTTTAATCTTTCTTCCTTTTAATTTGGATTCTTTGTACCGGTATATGAGTATCAATATGCTTTTTCCTATCGTTCACATGAACAAAATATAAAAAACAAACTAATCAAACTATTGTGCAAAAAAAAAAAAAAATCAGTCATAATGAGTAATATTTGTTATACGTGATTTATAAATATTTGTTACATATTTGAATAAATGTTCACCTTGTCTTCATGAGGCTGGGCGCTTTCACCTCGCATTGCGGTCCCTAGTCCCAAACATCCTATGCACCACACCTTACGCCCTCAATAAATATGGTTGATCTATTCACATGTATCAGTGTATTTACGAAAAAGCCATAAAAATATTATTACTAAAACCATAGGGTAATGGACTAGGCATTCCGGATATAAGGCGGCTTAATTGGCCATCGTAGCCAAATAAATGGAAATGTTAAAATGAGCCTTAGTTCCCAGGATATAGGTGGCTAGAAGTACCAATTTTGAAGTGTCCGTGATTTGTAGCTTAGGACATGGTAACCATTTTCCATATTTAGGATCTAGGGTCAAAACCCATGTAATATTTAGCCCAAACATGTTAGAAATGATTGCATGCCAGTTGTTAATCATATAGAAGTTGCCTTGGATGTACCACTAGGTTAGACCCAAAATCAATGTATCTATGTATCACTTCCAGCCCATCATGTTACATAACTTGCATGGATATGAATATGACACGACATTGGACACGGTGACATGTGCACGGCACCAAAATTTGAAGTGTTCGTGCTCATGGCCGGCTCCAGAGGGAGGCGGACTAGGCACCCACCTAGGGCCTCCTCCCCCAAGGGGGCCTCAATTTTTTTTTTTTTTTTTAAGCAATAGTCTAGGGCCAAAAAAAATTATGGACTTGGGAAAGTCCATGCCTAGAGAAGAATTAAATAAAACCTTGAAAAAAAATTTGAATTTGAAATTGCTTAATTTATTGGATCTTGGTGATAATTTATGTATATTCAAGGACTAATTATATTACATTTTGGATTTATTAAATTTGTTGGAATTTGGATTTACAAAAAAAAAAAAAAATTATACAGAGAAATGATGACCTCATTTTCGAGACTTGTCTAGGCATGGCATGTCCAGAGAAGAATTAAATAAAACCCTGAAAAAAAAAAATAGAACTTGGAGTTGTTTAATTTATTGGATCTTGGTGATAATTTATGTTTATTCAAGGACTAATTATATTGTATTTTGGATTTATTAGATTTGCTGGAATTTGGATTTACAAAAAAAATTATATAGAGAAATGAACACCTCATTTTTAAGACTAGTCTAAGGACCTCCAAAATACTGGAAACGGTCCTGTTCATGCTCCTACAAACACATTGATAAGAGAAACATGAACCCCCAAATGTAAGATCGTCCACTATGATTTTATCAACGAATCAAAACAAAAGCCATACCATGATGAGAAGCAACCTTCTCATTTGGAGCCTCTTGATCCCAGAGATCTTCTGAGCAATCATGTCGCTACATCCTGCCAAAACCCCACTAGTAATCGCCTGCAGACAAGAACTGAAATTTTAGGCAGACCCACAAATCCTAACATCAAACATAACTAGAAAAATAGTAACAAAATGAAAGCTTTTTATATAATTAAAGATCAAAAGTGAAAACTTTGATGCTGTTGGAACAAGAGATTGAACTTCTCCAGACAAGACTTTTGATAGAAAATGGGAAATGTAAGGATGCCCATTACACCAAAGATCATGGAGAACAAACAAATAATCATCAAAAGGAAAACTTTCTGAATCAAATAGGAAATCTGAAGGATGCCCATCAAACCAAACATCACAGAGAACAAAAAACAAAAAATCAACAAAACGAAGACTTTATGAATCAAATAGGAAAACTGAAGGATGCCCCATTAAACAAAACACCATAGAGAACAAAAAAAAAAGGATCATCAAGATGAGAACTTTCAGTAGAACAAATCAATCAAATAGCAAAATCGAAAGATGCCCACTAGACCAAGCATAATAGAGAACCTCAAAAGGATGATCAAAATGAGAACTTTCATCAAAAGGATCATCATCAAGATCATAACTTTCCAATAAGAACTGAAGAAAAGGAGGCGAAGAAATTGAAGAACCTTAGTTCTGAGTGGATGGAGCTGCAGTTGGAGAAGGTACCGTCTCCATGCGTCGGCCACAACATCAGACATCTCTCTTCTCTCTGCAAAGCAACAACAAGAAGAGAGAGAGAAAAGTTGGTTGTTCTTCCTCTGTGGTGTTTGGTTGACTTAAACCAACAATAGTAGAAGGTTGGGGAGAGGTTCTTGGTATGGGATTTGAACAGAAAAACAAAAAACTTTGGTTTTTCCTTTTCTTTTTTTGTACAGGTCCCTATCTTCTATATTTAAACTTGGATATTCTAAATATTCTAGATACTCTTAATAAACACTTGATAATCCTATCTTCTATATTTGGTTTTTCCTTTTTTTTTTTTGTACAGGTCCCTATCTTCTATATTAAAACTTGGATATTCTAAATATTCTAGATACTCTTAATAAACACTTGATAATCCTAAAGGCCTCCTTTGGTTCGTAGAATCATGACATTAGAAAAGAAAAAATATTATTTTTTATGTTTGGATATCAAAAAAAATGTAGATGAAAAGAAAAATGATTTCCAATGGAAAAAAAAAATTTCAATGAAAAGAAAAATAGGAGGAAAAGTGGTTTCCTCCACCCATCCAAGAATTCACTTTCACACCTTTAAGGGAGCGTTTGGTTCAAGTTTTTGAGACTTGAGAATGGATTTTAGATTACATACCCTTGTTTGATATATCTAGGATTGAAAATTAGGGAGGAATATAAGGGACTTCATATTTTTATTTTTGTGAAAAAATAATTCCTAAGATCCCTCTTAGAAATAGTTTTACTTTCATAGAAATGTCGTTTGAATATTTTGTTTGAACAATAATATCCTCATTTTACTTTCAAAATTTTAACTTCTATCCAAAACATGTAAATTTAGGTAATAGAAGTATAAAATGATATTTATAGAAAATTAAATAATTAAGATTTCTTTTTCAGATTTTCAACCTAACATAACAAAAAATGATTTCCCATAAAAAAAAGAATAGAAGATGAATTCCTAGAAATCCAAAACCTTCATCCAAACCGCCCTTAAGTATTCACTTTTTCTTCCAATTGTTTTGGCATTTTCAAATACCGAAATATAAATTAAAATATATTTAATATTTAGATTATATTTAAAGTAATTATATGGTATTATCTCAACATATATCTCTACTATTACAATGCGGCTTGCAAACGGCTCAAAAATGAACCGTCAAAGCTGTATGTATATCCTCCACTAAATAAAAAAATTCAAAAAATTCAAAATCTTTCTAATCGCATATGTACCATAATTAAAAATAAAAATTAAAAATCCTTTTGACTACCTTAGCATATAATAAATTCTAAAATATATTCAATATTCAAATTATATTTAAACAAAGTATATTATATTATCTAACGAAATACATATCCAAAATTCTAAAAATATATCTATAATAAATCATAATAATATATTCACACCATATTTAAAATATTTTAAATTTTTATCTAATTTTATAATAATATTATAGTTTTTTTTTGTAATGCGACTTAGAACGGCTCCAAATTGAACCGTCTAAGCCGTATGTATATCATCAACCAATTAATTTAAAAAAAAGTTATAAAAATATAAATACCGTAGTTTTATATAAATGATAAATTATATTTAAACTTTAAATTATATTTAAACTAACTATATGATATTATCTAATTAAAACATATAGAAAATTATAAATTTTTTTTTATAACAAATTATAATTAAAATTAAAATATATTCAAAACATATTTAAAATATTTTAATATAATTTAAAATTTATTTTATTTTTTTAATAATAATATAGTTTTTTTATATGTGTAATGCACGTAAGCGTTACTAAGTAGATTATAAAATGTGAAAATCGTTAAGAAAAAATAATACAGACCAACTGACTTGTGTGGAAGTAAAGCATGGTCACTCACAACAGAGAAGACAATAATAAAAAAAGTTTTGAAAATTTATATTTTTTCGGTGAAAGGAGAGCTAGTACTGTCTCTAGAATTTATATTTACAAGTGGAAGTAAATAATGGGCATCTCTCCTACATCCATCTTCTTTTCCTCGTCTCCGTCATCCTTGAGAATCAATCCTAACTGCATGAACCGATGTACTGCTATTGGCTGTGAGCTGCAGTAAAGGTTATGAAACTTTTGGATTTTGTTGATATCCTCATCGATGACCACAGTTCTTTTCATCTGAAAGTATATTGAACAAGAAGCATGTATACATAATGATTAAGTAGGTTTGGTGAGTTAGAAGGAGAGCGAGGCTTCTCCCAATTCTGTATATAAAGTTTTGGTTTTCTCAGTTATAGAATGATTAAATAGGTTTGCCAAGTTAAATATACGTTTACTCCAATATCTAATTGAAGATCTATCAAAATATTTCAATAATGAAAAGTGGAGATACATGATATTAAATTGTTATAGTAACTCTCATTTGATCATCTATACATGTTTCTTAATCCTATTATACTAAAAGACCTTTCTTGTTGAAAACAAAATGTAGGCCTCTAATATATGAATCTAAACATGCATGTCATGTTACTTACATGGACTTGTGATATGTTTTTATAAATGGTTTTATTGTAAGAAAAAATAATGAAAGTTATGTGGTAGCTATGCAACCTAAAAGTGGAAAACACAAGCCTTAATAAAGTTTTACATATCCTGATTACTCACTTAAATAGTTCCTAAAGTATTAGGATAATATATTACCATGTTACATTGAGATCAACATGACACATGATCTATAAAAGAGGCTCAAGAAATTCTGATCAACAAAATTTAGCTTTTGAAGGCTAATTCATTTTATATTTTGTTCGCTCATATTGGTCAAACTCATAAGAGATACTCAAGAAATTCTGAACAACAAACTCTTTTAGTTATGTATATGTATTAGGCACTAACAATTTAAAAAACATGACTATCTCATGAGATAATCCGTACGTCCCTCGATGCGCACGAAACAAAAAAAATCTCGAAAAGTTAGTGAATCCATCAATATCATAAATCCAACATTGCCATCACAACACACTATCGATAGTCAAGGGCTTGTCTTGCAAAAAATAGCAAGTGACGTCTAACCTAGCGGTTAAGATCGATGCATACTACCCAGGAGGTTGCGGGTTCAAGCCTCCTGGGTGCCATTCAATCCCCCTTCGGGGGAATTAAGGGGTGTGGTGTTGGTGGGTGCAGTGCAAGTGCGATGCTAGTGTGTGGTGCGGTGTGGTGCGGCTGCGTGAGGCTTTTGGGCCATAATGTAGCATCCGGGCTGGGATAGGGGTCTTCAGGCTCAGGATTGTATATATTGGCCTTCAGGCTGGATTGGTTGTAAGCCTTTCAGCTGAGTTGTAGCCTCGAAGGGCCTAAATAAAATTTATGTCATTCGAAAGCTTTTAAGACGTATGTATATCATTAATTAATCATTAAAAAAATTAATGTTACATAAAAAATTATTGAAAAAATTTAAATGTGGTATAAATAACACCCTTAACCACATGAGTTAGAAAAAATATTTGTTTATAATTAGATAATATTATGCAGCTAACCGTTTTCAAGACTCTTTATAAAAAGTAAAAATATATCCATAACTAATTATAATTAAAATATAATCAAATATATAACAAATTCTAATTAAAATATAAAAATATATATAATAAATCTTAACTTAAATATATTTAAATATTTAAATAAATTTATATTAATATCAGAAAGAAAAATTATTTTACGTGCAACGTACGTGAATTTACTAGTACCATTATAATGTGGCTTGAAAATGGCTCAAAAATGAGCCGTCCAAGCCGTATGTATATGATCCACTAATTAATAAAAAAATAATCCTTATAATTAACTACCATCCTATGTGTCGTATATATAGTCACGCGTTAATTAATATTTTTTAAAATCCATATAAATAAATACATATGTACATCCCTCATGTACAAAAACATAATTTTTTTTTAACTAACTAAACATATATCCAAAATTTTATAAACATATATATAAAAAATCTAAATTAAAATATATTTAATATTTAAAGTAATTATATGGTATTATCTCAAAATATATCTAAAGTTCTATAATTTTTTAATTTAAATATATTCAAATCGTATTTAAAATTGTCCGCCATTGCAAGTTTTGAACATTGAAATAACAAACAATAAAGTACAAGGAGATCCTAAACAGAAAATCTAAGTACAATATTTTGATCTGGGTAGTGACGATGGAGCTTGAGCACGGCAGCGTCTTCTTTACTCCATTGACGGTCTGATGAGGGAATGAGGGTGCTCTCTTCTTTTCTCTCTCCGGAGCTTGTGTGCACGTATGTAGCTGGCCAGTCGGGGGGTTGTAGGGCATGCTACCCTTGCTATTTATAGACATCCTGTTGACGGGCTATAGGTGCCGCATATGCCTCTGTTTGGTGGCTACATAGGACTCCTTCAACAGAATACGATTGTAACTGCAGTCGCATGCTACGGACAGGCTGTCACATAATCTTGGTTATGATATATTGTTGAAGAGATCTCCGGGTTGTTGCGTGCGTGACTTGGTCAGCTAGACACGTAGTCAGCACCGATTGTGCGAGAAATCATCTTCGGTTGTAACAGAAAGATCCTGCAAGTCGAGAGCCGCATAATATTTTGGCCGCATATTGTCGTTGCTGCATACGTACTCTCATTTGGCCTTGGTCGTCTGGATACTCTGGCCGTACGGCATTATGGCCGCATACGTGCTCTCGTTTGGCCTTGGTCGGGTGGATACTCTGGCCGCATGATGACGATACCGCATGGGTATATAGCCGCATGCAAGCTCTCGTTTGGCCTTGGTCGGATGGACATTTTGGCCACATGATGACAAAGTTGCATGGGTATGTAGCCGTATATGAATGGACACGTGGCGTGACACATCTGTAGAGGCCATTAATGAGTTGATGTAACCTTTTGCCTTTTCCTGATCTGTCGTCTTTACGAGTCTTGAAGCGTCTCAGTATGACGAGTGATATGTCAAGTCTGACAGTCATCAAATATTGTGTCGGGGAGGGGGGTTTATGCGGACTTCCTGCTCTGTAGTCGTTCAGGCCGCATAGAGTATACTATGTGGCTTCTAGATCTTTGGTTGACCAGGCCGCATATGGCTTCTCTGTGACTTGGTTGTTCAGGCCGCATGTGGCTTCTCTGTGGCTTGGTTTTATTTTTGAGGGGACATAACCTCTATGCGGCCTGCATAAATTTTCATGCTTCTATAAGACCCCCTTCAAAGTTTCCAAAATGACAAGTTTGGAATACTTTGAAAGAAGCATGGCCGAGTGCTATTGGCCGCATATGCAGGACATACCACATAGTCCCATAGCAGCATAGTTGTCTCTGATAGACTGTCCGATCATTTAATAAGGAGATTTGCTCTATCTTTGACCGGATCTCTTGGGATTTTGTGCCTTCTCCTGACACGGGGCTCGAGATGTCAGTTTATGAGGAGATTAAAGTGGATCACGTGGATCGAGGCATCATGTTCATCTCATTAACCGCTCGGTTCATTGCCTCGATTCCTTCACGCAATTTTGGAGCCAATAAATAGGAAGTCAGGGGGAGAGAGATATAACTTTTATCTCTTTGCTTTCTTTCCTTATTTTCCTGCGAAGGATGCCGTAGGCTGCGACCATTCTTGTAAGCCCCCTGATTTTCAGAAATATTAATTTGGACTTTTCAGGAATTTTCTGTAAATTAAAACCTAGGCCTTTGGCAATTTGATGATTTTTAATTGCGGTTAATTCATATTAAAATATTATGGAAATAATATTTTATGGTATAAAATAGAAAATCGGACATAGGGTAATTTTCTGCGGATTTATTGGACCACGGAAACCCGTTTAAAGCCCTGAAGACCGATGTAGAATTAAACCGAATTAAACCCGTGCCAAACGCCCGACATCCCCATGAGAGCCAAGCCCAAGGAGCGTTGACCCAGCCCAAATCCTAGGTCTAACCCTAGTCCAATTTCTGTAGGTATAAATACCTAATTCCCTAAGTTTTTCTCCACAAAAGAAAAAGAAGAAGAATTACCAAAATTCCCCAAATCCCTAATCCCTAAAATAATCCCAAATTCCTAATTACCTAACCCTAACCCTAACCCTAGCCGACGCCGGCCGACCCCTCCGGCGAGTCTCCGGCGCCGCCCTAGCCCAGCCGCCCGTCCTCAGCCTCTCTTCAACCCTCTGCCCTAGCCGCTCGCCTGAACCCTAGGCTTCCCAGCCGTCACCTCCACCCTAGCTCTCCACCTCCCTGCCCTCTTCCTTCCCCTCGTCGACTTCCTCGCCGGACCACCACTGTCGATCCCCTCTTCCTCCTCCTACCGTTCTCCCCCAATTCTCCGCAGTTCCCCTCGTCGACCCCTAAACTCCCCAGGCCGCCCGCGGCCCACGCTCAACCCCGACTCTTCTCCTCCCGCTGCCGGAAGCCGTGCCCTAGCCTCTGCCCCTGACCTCGCCGCGGCGCCGCCACCGCCCCACTGCCCAGCCCGCCTCGCTCCAGCGCTGCCGCCCCTTCTCCTCCGATGTCTCCTCCTCCAGAACCCGCTCCCAAGCCCAGCTTCGCATCTCCCTCTTCCTCGCAGAGCTCTCCACCTCTTCCCCGCTCCGCCGACGACCACCGCTCGCTGCAACCGGCCGCCCGCAGCCACTTCTCCCCTCCAGCAGCCCAAGGCCGAGCCGTCTCCCTCCAACGATGCCCCAACAGCAAACCCTAGGTCGGAACGGTACCCGCAGCCGCACGCGGACACGGCCCTTCGCGTCGTGTCGGACACGAGATAATTCAGGTTTTTCGAACCCTGTTCAGGTACCTGTATCTTTCTCCTCGTGATTCCGTTTTCAATTCCGTCAGTTTCTACTCGTAGACTGTATGACCCTCTCGGTGCCCGTGTAACCCGCTCGGTGCATCGCGTCCTGTGGCGATCGCGAACCGCGATCCAAAAACAGGAAAAATAATGACCTGTTCTACCCCGGAACAGAGTACGCCCCGCCAAATGGGACGACTTGGTCGCACGAGGTCTTTACCGAAACGTGCACGACGTTGATACGGTCGTGTGGGATTTCGCAGAAGTCGATTCGGATGTGCGTGCACACCGGAATCAACGCGTATCCGCCGACACCGTCCCGTATCCGTCGATTCTGGAACACGCTGTAACTTTGTGTACACACGTCGGATCGAGACGAAACTTGCGCCATCGGACTCGTAGAAATACGCTGGTCCTGTGACCCAAGTTTGGTTCGATTCTGAGAACATTGACGAAATCGCGTATCGTGGGCCCCACAGGCTCCACTTGACGGACGATTTTGTGATCGGCTCATCGGAATCCAATTCTGAAAGTTTCGTTGGTTTTGTATCATCGTTCCTGACTTGTTGACACTAAGTTTGACAAATTTGGAGACCTTTGACCCTGACACGTTTTTCGGTACAAAGTGGCCCACATGTGGACCCCGCTTTGGTCCGGAAATGTCATTTTTGCCCTTGTGTCCAAATTGTACTCAAGGACAGGCATTTTTTTTGCTATTTGATATTTTCTGAATCTAATGGTGATGTTTATTTCAGCAACCAGAGTAGTATCTGCAGATCACACTGAGACCAGAGCTACAGTTGGAGACAGGACCCCAGGCAAGTGTACCTTGCCAAACTCTGCAGTATTGATACATATTTTTCCTTGCTTCATTTATATTGCTGTGCATGCTTGACCTAGGACCGCGTGACCTACTTAGCGTCCGATTATTAGTCGGGTGCCAACACCGTACGCGGCGTTGTGTATTGTCATCTAGACATGGATACCGAGACCCCATATTTCTCGTACTTGTCTTATCAAGTACAACAGGACCCATGACACTTGACACTATTCATGAGACAGGATCTTCCTGAGATATTCATGGTGATTCTGTATAGGATACAGGACTTGACATTGATATTATATACCTAGACATTATATGACTTGTTGCCTTAGAGATGATTGTGCGTGACATGGACATGGGGCCTCGTGGACATGAGACATATGATTACATTGGGTGGGGAGAGACACACAACTACAGGTTGATTTTATATATTATGTCGGCGTCTTAGTCTCACTATGAGCTAGACAACCACATGATATCACTGCTACCGGCTCCCCGACACCGAGCTTGTAGTGGCTTCAGCCTGAGTTCTAGTGCTGCTCTCATCTTGCATTTCACTTAGATGGTTACATATTTACCTATTGCTTTATTTATTGCTGCACTGCATTTATTTTGGCATGAGCTTTCTTGTACCTTGCTATGTCCCCTGAGGACCTGGATCCAGATTATGTTCCCAGAATTTGCAGCCGAGATCGACCCAGAGTTATACAGGATAGGAGCATTCGCAGGAGCAGACACCGGAGCAGTACCAGATTCAGCAGACGAGTGATCATCGAGGTTATCTTCTGAGTATATACTGTTTCCATACTCAATATTTGATGTAGTTATCTTTATTCTTGTATCTTGACAGATGTATCAGACTCATTATCGGGTTGTTCCCGAGTTTATATTTTATTGAGATATGATCTTGCCTATGATTCTGATATTGCTGTATTTATTCTGTGGATGAGATTAGTATATCTAGACCCTTTATTGTTGTACTACAGCTTAAGTATGCCCTGATGGATCCATTAAATTGGGTTTGTCCATCGGTGCGTACTGCTGGCCATTATCACGCGTTCGGTCCCTCGGTATTTTGGGACTGGGGCGTGACATGGTTTTTATGGTGGCCCATGCAGGTCAACGACTAAATTGTTCGGTTTCAACTTAGGGACCGAGCAAGCCTGCAATAAGAATAGGATAAGTTCTAGGATCTCATCCACTTGCTTGAAACGTTCTTGATATCTATATCAGATTCGAATTTAAAATTCTTGACCCGCATCCTGCCTTGATTCTTGTGCGCCTCTTATTATTTATTTTGGTTGCAGAGTTATGGATTCACGAGCAAGCGACGAGACACCTGCAAGATCACCACGGGATGTTTTGGTAACCAATGAAGAGGAAGTGACACCAGTAGAAGAAGGTCAACCAGCTCAACAGCGCAGTCAAGAGAATCAACATGCCTCGAAAATCCACCAAGAGAACATTTCACCAATGCCTGTAATTCCATAAGGGCAGGCCATAGACGGATAACAGATGTTTCAAATGATCTACGCAATAATGCAAGCTCAACAAGAGGCTTTGAGTCACAGCCTAGCAATCGCATTGGAGCAGGCGAATCTACCAGCACGACGGCCAACGACGGGCTCTATTTCTGATTTTCGCCAGCTGAAGCCCCGTATCTTCTCAGGCAAGGAAGAGCCCACAGAAGTTCATGAGTGGCTCACCAATACTCAACATCAATTGGAAGCAGCTGAGATTCCACGAGAACGTTGGATGACTGCCGTCAGAATGCAATTGACGGACAATGCTCATCACTGGTGGCTATCTGAAGAGACCAGGCTCGGACCAGACCGAGTCACTTGGGAAGAGTTTTCTAGACTCTTTCAAGAGATGTACATTCCAGCCATCGTTCGATCAGAACTTCGGGACAAGTTCAATCGCCTCACTCAGGATGCTATGACGGTGGAAGAGTACAACGTCGAGTTCATTCGTCTGAGTCGTTTTGCCCCTACCTTGATTCAGACAGAAGAAGAGAAGGCCGAGAAGTTCTTCGACGGACTAAACATTGAGCTACAGAAACTAATTGGATCCGTTGCACCTACATCTTACTCGGACGTCCTTGCTGCAGCACGACGCATGGAGCGCGTCATCAGGAGAGAGACCAGTCTAAAGAGGTCATCCACATCAGCACTAGCCGGAGCACCACAGGAAGAAGCTACAAAAAGATTTCACAGTCACCAGCCACCAGAAGCATCTCCACGGGCAATACCTGTCTTACCATATTGTCGCAAGCGAGGCCATATAGAGATCGAGTGCAGACGAAAAATAAGATTATGTTTAGTTTGCGGATCCAGTCAGCATTTAGTGAAGGAATGTCCTGAGCGTAGAGAAGTAGCATCAACGGTAAACCAACAAGTGTTACCAGTACCGAGGCCAACCTATCCAACATTGGAAGCACCACAAACGGAAGTTCAAGAAGTCCTACCACCAGCTCCAGGAGGGTATCAGCCGAGGCCACCTTTGATACCCCAGGCACTGCTCTTCCAGCAGGCTCAACAACAGCAGAGGAATCAACTGCAAGAACGTGAAAAGCTCCAGCAATGACTTTAGAGGACGCGCAGACCCATGGAGTAGCTAATGCGCGAAATTGTTCGTAGTTATCTGTTTATAGATTTGTTTTAATCTCGTGCCTATTGGTTCGTGACCTCAGCCTTAACCCATAAAATTTTGAACTTGCTAATAACCTAGTATGCTTTTATAATTGATAACTGGAGAGATTTTAGAGTCTTTTGTTATTGTGCTTATTTTGGGTTGTTTTGAGAACTTGAATTAAGTTGTACCTCCTTTCATCATCATCTAGCGTACTTATAATTGTTGTACTATATTGACTTATGCCGCTAATATAGCCTAGTTTTGCAAGCTTATTCTTTCATCAAGCTTGTTCATGACATATGTATTAGTGGACGCGTACACTAATACAATTGTCTATTCAGAATCAGTGTATTACGGTCTGATCAACCTTAGTGCATTTTGGTTCGCTCTTCGCACGACTACTTCACGTGGATTGAGATATATATTGGACTAAGTATACTTGCCCTCTAGATATGTCTGAGCATATCGTATCAGTTACATAACTATACTAATACGAGCATGCCAACAAAGGATTACCAGAATAGGATTTCAATCCACAACTGTCTTGACAAATCCTATTTGAATTCGTTAAACGCCTTGATCCTGATACTCCTGTTCAATTAACTCACCCTTGAACTCTTTATCATTGATCTTCGTCTTCCCTTACTTCGGAAAGATGAACCCTCGTGCCTAGTATAAGTTTGATATATAGACAGTACTAGATATACCCTACAGGCCGGTCACATTGTTGATGACCCTTTTATATATGATTAAGGGAATACCATAGGTGATATGTTTGGTGTTAAAGACTTGAGGATTCAATAACATAATTAAATAAGTTGGGGCATAGCTTTATTAGATGTATAGCCTTAGATGATAGATGGGTAAATTCTAAATTGGATAGAGACCGCAATGTTCACTTGAGAAGAATCCTTTAGACTGTAGTCAAGTGAGATTGGATAGAGAGAACCCTACCATATTTTAATTTCGAGGACGAAATTTTTATAAGTTGGGTAGATTGTAAGCCCACTGATTTTCAGAAATATTAATTTGGACTTTTCAGGAATTTTCTGTAAATTAAAACCTAGGCCTTTGGCAATTTGATGATTTTTAATTGCGGTTAATTCATATTAAAATATTATGAAAATAATATTTTATGGTATAAAATGGAAAATCGGACATAGGGTAATTTTTTGCGGATTTATTGGACCCCGGAAATCCGTTTAAAGCCCTGAAGACCGATGTAGAATTAAACCGAATTAAACCCGTGCCAAACGCCCGACATCCCCATGAGAGCCAAGCCCAAGGAGCGTTGACCCAGCCCAAATCCTAGGTCTAACCCTAGTCCAATTTCTGTAGGTATAAATACCTAATTCCCTAAGTTTTTCTCCACAAAAGAAAAAGAAGAAGAATTACCAAAATTCCCCAAATCCCTAATCCCTAAAATAATCCCAAATTCCTAATTACCTAACCCTAACCCTAACCCTAACCCTAGCCGACGCCGGCCGACCCCTCCGGCGAGTCTCCGGCGCCGCCCTAGCCCAGCCGCCCGTCCTCAGCCTCTCCTCAACCCTCTGCCCTAGCCGCTCGCCTGAACCCTAGGCTTCCCAGCCGTCACCTCCACCCTAGCTCTCCACCTCCCTGCCCTCTTCCTTCCCCTCGTCGACTTCCTCGCCGGACCACCACTGTCGATCCCCTCTTCCTCCTCCTACCGTTCTCCCCTAATTCTCCGCAGTTCCCCTCGTCGACCCCTAAACTCCCCAGGCCGCCCGCGGCCCACGCTCAGCCCCGACTCTTCTCCTCCCGCCGCCGGAAGCCGTGCCCTAGCCTCTGCCCCTTACCTCGCTGCGGCACCGCCACCGCCCCACTGCCCAGCCCGCCTCGCTCCAGCGCTGCCGCCCCTTCTCCTCCGGCGTCTCCTCCTCCAGAACCCGCTCCCAAGCCCAGCTTCGCATCTCCCTCTTCCTCGCAGAGCTCTCCACCTCTTCCCCGCTCCGCCGACGACCACCGCTCGCTGCAACCGGCCGCCCGCAGCCACTTCTCCCCTCCAGCAGCCCAAGGCCGAGCCGCCTCCCTCCGACGACGCCCCAACAGCAAACCCTAGGTCGGAACGGTACCCGCAGCCGCACGCGGACACGGCCCTTCGCGTCGTGTCGGACACGAGATAATTCGGGTTTTTCGAACCCTGTTCAGGTACCTGTATCTTTCTCCTCGTGATTCCGTTTTCAATTCCGTCAGTTTCTACTCGTAGACTGTATGACCCTCTCGGTGCCCATGTAACCCGCTCGGTGCATCGCGTCCTGTGGCGATCGCGAACCGCGATCCAAAAATAGGACAAATAATGCCCTGTTTTACCCCGGAACTGAGTACGCCCCGCCAAATGGGACGACTTGGTCGCACGCGGTCTTTACCGAAACGTGCGCGATATTGATACGGTCGTGTGGGATTTCGCAGAAGTCGATTCGGATGTGCGTGCACACCGGAATCAACGCGTATCCGCCGACACCGTCCCGTATCCGTCGATTCTGGAACACGCTGTAACTTTGTGTACACACGTCGGATCGAGACGAAACTTGTGCCATCGGACTCGTAGAAATACGCTGGTCCTGTGACCCAAGTTTGGTTCGATTCTGAGAACGTTGATGAAATCGCGTATCGTGGGCCCCACAGGCTCCACTTGACGGGCGATTTTGTGATCGGCTCATCGGAATCCAATTCTGGAAGTTTTGTTGGTTTCGTATCATCGTTCCTGACTTGTTGACACTAAGTTTGACGAACTTGGAGACATTTGACCCTGACACGTTTTTCGGTGCAAAGTGGCCCACATGTGGACCCCGCTTTGGTCCGGAAATGTCATTTTTGCCCTTGTGTCCAAATTGTACTCAAGGACAGGCATTTTTTTTGCTATTTGATATTTTCTGAATCTAATGGTGATGTTTATTTCAGCAACCAGAGTAGTATCTGCAGATCACACTGAGACCAGAGCTACAGTTGGAGCCAGGACCCCAGGCAAGTGTACCTTGCCAAACTCTGCAGTATTGATACATATTTTTCCTTGCTTCATTTATATTGCTGTGCATGCTTGACCTAGGACCGCGTGACCTACTTAGCGTCCGATTATTAGTCGGGTGCCAACACCGTACGCGGCGTTGTGTATTGTCATCTAGACATGGATACCGAGACCCCATATTTCTCGTACTTGTCTTATCAAGTACAACAGGACCCATGACACTTGACACTATTCATGAGACAGGATCTTCCTGAGATATTCATGGTGATTCTGTATAGGATACAGGACTTGACATTGATATTATATACCTAGACATTATATGACTTGTTGCATTAGAGATGATTGTGCGTGACATGGACATGGGGCCTCGTGGACATGAGACGTATGATTACATTGGGTGGGGAGAGACACACAACTACAGGTTGATTTTATATATTATGCCGGCGTCTTAGTCTCACTACGAGCTAGACAACCACATGATATCACTGCTACCGGCTCCCCGACACCGAGCTTGTAGTGGCTTCAGCCTGAGTTCTAGTGCTGCTCTCATCTTGCATTTCACTTAGATGGTTACATATTTACCTATTGCTTTATTTATTGCTGTACTGTATTTATTTTGGCATGAGATTTCTTGTACCTTGCTATGTCCCCTGAGGACCTGGATCCGGATTATGTCCCCAGGATTTGCAGCCGAGATCGACCCAGAGTTATACAGGATAGGAGCATTCGCAGGAGCAGACACCGGAGCAGTACCAGATTCAGCAGACGAGTGATCATCGAGGTTATCTTCTGAGTATATACTGTTTCCATACTCAGTATTTGATGTAGTTATCTTTATTCTTGTATCTTGACAGATGTATCAGACTCATTATCGGGTTGTTCCTGAGTTTATATTTTATTGAGATATGATCTTGCCTATGATTCTGATATTGCTGTATTTATTCTGTGGATGAGATTAGTATATCTAGACCCTTTATTGTTGTACTACAGCTTAAGTATGCCCTGATGGATCCATTAAATTGGGTTTGTCCATCGGTGCGTACTGCTGGCCATTATCACGCGTTCGGTCCCTCGGTATTTTGGGACTGGGGCGTGACATGGTTTTTGTGGTGGCCCATGCAGGTCAACGACTAAATTGTTCGGTTTCAACTTAGGGACCGAGCAAGCCTGCAATAAGAATAGGATAAGTTCTAGGATCTCATCCACTTGCTTGAAATGTTCTTGATATCTATATCAGATTCGAATTTAAAATTCTTGACTCGCATCCTGCCTTGATTCTTGTGCGCCTCTTATTGTTTATTTTGGTTGCAGAGTTATGGATTCACGAGCAAGCGACGAGACACCTGCAAGATCACCACGGGATATTTTGGTAACCAATGAAGAGGAAGTGACACCAGTAGAAGAAGGTCAACCAGCTCAACAGCGCAGTCAAGAGAATCAACATGCCTCGAAAATCCACCAAGAGAACATTTCACCAATGCCTGTAATTCCACAAGGGCAGGCCATAGACGGACAACAGATGTTTCAAATGATCTACGCAATAATGCAAGCTCAACAAGAGGCTTTGAGTCGCAGCCTAGCAATCGCATTGGAGCAGGCGAATCTACCAGCACGACGGCCAACGACGGGCTCTATTTCTGATTTTCGCCAGCTGAAGCCCCGTACCTTCTCAGGCAAGGAAGAGCCCACAGAAGTTCATGAGTGGCTCACCAATACTCAACATCAATTGGAAGCAGCTGAGATTCCACGAGAACGTTGGATGACTGCCGTCAGAATGCAATTGACGGACAATGCTCATCACTGGTGGCTATCTGAAGAGACCAGGCTCGGACCAGACCGAGTCACTTGGGAAGAGTTTTCTAGACTCTTTCAAGAGATGTACATTCCAGCCATCGTTCGATCAGAACTTCGTGACAAGTTCAATCGCCTCACTCAGGATGCTATGACGGTGGAAGAGTACAACGTCGAGTTCATTCGTCTGAGTCGTTTTGCCCCTACCTTGATTCAGACAGAAGAAGAGAAGGCCGAGAAGTTATTCGACGGACTAAACATTGAGCTACAGAAACTAATTGGATCCGTTGCACCTACATCTTACTCGGACGTCCTTGCTGCAGCACGACGCATGGAGCGCGTCATCAGGAGAGAGACCAGTCTAAAGAGGTCATCCACATCAGCACTAGCCGGAGCACCACAGGAAGAAGCTACAAAAAGATTTCACAGTCACCAGCCACCAGAAGCATCTCCACGGGCAATACCTGTCTGTCCATATTGTCGCAAGCGAGGCCATATAGAGATCGAGTGCAGACGGAAAATGAGATTATGTTTAGTTTGCGGATCCAGTCAGCATTTAGTGAAGGAATGTCCTGAGCGTAGAGAAGTAGCATCAACGGTAAACCAACAAGTGTTACCAGTACCGAGGCCAACCTATCCAACATTGGAAGCACCACAAACGGAAGTTCAAGAAGTCCTACCACCAGCTCCAGGAGGGTATCAGCCGAGGCCACCTTTGATACCCCAGGCACTGCTCTTCCAGCAGGCTCAACAACAGCAGAGGAATCAACTGCAAGAACGTGAAAAGCTCCAGCAATGACTTTAGAGGACGCGCAGACCCATGGAGTAGCTAATGCGCGAAATTGTTCGTAGTTATCTGTTTATAGATTTGTTTTAATCTCGTGCCTATTGGTTCGTGACCTCAGCCTTAACCCATAAAATTTTGAACTTGCTAATAACCTAGTATGCTTTTATAATTGATAACTGGAGAGATTTTAGAGTCTTTTGTTATTGTGCTTATTTTGGGTTGTTTTGAGAACTTGAATTAAGTTGTACCTCCTTTCATCATCATCTAGCGTACTTATAATTGTTGTACTATATTGACTTATGCCGCTAATATAGCCTAGTTTTGCAAGCTTATTCTTTCATCAAGCTTGTTCATGACATATGTATTAGTGGACGCGTACACTAATACAATTGTCTATTCAGAATCAGTGTATTACGGTCTGATCAACCTTAGTGCATTTTGGTTCGCTCTTCGCACGACTACTTCACGTGGATTGAGATATATATTGGACTAAGTATACTTGCCCTCTAGATATGTCTGAGCATATCGTATCAGTTACATAACTATACTAATACGAGCATGCCAACAAAGGATTACCAGAATAGGATTTCAATCCACAACTGTCTTGACAAATCCTATTTGAATTCGTTAAACGCCTTGATCCTGATACTCCTGTTCAATTAACTCACCCTTGAACTCTTTATCATTGATCTTCGTCTTCCCTTACTTCGGAAAGATGAACCCTCGTGCCTAGTATAAGTTTGATATATAGACAGTACTAGATATACCCTACAGGCCGGTCACATTGTTGATGACCCTTTTATATATGATTAAGGGAATACCATAGGTGATATGTTTGGTGTTAAAGACTTGAGGATTCAATAACATAATTAAATAAGTTGGGGCATAGCTTTATTAGATGTATAGCCTTAGATGATAGATGGGTAAATTCTAAATTGGATAGAGACCGCAATGTTCACTTGAGAAGAATCCTTTAGACTGTAGTCAAGTGAGATTGGATAGAGAGAACCCTACCATATTTTAATTTCGAGGACGAAATTTTTATAAGTTGGGTAGATTGTAAGCCCACTGATTTTCAGAAATATTAATTTGGACTTTTCAGGAATTTTCTGTAAATTAAAACCTAGGCCTTTGGCAATTTGATGATTTTTAATTGCGGTTAATTTATATTAAAATATTATAAAAATAATATTTTATGGTATAAAATGGAAAATCGGACATAGGGTAATTTTTTGCGGATTTATTGGACCCCGGAAACCCGTTTAAAGCCCTGAAGACCGATGTAGAATTAAACCGAATTAAACCCGTGCCAAACGCCCGACATCCCCATGAGAGCCAAGCCCAAGGAGTGTTGACCCAGCCCAAATCCTAGGTCTAACCCTAGTCCAATTTCTGTAGGTATAAATACCTAATTCCCTAAGTTTTTCTCCACAAAAGAAAAAGAAGAAGAATTACCAAAATTCCCCAAATCCCTAATCCCTAAAATAATCCCAAATTCCTAATTACCTAACCCTAACCCTAACCCTAGCCGACGCCGGCCGACCCCTCCGGCGAGTCTCCGGCGCCGCCCTAGCCCAGCCGCCCGTCCTCAGCCTCTCCTCAACCCTCTGCCCTAGCCGCTCGCCTGAACCCTAGGCTTCCCAGCCGTCACCTCCACCCTAGCTCTCCACCTCCCTGCCCTCTTCCTTCCCCTCGTCGACTTCCTCGCCGGACCACCACTGTCGATCCCCTCTTCCTCCTCCTACCGTTCTCCCCCAATTCCCCGCAGTTCCCCTCGTCGACCCCTAAACTCCCCAGGCCGCCCGCGGCCCATGCTCAGCCCCGACTCTTCTCCTCCCGCCGCCGGAAGCCGTGCCCTAGCCTCTGCCCCTGACCTCGCCGCGGCGCCGCCACCGCCCCACTGCCCAGCCCGCCTCGCTCCAGCGCTGCCGCCCCTTCTCCTCCGGCGTCTCCTCTTCCAGAACCCGCTCCCAAGCCCAGCTTCGCATCTCCCTCTTCCTCGCAGAGCTCTCCACCTCTTCCCTGCTCCGCCGACGACCACCGCTCGCTGCAACCGGCCGCCCGCAGCCACTTCTCCCCTCCAGCAGCCCAAGGCCGAGCCGCCTCCCTCCGACGACGCCCCAACAGCAAACCCTAGGTCGGAACGGTACCCGCAGCCGCACGCGGACACGGCCCTTCGCGTCGTGTCGGACACGAGATAATTCGGGTTTTTCGAACCCTGTTCAGGTACCTGTATCTTTCTCCTCGTGATTCCGTTTTCAATTCCGTCAGTTTCTACTCGTAGACTGTATGACCCTCTCGGTGCCCATGTAACCCGCTCGGTGCATCGCGTCCTGTGGCGATCGCGAACCGCGATCCAAAAATAGGACAAATAATGCCCTGTTTTACCCCGGAACTGAGTACGCCCCGCCAAATGGGACGACTTGGTCGCACGCGGTCTTTACCGAAACGTGCGCGATGTTGATACGGTCGTGTGGGATTTCGCAGAAGTCGATTCGGATGTGCATGCACACCGGAATCAACGCGTATCCGCCGACACCGTCCCGTATCCGTCGATTCTGGAACACGCTGTAACTTTGTGTACACACGTCGGATCGAGACGAAACTTGTGCCATCGGACTCGTAGAAATACGCTGGTCCTGTGACCCAAGTTTGGTTCGATTCTGAGAACGTTGACGAAATCGCGTATCGTGGGCCCCACAGGCTCCACTTGACGGGCGATTTTGTGATCGGCTCATCGGAATCCAATTCTGGAAGTTTTGTTGGTTTCGTATCATCGTTCCTGACTTGTTGACACTAAGTTTGACGAATTTGGAGACATTTGACCCTGACACGTTTTCCGGTGCAAAGTGGCCCACATGTGGACCCCGCTTTGGTCCGGAAATGTCATTTTTGCGCTTGTGTCCAAATTGTACTCAAGGACAGGCATTGTTTTTGCTATTTGATATTTTCTGAATCTAATGGTGATGTTTATTTCAGCAACCAGAGTAGTATCTGCAGATCACACTGAGACCAGAGCTACAGTTGGAGCCAGGACCCCAGGCAAGTGTACCTTGCCAAACTCTGCAGTATTGATACATATTTTTCCTTGCTTCATTTATATTGCTGTGCATGCTTGACCTAGGACCGCGTGACCTACTTAGCGTCCGATTATTAGTCGGGTGCCAACACCGTACGCGGCGTTGTGTATTGTCATCTAGACATGGATACCGAGACCCCATATTTCTCGTACTTGTCTTATCAAGTACAACAGGACCCATGACACTTGACACTATTCATGAGACAGGATCTTCCTGAGATATTCATGGTGATTCTGTATAGGATACAGGACTTGACATTGATATTATATACCTAGACATTATATGACTTGTTGCATTAGAGATGATTGTGCGTGACATGGACATGGGGCCTCGTGGACATGAGAAGTATGATTACATTGGGTGGGGAGAGACACACAACTACAGGTTGATTTTATATATTATGCCGGCGTCTTAGTCTCACTACGAGCTAGACAACCACATGATATCACTGCTACCGGCTCCCCGACACCGAGCTTGTAGTGGCTTCAGCCTGAGTTCTAGTGCTGCTCTCATCTTGCATTTCACTTAGATGGTTACATATTTACCTATTGCTTTATTTATTGCTGCACTGTATT
This sequence comes from Iris macrosiphon, assembly GCA_036927795.1. Classification (NCBI taxonomy): domain Eukaryota; kingdom Viridiplantae; phylum Streptophyta; class Magnoliopsida; order Asparagales; family Iridaceae; genus Iris; species Iris macrosiphon. The sequence continues at coordinate 113,305,236 of JAYESA010000008.1, read as the reverse complement.
TATTTTGGCATGAGATTTCTTGTACCTTGCTATGTCCCCTGAGGACCTGGATCCGGATTATGTCCCCAGGATTTGCAGCCGAGATCGACCCAGAGTTATACAGGATAGGAGCATTCGCAGGAGCAGACACCGGAGCAGTACCAGATTCAGCAGACGAGTGATCATCGAGGTTATCTTCTGAGTATATACTATTTCCATACTCAGTATTTGATGTAGTTATCTTTATTCTTGTATCTTGACAGATGTATCAGACTCATTATCGGGTTGTTCCTGAGTTTATATTTTATTGAGATATGATCTTGCCTATGATTCTGATATTGCTGTATTTATTCTGTGGATGAGATTAGTATATCTAGACCCTTTATTGTCGTACTACAGCTTAAGTATGCCCTGATGGATCCATTAAATTGGGTTTGTCCATCGGTGCGTACTGCTGGCCATTATCACGCGTTCGGTCCCTCGGTATTTTGGGACTGGGGCGTGACATGGTTTTTGTGGTGGCCCATGCAGGTCAACGACTAAATTATTCGGTTTCAACTTAGGGACCGAGCAAGCCTGCAATAAGAATAGGATAAGTTCTAGGATCTCATCCACTTGCTTGAAACGTTCTTGATATCTATATCAGATTCGAATTTAAAATTCTTGACTCGCATCCTGCCTTGATTCTTGTGCGCCTCTTATTGTTTATTTTGGTTGCAGAGTTATGGATTCACGAGCAAGCGACGAGACACCTGCAAGATCACCACGGGATATTTTGGTAACCAATGAAGAGGAAGTGACACCAGTAGAAGAAGGTCAACCAGCTCAACAGCGCAGTCAAGAGAATCAACATGCCTCGAAAATCCACCAAGAGAACATTTCACCAATGCCTATAATTCCACAAGGGCAGGCCATAGACGGACAACAGATGTTTCAAATGATCTACGCAATAATGCAAGCTCAACAAGAGGCTTTGAGTCGCAGCCTAGCAATCGCATTGGAGCAGGCGAATCTACCAGCATGACGGCCAACGACGGGCTCTATTTATGATTTTCGCCAGCTGAAGCCCCGTACCTTCTCAGGCAAGGAAGAGCCCACAGAAGTTCATGAGTGGCTCACCAATACTCAACATCAATTGGAAGCAGCTGAGATTCCACGAGAACGTTGGATGACTGCCGTCAGAATGCAATTGACGGACAATGCTCATCACTGGTGGCTATCTGAAGAGACCAGGCTCGGACCAGACCGAGTCACTTGGGAAGAGTTTTCTAGACTCTTTCAAGAGATGTACATTCCAGCCATCGTTCGATCAGAACTTCGTGACAAGTTCAATCGCCTCACTCAGGATGCTATGACGGTGGAAGAGTACAACGTCGAGTTCATTCGTCTGAGTCGTTTTGCCCCTACCTTGATTCAGACAGAAGAAGAGAAGGCCGAGAAGTTATTCGACGGACTAAACATTGAGCTACAGAAACTAATTGGATCCGTTGCACCTACATCTTACTCGGACGTCCTTGCTGCAGCACGACGCATGGAGCGCGTCATCAGGAGAGAGACCAGTCTAAAGAGGTCATCCACATCAGCACTAGCCGGAGCACCACAGGAAGAAGCTACAAAAAGATTTCACAGTCACCAGCCACCAGAAGCATCTCCACGGGCAATACCTGTCTGTCCATATTGTCGCAAGCGAGGCCATATAGAGATCGAGTGCAGACGGAAAATGAGATTATGTTTAGTTTGCGGATCCAGTCAGCATTTAGTGAAGGAATGTCCTGAGCGTAGAGAAGTAGCATCAACGGTAAACCAACAAGTGTTACTAGTACCGAGGCCAACCTATCCAACATTGGAAGCACCACAAACGGAAGTTCAAGAAGTCCTACCACCAGCTCCAGGAGGGTATCAGCCGAGGCCACCTTTGATACCCCAGGCACTGCTCTTCCAGCAGGCTCAACAACAGCAGAGGAATCAACTGCAAGAACGTGAAAAGCTCCAGCAATGACTTTAGAGGACGCGCAGACCCATGGAGTAGCTAATGCGCGAAATTGTTCGTAGTTATCTGTTTATAGATTTGTTTTAATCTCGTGCCTATTGGTTCGTGACCTCAGCCTTAACCCATAAAATTTTGAACTTGCTAATAACCTAGTATGCTTTTATAATTGATAACTGGAGAGATTTTAGAGTCTTTTGTTATTGTGCTTATTTTGGGTTGTTTTGAGAACTTGAATTAAGTTGTACCTCCTTTCATCATCATCTAGCGTACTTATAATTGTTGTACTATATTGACTTATGCCGCTAATATAGCCTAGTTTTGCAAGCTTATTCTTTCATCAAGCTTGTTCATGACATATGTATTAGTGGACGCGTACACTAATACAATTGTCTATTCAGAATCAGTGTATTACGGTCTGATCAACCTTAGTGCATTTTGGTTCGCTCTTCGCACGACTACTTCACGTGGATTGAGATATATATTGGACTAAGTATACTTGCCCTCTAGATATGTCTGAGCATATCGTATCAGTTACATAACTATACTAATACGAGCATGCCAACAAAGGATTACCAGAATAGGATTTCAATCCACAACTGTCTTGACAAATCCTATTTGAATTCGTTAAACACCTTGATCCTGATACTCCTGTTCAATTAACTCATCCTTGAACTCTTTATCATTGATCTTCGTCTTCCCTTACTTCGGAAAGATGAACCCTCGTGCCTAGTATAAGTTTGATATATAGACAGTACTAGATATACCCTACAGGCCGGTCACATTGTTGATGACCCTTTTATATATGATTAAGGGAATACCATAGGTGATATGTTTGGTGTTAAAGACTTGAGGATTCAATAACATGATTAAATAAGTTGGGGCATAGCTTTATTAGATGTATAGCCTTAGATGATAGATGGGTAAATTCTAAATTGGATAGAGACCGCAATGTTCACTTGAGAAGAATCCTTTAGACTGTAGTCAAGTGAGATTGGATAGAGAGAATCCTACCATATTTTAATTTCGAGGACGAAATTTTTATAAGTTGGGTAGATTGTAAGCCCCCTGATTTTCAGAAATATTAATTTGGACTTTTCAGGAATTTTCTGTAAATTAAAACCTAGGCCTTTGGCAATTTGATGATTTTTAATTGCGGTTAATTCATATTAAAATATTATGGAAATAATATTTTATGGTATAAAATGGAAAATCGGACATAGGGTAATTTTCTGCGGATTTATTGGACCCCGGAAACCCGTTTAAAGCCCGGAAGACCGATGTAGAATTAAACCGAATTAAACCCGTGCCAAACGCCCGACATCCCCATGAGAGCCAAGCCCAAGGAGCGTTGACCCAGCCCAAATCCTAGGTCTAACCCTAGTCCAATTTCTGTAGGTATAAATACCTAATTCCCTAAGTTTTTCTCCACAAAAGAAAAAGAAGAAGAATTACCAAAATTCCCCAAATCCCTAATCCCTAAAATAATCCCAAATTCCTAATTACCTAACCCTAACCCTAACCCTAGCCGACGCCGGCCGACCCCTCCGGCGAGTCTCCGGCGCCGCCCTAGCCCAGCCGCCCGTCCTCAGCCTCTCCTCAACCCTCTGCCCTAGCCGCTCGCCTGAACCCTAGGCTTCCCAGCCGTCACCTCCACCCTAGCTCTCCACCTCCCTGCCCTCTTCCTTCCCCTCGTCGACTTCCTCGCCGGACCACCACTGTCGATCCCCTCTTCCTCCTCCTACCGTTCTCCCCCAATTCCCCGCAGTTCCCCTCGTCGACCCCTAAACTCCCCAGGCCGCCCGCGGCCCACGCTCAGCCCCGACTCTTCTCCTCCCGCCGCCGGAAGCCGTGCCCTAGCCTCTGCCCCTGACCTCGCCGCGGCGCCGCCACCGCCCCACTGCCCAGCCCGCCTCGCTCCAGCGCTGCCGCCCCTTCTCCTCCGGCGTCTCCTCCTCCAGAACCCGCTCCCAAGCCCAGCTTCGCATCTCCCTCTTCCTCGCAGAGCTCTCCACCTCTTCCCCGCTCCGCCGACGACCACCGCTCGCTGCAACCGGCCGCCCGCAGCCACTTCTCCCCTCCAGCAGCCCAAGGCCGAGCCGCCTCCCTCCGACGACGCCCCAACAGCAAACCCTAGGTCGGAACGGTACCCGCAGCCGCACGCGGACATGGCCCTTCGCGTCGTGTCGGACACGAGATAATTCGGGTTTTTCGAACCCTGTTCAGGTACCTGTATCTTTCTCCTCGTGATTCCGTTTTCAATTCCGTCAGTTTCTACTCGTAGACTGTATGACCCTCTCGGTGCCCATGTAACCCGCTCGGTGCATCGCGTCCTGTGGCGATCGCGAACCGCGATCCAAAAATAGGACAAATAATGCCCTGTTTCACCCCGGAACTGAGTACGCCCCGCCAAATGGGACGACTTGGTCGCACGCGGTCTTTACCGAAACGTGCGCGATGTTGATACGGTCGTGTGGGATTTCGCAGAAGTCGATTCGGATGTGCGTGCACACCGGAATCAACGCGTATCCGCCGACACCGTCCCGTATCCGTCGATTCTGGAACACGCTGTAACTTTGTGTACACACGTCGGATCGAGACGAAACTTGCGCCATCGGACTCGTAGAAATATGCTGGTCCTGTGACCCAAGTTTGGTTCGATTCTGAGAACGTTGATGAAATCGCGTATCGTGGGCCCCATAGGCTCCACTTGACGGGCGATTTTGTGATCGGCTCATCGGAATCCAATTCTGGAAGTTTCGTTGGTTTCGTATCATCGTTCCTGACTTGTTGACACTAAGTTTGACGAATTTGGAGACCTTTGATCCTGACACGTTTTTCGGTGCAAAGTGGCCCACATGTGGACCCCGCTTTGGTCCGGAAATGTCATTTTTGCCCTTGTGTCCAAATTGTACTCAAGGACAGGCATTTTTTTTGCTATTTGATATTTTCTGAATCTAATGGTGATGTTTATTTCAGCAACCAGAGTAGTATCTGCAGATCACACTAAGACCAGAGCTACAGTTGGAGCCAGGACCCCAGGCAAGTGTACCTTGCCAAACTCTGCAGTATTGATACATATTTTTCCTTGCTTCATTTATATTGCTGTGCATGCTTGACCTAGGACCGCGTGACCTACTTAGCGTCCGATTATTAGTCGGGTGCCAACACCGTACGCGGCGTTGTGTATTGTCATCTAGACATGGATACCGAGACCCCATATTTCTCGTACTTGTCTTATCAAGTACAACAAGACCCATGACACTTGACACTATTCATGAGACAGGATCTTCCTGAGATATTCATGGTGATTCTGTATAGGATACAGGACTTGACATTGATATTATATACCTAGACATTATATGACTTGTTGCATTAGAGATGATTGTGCGTGACATGGACATGGGGCCTCGTGGACATGAGACGTATGATTACATTGGGTGGGGAGAGACACACAACTACAGGTTGATTTTATATATTATGCCGGCGTCTTAGTCTCACTACGAGCTAGACAACCACATGATATCACTGCTACCGGCTCCCCGACACCGAGCTTGTAGTGGCTTCAGCCTGAGTTCTAGTGCTGCTCTCATCTTGTATTTCACTTAGATGGTTACATATTTACCTATTGCTTTATTTATTGCTGCACTGCATTTATTTTGGCATGAGCTTTCTTGTACCTTGCTATGTCCCCTGAGGACCTGGATCCGGATTATGTCCCCAGGATTTGCAGCCGAGATCGACCCAGAGTTATACAGGATAGGAGCATTCGCAGGAGCAGACACCGGAGCAGTACCAGATTCAGCAGACGAGTGATCATCGAGGTTATCTTCTGAGTATATACTGTTTCCATACTCAGTATTTGATGTAGTTATCTTTATTCTTGTATCTTGACAGATGTATCAGACTCATTATCGGGTTGTTCCCGAGTTTATATTTTATAGAGATATGATCTTGCCTATGATTCTGATATTGCTGTATTTATTCTGTGGATGAGATTAGTATATCTAGACCCTTTATTGTTGTACTACAGCTTAAGTATGTCCTGATGGATCCATTAAATTGGATTTGTCCATCGGTGCGTACTGCTGGCCATTATCACGCGTTCGGTCCCTCAGTATTTTGGGACTGGGGCATGACATGGTTTTTGTGGTGGCCCATGCAGGTCAACGACTAAATTGTTCGGTTTCAACTTAGGGACCGAGCAAGCCTGCAATAAGAATAGGATAAGTTCTAGGATCTCATCCACTTGCTTGAAACGTTCTTGATATCTATATCAGATTCGAATTTAAAATTCTTGACTCGCATCCTGCCTTGATTCTTGTGCGCCTCTTATTGTTTATTTTGGTTGCAGAGTTATGGATTCACGAGCAAGCGACGAGACACCTGCAAGATCACCACGGGATGTTTTGGTAACCAATGAAGAGGAAGTGACACCAGTAGAAGAAGGTCAACCAGCTCAACAGCGCAGTCAAGAGAATCAACATGCCTCGAAAATCCACCAAGAGAACATTTCACCAATGCCTGTAATTCCACAAGGGCAGGCCATAGACGGACAAAAGATGTTTCAAATGATCTACGCAATAATGCAAGCTCAACAAGAGGCTTTGAGTCGCAGCCTAGCAGTGTATTACGGTCTGATCAACCTTAGTGCATTTTGGTTCGCTCTTCGCACGACTACTTCACGTGGATTGAGATATATATTGGACTAAGTATACTTGCCCTCTAGATATGTCTGAGCATATCGTATCAGTTAAATAACTATACTAATACGAGCATGCCAACAAAGGATTACCAGAATAGGATTTCAATCCACAACTGTCTTGACAAATCCTATTTGAATTCGTTAAACGCCTTGATCCTGATACTCCTGTTCAATTAACTCACCCTTGAACTCTTTATCATTGATCTTCGTCTTCCCTTACTTCGGAAAGATGAACCGTCGTGCCTAGTATAAGTTTGATATATAGACAGTACTAGATATACCCTACAGGCCGGTCACATTGTTGATGACCCTTTTATATATGATTAAGGGAATACCATAGGTGATATGTTTGGTGTTAAAGACTTGAGGATTCAATAACATGATTAAATAAGTTGGGGCATAGCTTTATTAGATGTATAGCCTTAGATGATAGATGGGTAAATTCTAAATTGGATAGAGACCGCAATGTTCACTTGAGAAGAATCCTTTAGACTGTAGTCAAGTGAGATTGGATAGAGAGAACCCTACCATATTTTAATTTCGAGGACGAAATTTTTATAAGTTGGGTAGATTGTAAGCCCCCTGATTTTCAGAAATATTAATTTGGACTTTTCAGGAATTTTCTGTAAATTAAAACCTAGGCCTTTGGCAATTTGATGATTTTTAATTACGGTTAATTCATATTAAAATATTATGGAAATAATATTTTATGGTATAAAATAGAAAATCGGACATAGGGTAATTTTCTGCGGATTTATTGGACCCCGGAAACCCGTTTAAAGCCCTGAAGACCGATGTAGAATTAAACCGAATTAAACCCGTGCCAAACGCCCGACATCCCCATGAGAGCCAAGCCCAAGGAGCGTTGACCCAGCCCAAATCCTAGGTCTAACCCTAGTCCAATTTCTGTAGGTATAAATACCTAATTCCCTAAGTTTTTCTCCACAAAAAAAGAAGAAGAAGAATTACCAAAATTCCCCAAATCCCTAATCCCTAAAATAATCCCAAATTCCTAATTACCTAACCCTAACCCTAACCCTAGCCGACGCCGGCCGACCCCTCCGGCGAGTCTCCGGCGCCGCCCTAGCCCAGCCGCCCGTCCTCAGCCTCTCCTCAACCCTCTGTCCTAGCCGCTCGCCTGAACCCTAGGCTTCCCAGCCGTCACCTCCACCCTAGCTCTCCACCTCCCTGCCCTCTTCCTTCCCCTCGTCGACTTCCTCGCCGGACCACCACTGTCGATCCCCTCTTCCTCCTCCTACCGTTCTCCCCCAATTCCTCGCAGTTCCCCTCGTCGACCCCTAAACTCCCCAGGCCGCCCGCGGCCCACGCTCAGCCCCGACTCTTCTCCTCCCGCCGCCGGAAGCCGTGCCCTAGCCTCTGCCCCTGACCTCGCCGCCGCGGCGCCGCCACCGCCCCACTGCCCAGCCCGCCTCGCTCCAGCGCTGCCGCCCCTTCTCCTCCGGCGTCTCCTCCTCCAGAATCCGCTCCTAAGCCCAGCTTCACATCTCCCTCTTCCTCGCAGAGCTCTCCACCTCTTCCCCGCTCCGCCGACGACCACCGCTTGCTGCAACCGGCCGCCCGGAGCCACTTCTCCCCTCCAGCAGCCCAAGGCCGAGCTGCCTCCCTCCGACGACGCCCCAACAGCAAACCCTAGGTCGAAACGGTACCCGCAGCCGCACGCGGACACGGCCCTTCGCGTCGTGTCGGACACGAGATAATTCGGGTTTTTCGAACCCTGTTCAGGTACCTGTATCTTTCTCCTCGTGATTCCGTTTTCAATTCTGTCAGTTTCTACTCGTAGACTGTATGACCCTCTCGGTGCCCGTGCAACCCGCTCGGTGCATCGCGTCCTGTGGCGATCGCGAACCGCGATCCAAAAACAGGAAAAATAACGTCCTGTTCCACCCCGGAACTGAGTACGCCCCACCAAATGGGACGACTTGGTCGCACGCGGTCTTTACCGAAACGTGCGCGACGTTGATACGGTCGTGTGGGATTTCGCAGAAGTCGATTCGGATGTGCGTGCACACCGGAATCAACGCGTATCCGCCGACACCGTCCCGTATCCGTCGATTCTGGAACACGCTGTAACTTTGTGTACACACGTCGGATCGAGACGAAACTTGCGCCATCGGACTCGTAGAAATATGCTGGTCCTGTGACCCAAGTTTGGTTCGATTCTGAGAACGTTGATGAAATCGCGTATCGTGGGCCCCACAGGCTCCACTTGACGGGCGATTTTGTGATCGGCTCATCGGAATCCAATTCTGGAAGTTTCGTTGGTTTCGTATCATCGTTCCTGACTTGTTGACACTAAGTTTGACGAATTTGGAGACCTTTGACCCTGACACATTTTCCGGTGCAAAGTGGCCCACATGTGGACCCCGCTTTGGTCCGGAAATGTCATTTTTGCCCTTGTGTCCAAATTGTACTCAAGGACAGGCATTTTTTTTTGCTATTTGATATTTTCTGAATCTAATGGTGATGTTTATTTCAGCAACCAGAGTAGTATCTGCAGATCACACTGAGACCAGAGCTACAGTTGGAGCCAGGACCCCAGGCAAGTGTACCATGCCAAACTCTGCAGTATTGATACATATTTTTCCTTGCTTCATTTATATTGCTGTGCATGCTTGACCTAGGACCGCGTGACCTACTTAGCGTCCGATTATTAGTCGGGTGCCAACACCGTACGCGGCGTTGTGTATTGTCATCTAGACATGGATACCGAGACCCCATATTTCTCGTACTTGTCTTATCAAGTACAACAGGACCCATGACACTTGACACTATTCATGAGACAGGATCTTCCTGAGATATTCATGGTGATTCTGTATAGGATACAGGACTTGACATTGATATTATATACCTAGACATTATATGACTTGTTGCATTAGAGATGATTGTGCGTGACATGGACATGGGGCCTCGTGGACATGAGACGTATGATTACATTGGGTGGGAAGAGACACACAACTACAGGTTAATTTTATATATTATGTCGGCGTCTTAGTCTCACTACGAGCTAGACAACCACATGATATCACTGCTACCGGCTCCCCGACACCGAGCTTGTAGTGGCTTCAGCCTGAGTTCTAGTGCTGCTCTCATCTTGCATTTCACTTAGATGGTTACATATTTACCTATTGCTTTATTTATTGCTGCACTGCATTTATTTTGGCATGAGCTTTCTTGTACCTTGCTATGTCCCCTGAGGACCTGGATCCGGATTATGTCCCCAGGATTTGCAGCCGAGATCGACCCAGAGTTATACAGGATAGGAGCATTCGCAGGAGCAGACACCGGAGCAGTACCAGATTCAGCAGACGAGTGATCATCGAGGTTATCTTCTGAGTATATACTGTTTCCATACTCAGTATTTGATGTAGTTATCTTTATTCTTGTATCTTGACAGATGTATCAGACTCATTATCGGGTTGTTCCCGAGTTTATATTTTATTGAGATATGATCTTGCCTATGATTCTGATATTGCTGTATTTATTCTGTGGATGAGATTAGTATATCTAGACCCTTTATTGTTGTACTACAGCTTAAGTATGTCCTGATGGATCCATTAAATTGGATTTGTCCATCGGTGCGTACTGCTGGCCATTATCACGCGTTCGGTCCCTCAGTATTTTGGGACTGGGGCATGACATGGTTTTTGTGGTGGCCCATGCAGGTCAACGACTAAATTGTTCGGTTTCAACTTAGGGACCGAGCAAGCCTGCAATAAGAATAGGATAAGTTCTAGGATCTCATCCACTTGCTTGAAACGTTCTTGATATCTATATCAGATTCGAATTTAAAATTCTTGACTCGCATCCTGCCTTGATTCTTGTGCGCCTCTTATTGTTTATTTTGGTTGCAGAGTTATGGATTCACGAGCAAGCGACGAGACACCTGCAAGATCACCACGGGATGTTTTGGTAACCAATGAAGAGGAAGTGACACCAGTAGAAGAAGGTCAACCAGCTCAACAGCGCAGTCAAGAGAATCAACATGCCTCAAAAATCCACCAAGAGAACATTTCACCAATGCCTGTAATTCCACAAGGGCAGGCCATAGACGGACAAAAGATGTTTCAAATGATCTACGCAATAATGCAAGCTCAACAAGAGGCTTTGAGTTACAGCCTAGCAATCGTATTGGAGCAGGCGAATCTACCAGCACGACGGCCAACGACGGGCTCTATTTCTGATTTTCGCCAGCAGAAGCCCCGTACCTTCTCAGGCAAGGAAGAGCCCACAGAAGTTCATGAGTGGCTCACCAATACTCAACATTAATTGGAAGCAGCTGAGATTCTACGAGAACGTTGGATGACTGCCGTCAGAATGCAATTGACGGACAATGCTCATCACTGGTGGCTATCTGAAGAGACCAGGATCGGACCAGACCGAGTCACTTGGGAAGAGTTTTTTAGACTCTTTCAAGAGATGTACATTCCAGCCATCGTTCGATCAGAACTTTGGGACAAGTTCAATCGCCTCACTCAGGATGCTATGACGGTGGAAGAGTACAACGTCGAGTTCATTCGTCTGAGTCGTTTTGCCCCTACCTTGATTCAGACAGAAGAAGAGAAGGCCGAGAAGTTCTTCGACGGACTAAACATTGAGCTACAGAAACTAATTGGATCCGTTGCACCTACATCTTACTCGGACGTCCTTGCTGCAGCACGACGCATGGAGCGCATCATCAGGAGAGAGACCAGTCTAAAGAGGTCATCCACATCAGCACTAGCCGGAGCACCACAGGAAGAAGCTACAAAAAGATTTCACAGTCACCAGCCACCAGAAGCATCTCTACGGGCAATACCTGTCTGTCCATATTGTCGCAAGCGAGGCCTATAGAGATCGAGTGCAGACGGAAAATGAGATTATGTTTAGTTTGCGGATCTAGTCAGCATTTAGTGAAGGAATGTCCTGAGCGTAGAGAAGTAGCATCAACGGTAAACCAACAAGTGTTACCGGTACCGAGGCCAACCTATCCAACATTGGAAGCACCACAAACGGAAGTTCAAGAAATCCTACCACCAGCTCCAGGAGGGTATCAGCCGAGGCCACCTTTGATACCCCAGGCACTGCTCTTCCAGCAGGCTCAACAACAGCAGAGGAATCAACTGCAAGAACGTGAAAAGCTCCAGCAATGACTTTAGAGGACGCACAGACCCATGGAGTAGCTAATGCGCGAAATTGTTCGTAGTTATCTGTTTATAGATTTGTTTTAATCTCGTGCCTATTGGTTCGTGACCTCAGCCTTAACCCATAAAATTTTGAACTTGCTAATAACCTAGTATGCTTTTATAATTGATAACTGGAGAGATTTTAGAGTCTTTTGTTATTGTGCTTATTTTGGGTTGTTTTGAGAACTAGAATTAAGTTGTACCTCCTTTCATCATCATCTAGCGTACTTATAATTGTTGTACTATATTGACTTATGCCGCTAATATAGCCTAGTTTTGCAAGCTTATTCTTTCATCAAGCTTGTTCATGACATATGTATTAGTGGACGCGTACACTAATACAATTGTCTATTCAGAATCAGTGTATTACGGTCTGATCAACCTTAGTGCATTTTGGTTCGCTCTTCGCACGACTACTTCACGTGGATTGAGATATATATTGGACTAAGTATACTTGCCCTCTAGATATGTCTGAGCATATCGTATCAGTTACATAACTATACTAATACGAGCATGCCAACAAAGGATTACCAGAATAGGATTTCAATCCACAACTGTCTTGACAAATCCTATTTGAATTCGTTAAACGCCTTGATCCTGATACTCCTGTTCAATTAACTCACCCTTAAACTCTTTATCATTGATCTTCGTCTTCCCTTACTTCGGAAAGATGAACCCTCGTGCCTAGTATAAGTTTGATATATAGACAGTACTAGATATACCCTACAGGCCGATCACATTGTTGATGACCCTTTTATATATGATTAAGGGAATACCATAGGTGATATGTTTGGTGTTAAAGTCTTGAGGATTCAATAACATGATTAAATAAGTTGGGGCATAGCTTTATTAGATGTATAGCCTTAGATGATAGATGGGTAAATTCTAAATTGGATAGAGACCGCAATGTTCACTTGAGAAGAATCCTTTAGACTGTAGTCAAGTGAGATTGGATAGAGAGAACCCTACCATATTTTAATTTCGAGGACGAAATTTTTATAAGTTGGGTAGATTGTAAGCCCCCTGATTTTCAGAAATATTAATTTGGACTTTTCAGGAATTTTCTGTAAATTAAAACCTAGGCCTTTGGCAATTTGATGATTTTTAATTACGGTTAATTCATATTAAAATATTATGGAAATAATATTTTATGGTATAAAATGGAAAATCGGACATAGGGTAATTTTTTGCGGATTTATTGGACCCCGAAAACCCGTTTAAAGCCCTGAAGACCGATGTAGAATTAAACCGAATTAAACCCGTGCCAAACGCCCGACATCCCCATGAGAGCCAAGCCCAAGGAGCGTTGACCCAGCCCAAATCCTAGGTCTAACCCTAGTCCAATTTCTGTAGGTATAAATACCTAATTCCCTAAGTTTTTCTCCACAAAAGAAAAAGAAGAAGAATTACCAAAATTCCCCAAATCCCTAATCCCTACAATAATCCCAAATTCCTAATTACCTAACCCTAACCCTAACCCTAGCCGATGCCGGCCGACCCCTCCGGCGAGTCTCCGGCGCCGCCCTAGCCCAGCCGCCCGTCCTCAGCCTCTCCTCAACCCTCTGCCCTAGCCGCTCGCCTGAACCCTAGGCTTCCCAGCCGTCACCTCCACCCTAGCTCTCCACCTCCCTGCCCTCTTCCTTCCCCTCGTCGACTTCCTCGCCGGACCACCACTGTCGATCCCCTCTTCCTCCTCCTACCGTTCTCCCCCAATTTCCCGCAGTTCCCCTCGTCGACCCCTAAACTCCCAGGCCGCCCGCGGCCCACGCTCAGCCCCGACTCTTCTCCTCCCGCCGCCGGAAGCCGTGCCCTAGCCTCTGCCCCTGACCTCGCCGCGGCGCCGCCACCGTCCCACTGCCCAGCCCGCCTCGCTCCAGCGCTGTCGCCCCTTCTCCTCCGGCGTCTCCTCCTCCAGAACCCGCTCCCAAGCCCAGCTTCGCATCTCCCTCTTCCTCGCAGAGCTCTCCACCTCTTCCCCGCTCCGCCGACGACCACCGCTCGCTGCAACCGGCCGCCCGCAGCCACTTCTCCCCTCCAGCAGCCCAAGGCCGAGCCGCCTCCCTCCGACGATGCCCCCACAGCAAACCCTAGGTCGGAACGGTACCCGCAGCCGCACGCGGACACGGCCCTTCGCGTCGTGTCGGACACGAGATAATTCGGGTTTTTCGAACCCTGTTCAGGTACCTGTATCTTTCTCCTCGTGATTCCGTTTTCAATTCCGTCAGTTTCTACTCGTAAACTGTATGACCCACTCGGTGCCCGTGCAACCCGCTCGGTGCATCGCATCCTGTGGCGATCGCGAACTGCGATCCAAAAACAGGAAAAATAACGCCCTGTTCCACCCCGGAACTGAGTATGCCCCGCCAAATGGGACGACTTGGTCGCACGCGGTCTTTACCGAAACGTGCGCGACGTTGATACGGTCGTGTGGGATTTCGCAGAAGTCGATTCGGATGTGCGTGCACACCGGAATCAACGCGTATCCGCCGACACCGTCCCGTATCCGTCAATTCTGGAACACGCTGTAACTTTGTGTACACACGTCGGATCGAGACGAAACTTGCGCCATCGGACTCGTAGAAATACGCTGGTCCTGTGACCCAAGTTTGGTTCGATTCTGAGAACGTTGACGAAATCGCGTATCGTGGCCCCACAGGCTCCACTTGACGGGCGATTTTGTGATCGGCTCATCGGAATCCAATTCTGGAAATTTCGTTGGGTTCGTATTATCGTTTCTGACTTGTTGACACTAAGTTTGACGAATTTGGAGACCTTTGACCCTGACACGTTTTCCGGTGCAAAGTGGCCCACATGTGGACCCCGCTTTGGTCCGGAAATGTCATTTTTGCCCTTGTGTCCAAATTGTACTCAAGGATAGGCATTTTTTTTGCTATTTGATATTTTCTGAATCTAATGGTGATGTTTATTTCAGCAACCGGAGTAGTATCTGCAGATCACACTGAGACCAGAGCTACAGTTGGAGCCAGGACCCCAAGCAAGTGTACCTTGCCAAACTCTGCAGTATTGATACATATTTTTTCTTGCTTCATTTATATTGCTGTGCATGCTTGACCTAGGACCGCGTGACCTACTTAGCGTCCGATTATTAGTCGGGTGCCAACACCGTACGCGGCGTTGTGTATTGTCATCTAGACATGGATACCGAGACCCCATATTTCTCGTACTTGTCTTATCAAGTACAACAGGACCCATGACACTTGACACTATTCATGAGACAGGATCTTCCTGAGATATTCATGGTGATTCTGTATAGGATACAGGACTTGACATTGATATTATATACCTAGACATTATATGACTTGTTGCATTAGAGATGATTGTGCGTGACATGGACATGGGGCCTCGTGGACATGAGACGTATGATTACATTGGGTGGGGAGAGACACACAACTACAGGTTGATTTTATATATTATGCCGGCGTCTTAGTCTCACTACGAGCTAGACAACCACATGATATCACTGCTACCGGCTCCCCGACACCGAGCTTGTAGTGGCTTCAGCCTGAGTTCTAGTGCTGCTCTCATCTTGCATTTTACTTAGATGGTTACATATTTACCTATTGCTTTATTTATTGCTGCACTGCATTTATTTTGGCATGAGCTTTCTTGTACCTTGCTATGTCCCCTGAGGACCTGGATCCGGATTATGTCCCCAGGATTTGCAGCCGAGATC
Source organism: Iris macrosiphon (assembly GCA_036927795.1). Lineage (NCBI taxonomy): Eukaryota > Viridiplantae > Streptophyta > Magnoliopsida > Asparagales > Iridaceae > Iris > Iris macrosiphon. The sequence continues at coordinate 113,289,688 of JAYESA010000008.1, read as the reverse complement.
GACCCAGAGTTATACAGGATAGGAGCATTCGCAGGAGCAGACACCGGACCAGTACCAGATTCAGCAGACGAGTGATCATCGAGGTTATCTTCTGAGTATATACTGTTTCCATACTCAGTATTTGATGTAGTTATCTTTATTCTTGTATCTTGACAGATGTATCAGACTCATTATCGGGTTGTTCCCGAGTTTATATTTTATTGAGATATGATCTTGCCTATGATTCTGATATTACTGTATTTATTCTGTGGATGAGATTAGTATATCTAGACCCTTTATTGTTGTACTACAGCTTAACTATGCCCTGATGGATCCATTAAATTGGGTTTGTCCATCGGTGCGTACTGCTGGCCATTATCATGCTTTCGGTCCCTCGTATTTTGGGACTGGGGCGTGACAATTCTCGCCGAGGAGTTTGTCAAGGGCGAACTTGATCCGTGGCCCCCGGACTTTGCTATTTTGCTTGGAGGTAGGAGAGTACCCCACTTTTTTGTATTGGGCTGCCAAGGATACAGAAATACTAGTGCACAGTCTTGTTGCATGGATGAGAAATCATCTAGAACACGCGCAAACTCTTTACACAGACTCACCATATAGATGAGAGATCATCGCGATCATGTGCGGGCTTTTCTCATTAGTCTGTCGCATGCATGGGCAATCATCATGCAGTAGCTAAGACTTTGCCGCATGGATGAACGCTCGACCTTGGTCATGTAACAACCATGATTCTATCGCATGGAGTGCTCGACATGGACATGCGACAACCATGACTCTACCGCATGGAAGGCACCTCATGCGTTGACTAGGCTCTGTCGCATGGACATCAACTTTGTCTTTGTATGGTGATGTTGTATGTTTTCCTGGTGCAGGTTTTGTCCTCCCCCGTGCTGCTGATGATGGAGCATGGAAGGATATCATAATGCCCATTGTTCGGGATGAAGACCAACTTTATACGGCGGTTCCTCGTCAAGAACTGATACAGGAGACGAGGACAGTTCGCCAAGTACTGATCCAGGAGACGATGATAAATATCCTGCGTCATGCACAGAGTTGTCCTTGTTTATGCAGCATGCTAGCTGTATTTCTCCCCTTTATGCGGCTTGCTACCGGCCGGGAGACTGCGGTGTCGATGACAGGATTTGGGTTAATTGACATTCCTGTCTTTGATCTTTCCACATGATTGTAGAGCGCCTGCTCCTTCTCCTCTCTTGCTATTCGTCGATATAGATTCTTTTCATATACTGAGGTTTGTATTATGGAGGGATGATCCAGAAAGCATTGAGTTCTGCTGCGGGCTCAACTTGTGTCAGTATCAACGACAGCACGGAGGGGCGCCTTTAATGAAAAATGTTCGTATCAGCGAGACTTCATGGAAGCCCTTAAAATATGTTTTCATCATATGTACTTATGACGTTGAATACTAATAAAAATTCCTTGAATGTAATGAATTTTCATCATATGTACTCATGATCTTGAATATTACTCAATAATGTCTCTCATTTTTCAGAATTTTTTTGTATTTGTGTCCCATTGTACGTTGTGAACTTTGGATATCGTACCAGAGGTAATATGGACGTAGTAAAATATCGTAGTCTGTTTAGGATGTCCCACTAGGGACTTAGGTAGACCTATTACTTCTTGCGTACTGGACTGCAAGTAGTAGGTTCGAGATAAGCCCTGTCAGAGGTGATATGGACGTGGCAGATTTTGTGGACTTAACACCGTTGGCGTACTTAGAGTTAAGTACGGGTGATAAGTTGAGATAACAACCAAAATATGGATGTGATAATTGATAGCCAAACTCGGGAGGTTTGCTCAGAGGTAATATGGATATGACAAACATGGCCAGCGAGAAATGTTAGGACAGTAGTTCAGAGGTAGTATGGACGTAAACTAGTGTCCGAGAAACTCACCGAGGAGTAGTTTGCGGAGTGTGGTCTACCCGGGAATATAAATAGACCTGAGGGTTACTCCACTGGGAAGATTTATAGGCCGATAGCTCAGAGGTAATATGGACATGTTTAGCATCTAACGAGACTTATTTTTGAGTGGTCCCTGTGAGAGTGTGCAGGTGGACCTGAGGACTGCTCCGCTGAGGAGATTTTGAGGATCCATTATCTGTTGCATATCCAGGACTCCTGAATACCGATAATGGCTTATCGAAGAAAGGCAATATCATGGATAAGCACGTACTGGGGATGAACAACAAAGGTTAGGCACCTTGTACATCTTTGTTGTCCTGATAGGGATAGAGAAAAGTACAAGCCTAGCCTTAGACATAGTACTTCTTCAGGAACTTGTCATTGATAGGCATCAAGAGCAAGTCGCCATTGGATTTTGCGAGCCGGTAGGCGCCGTTGGAGAATACAGATTCTACGACGAACGGGCCTTCCCATTTGGGTTGGAACTTGCCGGCCGTCTTGTGGGTCATAACCATCGGCGTCCTTACTGTGAAGACGAGGTTACCCATTTGGTTGGTCCTCTTCTTAACCTGTTTGTTGAAGGCTCCTGAGAGGCATGCTTGGTACAGCTTAATGCGCTGTTGAGCTAAGAAGCATTTCTCATTGAGATATTCTAACTCTTGTAGCCGTCGACAGTGATTGTTGTCGATGATTAGCCGGTTGGAGAGAGCCACTCGGAGCGAGGGAATTTAGACCTCGAGGGGGAGGACCGCTTTGCTCCCATAGACCAAGGATAATGCCGTACTACCAGTTGGCGTCCGGACCGTTGTATGGTAGACCCAGAGACATTCGCCTAGCTTCTTATTCTAATCGCACTTGTTAGATGACACGAACTTCTTGAGGAGCTTGATAATAGTTTTGTTGAATGCCTCAGCCAGACCATTTGCTGCTTGGTTATAGGCAGTTGAGGCTATTGTCATGACCCGTATCCGAATATTCGAGCACGAGTACGTGGGTACATCTAGTCTATGCTGCAGTATCGGTGGTAGAACGCTGTCTGGTCAACTCTAACTAACTAAACATCTCAACAATATATATAAGATACATGTTAATCATTTCAACTCTAAACGGAGGAACAATATGGTATCTCATAAATATAACTATACTCAATCACAATACAAACTAAGGAAGATAGAGCAAATGGAATAACAAAAAAAAGAATCAAGATACAAACCACAAGTCTGAAATAATATACATGCCATGAATCTCAATAACAGTCTAATACAAATCCACCAAAATAAACTAAACCTCCTCCGGCTCTGGACTAAGTCCTCATGGTCTATAGGAGTATCCTCTAATGGTAATCCCTCTTGTGGCCCGTAGAATGTAGGACACTGATCTATGAGCCAATCATCTGGAAAAATATATCCAGTCAGGATTGGAGCAAAGTTCATACCTCTGAAAACAATTTTAAATACATAATCGAGCATATAAAATAGATAATAGAAAAGAATACAAGATAACTAAACAACATAATAAAATGAACTAGAGTGAACAAACAATGTACTAGAATAAAGAACAAGCAATATGAATATCTGCAATAGTAGGAATAACTGAAATCTAACTAATGTGTTTTGGAATACAAGTTCATTATGTGACCAGTTTAGGTTGAATACGAATACAATAAGGTAACTCAATTATAAGTGTGGTATATAATCGACATGTACACGAATACACTGGGGCTTTGATCACATAATCAACTCCTACTCCCCCATCCCCAACTAATACCAATGGATCCAATTATGACACGTTATGAACACGAATATGGGCACACTGAACACGAGCAGTGTGTATACACGAATATAAGCACACTGAACACGAGCAATGTGTGAACACAAAATATAATAAATTAATACCCGATACACATGATAAAATATATGTGAAGGAGTACCCGCTGAACACGGTAGGGGATAACATCTCCTGACAGGATCCATGTAGTACCAGTCTGTGAAACCACTGTGTCGGTATCAAGTATACAGTTCTAGAATATAAGATATATACACTATTATAAAATAAAAAGTAACAGAGAAATATACTCGCCAGAGGTCCTGAGCAAGGTGTGTCTCTCATTGTCCAAGCTGGTGTCACACAGACCTATATATGGTATATTGCATCAATACAAGATTTTGGAATGAAAATAAGTTAAACTAGTTCAATTATAGGTCATAAAGCCATTTCAAGTCAAAATAGTCAAACTAGGTCAACTCTAGGTCAAACTAGCTATTTCTAGGTTGTATGAGTCCAACTCTAGGATATTAGGTCCATACACTATGTAATTAGGCCATACTAGCTATGCTAGGATACTAGGATACTAGGATACAAACAAAGTATCGTATCATAGGATACCAAGTTATTATATATGAAAATACTAATATATATATATATACAAGAATATATATAGTACTCTTAGCTAACTAATGCTAAGTGGATACCTTGGCTTTAAACCAATGCGGTATCACACCACCTACACACCCATCTTGATACTCAAACCCAATACCTTGAGTATCAACCAATACCTTGACATTACCTTGGTATCACAAGGTAATTCAAATTCTAATATGTAATTAATTACCCATACACCTAAGTACATATGAGCATGCATAAACTTATACCATACTCTACTAACTACCTACTAACACACACACACACACACACACACACACACACACATATATATATATATATATATATATATATATATATATATATATATATATATATATATATATATATATATATATATATATATATATATATATATATATATATATATATATAACAATATAACTAACTAACTAACTAAACTATCAATAAAACTAACTAACCCCCTTACCTTGCTGCTGCCCTCTTGCTGTTGCTGCTTGCTGTGGTTGCTGCAACTACTGCTCTGGCATTTGCTGTTTGTTGTGGTTGTTGCAGCTGCTGCTATTGCATTTGCTGCTTGTTGTGGTTGCTGCACCTACTACTCTTGCATTTGTTGCTTGCTGTGGTTTCTGCAGCTGCTGCTCTTGCATTGCTGCTGGCTGCTGCTGCATGCCTTAATTGCTGCTAAAACCACTTATTGTGGCTTGCTACTCAGTTGCTGCAGTAGCCTCTTGCTGTTGCTGCAGTTGCACACCGCTACTGTTGCTGAAACTGCTATGTCCCAATCCCCTCTCACTGAACACGACACAACACTCACTCACACACAAATAACCAATGTGTACTCCACTAAGACACACACACACATACAAGTAAATATATATATATATATATATATATATATATATATATATATATATATATATATATATATATATATATATATATATATATATATCACTAACCAACACATACATATGAATATAAATATATATCTATACATACACACATATGAATATAAATACATATCTATACTTACACACATATGAATATAAATACATATCTATATATACACATATGAATATAAATCCCTACACACACACACACACACACACACACATATATATATATATATATATATATATACATATATGCAACTCTCTCTCTCTCTATATATAATCACATACATACATATATATCTATATATATATGTACCTCCAAATATATATACACCACATACATATATATATATATATATATATATATATATATATATATATATATATATATATATATATATATATATATATATATATATATATATATATATATATATATATATCACTGGTACATAATAATAACCACTAGTAATGCATATGAACTCTCTACCTCTCATGACCACCAACACCTCAAATGAGACATAGACATATCCATAAATATACATATACATATACATATACATATACATATATATATACATATATATATATATATATATATATATATATATATCAAACAATCATTATAATTATATCATTCTAATAGCTATTACCATGGCAAATTGAATTGAAATACAATAAAACAAATACGTGGAGTGCACCGCACCCGTATCACACTCATTCTATGATACACTTGCGATACGGCTTCACCACACAACCAAACGTATCCTGAAGGACACAAGTAAGTCTAAAATCATAATTATGAACAATACGAAGAACTAACTACTCAACTACGTGTCCATGTCAAAATATGACATGCTCAAACCCCCGTGTCGGAAGAAAACTACTAAATCAACCCGTATCTCCAAATTGTCGGGATACGGCCTACACGTATCCAATTTTGGACACGATACTAGTCATACACAATTAAAAACATGTCAATTTAGTCTAATTGACCTATTGACAAACACAAGATGTGCCAATCTTAGAATTCTCCCAAAATTGACACAAAATACCGCATAACTTTCTCCATAGGCTTCCTATGAACCTAATTCTAATTCCTATGGGTAGTCTTAGCATATGGGATGGTTCCTAATGATTAAATTATAGATTTAGAGTTCAATTAGAGAGGTAAAACTGAATTGTACCTATTGGAAGATGGATTTCCAATAAAAATTTCAAATTGAGTGAAAATAGCCTCAAACTTGTAGATCCTTACTCCTCCTTGTAGATCCTTGCTTCCTCCTTGTAGATCCTTATTTTAATAGCCTCCAATAAAGAATATAAAATTAATTGGGAAGAAATTTGAGTAGGAATTGGTGTGGGAATGAAGAAATTGGAAGAGAAAAAATTCTAGATCTAGATTTGGAATGACAAATGAGGAGAAAGAGAAAGAGAGAGAGAGAGAGAGAGAGAAGAGAGAGAGAGAGAGAGAGAGTCCCTCTCCATCCCTATAGAGGTCGGCAATAACCCCTCCTGAAAGCTACTGTGAAAAATCTAAAATAGCCCTTGGGGCTTGTCATGAAGAAATAATTAAGGAGAGAATGTTCAAGTCTAATTGGTTTCACTAATTAATATATCCTCCTAATGAATGGGCTTACTATTGGGCTTAATTCTAACTAGAATTAAATGTTGATCCATGGATATAAAATAAACTAGTTAGGTCAACTAACAGAAGTCCAAAATAAATCTAACATCTACAATAAATAAATAATACAATAATATTATTTACAATATGCACAATATTTAATATTATATTCCTAAAAATATAAATACCCATGCCAAATTATCAAACTACTCTTAGTTGAAAAAGTGAGGGTGACAATCCTACCCACCTTAGAAAAATTTTGTTCTCGAAATTAAGGAAAAACTAACTACCAAAAGCAATTAATACAAGCAAAAAAGAATCATACCTCATGGCTCAAACAGATAAGGATATCGCTCGCGCATCTCGACCTTTCGCTCCCAGGTACTCTCTCCTGGCGAATGATGCCTCCACACGACGCGCACCAAAGGAATCATCTGGTTCCTCAGCACCTTCTTTCTCCGATCCAGAATCTCAACTGGCTGCTCTGGATAGCTAAGAGTAGGGCCCACCTCGATCTCCGAGTGATCCAACACATGGCTAGGATCTGTCATATACCGTCTTAGCTATGGCACGTAAAACACGTTATGCACTCCCTCTAATACAGGTGGCAAGTCTAGTCTGTAGGCAACTGCACCGACCCTCTCAAGAATACTGAAAGGTCCGATGAATCGCAGACTAAGCTTCCTGTCTCCACCGAAATGAATCGTGCCACGTGTCGGAGAAATCCTTAAGAAAAGTAGACCACCAACCTAGCACGAAATACAACCTTAGCACTCTAACAAAAATAAATAATCACAAACAATGCAAAACAAAATATATACCTCAAACTCCAATGGTCTCCGTTGTCTATCAGCCTAATGCCGCTTTCTGTCCTACGCCACCCTAAGTCTATCCCTAATGAGCTTCACCTTCTCAGCTGCATCCACGTCTATCTCTGGTCTCAATAAGGCTCTCTCACCAATATTATCCTATGATAACAGAGTACGGAATCTCCGTCCATACAATACCTCAAATGGTGACATCTTTATATTGGCCTGGTAGTTGTTTTTGTAAGAAAACTCTACCAAGTGAAGATGATCCTCCCAAGAGCCTCCAAAATCCAAAATACAGGTGCGTAGCATGTCCTCGAGAGTCTGAATAGTCCTCTCCGACTGTCCGTTTGTCTGAGGGTGATATGCGATACTGAACTTGAGTTGAGTGTCCAAGCTAGCCTGCAAACTCCTTCAGAAGTGAGACATGAAGCGACTATCCCGATCTGAGACTATGCTCACAGGAACTCCATGCAATATGACTATCTGACGCACATATATCTCCGCGAGCTTCTCCGTAGACGTACCCACTTTGAATGGTAGAAAGTGGGCTGATTTGGTCAACCTGTCTACGATGACCCAAATCGTATCTTTACCTCATGGAGAACGCGGAAGCCCTGAAACAAAGTCCATCGTCACATTCTTCCATTTCCACTCTGGAATGGGTAAAGGCTGAAGCAATCCACCTGGCCTCTGTCTCTCCTCCTTTACCTGCTGGCAAACCAAACATCTAGATACGAAGCTAGCCACCTCCCACTTTATACTATACCACCAAACATGCTCTCTTATGTCCTTATACATCTTGTTGGCACCTGGATGCATAGAGTACTGAGATTGATGCACCTCATGAAAAATCTTCTCGTGCAATGCTCCACTCGGCACACACAATCTAGTACCGTGCCATAATGATCCATCATCTGCAATGTTAAAGTCTTCTGTCAACCCTTTCTGGACCTGTACTCTGATGCTCCTCAGAGACTCATTCTCGAATTGTGTGACTCTGATCCGGTCCATCAATTCTGATTGTACCTGAAGTTCCCACATCTGTGCTGCAACTCTAGGAACTAATACCTCAATGCCCAAACTATCAAGATTGGCCAACAAATATCTGTTCCTCATCAGATACATAGCCACTGGATACCTGCTCAAAGCATCCGTGACTATATTGGCCTTTCTTGGATGATACTGCAAAGCAATGTCAAAGTCCTTCATCAACTCCAACCACCGCCGCTGCCTCATGTTGAGCTCTTTTTGTGTAAACACATACTTCAAGCTCTTATGATTTGTAAAGATCTCTACTCGCTCTTCATACAAGTAGTGCTTCCACAGTTTAAGAGTAAAAATAACTGCTGCCAACTCTAAGTCATGGGTAGGGTAATTCTTCTCGCGTGGACGTAATTACCTGGAAGCATAGGCAATCACCTTCCCGTTCTGCTGTAACACACAACCCAAAGCCTTACCCAATGCATACTATATATAGAAAATCCTTCTGTCCCTGATGACAATGTCAATATTGGAGCTGTAGTCAATCTCTTCTTTATCTCCTTAAAAGCAGACTGACAATCTCAGTCCAGATGAACTTTACGTCCTTCCTGGTTAGTCTAGTCATCGGCTCTGCAATCCTGGAAAAATCCTAAACAAATCTTCGACAATAGCCTGTCAATCCAAGAAAACTCCTGATCTTCGCTACTAAACTCGGGGTAGACCACAACTCAACTGCTAAAATCTTCTTCGGGTGTACTGAGATACCATCTCCTGTAATCACATGTCCGAGGAATTCAACCTTATCAAGGAAGAACTCATACTTCGAAAGCTTGCCATATAGCTTCTCCTTCCTGAGGGTCTCCAAAACTATCCTCATGTGCTTTTCATGCTCCTCCGGGATCTTCGAATAAATAGTATATCATTAATGAATACTACCACAAACTGATCCAAGTACTGATGAAACACCTTATTCATCAGGTTCATGAATATCGCCGGGGCATTGGTCAACCCAAACGGCATCACCAAGAACTCAAACTGCCCATACCGAGTCCTGAAAGCTATCTTCGAAATATCTTCCTTCTTCACTTTCACCTTGTGGTACCCCGACCTCAAGTTTATCTTTGAGAATACCTTCGCTCCGCTCAACTGATCAAATAAATCGTCAATCCGCGGCAACGGGTATTTATTCTTGATAGTGAGGTTGTTGAGTGACCTGTAGTTCATACATATGTGTACCGACCCATCCTTCTTTGGTACAAATAATACTAGAGCACCCCATGGTGATGAGCTGGAGTGGATGAAGCCCTTGTTCTGTAACTCATCCACCTGCTTCTCTAACTCCGTTAGTTCGCTGTTGTTCACTCTATAGACGTGCTGTGATATTGGCTCTGCGCCTGGCACCAAATCTATAGAGAACTCCACATCTCTGTCCAGTGGTAACCCTGGCAACTCCTCCAAAAAGATGTCCATATACTCTACAATCAACGGATGTGGCTGCTCCTGCTCTTTTACTAAAGCTCCACATAAGTCTCCTTCGCTCTGCAGCTCCTCTGACGAACTCAAACCCTGGCTCTCCTGGTGTCTGAAACAAAACTCTGCTTCCTCGACCATCGATAGTAGCATGATGCCTACTCAACCCATCCATCCTGAGTACTATATCGTAGCTCGGAAGTGGCATTATTAGTAGACATACGCTCAACTCTCGACCTCTTAAAGAAACTATCCGATTCTTGCAAATATCACTGACCAGGATAATGCCACCCTAGGTCATGATCTTGCAAGTCCTCGCCAACGGTTCAGACTCAAGATGATGTTTCAGAGCAAAAGATACAAATACAAAACTATGTGAAGCACTGGAATCAAATAAAGCATGAGCTGGAAAAGAACACGAATATGGGCACATTGAACACGAGCAGTGTGTATACACAAATATAAGCACACTGAACACGAGCAGTGTGTGAACACGAAATATAAAAAATTAATACCCGATACATACGATGAAATACATGTGAAGGAGTATCCGCTGAACACGCTAGGGGATAACATCTCCTGACAGGATCTATGTAGTACAAGTCCATAAAACCACTGTGTTGTAATCATGTATACTATTCTAGAATATGAGATATATACACTATTATGAAATAAAAACTAACAGAAAAATGTAATCGCCTAAGGTCTTGAGCAAGGTGTGTCTCTCGATGCCCAAGTTGATGTCACACAGACCTATATATATGGTATATTGCATCAATACAAGATTTTGGAATAAAAATAAGTTAAACTAGTTCAATTCTAGGTTCTAAAGCCATTTCTAAGTTAAAACAGTCAAACTAGGTCAACTCTAGGTCAAACTAGCTATTTCTAGGTTGTATGAGTCTAACTCTAGGATATTAGGTCCATACACTATGTAATTAGGCCATACTAGCTATGCTAGGATACTAGGATACAAACAAAGTACCGTATCATAGGATACGCAAGTTATTATATATGAAAATACTAATATATATATATATATATATATATATATATATATATATATATATATATATATATATATATATATATATATATATATATATATATATATGGTACTCTTAGCTAACTAATGCTAAGTGGATACCTTGGCTTTGAACCAATGCGGTATCACACCACCTACACACCCATCTTGATACTCAAACCCAATATCTTGAGTATCAACCAATACATTGACATTACCATGGTATCACAAGATAATTTAAATTCTAATATGTAATTAACTACCATACACCTAACTATATACTAGCATGCATAAACTTATACCATACTCTACTAACTACTTACTAACATACCAATATATATATATATATATATATATATATATATAAAACTACTAGTCTAACAATATATATATAGAACTAACTAACTAACTAAACTATCAATAAAACTAACCCCCTTACCTTGCTGATGCCCTCTTGCTGTTGCTGCTTGTTGTGGTTGCTGCAGCTGTTGCTCTTGCATTTGCGGCTTGTTGTGGTTGCTGCAGCTGCTGCTCTTACATTTGTTGCTTGTTGTGGTTGCTGCAGCTGCTCTTGCATTGCTACTGGCGCTACAGTTGCTCTTTTGCAGCTATTGCTGCATGCCTTAATTGCTGCTGAAACCACTTGCTGTAGCTTGCTGTTAAGTTGCTGCAGTAGCCTCTTTCTGTTATTGCAGATGTATACTGCTACTGTTGCTGAAACTGCTATCCTGATCCCCTCTCACTGAACACGACACAACACTCACTCACACACATAACCAATGTGCACTCCACTAAGTCACACACACACATACAAGTAAATATATATATATATATCTATACATATATGTATCACTAACCAATACATGCACACGTATGAATATAAATACATATCTATACATACACATATATGAATATAAATACATATCTATACATACACACATGAATATAAATCCCTACACATACATATATACATATATGTAACTATCTCTCTTTATATATATAAAATCACATACATACATATATATATCTATATATATGAACCTCCACATATATATATATATATACCACATACATATATATCTATATCTACCTATATATATATATATATCACTATGTAGATACATAATAATAACCACACTAGTAATGCATATGAACTCTCTACCTCTCATGACCACCAACACCTCAAATGAGACATAGACATATCTATAAATATACATATACATATACATATACATATATATCATACAATTATTATAATTATATCATTCTAATAGCTATTACCATGGCAAATTGAATTGAAATACAATAAAACAAACACATGGAGTGCACCGCATCCGTATCACACTCATTCTATGATACGCTTACGATACGGCTCTACCACACAACCAAACATATCCCGAAGGACACGAGCAAGTCTAAAATCATAATTATAAATAATACGAAGAACTAACTACTCAACTACGTGCCCGTGTCAAAATATGACATGCTCAAATCCTCGTGTCGGAAGAAATCACCAAATCAACCCGTATCTCCAAATTATCGGATACAGCCTACATGTATCCAATTTTGGATACGACACTAGTCACACACAATCAAGCACATGTAAATTTAGTCTAATTGACCTATTGACAAACACAAGATGTGCCAATCTTGGGATTCTCCCAAAATTGACATAAAATACCACATAACTTTCTCCATAGGCCTCCTATGAACCTAATTCCAATTTCTATGGGTAGCCTTAGCATATGTGGTGGTTCCTAATGATTAAATTATAGATTTATGGTCAAATTAGAGAGGGAAAAATGAATTGTACCTATTAGAAGATGGATTCCTAATAAAATTTCTAAATTGAGTGAAAAGAGCCTCAAACTTGTATATCATTGCTCCTCCTTGTAGATCATTGCTTCCTCCTTGTAGATCCTTATTCTAATAGCCTCCAATAAAGAATAAAAAAGGAATTTGAGAGAAATTTGAGTAGAAATTGGTGTAGGAATAAAAAAATGGAAGAGAGAAAATTCTAGATCTAGATTTGGAATGACAAATGAGGAGAGAGAGTCCCTCTCCACCCCTATGGTGGACGACCATAACCCCTCCTCCAAGATACAATAGAAAGTCTAAAATACCCCTTGGGGCTTGTCATGAAGAAATTATTAAGGAGGGAAGGTTCTAGGCTAATTAGTTTCACTAATTAATACATCCTCCTAATGAACGAGCTTATAATTGGGCTCAATTCTAACTAGAATTAAATGTTGGTCCATGGATCTAAACTAAACTAGTTAGGTCCACTAACACAAGTCCAAAATAAATCTAACATCTATAATAGATAAATAATACAATAAATAATATTTATAACATGCACAATATTTAATATTATATTCCTAAAATATAAATACCCATATCAAATTACCAAACTACCCTTAGTTGAAAAAGTGAGGGTGACAGCTATATTCTGAATTCGGTTCTTGTCAAAGAACCGGTAGAAAGTATCACTTGTAAATTATGGACAATTATCGTGGATGATCCTCCGTGGCAAGCCAAAGCAATATATGATGTGATACTTGACAAAGCTGATCACGTTTGATGTCTTGACTTCAGCAAGCGGAACCGTTTTTGCCTTTTTGGAGAAGTAGTCGATGATGGCCAAGAAGAACCGATCTTCCTTCGATGAAGGTGGAGTAATTGGTCCGATAATGTTCAACCCCTAGGCTTTGAACGACCAAGACGCAATGGTCGAATGTAGGAACTCCGAGGGTTGGTGGATGAAGTCAGCATATTTTTGGCACGCTTGGCACTTCCTTGCATAGTTGACAGCATCCGCGACCATTGTCCACCAATAGTAACATATTCTCCTGAGACGGTCCTGTAGCTTGGGTCCTGGCTGATGGGTACCAGAAACCCTGTCGTGAGGCTCGCGTAAAGCCTGCTTTGTTTCTGTATTCGATAGGCAATATAACAGAAGGCCGTCGTAGGAACAATGATACAGCATTTTGGTAGCCATATCATAATAGAACCAGAGGGAACATCTTCTGATGGAAGTGGCTTCCTTTGAATTCTCAGGAAGGATTTTATAGACTGCATAGTCGATAAACGAGAGCCTCTTGTAGTGCCCCGCTCTGCGTAGGCACTATGTACAAGTGATATCGCTTTGCTTGCTCGAGCGAAAGCCTTCATAGAGAGTTTCCGATCGAACCACAAGACGATTAATCTAGGTGAGTGGGCAGAAACTTCATTCTCTGATTCTTGCATGCCTTAATAATGAATCTGAGTTTTATAATGCCTGTTGCTAAGAAGATTATTATTTTTGTTGCTTAATAATAGAAATGCATGCTTAGCTAGAACTTGAATGCTTGTCAATAGAGAACCTTTCCATGCTAATAAGATGAGTAAGAGATTGCTTGAACATGTTTTCATATCGCTTATGTTTTGAGAGAACCACATCGTGCTTGAACTTGTTCAGAGAAGGCGGCCAGTCCGTACAGAGATAGAAGAGAAGAGATAGATGGTCTACTTATTCTTTTCGTCTGCATCAGTAGAGTTTATCTGATAATGTTTCATGCATTCATATCGGTCGAATAATGGCTATTAGTGAAGATCTGAACCTTGGTCCCGGCTGCTAATGATAATGAAGAGCAACCATGAGTCACAGCTACTAATAGCATCAGATAAAAGAGTCATTGGTTAGCTGGTTTACCTCTACTGATCCTGAGTTTCTCGGAGAACAAAAAGCATATAGATAGTTCATCGTGTTGGCTTGATAGAAGGATAGTTCCTAGATAGTGCTTTGTCCCTAGAGTCTTTGGGTATAGCTCACGAGACACGTTGTGCACACCCTGATAATAGAATAATCAGCTTGCCTTGTGTGTTTGAATGAATCAAACATGAACTCTATTTTAAAAGATGTTTCCAAAAAAAGTAATATGACTCCGTTCCTGTGCTGCATGTAACAAACATAGGTAAAACTAAAAAGATCACTAGTAATTTAATATTTTATCACATGATTACTTAGTGTTGGTTTTGGTGAATGTTGCTTTTGTTCGTTGATTTTAGACTCACCAGTACTTTCTCCAAAGTGCTGACCCACCAACAGTTTGCTTGTTCGCAGGTGCTGGATCGTCTGAGGAAGCGATAGGCGTGTCTCTTCCCCGGGACTCAAAAATCTGGTTTCGATGCCTTAAGACATATCGATTTCTTTGAGCTGCTTTTGTATAGAGGGATATAATGTATAGAATGATGCCATTTTATTCAGAGAACCTCATGCCTTATGATTTGCCCGTTTACTTAGATGGATTATTGTTTGCAATACTGTCCCTCCGCTACTTACTCGATCGATTCGATGATAGCCATAACTTTAACGATGTTGCTGTTTGATGATAAACAAAAAAATAAAACTAGATTTATACGAAACCCTTTCTTTGTTTACAAACAAGAAAAAGAGTACAATTAATCCTATACGAGGATGTTAAGTACAATAAAAATAATTCTGGGGAAAAATTGCTATAGGAGTCTGATCTGGGTAGATCACTTTGTCCCTTGGACCACACGATGATGAAGAAGTGCTATAGAAGAAGAAGAAGCTTCAAAGATTGCAGGAGGGATTGAATTCTCATTGCCAAAGTTGTCAATCAACACTCTCTGTCTGTGCTCTCTCTCTATGATCTCTTGATCACTGGTCTTGATCCCCCTTTAATCTTGTGACCAGAGGTCTCTATTTATAGAGATCAGTCACAATAACTGTCCAGTTGGCGTAGAAGCCAAACTGTAAAGAAAGTGGCATCTTTTATGCGACGATTATAATAACTGCTACCCACGTTTGAACGATCTCCTGAATCTGCGTATGACACGTGTCCTATTATAAGGTAACGCGTATAACTGCTTCTCGAAGATCACGGCATGCAAGCCACGTAGATAACTGCACCTTGCGTAGAGATGGTTGGCGTAGAAGCCAAATAACTGTCTTTTTGGCGTAAAAGCCAAGTAAAATGTCTTATTGGCATAAAAGCCAAATAAATGTCTTGTTGGCATAAAAGCCAAGCTCTGCGTAAAACTTGAGAATTCATGGATAATAGACAACCAGCATAAAATAGCCAATTGTTTGTCACGACTGAGGTCTTGAGCGTATTCTGGGCTAAATAGCCTTATCACGTACCTTTGCAAATATAGCCGAGTTGGCATATTTCGAGAAGATAGCATACGGCGTACTCCTATAGTTGAAAATAGCCTGGCATAAAATGCAAGGATGGTGATGTGAGCGTATTAGTCACAGTTTTAGCTTTCCTAGTCATTTAAAAATAGAACAAAATCTCCTGCATTAAATGCAGAGATCTACCCCCATCTCGTGCATTAAATACAGAGATATGCCTCGAGCTCTATACGAGAAGCAGCTTTTGATGTGGCATCTAATTTTATCTCGTCTCGAGCGTAAAGACTTATTTCTGCCCATATAGAATAGGCAGCGTATTCTTTGAATGCATAAAAATGATTTATATCAAGAATATATCACTAAACGACAGCCTGGGTCTCTGTACAAAATTATCATCACAGTCGTCCTCTCGATCGTCGTGCAATACTTTTTGTCAGGAGTCAGGTTCACTGTTTTGTCTGACAGATTCATTCGAGGAATACGAAGAGTTCCTCGTACAACTTCACGCTGCATTAAAAGTAGACGTATTTTACGCAGGGGGTATAGTAACCTCTTTACGCCAAAATAGCCTGGAAGTGCTTCTTTATGCGGGTAGCTCTGGAGCTCTATTTTACGCCAGATAGCGTTGAAGCTCTGTTGTACGTCAATAGCTCTGAAGTCATATTTTATGCCACACAGCGTTGAAGCTCTGTTTTATGCGAACTTCATATATGTTGGAGATTTTACGCGTATAATTCCCAGCGTATTTTATGCTTCTACAAGACCCCCTTCAAAGTTTTTAAATTCCTCATAATTTGAAATACTTTGAATGAAGCATGAAATGGTCAAATTTGACTCATTTTTGCGAGGCTGATTTTTCAGAGATATTTAGGAAGTTGTTAGGATTTGGTATGTTCTCTTCTGCCTATATAAAGGCAAGCGAGTGAACCTATTTTTTCCATACTTCCTTCACCACAAAGATGGCTGCCGAGATTTGTTGGGCTGACCTGAGGAAGAAGAAGATTATGCTCTTCCAGCATGTAAGGAGCCATAAAAAGAGACGTCTTCAAGAAAATATTCTTTGCCACGATGGATCATGAAAGGATATCATAGCTTCCTTTGCTCGGAATAATCAGCAATTTTATATGACGATTCGCCCAGGAGAAATGAGGGGTCTCATCGGACCACACAACTTTCTAGCTGTGTTTTCCCCCATTATGAAGCTGGACCCAGGTGGGCAGCTTGGCCGTATCTTCCAGTATTGTGTTGGGTTTGAATCCCTAACACAATTCTAAGCATGGCCTCCATGGTGCATGGGGGTGGGCTTGAATAATTTATACAGGCCCAGTTCTGTATCCTCCCGCCATTTACCATTTTCTTGTTCATCGGCCGAAGAAGTCGATGAAGTACCGTAGAAGAAGAACTGAAGATCTCCGTCAGACGAGAACCTAGCATAATAGATTCCCATCATGATCTTGAATATGAGATTTTTACCTCATACGGCTCCTCGTTCAATTCTTTCGAAGTAATTGGATCCTTTTCTTCGTTCTAGAATCTCCTCCCTTCTTCCAATCTGCCCTGAAGAGTAGGTAAGACCAATTCATTCACGTTTTTATGTTCCAATTGAACACTTTCCATTTATGATCAAAGGAGAAGATTATTCTTTTTACCAAAGATATGCGGATCAAATCACGATCTTCTAATCTAATAAGAACAAGAGATCTTTCCTTTATAAAAATAGATTTCCATCATATGTAATCATGATCTTGAATATAAATGAAAAATCCTTTGTAAAAATAGATTTTCATCATATGTAATCATGATTAATAAACTTGTCTTCTTTTTTGCATCATTGATTTGCCATATTTGCTGTGAGAAAGTCTGATAATACGCAGCTCCAGCATGCTTGAGTAATTTTTTATGCTGATTCTGACAAATATGCTTTCCGTCACGCTCCGACTTTTACGCATCGAGGAAGATGCGTAAAAACTCTTCAGCATTAAATTGTCTTAAAAATCCAATTATCATGCTATTTTTGGACAAGGAGTCACATAGAATTCTGAACTGTCACTTCTCTGATACGAAGAATTTCTGTCCAGAACATCATCTTCAAGAATGGCTTCTTGAAATTTTCTCAAAACGGGGCAAGAAATGTCCGTCGAACAGGCCATACTTGAACTTAGATGAAAATGATTCTGGCTAGACTTCGAATGAACTTCCAATGGCCCAAGAAGAAGAGTCATCTTCAACGCTAACATCTGTGTGTTTCAGGCACTTGCAATGTTTTGTAACCAAAAAGGAGCATTTTCTGCGTAAACTCTTGTAATTGGCCTTCTCGAGTATAAGACCCAAATTATCAAGATATACGCGTATCCTGTCCTGCGTAATTTTAAGATATGCGAAAAGTCATAGATCCATAGCATCTGTAGCTTCTGAGCATAAAATCATAGATCTGTAGCTTCTGAGCGTAAAATCGTAAATTTGTAGTTTGAGCGTAAAATCTTTTGAGTGTAAAATCATAGATCTGTAGCTTCTGAGCGTAAAACCATAGATTTGTAGCTTCTGAGCGTAAAATTATAGATCTGTAGCTTCTGAGCGTAAAACCGTAGATTTGTAGCTTATGAGCGTAAAAGCTGCTGAGCATAAAATCATAGATCTGTAGCTTCTGAGCATAAAATCGTAGATTTGTAGCTTCTGAGCGTAAAAGCATAGATCCTTGCTCTGTGCGTAAAATCTGGATCCGTTACGCAGTAAGACTATCCGTCTTCCTTTTCAAATGATAGGCTGACGTGGTCCCAAATCATAACCGACTATTAAAAATTATATTTGGTTAAGGATTCGAAGAGTCATCTGAACTCTATAAATAGCCCTAGGTCGTGAGAGAGAAAGACCCTTCATCTGTCTCTGTAAAACCCTTCATCTCTTTCTGAGAACTCTTCATCTTCGTCTCTTTTTTGAGAACTCCGAGTTTCGCCATGGCACCAAAACAGGCCTCCATCACTAAGGGAAAGAAAGTCGCTTCTTTATCTCGCTCCACTGCTCAAGCACGAGCGACCCTTACTAGGCCAAGCGAGCCTCGTTCTGAACGAAGTGCTCCATCGTCTAGCTGCGCACCGGGCATCACAGGTAAAGACTTCGAGAGAAATAGAGATCCCTCCGCACACATTGTACGTGTATGCGCAAATACGCCCACATTCCTAATGTGTTAGCGTAAAACTCCATATTTTTGCAGTCTAGCGTAAACACTCAGACTGTCAAATTTTGGCATAAAACTGTAAACTTTGAGTTTTATGCACTGGATGTAAATTCCAGCGTAAAACTTAAATTTTGGCAGTCTGGCGCAAAAACTCAGACTGCTAGATTTTGGCATATACTGCCAACCTTGAGTTTTACATACTGGAAATAGATTCCAGCGTAAGGCTCAAGTTTTTTGCAGTCTGGCAAAAAACTCAGACTGTCAAGTTTTGGCGTATACTGCAAGAGTGTAGCGTCTAGCGTAAAATTGACTTATTTTCTTGCTTTTTACAGTGGACCTACGGATCCCTCCTCTGGCTGAAGTGATAGACTCTGCTGCTGGAATGCTGAATTCCAACTATCTGGAGGACTTGTCCCATGTGACATTCCCCATATCTGGAAACGAGTATCCTCAAGAAAGGGGAACTCTGATCTCGGCCCAAGGAGAACGAATGTTGCTGAGTATGATCAGTGGGGAGCCCTTGACATACATAGACGGCACAGAGTATAAGAAACCCGCTTTTTTATTTGGGGATGTTATTGATAAACAATCCCAGACGAAGCCCAAGAAGGAAGATTGGGTATTTTCTGCTGAGGGCACGGTCATGTATTTGCCAAAGATGTCCAGAGATTACCCTATCTCTGCATTCTTCCATGCTACATATCCCAGGAAGATGGTATGGACTCTGACTCCAGATCTTCATGGACAGCGGGAAAGATCTTTTACAAGAAATGATTAAACCGAGGAGCCTTTGTAAGTAGTCCCTCAAGCCCTGTCATGCCCTTCAGAGGATTACTGCCGGGCAACGTCCTGAGTGAAGGCTCTTCCTTAATCCAGCCATTTTAAATGGCAAACTTCTGCAATGAGTTTATGGCGCAGGAAGGAGTATACCCCAGGGTTAACCCTCGCACCAGTGGATGGCTCAACCCCCAGAATCTTTGATAGGCCAGTTTAACTGCAAGGGCCCTGAAGCACTTCCAGACGGAGCTGGAAAGTATTGGCTTGTTCACGGCTGTGAGTGCTACTAGTATTGGGCTGCCTCTCAACCCTAACTTATTCTTAGCTTTGATGGAGCGATATGACTCGCTTACTGGGACTTTTGCCACTCTGATAGGTGAGTTGGGCTTGGCACTTCATGAGATGGCAGATATCTCAAAGTTGCCAATGGGAGACACTCCTTATGAAGAGTACATTCCTACAAATAGGGAGCTGAGGGATACTAACCCTCGGGTAGTGGCAGTGTATCAAGAGCTGATGAGCCATTATCTTGCATGCACTACCTTCTACGGGGAGCCCTCTGACTTAGCCCACATTAACAAATGGGTATCCTATCTCTTATTCTATCGGGCTAGAAATGCCAAGCAGGACAAGGTTGTAGATAGCAAGGATAAGCCTTTAAACCTTCTGAGCATGCTTAGTGCCAACACAGTCGATGATCTCATTGAAGATGCAGGGGATCCAAATAGTGTTCTCGATGAAGAGATAGGGGGTTATCCTGCAGGCACTAAAGCCTATAGTTATATGAGGCATTATCACAAGCCTCTGTCAAGGAAAGCTCAACTGGCTAGCTTCCTTTCTATCTGGCTACGCCGACGGGTAGTGCCTGGCATCGCTTCTGCGGATCGCATTCATCACAACACCTTATAGCCCGCAGTGCATTTGGTATTTGGAGCAAGATTAGGCCTGCTCCCTGCCATGGTATGCAGGATACAAGCTGACCTGAGGGCTATTATTGATGGACTGCTGGCCGATACTACGCAGCATGAAGGATATCCTAGAGTAGAATTACCATTCCTATATCTAATGGGATGGTTAATCCTTCACAACACCAGAGTGATGTCTTCCGGATCTGCTGGTGGTTCGGGAAATAACTTCTTGTTGAATTACAAGAATTCTCTTTGGAATGTGGCTAGCGTCATAGATTGTCGACTAGCACTCAATTTTGCCCATAGTTGGAAATTCTTCTGCACCGTTCCTCCCGTATATATTAATCAACAGGGGACAAAGCTTCCGGATGCAGGTCAGGGGAAGTCTATTCTTTCTTCGGAAGCCTTTTACTGGTTGGTCTGCATTAGACCTTCCCATCTGCTGTACAGAAGTAAGGACCACTGCTACTTGGAGCCTTATCTGCCTAGCCGGTTCGCCAGGCAATTTGTGTACGACCAGTTGCACGTGGGGAATCCCATCACCAGCTTCAAGTTCAAAGGTAAACTTATTGACGGGGCTAGAGGATGACGGTATTTCATCATGGGTTGCACTGGAGCAACCTTTGCTATTCCTGCGACTTTTCTCTCCACGGAGTTGCGCATTCTTCATTCGTACGCACAGTTTTATGCATCCATCAATACCTTTCATCGTGATTTTGATGTACATGGAAGTTTCAGAATGCCCTCCCATAGGTCCACTGGAAGAGAGGAGATACCGTCTGTTTCCTCGGATGAAGGTGATAAAACCACCGGTGTAGATGACTATTTGCTAATTTTACCAAGAGGTGTAATAGCTCCGCCAACAGAGCCTCTCATAATCTCCAATAAACGAAAGGCTTCCACTCTGAAAGAGCCTTTCCCCCACAAGAAGAAGCAGGCTGCCAGAGGTCCTAAAAAGACTTCCACCAAGGGGCCTCTAGGAGTGAGCCTATTGTTTCCCCTGTTGGGGATGATTATTTGATCAGGGGTCCTTCGCCTTTTAGAGAAGGGATCTCCACAGTTCCAGCTGACAGTGCTGGAGATTATTTGCCCGCGATTGCTTCTGCTACCACCGTTACTGGCAGTTCTTCTAGATCGCCTTCGAGGACGAGCATAATAAAGATCAGTATACCTTTGTCGATATAAATAATGGGACTAGCCCCTCCTTCGTCTGTAAGTATGTCAAGCGAGATTCCACCCGATGAACCTCGAGTAGATCTGGGTGATGACTGGGATGACTACCCTCAAACGTCAGTTGGTGCACCCTCCTCTCCAGGTATGAAAGCTCATTTAGCATCATTAAGAAATAATTTAGCTATACAGGATGCAAACGCACTATATATACCATCGGCCATGGGTAAATGCTGTCTCCATGCTTTTTTCAGGAAATTAACATCAAATTGATATTAACTTTCTCTTATCTTATTTTCAGGAAAGACATCTCGGGGGAGGGCGGAGTTGACACAACTTCTGACTTTGTTGCGGATCTAGTTAATGAAACGGTGGTGCCAGATGTCGAAGAAGCATTCTTTGAAGCTGCTAATCTTTCATCTGCAATATTCTCGGGTGTTATCCATCCAGTGGCAGTTCAAATAACATCAGTGGAGGATGAGCCCACCATCTCGACTGTGCCTCCTTCGTCAAGAATGCCAGCAACTTCAACCATTGTTGGTGTCCCTTCTTTTGTCGCGCCATCTGTTGAAGCAACGACTGTGGCGACATCCTCTACAGTCATTCCAGAAAGGAGGCTTACCAATATTGCGGCCACTCCCAGCGTCCATTCGAGCTTTGCTATTGTAAACCCCCTTGATTTATTCTATAGATAGTCAGGTTTGGACTTGGAAAATTTTGGATTTAGCAGCAGATGTTGAGGTTTAGAGTGGAGTTAAGTTTGTCTGGTATTTTAATTTATTTAATTAAAACCCTTGGCGCGCCCTATCATTGCTTAATTATTCGGAGCCCAATATCAGCCCATAAATTTTATCAGATTATTGTACTTCTGACTTGACCCGCCAAATTAGGCACTGGACTTTTCCGTCACTCAAAATCAGAATTTTGTTGTGCTCTAAATTAATTGCATAATTTTCTGAAACCGTAATCCATATTTAATTCCGTGTCAGACACTTGTGTCGTTACCCTCAATTTTGAGATACCAACTTAACCCGTTGAGCCGGACCAACTAAAGGGTCCAAGACTGACTCCAAGCCCCCACCATTTTTGATCTTTGCGTCATTTTCGGATTTTGACCCCAAGTGCCCCCATTTAATTTAAAAATACGGGACACTTTAATTCTATTTAAATCGGGGATACCAATTTTTTCTAATTCTATTTTAATCCTTAATTAATCCCGATGGCCATTAAATTAAACCCGTGCCAAACCCCCAATACCCCCTCGCCATGCAAATCATCAACCGCAATTTTCTCCATAATTTTTGCGTCATTTTATGTGGTTGTGCAAATCTCCAAACTTTAGGGGCTAATTTATAAATATGGTAACATGTGTCAAAATCTTATTGGTTTAAACCCAAATGGAGAAGCCCCCACCCATGACCGTTCAAAACCACACTCCACTCTCCTTTGTGAGCACACAACTTTTCTTCATGACACATCCAAGCCATCCATTCAATTTAGGATTCACCATCACCCTCCATCCATTCACCACTCCCCTATAAAACATCAACATCACCTCACCCTCACAACTCCCCAAGCAGGCCCTAATCCCAAGGAACCTAGAAACCTCCCCTCTCTCTCTCCTCCCTCCTCCATTTATTCTTCATGCAAAGAGAACTCCATTCTTCTTCTTTCTTCACTCTTCTTCTTTTATTATTTCCTTCCCTGTGAGAAGACCCACCGGCCCGACTCCGGCCTGACTCCGGCGGAGTGCCCTGCTGGGCCGTGCTTCCCCTCCGGACTGAGCAGTCCCTCTCCGGCCCGACTCCGGCGGAGCGCCTGCTTCAACCCGCGACTGATCCGGCCGACCGCCGGACTGTGCAAACTGCTTTCCGATCGGCCACTGAGCAGTCCCCGACCCCCCGACCGACAGTGTCCCCGACCACGGTACAACCTTCAGCGCCGACCGGCCACTGAACGGCTCTGTCTCCCCGACCGGTCGGTGACCGACTCTCCCCCCCGCGGCTGTTCCCTCGACCGGGCTGCTGTGGCCGACTACGCAGCAGCCGACTGAGGCAGCTCCGGCTGCAGCTCCCACCGACAGCCCGCTGTGAACTCCTCCGCCGCTGTGCTGCCCGACCGGCCGTGCTCCGGCGTCATCGGAGAGGTCGACTCTCCCCTCTCTTGGAATAATTTCCAAAAATTAATATCTTTTTAAATAGAATTTAATTATATATATATATGGATGTGTGAAATGCTAGCTAGGGTTTTGGTTATATAATGTGGATATGTATGGATAGTGTAGTGTGGTACTTGAAAATATGTGATTGAGGTTTATATAGGTTAAGGTTAATGATGATTAATGTGAATATGGATTGAGGTTGTGTTTAATGAGGTTTAATATATTTTTAGTGTTTATGTAGTATAGAGATCATGTAACTTGTGTTTTATGAGGTTAAGTTTGGATGTTGTACTTAGATAGAATTAGGGTGAATACAACTTGTGAGAAAAATATTACGATATTGAGCATGTGACGATGATTGGAGAGGATGATCAAGGACTTGGGGATTCGACTTGTGATAAGTTGAGGAGATGTATTTGTGAAAGGTGGATTGTAGAATAGGGTTGGCTTCTACATGGATTGACGATTTAATTAAGATATGTACTCGAGGAGAATAAGGGTTTTTGACCTTTAAATAAATAATCGAGACCTATGGTATATGATGGAAAATGTTAATTTAATTACGGAGAATTAAATCGAGGAGAGTGTACAGATGACTAGTTGATTTGACTATCGTACCGATAGTCAACTGTGGTCAACCCCCTTGTGTCTTGTCCCTGTGAGTCGTAACTGAGACTGAGTTAGGTGTAGATGTGTGTCGCATCCCTGCTTGACGTAGAATAGATTATTGATTCTGGTTTGTATCTATCTCTAGGTACTGCGGGACCTGAGGACTTGGACGTGGTACCGGATCCCCGTCATCAGCAGCCGGACGCAGGCAAGTGTACCTTGCCACCCTGTATTTCAGTTTGCAGATATTTATTGTTTCGTTATGTACATTATACACATTTTTATGTGGACGTTCGATACTTCGCGTCCGGATCACAACCGGGTGAAGACGTACATCGTAACGTCTTAGAAAGATTGTTGGATGTTTCTTAGCTTCTCGATATGCGTACCTGAGTTTATCAACACCCCAAGACACACTCATACACTGTGATCGTGCCAGATTCCTGTATCCTGATACTGACATCATGACCAGAGACTGGGACGACCTTAGGTTCGTGTCTGTTGAGTTACTTCCGTGTGTCGAGACTGTTAGATAAAGGTTCAGGTTCAGCGCACCATCGTTGACCGCTTGGGAAGGGGAAGACAGTTACTAGACGCTTGGGCTCCTCTGCACGCGCTTATATATATATATGTAGTGATCCTGTATTCTGGAGTAGTTGTATCACCCGTGTGTCTCTGTGCTCGAAGCTACGGTACGCCCCGTGTCTCTGTGTTCAGAGCTACGGTTTTATTTTAGAAAGCCCACGCGTCGAACGTTGTCTTTAAACTGTGTCACACTTGTTTGGTTATGATAGAGTACCCTGTTGTTGTACTTGTACTTTCTGTTTACTTGGTATATTATATTTTTGTACCTTGTTACGTCCCTCTGAGGACCTGGTTTTCTGCCAGTTTTGCAGCATAGGTGATTATGGAGCATTCGGAGTTGCTGTTGGAGTTGCATGTCTTGCGAGCATGGTACCAGGTACTCACATCTTATCTACCGGCATTATGGTTATTTTACATAGATTATTCATCTGCTGTTGTAGCCTAGTTTTTATAGACTCATACTTCTTCTCGAGCCTATTCGAGTTAGTGTGTTATTGGGCGGCCGACTCTAGCACATATAGCTCTTTCTTGTATACTGCTGTACATTATGGGTTGAGACATAGAGGTTTACATTTATGAGATATCTAGATTGTGCCCTTTATATTATAGCTTATACGTATTCGAGTCAGACCAGAGTCTGGTCGAATGCGTAGCTGGCGTGTCACGTATTTCTGGTTCTACATATTTTAGGACTGGGGTGTGACATATTTTTGTGGTGGCCCATGCAGGTCCGAATTAAATCGTCTTGGTCACCCGACTGTGCCAAGCGAGCCTGCAAATTAGGAAAAGATATTATGATTGTTGAATAGGATCTCAATCCATAATCGATTTTAAAATCTCTTTGTATGTGATTTTTGCCCTTGGACTTCCAATTTGCATTCGTTCAATCTTCGTCAATATCGCTATCCTTGTTTCTCGTCCCTATTATTCGGGGAGACGAATGCTTGTGACTGATGTTTTCCCTCCAGAAGAAGATCGAAGACCAGACGACAGAAGACAAAATTCGTATACCTTTCTCTGAGAAGATTGTTACCTTATCAGGATAGATTGATGGGTTCTTTGGATTCTAGATCTAGTAGGGAAGGTTGGCAAGAGAGTTGGACCCACTAGTACCCTACCCGTGCTTGAGGTAACAGTAATCTTGGAAGCACTGAGAGCTAGAAGGATTGTTGATCATGACCTAGAATAATTTATGGGAATGCATAGCCTGATAATGGAAACTAGTGGTTGGATATGATAGCAATATCAGGAATGATATTATGGACTAGAGGAGATAAAATTTCAAGCTCTCACTTGGAAGATGACGATCTAATACCAGAAATTTTAGTATGTGCTTGGGCGACATCATTATTATAATTGCACTATGTGACTTGGATAGATAAATAACGAAAAGAAGGAATTGAAGGAATAGAATTTTAGGGAAAACTTTGAGGAGAAGAGAATTATACATTAGGCAAGGAAATTTTTTCTTTTGAGGATTGATATTGGAAACAGAACGGGAGAAATTATTTTGAGGTTTAGTCTAGACTACGACCTTATCCTAGACATGGATTGGTTGAGCCAATACCACACAACGCTTGATTGCCGTCGTGGTTGTGTCACCTTTAGACCACCGGATTTTCCTGAGTTTGAGTTTTTAGAGAGCCTGGAAGCATGGTGCACACCTACCTTTGAGGCACACATTGCAGAAGGGAAACCAGTGTACCCCACATTATACCAGAGTTTGAGGATGTGGTTCTAGAGAATCTTTTTGGCCTGCCACCTGACAGAGAGATAGAGTTGTTATAGAGTTGACTCCAAGAGCCGAGCCAGTTAATTTTTCGTCTTTAGACTAGCACCGATAGAGTTGGTTGAGTTATAGGTCCGTCGTGGAGGATCTCTTAGACAAGGGTTTCAGTCGGGCTAGTATTTTCCATGGGAGAATACCCATCTTAATTGTGCCGAAGAGAGACGGGACGGTACAGTTGAATCAGCTAAGTGGCGCGTATGTATTCTAGAAGATCGATCTCAGATCAAGCTATCATCAGATCAAGGTACGGAGAGAGGACTTTCCGAAGACGGCTATTCGGACGTAGTATGGACACTATGAGTTTCTAGTCACGACGTTTGGTTTAACCAACGCGCTAGCAGTATTTATGAGCCTGATAAACAGTATTTTCCACCAATACTTAGATAAGTTCATGGTGGTAATTATCGACGACATATTAGTATGCTCCGAGAGCCAGGAGGAGCACGAGAGACATCTCAGGATCGTGATGGAGACGCTGAGACAGAAAGGTTGTATGCCAAGCTCAGCAAATATGAGTTATGTTTAGATAGAATAGATAGTCTACGTATCAGGACAACTAAGGGTTCATGAGAAGGACTATCAGACGCACGATCTAGAGCTAGCTGCAGTGATAATTGTACTAAAGCTATGGCGACACTACCTTTATGGAGAGTGTGATAAGATTTATACAGATCACAAAAGTCTGAAGTATGCCTACACGAAGAAGGAGCTCAACATGGGACAGAGACACTGGCTAGAATTGATGACAGATTATGAAATCAAGTCGTAGTACCACCCTGGCAAGGCGAATGTAGTTTACGACTCGTCGCCAGTTGTTAGAGGATTTTCAGGGACTCAGGATTGAGAATGTATTGCCAGGCATGGATGAACAGACGGCCAGTCTCGAGGTTCAGTCCACATTTATTGAGAGGACCAAGGCAGCCTTGCCTACAGATACGAGATTTAGACGGTTGCGAGAAAGGACAGAGGCCGACATACAAATAGGACTCAGGATTCATGGAGACGGAACATTGAGGTATGGAGATCGCCTATACGTTCAGAGTGGTGAGCTACGCCAAGAGTTGATGGCCGAGGCACATAGCTCGATTTATTCCATTCATCCCGGGGGTATGAAGATGTACCGAGACTTAAGGCAGCATTTCTGGTGGCATGGGATGAAGAAAGAAATTGCAAGATTCGTGGCGAAGTGTTTAGTTTGTCAGCAAGTCAAGGCTGAACATCAGAGGACTGCAGGTTTATTGCAGCCACTTCCCATTCCCGAGTGGAAGTGGGAACATATTACCATGGACTTCGTCACAGGATTCCCGCGAATCCCTAGCGGGAAGGATGCAGTTTGGGTTATCGTAGACAAACTCACCAAGTCTGTACATTTCTTGCCCTTCAGAGTTGGGCAATCCACGGAGGTTTTAGCTGACATGTATATGAGGCAGATAATACGATTACATGGAGTGCCTGTCAGTATCGTATCGGATCGTGATTCCAGATTCACGTCGCATTTTTGGTGGAGTATGCAGGAGAGTCTAGGAACTCATCTCAAGTTCAGCGCACTGCATATCATCCACAGACTGATGGTCAGTCAGAGCGCACGATACAGATATTAGAGGATATGTTAAGAGCGTGCATGATTGATTTTGGAGGATCTGGGAAGGACCACCTACACTTGGTAGAATTCTCCTACAATAACAGTTACCAGGCCAGCATACAGATGGCACCTTATGAGGCACTGTACGGCAGGAAATGTAGGTCGCCAGTTTGTTGGAGTGACGTGGGAGAGCGTCAGATACTTGGTCCAGAGTTGGTGACACAGACAGTGGAGAAGGTCAAACAGATTCAGAGCCACCTGCGTGCAGCACAGGACAGACAGAAACACTGGGCAGATGTGCACCGCAGACCATTGGAGTTCAAGGAGGGTGACCATGTATTTTTGAGGATATAGCCCACTCATGGTACCATCAGATTCGAAGGCAGAGGCAAGCTGAGTCCGAGGTACATCGGACCTTTTGACATCTTGGAACGAGTTGGCGAAGTGGCTTACCGTCTTGTATTGCCTCAATTATTAGAAGGAGTGCATGACGTATTTCACGTATCGTAGCTGAGAAGATATGTCGCAGACCCTAGCCACGTGCTTGATCATTCGGAGATTACAGTCGGGCCCAGCTTATCTTACGTAGAGCAGCCAGTTGAGATCCTCGATCGCAGCGAGAAGACTTTGAGAGGGCAGACGATTCGACTGGTCAGAGTGGCATGGAAGCACCATTCACCAAGCGAGTCTACTTGGGAGCGCGAGGATTCTATTCGGCAGCGGTTTCCGTACTTATTTGAGGACCAAGGTACGGATTTACGTACGGCATTTGAATACTAGTTGTTTTTAAATTCTCTTAGCTATTATCGTGCTTTACTTTTAATTTCTAGGACGAAAATTTTCTACGTTGGGAAGAATGTAAACCCCCTCGATTTATTCTATAGATAGTCAGGTTTGGACTTGGAAAATTTTGGATTTAGCAGCAGATGTTGAGGTTTTGAGTGGAGTTAAGTTTGTCTGGTATTTTAATTTATTTAATTAAAACCCTTGGCGCGTCCTATCATTGCTTAATTATTCGGAGCCCAATATCAGCCCATAAATTCCATTAGATTATTGTACTTTTGACTTGACCCGCCAAATTAGGCACTGGACTTTTCCATCACTCAAAATCAGATTTTCGTTGTGCTCTAAATTAATTGCACAATTTTCCGAAATAGTAATCCATATTTAATTCCGTGTCGGACACCTGTGTCGTTACCCTCAATTTTGAGATACCAACTTAACCCGTTGAGCCGGACCAACTAAAGGGTCCAAGACTGACTCTAAGCCCCCACCATTTTTGACCTTTGCGTCATTTCCGGATTTTGACCCCAAGTGCCCCCATTTAATTTAAAATCACGGGACACTTTAATTCTATTTAAATCGGGGATACCAATTTTTTCTAATCCTATTTTAATCCTTAATTAATCCCGATGGCTATTAAATTAAACCCGTTGAGCTTGAAGGCATTTCTCGTCTAATCCTTCTAGCTCTTGAAGCCTTAAACGATTATTATTTTCCTGAGTCAGCTCATTAGCCACTGCTATTCTGAGTGATGGAATTTGAACTTCAATGGGGAGAACTGCTTCACACCCGTAAACTAATAAAAATAGGGTACAACCTGTTGGCGTTCGTACCGTTGTGCGGTATGCCCAGAGACATTCCCCCAGTCTCCCGTTCTAATCTCTTTTGTTCAAAGAGACAAACTTCTTCAAGAGTTTGATGATGGTTTTGTTGAAGGTTTCCGCCAAACCATTAGCAGCAGGATTATATGTTGTTGATGCCATATTTTGTATCCGATTCTTATCGCAAAATCGGTGAAATACTTGACTGATGAATTGAGGCCCATTGTCATGAATTATCCTTCGGGGTATCCCAAAGCGATAAATTACATGGTGCTTGATAAAGCTGATCACGTTGGATGTCTTTACCTCAGCAAGAGGGATCGCCTCCGCCCATTTGGAGAAATAATCAGTGATGGCCAATATAAACTGATATCCTCTAGAAGACGACGGATGAATAGGACCAATGGTATCCATTTCCCATGCTTCAAAGGGCCATGATGCAATAGTAGGATGTAAATACTCAGAAGGCTGATGTATAAAATCCGTATGAACCTGACAGGCTTTGCATTGTCTTGCATATTTTACGGCATCTGCAATCATAGCAGGCCAGTAGTAGCCCATCCTCCTGATACGATACTGCAACTTAGGACCGGGTTGATGTGCTCCACATACTCCGTCATGAGCTTCTCGGATAACTCGCTTTGCATCATCATCAGAGAGATATCGTAACAATAGTCCATCATATGTTCGGCGATATAGACTTTGTGAAGAAGCATCAAAATAGAAACATAATGATCATTTTTTGATAGATACTGCTTCTTTAGGATCCTCTGGTAAGATTCCGTATGACACGAAGTCTATAAAGGGACTTCTCCAATCTCTCTTAGGAGAAATAGTGTTTATGACGTAGCCGCGTTCTGTGTGAAAGTTATTTTTCACACAAAACAAATCTCTGTTAAGAAGGATCACCGAATTCTGCCTTCTTATAGGAATAGCTAGATCTGCAGCTAGACTGGCCAGAGCATTAGCTTCCAAAATTTGAGATCGAGGAATATTCTCTAAGAAGAATCCTTTAAAAGATATTGCTATCTCGATCATTGTTTGGTGATAGGGAATGAGGTCTGGATTGCGGACTTCATATATTCCTCTTACCTGATTGACGATCAGCTGAGAATCACCAAAAGTTTCTAGGTATTCAACATCCAATTCTTTCGCAACTTGAAGCCCGATTAGTAGAGTATTATACTCTGCCACATTATTAGAGCAGGGTTCGCTAAGAGAATATGCTCGGTAGATGACGAGTTTATCAGGAGTCACCAGAACAATTCCTACTCCTGAAACCACTTTTCCCTTGGGACCAGTTCTGGAAGCACCATCAAAGAATAGCTGCCATATATCATCTTCCATTGCCGAATTACATTCTGCAACTTCGTCGGGAATGTCCTCATATAATTTAGAGATTTTTGAAATTGGATAGGCAGCTAAGAAATCAGCCATGGCTTGACCTTTGATGGACTTCTGAGGGACGTACACCATATTATATGGTGTTAGTAGCATTGCCCAAGTCACGAGTCGGGAATTAAGAATACTCGGCTTATTCATTAATACCCGGAGTGGATTAATTCTGGAGATGATATGAATAGTTTGGCCTGTTATATAATATCGTATTTTCTGAATGGCAAATATTAGAGCCAAGTATTCTTTTTCCACTGGATTATACCTGTGTTCAACTTTGACCATCATCCTGCTTAGATAGTAGATAGCCTATTCATGATCCTTATTGTTCTTCTGTTCGAGAAGAGCCCCTAAAGAATGATCCATTGGTCGAACATACAACAAAAATGGTCTTCCTATGACGGGAGGCACCAGAATTAAAGGATTAGTAAGATAGAATTTGATATTATTAAATGCTTGCTGATAGGCCTTGTCCCATATGAATGATACACCTTTCTTCATTAGACGAGAAAAAGGTTGACATCTCCCAGAGAGGTTGGATATGAATCTCCTGATATAAGCTAGACGACCTTAAAATCCCCTAAGTTCTCTCAGATTACGGGACGGTCGCATTTCTAGGATAGCTTTTAATTTATCAGGGTTGACTTGAATGCCTTTAGCAGTAATGACAAATCCCAGAAATTTGCCACTGGATACACCAAGGAAGGACTTTGTGGGATTTATTTTGAGTTGATGTTGGCACATCAACTCGAATACTGTCTTCAAGTCTTGGATGTGATTATCCTTGAGGCAGCTTTTGACAGCAATATTGTCTACGTAACATTCTACCATTTTGCGTAGATGCTCATGGATTATGTTACTGATAGCTCGTTGATATGTAGCCCCGGCATTCTTTAATCCAAAAGGCATGACTGTATAGCAATATACCCCCAATGGTGTACGAAAGGCAGTATGCTTCTCATCTTCAGGATTCATCTTAATTTGATTATATCCTGAAAATCCATCCATAAAAGACATACGCTCAAAACTGCACGTATTATCGATCATGACGTCTGTAATAGGAAGAGGGAACTCATCTTTAGGGCTAGCCGCATTTAGATCTCGAAAGTTGATGCAAATACGAATTTTTCTGCTTTTCTTCATAACCGGGACAATATTAGCGACCCAATCGGGATGTTGTTCTTCCCGGATGAACCCACATGCTATTAGTTTTTTGATTTCAGCTTCAATAGCATCCATCATATCCGGGTGGAACCGGCGTTGGTGTTGCTTTACTGGCTTTGAATTGGACAATATATTGAGTTTATGGGTAGCCACTTTACATTTAAGACCTGGCATATCCTCATAATTCTACGCAAAGACATTGATATATTCTTTTTATCAGCTAGATCATTTCTTTTTTTTCTTCTTCGGAAAGATTGTTACTGATAAATATCGGCTTTGGTGAAAATTTATCCCCAATATTGACTTGGATAACTTTATCTTCAGTGGGTGGTTCTTTTTGTTCGAACCGAAGTTCCTATTGTGTATCCATTTGCTGTGCCCAGGATTCATTCTCAAATGGTTCAGATTCTTCTTCCTCTGTTTCGAGGGAATCTGTCAACACCATATTTACTGATAATGCCCGTTCGAATTTATCATCTGAATCGGAGGATGACAAATCATCTTGAGAAGAGGAAATGGTCTCCTCACTTGACTCAGAGTTGATCGAAGTTGCAAGAGATGCGGTATACCCTAACCCGAAATGAGTTCGTTGACAGTAGGGATCACCATGCAACGACATTCGTCTACCTTTTCCATAGTTGAGGCCTGGCCCCAACTTCAAATTATAACCCATGCTTTGCATAATCTTCAAAGCCTGCGGGCTATACCTGTGGACTTGCATTTTCACAGCATCAGACTCGTGAGAATCTTCTTATACAATTGGTCTATTCCGCATGCGGCCAAAGACTATTGGATGCTGGTAGTTGCGAGTAGGTGGAACAATAAAGATAGAATCTTCATGTGGCCTATATGTCGTGACGACATTAGATGTTGACGCTACTTCCCACACATATGGATGATAAAAGTCTATAGCTTATAAGAATTTTTGTGCTATAGGTTTTATATCGTTATGAAGGGAATATTCCTGATTAGGAAATTGAGCGTCAGTATACTGGAAAAGAGAATCTTTATTATCGTCAGAAACCACGTTCTCGGTTGTATTTACATCAGCCGACTGCTTACTGCACCTAAGTTCAATGACCAAAGGTGGAGGTTTCTAGTTCAGACTGATCTCTAGAGGATCATTCCCTCCTCCCGACTTTGATTTGCCTAAGTGAATAGTCATAGGTTCCATGACTTTCGGACGGGTAATCTACCCTTTCACCTGGATTGACAAAGGTTGCTCAACAGATGGTTCTCCCGGCTCCCGGTGGGATTCCTCCTCCGTCCTGCCTGACACCTCCTTCATGTAGTCTTGGGTGTACAACATGGCATCAGAATAGTAAGATTCAACCCCTTTGAAAGGATTAAGATCAGCGAATTCTGTTTTCACTGTCCCTTGGGCGTCTACGTACATGAAGCATTGGTGTTGAGTTGAAGGAACAATATTGTGATCGTGGATCCATGGTCTGCCCAACAGAATATTGTAAGACACTTCCGAATCAATGACGTAGCATGTAGCCACTGATCTAAGGT
The DNA here is from genome assembly GCA_036927795.1 of Iris macrosiphon. NCBI lineage: Eukaryota > Viridiplantae > Streptophyta > Magnoliopsida > Asparagales > Iridaceae > Iris > Iris macrosiphon. Next base: position 113,254,979 of record JAYESA010000008.1, on the reverse strand, counting down.
CACCAATCTGGATCCTCAGATGAATCTTCCCTAACGGCCTGCTTTTCCTGGCATTGAAGCCCACGATTATAGTGGTAGTGTAAGCCAGTTCACTTATAGGAATCCTCAACGGTCTTAGCAGACTATGAGGGATAATGCTGATCGACGATTCCAGATCTATGTGAATTCGGTCTACCTCAATGGAGCCGACGTATCCGGTGTAATAAAGAGGCCTGTCGTGTCTGTTATGTTTCAACAACATGCCCTCTTGAGTGAAAGTGATGTTAGGGACCACTTCCATCATACTATGGCATTGAGGATATGCCATAGGCTCTTTATCTGGAGATTTAAACTGAGTCAAGCATACATCTACCTGCATTAACGCTTCACTTAAGGCTTGACGAGTGTCTTTGGATAGCCTAAGTAGCTCAAAAATGGATAATCTGGCCGGAGTATTAGCCAACTGGGCCAAGATGTCAAAGTTATATGGTTTCTCTAAACCTTTGTTTTGAATATTCTTCAAAGGTTTATCAAAACAAATTTCTTTTTGTTTGCCCTTGTCCACCGAAGTTGGTTTGGAAGGACCTGCCTCTGGCGTAACAGGTTCAGGCTCTGGAGGTATGGCAGTTGAAGTGTCTGTCGTTGCTTCCTCCTGGTTCCCTCCATAGTCTTTATGGTAGGCTTTTCCTGACCGAGTTCCGGTTACCAAAGTCTCTTCTTCCGATGTTGGGGATATTGCAACCATATGGCATGGTTTACATCTTGAGTTCTTTTTAGACTTAGCTTTAGCAGCTTTAGTCTCTTCCTCAATTTTTGACACCTGATCAGGGTGAACCCATATGATTTCCCCACGCTTGGTAGTTAGGGGCACTAGGTCATAATTTTGACCCCTGGTCGGAGGAAGATTAACAATGTTCATCATTGCCCGTGGAATAGGTACCACACCATCCGGGACTTCTTGAGGGGGCAGATTGCCAAATTGGAGGGAGATCATGTTGGCAGTGACCGTCTTCTTGCTATTACGCAGAGTGATGGCCTTGGCGTCGATCAACTCCTGGATTTTTCTTTTCAGTACATAGCATGCCTTTGTGGGGTGATATATGTACCTGTGGAAAATGCAGTACTTAGGGTTATTGGTACTGCCGACTTTATTTGGGCGCTTTACCTCGGGGAGAGTAAGCTTGCCACTTTTGACCAGACAATCGAATATGCTCGGAATATCGTCGTCGTCAAAAGAATATTCTTCTTTAGGCTTGGAAGTCCCAGGATTCATCTGCGTACTTGCTGGAGTATGTTGCCTGGACGTATTGATTGCCAGAGCTTCCTTTCATTTGGAACTATGAATATGGTCATTATTGGAGGATGATCGCTTTCCTCTATCAGAGGTAGAGATCATGATTCCGTTGTCACGCTCCTTCTGACTATTATCTTCAGCGGCTACCGCTGATATGATAAATGAGGGCCAATCATGGAACTGATATGGTCCCGGGAACACTGAGATCAGTGGGAGAAGGTTCTTCCGACAAATGTCTACCAAGGCTGAATTCGAAACTCCAGGAGGCATCTGCAAAGTAGCCTGACGAAAACATTCAATGAAAGTACGAATATTTTCTTTATCCTTCTGCTTTACTTCGATGAGTGATGACATAGACATGTCCATCCCTCCTTCATAGAATCAAGCGAAGAACAGGGTCTTGAAATCTTCAAAAGAAGTAATGCAGTTGTTCGCTAGACTACGGTACCATTGGTAGGCCACTCCAGACAGACATCCCTTAAACACTCGAGTGAGAAGGGCGTTATTCCCCTGCAACAACATCGTCATCATGCTGAAGTAATTCATATACTGGCTTGGTGACGTCTTTCCCTCAAACAAAACCATAGCTTGTGGTTTATATTTTGGTGGGAAAGGGATCTTGTCCCAGACAACTGGGTATGACTGGTTGATTCCCAACTTCTTGAGCTGATCCTTATGCTTCAGGGCATCAAATTAAGCTTTTAATTCCCGAACTTCCTGTATCAGATCTTCAGTTGGGAAAGGGACAGCAGAGAGGTGAGAGATCGGTTGTATTATAACTCCAACAGGAGATAATACATTCTTCGGGTTAAAGGGTTGTGGAGCAGCTGACTCTTGATTTGGAACAGGCTCCTGGCTTGCATTGGGTGGTGGCATGTCTACCCCCACACGTAGTTGAGTCGGAGAAACTGGTGTTTGAGCTATTACAGCTGCATGTTGAGTCACTATCATCTAGCGCATACTCTCCATCATGGTATGCATCTCTTTAAGCGATGCTTCCAATACAATGATGTGTTGCTCAGTAATTCCTGATGGGGAAGCCTCTTCATGTTCATCTCTAACTGCATAAACTCCCATTTCTCTGGATGCTACTGAGGGATTAGTATAGATCTCCGTAGAGATTGAGTCTATACTTTCAGTATCAAATTCAGAAAGCTGGCGACCCCAGTGTCGGAATCAGAAGAATACGAAGTCGATTGTCGTGACCTCGAGCGAGTGTTTCGAAAAACACCTGCTTCAATATTCTCAAGGAGTCTGTCAAATCTCCTTTGGCTTGGAGTACTAGAGGGATGACGTCTTGAACTTGACCTTCCTCTAGGAATGTGTGAAGCCATGTTTACTGATGCGAATGTCGGTTCTTCTTTCTGTAAGGGCAAAGAGTAGTTCAATCGGTCGAAAGCTGACCGTTTTGCCTTAGAACAGCAGTAGTTAATTACAACTTTATGACTATTACAATAATGCTCCCTAGGGGGTGCAATAGACATATTAGAAGATCCTCTGTCTTTGCGTTTCTGGATCAAGAAATCACGCAAATCAGGAAGATTAACAGAAGAAGAAGAAGGCTTATTCTGCCTTTTTACATCAGTATGAACGAGGAGATTGGGAACCAAACTCTAGCTCTGCCATAAGAATACAGCAGTTTACCCATGTGAGTAGCGTACGATCCATCATCCGTTTGAGGAGCATATTTTCCCGTGAAGCGGGTCTTCTTTATGCGGACAGACTTATCCTGGCGTAATTTGGAGTTTTGCTCAGGTTCGCGTAAAACAGGGAAAGTCCTCAAACGTCCTCCGACGTCACGCGTAATCTGAAGAGTGGGCAACTACTTCTCTTGGGGGCGTACAAGCCTAGAGGTTGGAAGATTCGCCACTCATTTTTTCTTGATGTGATCCAAGGGTCCATTTGCCTCGTCCTAGACGAAAGATATATTTTTACGCGCAGGGCGCATTTAAAATTTCTGAATTGGCACTGAGGCCTTGTCAGAAATTTTGTCTGCCATGTCACAGACAGGAGACGAAGTTTTACGCATAGGGCACGTGTTAGACTTCTGGATTGGCACTGGGGCATTGCCAGAAGTTTTGTCTGCCACGTCACAGACGGGTGACAAAATTTTATGCACAGAGCGCGTGTTAGACTTCTGGATTGGCACCGAGTCATTGCCAGAAATTTTGTCTGCCATATCACAGATGGAAGGCAAAGTTTTACGCGCAAGGCGTATAGGCTGTGTTGTCACAATCTTGTTGATCAGAGAAGGAGAGCTTGCAGAAAGGGTAGAGGATGTCTGGGGCATCCACACTTTACGCAGCTTCCTGTTGTCCTGGACAGAGAGGGAATGAGAGCTACCCCCCTGCACGAAGCATGTCTTCATAAGCAGATTGGTCGAACTGGATGACCAAAGTTTTCTTCGTCGATCCAATGGATACAGTATCGTGTTGAGCAATGGCTTTCTCGTCAGATGAGAAAGTGGTCCCCAGCAGAGTCGCCATCTTGTATTTGATGATAAGCAAGAAAAATAAAACTAGGTTTATACAAAACCCTTTCTTTGTTTACAAATAAGAAAAAGAGTACAATTAATCCTATACGAGGATGTTAAGTACAATAAAAATGATTCTGGGGAAAAAATGTTATAGGAGTCTGATCTGCGGTCGATCACTTTGTCCCTTGGACCACACGATGATGAAGAAGTGCTGTAGAAGAAGAAGAAGAAGCTTCAAAGATTGCAGGAGAGATTGAATTCTCGTTGCCAAAGTTGTCAATCAACACTCTCTGTCTGTGCTCTCTCTCTATGATCTCTTGATCTCTGGTCTTGATCCCCCTTTGATCCTGTGACCAGAGGTCTCTATTTATAGAGATCAGTCACAATAACTGTTCAGTTGGCGTAGAAGCCAAACTGTGAAGAAAGTGGCATCTTTTACGCGGCGGTTATGATAACTGCTACCCACGTTTGAACGATCTCCTGAATTCGTGTATGACAAGTATCCCATTATGAGGTAACGTGTATAACTGCTTCTCGAAGAATATGGCATGCAAGCCACGTAGATAACTGCACCTTGCGTAGAGATGGTTGGCGTAGAAGCCAAATAACTGTCTTTTTGGCATAAAAGCCAAGTAAAATGTCTTATTGGCGTAAAATCTAAGCTCTGCGTAAAACTTGAGGATTCATGGATAATAGACAACCAGCATAAAATTGCCAATTGTCTGTCACGACTGAGGTCTTGAGCGTATTCTGGACTAAATAGCCTTATCACGTACCTTTGCAAATATGGCTGAGTTGGCGTATTTCGAGGAGATAACATACGGCGTACTCCTATAGTTAAAAATAGCCTGGCGTAAAGTGCAAGAATGGTGATATGAGCGTATTAGTCACAGTTTTAGCTTTCCTAGTTATTTAAAAATAGAATGAAATCTCGTGCATTAAATGCAGATATCTGCCCCCATCTCGTGCATTAAATGCAAAGATATGCCTCGAGCTCTATACGAGAAGCAGCTTTTGACGTGACATCTGATTTTATCTCGTCTCGAGCGTAAAGACTCATTTCTGCCCATGTAGAATAGGCAGCGTATTCTTTGAATGCGTAAAAATGACTTGTATTAAGAATATGTTACTAAACGACAGCCTGGGTCTCTGTGCAAAATCATCATCACAGCCGTCCTCTCGATCGTCGTGCAGTACTTTTTGTTAGGAGTCAGGTTTACTTTTTTGTCTGACAGATTCATTCGAGGAATACGAAGAGTTCCTCGTACAACTTCACGCTGCATTAAAAGTAGACGTATTTTATGCAGGGGGTATAGTAACCACTTTACACCAAAATAGCCTGGAAGTGCTACTTTACGCGGGTAGCTTTGGAGCTCTATTTTACGCCAGATAGCGTTGAAGCTCTGTTGTACGTCAATAGCTCTGAAGTCATATTTTATGCCACATAGTACTGAAGCTCTATTTTATGTGAACTTTATGTATGTTGGGAGTTTTACGCGTATAATTTCCCAGCATATTTCATGCTTCTACAATTGCCTTGTGCGGGTGCAACCCCAGGCTCACACGGTATCACGTCCCGATGGAAACGATCGTCCTGCGGTAGCGCTGGCGCGGTAATTTGCGCCCAGCAGAGACGGCTGGTTCCTGCGGGAGATCGGGTATGACATAATGGTATCAGAGTAACTCGATCCTCTGGTCTTATGCCTATTTTCCTGCTATTCTTAGATGACGATTCCTTGTGTATTGATATCTTTATTGAATCGAGCGTTCCATACAATAAGTCCATAAATATTCTCAAAGTTGCCGACTAAAGTTTTCTGTATTTGTTTTATTGCTTGAGATGTGATTCCTAGTGGATAGAGTTTTATTGAGTTCTGGATTGCTAGAGTTTTGATTGAGGATGGTGAGGGATGAG